>OX383942.1:0-2400000 GCA_947532085.1 Elegia similella
GTGGTGTTTAATAATGATCTAGAAGTTATTAAATGCCCGATGTACACAACCGAAAATATTGTTGTTGCCAAGATCAAGGCAGAACAAGGGAACATCGGAATCATCTCCATCTACCTCGAGGACACGGCCCCATTAGAACCGTATTTAGAACACATTAAAAAGGCCGTCAAAAGCCTAAACACGGCAAAAGTTCTAATCGGAGGCGACGGTAACTCTTGGAGCACATGGTGGGGAAGTGAAGAGGAGGACCATAGAGGCACAGAGCTCCTAGGCATGTTTATGGAACTAAACCTGGAAATATTAAACACGGGCAACACTCCAACTTTCGACACTGTGCGTGGCAACAAACGGTACAAAAGCCATGTAGACGTCACGGTGTGTTCAGCGGAGCTGATGCCCTTCGTGGACGGGTGGCATGTAGACAAAACGCTAACGAGCTCGGACCACAACGCGATTATTTTTAGCATGCGAATAAAAACAGTAGCAGGAAGCGAAATAACCCGAACCACCAGGCAATTCAATACAAAAAAGGCTAATTGGAGTCAATTTCGGGAGAAAATGACCCAATTAATCCTAGAAAAAAACATTAACAAAATAGAAATAAACAAAATTCAAAACAAACAAAATCTGGAAAAAATTATAAACACATATATTGAAACAATAAAAATAGCAGCAACCGAAGCCATACCCAAAATTAAAAATAAACATACCGTAAAATTGCCATGGTGGAGTGAAGAGCTCGATAGGCTGAAGAGAAACATGACCACCAGGAAGCGAAGGATATCATGCGCCGCGCCGAACCGTAGACAACACGTATATGAAGAGTACCTGAAAGCAAAAGAAAACTATGAGAACGAAGCCAAAAAAGCACAAGTGGAAAGCTGGAAGGAATTCTGCTCTAAACAAGACAGGGAAGGAATGTGGGAAGGAATATATCGGGTGATAAGAAGGACAAGTCGAAGACAGGAAGATGTTCCCATGATAAGAGAAGGAATCACAGTAAGCCCGAAGGAATCGGCAAAAATACTTGCCGAAACCTTCTACCCCGAGGACGAACCTGAAACTGACAATGTGGAACATAAAAGGATAAGGGAAGAAGCACAAAACTCGAATAAATGGAACGAAGATGAACAATCTGACCCTCCATTTACCCTGAAAGAGCTTAACGAAGCAGTAGAAAGCTTTAACCCGAAAAAAGCACCTGGCTCCGATGGACTAACCGCAGATATCTGCAAATACGCCATTGACTTACAACCTGAAATATTCCTGGCTATAGCCAACAAGTGCCTTGCATTGGGACACTTCCCAAAAGCTTGGAAGGAGGCCACAGTAATAATCCTACGCAAACCAGATAAGGAAGACTACGCAACACCGAAGTCATATAGGCCAATAGGTCTCCTCTCGGTGTTGGGGAAAATCCTCGAAAAAATGGTAATGCAAAGGATCAAGTGGCACGTACTCCCTAAATTGAGCAGGAAACAGTATGGCTTTATGCCACAGAAAAGCACCGAGTGCGCCCTCTATGACATGATCAATCAAATCAAACAACAACTTCAAGAGAAGAAGCAGATTGCCGTCATATCATTAGACATAGAGGGCGCATTCGATAGCGCATGGTGGCCAGCCATCAAAAACCAACTGAAGTTGAAGGGATGCCCGACAAATATAAGAAGAGTGGTAGACAGTTATTTGGAGGATAGGAAGGTCAGCGTAAGATATGCTGGAGAGACCTTCGAAAAGAAGAC
This sequence comes from Elegia similella, assembly GCA_947532085.1. Taxonomy (NCBI): domain Eukaryota; kingdom Metazoa; phylum Arthropoda; class Insecta; order Lepidoptera; family Pyralidae; genus Elegia; species Elegia similella. The sequence continues at coordinate 1,746 of OX383942.1, forward strand.
GTCAAAGGGGTGTGTCCAGGGCTCGATAGGGGGACCAATCTTTTGGAACATTCTCCTGGACCCCCTTCTGCATGAATTAGAGCGTAGAAAAATTTATGTTCAGGCCTTCGCGGACGATGTCGTCCTCATAGTGTCGGGGTTCACAGCCCTAGAAATAGAAAGACAGGCCAATGCCGCTCTCGCCCGCGTTGCCGAGTGGGGGATCGAAAATAAGTTGCGTTTTGCCGCGCATAAAACTAAGGCAATGAATATAACAAGAAAACTGAAGTTCGATCTGCCGCGACTCAGCATGGGCGGGATAGACATTGGCCTGTCTGAAGAAATCAAGATACTAGGATTGACTATAGACTACAAACTAACTTTTAAAAACCACGTGAGTCTAATAACAAGGAAAGCTATAGATATATATAAGCAGTTATCGAGGGCAGCTAAAATATCATGGGGACTGAGCCCTGAGATTGTGAGGACGATATACGTGGCAGTGGTTGAACCAATTATAATGTACGCCGCTAGCGCATGGTCAGAAGCTACAAATAAAATCGGGATACAGAAATACCTAAATTCGGTACAAAGAGGGTTCGCACAAAAAATATGCGGGTCCTACAGGACGGTATCGCTAAATGCGGCCCTCATATTGGCCGGGCTCCTCCCGTTGGACATCAGAATCAGGGAGGCGGCAGCCCTGTACAAAACGAAAAGAGAAGCTAACTGGCCAGCACTAGGCGATGAGGAAGTGGAGCTCCCTGTGAAATCCGTGAAGCTCCCACATCCAGCAGAGCATATGGACGTGCAATTTAAATGCCTGGAAAACCAGCAGGATGTAGACGCACACAGCGGACATGCAGTACGCATCTTTACCGATGGGAGTAAGATAGAGGGACAGGTGGGAGCTGCATGCTCGATGTGGAATAGGGAAACCGAAACACGGGCAATAAAAATGGCACTAAAACCCTACTGCACGGTTTATCAGGCGGAATTGTTAGCCATATGCAGAGCCACGGATGAAATCCTGAAAAGAAAAGAGGAGAGTTTTGGCATTTATAGCGACTCGAGAGCGGCACTGGAAACAGTAATAAACCAGGGAGCCCCACACCCCCTCGCGGTAAAAATTAGGAAAAACCTCTGGCAGGCATTGATCCAAGGCAAAGTTATATCCTTGTATTGGATCAAGGCACATGCTGGCCTGGTTGGTAACGAACGAGCAGATCTTCTAGCAAAAGAAGCAGCAACAAAAACAAAAAAGAAAAAGGATTACGATCTCTGCCCAGTTTCATTCGTCAAGCGACAAATCCGATTGGGGTCCCTTGACGAATGGAACAATCGTTACCAATCAGGAGAAACAGCAGAGGTAACAAAGACGTTCCTACCGGATGCCATCGCGGCGTATAAAGTAATCAAAAAACTTAAACCTAAAGGCATACTCACCCAGATCCTGACGGGGCACGGTGGCTTCTCTGAGTACTTGAATAGGTTCAAGTGCAAGGAGAGTCCATCGTGCGTCTGCGACCCTGAAAAGAAAGAAAGCATCATACATTTAATAACAGAATGTCCCACTTTTGGAGCACGACGGAATGAATTAGAAGCTAAAATTGGCGAAAAAATAGAAAGTGAAAATTTATGCAACCTAATAAAAGATAAAGAAAATAGCATTCATTTTATAGAATTTGGCTTAGAAATTGCACAAAAAGTAATTAAAAGAAATAAATAAATAAAGTTTGGAAAATTTTGGTTAAAAATAGAAGTAAATATACAACTGTCAACATGAAATAGATTACGAAAAGTAGATTAAAACTAATTAGAAAAACATTGAAACGTATAAATAAAAGTAAAAAAACAGAATTATATAACAATAAAAAACAAAAAATTTTAATAGCAATAAATTAAACGTAAACAAGGTCTCCGAACATCCTAACCGGGGGGAAATTAGATTGAAAAGACACGGTGAGCAAACAGAGTTTTAGTCGGTGCGAGTCCGACACTATCTGGGCCCTCCATTCCCAGATGTCCATAAGGGATTTCTCTGCTTGCTCACAAGTCTATAAAAAAAAAAAAAAAAAAAAAAAAAAAAACCTAACCTAACCTAACCTAACCTAACCTAACCTAACCTAACCTAACCTAACCTAACCTAACCTAACCTAACCTAACCTAACCTAACCTAACCTAACCTAACCTAACCTAACCTAACCTAACCTAACCTAACCTAACCTAACCTAACCTAACCTAACCTAACCTAACCTAACCTAACCTAACCTAACCTAACCTAACCTAACCTAACCTAACCTAACCTAACCTAACCTAACCTAACCTAACCTAACCTAACCTAACCTAACCTAACCTAACCTAACCTAACCTAACCCAAAATTTTGGGTTCCCAAATCTTAGTCTGATTTTGCTGCCGCTTATAAATACATTTACTTATCCCAAAATAATAGCTTTGCGATAGATTAAAAGTAGATTCAGTTGTAAACTCACCTATTACTTACCAAATTTCATATAACTCAATTTTGGACAATTTTTCATCAGTTTTTCGCTCCTAACGCATTTTTCTTCAAATTTTTTCTTGTTTTTAAATTTTTCTCGTCTACTCCTCACCGCCCCGCGTCGATTTGTAGCGTTTCCGCCGCAAATCGGCAAAAAATCGCCCTCCCGCCCACCCTGGTTTCATCAGGTAGGTAAACTCGGCAGCCGACAGGGCCAAAAGTGAAAGCAGAACAAAACTCTTAGATCGCAGTATTTGGGATCGGCGGCACTTATATATTAAAAAGAACGAAGGCTTTTTGGCCGTATAGACAAGCGAGCTCTAAATAGAGCTGCAGAAAGACTTAGTTTTTATTTATTTTATTTATAAAACTTATACAAATCTTCTTTTAAAAATTTTGACGCATACCTCCAACAATATGATGGGAAGGACCCCAACTAAACAACAGGGTGTTGAAGGTGATATGCAAAGATCCCCACCAAAAACAGTGACGTTATCAGTGAGGAAAAGTATTGGTGAATGGGAGATGGGGCCCAACACAGACATTACCCCCGTCACAACAAAGACAATGCAGGCTGGTCCTGCTATAATGAAAGCGAAGCAAATTATAACAAATGAAAGCAAGGAAACCACGAAACATGCGCAGACTGAACCAAATAACTCCCCCAAAACTGTCTACAAGGACAGAACAGCGGAAGCAAAAGCTTGTCTGACAAAGGCAAAGCTTCACTTAAATAACTCGCGTAATTTGAGGGCTGACATCAAGGCCGGTGTAACGCAAGCCGTAGAAAGGCTTTATTACCTTGTAAAGGAGAGTGAACTCGACGCAAAAAGCAAACCAAGACCAGCTCAAAGTCAAAGTCAAGTAACGCCGTGCCCTGATTTTTCAGGAACAGAAAATAAAATTGAAGAAGGGAATAGTTTACTCAAACAGCTCGAGATACAGGCAAAATTAGTGGAAGAAAATAACACAAAAATGCAAGAACTAAAGGAAATACTCGAGAAACAAAAGATTACCCTTACCCAGCCGACCTACGCAGGAGCAGTCCTTGGTGGTCAATCAAAAATATCGTATCCAGGGCGTGGGGCACTGCACTCCCTTGTAATCACATCGGAAGACGAAACCGAAACCGGAGAAGAAGTGCTAATGAAGGTCAGAGAAGCAGTGGACGCCAAAGAAGGATGGGTTAAGGTAGAGAAAGTAAGAAAAGCCAAAGATAGAAAGATAGTGATGAGCTGTGGTACGGCCCAAGAAAGAGAGAAAGTTAGAGAAAGAATAGAGAAATCGGGGAAAAAGCTTAGAGTAGAAGAAGTAAAAAATAAAGACCCACTACTTATCTTAAGGGGAGTGCTCAGTCAACACACTGATGAAGACGTCATGAAAGCAATGCGGAACCAAAACAAACAAGTGTTCGACGGTCTCAGCAAGGAAGAAAACCGAGTTGAGATAAAGTACAGAAAAAAGGCGCGTAACCCCCATACAGCGCACATCGTAATTAGTACCTCTCCCACTATATGGCAGCGGGTCAACAGTGTAGGCACTCTCAGAATAGACCTACAAGTCATAAGAGTGGAAGACCAGACCCCCCTGGTGCAGTGCTCCAGATGCCTGGGCTACGGGCACACTCGGAGATTCTGTAAGGACACGGTGGACCTCTGCAGCCATTGCGGGGGCACCCACCTGAGATTCGATTGCCCGGACTGGCAGGCAGGAGGGACTCCATGTTGCCGAAACTGCAAAAACGCGGAATTGACCCGCACAGACCATAACGCCTTTGACAGAGAGTGTCCAGTGCAGAGGCGCTGGGATGCCGTGGCAAGGTCAGCCGTAGCGTATTGCTAAAGTTGCACACGGCACCCCAACCCCATATCAGATTGTACAGGCAAACCTGCAAAGAAAGAGACTTGCTACAAATGAGTTGTTTATTGAGGCTACGAAACGGGGTTCTGCTGTAGCATTAATTCAAGAACCGTACACCGGTAATAGTATGTCGCTGAAAAGCCGCCAGGGCGTAAGGATCTACCAGTGCGCAGGGGGAAAAACGGTAAAGGCTGCCATAATTGTTTTTAATCCGGATCTTGACGTAATTCAACATCCAGAATTAACCACCCCCAACATGGTAGTAGTAGAGGTCCGTACTAGCGCCTGGAAAATAGCCCTGGTCTCTTTTTACTTCGAACCGGACGTGCCTTTAGAGCCATACTTGAGGAATCTGAGGCAGGTGGCAAAAACTTTCAACACCAAAATCATACTCGGAGGAGACACAAACTCAAAAAGTTCGTGGTGGGGGAGCCCAAAAATAGACCCCAGAGGACGGGAAATGGCGGAAACCCTTCATGAGCTGGATTACCACATATTGAACCACGGAGGGACGCCAACCTTTGACACTATCAGGGGAAACACGCGCCTTACAAGTTTTGTGGATGTAACGGCATGTTCACCGGATATGATCGACTTAATCGACAAATGGAAAGTGGTGGAAGACTTAACATGTGCTGACCATAACGGAATGACTTTTAATATAAACTTAAAGCGAGCTAAGGGTATAAAAATAGAACGAACTACAAGAAAATACAACACAAGAAAAGCAAATTGGAATTTATTTCAAGAAGAATTTAATAAACTAAAAATAAAATACAAATTAACTAAAGAAGATATGAAGCAAATAAACAATAGTGATAAAACGGAGGAAGCGTTAGAAAAATACAATAAAATGATCACGGAAATCTGTGCTAAAGCTATTCCGAAGAAGAGCAACAAACAAACCCTAAAAGTGCCGTGGTGGTCCGATGAGCTGGAAAAAATGAAAAAAGAAGTAGCTACTTACAAAAACAGGATCCGATGCGCTGCGCCTGTCCGAAGAGCCAAGGTCGTAGAACAATACCTGCAAAAGAAAGAAAGATATGAGACAGAGGTGAAAAATAAACAAACTGAAAGCTGGAAGGAATTCTGTGGAAAACAGGATAGGGAAGGACTTTGGGAGGGGATCTATAGGGTGATATCTAAAACTACAGATAGAGGGGAAGACCAATTACTGGTGAAGGACGGGAAAACATTGGATGCAAAGGAGTCGGCAAAATTGTTGGCGAGGACCTTCTACCCAGGAGACTCAGAACTGGAGGACAACGAATCACATCGCAAAATTAGAGCCCAAGCAGAAAAGGTAAATGATGGAGACCATCAAGCAGTATGTGACCCACCATTTACTATGGCGGAACTCGAAATGGCAATGGATTCGTTTAATCCAAAGAAGGCCCCTGGGGTGGAGGGCTTCACTGCGGATATTTGCGCTAAAGCAATAAGGTCCGATTCGGAATTGTATCTGGGACTAATAAATAAGTGCTTGGAGTACGGCTGTTTTCCAAAGCTGTGGAAGGAGGCAGTGGTTGTCATCCTCCGTAAACCGGGAAGGGACAACTACGGCATCCCCAAGTCTTATAGACCAATCGGACTTCTGCCGGTATTGGGAAAAATCTTTGAGAAAATGGTGACAGCCCGACTAAAACACCACCTGTTGCCAAAGTTTAGTACCCGCCAATACGGGTTTATGCCACAGCGATGTACCGAGGACTCCCTTTATGTCCTAACGCAGCATATTAACCAAAAGTTAAAAGAAAAGAGACTTATCACCGTAGTATCGTTGGACATAGAGGGGGCATTCGATGGAGCCTGGTGGCCCATGATAAAACTACGACTGGCGGAAGAGAAATGTCCCATAAATCTTAGACGGGTAATAGATAATTATCTGACAGACCGACAGGTCACAGTGAGGTACGGAGGAGAGGAGGCACGTGCTGTAACAACGAAGGGGTGTATACAAGGCTCCATATGTGGCCCACTCCTCTGGAATCTCTTACTGGATCCCCTTCTAAAAGAACTGGAACGACTGGGTGTACACTGCCAGGCCTTTGCCGACGATGTCATCCTGGCATTCGACGGCGAAACGGCCTTGCAAATAGAAACGCAGGCCAATGACATACTCCGGCGTGTGAGGGCGTGGGGCGTCATGAATAAACTAAACTTTGCAGCTCAAAAAACAAATGCGATGCTGATAACAAGGAAGCTGAAATATGACGAACCACGCCTTCACATGGGAGGGATTGACATAGTTATGGTCAAAGAAATAAAGATCTTGGGACTGACTATTGACCATAAACTATCGTTTAAAAAACATGTCCAAAACACGTGCAAAAAGGCATTAAATATATATCAACAGCTGGCCAGGGCAGCAAAGGCCAGTTGGGGCCTGCATCCCGACATAATTCGGACAGTGTACACCGCAGTCATCGAACCCATCATTTTGTATGCTGCGAGCGCCTGGGCGCCGGCAGTAGAGAGACTGGGCGTTAAAAAACAATTAAATACAGTGCAACGAGGATTTGCACAGAAAATGTGCAAATCATATCGCACAGTCTCCTTGAACGCGGCGCTGGTCCTGGCCGGACTGCTCCCACTTGATCTCCGTGTAAAGGAAGCAGCTTTACTATACGGGATCAAAAGGGGGGTGGTCTGCCCGGGGCCGGCGGGCGAGTCAATCGAGACTATGTTTCCCGCACTAGAGGCTCCCCACCCCGCCGAGAATGTCCGCAGGGAATTTACTTGCCTCGATAACCAAATTGCAGTGGAACAAAACAGCAATTACGAGGCAAGAATATTCACCGACGGCAGCGGCATTGACGGCGGAGTGGGGGCAGCATTGTCCATCTGGAACGCCGAAAAAGAAATACGTGCCATTAAGCTCCGTCTATCAACCTATTGCACAGTGTATCAGGCGGAGCTTCTAGCGATCCGTGAAGCGACCAGATGGGCAAAAAATAGTTCCGTTGGTGCCGTCGCGATATACAGTGACTCGATGTCCGCCCTTCAGACAGTTACAAACCTCGCTTCCCTCCATCCCCTTGCCGTTGAAGCCAGAAGTAACCTCAACTATGCAAATCAGCATAAAAAAGTTGTCAGGTTGTTCTGGATCAAGGCGCATGCGGGGCTGGAGGGAAACGAGAGGGCAGATCAACTCGCCAAAGAGGCCGCAACAAAGCTAAAAAAGCAACCGGACTACGATCTCTGCCCGGTCTCATTCGCGAAGCGAAACCTACGTAAGGAATCGCTTCGCGAATGGGATCGTAGATACGAGTCTGGGGAAACGGCATCGACCACTAAAGTATTTTTCCCGACGGCGTCAACGGCCTATAGTATAGTGCGGAAAATATCGCCGAATATGACTACATCGCAGATATTGACGGGGCATGGTGGGTTCTCCGAATATCTGCACAGATTCCGATGTAAGGAGAACCCATCATGCATCTGCGAGCCCGGCGTCCCAGAAAGTATCCTGCACGCTGTTTTGGAGTGTCCCGTGTATGGATCGGAAAGAATCGACCTCACACATAAAATAAAAACTACCTTAAATGAAAATAATATTTCCGAAATTATGTGTGACAACGAAAAAAGAGCAGTATTTCTCAGTTATTGTTGTAAGTTAACAAAACTTATTAATAAAAGAAACGCTGCGTGAATTGTTTTCCAAGAAGTATTGAAAAATACCATCTGTGATAACAATAACGTAAAACAAATCCAAACACGGGACACATCCATAAAACAGTGGATTTTATCCAAAACATGTTTATGTTTTGTAGCTTTTGTATAACAGTTTATGTATAGCACGTGAAGTAGTCTAAATTCAGTATGAGATGAAGTAAGAAAGAAATATATACAGTATAAGATAGATGATGAATGTAGATAGAAAAGAATGAAAGATAACAACAAAATGTAGCCAATTACTCCAATTAAGTTGGAGGTGTAAGATATAAGAAAAAAAAAAAAAAAAAAAAAAAAAAAAAAAAAAAAAAAAAAAAAAAACCTAACCTAACCTAACCTAACCTAACCTAACCTAACCTAACCTAACCTAACCTAACCTAACCTAACCTAACCTAACCTAACCTAACCTAACCTAACCTAACCTAACCTAACCTAACCTAACCTAACCTAACCTAACCTAACCTAACCGAGTTCCGCTGTGCCAGGCGACCCGATTGCACTCTGCCCGCAACGCTCCGCGCTCAAAAAAAGTGTAATTTCGTACTAAAAAAATCATATCTTCGAAACGGAGGCAGCTACAGCCTAGTTTAATACCTCAAAAAGTGCGCGCAAATTGAAACTACACAGTGAGTTAAGTGAAAAATACTTAGATTTTTTCTAAGTATTTTTAAAATCGAAAAAACTAACCAACTTTCGTGACCCGGCGCGCTAATCAAATCGCTAAAAAATCATTTGTGATCGAATTGCCACAAAAATTACTGTTTTACGTGCCCAAGATCCTAGTGCATCCGTCAAGACTATTTTTCGTGATAAAAACTTAAATTTACAAGTTTGGCAGTAGAAACAAAGTGAACTTTTTCAAAAACAAATCTTTAAATTCGCATATCTCAAAAATAAGATCGACGACCCAAACTTTTTCAACTGTGCGTTTATGTGTTGAGGTCGTCTCCTTACCTGGACACTATCTCCAGAATTTTCTTACATCACTTCGAGGCACCAGAGCCGAAAAACGAATTCGACCAATCGGCGATTTCTGCTGATTTGCGGCGAAACCCGAGTGCGCGCGCTAGTGGTGTTACCACCAGCGGCTGCGCCGTGAGAAGACGCATCGCGAGGTATATAAATCAGGATCCTGGGACAAGGCGTTCAGGAGCAGTGGCCATCTTCCTTGGAAAAAATACAAATCGAACAACTTTGGACCCGCCCACACCCGAAATCTCAGGGACTGGAACCACAGACACTGGCTTAATTCAAGGTCCGTAAGGATTTTTTCCCGCTCCAGTGGGACTTCAAACGGCTGAGTACCTTAGATCCTGACCAGTGAGGAGACCGGGCTGGTCTCCTGGAGCTGTTCCGAAGCGACGGCCCTCGGTCTAGGGAGCTCCTACGAAGCTGGGGTTTTCGCTGCTGTCGTTGCAAGGACAAGACAAAGCTCCACTGTAAGTTTCAGGAGCTTTCAGCACACCACCTGGAAAAAAAAAAAAAAAAAAAAAATAAATAAAATAAAATTGTGTTTAGTTAGAAACTGCAGAATATTATAATCTTACCTTATATTAGCAACAAACATGGCAACTCGTCAGTGTACCGATAAGGGTGCCCCAGCAAAATCTAGCAGAGCCGCAAGCACATCTATCACTGTCAAAACCGCCAGGGATCAAAAGAAGACGCAAAAGGCGGACAAACCGGCAACGCAATCTGCACTAGGGGAAGCTCAGTCTGAGAGGGTGACTGCCACTCCACCACATTCCCCGGCGACCTTAGCACCCTCGTATGATAACGAGGAATTGCAGAGGACGCTTGATGAGCTTGGTATTCCCAAGCCGAATTGCCCTACAGAAGAAACTCATCAAGCGGAGGAGACGAAGGCCACCTCTAAAAGACGCGAAAGTATGCTCCCCTGTAGTGCGGGCACAGGAGTGTGCATGGATCTCGCCACGGTGAAAGCAAACATGTGGCTACAGGCAGGGAAAACCGCTCTTGAACAAGCGGGAAACATGAAGAGAGAGTGTAAAGTAGTGGTAAACCAAAGTCTCCAATTTATGTATGAGAGCATCCTCGCACTTTCAGACTCACGTTCTCGACACCGCCTTTCTCTGGAGCAAGAGCGGTTGAGAAATGCGGAGGCAATACAACGCCGTGAGGAGATCCATGCAAACAAGTTGCAAAAACTCACAGAGGGCTATGAGGAAAATGTTAAAAAGGTGGTCGCAGCAGCAGAAGAGCAGAGGAAAGCACTCGAGGGAATATCTAAATGGCTCTCCTTTGAATTGTTGGGTCCTATAGGCCAACTGGGGCCCCTAAGGACTCATGTTGAAAAAATGGCATCAAGGGCATTGGAAGCCCCGGAAAGGGGGCCCTGTGTATCACAAGAAGAAAGAGCCCCGGAAATACTAGTTGCGGGGCTGAGCGGCATTACCGCAGAAATGGGTAATATGGCTGCTCAGCTACGTAACATTAGTCTAGATGTGGAGCGCTGGAGAGCGGAAACTACAATGCCGAGCGCATCTACGGCCCGTTCACCCCCACCAGCACCCAAAAATTTAACAGAGGACGAAGCCTGCAAACGGGAAAACGACCTGAAAGCAATGATCGAAGACATTAAGGCTACAATCCGGGACCACCAAAATATCGAGCAGGTAAAACCCACAATAACACGGGAAGAACTTAGCAATGAACTCCAGAAAGTCATTGCCCCACTAGTAAGCCAGCTGAAGACGATGCGTTCTGAAATAGAGGAGCTGAGCGACAGCGCCACTGTAAACATTCCTGAACATACTACTGGACCGGATCTCAACGCGGAGTTGATTCTGGAGGGAATAAAATCTTCATTGGGTGAGCTCATAAACCCGGTAGGAGAAAATATTAAACGACTGGAGGCTAAGCTGATCCCAAATCAAAGCCGCAATGAAAACACTACCGGACCACAAACGGACTCCCGGGGACCATTACTGAACCCAACCAAGAAATCTTACGCAGAAACTGCTAGGTATCCTGTAATAGTTGAGTCCCGTGATCCTCGTCTGTCTAGTGAAGAAGTCCTTAAGCAGGTGAAGGAGGGAGTGGATATAATTGACCTAGGAGTGGGGGTTGCAAGTGTACACCGTCTGAGAAATCAACGAGTGGCAATTACGTGCGACACTGAAGTAAGCCAGAAAAATCTCAGGGAAGCAATCCAAAAATCTTCACAGGATCTAACGGCTACCACTCAAATGCCAAAGAACCCTCTTCTAAAACTTATAGGCGTGGCCAATGACCTGGATGACTTTAAGCTTGCGGAGGCGGTATTAAAACAAAACAGCCACTTGTTGGGTAAAAAGGGCCAACCTGGAAAGAAGGTTCGAGTGCTACGAAGAACCAGAGGTAGAAGTGCTCAGCACTTTAACATCATTCTGGAAGTCGACCCTAATGTATGGTTAAGCCTCAAGAATGAAAGGGTGAGAGTGGGCTATCAAACCGTAATGGCGGTGGATCAGTCACCGGTAATACAATGCTATCGGTGCCTGTCCTTTGGCCATCTAGCGCGGGATTGTAAAGCGGCCCTCACATGCGGATATTGTTCGGGCACCCATGACACTCGCGACTGCATTGGGAAGAATAGTCCCCCGAAATGCTGCAACTGCCTTAAGTCTAAAGTCACAGGCACCGTCGAACATCCGGCGTATAGTCAGGACTGCCCCCAGTGGCAAAGATGGGATATATTAGCAAGACGTTCTGTTAGATATTGCTAAGGGCAACATTCGGGTCGCACAGGCAAACCTTGGGCGTGGTTTCGCCGCGACTAAGGAATGTCTGGAAAGGGCAATCACAGAGCGCTTGAAGGCAGTACTAATGCAGGAACCATATGTTGGGGCGACTGGGAAACTGACCAGTTCTCAAAGAGTAGTACAGCACCCAGGAGCAACAAAAGAATTACCCGCGAGAGCGGCTGTAGTCATTCTAGACCCTAATATACAGATGATTGTTAACCCAACCCATGTGAACAGAGACATAGCAAGTGTAACCCTTATTATAGGGTCCTTCCAACTAGCACTAATAAGTGTTTATTTTGAAGGAACGGAGGACCTTGCGGCGTCACTGTCGACCCTGTCTCGCATAGTAAATGAAGTTGAAACGAAGAACGTCATCATTGGCGGAGACTTCAACGCGGAAAGCCCATGGTGGGGATGTGATGCTGAGGACGATAGGGGAGCGATGCTTGTGGATTTCTTTGCCCAACATCAGCTCAACGTTTTAAATACAGGTTCTACCCCAACATTCCATACCATAAGGAACGGAGTGGCCTATGAAAGCATAGTGGATGCCACGGTATGTTCCGACTCAATCTTCGGAAAAGCCAAAAATTGGAGGGTCAATATAGACACTGCAGGGCTTTCAGATCATAGACCTATCACATTTAACATAGCACTAGATGCAGACCATGATGATTCGGAAGCCAAATCTACTAGGAAATTTAACACCCAAAAAGCAGATTGGTCCAAACTCCCACAAGCTCTCGCTGAGAGCCTACAAAAGAGAGGGATTACAGAAGAAACCATTGTAAACATAGGCAGCTGCAAGGAGGTTGATAAAATGGCGGAAGAATTTACAGAAGCGATAGTAGAGGCGTGTGAAAGAGTCATCCCGAAACTGTCACATAGGAAAACAGCTAAGACGAGCCCATGGTGGACAGACGAGCTAAAGGCTATGAGAAACGAGGTGGTCAAGCTACGAAATAGGATTAGAAGGGCAAACCCAATGAGGAGACAGTTCGTAGCAGAAGCATACTGCAAAGCCCGCACAAACTACAAAGAGGCAATTGAAAAAGCGATAACATCAAGTTGGAAAGATTTATGCAGCAAACAGGAACACGAAGACGTTTGGAAATGTGCCTACAGAATTATTAAAAGATGCGCTAGCAAAGGAGCCACTGAAAACAAATTACTAATGGATCCCATAACACACGACATTTTAAATGCAAGAGCTTCAGCGGAACTCCTGGCAGCAACATTTTACCCAAGGGATGATCATGAGACAGACACCGCAGAGCAAGTGAAGATCAGACACGAGCTAGAGTCTAAAATAACGAGACTGACAAAAGATAAAGACTCAAATGGAGAACCATTTACGGAACTAGAGATAGAAACTGTACTCAAAGAAATGAACCCCAAAAAAGCGCCAGGAGAAGATGGTCTCACAGCCGACATCTGTGCTGCAGTCCATAAAGCAACACCCACGCTTCTAGCGTTCTACAATGTGTGCTGGAGTCTGGGGTGTTTCCCGAAAATCTGGAAAAAAGCGGTAATAGTAATAATACCAAAACCCGGAAAAACAGACTACTCACAGGCGAAAGCTTATAGACCGATTGGCTTGCTATCCATCCTTGGGAAGATCCTCGAAAAGCTGATAACAAACAGACTCTCATGGAAACTGATGAACGAAGGGAAGCTCAACCCTAGACAATATGGTTTTGTGCCGCAAAGGAGTACGGAGGATGCACTGTACGACACCATGACCATTGTCAAGGATGGACTCAAAAGAAAATCTTTGGTTGCACTTGTGTCACTTGATATCGAAGGTGCGTTCGACAATGCTTGGTGGCCAGCGATATTAAACGAACTTGTAAGTAAAGAGGTTGATTTACCTACTCTGCGAATCTTGGAGAACTACCTGAAGGACAGAAGCGTAGCTATAAACTACCTATCTCAGACGGTTACCCGAGCTACAGAAAAAGGATGCGTGCAGGGCTCAATAAGTGGACCATTACTGTGGAACATTCAGCTGGACCCACTGTTGAAGGAAGCTGAGACGCTGGAAGCGCATATTCAAGCTTTTGCAGATGACATTCTGATAGTAGCGGAGGCACAAACTTCATTGGAATTGGAGCGGAAGGTTAACAGGGCTCTCGAGACCGTAGCATGCTGGGGGAAGAGACATAAAATGAAGTTTGCTCCGACGAAGACGCAAGCAATGTTGATCACAAAAAAGATAAAATATGATCAACCGCGCTTTGAACTTCTGGGGACCCAATTACAACTATCGGATAATATAAAACTCCTAGGCATAACCATTGACAGAAACATAAATTTCCGAGACCACCTGACAACAACATCAGCGAGAGCAGTAGCCCTCTATAAAAGCATCAGTCAAGCAGCACGCGCACAGTGGGGACTGAACTCTGAAATAATAAGAACCCTTTATATCGCAGTAATTGAACCGGTAATACTCTATGCTGCGAGTGCGTGGGCACATGTGGCAGAAAAGCAGTACGCAACAGATAAACTAAACAGAGTCACAAGGATGTTCGGAATAAGAATAGCAAAAGCCCACAGAACAACGTCTGGAATATCAGCAGCTTTACTAGCCAGGATTTTTCCGCTCGACCTCCGACTCCGAGAACAGCTCGACCTTTACGAAGTCAAAAAGGGCAAACCCTTAGAAATACTACCGGGGCGTGAAATTCAGAAGAGAATTCACCCAGCTCAGCTGCCTCATCCTTCGAGCAGATTTGCTGTACAATTTACAGAAATCGGAGGCCCAGCGGACGAAGTAAAGATCCAGAATAACTGGCCAAAAGTTTACACGGACGGCAGTAAAATTGAGGGCAGAGTAGGGGCAGCAATATCTTGCTGGAGGGAAGGAAGAGAGTTCCGAAGTGCAAAGATGCGCCTGGAGAGCTGCTGCTCTGTCTTTCAAGCCGAACTAATAGCCATCTTGAAGGCAACGGAGATAGCAGGAAAACTAGGCACCTCCATTAATGTTCTTAGCGACGCCAGATCAGCACTAGACACCATAAAGGATCCCAAGTCCCTAAATCCCATCTCAGTAGAGATCAGAGAAAACCTGGAACAATTAAAGAAAAGAGGGATACAGGTAGAATTTTTCTGGGTAAAGGCACACATTGGAATACCGGGCAACGAGAGAGCGGATGAACTTGCAAAAGACGCGGCACTCAAACTTAAAACTACACCAGCTTACGATCGCTTCCCACTGTCTTTTGCAAAGCGAACTATCAGGGCCTCCACGATAGAAAAATGGCAGTGGAGATATACTACAGCGGAAACTGGATCAGTCACAAGAGTATTCTTCGACGACGTCCGAGCAGCGCATAAGGTGCTGTCCAAAGTAGGAATGACGAACCTCAGAGCTCAGCTGTTTACTGGTCACGGGGGTCTCAGAGAATACTTATTTAAATTTAAACTGTCGTCCACTCGATTCTGCCCCTGCGACGACACATCGGAGCAAACTGTGGTGCACATCATATGTCACTGCCCGATTTATTCAAGCTCAAGATTCACGTGTGAGAGCGGGGTCGGATGTACGATAGAACCACAAAACATCCCTAAATTGTTAAAAGATGACTCCAGTCGAGCCCATTTTCTGGCCTTCGCAGAAAGAGTGATGTCCTCTACTGCTAAGGCAAATGGTGCAAAATGTATTGATTGAGAGCCTTGATTAATACATAAATAAAAATTAATGGTGTTTAATTACTGACGTTGATTTATATTGATATTAAATTTATTACAATTTTGATTTATGTGCCGATTTCATTCATAATTCTCATGTGTGAATTTTGATTATTTATTGAATATTCTAATGATTATAAATTTTTTGATTCGAATTTAATTTTAATTTTGATACTGTTAATTTGAAAATTGAATTGTAAATTAGACTGTTTCCTGATTGTAACGCAATAAAATTGAAGAAATTCTGGTACTGTACTATAAAAACTAAGGTAAAACTGCTAAGGCAAATGGTGCAATAGTTATTGATTGAGAGCCTTGATTAATACATAAATGAAAATTAATGGTGT
Organism: Elegia similella; assembly: GCA_947532085.1. Taxonomy (NCBI): domain Eukaryota; kingdom Metazoa; phylum Arthropoda; class Insecta; order Lepidoptera; family Pyralidae; genus Elegia; species Elegia similella. The sequence continues at coordinate 17,550 of OX383942.1, forward strand.
TTGTTATTGACGTAGATTTATATTGATATTGAATTTATTACAATTTTGATTTATGTGCCGATTTTATTGATAATTTTAATGTATGAATTCCGATTATTTATTGAATAATCTAGTGATTCTAAATTTTATTGATTCGAATTTAATTTTAATTTTAATACTGTTAATTCGAAAATTGAATTGTAAATTAGACTGTTTAATGATTGTAACGCAAGAGAATTGAAGAAGTTCTGATACTGTACAGTAAACACTAAGGTAAAATATGAATAAATTAAAAGGGATGTTAATTTTGCATGAGAATTAAAAAAAAAAAAAAAAAAAAAAAAAAAAAAAAAAAAAAAAAAAAAAATCAGAAGAAATTAAAAAGAAATATATGAGTAAAATAAGGATAAAAGATAGCGTAAAATAAAAAGCGCTAGTGCATGATGTTTGTAAAGACGTAATGAGTAGGGGGTGTTTTAGCTGGTGTGAGTCCAGCACTATCTGGGTCCTCCATTCCCAGATGTCCATAAGGGATTTCACCTCCTACTCATTAGTCTATAGGTAGTATAAAAAAAAAAAAAAAAAAAAAAACCTAACCTAACCTAACCTAACCTAACCTAACCTAACCTAACCTAACCTAACCTAACCTAACCTAACCTAACCTAACCTAACCTAACCTAACCTAACCTAACCTAACCTAACCTAACCTAACCTAACCTAACCTAACCTAACCTAACCTAACCTAACCTAACCTAACCTAACCTAACCTAACCTAACCTAACCTAACCTAACCTAACCTAACCTAACCTAACCTAACCTAACCTAACCTAACCTAACCTAACCTAACCTAACCTAACCTAACCTAACCTAACCTAACCTAACCTAACCTTTTTTTTTTTTTTTTTTTTTTAACGTGTGGAAAGACTCATGTCTCGTCTATCCGGCCACGGGAAGCCGGACAGGTATGTGGGACTCGAACCGCACTAAAACCACACGGTGTCATTACCCAATCCGCATAATGCCGGGGCAGTGTGCTTCCTAATGCTCCACAGCCCCGGCGCGGCGGCCGCTATTTTGCAGCCCCATCCAGCTCCGGTACCCTCTCCAATGAGAGGGATAGGAGCGGCCCTCAGCCAGCCAGTCTGGCCCTAAAGGGGTAGACGTCTTGACACCAGCGACGTCTCAATTCGGAGGGCTGTCTGTCGAGCGAGACGGAATCCCGTTTCCGCCGCTCAACCAGCCCTCAGTTTGGCCTCTGTTAACCATAGGTAACAGAGGCCCACCAACTGTCGGCCGCAGAGGACAGGGAGAGCGGCGCACCTTATCACCGACACTCCTCTTCCCCTGCGGCCCCACCGATGCCGTGTCAAGCGCCACAGCCGCGCCTGGTCGCGGAGGACAGGGAGAACGGCGCACCTACTCACCGACACTCCTCTTCCCCCGCGACCCCTACCACGACTGTGAGTGCGGAGAGATTCCACCCCCCTCACCCACAGCCAGGCCTCATCCCAGTTTGTTATTTTAACGAGGTCATCTCCTCGGGGCCCTATCCACTGTTTTTTAACGAGGTTGTCCTCCTCGACGCCCACTAACTGGCCGTTTTTTTTTATGTGCTTCTCTGCACGAGGCCCGCTCTACAGATTTTTTAAAGAGGTGTTCTCCTCTATGTCAGGCAACTCCGAGGTGGGTGCTCTCCGAAACCCACCTGGAGCGCCTTCCGCCCGGTTCCTCTTGGCTTCACCGCGGGTGGCTAATCCGCGGCTACTGAGCCCCAACCTAACCCAGTTGCGCTGTGCCCAGCGACCCGAACGTACAGTGTCCGCAACGCTCCGCGCTCTAAAAACGCGATTTTTACGCTTAAAAATTCACAATTCGTGAACGGAAGCAGTTAGAGCCTACCTTAATAGCTCAAAAAGTGCGCGCTAAACAGTACTATAAGCGAGTGAAGTGACGAAGACTTGGAATTTTTCCAAGTATTTTTAAAACTTAAAAAACTGACCAAAAAACGGGCCGCGGCGCGCAAAACAATTCGCCAAAAAATCACCTGGCAGTGAATAGTCACGAAAAATACATGCCAACGTGCTCCAGATTCCAGTTCATCACCAGGGACAAAAATCAGTGAAAAAAACAATAAATTGGGACTTTGCAATAGAAAACAATTTGAACCTTTTCGAAATCTAAACTTCAAAGTGAAATTTCTCGCAAACTAGATCGGCAACCCCTAAATTTTCAACTGTGTTTCTGTGAGCTGTGGTGTACTATTCGCTAAGACACCTTCTAAAAAATTTTTTGGCCTCGCGTCGAAGCACCAGAGGCGAAAAACTGATTGGACCAATCAGCGAATTTCGCTGAATTGCGACGGAACCCGGGAGCGCTCGCTAGTGGTGATATCACCACTGGATGCGCCCCGAAAAGACGCATCGAGGAACACAAAGTCCAGGACCCTGGGACCAGGCGACCGGGAGAAATCGCTGATTTCGTGTGAAGAAGGCGACCTCGAGCAACTTTGGACCCGCCCACACCCGAAATCCCAAGGACGGAAGCCTCAAGTCGTATATAATAATAAGGTGCATTTAGTTGGTAAGAGCTGTGCCAAATTTGAGACCCCTAGCTCTAATACTTTCTGAGAAAACATCATCTGGCCTAAACACTACAAAATTTTTCGCAAGTTTTACGTAAATAAATTTCCAAAAATAGCTTTTAAATTATAAGGATTCCAGGCAAACAACCTTTTAAAACTCAAAGATAGGGCCTAAAAAATAGGTCCTACGCCGTTTCCAAAAAATTTCATTAAGCCGTTTTCGAGAAATCAGGGTCTCAATTTTGGCAAAATCCAGCAACTTTAGCCTAAGATTTCCTAGTGTTCCCTTAAGGGAAACCACATGTCCGTTTGTAATTAATATTATTTCGATTTAATGTATGATATTTAATAAGTAACTTATTCGGAAACCCGTTAGAAATCCTAAATTTCGAAATAAACAAAATCACGCCATCTGTTATCAGACTTGAGAACTACATACGTGTAATGAAATTTTTGGCAAAAATTTGAGGCGGAATAATTACCAAATTACAAAGTCTGATAACTATTGATCTTCCAAATAGTTACTTTTAGTTTTATTTTTGGATTTCTGACCAAAAATTTGATTTCAAAAAAATTTTTACCTCTTTTGAGAGAAAATCAAAATTTTGTATAGAAAGTTATTGGTAAACCTTGCTATCAAACGGTACATCAAAATACCTTTGAATAGAGCCCATACACGGGGTTTTTTGCTGAGATCTGGCAAAACTAGCCCTCCCAGATTTTCCGGAATTTACTGTTGTTCGGAATTCCGGAAAACAAAAAATTCCCACAGTATCGGAACACAATTGCGAACCTAATAAAATTTTTTCCAGAATTTTTGAATAGGAAATAAGGCCAAATATAGCCAATTTTAAGTTTTTAATTTAAGTTTTTATTTACTTTTTTACACTTTTACTTTCATTTTACAACGTTTATATTTATATAAACCTCTTTATTATTTTAGTATTTTATTATTTTGACGCCTACCTCCAAAACGGTAAAGATGTTTGGACACAGGACGCCAATGAAGAAACCCGCCCAGGAGTCGTCCCGGCAGTCAAAGTCCCCCGGGGTACCGGCAGCACCTGTAAAGAAAAACATAGGAAAATTAGACGCTGCTGGAACAGCACAGAAATTCGACAAACAGGTAGCTGCTATATCCCCACCCCCGAAGACCTCCCTAACCAGCATATCGGCCAAGGCCTTTAGGCTGGTTCAGGAGGCCAAGGCCCAACTAGACCAGTCGGGGAACATTAAAACGACAATAAAAGAAAAAGTTTTGGGAACCTTAAATGATCTATTTGAGTTGGTCCGTCAATCCGAGGAGACCAAACAAAAGGAGAGAAACGACTCCTTAGAAGTTATATCGCCCAAGTTCTCCCCGCAAAAACAGGAGAACGAGCTTAAAGAGCTACTAAAACAAAATGTGGCACAAATGTCAGAGCTCCAGGAGCAGCTAGCCTCCCACAAGATCGCATTAAAAGGGGAGACCTACGCAGGTGTTGTTGGCGGTGTCCCAAACAAAGGGCCCTCCAAAACCTTGCACTCGTTGGTCGTCTCCTCAAGCAAGGAAGATGAGACTAGTGAGGAAATCCTGGAACAAGTAAGAGAGGCGGTAGACGCAAAAGAAGGCTGGGTAAAGGTTGAGCGAGTTAGGAAAGCTAAGGACAGAAAAATCATCATGAGCTGTGGGTCGGAAGAGGAGAGGAAAAAGGTAAAGGAGAGAATAGAAAAAGCTGGCAGCAATCTCAATGTCGAAGAGATGAAAAATAAGAACCCACTCCTCATCCTCAGGGACGTCCTGTCGCGACATAGCGACGGAGATATCCTACAAGGATTGAGGAATCAAAATCGCCATCTATTCCAGGGACTGGACAAGGAGAAGGAGATCTTGGAAATAAGGTACAGGAAGAGAGCCAGAAACCCCCTGACATGTCACGTGGTCATAAGTGTTGCCCCTAAGATATGGAGAAGGGCGATCGACGCCGGGAGCGTAAGAATAGACCTCCAGCAAATCAGGGCGGAGGACCAATCCCCACTGGTGCAGTGCTCTCGCTGCTTGGAGTACGGCCATAGCAGGCGGTACTGCAAGCAGACGGTGGACCTCTGCAGCCATTGTGGCGGCCCGCACCTGAAATCGGAGTGTGCAGACTGGCTAGCCAGAGAAGCACCACAATGCAAGAACTGCAAGAAAGCCGATCTGGGGCGTGTAGACCACAACGCCTTCAGCAGCGACTGTTCTGTTAGAAGGCGGTGGGACGCAATAGCTAGATCGGCCATCGCGTATTGCTAAGGGCAACACCGGCGTAAATATCCCCCACCGCGTTATGCAAGCAAACTTGCAGAGAAAAAAGCTGGCTACACACGAGGCACTTATGGTCGCAGGGAAAAATAAATACATGGCAGCCCTGTTACAGGAACCTTACTTAGGGTCATCAAATAGTATGGCGAGTCGGAGGGGTGTCAGAGTCTTTCAGGACGCAGGAAGCAACAACCGGCCTGTTAAGGCAGCAATAGCTATTTTTGATCCTGAGCTCGACGTTGTTCAACACCCTGAGTTTACAACAAAAAACATAGTTACCGTTGAGATTCGAACAGCAGCCTGGAAGATTACTCTGGTATCCTATTACTTCGAGGGAGACGAACCCCTAGAGCCATATCTGGATCACCTAAAAAATATAACAAAGACTCTCAAGCCAGAAAATATCGTAATAGGAGGTGACTCAAATAGCAAAAGCCCGTGGTGGGGGAGCCCAAAAACTGAACCAAGGGGAGATAGTATGGTGGGGACGCTGCACGAACTAGGTCTCCACGTGCTCAACACTGGCAATATACCAACGTTTGACACAGTCAGGGGTGGGAAAAGGTACCACAGTTTCGTAGACGTAACGGCCTGCTCAACGGCAATGCTCGACAGAATAAATAACTGGAAGGTAGACGAAACTTTGACGAGCTCAGACCATAACACCATAACATTCGGTATATCTTTATTAAAATCAAAAGGCACAAACATAGCTAGAACAACAAGGAAGTATAACACAAAAAAAGCAAATTGGACCCAATTTGATGACAAATTGTGCCAATTAAAGCAAAATTATAAAATAAACAAAGAAGAAATAGAGAATATAAGGAACAAAACAGACATTGAAAAAACCGTAGAAAATATAGATAAAATTATTACGCAAGCTTGTGACCTGACGATACCTAAAAAACTAAATAAAGAAAAAATAAACTTACCATGGTGGAATGCTGAGCTCGCCAAAATGAAAGCCGACACAGCAACGAAGAGACGGAGGATCCGCAACGCAGCACCAGTCCGAAGAGCAGCCGTTGTAAACGAATACCTGGAACAAAAGGAAAAATATGAAACAGCAGCAAAGGAAGCACAGACAAAAAGCTGGAAGGAGTTCTGCGGGAGACAGGAGAAGGAAAGTCTATGGGAGGGAATTTACAGGGTACTAACAAGGACATCGAATAGAGAAGAGGACCAACTATTGGAGAGGGAAGGGAGAATCCTGGACGCGGAGAGATCAGCAGGATACCTGGCCGAGACCTTCTACTCAAAGGACAGCGAGAGGGACGACAGCGAGTCCCACAAAAACACGAGGCAAAGAGCGAAATGTGTGAATGATGGTAACCAAAATGAAGTTTGCGACCCACCATTCACAATGGAGGAGCTCCTAACGGCCGCAAGGTCGTTTAGCCCAAAAAAGGCCCCTGGTGCAGACGGATTCACTGCTGACATCTGCCACAGAGTAATAGAGGAGGACCCATCGACCTTCCTGGCTATTGCAAACAAGTGCCTAGAGCTAGGATACTTCCCGAGTGCATGGAAAGCGGCCACAGTGGTAATACTTAAAAAACCTGGAAAGGAAAATTACACAGTACCAAAATCATACAGGCCTATTGGCCTGCTACCTGTACTCGGGAAAATACTTGAAAAAATGCTTGTGGCCCGCCTGAAGCACTACCTTTTGCCCAAGCTCAGCGCGCGCCAATTTGGATTTGTGCCACAGAAGAGCACCGAGGACTCCCTCTATACCCTCATGAAGCATATTAATGCCAAACTGGCACAAAAAAAGATAATAACGCTGATATCATTGGATATAGAGGGAGCCTTCGACAATGCTTGGTGGCCCGCAATCCGACTAAGGCTGGCTGAAGAAGAGTGTCCGTGCAATATCAGGCGGGTCATTGACAGCTACCTCAGCGATAGGACAGTCACAGTCCGGTACGCTGGGGCAGAGGCGAGCACAGTAACAGAGAAGGGATGCGTCCAGGGGTCCATCGCTGGGCCAATACTGTGGAACCTGCTGATCGACCCGCTCCTAAAGGGGTTAGAGGGAAAGGGGGTATACTGCCAAGCGTTCGCCGATGACATCATCTTGGCACTGGACGGGGACACAGCCCTTGAAATAGAAAGCCAGGCCGGTGGCACTCTCGAGTATGTCCGGGCGTGGGGGGGTCGTAATAAGCTTAGGTTCGCACCCCATAAAACAAGCGCGATGGTGATAACGAAAAAGCTAAAATACGACACCCCGCGTCTGAGCATGGGCGGGGTTGCCATCGGCATGGTTGACGAAATAAAACTGCTGGGAGTAATTGTGGACGCCAAACTAACATTCAAAAAGCATGTTACTAGTGTATGTCAGAAGGCGATTGGCGTCTACAAACAACTAGCTAGGGCAGCTAAAATGAGTTGGGGGCTGAACCCCGAAATAACCAGGACGATTTACACGGCAGTTATAGAGCCAATTATATTGTACGCGGCGAGTGTGTGGGCACCGGCAGCGAACAAGAAGGGCGTACGAAAACAGATAGCGGTAGTACAGCGTGGTTTCGCCCAAAAGATATGCAAAGCCTATCGTACGGTCTCCTTGAACTCTGCGCTCCTGCTGGCGGGCCTGCTTCCCCTCGATCTCCGGGTGCGCGAGGTGGCCTCGCTGTACGAGATCAAGAGGGGGGCAAGTCTGCCTGGACTGGGAGACAGGGAGATCGAACGAATGGCAAGCGCAATAGAGGCTCCTCATCCTGCAGACCGAATCAAACTAGAGTTCACAAGCTTGGTAGACCAGGAACAAGTTGACACTAACAGTGACTTTCAGGTTAGAATATTCACGGACGGCAGCAAGATTGACGGAAAGGTGGGTGCAGCCCTGTCAATATGGACAAACGGGGTAGAGACCGGAACCGTCAAACTTAGCTTGCCGTCCTACAGCACCGTCTACCAAGCAGAACTACTGGCGATTCGAGAAGCGGCGAAGAGAGCCGAAAAACACAGTGCTGCTACTTTTGGGGTTTACAGCGACTCTATGTCAGCTCTGCAAACGCTAACGAACTCAACTTCCCTCCACCCGCTGGCTGTAGACACAAGAGAGATCATTAGTCGCATCTCACACCAGAATAAAATCATAAAGTTATTCTGGGTAAAGGCGCATGCAGGGTTGGAGGGTAATGAGAGAGCGGACGAGCTGGCCAAAGAGGCGGCTGTGAACTCCAGGAAAAGAGCAGACTACGATCCATGCCCTGTCACGTATATGAAGCGTGTGCTTCGGGACGAAACAAAGAAAAAATGGAACGAGAGATATACTTTGGGTGAAACGGCGGGTACTACAAAGCTGTTTTTTCCGGACGCCATTACTGCCTATAAAACACTCAAGCAAATAAAGCCGAGCGGCGTAACCACCCAACTCTTCACGGGGCACGGAGGGTTCGCGCAATATTTAAATAGATTTAAATTAAAAAGTGACCCCGCATGCACTTGTGACCCCGAAAAAGATGAAACAGTACCCCATGTCTTGGCAGATTGTCCCGTGTTTGGTCTAAATCGCTTCAATCTAGAAAATAAATTAGGATGTAAAGTAACAATAGAAAATTTTCCAAATTTATTATCAGGTAACAATAAACTATTATTCTTAGAATACTGCATAGATATAATTAAAACAGTAAATAAAAGAAATAAATAGAAATTAAGAATATCGTGGTCTAATATTATCAAGTAATATTAAACACCAGATATTATATAGAAGCATAGCATAAGAATATAAGTAGATATGATAAGTAAACAGTATTGTAATAAAAGATAAAAATAAGATAGATATGTAATTAAGGAAATAGAATTAACATACAAGAATAAAAATATGTATTATTAAAAGAAGAAGATGAAAAGAAGTATATAAGATGTAAACATAGATATACAAAAAACAAGATGTAAACATAGATATAGAAAAAAACAAGATGTAACATATTAATAAAATAAGACAAGCTGCATACTTATTCCTACCCTAGAATATAAGAAATAAAGGACAAAAACTAGAACTAGAGATACGTAGACGGTTAAACCCAAACCGTAACAGAGCAAAAGATGATGTATGAAAGGTAAGTATGAAGTATGAAAGTACGAGAGGAATAAATGCGAGAACTGGTATGAATGTGAAGCTAGCTAAAACAGGCTCCGACCACGTTGGAGGTAGTAGATTTAAAAAAAAAAAAAAAAAAAAAAAAAAAAAAAAAAAAAAACCTAACCTAACCTAACCTAACCTAACCTAACCTAACCTAACCTAACCTAACCCAGTTACGGCCCGTCAGCCGCCGAGAACACCACGTTTTTAAAGCGTTCCGTAATTAAAAATTCATAACTTCGGCAAATTTAGTGCTACAATCAATCTAATAGTGTCAAATTGTTAGTGAAGTGACGCCCGAGGTGCTCCCAAGTGCCTCCTACTAGGATTGCAGTGGTAAAGTGACGTAAAGTGGCAAAAACACAAAAAGTGAACTTTTTCAAAACTTTGACCGCGTGCGGCGGCCAAACGAGATCGAGAACCCCCACTTTTTATTGTGTCTCCGGATAGCCCTCAACAAGCCCCGTCGAGTGACACCCCCTCCGGAATTTTCCGGCGCCCCCCTGCTGAGAAAATAGCAGAAAAATAAAAACCACGTGGCCACGAGGTGGGTGAAGGAGCATCGTGCGGCTGCATCTGGACACACCGTTGGAAGGGTCTTCTCTCGCACTGCCAGAAACCAGTTCCAGAAGAATTTTCCGACCTACGGGTAAAAAGTTATTGTTATTAGAAATTCAAAACTTCTACTTACCCCCACTCCTGTGCTAATGGAGACGCGTGGGATTTGACGCTGCAGAACAAAGCGGGACAACAAGTTCTTTGAGGCTGCGAAAAAAGAAAAATTTTAATTAGCGTAAGTTAGGAATTATTCCCGGAAAATCCAAAATTTCTTTTTTCCTATTTAAATAGTTTTCCTAAAATTTTTCCGGAATCGTAAATAGAGTGTTAGTCAGATATTAGTAATAGAAACAGGAATCAAAAGGAATTTCCGGAATCGGTCGACAAACAAAGACGCTACGTCATTTTTGGTATTCGGGACCCCAGATCCCGAGGGAGTCTGAAAATCGTTTTTCTGGACACAGATCCTACATGTTGACGTCGAGCCGATCCTGGGGATACTTTTGATTTTTTCCTGCGATCACTGGATCCGGAGATCCCCTCCATTTTTTGGACATTTTAAGTAGCTTTTCACTCTTGGCAATTTTCACAAAATTTCAAAAATTTTTTGCTCCGGAACCAGAGGTTGTAGGAACCCGGGGTTTTCACCCTAGACATTAGCGTCCTTGGGACTATTTGGAAAAAAATTCTCGGGAGTTTTCCAATTTTCACGGAAAATTTTCCGGAAAATTCTGGGAGACTCCTCAGAACTTCAAAACTTAATTCAAATACGCTGACAACCCCGAATAAGCCGAAAACCGCGTTCTCCTAGGACCAAAATTGAGTAACTCAGCTCCGGAAAACTGAACCCCGGACTCAGTTTTGGCAAACTTCAAATTTTTTTATCTCCTTAACGGTTTGTCCTACAGGAACGCGGTTTTCATTAAAGGGATCAGTGGCCCCGGGACTATCTCCAAAAAATTCAACACGGCTCTACATAGAGTCATATTGTAGAGGGCCGTAACACCTAAATTAACAGTCCGAAATTTTTCAAAATTCGGATTTAACCCATGACTGCCGGCTTCCAGGCCGGGAATAACAAGTCGACTCTAGATAGAGCCTACCGTCTCTACAAAAAACTAATTTCGACAGAGATCGTATTTTAATTACTCGAAATACGTAATATTAGCTAATAAGTCGACAGGTAGAGCCTCTTTACAGCTCTACCATTTTTAATTGTATCAAAATAATTAGGTTAAGAAAAGTCTATTTAAGTAAATTGGAAAGAACTGAGGAAAAGAGCAACAAGGCTCTGTTTTATCCCGGTTCGACGATTTTCTCCTAGGAAAAAATCTGGAAACCACCCCATCTTCATCAGTTCTCTCCAGTGCTTGAGTAGCAAGACCAGGGTTCAGGAAACCCTGTATTATATTTTTATTTTTTAAATTGTTTTAATTTAATTTATTATTTGAGATTTTAACTGAAATTTGATTTTATTAATTATTATTTTAAATTTTAACTTAAATTACTATCCCATTTATACAACTTATACAAATTTACTTTTAACAAATTTTGACTCATACCTCCAATATGATTAGGACTCCAAACCACTCGGCAAAAACAAGTAGGGTGCTATTTAAAGAACCCGAAAGTGAGGTTATCTCCTACGAATTATCCTTATCGCAAGTGTCTCCTAATAAAACCCCGCATTTCCGGACAGAGGAAACTTTTTACGAGAGACACCCAAATGGCCTATCAACAGAGGCCATGAATAAAACATTTGCTGTAGAATCAACAGAAATTTACGATGAGGCCTATGCACAAATGCAGGCCTCAGGAAATATTAAAAATTCTATCAAAACTAAGGTGTTGGAGTGCCTGGACAAATTACACAACTTGGTACAAGAAGAGGAAGTGTTGAGACGTGATACCATTTATTACTTCAATCATGTCGCTCTGCCTCCGCCTCCACCCCCGACCTCTACCCCAGCCCTCAAAAACGGCCAAATAAACGACATCAAGGACCTTCTGAACGAAAACGCGCGACAGATGAGGGACATTCGAGATATGCTCGAACAACAACAAAAGATCGGTGAAGCCGTTACCTATGCCAGCATCGCCGCTGGCAAACTTGCTCTCCCCAATGTCACCGCGGGAAGGAAAGAAACCCTTCACACGATAGTGGTTTCCTCGAAAAACGATTTCGACACTGGGGAGAATGTACTTGAAAAAGTAAGGAAGGTAGTAGACGCCAAGGAGGGATGGGTGGAGGTTAGGAGAGTAAGAAAGGCCAAAGACGCCAAGGTAGTAATTGGCTTGGCCACAAAAGGGGATAGGGATAAGTTGCGGGAAAAGCTGCAATGTGTAAACTCCTTCAGCGTCGAGGAAGTGAAGAACCGGGACCCGCTTCTGATTTGTATAGGCGTCCTCAATTCGAATTCGGATGAGGACATAATTAAGGCCTATAGAAATCAGAACAGGGACGTATTCCGCGGCCTCGACGCTGAAGAAGATAGGGTAAAGATTAGGTATAAGAAAAAGGCTAGGAACCCTTTGACGAGCCACGCCGTGCTGAGCGTGTCGCCGTCTATTTGGGCCAGAACTCTGGAACGAGGAACGGTCCAAATAGACATGCAGACCATTAGGGTGCTGGACCAATCACCGCTGGTACAGTGTTCTCGCTGCTTGGAGTACGGCCATAGCAGGCGGTACTGCAAGCAGGAAGAGGACCTATGCAGCCACTGCGGGGGACAGCACCTGAAGGCTCAATGCACGGAGTGGCTGGCCAAAGCCCCGCCCACCTGCAATAATTGCAACAAGGCCGGCATGGCTGACGTAGCCCACAATGCCTTCAGCACGGTATGCCAAGTAAGGCAAAAATGGGATGCGATAGCCAGGTCGGCCGTTGCATATTGCTAAAGGCAAACTAATGTTGGATGTTCCCCCCTCCCACGGCCTCGAAAGTTGTAACCGAGTGCGGAGCTCACAGCGGACCCGCTCTGCGCCCGCTGCCCCCTCCCCAAGCATAAAGAGAAAGAGGAATGCATTGCATTCCTCAGCAAAAGTAAATAATGTACTTTTGTATAAAATAAGAGTGGAGAGGAGGAAGTATGGAGGCACAGCGGGAGCTGTGTGCGCTGCAGTCGGTAACACCTTGTAGGGTAATTAAAAATAATTACGCAGCATATTAATTTTAATATGAAATAAAAAGAGGCTTGGAAGGAAACAACAGTAGAACAATAGATATGAGGAAATTGGTGAATATAAACACATATAAATAAGCACATAGAAGAAGAGAAAAACATGCCCATACTTGTAAAAGAATATAAATATTATAAGATCAGAAAACTATAATAAGAAGGAGTAACAGATATTAATGTATAATAATATATAATGTATAAGACATTGTACAAAATGCAAAGATGTATTAGAAACAAAACTGTATAAGATTAGGAAAAGGATGTAAAATATGATACATAAATGTAATATAAAACGCAGTGTAAAGCTCGTTAAAGTAAAATAATAAATAAGTTCAAAGATATAATATATGCCTAATGATAATTTATACATAATATATAATTTAATATAGTATGACTTGACTCGCAAGAGAATAGTGGTAGCATATCATACTGTGATAAATAAAATTGTAAATAAATATAAAATTAAATAATGTGATAAATAATTATAGTAAAAATATGATTCAATGTAAAAACAGACTCCGAGAAATGTAGTCGGAGGAAAGTCTGTAAAGGTAGATGAGTAGAGGGTGTTTTTAGCCGGTAGGAGTCCGGCACTATCTGGGCACTCCCTTCCCAGATGTCCATGAAGGATTTTCATCCACTACTCACGCCTACAATTATAAAAAAAAAAAAAAAAAAAAAACCTAACCTAACCTAACCTAACCTAACCTAACCTAACCTAACCTAACCTAACCTAACCTAACCTAACCTAACCTAACCTAACCTAACCTAACCTAACCTAACCTAACCTAACCTAACCTAACCTAACCTAACCTAACCTAACCTAACCTAACCTAACCTAACCTAACCTAACCTAACCTAACCTAACCTAACCTAACCTAACCTAACCTAACCTAACCTAACCTAACCTAACCTAACCAACCCAACCAACCCAACCAACCAACCAACCAACCAACCAACCAACCAACCAACCAACCAACCAACCAACCAACCAACCAACCAACCAACCAACCAACCAACCAACCAACCAACCAACCAACCAACCAACCAACCAACCAACCAACCAACCAACCAACCAACCAACCAACCAACCAACCAACCAACCAACCAACCAACCAATCTCAGTGACGAATCTCGCGATGGTCGGCCGTCCACCGCTGTAACCAACAAAAACATCGATGCTGTGCGCCGTATGATTGAAACAGACAGGCATGTGACCTACCATGAAATTCGCGCATCCTTAGAAATAGGCATGAGTCAAATACAATTAATCCTACACAAACATTTGGGTGTGAGAAAGCTGTGCTCGCGGTAGATCCCACACAACTTGACCGAGGCTCAAAAAACGGACCGCGTCACTTGGTGCAGTGCCATGCTTACCAGATTCAACGAAGGTGCGTCAAATTTGGTGTGGGACATAGTAACAGGTGACGAAACATGGATTTATTGCTACAATCCCAAAACAAAGCAGCAATCGAGCGTATGGGTCTTTCAAGATGAGCCGAAACCAACCAAAGTGGCGCGCGTGAAAAGTGCATCTAAGCGGATGATTGCTTCTTTTTTTAATAAAACTGGACACGTGGCTACTGTTGCTTTAGAGAATCGTCGTACAGTGAATAGTGACTGGTACACGACCATTTGTTTGCCGGAAGTTATTGACGAACTCCGTAAAAATAACCGTAAACGCCGTATCATCCTGCATCACGACAATGCTAATTCTCACACGGCCAGACAGACAAACTACTTTTTGAAGGCGAAAAATGTAGAACTCATGAGTCATCCTGCATACAGTCCCGACCTGGCACCTTGTGACTTTTTTCTGTTCCCAAAAATTAAGAACCAATTACGCGGTCAACGATTTTCATCACCAGAAGAGGCTGTCGAGGAGTATGAAAAACACGTTTCAGAGGTCACCACAGAGGAGTGGCACAAAAGTTTTCAAAACTGGTTTCATCGAATGAAAAAGTGCATAGACGCCAAGGGAGATTATTTTGAAAAACAATAAATTAATTTTGTACCTTTAATAGTATTTTTTCATATTCATTCCGGAAACTTATAGTGCGCACGTATTATATCATCGCACCTGAGTTCGTTCGCCAGGTGCGAATGGTTCAGTCGCGCCTTAGCTCTTCGCACCTCAGTTCATTCGTGACTCAGCTCTTCGCACCTCAATTCATTAGCGCATAAGCTCTTCGCGCCTAAGTTCGCTCGCACCTCGGCACTTCGCACCATCTTCTTTAGCACCTAAATTACACACTTACACACGACAGCCTCCGTGGTCCAGTGGTTAAGGCGTTTGCCTGTTGACTCGGGGGTCCCGGCTGCCATCTGGTAGTCGTTAAAGCAACCACGTCAGAGGCCGAGAGGCGGTTCCGAAGAACTCTGACACCAGGGTGTGCATGGTCGATTGACCGTGACACCTACTCGAAATGATGATGATTACACACTTTTTGGTTAAGTTACTACAAAAATCTAAAAGTATTCAAAATTTTTGGAATCTGCGGTCTTGCTATCGAAATGCACACCTTTTATGGAGATGTTTCAAAGTTTGTTTTTTTTTTACTTTTAATTTTTTTTACATTTACTTTTAATTACATTTTCGTATTTACTATACGAATACGAACACACTAACCGACGCGCCGCGTCTGAATGACTCCTTTCGGACGCGAATGCAGTACGCAGTGCGATATGCCTAAGCGACTTTCAAAGACTTACAAATTCGCTTCATAAGCGCCAGTTTCTCTTGTTTTGAAATTCAAACAAAAAGATCTAAGCGACGCGTTTCTTACAACATTCAGACAAGTAAAAATATACAAGCGACTTTCAGTTTCAAACTAATTTGTCAGGTAAAATTATCTAAGCGACATCAAATCGATATGACGGCGCGTTATCAGCGCCATCTATTGAATTGCGTTGGGACAAGATTGATAGCTGCCAGCCAGTGTCTGTCAGTCTAGCGGAGCGTCGTGTCGATTGGCTGCGCCGCTGTATTGTATGTCACTTTTCGTGCGAGCAACGGCGGCAGCAAGACCATTTTCCGACGAATCGCTACTGTTCCGCGTAACCTTGTGATCTTTTACTGTAATTAGAGTGATTTTGGTGTGATTAGATTATTTAAATAACTTTGATTGAGATTCAACAGTTATTCCCTATCCCTATTGTTGTTCGCTCAAATACCCACATTAGACGCCATGGCCGATACTGATATAAATGGGCACTCGCCTATAGATATATATATTTTTTTTTTATCCAAGTAATTTTTTATACCCATTTCATAACAAGCAATAATACTAAGCACACATGCCCCGGTGACGTCAGGCCCGAGTGCGCCGCCGCCACGCGCCGCCGCCGCGGCCGCCACCCCCGCCGAGACCACGAAGCGGCCTTCGGCACAGGGGAAAACAGGGAGGCGGCGTAAGCCAGCTCCCACCAAGTCGTTGCTACCACCGGGTCCCGAGAGTAACCAGCGCGACGAAGAGGGCTTCATTAAGGTGGAAAGGAAGAAGAGGAAGCCCGAGACCCGCAACCACTGCGGAACCGCGCCGACCGGACCGGATTCTCCGCTGCGTCCTGCCGTACCATCGACGCAGCTGTACGTGTCCCGGCTGCACTGGTCCACGAGGGTAGAGGAGGTCGTGGACTACGTCCGAAAGAAGTCCACCTTCAAACAAGCGAACAAAGCGAATTTCAATTCTTTTGTGGTGAGAGTGCAGACATTATCTGCCAACCTTCATGAAGGAGGACTTTTGGCCGCAGGGAGTTGTATTTCGGAGGTTCCGAGGTCGGCTGCCTGACGTCACCGCGCCTCACACGTCGCCGGCACTACGTGTGATATAGGATAGGATATTTATTATGTATGCTAGATATAAGGTATTTATTTATATGATTTTTTATGTGTTAGTTTGTAAGGTATTTATAATATGGGCATTTGGTATTGTACATAATTGTAAGTACAATACTATTGCCTAAAATAAATGAATTATTATTATTAAAATATTAAAAATACAGGAAAAAGTACCTTACTGCTTGGTGCTTATGATTTTATTTTATGTAAATTTATCCAGGGTCACGGTTGAAATAATTTCATGACAGCAACAAATAAGTATTCGAATTTAAAAAAATCAAACTCTCCAACCATCCTATTTAAAGAAAATGACTTCTTGTTTGTTGCTTAGCCATGAAGATGTGAGAATACTAAGGATTCGCGTACGCGACAACATTGACACAGATTTTCATACTTTTGATTAACGCATTTTTATCAGTTATATAATCATCAATGCAGTAATAGTATTAAGCCTTTTTTAATAACTGGTTTTTAGGGCTCCCTACCCAAAGGTTAAAAACGTGACGCTATTAAAATAGCTCCATTGTCCGTCTGTCTGTTTGTCTGTCTGTCACCAGGCTGTATCTCATGAACCGTGATAGTTAGACAGCTGAAATTTTCACAGATGATGTATTCTGTTGCCGCTATAACAACGAATACTGAACAATAGAATAAAATTTATATTAAAGGGGGGACTCCCATACAACAGACATGATTTTTTTGCCGTTTTTAGGGTTCCGTAGTTAACCCTTATAGATTTGTCATGTCCGTTCGTATGTCTGTCCGTCCGGGCTCGTACTCCGCCGCTACTGCACCGATTGTCACGAAAATTGGTGGAGAGATAGATATTGAAGTTTTATAAAATTATGAAAAAAATGTTTTTTTTTTTCAGCCCATGCAACGAAAAGAGAATTTAAAAAATTAAACTGGACTAACCCCAACAAATGGGGTATCGTTAAAAAGGTCTTTTAAAATACAACAAAAACTGCTTTGACACTATGTAGATCAAACCCCCCAGTCTTAAGATAATCTAATACAAAGTTAAAATGTCCCCCCACCGTAACTTTTGAAATATTACTAAAATAATTCTGAAAAAAATGTGGTATATACCTCAAAGTATGTTCTTTGAATTAAAACTATAGTGGTCTCGGTATCATAGATAGTTATTTTTATACAACTCAACCAACTAATGTAGCTACAGTTGGCCGAACAAAATGTATGGAGTCAACTGCAAAATGAAATTTGTATATACAACATTCGACTTTTTTCGCCGTTTTTATAGATAACGGTACGGCACCCTTCGTGCGTGAGTCCGACTCGCATTCCGGTTCATTTATAGACAATGGTACGGAACCCTTGGCCGTTTTTTGAAGTTGTTTTGAACTTAAGCAGACCTAATATTTCTGTAGGAATTTTACTATAGAAGCGTACTCCTAGACCCAGGAATGAATCTATACTTTTCTGCAATTGCAATACTGGTGTAGCTA
Organism: Elegia similella; assembly: GCA_947532085.1. Lineage (NCBI taxonomy): Eukaryota > Metazoa > Arthropoda > Insecta > Lepidoptera > Pyralidae > Elegia > Elegia similella. The sequence goes on from OX383942.1 coordinate 35,537, forward strand.
ATATATTTTTATTTCTCATGTTTCGGTCATAAATATCGCTATTTTATATAAATCAAGATTATAGCGCACAAACATATGCAAATATGTACTGAGCAGGTAATGTTAAAATATTTATATCCTTAAACAATTCTCTAGCACCACGTTTTTTATACAGGATGACATTAAATTCATTAGCAAACGTTTATGGACCTCAGACCACGAGTCTGGACAACTTTCACTGCTCATGCTCCCCCTAGCCCCGCAACTCACCTCCTCGATTACAGCTAAAATTACGTCGCCTGAATACCTGTCTATTATAATTTTTATTTTCTTCAATCTAATTGCTTCCAAATTACAATTTCTTCTCGTGAAAATTGTATGCAAATAACAACTGCACACGGCTTTAGTCGCGTGAATCTAGATCCTGCAAAAATAGCACCCTTTTTCGAAATTAAACTATTTGATAATGGTTTCTGATGTTTTCGCAATTCAGACATCGTGAGCCAATACTGCGTACATCCGGAATATTATCAATAAATATTGGCGGTAGTTTTGTATAGTTCTTATAACACAAAAGATAAATGTCAATTTAGTCTACCTGCGACCATGAAAACTGTAAAGTTTCGAATCGTTAGGTGTAAAAATAATGTAATATACGCGACAATACCGTATTACAGTGATTTTATTTAAATGTAAACTCTTTGACCTTCCTCGACCCTAAAACTATCTTCAGATAAAATTTATATTGGTTTAATATAAGTATTGATATTGTGAATCTTCTTCGGTCCAGAAACTTGATTTCAGTGCGTATTTTTCAAAATATATGGGTTGAAAATGTATTATAGAATAAATACAAATACATCGTGATAATTCAAATTCGTTTATTTTGGAAGTGTTGGGACTGTACAATGTTACATTAAGTACTCGCATAGTGTGTCTCCTCGGCAACGTGGTTTTATCATGTGATAGTTATAGCTTACAACTGTATAAAGTATGAAATATTATTAAAAAGGAGAAATGATTGTACTGCAATTTTTCTAGAAGAACAAAAAACTAAGTAGGTATGATAATACGATCGCTGACGAAGAGACAAGCGAGCTTTGAGTCTTTTACAGAAATAATGTTATAAATTATTTCTATACTATCAATTTCTTATACTTTTATTTACATTAACATCCATAGAGCTCCACGTCAGACTGGAACAATATATCGTTTACTACAATAAAACATTATTTACAGTAAAGGAAAGGTACGTATTCTCAGTGCCATTATAATATTTTTGATGAAACAAGAATCACCACTGACCTGTCCATAATCAAAGCGGGTCATCAACACCTGTTTATACCTTTTAACAACACAGTTGCGCAATAATTGCTTTAAACATTCCCTCGAATTCATACTGCCTCCTAGTAAGGAGATCACACCTTCCTAAAATCACTGATCACTATATATTTTCAACAACCTCTTTCGTGAGCAAAAACTTTTTGTATGCGGGCTTCATACCCCGATATCTAAGCGTGTTGTGACGAGTATCGTGTTAAAACTTTATAGTTTATCTTATTTGAGCACACTGTATTCAAACTGCACCACTAGCGGATTATTGTGTGTAGTGAGGTGCAACGAGCGCACTGAGCGTGGTGACCGCGAACGTGGTGGCCAAAACCAGCGTGGCGGCCACAAGAAGCGTGGCGATGGGCGGCAGCGTGCGCACGCTGGCGCTTGTGTTGCGGCTGAGCGTTGCCGCCATTTTATCGCCTGTAACAAACATGAATCACGTTTTAATACAGCAAAAATATTCATTCCTGAGGAAATAACATAGTGATTCTTTAATCTTCCTTTCACTGTTTTCCCCAGAAGCCATGATCGGGTTTCTTTTAAAAGACTTGTAAATGCCTATTTAGGCCGGCAGCGCTCTGTTAAATATCAGAGTATTTATCAGATGTTCATGGGCGCCAATGACACTTAGCATCAGGTGTCGCGTATGCTTGTCTGCCCGCTCAATTATAAAATAAGCGCAGCCATCCGCAGAATTGGGAACGTACTGCCTTCGGAGACGTAGACGTAGATGTGTGCGGGCTCGGTGTTGGCGGCGGCGCAGGTGTAGTTGCCCGAGTGCTCGGGCGCGGCGGCGCGGATGGCCAGCGTGCTCTGCGTCTTGGGCCCCGGCTCCGTCACCACGCTGACGCCGCGCGTCGCGTCGTAGTTGATCATGCGCGCGTTGTGGTACCAGAACACGTACTGCGGCGGCACTGGACTCTGAAAACACCGGCGTTTTACGGTATTGCATTCAACTTGACTCCTGACCATTCATTCATTTCTGGATTTAAAGCCTCGATGGTCGGTATCAATGTGTGTAAAGAAATGAACTTAATTACTAGGTGTTTTAACAGTACATCCCCATGATGTTTTTCTCTAACCAAAAGTAAGTGGGGGTCAATGTAAATTAACATACTTGATAGAATTATTGTGACGAATAAATAATCACATCAAGCAAGAAGTAGATATGAGCTGACATCGATCAGTGAGCACCTTTTCGATGATGCACACGAGGTTGATGGCGGAGCCGGCGTCCACGTGGTGCTCGTCGGCGCCGAGGATGAAGGCCTCGGGCACCGCGATGTGCAGGTGCACCAGCCGCGACAGCGTGCCCGCGCCCGTCGACACCTGCCGCAAACACCGACTATGGAGCATCTCTTTGATATGCCTTCTTGTAACGGACGTCTTTTTAATCGTGTTGTAAAATATTCGTTTACAGTATCAATAAGCAAAATAGATAATAAATGTAAAGCCTGTGTCTTTGTGATATACGAAATTTCTTTTATGGACTGCTCACGGAGAGAGTACCTGGTAAGAGTACCTGGATTTGTCCTGAATGTGTAAACTCCATTCCCACCGGGCATGAACAAAACATTCACACCGGGCAACTTTGTTAACAATAAAGCAGCAGACGTCTCAACACTCACGATGAAGGAATTATGCGAGCTCCACCTTGAAGCGAAGATCTGATACGAGGAGCAACTGCGAGAGTACTCATTACTAAAAGATAAGTTTGTAAACACGAAAACCGAACTACAACTTCTAATACAAATGTTGAAGGTTATGCAAGATGTGACCGGACAGATGGTCGAAAGCAAGGCGGTGCGTTTCTCGTGGCCACACCGTGTTACGAGTTACGAGTGTACCACTACCTGTACGCGAAGGAATTCAGATATATATCTTAAAAGATTGTCGTGCGGTGTTAGAGGCACCACTTTTAAATATTTTTAAAAAATGCTTGGGAGTAGGTAAATTTTCAGACTGTTTTAAAGTTTCCAAAGTGGTCCCGATACTAAAAGGAAGAACAGGAGATACCATTGAGGGACACAGAGCGGTGGCGGTACTTTCAAGCCCAGCAAAGGTCTTTGAATCCGAAGCTCAGTCACGCATATACATGCAAGTGAGAGAACAACTTTCGAACAACAACACGGATTTCGACCAGCTAGAAATACTGCCAGTAACCTTCTGTGCTACATGTCTGAGCTGCAGCCGATAGTGGACAGGCGGGCACAAGTCGACGTCGCTTATTTTGACTTCAAAAAAGCGTTTGACTTGGTCAACCACGACGTATTTTTGGCAAAGTTAGCTGGCGTTAGCTTCACCCCACATGTGCATATGTTAATTGCCAGCTACATGGAGACAAGCAACAGTATGAAGGTGTGATTCAGGGAAGCAATTTGGGGCCTTTGATGTTCCTCCTACTAATTAATGACCTACCAAAAGTCATTAATGATACAAAATGTCTTTTTTTTGCAGATGACTTAAAACTGTTTCTGAAGGTGATGAAGACTGTTTGCAGCTGCAGGAATATATAAATAGGATTGTAACGTTGAGCAAGTTCAACCAGCTGCACTACATTCAACATTTCTAAGGGTTCTATCATCTCTTTTACTTTTTACTTTAACCCCATATGTCACAATTATGAAGTTCCATTAGCCAGGGTTTCAGAGGTGAAGGACATGGCGGTATTTTTTACTGCTAATCTGTGGCAATATGCAAAACAGCGTTCAAAAACGGCGTTACGTTAAAAACTTTACAATACAATGCCACTGCTATTAAATTACTTTATAACGCCTTGGTATGAAGCCAGCTTGAGAGTAGCGCTATGGTGTGAGCCCCATACGAGAAAAAGTACTGCCATATGTTAGAACTGGTACAAAATTAATTTATAAGGTACTTATACATGAGGCTGTACCAGGTGTATCCATATTATCCATCATATTTCCATCCATATTGCCCGCCTATAAATAAACCCGCCGGAAATAGCACTAAAATCCTACATTTTTTCAATATTCAGAGAGAAAATATGTAATGCGAGACTTTTAGGACAGGTGAACTTTGTTGTGCCGGATAGGTTTGTCTGGCGACGGCATCAACCACGGCTGCTGGCAGCGCCGCACGGACTAACATGCTCGATGATCTATCAATGTCATTGTTATGGAGATCGACATACTTTGCTGTTCTCTGAACGAATTCACAAGAGTAGCGTATTTTGTGTTAACAATATAGACTGGTGAGTTTATACTTACTTGGCACTCGTAAGTACCGTTGTCTCTCTTCTGTACGTATTTGATTTGTAGGATCCAGTCGTCAGATCCCTCGCTGTGTAGCACCTGATGACAATTAACAATGTGCATTACCGTGGCAAAATTTTTTCATCACATATCTCAATTTCAATATTATAGTCGTATCCAGCTTTGCAATGGTAGGTATATAAAATAATAATTCACAGATGTTATGTGATAATTTAATGAGTGGATAGACTAACGGATTCCTGATACTGTAATAAGCTTCATAATAGTGTTTTCTTCATACACTGTACGCCATATTTAAAGTTATCCGTCACATTATAGGTTAACAACTGCTACTAACTGATTAACTGACGTGCCTTGCAAAGCGCGTTCACACACTATTTATTAGTGTGTGAACGCACAGAATATATAAACAGTTAATGTGCAGGTTTCCTCAAAATACATTCCTACACCGATAGCAAGTGGGACACGCCGTGCTAAGTGAGATTTAAACCGGCGACTCGCAGATGCATTTGATTCCATTGTTTCGATCACTCGATCATCCCCACTGACCTTACTGACGTGAAAGTGTGTAAGGCATACCTGGAAGCGTTCGTCGTTGGTGTACAAGAGCACGCCCGAGCTGATGATGTGCCAGTCGCGGCGGCGCACCCACGACACGCCGCGCTCGCCCAGGTTGCGCACCGGGCAGTGCAGGAACGCCAGCGCGCCCAGCTGACGCACAGAGAACATATTAACAACCCGTAAACCGTCGGGAGCATCTGTGCACCTGCCTCATCGGTATCATTTAGCTGTGAGTTCTACACAAACTGTTAAAGGATTGTTTTTAGTTTTGAAAATTACAAGAAAGCTGGCTGCAAACACATCCAGCAGTTTGGGATTTTGAAGAGACTATTCGAGAAACGAATGATGAAGATCAATGACATGTGTGTTACATATTATATCAATTTTATATTTGAGTTCTAGATAAGGTATGTTTCTGTCTAGATCGGTTCGCTAGCAGAGCCGCAGACCTGCGCCACGACGTCCTCCTGCGTGTTGTTGATGGAGGGCTCTCGCAGCGCGTGCAGCGCGTGCAGCGAGCCGGCCCACAGCTCGCGCCACGCCGGCACGCCCGCCACCTCCGCCAGCTCCAGCGCGCCCAGCCCGCCCTCCACCACGACCGCGCCCTCCGCGCCCTCGGTGTGACTCTCCTCTACCGTTATAATGCCCCGCGCTCGCCGTTCTTCAAAAGAAAATGAACACAGAATTACACCATTAATCATAATCATTATACGTGCATTATACTAATTATCTTATTAAAACTTGAAAGGTTGGATGTGATAGTGTCTTTTGCTTTTCTAAACAACTGAAGGACTTTTGAAAAACTACTGGAGTTATAGCTGACATATCTGAATTAAAGTCTATTTTATTTAAAGTGACGCACGTCACAGGTAACCTTCGATTTGGAACATCAAAACTAAACGGCATAATTGTTTTGTAAATTTTAAGTGGAAGGCGTTTGGAATATATGCAATAATGCAATTTGTCGCCGTTTCATCTGCACCGCGCTCTGAAAGTGGCAAAACTAAGCTGCGAGAACTTTGACAACAACAATAGTTGTAAAAGAGAAGTTAAAGTACACCACAGCATAATATTTATCCATTACTCCTCAACAGCAGTAACGTACGATGGGTGTGTGGGGGCAGCGGGGGCCGCGGGGCGTGGGCCGCGGCCGCCAGCGCGGCGAGCAGTGCCAGCCCCAGCAGCGGCCGCGCCACTGCCATCTCGCCGCCCGCCTCACCGCGAGCTCAGCTCACCAACACAGGCGCGCCGCTCGTGACCGCACTCGCTCCTCCATCCTCCTAGGACATTGAAAACATTATAAAACTTAGTACCTATACATACGATCGTCTCAACGAGCATTAGGTGGATTGAGCTCGAACATTCCAATATGTTGGTGGGTTGGTGTAAAACATGTTTCCTAATCCTAACTAATATTACAAATGCGAAAGTTAGTTTGTTTGTTACGCTTTCATGTCTTTACTACAGATCCGATCATCATGAAATTTTGCATACACGTTATCTGGGGTACGAAGAAGGACATAGGGTATATTTTATCCCGCGAAAAAGTACTGTTCAAAATTATTCAGAAACGGTTGCAATTAACTGAAAGCTTTGCAATTTCGAGGTAAAAAGTTATTAGATACGATGAAGCACTCCCTGCTTATGAAGGTGTGATGATTAATAATTTACTATTATGGCGAAATAAATTAAAGTACTGAGACCGGTAAACTGTACTGGAATAGCTTCTTTATCCTTACTAATATTATCCTGACTAATATCTTAATCCTGACTAATATTATAAATGCGAAAGTGAATTTGTTTGTTTGTTTGTTTGTTACGCTTTCATGTCGTAACTACTGAACCGATCATCATGAAATTTTGCATACAAGTTCTCTGGAGTGCGGAGAAGGACATAGGCTACCTTTTATCTCGGGAAAAAGTACTATTCCCGAGAGATCGACATTGACGCGGGCGGAGCCGCGGGCGAAAGCTAGTTTACTATAATACTAAGGTAAATGTACATACAGTAGTGGGGTAGTTTGCTGATTTAGAACTACGTGTTCTGGTGTACGTGCAATAATTAACAATATTATTTACTTTCTACAGGTACGACACGTTCGTATTTCTAAAGTCGCAATAACTATCATACAAATCACTACTAGATATGCTTCTGTTTGTGTTTAAGATAGACAAGTATCAAATCACACACGTAAATACTTATTACAATTCGATAGACTATGGAGGCGCCTAAGAGCGCCGCTTCTCATACTATGTAGGCCATCATACTGCAATCATAGCCATATCTCGTTCCCCATCATACAGACACATTTCAAACTTTTAGACTCTCTGGAGATAATTCTATCTAAACTTCACTCTTTTAAAAATATTATTATTGTAGGTGACCTAAACATAAATATTACAAACGACAGTGTACTCGTAGCCCTGATCATTTAAATTCTACTTAGGAAGTAATTCATAATATACTCACAATCTTCCTACACGCATTACCTTGAGTCTCGATCACATGATTTTAAAGTCCAAGCTAGCTGCTAAGTGCTTAGCAATCGATACCATCATTACTGACCATGCTCCAGTTTTACTTGCTTTGTTAACAATAAAAAGCCTGAGCACTCGTAAACATCGTAAGTACAAATTTATAATTCTATACTTGCCACGAAGATTGAACAAAATGATTTCTCCCCAATTTTTGATTCCAATGACCCCAACTTTGCAGCGTCATATTTCATAGATTTCATAAATAATTGTATCCAAGCAAGCTCAAAAATTAACACCAACTCTTGTCTTAAACGTACCCTTAAACCGTGGATTACCCCAGGTTTACTAAAGTGTATACGACACCGAAACAATATGCATAAAAAACTTAAATTAACGCTAGAGAATCCTGTACTTAATACTAACTTATAAACTACTGTAATTATGTTCGCAACCTAATAAAAAAGCTCAAGCGAACGTATGAGAAAGAAGAGTTAGCCAAAGCTAAGCATGAAACGTGAGGTCAGTCATCTTGGATCCCACATTTGATGTTATTTTTAGATCAAGCAGTTTTGGATAATCACTAACAGTTGACTCGCTGCACTGATAACCATAACACGTTTATAAAATTCCGCGTGTTGTAAACTTTCAAGTTCAGCGACCCACCAAGTGCCGCGTATTTCACTTCATATAGAATGCGCGTCGTTGAACCACAAAGTGAACCGAGTTCAGTCAGTATTAAACCATCTATAAATTATGATGTTTAGATATTTAACAAAACCATATTATGTTGTTTAACAATTAGTGGTTATGTTTAACAGCTAATTTGACAATTCATCTGCGACACTAAAACTTCCCCAGCTAAACAATAATGTCACTAAATCTATTGCTTCGAATTCAATATGACAAGTGTTTTATATGGCGTGTCGTAAAATGTGACAAGCAACTTGTAGGTCGCAACACAGCCCGTGGCCAGTCGTTTGCGGCGGTTAGCTATTGTAAGTGCGATGAGAAAGGGTTATCGTAAACGCGGGGTCGTGTCGCAGGGCGGGACCGCGGGCGCGGGGCGCGGGGCGGGGAGCGTGCGGGCGGCAGCTCGTGTGATTGATCACCGTCGCCGAGATTGATGTGTTTTTTACAAGCCTCTCCGACGCACGCCGCAGTCACACGGTTGTTATGTTACAGCTTTTAGACATCATAATCTTATTTTAAGAGTACATACAAAATTTCCTTTAATAGATTTTGGTTAATGTGTAGAGGGCGCGCTTGAAGCTATGAATTCAAGTAGTGATTGAATTACTGAAATTCTTGGTCACCTATTTTTTTTTTTATATTTTCTATTTTCAATTGTACAGTTTGTTTTACACTTTTACATTTTTGTGTTGTACTTTACATACATACATTTGTGTGTGACGTATCCCTTCTCGATTGGTCCTTCATCCGTTTGGAGTAAGTATGAGCTTACCTCGCTTTGGGCGACCCGTGTCCTACATCTTGTAGGTCATGTGTCAGCTCTTTTTATACTATAATTAGAATCAAGCCTATTAAAAAACCCAGCGGCGGTCGAGGTACTGCTGGAATGGCATCGAGAAAAAGGATCCGTCCGATCCACACCACACCCTGTTATCAACATGTAACTTCGAGAAAAATAAATTACTTTGTGATCTTGTATCTCCACACCAACATCTACAATCGACATCTCGTGATGTATTTATTTATTTATTTAGTAATAACAAACAGTTACATAATAAAATCTTAAAGATAAAACAAGGTGTACATGATATTGATAATTATGCAACCCACAACGCTATTCACAATTTAAATCTGTTCATTTTAAACTAAATTTCCCACTAGAGGTATATAGCTAGGTAGTAAAATAAAGTAATTAAATTAATAATTCATTAAATTTTAACAGTGTTGAAAGAGAGAAGTAGAGAAAAACAAAACAAAATAAATAAAAGAGTAAACAAAAAACATTGGAAAGAAAGAAAAGCATCATAATAATAAGAAGATAACTAATTACAGGACTTTACATCATGTGAGCGTAAAATTGAGTTAAGCATTTTCTTAAATTTATAAACTTTACAAGTAAATATATCTAAATTATCATTAAACAGTATATTATAACTTTTTAAACAGTATATTATAATTATAGAGCAAAACAAAGGCTCCAAAGTGTTCGCAAGAGTGGTGTCTATTGGGCAGAGTCGACTGACAAAGCTGAAAATGGAGGACGGCAGCGTGGCGTCGACAAGGGCCGAGGTGCTGGGGGAGATTGAGAGGTTTTATGGACAGCTTTACACCTCAGTAGCCAAACCCATTGTCGGCTCAACCAGAGATCCCAGAGCCAAGTTAACCCGACACTATACCGAAGATATCCCGGACATCAGCCTGTACGAGATTAGGATTGCCCTCAAACAGCTTAAAAACAACAAGGCGCCGGGCGAAGACGGAATCACAGCAGAGCTTCTGAAAGCGGGCGGAACGCCGGTACTGAAAGTCCTTCAGAAGCTCTTTAATTCCGTTTTGCTCGAGGGCGTTACGCCAGAGGCGTGGAACAGGGGTGTAGTGGTTTTGTTCTTCAAAAAGGGTGATAATACTCTTCTGAAGAATTACAGACCCATCACGCTCCTGAGCCACGTCTATAAGCTGTTTTCGAGGGTAATCACGAATCGTATCATGAACAGGCTTGATGCCTTCCAGCCTCCCGAAAAAGCCGGTTTCCGAAAAGGTTACAGTACCATAGACCACATCCATACGCTACGGCAGGTTATACAGAAGACTAAAGAGTATAACCGGCCATTATGCTTAGCGTTTGTGGACTATGAGAAAGCCTTTGATTCGGTCGAAACATGGGCCGTACTTCAATCCCTCCAGCGATGCCGCATCGACCATCGGTATATCGAAGTGTTGAAGTGCTTATACAGAAACGCCACCATGTCAGTTCGAGTACAGGAGCAGAGCACGAAGGCTATACCATTACAGAGAGGCGTGAGACAGGGAGACGTAATATCTTCGAAACTGTTCACGGCTGCTCTGGAGGATGCCTTCAAGCTCCTGGAATGGGAAGGACTTGGCATCAACATCAACGGCGAGTATATCACTCACCTTCGATTTGCTGATGACATCGTCGTTATGGCGGAGTCGCTGGAGGACTTAAGTACCATGCTCAATGACCTTAATGGAGTTTCCCAACAGGTGGGCTTTACAATGAACATGGACAAGACGAAAATAATGTCGAATGTCCATGTTGTGCCTTCACCGGTATTTGTTGGGAACTCCGTCCTTGAAGCTGTGGACCAATATGTCTACTTGGGTCAATTGATCCAGGATGGCAGTTCCAGCTTCGAGGACGAGGTGTTTCGACGAATCCGACTCGGTTGGGCAGCGTTAGGGAAGCTCCGCCATGTCTTCTCGTCCAAAATACCTCAGTGCCTAAAGACGAAAGTCTATAATCAATGTGTATTACCAGTGATGACTTACGGGTCCGAAACGTGGTCCCTTACTATGGGCCTCATAAGAAAGCTCAAGGTCGCTCAAAGAGCTATGGAGAGGGCTATGCTCGGTGTTTTTCTGCGAGATCAAATCAGAAATGAGGAGATCCGTAGAAGAACAAAGGTCACCGACATAGCTCAGCGGATTATCTCTTTGAAGTGGCAGTGGGCGGGGCACATAGCGCGCAGAACCGATGGCCGATGGGGCAGAAAGGTTCTAGAATGGCGACCACGTACCGGCAAGCGCAGCGTCGGACACCCACCGACCAGATGGTCGGACGACCTGACTAAGGTCGCAGGAAGACGCTGGATGCAGGCCGCTTCCAACCGGTCGTATTGGAAATCCTTGGGGGAGGCCTATGTCCAGCAGTGGACTTCTTGCGGCTGATATGATGATGATGATGAAGTATATTATAAGACTCAACTATACGACGCATAGGTGAACGTAGACCTGAATTTGTTCGACAAACAGAAAACTTGAATAGCGGTCGCATGTACGGTGTTATGGCTAACCCGTGGCCTGCACTGTACACTGTACATCATCTATTTAAGTATCTATTACAAAATATAGTATCGTTCGTTTATCGGAAGTGGAAGGAAACTGTAGAGTCCATGGGGACTCTAGGGTTTCGTTCCACTTCCTCTTTCGATTTTCATTGAGTGAATGGATTAGATTTTCTCCAATTTCTTTATTTGCAGTTTGTTTATAATTATTATAGTAGTCTTCACTTGATTTAGACCAGCACGAGATATATTTTTAGGGGAATCCTCTAGGAATATTCTTTTTAGCTGTTGATATTATAAGTTTTGTAAACCTTTCACAGTTCTCAGCCTGAGAAGGTATCCACCTTATTGCAGCATCCACATCAGCACTAAAACCTGTCTAGCTCTCTAAAAGTTCCACCGTGGTAACGGCATTGAGTTATGGATAGGAATCTTAATGACAATTTCCATTAAACCGGGCCGGTGTTGGCTTTTTGGGAAGTCTGTAAATATTTGTAACTAGCTTTCGCCCGCGGCTCCGCCCGCATCAATGTCGATCCCTCGGGAATATTAGCCTATGTCCTTCTCCGCACTCCAGAGAACTTGTATACAAAATTTCATGATGATCGGTTCAGTAGTTACGGCGTGAAAGCCTAACAAACAAACAAACTTTCGCATTTATAATATTAAGTAAGGATGATAAAGAAACAATAATGTTGACATTGGTTCACTGTGGGCAGGGAACCATCGCGTACAATAGTAAGGCGTAATATAACATACAATTATGTGACATGTTCCAGGTAACGGACCTATCCCCGTCGTCCGTGCACGTTGTGCTTTAACTCCACAAAATAAGGTATCCAAGGCATCCGGGGCCAGGTGACTTAGATCTACTACAAACAATATTGAAAGTGACCCACTCAAAGCATTCTAAAGTACATGAACTTCAATTCAACCAAACAAACTACTTGAATCCCTTGAGGTTTTTAAGGAGACAAGTTTAGTACTAATTTACCAAAGATGAATTTTGGATGTATGAGGGTCGCTTATTTGGGTTGTACAGGGCTCATTTTAGAAATTTATTCTAAGGTCAATAGTCAAATATTTTATTCATCGTAAGATATTTTAAATACAATTTGGTGAATATAGTTTTATAATTTTAAGCAGACGAAAATGCGGCTCGAACCAATTATTATAAATGCGGATGTGCGTGTGATGTGCGCAGTACACACAGTTGTTTGTCACACTTTGCAATTTAGCCACAGAACGATCATTATGAAGTGATACAATATTAGGACTGACCTTGTAATTACTGCTGTTTCAGAACCATCTATTAGCAATCGACACAAATAAATCATGCTGTAGGTCTATAATGAGAATTACTATATTGATTTTGGGTCACTCAAGCTCGTTAGCAGCCGCATAAATGGTAATCAGAATGTAGGTTTAAATTACTTTGTCTAAACTAAACTTCGGTATAAAGGGTAATGGCAAAGAGAGTTTGACAGGTGAGTGCAACTTAAAGTATCCGCGCCCTTGCAGCCCGTGAGCCCAAACCCCGCTCCGCCGCCGAGTGAATCGGTTCGAACTTTAACGACCTAGAAAGATTACGAGTGTCCCGAGTCCGCTACTTACGCCCCGGGCGCAGATTCAATAGTTACCGCGCCCCGACCCCCGACCCGCCTCCCTCATCAGTTTTCACGTCAGCACTCCGGCTGATCGAGGACGGTGCGGCCTGTTATTGTAACATAATTGTGGAACGAAGTTCCTTGACGCAGCTTACGGGTATAACGATATGGAGAATTCGACACGTTGCAAGATGCAGAAAGCTGTGATGCGCGCAATAATGTCATCATTGTGACAGCGCCTCCATGGTTTGTGAGAAATTCTATTAATGATGTGAATGGCTTGAGCTTGGTGTGAACGCCTCGCAATTCTGTATACAGATGACTTTTATGTGTGGTACATTCTGTACGTGATATTTTAAAAGATGACATTTTTATTTTAGTAGGTTTTAGGTAGGTTTTTTTAATTCTGTGTTAGTCATTTCAATAATATGACACTATTATTTTATTAAATTTGAACATGAAATTTAAATAAACCAATGTATACACAGTCCACATATCTAGTTTCTAAGTTTTTCAAAAAATGTAAGTTGACGAGTTTTGGAGAAAATGCGCTGTGCAGTTTGTTGCCGCTTGTTCTGCACTCCGCTTTGGAAGCGGCATTTTGACGTCAACAATTGTTGAAAAGTGAAATTGCCCTTGGCTCCGTGGGTGTGATTGTACACATTTATGTACCGATATAAACCGAACCTTTTTATAATTTTATACAAAAATAGACTTTTTGCTAATTGTATAAATGAAACTGGTGGCTGAAAACGCGATAGTGACAGTGTTTGTTACGCTTTCATGTATTACCTTACTAACGTAGTAACGTAGTTTGCAAAATTTTATGTTTGACATAGAGAGACCTTTCTTCCCGGAAAACGACTCTGTTGGCGGAAGCTAAATATAAAATAAAAGTTTTAAGTTGTTTACTCCTGATTTAAAGTCAAATTTTAAACTTTCTTTGCAAATAAAAGATGTGGAATACATATCTTGTGCAAGCTAGCTTTTTCACATGATTCCGTCCACATGAATTCTAGCTTACGTCACGCACTGATGTATAACTATGAGTTTATCTATTCCAAACGAACAAAATGTTTCTCTCAATTATATGCGTATAGAATTGATTTTTACTCCCGAGTTTACCTGTGTATTCCAAACACATATTTTAAGATTAGAAGAAAAAAAATGAAAAAACCGGCCTAGTGCGAGTCGGACTCGCGCACGAAGGGTTCCGTACCGTTATTTATGAAAACAACGGGAGCCCCCCTGTAATATTAATTTTATTTTTATTTATGTTTAAAGTGCATATATAACTTCAACTGTCTCTCTATCACGGTTCATGAGATACAGCCTGGTGACAAACGGACAGACAGACAGACAGACAGAAAGACAGACAGACGATCAGCGGTGTGAAATTAATAGGGTCCCGTTTTTACCCTTTGGGTTCGGAACCCTAAAAGCAAAACAAGCAGTTGAAATGAAACGAAACGAAATGAAATTTTTGAACGTCATATTATTATTTTTAATATTTGCAAAATCAATAAACTCCTAGCGTTTCGGTTTGACCACTGATTTTGTAGTGTGCGCGGTAGAGTATACGCAGTCGCTGGGGAATGTAATCGCTCGCCCACGTTGTAAGTCACTTTACTCTAGAACTTTCTGTGGTGGAAGAGTGGTGGTAGCTCCCTGTGCCCACCGTTCCGGTAATATGGTGTGGAGAGGGCAATCATGTGGTTTTTAGCGGGTGCGAGTCCCGCATAACTGTTCTGTACTGTACCCCCGTAGCAGATCAGTATGCATAACGCATTTTCAACATGTAAAAAAAAGGGCGTCTGGGCCTGAAGGGAATCTGAGCGTGTTCCCGGTTGTTTGGCCTTCTTAGTTGTGAGATCATTAGCACGCATGTCCTCCCCAAAGACATCACGTCAGCATTTATTGGGTTTACAAAGGGAAACCCAAGAAATGCCGACGTAATGTCTTTGGGGCAGAAAGCTGCCGGAGCCCGGCGGAGGCGGCATAGCCAGAAATTTCCCTATGTAATTTGCCAGTTTCGTGCCGCTATATCACAGACAAACTGCAACAGAGCCGCCTTCTACTAGAGCACTACCTCTCCCAATGCCGTTTAGAATAATGTTTATTTGGTGTATGTAGGAACATAATACTGTTAAATTTACAATAACAAGTTGACAGACGACGATGCACCCAAAATGGTTCCTCAACTGCGTTGCCATGCATGTCATGTCAGCATGCGCATGTCGGCAGATACCTATACCGTCTAAGTCTATAGTGTACTAAAGACGTAACAATCATGCTAAAATAGATTTGACGAGCGTCTGTTGCTGCCGTATAGCGATCAATACCTTCAGAAGTAAAGCTGCTTGTGATGTGGAATACAAGGCCATCGAGACTATCGCGACGTCGCGCCAGGCCTGCTTTCATTACAACACGCACGAAACTAGTTTCGTGTAGCTAATAAATGGTACAATATTGTATGGATGAACTTCTGGCTGAAAGAGAGGGTTTGTACGTCCACGTGGTGGCAGCATTGCTGTTTCTGGACAAACAACGATTGTTTTTAGGGTTCCGTATCTCAAACGGAAAATACGGAACCCTTATACGTCACTTGGTTGTCCGTCTGTCTGTCTGTCAAAACACTTTTGCTCAGTAGTGCGTAGAGGTATAAAGCTGTAATTCACATCAAATACTCACATCTACTTTTATAGCTGCAAAAAAATCAAACTTCTAAGCTAACGCAATCAAAATATGCAAAATTAATGCTTTTCGCAGCATAACCTAACCAGCTGGTAATGCTGCGAAAAGCATTATTTTTCATCTTATAATTAAATATATTTTTAATAATTTCAACCTTATCTTATATAATGTACGGAACCCTTCGTGCTCGAGTTCGACTCGCACTTGGCCGGTTTTTTTTTCTATAGTGTTAATATATGTCACTCACATATATATTTGAATCTTGTCTTCATCTGTGTGTTATTCAGTGTTGAAAAACGGTTAGGTATAATGGAATGGTTTTAAATTTTGTAAGGTGTGACATACGTTATGAACAGAGCCTTTCCCTCAAGGTCTTCCGAAAGAGAAGGCTCTTTCTACCACCCTGGCTGTGCCGAAGATGTTCAACGGTACGTAAATAAATAAATATATACGGACAAATCACACAGATTGAGCTAGCCCCAAAGTAAGTTCGAGACTTGTGTTATGGGATACTAACTCAACGATACTATATTTTATAACAAATACATATATAGATACACATCCAAGACCCAGGCCAATCTGAAAAAGACCATTTTCCATCTTGACCTGGCCGGGGATCGAACCCGGTCACTCCGTGTCGCAGGCTGGCGTGTTGACCGCTGCGCCACGGAGCTAGTCAACGTAGATGATACTTTTGTTATCCTTCCTAAAACTCAAGTCTCTGTCTTACTAAAAGATGTCAATTCTATTCATAACAATATTAAATTCACAATGGAATCTGAGACTAACAATTCATTAGCCTTTCTTGACGGCTTGATTTTTAATGCAATCCTGACAATAGTATTAGTCATACTGTGTACAGAAAGCCTACACATATGGACAAATATCTCAATGGCAAATCCCACCATTATCCATGTCAGTACCATTGGTAAATCTTCGTTACAGAGATCACACGCCATCTACGATACCCACCATCTCAAGGAGGAGCTACAACAAGTAAAATCTGGCCAAAGCCTCACACCGTCAAACGTTTTCCTGCCATCTTACCATACATAAAGGGAATCACATACAAAATTAGTAATATTCTGAAGCGAGCTTCAATCAAGACCTACTACACGCCGCACAAGAAAATAAACCAACTTTTAAGACCTGTAAAATCCAATATCCCATTACAAGATGCAGGAGTATATAAAATTTACTGTGAGTGGTTTATCATATTTACATTGGGCAAATAAAAAGAAGCTTCGGTACCCGAATTAAAGAACATATTGCTGACATGAAGAATAGACGCTCAACCAAGTCCGCAGTCTGTGAACATGTTTTAGACAAACCCAACCACTACATGCGTTTTGGTAATCCTCAAGTCCTTGTAAAAGAAAACTGACACATTCCAAGAATGCTTTGTGAGGCTGTTAAAATTAAAAAACTCCAATTTTCAATAGAGAGGATGGTTGGCAGTTATCACCAGCTTGGGATTTCAAGCTCATCACAAGACTGCAAGACCTTCAGACACCGTGAGCCAATACTGTGTACATCCGGAACGTTATCAATAAATATTGTAGGCGGTAGTTTTGTCTTTTTTGTTATAAGAACTATTTCTTATAACAAAAAAGACAAATGTCAATTTAGTCTACCTGCGACGGTATTATCGCGTATATTACATTAAAAATAATGTAATATACGCGATAATACCGTATTAAAGTGATTTTATTCAGAGATAATGTAGGGGAATATTCAATTTTTTACTATTTTGTTGAATAACTACTAAATTATGGAATAAATATGCTCGTAACAAATCCTTTTATTTGATATGTCGCAAGATGTAGCCAGTAAAACTTGTTTTTATTTATTTTTATTTGCGACCCCCAAATGAGGCCCTCCTTCTTCGTGTAACTATCACATACATCTGATCTGAGTGAGCCAAATAATACCAAAGTAATAAGAGTGCCAAATTTTTTACTTAATCGGGCTGGTAGATTCGGAGCAAATTAGCTGGCTCAATCTAGTGTTTCCGTCTATATGAACCCTCATTTTTTTTTAAACCTTTTTCTTCTCTCGGTTTTTAAGTGAGCTGTTACAGAAGCAGATCTCCTGCAAGAGCTAACTTATAAGAGTTTACTACCGACAGTGAACTTTTTTAGAATAGATGCAGAAAGTTATTTTATTGTTAAAATATTAAAACTCTTAACACGAGCCAATTAAAAAATTTACTGCATCCTTGCCTTAACATTAATGATAAGATGAAAAACATGTTAAGACTGAATACAGCTTGTTCAGGTATAAATCTTCACTTTACAATGGTAGTAAATACCTAGTATAAAAATGTACTTGTCGCGGTATTCCAATGGCACTTTTATGGTATGGTCCGCACCTATGTAGAGGCGAGGTCAGGGGCAATCCAAAAAGATTCACATTGCGAGCGCACTTTCACTATCGTCGTATCACTCGGAGCTCTGGCGTGGGTCGCGGCGGTGAGTCGCGGCGACAGTCGGCTCCGCGGCGGGCGGCGCACTGACGGACGGCGGCCCGCGCACCGCCGCCGCCGCCGCCGCCGCCTAGACCCAGGGCTAGACGCTGCCAGCGCCCGGCTAGCGCTACGACCTGCGAACACCTACGAATTCATGTGCACAAAAATTATTTTTCTACATAGTCCAAGTTGACTTCAATTTATTAATAACTAGCTTTCGCCCGCGGCGCCGCCCGCGTCAATGTCGATCCCTCGGGAATAGTACTTTTTCCCGGGAAGAAAGGTAGCCTCTGTCCTTCTCCGTACTCCAGAGAACTTGTATGCAAAATTTCATGATGATCAGTTCAGTAGTTACGGCGTAAAAGCGTAACAAACAAACAAACAAACTCACTTTCGCATTTATAATATTAGTAAGGATGTTTCCCTTGGCAACATTCATGAAGCTTTTTTATACCCTGATAGGTACTACGAATGATAGTACCTATTAGGGAGTAAACACACAGATAGCGTTCGTAGTGATAATTGAATTTGCCTTACATTTTTGTTCATCATCATTTCAAACAAAAACAGTATTTTTCTCATAATTTTAGGAAATCGTCTGCTTATAATATGGGTTGAGTTTATACCTGTCTATACAATAGCGAGGAGATGGCCATCTACAATATTTCAGCATTCTGAGAATTTTTAGAAGTGAAACTTCTTTAGCGGCAATGTGCACTTTTTGGGATGAGTAAAAAATTTTAAACGTACGACGGACACGTGACCCAAGACCGTCGGCGCGGCGTAGGAGAGGAAGTAATATCCGCTCTCTGCTCCTGCCGGCACTCCGGGAGTGCAATCTTTTTTTTAAATAAATTACTTTAAATTTTGTAAATTCTCTTTTTAATGTACTTTAAATATCTGACTCATCCAACAAATTATTATGTTCATTTAGTTATATTCTAAAGAGGTAAGGTTTCATTGGTTGATTTGTTTCATCATCATCATCATCAGGTCCTTTTTAGTCTTCACTACAGGAGCACGACCCTCTCTGTACTACTAGGGCCATACTTGGCCAAAGCAGTCAGAGGACTTGGCCAACACTCTCCACGCTGGCCAGACGGGAGAGGTCTCTTAGATGTTTGTAACTTTTGTTTAGCTTGTATTTCCTAAGTCGCCCTCTAAGACATCCACGGGAAGACTTGGAGTGGTCCTACTCGACTCTTCCGGATACCACAAGGCTATTGATTGTTTGTTTGTCATCAACTGTCTGCCCTGTGCAGAAGTTAAGTAAACCAACTTTTCGAAATAAAATTGGTTATCTGTTAAGTCGGATGACGGACGATGATTTTACGTGATAACGGTGGCAGAGAGATAGATACGTTACAAGCCGAATGCTGCGGCCGATCGTGCCTCTCTATCGCTTGTTCAGCGCTCTTGTTTGCACAGGGAACGTGACACTTTTTCTTGCGTGCAGCCGGCATTTATCGATTTATAAGACGTTATCACGTCAATATGTTTTTTTATTTCATATGCAGTATGAGCAAACCAATATCAGCATCTTATATTTTTTTATTTTATTTTGAAAATAAGTGCAATTATTTGTTTCAAGCATCGTTTCCTACTTGGATAATCTACCTCCACGCTCCATCAAAATAAGGTTGCCGTATCTACGTTAAAAACAAGTAAGTCTCATCTAAGTAACATTACTTGTAATTTATATAGAATACGAGATATTTGACATTGATGACTGGTATAGTTGAAAGCTAAGAACTAGTATCTTTTGAGATACTTGCTTTCTACGTAGAAATCGTTTGTGATAGTGATTAGATAGTACAATTACGCATTTAGTAAGATATTTAAAATTAAAAAATGTGATACTTGTTCTAAGCGTAGAATAGTATCAATAAAAAACAAAAAAAAAGATGGATGAGAAAAGCGCAAGACCGAAGAGAATGGCATGCATTATTAGAGGCTTACACTCAGCATTGGGTGACAATGGGCCGAAGAAGAAGTATCAATAAATTATCCTACAATGAAAACTGTTTTGCTTGTGAAAATGAAAGTAGCCAATTAAAGTACATACTTTTTACATACTAATGTAAATTTACATATTTTTATCATAAATTTACATTTTTTCACTATAAATATTTTTACCACCCTGGCATCTTTTATAGTCCTTTTCATCGAATGCTCCTTACTTCTGGTAAAGAAAAAATGTGAGGAAACTTGCACACTAATGCATTATTCACTAGTGAGTAATATGGAGAAGACTATGGAAAACCATGCGCTATGTGATTTAGCTCTTAATATTTATATATTTGTTTCCACACAATGTACTATATGGTGCCAGACTTGGTGTTAGGTCCAACTCCATACATGAAGAGATGTTGCTGCTCGCTGGTTGAAGACGGTGGTGTGTGGAGACACAAGATCACAGCAAAGTAGTTTATTGTTCTTTCCGGCTACATGATGTCTGGGTGTGACGGATCCTTTCTCGACGGCTATAGTATCGCGGATCCCATCGATCCGCGATGTGTGTCTCATTGCGCCATCGATATGTATCTCGATTTGTTTTAACATTATGGGGCTATTTATATTTTTTAAATAGCTGACACGCGACCTATGATGACCTACATATGATGTAAGCCGCCGGTTGCCCAAATGTGCGAGGTAAGACAGACACCGACAGCAGCCTGTAGCTCCTAAATACCAGTTATGCAAAAGTCTCCTGGCTCTTGGTTTAGGCGAGGCCCTTATCGACTGTAGCGCTGAAGTGCGGGCACTAAGGGTGGGCAGCGGGGTGGGCGGGGGGACGTGACGTCACGCGCCGCTGCCGGCAGAGGCCGCGTCGGATCGGAACCTTACTCTACAAAGTGTATGAGTTGATAAGTTGTGAACTTGGGAGTCGGTTTTTTAAGGCCATCGGTACACTATTGCAATCATATGATGCATTCGATAATCCCAGGTCACACACTCCCATTACCATTCTGATTTGTTATTTAGAATAAATCTCAGACTGACCACCTTCAGGCCACCTCCATTTGGGATTGAAAATAAAAGGATATACCTATGTAGAGTTAGTTTGAAATATTCACCATATAATCCCTAATTATGTGTTTCGCTACGTGTTCGTAATACTGAGGCTATGCAGTGATTTTTGTTACAGTGTCGAGTTCAAATACTGAGAATACCTAACGTCTAAATCAGACTATCTGTTATACAACAGATCAGAACAGATCGAGTATATTCAACTACAAATTTACGTATAGCCTGAAATAAGTTCTTGAATTTATTCTACAATATCTCTGAAGGCAAGAAGAAGAAGGTATATTAACAATGCGGATGACTGCTGTAGATACAACCATTTGGAATATATTAAATACAGGAGTAAAAATGTTTAACGGTTCACCTAAAGATAATAAGACATCACAATTTTGACTTTGTTTAAATTAAAGCTGAAATAATATATTTACGATAAAATATTGTAAAAAGACTTTATTTCTTGCAAACCTCTACTGTTTTTATGCGTTCACTAAGTTTAAGCATATTATATAATTAGTCTAGGACTTATTATACGTGAATGAATATTATATTCTTAATGAGTCCATAAAAATTTGTTTACCGCACCATTTATACCGCAGCTCTCTCAGCATACTCACATCCTGGCAATATTTTTATCCGGGAATCACAATCGTAAGAAAATACTTAAAGCAAACAACGAAAAATATTTTAGTCCTACCATAGAAATTCATCCAGCTAATCGGTGAAATGGGTAAGTAATATAACATATAAACACAAAATATATATCTTTTAAGATATATATCAACAAAATACATAATTTTGGTCAGTATAATTATCAAGTAAGATAAAAATCGAAAGAAATAAGTATAAAAAACCTAAAATCTTTTATTATAACAATTATTTAACATATCAAACCATTGTAATACCGTTTTATTACTATAAAATTTAAAAAATCGATTAGTTGTTATGTATAATAAACGTTATGTATACATATTATTACGGATAATAATCATTGGTTATACGAATTAATTGGTAGAAGATTTTCAATACATAACGAATAATTAAATTAAAAAAAAAACAACCGAATTCAATTTTATTTTAGGAGTTAATTCCATATTTCCAAAGTTCTTCATCATATGTTCACCAAGTTAAAATGGGACTAACTTGGTAGTAAAGGTTTTCATACATAAAAAAAGAAAAATCGGTTCACAATTGGCGAAGATAGCGTATACATTTTACTTAAAGTAGTTATCATGTAAAGTGTTAAAATAATATTAAAACAAAAAGAAAGACTGCAATATATTTTACGAAAATCTGAATATTTCGAGTGTGAATTTCTTCGAGCTATAGCCTCTAATATAAGTTTAAAAAAATAAGATAAAATAGATATTATCCTTATCCTTACTAATATTATAAATGCGAAAGTGAGTTTGTTTGTTTATTTGTTTGTTTGTTACGCTTTCACGCCGTAACTACTGAACCGATCATCATGAAATTTTGCATACAAGTTCTTTGGAGTGCGGAGAAGGACATAGGCTACCTTTTATCCCGGGAAAAAGTACTATTCCCGAGGGATCGACATTGACGCGGGCGGAGCCGCCGGCAAAAGCTAGTTAAAAATAATTGTAATACATTATTATTATGTACAAAAAATTATAGTGTTATTTTTCTACTTGAAAAAAATTGTGATACATACAAAATGCGCGCGCATTTTGTATGTACCACAATTTTTTTTTAAATCTGAATATTTCGAGTGTGAATTTCTTCGAGCTATAGCCTCTAATATAAGTTTAAAAAAATAAGATAAAATAGGTATTATTAAAAATAATTGTAATACATTATTATTATGTACAAAAAAATATAGTAAGTTATCTTTCTACTTGAAAAAAATTGTGATACATACAAAATGCGCGCGCATTTTGTATGTATCACAATTTTTTTATTTCTTTAATACGTACTTTGTCCTAATATTTACATACAATAAAATATTGTAAAAGTTATATTTCTATTTAAAAAAAAATTAATACATACAAAATGCGCGCGCATTTTATATGTATCACATTTTTTTATTATTTATTTTATTCTTTGTCATAATATTTACATACAATAAAATATTGTTATAATTTTTTTTGTTAGTTATAGGATTTTTTTTGTAATCCTGTGAGGTTAATTAATTCTTGGTTTACTTTCCGTTTGCTTTACTAATAAAATCGATTACCTACATCTATGTTTGAATGATGCACGTTTTGCTGGCTACTACGCATTATTTTCAAGAAAATGAAGTTATGAATGACCATGCGCGAATTATTTTGTAAGTATTACTGAAATTATTCAAATTCGCAAAATAGACATGGGTCTATACTAGGTAATTAGCTGGTATATTTTCTCAGTTTTATATTTTTAATACGTATACATTTTGATTTCTATAGATTTTGATTGATATTTATTTTAAATAGTATAGTTTTTGAATGGTATACATTTTGGCATGTATTCTGCACAATTTGTATAACAAGTGATATTTAGTGTTCATAAACGTTATAAATAATGGGTTTATGCTTTTCAAATTAAAAATTTTATGTATATTATAGCTTTTAAGAATATAATCGGTAATGATTATGTCATGTAAACATTATATCTTATGAACTTTATTGAAATGAAAATATAGAATTTGTTATTATATCAAACAATACGCACCCCGGTGAAATTGTAGGGGATGACCAAATTCATTTTTTTTTTACGATTTTATATTGTAATTAGCTTTCGCCCGCGGCTCCGCCCGCATCAATGTCGATCCCTCGTGAACAGTACTTTTTCCCGGGATAAAAGGTAGCCTATGTCCTTCTCCGTACTCCAGAGAACTTGTATGCAAAATTTCATGATGATCGGTTCAGTAGATACGGCGTGAAAGCGTAACAAACAAACAAACAAACAAACAAACAAACTCACTTTCGCATTTATAATATTATAAGTAAGGATGGTCAATCTGATATCGAGAATTAAATATTGTTAGGGGGTTAACACGTTCCAAGTGCGCGAGTAGTGCATACGTTACTATTACTGTATTAAACCCAAGTAAAACAGTGACAGAAAGAGGCCACGATCCCTGGTCAGGTCAAGATGGAAAATTATCTTTTTCCGATTGGCCTGGGTGTTGGATGGCAAGGGTACTCATACATATTATTCAACCAGGCTATGTATATCGTCTGTTATTAAACCTTGTTATAATGACAAGTTATGCGTACAACTACTGTTCATTCGGCGAACCGTTTTCCTAAAACTGTCTGATTGAATTGGTATGTCGGCGCGCATCGCCGCAGGGTGGCGCTTCCGCTTCCAATCCGCGGCCATTTAAATAATAAACATTGAGCTGCCACCTCTCCTTCCGGGAATCAAACGAGTAAAAGCAGCGTGACATCCGCGGCCTGGGTTTAAGTTAATTATTTGCAATGTTATTTAACATTAACGAGAATTATAATTAGCGGTTCTTTCCTGTTATTGTAACGCAATAAATATTAAAGTTGCCGAAACGCCGCAAGTACTTTGGAAAGTGTTGCTGCAAACGACGCCAATAAAAGCGATGCGCAATATTCAAGCAATTCGAATACAGTCACTGCTGTTTTTAAACAACAAACAAATATACTAGTAGCGCCTATTCATTTTACGTGTATAGTACACGTAGCACCGGTATTCAAATTGACTACATGCATCCATATTAAAATTATAAATGCGAAATATTACAAAAAACCAAATGCGAAATCTGTTTGTCCATTACCCCTTCACGCTTCAACTTTTGTCTGAATGTTAATGATTTTATTCACAAACTATTCCGAAAAAAATAAGGTTTCTGTAGGAATACGCACGCGATTATTATTATCATAGCGGAATCGCTGGAGGACCTGAGTGCCATTCTCAATGACCTCAATTAAGTTTCCCAACAAGTGGGAAAATAATGTCAAATGTCCCAGTGCTTTTTGGGAGCTTCATACTTTAAGCTGTTGACCAATATATCTATCTGGGCCTGTTGATCCAGGTTGGAAATTCCAGCTCCAAGGATTAGGGCTTTCGACGAATCCGACTCGGCTGGGCAGCGTTCGGGAAGCTCCACAGTGTCTTAAAGACGAAGGTATTCGACCAATGTGTGTTACTCGTGGTAAGTAACGGATCCACAACGTGGTCCTTTACAATGGATGGGCCTCATAAGAAAGCTGAAGATTGCTCAAAGAGATATGGATAGGGGTATGCTCGGTGTTTCTCTGTGGGATCGAACAAAAGTCAGCTCAGCAGATTGGCTCATTGAAGTGGCAGTGGGCTGGACACATAGCGCGTATAACCGATGGCCGATTGGGCAGAAAGGCTCGAATGGGTACCACGTACCGGCAAGCGTAGCGTTGGACACCCACCGACCAGGTGGTCAGCTTACCTAACTTGGCTGTGGGTCGTCTCTCTCTCTCTCTCTCTCACAATGATCATCAGATGTCAGGGTGGAGCGTCAATTTTTATTTTTATTTTTCGAAATTGAATAGCATTAGAATGTTGCACAGCAGTCCCAATTACACATAAAAAATAATAAAAAAAATATTGGAATTCAATTTTAGCCCTCTACTGCAACTTAAAGATTATAAAAAATCTTGAGATCGAGCCATTTATCGTACATCATAAACAAAGAAATAAACAATTATTTTATTACTTTTGTGGCTCATAATACCCTTTATAATACATATTTAAAAAAAAATGGTCCATATACTGACTAACGGAACACCAAGTAATGTTAATAATCCGCCAAAATGAAGAAAATAAACAAAAATAGCGTATCTTTGTAAGTTGAGTTGTTTACTTTCGATGTATTATTTTTCATAACCTGTTTTTATTATATTAGTCGATTACTGTTGTTTGTAAGAACCAGTTCGTTTTGAGTTGTGACTTAAAATTATATCGACATAATTTTGAAAAGAATTTTGAGATACGAAACAGATTGTTCCATTTTAGGATCACCTTCTTTGATTAGTAAATTAGTGCTTCCCACTACAGCCACATTGAAGCATATTATGTTTGTGAGAAATGTTTTGTTTGTTTTTCGTGTGTGTAAGTGGCCAACACTGGTGTCAGATTTTTTTTAAGCTGCCTAAAGGTATCTGACATAGCTTTTGAGAAATTAAGAAAAGACAAAAAATTATGGCAAAGAGCCTTCTTTCTGCGAAGTTTTCGATATAGTAACAAATGATATTATTGAAGTGTGGACTACGGCATCATTACCAACTGTTACCACACAACGCGCAAAACAAATGTTAAAAGTAATTGTGGTAAATACTTACATTTTTACGCTATCCAAAATCTAAGCAAACTGAAAACTTTGCAATGAAGTTACTAAAATGGAAACAAAAACGTGCCACAGAATTGAATGATATCTGTAGCTGCAAATGCACTGATCTGTAATTGTCCTCGCGAAAAGAAGGAACCTGTTAATTAAAGGGCTTTTCTATATGATCAGAGACATGAGAGAAAGTTGGCAATTGGTAGCCTGGATCTCACAGATGCGAAAAAACTTGAAAAGAAATTTGCAAGGTCGCTGAATTCTCATCTAGCAATGACAGGGCAAGAGAAAAAGTTTAAAGAGAAAACTACTTCAATTTCTACGCGTTCTGCAAGAAGCTGCACTCCTGATCTCGTCAAACCTTAGCCGAGTACTTCGAAGACTCTTGATTATAAAGCGTCGATATTACCGCTTCTAAATCAGAGAAACAGGCTATCTCTGCCTACCTTAGCCACAGTTTGTGACCGTTATGGCACCTCTGATCGGTCGGCTGTTGCTAGTGCAGTATTGCAAGACGTCGGTTTGATTACTTTGGAAGATGCAGAGAAAGTTATAGATCGAAGCAAAGTTCGAAGAGCTAGAAAACGATAACGTATGAGATCGAACGTCAAGAGTGTTATTCTGAAATTAGTGGCTTCTACTTCGATGGTAGAAAGGACAAAACACTTGTGTTTCAAAAGCGAGGTAAATGATTACATAAAACAATTTCTATAAAAGAACACATTTCTTTAATAACGGAGCCAGGATTACTCTATCTAGGCCATCTAACTACGTTGTGTGGTACAGGAAAAGCTAAAGCGGAATATCAGTGACTATGAAATGGAAGACCTGCTTGTATCAGACTCCCATATTACTAGTATGAGACTCCCATATTAGGAGTTGCCGGATTATCCTTGCTACACACAAGCGGTAGAGCGATGCGATTATAGTAGATGGCGAAAAATAATTTTTTAGCATACAAAAAAAAAAACGTGATTCGTGAAGAATTGCTCACGATTTTGCCACTTTTTGTCTATTAATATCATGTTTAAATTTTCATGTTTTTCCTAAATAAAGATATTAATTTAAAAGTTAAGGGTTTTATTGTAACCTAAATGCTACAATATAATAGAAATTTGGTTTATGTAACATTCTGTACATGTTTAAAGATATACCTAATTTGATATTTTTTCCTAACTTTGAGCTAAGGTAGACGGCTAAAAGATGTGTAATCAAATATTAACAAAAATATATTTACATATAACTAAGCCAAATGCAACATTCTGCAGCTATTCAAAATCGACACGATGACTTTTTTTTTTCTCCATACATTGACGCTCCACCCTATCAGATGTCCTTGCCTTTGATGATGAAAGGCTCAAATAAAGCTGTGCCAGTACACAGACTTATTGTAAGTATAAGAAGAAGCTGACGTGGTGCACAGCGTGTTCGTTGTCATTCGCGACTATTGCTCTATCTGCAAATCTCCTCCTTAAACGATCTTATACGTAAAAATCTCCAAATCTATTGAATCCAAATAAAAAAAAAGGTGATTTCGGTATTTAAAGTAAAAAAATCATTGATAATTTGGAAAATCCCGTAATAAAACGTTGAGCACGCACGATTGAGCTCCCGCGTTCAAACGCGCGTCGGACGCGTTAGGCTGGCTCATTGCGCGCGATCGTTTTCCGATATCAGCGGCAATTAAACGCGCCTCGTCGCGCCGCGCCGTGCCGCGCGCTGGCGCGATCCTAACGGCTGGATTAGAACTCGTCGCCCTCGCCACTGACTTTACTACTCATCAGACTTTACCACCATGAGGTGGGCCCGTATTAGCTTAACAAATTAAATTGTTTCTATGCTAAGTAGCACTTCAAATCTTTCAAAAAATATGTTTAGTTGATTTTTACTTTTCTTAATATATCAAGCAGTCACTTAGTGGTAAATGTTGAGAATTTGTATAGTTCTTAATTTTAAAAATACATTTTCTGATAAGAAATAAGTAGTTAATATGCAGGGGTTCACGCCCTATCTACTGAACCGATGGTCATAAAAATTTGCATACTCGTTGTCTAGTGTATGGGGAAGGACGGTGTACGTTTTATCCCGGGGAAAGTAGTGTTCCCGAGGTTCCCGAGGGATCGATATTGACGCGGGTGGAGCCACGGGTGAGAGCTAGTTATTAATCCTAACTAATATTATAAATGCGAAAGTGAGTTTGTTTGTTTGTTTGAAATTTTGCATACACGTTATCTGGGGTACGGAGAAGGACATAGGGTACATTTTATCCCGGGAAAAAGTACTGTTCCCGAGGGATCGACATTGACGCGGGCGGAGCCGCGGGCGAAAGCTAGTAATATTATTTCAGTTAAAGCGTGTGAAATTAATATTATTTCGATTTCACACGCTTTAACTACTGAACCGATCATCATGATTTTTTTCCATATCCAATGTCTGTTATACGCAGAAGTACATAGGCTACTTTATAATATTTTGTCTATATTCAAATTAATTGACTATGTTGTAACTGTTACTCATATTTAATGTTTTTGCCCCTCTCTTACAGGCATCCTCCTCTATAAGTAGTGTACAATGTAAGAGATACTTGCACAAAACAATTATTTTTATCTCGGATCTGGGACGAGTATCGTGAGCCCGTGCATACAAACAAGGCTCCGGAACCCGATCATTTCCGGCGAGCCGGCGCGGGCGGCGGCCGGCGCGGTCATTACGTTATCCACATTATGTATTCTGCATCACACGGCTGCTTTATTGGGTTCTCTCTATCTGCCGAATAGTTTACTTGATTCTTTATAGCGTTACCAAAAATAAATATCTCAGTAGCTATTGGTTTTAGTATATACGTCGTGGCCAAATAATAACATTGATTATCTAAACATCGTAATGTCTTATAGACTTGGGCTCTTACTACCCCGCAACGCAAAAAAGACATGATAGTATGTGTGTATGTATCAAAATATTGAAAACTAGTAATGCGGCAGTGTCATTATATCATTGAACTCAACTCATTGTTTAAAATATTAATATAAAAATATTTTTACGAATGTCACCGACAGCAAGTTGTTTAATATGACCATGAATGCTGATTTTTTCCTTATATAAATGTTTGAAAATGGACGAATTGTTTAAATTATAGTTTTATAAGTAATCAGTTCTAGAACGTGGCTGCATGCTAGCACTGATTACTCATGAAATTATAATTACACAACTACAACACGAGTCTCCGGAAACTGATAATTTCCCAGCGCCGGGCGTTATCCACATTTAATATTCTGTACAACACATTTTTTTACTCTTTCTAATATTTTGTATCTACTAGAAAACTATTATAAAACGATCTTACTACTCATAAGATAGATACAAGCAAATAATAGCGTGCAATATTGCTTTTTCTTGTGTGACGCTCGCAGCTTGAGAAGTGACGATGCGCTTCTATTCTCTCAAGTGACACGACACGAGACGTGTCGACGCGCGGACAAATGACGCAATCTGAGGCTACAATCCTTGGAGGCCGGTCAATGATCGCCAGTGGACAGTGGGTCTCATCATGATAATCAAATCTCAAGATTCTTATCGACAAGTTGAACACTCACTTAAAGATCCGACGAAATCCATCACAGAAATTACTAAAAATCCTGA
Source organism: Elegia similella (assembly GCA_947532085.1). Lineage (NCBI taxonomy): Eukaryota > Metazoa > Arthropoda > Insecta > Lepidoptera > Pyralidae > Elegia > Elegia similella. Next base: position 65,842 of record OX383942.1, read on the forward strand.
GTTGAATTGTGGTTCGCGTACGTGATAAAGCACAAGGCCAGCACGTATATTGTTTGTTTCCGGGGAGGAGAATTGAATTAACTCTTTTGTCTGCGAAATAAAAAGTCGTGTGGAATAAGCGGCGCCGCGCGTCGTCCGCAATATGCGCGGCTTTTGTTTGATAATGTCGGTGTCGGTACTGCGCCCAGCGCCCACACCGACACACCCACGCGAGCCTGCTTCCCGACATTATATCACTCGGTGGCATACATAAAATCGCTTGAAAAGTTAGCCAAAAAAGGGGAGTATTATAAGTTTCACGTGTTTGTCTGTTTGTTGCATCGTAGCCGTAGAACGCAGAAGAGCATTAAATGCAGTTTTTGTTACTCAAGTTCTGTTCGTTGCTATTGATTTATCTGAACGCAAATAGACCCTCGTCTCGTTTAAACCGTTTTACTAGCTTGAACGCATAACCAATTGGCAAAGTGTTTCCATCCTGTCCTCGATTCACGAAGACTCCTAGGTTCACTAAGCGTCGCTGTATCCGTCGTTTTCTTAATTGCTTCGTATGCTGATAAAGGACGGCAAACGAGCAAGCAGGTCACCTGATGGTAAGTGATCACCGCTGCCATGTAAGTGACAACCGACACTGATGGTGTCAGTGGTCCATGGCGGCGGTGAGACAAGAGCGTTATTGTCATTTCAAGAAAACATAGACTCGTGGTATGGTAAGTACGGTTCACTTCCGGGGTCCACTATTATGACAGGCGGCCGCCTCCTTGGGTAATTCAAAACGACAGACAAATAATTGTAAAAATTAAGTCCAAGCGTTTGCCCGCGCTGAGAATCGAGCCGACGGCTTGTTGTGTAGCTGGCTAGCCTCATAAAGGCCGACCGCCTCATAATAACGTGTACATCTTCCAAGCTTGTCTGGGAAAAAATAATGTAGTTTCCCAGCACTTCTTTTCCTGCAAAGATCTTACAAGTCGAATAATGTATACTACCAAAACAGATCTGATTAATTAATTTCTCAGCCCTCGGCACGACGCGGCAGCAAAGATGTCAGACTGAAGAGCGTGCCAAATGCCGGTTGAACAAAAGTTTCTTTGAGACTGCCAGTGCTCGCTAACAGCTGAATGCCACCAGTTACCTATAAGTAAATATAGTATTTTAATAATAATTAAATTCTTATAAGTGTTTTATTTTGCATTCACAATGCTGTTGTGATATACTCTTAATAATTTAAGAAATAAAATATCGTGAAAAAATTTCATGCGGGCGGGACTTGAACCGGCGACCTCGGTTTATGTACGACCTATGCTCTGCCATCTGTTTCAAATCCCGCCCGCATGAAATTCATTAGATGGACACGTGGCCTGAGACCGCCGACGCGGCGCGGCGTAGGAGAGGAAGTTATACCCCCTCGAGTTTTCACTTCCGCCGGCGGGAGTGCAAGACGTAGTTCTTCTTTTTTTTTTAATATTGACGAAAGACGAAACCAAAAGCATAGCGCGTCTTCCGAAGCAGAGGAATCTTGAGTCATTTTCAACGCCACACCATCGCCGTCAGGACTACGCCCGATATGCGTAAATGGTAAAAAAGCTTAGTCCCTTTTAGTCATATAGAACATTATAAAACGCTGCGTTGTACCCGTCGCGTCGCCGGCACCGGCGGCGCTTCGCAACATTTATTGATGATCGCTGGCTGTCGCTCGCTGCAGCGTGGCGCCGCCTGTTGTGTTCAATGATAAATTAATATCGCCCTCTGTTTTTTTAATGAATATATATGTCATCAAATCACTCACATTGGGCTAGCCCCAAAGTAAGTTCGATACTTGTGTTATGTAATACTAAACTCATTGATACTATATAGAAAATATATACATAGACCCAGCTTAATCTGAAAAAAAAATCATTTTCCTTCTTGTCCTTGCCGGGGATCGATCCCAGGGCCTCTGGTATGCAGCCTAGCATGATGAGCACTAGGTCACCATAGGTCTGGTGATCGTTGCTTCAGCGGCATATGCGACATTCTGTATATATACTTAACGCACAAATATCTTGTGGTGTTTTTGTAGTATTTTAGGTATCGGTATTGCTACCCATGTATGAAACCATCCAAACCCATATCCAAATCCATTTGCAAAGGCCACATCTGCCCGCACGCATATCTTAGAACACTAAGAGCGCGTAACAGTGTGTACCTGCGCATGCGTCGCCACGTGCTGCGTGATATTTCGAAGTGACGAGGGCTCGCTGTTAAATTTGGGTCACACTAATATTGTGTTGATGTAAGCGTTTCTTTATTCGTTCTTGTTGAAGGATGTACATGCTATGTAATCTATTGTCACAATATACCCACATAGAATCATGCCTAAACAAATCATTGGCAGTAACCAATTCAATGTAAGGTCGAAACAGGATTGGTTAAGAGGGTTCACTCCAAAATCAATGAGTATTAAAATGAGTATTTTCGTTGTAATTTTAGCAGTTAGTGTGATAATTATTTATAATAAACAATATCTTAACTTTATACGGCGCAGAGTAAATTTGTTAACATCGCATTCATTTCACAAAAACAGGCAATCAGCTCTCCCTTTGAGCAAAGTTTTTAAATTTTGTGCTATTTTCAAGTTCAATTTTAGTTTTAAATTAAATGATAATGCGTTTGTTAACCTTTACCTGCTGACGTGGGCCTCGCAGGCCCAGCGAGAGTAATAATATACTCTCCCCCGCGCGCGACGCAGTACAGTGCAAGGAGAAGGAGGAGGTTATCAATTCGTTTGTATGGTTTTTTCTTTGTTTGTTACCTCATAACTCCGCCATTAATGAACCGATTTGAAAAATTCTTCTTGTATTGTTTTCAGATTGGTCCAATTCAAATTTCATCAAAATCGGTCGAGTAGTTTGTTTGAAGTAGGTGTTTTTTATATAGTTAAGAATGAATTATAATTAATAAAAATTAAAATATATAAAATTTAAAATTCAAATTGAAAAATTATAATTGTTTATATGAGGCTACTTGGCCCATATTTTAAATTACATTTAGCAGTCGTCATTCGATACAATTATTCATACAATGTTATTCATAATATTGAATTCAAATGAAATTAATTATTTTATTAAATTAAAAATTTTATTATATTGTATTTCATAATAAAATTAATTAAACTAAACATACATAATATTCTTAATCAATTAACTAATTAAACTATTTTTTTCTAATACTGCCTCTCGGCTTGACAGCACGGGACGTGCCTGTCACAATCACAACGCCACAGTCCTTTTTCTCGGTAATCGCCGCCAGGACGGCGTCAGTGCTGCCTCGCACCCTCTCACCAGGGATGCGGCCCGCTTACGCATTGTCGCGTGAAAGCAGTCCGTCCGTGCGTCTGCAAACATACTTGCGCGAGGCACTAGGCAGGCCAACACCGCCCGAATCGCATTGTTGAAATGCACACAGGCTGCAGGTATACAGCGAAGTGCAGTACGCTCTAAACAAAGTTATTAACTAAACAAAGTTATTGGTCTGAGCAATGCGCAAACTTGTGTGCCAGTATATTCGCCCTCCTCGACAACGCCCTCCACTCCCTGTCCACATCAGCATGGTCTCTGAGGTCAACCGTGACTTTTGTCTTAGGTAGGTAAACTGCTAAACCCTCTTTAGTACAACAGCTAGCAGACCACGAGGACACCTAGCGCTGGGTCACTCAAAGACCTTGTACTTGCTTTTTGCGACATTGTATTTCAACCCATGACCAACCGCGTAACTTCACAAATTTTTAAAAGCTTATTTAAACCACTGATTGACGCACTCAGCAGCACATAGCATTATATCCTAACGCCTAAAGAAACTCTATCAATGTAACTTTACTTCACAATTCCTCAAATATACCTAATATCCAATTTTTTGTAGTTATAATAATAATTAGTATTAATAACTCGACAGGGGTGATAATTGTCAGATAGTTTTGCATTATAATTGCCAGAAGATTCATTCAGGGATACTAGGACAAGTTTTAATTTTAACATGCAAAATCTACCACAAAATTACTGAAAATCTTCTTTTGAGAAGTGAAACGCGAACGTGTTACATGATCGGTACATGTAATGTTTGTTGTTGGCGAGCCATCGCTCACGCAAAATCCGCGGGGATTCAATTAACTCTTTTGTTCGTAAAATAAAAAGTCGCGTGGAGTCAGTCACGCCGCGCGTTATCCGCAATTTGCGCGGCTTTCATTGATATCATTTCGGTGCTATAAGTACAATGGCATGGATGGAATCGGCGGATTTTTGAACCCATACCATTTTATAAATTCTAAGCATTGGCAGTGAGTCTGTTTGTGTTGTATCATAGCCTCATTGTACATACTATTAGCTGTATAGTTCATGTTATATAAACTAAACTAAACAGTTTAAATTCTTAGCCATGTGTGTATTGCCCAAAACACATTTGCTATGGCTAAGATGCATATAAGATCTTGGGCAGCCTGGAGCACCAAAAGGTCTTTCATATCAGTACTATGGTAGATAAATGGAATATATTTGTCTGAACACAAGCAGACCCTCGTATCGCCTAAATCGTTTCACTCACTTGGACGCTAAATTTGCCAAAGTGTTTGCACCCCGTCCTGGAGTCATGAAGACTCCTCGCATCACAAGCGTCGCCACAAGGAGCCGTCGCCGCGGGCCTCGGCGCGCGTAACTTTATGTTTGTTCCTCTTGTATGCAGATTTGTAAGAGAGACTCAGACGCCTGCACAAGAGAGTGAACAGACTGAAACAATCGATTCAAAATAAAGCTAAAACAGTATATTTGATTGCGATTTTCGTTTCTCGTACCTAAATATAACAGTTGACGTTTGCTTCAGTTCATTGGGAGTTATATAGTTGTATATTGTGTTGACAGTAGAGCAAGTGTGACTAAGTTGTAACTTCTTCTCCTTTTCGAGTCGTAAAAAGCAATAACGTCCTGCCAATACCTAAAACCTGTTCCTCGTTTTGATAGCACCAAATCAGACGTTTGATAGCATCAAAGTATGTTTTTTAGGGTTCCATAGCCAAATGGCAAAAAACGGAACCCTTATGGATGGAACATCGGTCTGTCTGTCTATCCGTCCGTATGTCACAGCCAAACGAAACTATTAGAACTATACTGTTGAAACTTGGTAAGTAGATGTATTCTATGAAATGCATTAAGATTTTTTCACAAAACTAGTACTCTAAAACTGACACTCAATTTTTTCCCATCAAACGTCTGGGGTATCTATGGATAGGTCTTCAAAAATGATATTGAGGTTTTTATATATATATTTTTTTCTAAACTGAATAGTTTGCGCGAGATACACTTCCAAATTGGTAAAATGTCCCCCCCACCCTGTTACTTCTAAAATAAGAGAATTATTAAACTTAAAAAAATATATGATGCACATTACCATGCAAACTTCCACTGAAAATTGGTTTGAACGAGATCTAGTAGGTAGATCTTTAATATGTCATAAATCGTAAACCACAATTTCCTTCAATCAATCAAAGTTACAAGGAAGTACAAGAACTTTTATAATATTATGTTACTTGCTGTTACGGAACCCTTCATGGACGAGTCCGACTCGCACTTGGCCGCTTTTTTGTATCTTTCTCATTTCCGTTTATTGTATAATGTTTGTGTGTTTTCAAATAAAATACTTACTTCTAGCCACCTGGATAGTTCAAACTACCTATCTACTATAGGAACAATATTTTTATTTTTGGATGAAAAGTATTCGGTACCTATCTTTATGAGCATCTCTGTATATGCATATGCTATTCACGACGATATTAGAACCAGTAAGAAGTTAACTTATCTCACCAAGTGACTAGCCCATTCATTAGATTATGATAAGACGTAGTGGAAAAACTCGTTGTACTGCACCAATTTTACCTTTGCTGAAAGTCCATCTTTATAGAAGTCCATGTATCGCTGTTTTTCACACGAGAGGACTTCAAACACGAGTTGGCGTATAAACACCGGCGCCAGCGTCACTCCAGAACAGTCGCCAAGCCAGCGTGTAACTCCCTCCTTTTGAGGCGAACTGGAAATTCAGTTACTGCGTCGAATAGCTAGCTAAGTAACTCCGAGGAGGTAAAGTATGTGGCGGCGGAACCCGGCTAAGTTCGAGCGTTTGAAGCGCCGCACGTGACGAGACTCGTCGACGGAACATACTGTGAACTGCGGCTAGTGCTAGTGTGGACAATATTTTATTGTTGTATTGAATAAATTGATAAATCATATGAATAAATGTTTTCATATGATGACTATGTATTACAAAGTTTTCTTTATTCAGATATCCCAATAACTTTTTCCATAGGATATTAAGCCACGAAACATCAAAATAGAAGCATGCATTCTCTCGAAAACGGTACCATCAATAAAATATGGTACCTGTGATGTGTGGGTTGGGGGTGACAATAGGTCAAACCAGGTCTGAAATCATCTCTCCCAGGTTTTTTATGTGATTTACTAAATGTTGGTGCAAAAGAGCTCACGTAAGGTGAAATTCTAAAAATGTAAAAAATTAAACTAAATACGAAAAGGTTAAAATCAAACGGATCTAACCATCATCAGCAAACATATTAGATTGATTGAAGAGCATGTCGACTATCCAACAAACAAATGGTTAGCCCAGGCAGCCAGCACTCGTGAAAAGCCGTAAGGCATCAGTAGTATATATGAATTGCGACGAGTGTTCGAGCTGCAGATGTGGGTCAGTGCGCGCGAACATTACAATGTCGCATGTCCCGCCGAACGCCTCGCTGCATCGCTTGCCTCTGCTGCTAACTAGATGCTGTATGCGTACATATCTACTGAAATACTACACTAGAACATATACGTAACTATATATTCACCTAAAGTTTGAAAAGCTTTAAAGATGTCATGTTCAAACATGAAACTCTCCTATTTCTTTGGAATCGGTAAAACGGGGGAATAATTCGTCAATTGATACAGATTTTTCTCAAGTTCTCTCAGATGGGCTCACATCTGAGAGAACTTGAGAAAAATCTGTCTCAAAAGGGCAACTTGAAAAGGTCGGCAATAGTGGGGCGATAAGGATAATGGATCCTCCATGAGAGGTTGGATCGGGGTGCGAGGGGGGCGGCCAAACATCCGCAAGAGCTGAGAGCATATCGCGCGCCGTGCTGCGGGGCCGAGTGAGGTGACGAGGCCGCGCTGGTAATGAGGGTCGCCTTCCTATTACACATGCGGGGAACCCTTGACGTGAGATGTGTATCATATTAAGTAGGTATCATCATTTACGTAGTGAGAATGATTAAGCAAATTAATGTCAGTGACGAGCATAATCTAGTTCAATCAAAAATTGTGAAGTAATCGATTTATTTAAGAAATTCTCTCAATCCTCGGCAGTATGTTTTATAAGGCTTGGTAAAAGAAAAAGTTTATTTTAAGTAGTACAAAGTTCAAATATCCTCATTGATGTTATAAAGGGTACCTAACCGAGAAACTAGATTTCGCCCGCAGCTCAGCTCGCTTGTTTTCACTCGGAAACAGTACTTTTTCCGTGATAAAAAGTAACTTATATCCTTGTTCATACCTTTAGGGTACGTGACGATAACGTATAAACATTTTATGATGATTGGTAGATAAGGCGTGAGATCGCAACAAACAAACAAACACGCATCCGCATTTATAATAGTAATAGATTTTAAAAAAGGCGTCTCTTATAATAGTATTAAGGATATTTGGGATGTCATCAATAAACATTCCACCGCTTTTGAAAAAGAAAGCTTTTAAGGATTTTCAAAAAATTACATTCCGGGAATAAAAGTTATCCAGTAAAACCAATTGATATTCGGAAAACGAACCTAGTGAATTGCGAAAAAATAGAATAGAAAATGCCGTTTACATATTCACGCTACTATTTTTGTTTTAAAAATCAGCTTTACTTACGCATCTACCTCTAGGTGAACCATATATTTTTATTGTATAAAATAAATAATTCTAAGCTACGGCTACCACAAGTGCTACGAGTAGCGTAGCCCACAGCCTCGTAGCGCTACGACTGAAGCTGCGGCTACGACTCGTAGCTCGGTATTCGCGGCGGGCGGCGAACGGCGGTTATTTCCCGCGGGGCGCGCCTCAAAGGAACCTTATTGAATCTATCACCCCTCCAGCGTCCCCCTTCACTTCACATTGCCAAATGCCTCCGTATTCAAACCACAAACGTGATTCAATATCGCCACAAAACACGCGAGTTGTTTTATCTACCGAAATCTCTGGACTGGGTGACAGTCTCCAATCAAATACATAAATTGCTCATGACATTCATGGGAATGTCAAGCTACAGCTTCAAACTGTACAAGATTACTTTCTTTCCTACTGTATTACGTGTACATACACGTAATACAGTAGGAAAATATTATTAGTTTGGTGATAATGTCGTTACCCTCGGCCCGGCGGCCGTCGGCGCTTTCTCGGGATTGGATTAGAGCCGCTGACGTCACACATAAACACGTGTCGACCGTCGTGGTCGCTCAGCCTCCAGCTTTGTCAGAATAGTCTCTCAATTGAGCCTTTCCCGGCTGAGGAATCAGAATTGCAAGTGCTATCGCTTAGTATGGCCCATTTATCCCTTACGGCTTGAGATTGATAGAAACTAACGTCCCAAGACGCAAACAATCGTTTAATAAATGGACATCGGACATGGAGGTGGCCAGTCTATCGGCTCAATATTTACATTCCCTTGATGAACTTGTATGATCAGCGGAGGTGAACAATCACCTGGAAAATATGCTTTGCTGTTTTCCGGGATGAAAGGATGTCTTTCCCGGGCTGCAAACTACCTCCATACCGAGTTCAAGTCAATCGTTTCGGTAGTAATCAGTGTAAAGAGGCTATCTGTTGCCTCTTCATGCTTCAGTCACTGAATAGACAGAGAGACAAACAGACGGACTGTTATAATATATAGGTATAAGGGGAATGGAATATGGTGGAGAATTTCGTCGCCGGGATTGAATCTTGCGGGAGCTCAGATGGCATAGTATAGGCCGCACATAGACCTAAGTCGCTGGTTTAGGTACCGACCGCATGAAATTTTTTCACCATATTTTATTTCTTAATTTATTAAGAGACGGACAGTTACTCTCGCATTTATAATATAAATATGGTAATATGGATATTAAGTTATGATAAAGATATTACGAAAAGATAAATATAATTTAAGGAAACAATAAATACAGGACTGCCTAAAAAGAATGAGTTTAAATATTCTCCCATTTATTAACGTTACATGGTGGAATTTTATATTTTATTTTATCCTTAGTGACATAGGCATCTTTTGGCAAGGCAGTCGTGTATTTATATTTCGAAAAATATTTTTATAGCATGCCTTCTGAAAGCATATGAATTTGCACACCAGTAATGGTAAAAATGTCGGTCTATATCTTGTTATAGTTGTGACATATCCATTTTATGTAATTTACACCATACACATGTTTATGCAAATGAATAACCTTTATCTTTAAAAATCTCGTGATTTTTTTCGTAGAGACAGAAATGTCAAACAAGTACGTGTCTTTTTTCTTTCCTCCTCCCCACCTCCCCCTGTAAGCCTTTTGCTGCAATGGTCCTGTAAGCAGCTGCGGGATTGAATTAGCAGGCGCTTGCGCCGTCCGCGCGTCATGTGCCTCAATAGAGGTCGCCGCAGCTCAGACTCTGCTCACGCTGTACAACTGTGTACACATTTTGTTCAGAAATAACCATACGCCTATACTTTAGTAGTCCTACTATTATTCATGTAAAATGTTGTAAGGATTTATGTTGGTCACACAAAAACTACAAGTCAAATACTCTTATTAAAAAATTCTCGCTAACAGGCTTGATGCCTTTCAGCCTTCCGAACAAGCCGGATTCCGAAAAGGTTTCAGTACCATAAACCACATCCATACGCTGCGGCAGGTTATACAGAAGACCAAGGAGTCAATGATCAAGGAGAGGAGATGTTAAGCGTTTGTGGACTATGAGAAGGCCTTTGATTCGATCGAAACATGGGCTGTGCTTCAGTCTCTCCAGCGGTGTCGCATTGACCATCGGTATATTGAAGTGTTGAAGTGTTTATACAGGAACGCCACTATGTCAGTCCGAGTACAGGAGCAGAGCACGAGGGCTATTCCATCCACGCAGAGAGGCGTATGACAGGGAGACGTCATTTCTCCGAAACTGTTCACTGCTGCTTTGGAAGATGCCTCCAAGCTCCTGGAATGGAAAGGATTTGGCATCAACTTAATGGCGAGTATATCACTCACCTTAGGTTTGCCGAAGATGTCTCTTTGCTGGAGGACTTAAGTACCACGCTCAATGACCTCAATGGAGTTTCACACCAGGTGGGCCTTAAAATGAACATGGACAAAACGAAGATCATGTTGAATGTCCATATTACACCGTCACCGGTTTATGTTGGGAACTCCAACCTTGAAGTTGTAGACCAATATGTCTGGGACAGTTGATCCAGGCACACAGTTCCGACTTCAAGGACGAGGTCTTTCGACGAATCTGACTCGGCTGGGCAGGGTTCGGGAAGCTCCGCACTGTCTTTTCGTCCGCAATACCTCAGTACCTAAAGACAAAAGTCTTTAATGAATAAAATTACCAGTGATGACTTACGGCTCAGAGACGTGGTCCCTTTCTATAGGCCTCATAAGAAAGCTCAAGGTCACCCAAAGAGCTACTAGAGGGCTATGCTCGGTGTTTCTCTACGAGACCGAATCAGAAATGAGGAGATTCGTAGAAAAACAAAAGTCACCGACATAACTCAGCGGATTAGTTCTTTGAAGTGGCAGAGGGCGGGGCACATAGCACGTAGAATCGATGGCCGATGAGGCAGAATGGTTCTGGAATGGCGACCACGTACCGGCAAGCGCAGCCTCGGACACCCACCGACCAGTTGGTCGGACGACCTGAAAAAGGTCGCAGGGAGGCGCTGGATGCAGGCCGCTTCCAACCGGTCATTCTGGAAATCATTGGGGGAGGCCTATGTCCAGCAGTGGACTTCTTGCGGCTGATATGATGATGATATAATGATGGTAGAGCCGCGCTACCGGCAACATTCATTTTTGCTCTTGCCATGACATAAATGGACCGGCTAGTCCGGGGAAGTACCACACTCTCACAGAAAACCGCTTCTATGCTTCGTTCGGTGTGTTTTTATTGTTTTTTTCTCGTTTATTTTTTCTTCTTTTTTTATTGTTATTGTTGGTTTTGAAATCCAAAAAGGCGACCACGGCTTTCCATGACAAAATCAACATGGGTGTCGTTTTCTAGGTTTTTGGGCTATAGACCTCGATAATTACGCCAGTTTTGAGAATCCAAGAAAACGGACGCGACTTTCTATGAACAATTTACATGGGTGTCATTGTCCAAGTGTTTTCGGGTGTAGGTCTCAAAAATACCGTGAATTTTGGAATCCAACAAGGCGGACGCGACTTGTCATAAAAAATCGACATGGGTGTCGGTTTCTAGGTTATTTGGGGTGTAGATCTCGAAAAACATATACACTCGAAAAGGAAAAACTTTCAGAGATAATATATTGCTAGCGACTGCCGAGCTAAGAAAAATTGCAAAGTAATTGAGTACAGCTCAATTACTGTGCAATGTTTCTCAGACATGACGTTACGAGGACTGCAGATAAATATTATTCTAAGATTGTCTTATTTCTTTAAATACTTGCAAAACTATTTTGATGAATAAGTAGAAATGGCTAACTTGCATAAAGAGTAGATTTATAAACGCTTCTCAAATAATTCTGAATAAAAAGCCTGTTAACCCGTCAATCGCGGAAACACAGACACATGGAGTTTTAATTGTTATGCAGCTGGATCTGGCCTCTCGGTAGCTGAGGGATTAAAGTATCACGTTCAAGATCAAGTATCAAGTTCTGACATCATGCGTAGTAAAGCTAAATACGTTTTGGTTTAGTAAAGTGATTTTTTTTACTATAATGCCTATTTTAATAGCTCTTCCCATAGCAAAACGAAAAAAGAGTTCCCTTTATCCATTGTTGTACATATATAACTCACCGGGTAATTCGGTATAAGTGTTTTAGCAAGGTCATACAAGGAATCACGGTGACAAAGACTGAGAAATAAAAAAAAAATGTACTAAAAAATAAATTACTATAAGTGTGAATTTACAATCGTGAAGACATATAAATAGGAATAAATTAAAGATAGTTCGCTAAATTTAAAATAATATCCTTCTCTAAAATAGATCAAAATGGATGTGTGTTATGTATTATCCTCCCTGTCTTATATTCCTACCAACCTGCCTCATGAATAACTCGTTGTCATATTTCAACAAGTGTAAACGTCATCATGGCCAGAAAATGTGATCGTCTATTTCTTACAAGGACCTGTACGTTGTATTTCTAGGACAGTTACCACCTACTACCTCGTAGTTATTCTCATAGTAAGCCACAGGCAACACATTAAGCAATTTTTAAGCAACGGAGTATATCTGTTCAGGTTTAATTCGATTATTATACTATGGAACATGCTCTTCTCCCTCGGGGCCGAAGTTCCGAGAGCGCCTTGTTAGCGTTCCTTACATTTTAAAAGGCAGCCTTGAGCAAATCAGGATCCAGTCCCCGGCCGCGTATATATAAAAGCTCATTCAGTACTTCCCCGCCGGCTAAGACGAACTGAATTAGCATTTCCTAACTATTCTAACGATGAAAACGCGTAAATCCCAAAAGGTGACGTACTGCAGTAGGATTTCAAGTACTACAACGCGCCTCAATGTAGATTTATCCTAATTCGGTTCGTGAACGTGAAACTGATACTAAAAGAAGGTTAAGAATTACTTTATAGCTGGGTAGGTAAGAATATGGTACATGATAAATCAAGCAAATTCAGTACGAAAAAGGAGTTTATTTAGAAATAAAGTATTTATTTTACTTATTATTTTATCTAATGTTTCTTTGTACACGGTTAGTTATTATTGATACTATAGGCTATATTAAGGAATTTCTGACTGATCGACCTTCTAATGCTGCAGGTCGTCCTGCTTGAATCCGCCCTCCTGAGATACCCCTGTCCTTGCGTCGCGCAACGTTCAGTAAGGTTTTAATACCAGTCTTCACCCATTTTTAACCGACTTCAAAAAAAAAAAGGAGGAGGTTACTCAATTCGACCGTATATATATATTTTTTTATGTTTGTTCGTGGATAACTTCGTCGTTTATGAACCGATTTTGATAAATCTTTTTTGTTAGAGAGGACATATCTCGAGTGTGGTACCATGATAAGGAAACCACGACCTGATGATGGAATCCCAGAGAAGTTGAGGGGAACCTTCGAAAATTGTACTGGCGACTAGTACGTTTGTTACTTTTTTCCTTAAGTATGTTAAAGCACTACTATTTAATGAAGGTCTGGGCTCGATCTGATGATGGAGCGAAAAGATATTCGAGGGAACTCCTTAACGATTTACAGCAATCACCTGGTGTTTCGGTTTGATTATAGAGATATTGATGAGAACTTTACACTTAGATGGGTTGCGACTGTCATTAGAAGTTTGATGATGATGACGAAGGACAGTCAAAGGAACTCCTCAACGTTTTACAATAGCTGCCTTGTGTTTGGACTTCATTAATTTCTATTGATGAGAACTTTGCACCCATATGTGTTATAATTACCATTACAGGTCTGATAATGGAGACCATAGACAGTCGAGGGAATCCCTTAACGATTTACAGCAATCACCTGGTGTTTCGGTTTGATTATAGAGATATTGATGAGAACTTTACACTTAGATGGGTTGCGACTGTCATTAGAAGTTTGATCATGATGACGAAGGACAGTCAAAGGAACTCCTCAACGTTTTACAATAGCTGCCTTGTGTTTGGTCTTCATTAATTTCTATTGATGAGAACTTTGCACCCATATGTGTTATAAGTACACTCGAACAAGTTATTCGGTTTGCAGGGCACACACGCATCATTATATTTCAATGTGCGCGTTCTGAATGGCCGCGGCCCTAATAATACGCAGGTTCATTTGTGTGGGAATCCTTTTATCTAAACACACACCAGCACATCACGTCTTTTCAACCAAGTCTATTAAGATAAACAAGTTTAATTTGTTACAAAACAACTTTTCGTAGTAAAATGTTATTCGTAATTTCAACACAATGGGATAATGGGAACACTAGGATGACTTAATTTTTGTTTGATTATTTTTTGTTGTTGTCTCATAGAAATCGTCAGAAATAAGCATTAATGTAACTTGACAATTATTTGCATTGCTACCCACAGATTAAGAGATTATTCAACTCGGTTTATATTTGTTGAGGGTCTTGAGTATTTTTTATAAGTGCACTTGTTCAATAGCATCGAATAGGAACGCAGCTCTGCTTTGAGCAATTACATAATATAATTTTGAGTATCTTATTTTGTAAAAATCATGGAGAATACACACATAAGCATAATCAAAAGGACGGAGATAGTCATTTTATATGAGCAAAATGTTTTAATAAGTAAAATCGCTCGGCGCTTAATGATATCGGTAAGTATTTTTTATTACCTACATATTGATACAAAAAAATTATGACTATGAATGAGCCATCTTGTTAACTTCCAATTTGGTTATAGGTAATAGTTAATACTGCGCAGTTTTTATACCTAAAATTAAGTAAATAATAATTATTATTTTGTTTCATATCTTCCGCAGAGACGAACTGTGCAATTGTGGGTGCATAGATATGCGGACTCAGGGCACATTCAGCGCACGTTCGGCCTGGTCCAAAAGGTGGCAGCTATACTGATGCATCACGCCGTCATCGTGACATAGTAGCTGCACATTTGGAAGATCCATTCAAGACTACGCGTTCGACGGCAACCGTAGAGGGAGTGTCTCTTCAGACAGTGCGAAATCATTTGCGTGCTGGTGGTTTAAGGTGTAGAAGACCGGCTAAGAAAATGTTACTTAGTGATGTGCATAAGTGTGAAAAACTAAGATTCGCAGAACAATATAAAAATTTCGATTGGTGCAACAATGTTGTGATATTTACGGATGTAAAGTCTTTTAAATCGGATAAGGATGGACGTAAAATTTTGTGGCGAAAAACAGGGGAACGCTATAGTAATATATTCGGGATATTATCGGGAGCGGCGCAAGGAAACACAGGCGTACAGAGTATGACTGATTTATTTTAGGTTTACCCACATACAATTAATATCCATATGCCACACCTCCCCCCCTAAGCTAAGTAACAATTCAACAACTCCAAATAATTAAAGTTCCTTATATAACTAGCTTTAAACTGTATATAATATAATATAATATAACAACCATGCCAACAGCACAAGCTACCTATTAACTATATAAGATAAAGGCTTCCGTTTTATGTGTCACATATATATTTTAGTAAATAAAATATACAGTGCCTAACGATACGCCAATAACTTTATGATTTGAAACCGTGACATGAGAAGCAAGGAAAAGTAATTGAATGCCAGCATCAATTTTATAATAAACAAAAATGGATGTGACGCAAATTAGGTATTTATCTTGCTTCCCATCGCACCCTTCCGACCATAAGAAAACTAAATTTGATAGCAAAGTATAGTAAACAGAAAATATAAAAAAATAATTTCTAAAGAAGTTTAACATAAAACCTTAATTCCGACCGATTCTAACAATACAGTCAACAAAAAAAAATGCTATTAATATTAATAAAAAATTATTTATTACTTTTGTTACTTTTAGCTTTTAAAACACAAGCGCGTTTAGGCCGCGGTTCTCTATACTTATCAAGGGCACGCGATATGTCTTCGTTTGTTTTTTGAGTGTCCGGACACTTTGAACTAACGATACCGTCGCCTTGTAGATTTTCCGGTGGGGGGTCGAGCGTACCCTCCATGATGTCAGTAACCGGTTCCGAGTTTGACCCGGGCTGTGCAGTTGCAGTTTCTGCCGTTTCCGACTCGCCAAGGACTGTAACAGGGGCTAACGAGTGTCTGATCGGTTTTTTTATAGGAAGTAACTGATCTATGTGGCGCTTCCACTCACAGCCATCCGACAAACGTACCTTATAAGTGAGTGGAGCATCCCTGGTAACCACGGTAGCTGGTGCCCATTTCTCCGCTCGAGCCCTATAGTCGCGAGCTAGGACTGAGTCCCCCGGCTCGACGTGCCGTGCAGCGCCGGGCCGCGCCCGCCCTGCGCGATCTATAGCTATTTCTACCGCGCTCTCCGTCGACGGCTTTAACACGTCTAGACGACCACGGAGCCGACGGCCGAACATTGCCATCGCTGGTGACACACCCGTGGTGGAATGCTCACAGTTCCTATATTGAAATAAAAATTGAGCTATAGACGTGTCAATATCTTTTCGTTCGTGTACAGCTTTTTTCATTGCACGTTTTACTAGCTTCACAGCATTTTCAGCGGCCCCATTTCCGGCCGCCCGATAAGGACTAGTAATAATATGGCTGATTAAATTTTTGTTCATATAATTGGCGAATTCAGTTGAGCTGAAAGGGGGGCCACCGTCACTTATAATTTGGGAGGGCAAGCCAAACCGAGCGAAAAGTTCGCGTAATTTGAGTATAGTCGCCTCTGCGCTAGTGCTTGACATTCTCTGTACTTCGATCCATTTGCTGTGAGCGTCAATAGTAACTAAATAATGCTTGCCCTGAAATTCGGCGAAATCAATATTTAATCTCTGCCAAGGGCGCATTGGAAACACCCAAGGATGCAGCTGTGCGCGCGGCGGCGCATCACGTTGCTGTAGGCACGCCGAGCACGAGCGACACACACTCTCGATCTCCGCGTCGAGCTGAGGCCAGTACACATAGCTCCGTGACAAATTCTTCATTTTAACAACCCCCAAATGGCCCTGATGCAGTTCATGCAACACTCTTTGTCTCAATACCTTAGGAATCACGACACGATGATTATATAAAATACAACCCCTATCGATGGCCAAACAGTCCTTGCGATGAAAATATGGTTTAACTAACTCGTCAGTCACTGCAGCTGGCCAGCCATTCAAAAGATAATCATAAATCATTTTTAAAATACTATCGTCTTGTGTTTTAATAGCTATCTCCTTCGCGCTTATAGGAAAATATTCTTCCACATAATTAACATAAGATATTACGTCCGTTTGCGGTTCGCCCTTTCGCTTGTCCGGCAGCGGCAAGCGTGATAACGCGTCAACATTCCCGTTATCCCTGGACTTTACGAATTCGATTTTAAAATCGTAGGCGGCTAACTTTGTAGCGTACCTTTGCAGCCTACTTGCTGCTGTTTGTGGCAAACCGTATTTTGGGCCAAAAATAAACGTCAGGGGTTTGTGGTCCGTTTTGATGATAAACTGACGACCGTAAAGGTATTGATGATGTTTATTAACCCCGCTAATGATAGCGAGCGCCTCTTTATCCAATTGGCTGTAGGCGCGCTCAGCCGAGTTTAAAGTACGCGACGCGAAACAAATGGGGCGTTCGTCACCATTAGGATACCGATGAGATAACACGCTGCCAATGCCGTACGAACTACTATCCACCGCCAACACTAACGGTAGTTCTGGATTATAATGAACAAGTACCTTGCTACTAGACACAGCCTTTTTTACATCACAAAAACACTTGTCACATTCCGTGGACCAACTCCAATCAACATTTTTCCGTAACAATAGGTGTAATGGGTACAAAATCGTGCTAAGTTTTGGAATAAACTTAGAATAATAATTGACTAAACCCAGAAAAGATTTGAGTTGGGTAACATCTTTTGGCGGCGGCGCGTCAACAATTGCCCTGATTTTGTTTTGGTCAGGGTGTAAACCATCCTTGTCAATAACAAATCCGACATAAGTAATGCTATCTTGTAAAAATGAACATTTCTCCAATTTTATTCTTAAGCCAACCTCTCGTAATCGATTAAAAACCGCCACCAAATTGGAAATATGCTCTGAGCGGTTCCTACCGGTACAGGCGATATCATCAAGGAATACCGCAACACCCTTTAGGCCCTTGAGGGTTTCTTCCATAAATTTTTGGAACTTTTCGGGAATACAAGTTAATCCGTATGGTGTACGGTTATAAATATATGTACCTATGTGTGTTGAGATGGCTGTACAAGGCTGGGAGTCCTCATTTAAAAACAATTGTTGATATGCGTTTGTCAAATCAATTTTTGAAAACTGTTCCCCCCCGCTGAGCGCTGCGAACAGCTCCTCGATTCGAGGCAGAGGGTACGGCTCGCGCATTAACTTAGGATTTATAGTCACCTTGTAGTCTCCACAAATGCGTATTTCACCTGATTTCTTAATCACCGGTACTATAGGAGTAACATATTCCGAATAATCCACTTTTCTGATCGTACCCTCACCCTCGAGTCGCTCCAGCTCTCGTTCAACGGGCTCACGTAAAGCTAATGGCAAAGATCTAGCTTTAATAAACACTGGTGTTTTGTCCGTCAAATGTAATGTTATATTTTTGGTACAAGTTCCTAATCCTGGGGCAAACACCGACGGGAACTGACGGCGAAGTTGTCCCACTAAACTGCTGTCGTTCATTTGAAATAATAGTTCATTTATTTTAATATTGCTAATTTTAAGTTTTCTTAGCCAAGATCTACCCAGGAGGGGCGGTCCACCGTTTTTGATAACAAACAATTTAAGGTCCTTAGCCGTGTGATCCCCGACAACAACATCAACATTAATAAAGCCTACAGATTCGATGGGGGTACCTACATATGAAGACAGAGATATATCATAACTCAAAATGGGCAAATCAGAGAAATTATTATAATAAAAACTTAAACTGATTGCGGATAACTTACTGCCAGTGTCCAATTCAAAGTTTACCTCCCGGCCGTTCACTCGCGCCGGCAACATATACGGTTTGTCATTTGTTCCACGAACACAGATATTATACACCTCACTGTCCGATTCGTCTTCTTCACTATTAACTATTTTATTTTTTTTTATTTTATTTTATTTTATTGGGAAGACCAACAACTATTCTAATTTACATAGGAAACTACATATAAACAGAAAGTCTATTACAGGTCCTCACTGATAGAAAACATTGTATATAAAAACGAGATTATGATCTCTAATCAATCTGCTCACGAGAAGCTAAAACTTACACTTTAAAACATCCACACATTCAGTCCTTAATTAATTTTATACATAGAATAAATTGTGGGATTACTTGTAAGTAAGAAGCATAGTTCTATTATATTAATTAACATACAACCTAGAAATAAAGAAGAAAAACTAACTACTAACAGCAGCATCGAAATTTATTTCTCTAGTTTAGAAATAAAAAGCTTTTACATATTAAGTAATGTAAGTACCCAAATTACTTACATTGATCATCGTCAACTACATCGCTTGGGAAAAAGAAATTAGTAAGAAGGCGTCTCAGTCTAGGTATACTGGTACAAAATATGTCGATATCAACCTCAGACGAAACCTGGTTGTAGCTATTGCCTGTCCTCCAAAGAAATGAATTTTGTTTGTAGTAGGAGTTAACTGAAGGGGTAAAAAACAGAGAGTTATTTCGCAATATTCTATACGGAGCTAAGAAACCTATCTTAGCAAGCAAGTCCGGGCAATCCACTACATTATTGACAATTTTTGCAAATAAAACCAAGTCGGCTACATTTCTTCTCATAACTAGTGGTACGAGGTGTTGATTCGCGCACATATTATAATATGAGTCTGAACGATAGTTAATGTGCAGTCGATAATATAAATACCGGATGAACTTTTTTTGAATTGCCTCGATTCTTGATATGTATGTATCATACCTGGGATTCCAGACCTGACAAGCGTACTCCAAATGACTCCTTACATAAGTACAGTATAAGATTTTTAAAGTTTTAGCTTGATTAAAATTTTTTGAATTACGCTTCAAAAAGCCTAAGGATTTGGAAGCTTTTTTTACTATGTTATCGATATGAATATCAAAAATTAACTTAGAGTCATGGAATACACCCAGATCCCGAATACCAGATTGTCTATTTAGTTCAGTTCCTTTAAGATAATATTTAGCGACAATTGGTTTGGTCTTACGAGTAAATGTAACGACTGCACACTTATCCGGATTTAAATCTAATCGATTGCGAGTACAATAGTCAGCAAGTCTATCTAAATCTTGTTGTAAAAGCTCTACGTCGGCATTAGATGATACGGAGCTGAATACTTTCATATCATCTGCATAACATAGAAGTCTAGATGATTTAAAACAACTGCCTATATCATTGACAAATACTGTAAAAAGTAATGGCCCTAGCAACGATCCCTGGGGAACGCCACTAGGAACCGGTACCCAACTAGAAATATAGTTACTGACCACCACAGCTTGTGTTCTATTCTCAAGATATGACGCGAACCATCTCAGAAGATCACCTCGTATACCCATACTGCATAATCGATTGACCAGAAGATTATGATTGATCCTATCGAAAGCCTTGCTATAGTCAGTGTAGACTACGTCTACCTGTAAGCCCTTATCCATTGAATCAGTAATAAAGGTGTTAAGAAGGATTAAGTTTGATGTAGTAGATCGTCCCTTAAGGAATCCGTGCTGTTCATTACTGATTGATTGTTTAAGCGCAGGCAATACACGATTATAAGTCAATCGTTCTAACAATTTAACAACTATGCAGAGCTTCGAAATCGGCCTGAAATTATCAACTTCTGTTTTTGTGCCCTTTTTCGGAATTGGGGTGATAAAAGCTGACTTCCAAATAGCAGGCACACAATGCTCCTTAAATGATTTATTGAAAAGCAAGGAGATAGGTTTGGCAATGGCTTTGGCACAGCCCAAAATATAGCGTGCAGGTAAGTTGTCTGGCCCAGCCGACTTAGAAACATCCAGTTGAAGAATTAAATCATACACCTCGGACTCATTAGTTACAATTGAGTGAATATCAGTTGAGGAATCATACAGAGGAGAGTTATTAAGACATTGTAAGTCAATTGGATTCGATCCAGAAAAGCTAGATTTAAAATATTGGGAAAATAATTCACAGATTCCTGCTCCCGTATCAGCTTCAACATTATCATACCTCATACAGCTGGGCACTGAGTTAGACTTGGATTTTGATTTAAAATAAGCCCAGAATTGTTTAGGAGATTTTTCAATAGATTTCTCAACTGATGAAATGTAAGTCTTAAAACAAGAATGTTCCATTCGTTTTACCCTATCCCTTAAAACTGTAAAAGATTGTAAATCTGAGAGGTTCCCATATACCCTGTATTTACGGTGGAATTTATCCTTTTCCTTTATAGCTTTCTTTAATGCAGAGGAATACCAGAAAGGAAAACTATCATTAGTAATTATTTTCGAGGGTATATACTTATTACGTAACTTGTTAAATATGTCATAAAAATAACTAGTAGCATCCTCAATAGATCTGCTTGAAAATTCAAATTCCCAATCAATCAAAGACAATTCACGACTTATGCTTTCATAATCACCCTTATTAAATAAATATTTTACCAATGGAGCAGGCTTTAGTGGTTCAAATTTGAGGAAACTTACCGAGATATCAAGAACGGCGTGATTCGGGTCCATAGGTACCATCGGCGTTGGACACTCAGTTACCGACACGACGTCATTACAGAGTACTAGATCTAATATCCTGTTAAAGTTATTAGGTATACCATTAAATTGTTGCAAATCAAAAAATGTCAGTTCATCAATAAAATAAATTTCGTGTGATTTAGTCACATTAGAGGGCGAAAAATAGGTCGCATCAGTGGACGATGTCCACTTAATATCGCTCATGTTGAAGTCACCTACAATTAAATACCTATACGACTCATTTTCAGACACAATAATGTTGTTTAGATTCTCCATGAAGTTATGTAATTGTTGTGAAAAACTGAATCCTCCATTCTGTGTACATAGGTAAAGTACACAAACATATAACCTAATATAGCCATTCATCTGCGGAATCCTTAAACTTATCCATAAGTCTTCCGCAGACGAACTAAAACTAGTCTCAAAACGCACTGATAAATCCTTCCGAACGGCAATAAGTACACCACCGCCAAGTTTTTGTTCCGTCAACGCATAGTCACGGTCACGCCGCCATACGACGTACCTATCGTCAAACAACTCATTATCTTGTATACCATCTACCAACCAGGTCTCAGTTATAATAATTAAATCGTATAGGTTAGTCGAACATAAGTTTCGATAAAATGTTTCCGTTTTTGTTCGTAGTCCACGCACGTTCTGATAATAAATACATAGCTTATCATTATTTATAATCTGAAATGGAAACAAATTAGCCATAATCAATTTTAAAGTTACGTAAAACCAAATTAAATATCTTAATATGCCTAATATTAACGAACGTACGTAAGCCACAACTTTTTGAATAAGTAAGGTATATATCGAATGGCGAATAAGCGCATGAACTGTGCATTAAATGTATAACTATACCCTGTCTGTTAACGAGACCAGTACTTAGTTCGCTGGGCAGCAAGGGAAACATAAGATAGTGACAGTAATGCACGCTAATTGGTGCGAGCAAGATAGTTATTAGTTTATTAGTTACCTGGTTGTAACCAATGCGTAGATATGGTGGTGGGATGCACCGACACAGCGAACCAAGGTCGCACGCCCGAGCGGGGATATCGACAGCGGTCGTAAACATTTTTATTGTATTTGACAAGCGATGCAATAAACGACAAACAAGTAAATTGATGTATGCAGTTACTTTTTGAGATAACGGTCTGAATATGCAAATGAAAGAAAGTAATAAAAGGGTTACCAGATTTGGTATACCGTCAACAAAAGTCTTAAATAAATTTAAAAAACAAATTAATTTAGTCCATTTAAATCAGATTCACCACTAATCACGAAGACCCGCGAAGCGTCTGTTTTACGAACATGGATTTTGCCAAATTTCACCCAGATATACTTGTAGCCTTTTGGTTTCAGGGTAGACTTACACAACGTTAGGAGACTTTTTGACTGTGAAGTAAGGTGATCATTGACGTAAACTCGTCCTTCAGCATTCGCAAATCCAAGATCCTTGGCCAGCAATATTTTCTGGGCTCGCGCAGCAGCGACAAAGTCTTCTTTTATGTATCTATTGGTGAAAGCTGCAATTATGGTTTTTTCTTTAGAGCCGAAGACTGGTACTCTCGAGATGTAACTGATAGAATCTTTTGAAAAATTGAAATTGACTAATTTACTGATAGATTCTATGATGGAGAACAGATTTTCTTCTTTTCTTTGGGGAACTCCCTTAATTTCCACATTGTTCAGTCTTACTCGTTGCTCAAACGCGGCTATACTTCTATTAACATAATCCAAATCAGTACGAACCGTCGTCACACTATGCTGAACGTCTTCAATTAAGGGAATCTTATTTTCGAGAGCTAGGATCCTCTCAGTATGTTCAACGATAGAAGCGCTGTTATACTCATGCGAGCGTTTTAATTCTAGAAGCTCCTCTTTAATGCTTCGAATATCCTGTTGCAACACTGGAAGGCTTGAGAGCTGTTTCCTCATATCGCGAAGTTCAGCGAGTATAGCGTCCAGAGTGGCCTCAGTGTTAGGACCGGAAGCGGTTTGCTGTGGCGTGGGCGACGATCTTCTGCACATTGGACATTTCCAAGCCGCTCTTCTATCAGGACCAAGCTTCCTGTAGCCTGTCTCGGTAATATTCGCACAACTAAAGTCCAGGTGCCTCTTACAAGAACCACACTGGACACCATCGTTAAAGGGAGCTTCGCAGGATGCACACTTCATTATTAAAAAGATCGTAACAGTAAATTAAGGAAAAGGTTGACGATATATGAAACTCTGATTTAACACTGTACACGTCCGTATAGCTGAGATCGATAATCGACACTGATGAATGTGCCCACCTCGAGACGTCGAGGGATCGCCAGACGAGCGTCCGCCACTGCCAGTTCCACGCACGTTCGCGGTAACGCGATATGCACGCTCCCCGGTTGAAACTCGATGCACCGGCTCAAGAGCGCGCGGCGCGCCCGCCGCTAAGCCACCCGCCGCCGAGTTACCGCTCGTCTGTGCATGTCGTTCGGCCGCTTCTAATGCTAACGCCAGCTCGATTGCCTTCTTGTATGTTATTGTGGGCTCAGCAAATATTCGTGACCTCATTTCATCGCTTGCCAGTCCTGACACAAACTGGTCGCGCAAATTTTCTTCCAGCGTAGTAGTAAAGTTGCATGTACTCGCCAAGTGTTTGAGAGCTTGTAAGTACTCGCTGAGCGATTCACCCACATTTTGTCTTCTCTGACGAAAAAGATGGCGTTCGGCGATTTCTGACCGTTTCGGCTCGAGATGATCACCCACTATTTTCGCCAAATCACTAAAACTTTTACTCTCCGGATTGCTCGGGGCGCATAAGTCACACATGAGATCGTATGTGGCTCCTCCAACTAACGTCACCAAGGTTGCAACCTTTAATTCTTCTTTAATTTCGTTTAACGCCATAAATTGTTGCACGCGCCTAATGTACGCCGACCACTTCTTGCTCGATAGGTCAAATTCCTCAACTTTTCCGATAGGCATTTTGATATTTCGCACTGCACACACTGTCCCGAATACCGTAAATTGATTTTTAAACGGTAAAACTCGTCGCCAGTAATATATTCGGGATATTATCGGGAGCGGCGCAAGGAAACACAGGCGTACAGAGTATGACTGATTTATTTTAGGTTTACCCACATACAATTAATATCCATATGCCACAGCTATAACGTTCTTCCATGTCGATCTAGCGGCCGACAGATATGTGTTGGAACATGGTTGCAGGTATGCGGGATAGGTTAGAATTAATTATAAAAAGTCAAGGATCACCGATAGGTTATTAAATATTTTCTTTGCTTTCTATACCCCAATCTTAGATATTTAGTTTCATTCCAAAATGTTTATAAAAAAAAAGGTCGATACATAAAAGAGAGATGTTTATTGTTATTGACGTTTTTCCGTAACGTCAATTAACATGTTTATTCTCTCACATGTGGCTGACCTGCTTATAAAAAGATCGCTTGATAATTACGTCCATTCTTGTCCAATTCTGTAGTTAGGTAAATAAATATATAAATAAACATGGCAGTAGGAAAAACGACTACATATATATTTCAGTTTAAATTATTTTGTAGAAGTATATCTTCGTCAGCAGTATGCTATACCTATACTGACTTATGTATAAAAGACAGTTACTCAAGTGACTTATTTAATATTATGTTTAAATTATTTTGTAGAAGTATTTATTCCTCAGCAGTATACTATTACAGAGTTATGTATAAAAGACAGTTACTCAAATTACCCATTTATTATTATGTATGAAGTAATCTACTTAGTAATTAACAATAAGTTGCTTTACTATAAAATGATCCCGTTCTGTTATTTGTATACTTACTTACTTATATTTAAATTGAATAATAAATAAAAATGTGCAATAATACCCCTTTTTTTTTTACGTAACCTCATTTCCTTTTATGCTAATTAGTTTCAAACATGAATAAACACTGAAAAATATCGAAACAACGAATAAAAAGAACATACGAATAAAATGTATATTTTATTCGCAAATTTATAAGCATTAGGCAGAATAGAACCAGCAACTTTCACATGACTTAAGTTGGTTCCCTAGAACACTCTGCCAATCAAGTTGCTGACTAACCCGGCGAAATTATTGATTATCCTTTGACACTAAACGTATCGTGTCGCTAGATGTCGCTAGATGGTTATGCATGTGTTGAATGAAACGAAATCATTGATTGTAAGATTTACCCACACAAGTGTTGCAAGATTTTTATTGGACGGCATATTCGCCAGTGTGATGTTGACTTAGCTAAGGTGTGGAATGAACTGCCTGCGTCTATATTCCCAAACAAGTACAGTCCCGGGACATTCAAAAGTAGAATAAATGGGTATCTCTTGGATAGGCATGTAACATCCTCGTCTTCATCGTCACTTACCATCAGGTGAGATGGGAGACAAATGCCTAATTCAATAATTAGTAAAAAAAAAAAAAAAAAAACTTGCACACGAACAATAGGGGTGCATACCGAATACATTTGCTGACTGTACCATTACAGGTCTAATAATGGAGACCATACACAGTCGAGGGAATCTCTTAACGATTTACAGCAATCACCTGGTGTTTCGGTTTGATTATAGAGATATTGATGAGAACTTTACACTTAGATGGGTTGCGACTGTCATTCGAAATTTGATCATGATGACGAAGGACAGTCAAAGGAACTCCTCAACGTTTTACAATAGCTACCTTGTGTTTGGACTTCATTGATTTCTATTGATGAGAACTTTGCACCCATATGTGTTATAAGTTCCATTACAGGTCTGATAATGGAGACCATAGACAGTCGAGGGAATCCCTTAACGATTTACAGCAATCACCTGGTGTTTCGGTTTGATTATAGAGATATTGATGAGAACTTTACACTTAGATGGGTTGCGACTGTCATTAGAAGTGGGCTTTGAAATGAACATGGACAAGACGAAAATAATGTCGAATGTCCATGTCGTGCCTTCACCGGTATCTGTTGGGAACTCCATCCTTGAAACTGTGGACCAGTATGTCTACTTGGATCAATTGATCTAGGTTAGAAGTTCCAGCTTTCAGAAAGAGGAGTTTCGACAAATCCGTCTCGGCTGGACAGCGTTCGTGAAGCTCCGTTGTGACTTCTCATCCAAATCCTCGAGTGCCTCAAGACGAAAGTCTATAATAATTAATGTGTGTTACCAGTGATGACTTACAGGTCCGAAACATGGTCCCTTACCCATAGTAAGGGACCATGTTTCGGACCTGTGCCTCATAAAAGCTCAAGGTTGCTCAAAGATTTATGGAGAGGGCTATGCTCTCTGTTACTCTGCGAGATCGAATCAGAAACGAGGGGGTTCGTAAGAGAACAAAGGTTACAGACATAGCTCAGCAGATTACCTCTTTGAAGTGGCAGTGGGCAGGGAACATAGCACGTAGAACTGATGGCCGATGGTCGGATACTCAACGACCAGATGGTCAGATGACCTGACTAAGGTCGCAGAAAGTCACAGGATGCAGGCAGCTCCCAACAGGTCGTATTGGAAATCTTTGGGGGAGGTCTATGTCCAGCAGTGCGGCTGATATGATGATAATGAATCGCGTCATCTCTAGTAGGTAATGATCTTTCGTCGTGTGGCCTACTCAATAATTTGTTTGAATCTAAGTCAGGCTAACTATACCCACCGTAGGAAAACCAAATGGACAGGATTTGTTAATGCGATTCTTATAACAAGTGCTAATGTGCTTATGTATTTGTACGTTCTCAACCAATGCTTTTGTAGGTCACTACTCTTGTACACGGGGTGTCACTATGTCTGATCACTGATTAACTGATAAATGTCTACGCACTCCACTAGCTTGACCTACGTTAAGAAGTTCAGAAGGTAATTAAAGACAAGTTCCAGGACGATGAGTATATTTCTATGTCCACAGTTACGCACAGTCACAATCACAGTTATACAGAATTACGTAAGTATCTATAACAAATATGTATGAGGAGATACACAAGTTAAGTGAGGGACGGGCGAGTAGCGACTGACGGCCAAAAGCACGCTAGCCCACCGCGATACGAAACGCTGACATAACAATGTGTCCCTACATAACATCCCCCCAAATTTTTCAAAAAATTTTACCATTACAAACAACATTCAAGGTTATAACTCTGTAACTTATAAAATCTAATAACATGTCACAATCGCCCGGCCGGAGTGAAGCTATGCGCTGACTCAACTCGGCGCTCGAAACCTGAGCTTCAGTTCGCTCGCCGGACAACAACACCTCGAAGCGATTGCAACATATTATTGTACAATGAACATGTACCTAACTGAATCTAAATTTAGAATTTATGTTTCGAAATTTTTTCTACTTTTACAATATTAACTTCTATTCGCAAATTTGAAAAGATTAAGTACATTTATACATATTGCAAACGTTTTAGACAAGACCAATTTTTTTGAAAAGAACAAAAAATGTTATACGTTTCAACATTTGTTATACTCATACATACTATTTATTTGCAAAACCATCTATTTGTTAAACCATATAAGCTTTTACTTGTACCAATACTAATAAACTATATTATCTCCAAAACATTGTTTTTATTTTGACTGTCTATTCACACGTATCATTAACTACATTCACACATAAGTATAAAATAAATGGATCAATACATATGAGAATACATAAGATTGTAGTGTGCGAAAATTTTCTGTTATTCACTATCACAAATGACACAAAACATTACACCTCTAGTACACTGTCGGCTGAGTCACGGGTGCAGCCTGCGCCCTGACGTTCGGAATAGGTACACTCGTACTCTGGACTTCTTGTTGCAACCATTTTCTAACTTTTTTGTACATTGCCGACGTAACATACAGATTGTTATAACGGCCATTAACACTGCCGTGATTACTACAATTATCGACAAATAATCTAACTTGGACTGTACCGTAGTCCCAATAGTAGCTTGGGCCTGGGCGACCGCTACGTTTTCTTGTTTGCTCTGTCCCCAGCCCATTATGACTTTATCTCAAACTAAACTGAGGTGAAATGACACATAGTTAAAATGCATCAGTATTTAATGAAATCAAAGTTCAACTAATCAGTTTTCGCACACTATTACAACACCAAAATATATCTTGACATCTACAAATTTCTGAAAAAGTATGTACTTATGCAAGTATCTACTAACCTAATTGGTTACGATATATGCGTGCATAAACAAAAAACACTTTACTCATGTCGCAATACTTAATTTGCTTACATTTTCACGATATAACTGAATAACATTTACGTATTGCTCACTTTTGAAATACATATATAAATAACATATACCAACTTAACCTACTGCGAGCACCTATTTTTCACGGGAATTTCTGCAGCTAGCGTGTCGTCGACTCTTCATAAATAGAAAGTAACCTCTCCTTAAGGGCTTTAAATTTTTCCGTCGCAGGTGGGTCCATCAATAAGTCTACAATCTGTCCAATGGCGTCTTTGGAAAGCTTGCCGTGGTTGATCCTCCCAAAA
This sequence comes from Elegia similella, assembly GCA_947532085.1. Classification (NCBI taxonomy): domain Eukaryota; kingdom Metazoa; phylum Arthropoda; class Insecta; order Lepidoptera; family Pyralidae; genus Elegia; species Elegia similella. Next base: position 94,909 of record OX383942.1, read on the forward strand.
TTGCGGTAGTCTCGCCGACACTGAGACTGTAGCCATATCCGTCGAGGTGCCTGAGGGCTGCGTTGTGCCCGCCACAATAGGCGATCCGTCGGGATTCATCTTGCTTCTCACAGAAATAAAATTCCGGCTTACTGTTTTCCGCGTGACTGTACCCGTACGGTGTGTCCTCCTCCGATGGTGTGAGCCGCTACCCCTATATGCCCGCCTCTTATCTATAAGGCGTCTTCTGTCGTGGTCACCACTTGTAGGTCACCACTTGTATGAGGAGGATACACAAGCTATGCGAGAGCTATATATCACGTCGGGGTTACCACTTGTAGGTCACTACTCTTGTACACGGGGTGTCACTATGTCTGATCACTGATTAACTGATAAATGTCTACGCACTCCACTAGCTTGACCTACGTTAAGAAGTTCAGAAGGAAATTAAAGACAAGTTCCAGGACGATGAGTATATTTCTTTGTCCACAGTTACACACAGTCACAATCACAGTTATACAGAATTACGAAAGTATCTATAACAAATATGTATGAGGAGATACACAAGTTAAGTGAGGGACGGGCGAGTAGCGACTGACGGCCAAAAGCACGCTAGCCCACCGCGATACGAAACGCTGACATAACAATGTGTCCCTACACTTTTAATGTAAGACTTGGGATTCAAGAAACAAGAAATCATAATGGTTTCTGATGTTTTCGCGATTTTTACACATTTAAATAAAATCACTTTAGTACGGTATTATCGCGTATATTAAATAATTTAATAAAATCACAAGCTCATCACAAGACTGCAAGACCTTCAGACACCGTGAGCCAATTATGCGTACATCCGGAACGTTATCAATAAATATTGTAGGCGGTAGTTTTGTATAGTTCTTATAACACAAAGACTAATGTCAACTTAGTCTACCTGCGACCATAAAAACTGGAAAGTTTTCGAAACGTTAGGTGTAAAAATAATGTAATATACGCGATAATACCGTGATTCTATTTAAACAAGAAATCACTCTTAGGTCTATCCATCACTAAAAATTGTAAAATAAAATAATTTTTAACAAAAAAGAACCCACTTCAAACTGGAGACTAAAAAGTAAAAAATAAATTTACTAAGCACAAAGTCATTCGTATTTTGTAATTTAGTTAGTCAGAAATGATCCAATAACTATTTTATATAATTTTGAAGTCGGTGCCAAGTAAATACTACAACAACCTTACTACAATAAAAAATTACTAAGTACACACAATATTATGAGATTTGTCAAAATAATAATCGACTAATTAAGTTTTAGAAAAAAATATAGGAATAAGTACCTACTAACTATTAATTTATCTTTTTGGATATTATATACTGGCTTACAAACCTATAGTCAATGATAATGATAATAACAAAAACCGCGCACTGCGTGCCGTAGTTGTATATATCCATCGTATTTGTGAACTTTACGTACGCCGTGCGCGGTGTCCGAATACTTAGAAGATAACTACCACAGGACAGATATTCCGTGATAAACACCTACTAATATCAGCTTGAGTTGTGATGAGAAAGGTTGATAATACCTATACCTAGTTACATATTGTTTTACTTGGCACCGACTTTAAAATTATATAAAACTAGCTTTCGCCCGCGGCTCCGCCCGCGTCAATGTCGATCCCTCGGGAGTAGTACTTTTCCCGGGATAAAAGGTAGCCTATGTCCTTCTCCATACTCCAGAGAACTTGTCTGCAAAATTTCATGATGATCGGTTCAGTAGTTACGGCGTGAAAGCGTAACAAACAAACAAACAAAGAAACAAACAAACAAACAAACAAATAAACAAACAAACAAACTCACTTTCGCATTTATAATATTAGTAAGGATAGTTATTGAATCATTTCTGACTAACTAAATTACAAAATACGAATGACTTTGTGCTTAGTAAATTTATTTTTTACTTTTTAGTCTCCAGTTTGAAGTCGGTTCTTTTTTGTTAAAAATTATTTTATACTACTTTTAATCACGATACACAAACAAAAACACTTATTGTTGTTTATTCAATTGATGTTATGTTTTTGCACTCCCTAATTATGAATATGAATAAATCGCATGTGTAGTGATGGTTCTTACATATTAACATAATGTGAGCGTGAGAAAGCAATATCTGCATAGAGAGACATATCGCATCAGCTTTTCTAAGACAATTTTGTGATTCAATTGCACTAGAAACCCTACGCCAATACATCTCGCGAGCTTAACGAATAAGATGAGGGCTTCCAGTATATCTTAATGCGTATTAACTTAGATAATCCTTCTCCAGTACATCACCTTCTGAGACGAATTGGAGCAGCATTTACACGTTTTTATCGTCAGAAAAGTTAGGAAATGCTAATTCAGTTCGTCTTAGGCGGTGAGGACGTACTGAATGAGCTTTTCTATATACGCGTCCTTGCCCCAGCGGGACAGACGTCATATTATTAAAGAACATCAAGTAATTTTATTATATTATTTTGTAATAAAGTTACTCGGTAAGTTTAAAGGTATTCTAAATTATGTAAAACCTTGTAAAGCATACGAATACTTGCAATGAAACGTCTTGTTACAAGATATACCTGATCACAAATCTTATTCATACTACTAATATAGATGCGAAAGTAACTCTGTATTTCTGTTACACCAAACCAAGTTAGATAAATTTGGTATGATGTTAGCTTGAGGCCTCGGAAAAAACCCAGGTTACCTTGTATCCTGGAAAAAAATACTTGTTCCCGCCTGAGAGATTTACATTCGAGTGGAGCCGTGGACCTAACGCGGGCGGAACTGTAGGCGGAAACTAGTACAAAATATCAGTAAGTTAAAAGTGTTAAAACGTTTTTCTCTTTAGTGTAGAAATAGTTTAACCGCGACTTTATTCAAAACCAGAAATACAATAGAGCCATTACTTGATATGAATGCGGGCAAACCTCGCAAGTGGTAGATCAGTAGTCTATAACAAGCTTTCTTGGAATTTTGTGCCATTTCAATCAACGAAGTCAACCACGAGAAATAATGCCGGTGGACCAGGGCAATGATAGAAAAACGATATCCAATTACTGCCTAGTGAGGCAAACCAGGCGACCTACAGAAATCAAGACGTCGCGTCGCGGAGCGAGGGATTTGAGAGACAGTTGGCTCACTCTTCAATTACAAAGCAGAGAGCATTTGAAATACAAACAGCAAAGCTGCGTTACCAACAAATCTGCTGAGCTGATGTCTGTGAGAGTTACCACGGGAGGTGAACGATGCAAAGATGTATGAGAAGCTATAAATAAATAAAATAAAAATATTTTTATTGACATTTCCTCTTTTTTTACATAAAAGTAAATATATCTATTTGGCCAAAACTAGCATCCACATTTCAACACCACACCATCAAACTAGGCGTTAAACTGTATCTCGAGTGGTGGGGAGCGTCGTGCGAGTGGCTGTGATGTGCTGAAATAGATGGAACTAGGGGAGACATTTACAATATTTAGGGAACAATGCATAGTAATTCCTAAACCTACCTATCGCTTGGAATTAAACTAAACTCATGTTTTAAATGTGTACAATGTTACCAAAAAACTCTTCTTAGTTCTATTTACTGTTCACTACATGTTAAAGTACAATATAATTATAACTGTCGTGCTAAATTAACTACGCCGTTGTCTTGGTACATAACAAAGGGGGTAGGACACCATTAGAGCTGATCTGAGGGAACGTGTTCCGTCCGTGGCACCCTCCGCGATTCATACTTTGAGGCCATCAAAAACAAAATTTGACGTCAAAACTAGATGCCTTTTTGAGCATGCACATTTAAAGATGAAAAGAAAAAACCTATTAAAAAACGGCAGACAGTATACTCTGTAAAAAACGTAGCCTTTAAAGACTCATGCATTGAGGCTGGACATGCAAGAAGAGATAATTGGGGCGAAAAAATAGTGCTGTGTAATCGTTTAGCGTCAGTCATTGACCTTGTTGCAGTGAAAGCCATACCACAATGAATGCTGCAAATCATTTTTCAGGCAATTGTACAAAACCCAAATAGATGCAGACGGCCCAGGCGAACATCCAAATCACATAACTTAAGCTATGAATGAAATTTATAGGCACATGCATGGAGCATTCTTTCCGTACTTACAGGCCCAGGCTTGGCTTCGACAACACCTTTCATCTTAACTATAGAAATGGAAACGGACTGAAAGCAACCTCTCGTTTTCCGTTCAAACCAAAGAACCAGCTGCACCAAAAGAAATACTGAAGCTACCAAAGAGTCGAACTAAACGCTTTGACAGTTCCTTTATGGTTCGAGTAGCTAAGGTGTGGAATGAACTGCCTGCGTCTATATTCCCAAACAAGTACAGTCCCGGGACATTCAAAAGTAGAATAAATGGGTATCTCTTGGATAGGCATGTAACATCCTACCTATTCTGCAGACGAGGAAAAAGAAGAGGAGGCAAACGCTGAGGAAACACAACCAGGCCCGTCACGCCCAAAGACGCGGCGAGTGTTAAATAATTCATAATATTAATTGTCTAATGTGAATATTATATGGGCAGGAAGAACATTTTTAATTAGATACTAGCGGCCCACCCCAGCTGCGCCCGGGCTGCAAATCAAACACCAAAGTGTTAGTGATGTAGTGATCGATCCTAAAATCTACAGTTGCAGCCTACGAATAAATAAGTAGCAGCTGAGTTATAAAAGAGGAATATGTGACAGGAAACGTAAGAGTGCAGAACATATATTTTTAAATCCATTTCCGAAGTTCATTGCTTGGCGATTGGAGATAGATAAAAAGTGTTAAAGGCAAAGTTGTAGGATCCTGTCCACGTTCTGATTATTAATAGATGTGCACCGTCCCGCGTTTTAATAAAAGTTGGCGGTAGTTCGCGAGTTATCAAAGTTGTAGTCGCACCCACGTCAAACAGTCGCAAAGTTTAGTCAAGAGCGGCTGAAGGGCGCCCGGCGCCACCCTACTCTGGGATATCATCAAACGGAATTTAGGTACGATAACATTTCATCACGTAAAATCTGACCGATTTCCCGGTCGCATCCTCTGCCAGAGCATTCGTGCAGCAATAGGATTTAATAGAGTCGTACGGCCGGCTGCCTGCCTGGCGCCAGCAGTCCTCGGGTAGACACAACTGCAGCCGAATCTCTGTGAAAATGAAGAACTAATCGAACCCAGCGCTCTCGTGAAGTAGGCACGCAGGCTGACAAGTAGGTATCCCCGAGCTTGTTCTCGGCTGTATACTCAGCTCGGCCGGAAATCACACGATCACATAGCACCTTCTTAGGTAAAATACATACAAACTTATAGTAGGTATAATACGTTTGTATTTCTTCCGGACTAGACAGAACCTAGGACTATATAAGCTGAAGGCCGCGCTTATCTTGAAGGTGGCTTAGGTACATACAAGCTTGTGTACTTATTATATGATGTTTAATGTAATGTTTCTTATTTTTATACTCTATTATGATATTTGCTAACGTTATCAATCAATAATATTTTCAAGGTTTTGCTTACAAAAATAGTAACAATTAAGAATCCTGGCGGGCGCTGCTATGGGGGTAGCGATCAAAGTCAAGTCAAAGATTTTTATTCAAGATTGGATCTCTTTTTGAACGTCATGTTTACGTTTTTATTTCTTATATATTTTTTTTAATATATGCAACATCGAAATACTACTAGCGTTTCGGAACGACCACTGGTGAGAAGAATACGCCGAAAGAAACTCAATCCAGACTACTCTCAATCCGGTATACTCGGTCATAGAGTTTCAAGTGTATCTCGTAATCATTCTCTTTCGTGTGCCGAGACCTACATCGAGTAGCTGAGTCAGCGAATTAATATAATATACATTTTTGAGTGCGACTTAAATATCTCGTAAAATTGATGAAATTTGGAAATAAAAATTGAGAGCTAAGTGAATTATTGTTATGAAAATTCAGTGCCCAAATCTTGTGCTGAGAGAAAGTCACATAAGATTTTTATTAACAATGCCGACTACAAATGACTCAACTGAATATTTTATACGTGTCATAACTTAATACTATAAGATTAGGTATACATGAGAATAATAGTAAGAAAAGTAAAATGGTATAATCGCATCCCTAGGCTTATATTAGACACGAACTGTAAGAGTGAGACGGCCGGGCCTCAACTTATTGAGGAAAGTAAAAGAGGGCTTTCGGACAGGGCGAGGGGGGGCCTCAATGTTGAATGTTAAACTTTTAGGAGTCTTACGCAGGCTTACACTCAATGAGCATTGTATTTCTGTTGTTTTAAGTGCTTAGTCAGATAGTTTTATATTTCAACTGACGCCATTTTTTCATTTAATCTATATATTTCAAGTTATATTTTACTTGTGAAACCAATGCCGAGATCAGTTACATGACACAAAACTTTAAAAAGTATTTTGCATTTTGATAAACAGCTAGAAATTGTACGTATGTGGTGCTATTATTAGCCCATAATTAGTTTATTAACAAACAAACTCATCGACACAAATCATTAGGTATTTTTTCAATAAAGAGATATGTAACGCTTGATTGAAACAGTATTTACTGCTTCAATCGAGCTGACCATTCCCGAGACTCGGCAAACTCTGGCTCCACAACATTAGCTCAGATCAAACAGCGCTGGCGCCGCCGCTTGCTGACAGCGGCTTGTCATAACTCGGTTAAGTTCTTTGTGCGGAGCCTTCGTAATTACCGAGAGCCTTCCGCCTCATTCAATTAGGATCAGCCTCCTTTGTCAACTGAACTGGCGCGCCGCTCACCTCACCCAGAAGATATGTCCTTTGACTTTATGAATTGTTAATATTTGCATGCCTAGATAGGTAAAAAAGGTTAAAAATCTTATTTAACCACTTTTACAGCAAGTAAATATGATTATGATATTAAAAACATATGATTATTTGAATACATTTGGTAATTTAATAAAACATACATTGTTTTCAAAATTATCAAGTTATTGTAGAATTATTGTTGTACCAAAGTACAATAACTGTTTCGTAAATATGCGCGGATGTTAAAACTCTAATTTTAAAACGCTTGAAAAAATTTAATATATTATCTTTATTAAAAAAAAATATAAGTGTTTTATATTGCATTCACAATGCTATTTTGACATACTCTTAATAAATTAAGAAATAAAATATAGTGAAAAAATCTCATGCGGGCGGGACTTGAACCTGCGACCTAGGTCTATGTACGACCTTATGCTCTGCCGTCTAAGCTACCGCACAATTCAATCTCGGTGCCGAAATTCTCCACCATATCCCATTTCCCCTTATACGTATCAAGGCTTACGTCTTATTTATTAAATTTGTTTTGAAGATGTCCCGGAATTATGTGCACCCAACTAGATTTACATCTTGATGAATCGGATTTAATTGTTACAACAGCGAGCGTGTGCTCCAGACTACGCGTATGCAAAACTTCATGACGATCGGTTCATTAGGTGACGACGGCGGGTGTGGCTCAATGGTACTCGAGGTGCCTTTGGATCGCAGGGTTCGGTCCCCAGACAGGTCGTGATGGAAAACGATATTTTTCTGATAAATTTTGTTTCCTTAAATATTTGTTTTATTTCAATTTCATTATTTTTTTTTTAAATGAATAAATAACTAAATATTCTGTGAATATTTCAAGCGTCTACCTATTGTCGTTATCTATATTGAGAAAAAAAGCAAAGAAATCACGTTTGTTGAATGATCCCTGAAATATTTATCTTATTCTGTTTTTTAGTATTTATTATTATAGCGGCAACAGAAATACATAATCTGTTAATAAATTTCAATTCCTAGCTATTACGGTTCATGAGATACAGCCTGGTGACAGACAGACGGATAGTGGACCCATATTAATAGGGTCCCGGTTTTACCCTTTGGGTACGGAACCCAAAAACAATAACATACCTACTCGTCACAACATAGTGTAAAACAAAGTCGTTGCCCGCTGTCTGTCCATATGTATGCTTAGATCTTTAAATCTATGCAACGGAATTTGATGCGGATTTTTTTAAAAGATAGAGTGATTCAAGAGTAACGTATAATTGATCGCCCCCGTGTGTAGTCGGGGCGGGTCGCATGATATGACTTACATATCATAAGAAACTCGTAGTAACATTTGGTTTCGGTGGTTTGGTTATTGGTTACACATTAATGATGTTCTGTGGCGAATAAATTATTTTTTGCAAATAAATTATTCAGATTCTGATTCACTGACAAAATTTTCTGAATTTCAAAATATAAATTCCTCGAATATGGTGGTGAAAAAATATATCGGGCGAAGAAGTAGGACGTTATATTAAAAAATGTAGATCTATAAAGTTCTTGGACCCTAAATGGTAGGTAGCCATCATCATCATTCATCATTTTCAGCCCACGTCAGCCCATTGCTGAGTATTAAAATAAAATTAAATAGATTTAAAATTCTCTAATTAAAAAGAGATAATTAATTATAAAAGTAATTGTAGCAAAAATATTTTTAATAGTTAATTTGAAATGAGAATTCTGCTGGAATGTAATTTTCTACAAAAATATCTATAATGTTGGTCTCTCGCTCGGTTGCCCCAGTGAGGCTTGTCTGAGCCGCCCGCGCCAGCTCATCACTAAGAGCATCGCATCGTGCTTCACTCCGCGGATTAGAGCGGTGCGGGTGTTACTTGGTAAGTGCCACGTTTTGGAACTATTGTAATCCGCTTACGAGGGCTGACGGCTGACAGGTGCGCGGCTCCCAGACAATTCAATAATGTATTGATAAGTATCGTAGCCTATCTACTGTGTAAAGTTACAGATGATTAACATTGGAGAGTACATGGCGCTATGGAGATATCGGAATAATTGCTTCATTGATATGTCGCAAGGAACCGACCAGAAGGTATCCTACAAGTGTTTGATGAAAGCAGTGATACACTGGATACGCGCACTACATTCCTGGTCAGTCGCGATGTTAAAGTATTAGTTGGTATCAGTCCATGGAACAGAAGTAAGTTTACATTTTACAATAGTTAAATTGTAGAAACTTATTTGACTCAATCGAACGACTGCCTCTTCGTGATTGGATCTTTGAAGAGCTGCTAACTACCGTGCTGCTTTATAGCAGTAGAAGATTAGGTTGTCATGGCATTAATCAAATAAAAGCCCTGAACATATATGTAAGGGGATCCTCTCATTTCTCATAAAGATATTCATCATAATATGGTGTACATAAGGCCCTTCCCGTATTTTTTCTATCATAATAATTGACTAACAGCATGTTTATTGTAATAATGCTTCTGTAGGCATAATCATACATTATGATACTGAATTGTTTTTCATAAAATGGATTATCATAACGGGGTTCTAAAAACTATTATGGTCATAACCATAGTTTAATATTGATATTTAATTTAATTGTACATGGTGTACACTGTGTGACACAAACACTAAGTACAACAACAAACAAAACGTTGTACATTGTGAGTAATTACTATTATTATTAATAATATTATGATTATAACTATTTTCGACGATTTCTATTTATCACAAATGCAATAATATTAAGTGTGAGTAATTATGACTAGGTGAAAAAAAATTTTTTTTCATTAATGATTACCAATATTTTTACATGAATCATTAATATTTATATTTTCATTAATATTAATATTTTTATATGAATCATTAGAGAGACAATGGTAACTGTACAAAAAAATTGAATACATATGGGATGTATAAGTATTCAATTTTTTCCTACAATTACAGTTGTCTCCGAGCTTGAATTCCCATTCAGATGTTAGTGTTGAGTTTTGAAGTATATAATTAATTATTAATTATTAGATGAAATCGTAACTGTGGTGACTTCAAGGTTGGCTGTCGATAACTTTGAAACTAATCTGGTTAAGTTGGAGGAGCCGAGTCTCCAAACTCGGGTCTACGTTACAAGCAACTAATAACATTGTACTAAGAGAGCTCAGGCTCTGATAGTTCAGAACACTAACTTTATTGGTGAAGAACAAATTACTCAAGTAATGGAGCTCGGCTCAGCGAAACCTCGGACATTTAAATGTCCGCGCTTATAAACGAGTACGAATATAGACAGACACTGCAAGATGTGTAGATTTTGAAAAGTATTTCTATTCTATTTCTTTCTAATTCTATTTATTAAAATACTGATAATCACACTCTTAATTTGATGTCGGCACGTTAATTTTGGGTAAAGTTGGTTGAGCAAGTCCATTTGGAAAGTCTGAATAAAAAAAAAAAACGTAACGTACGGAACGTTACGTTTTTTTACACCGTTATATATAAAAACGGCTAAAAATCGTGTGTATTGTATGGAAGCCCCCCTTTTATATTAATTTAATTTTTATTTATTTTTAAAGTAAATATTTTGTGAATATTTCAAGCGTCTACCTATTGCCGTTATCAATATCGAGCAAAAACAAGCAAAAATATCACGTTTGTTGTATGGGAGCCCCCTTAAATATTTATTATATTCTATTTTTCAGTATTTGTTGTTATAGCGGCAACAGAAATACATCGTCTGTGAAAATTTCAACTGTCTATCACGGTTCATGAGATACAGCCTGGTGACAGACGGACAGAGAGACAGACAGACGGACAGCGGAGCGATATTAACAGGGTCCCGTTTTGCCCCTTTGGGTACGAAACTAAAAAATATAACTAGAACAGAATCTACATACTGGCGATGCAAAGACACGTCACTTATAGAAGGAATGACAAACGATAAACACTTATTTTCTGCACTTTCCTAACAACACACAGGTAAGCAAAATTATAATAACAAAAAGTACAAAAGCGTTTCATTGAGTGTGTGTGGCGCATGCTGTGGCGCGTCCCGGAGCGGGGGTCGGGGGGCGAGGGCGTCGCTCGCTTGAGACAACAACCCCGAGACACAAAGAGCCACTTAAAGGGACATTATTCTTTGTGATTGTTGCCACCGAGTCCGCCGGGAGCAAATAAAAACAAACGTAAACGTTTCAATTAGAGGAATATGAAAAAGTTTGTGCAGTTAATGTACAGAAAACAACTCGAGTTTCGTTTGAAGCAGATTAACTTAATTCAATATGTTCCATTTGAATAACAGACTAAAAGGTAATTTGGAAGCCAAACTCAATTTTGTATTATTGCTCGTAGCGAACAAATCTTATTCATTTCTCATAACAATCATGCTTGCTATTGCTCGCGACTTTTTTTATTGGTATTAATATTATAGAACCTTCATGATTCAAATGTGCTTTAGGGTGTTACATACACTCATCCTCATAAACTTATTAGATGGTGCTGGATGTATCGCTGAGATGAATTTACCACTAAGACTTTAAGTATATTTTATTTTATACGATTAAGTCATCCAAAACCGAGGCAGCCTATAGTGAAAAAAAGCTTTTTATAGAAAATATTTGAAATAATATTGTTCTATCAATACAGAGTTTTATTGCTTTTATTGTACATCCCTATTGCGGCGCCGGTATTTATTATTGTTTAGATGCAAGACTTATTAACAGTATTTTTTTGAATTCATTGACATCATCATCATGAATTCAGTAAATATTCTAGTCTGTCTATCCGTCTCAGATCTCTTCACGTTTCAACCACTAAATTGATTAAGATGAATTTAGCTATGGAAGTCGTGTAAGGACCAAGTGAGGACATAGATACCTCATCGGTAAAATGCACTAAAAGGACAAAATACAGCCGTTACTCTACATTACTTCCTCTGAAAATAAGAAAAGCATTATGATCATCGCGCTTCTTTGGATTACTGTTAAGCATGGGGCTTTTTTCGTTATCTTTTCGTCCACACCGCGCTAAATCCGCGTGAGTGAGTGAGAGCGTGACACCACCAAAAGCAAACGGGTGGTGGCGGCGGCAAGATAACCCGAACTGTCTTTTGGGAGTTTAGTTTTGAATCGACTAGCAGAAGCAAGTTTACAATTAGTACATAAACTGATATAAAAACTTTGAAATTGTCTTTCAAATATACGGATTTCCAAAAGCGGTGATGAGAGTTTGTGGGGGTGCGGCGACAGCGTGATGAGCGCATTATTCAGAACGAGTTTCATTCTCATCACTGAGAGGTAGTAAAATCAAGTGCCGACTCATTTCTTTCACAGACCCTGAACCCTGGCCACTACACAAAATTATTTAATACCATTTCTACCGAATAAAACGCTTGACCAGATACCGTTAATGTACGTAGTAAATTACAATCTTGTTAAAGGTCTACGACAGGTATTTACATAAACAGAAGAACCATATTTGATTTGCCAAAAACAATATAATAAAAAATATAAATAAAAATAAAATACCTTTATTTCAGACTATTATAGGAGAATCAGACAGTTGACGGATGTGTCAACTGCTAGGCTAGTATACTTTGGTTAATTTCACAGTTTAATGTCACATGGGTTCATTGAATTAGAAAAAAATATAGGATACTGAGAGTGTAGCCGTGTGGTATCCGGCAGAGTAGAATAGGACCACTCCAAGTCTTCCCGTGGATGTCGTAGAAGGCGACTTAGGAAATACAAGCTAAACAAAGCTTATAAACATCTAAGACACCTCTCCAACCCGTCTGGCCAGCGTGGAAAGTGTAGGCTAAGTCCTCTGGCTGCTCTGGCCAAGTATATATAGCTCCTGTAGTGGAGACTAAAAAGGACCTGATGATGATGATAGGATACTGCCATGTGTAAAGCAGCTGGCATAAAAACTATATTGTATTACAAAAGAAAGCGATACGTGCTCTTCATTTTGCTAGGAAAACTAGTTATAAAGATATAATGTTACATATATGTTTTGGCTTTCCATGTCGAGATCACTTTATAACATTTTTTTTTGCATATCATTTCGTGTTTATTAAATAAAGATATTTGCACGAACATAGATATGTGTTTTCCTTATTGGATAATATCCATTCAACAATATTCAATCCTAGTGGGTAAATCCTTATATTACTGCGAAAAAAAGCTTCTATACTAGCTTGTTTGTTACGCTTTTACGCCCTTAATATCATTTTGACTAACTTTGCTTGCAGGCGTACAAAAAACAACATCGAATATGATTTTGGAGAAAGTACTGTTCCCACGGGATCCGCATCAGCGCGAGCAGAGCCGTGGGTGAAAACTAATATCTTTATGTGACTGTTCACTCTCGGGGACCTAAAATGCCCGTGAAAACGTGCACGTAGCGGGTTTTAAAAAGTTGAAAAAAAAAAACCGTTATAAGCGTTTAAAGGTGGCTCGTAATTTTAAGGCTAACTGAAGTACTTCTTACAAGCTTTTATTTAACTTGCTATGTATCTTGAATGCTTGTTTGTAGTTGTACGAATCAAATTCGTCAACCACTATTCGGATATCTATGTTGTGCTTGTGCTGAAATGTTGTGTACTTATGTAAGTCGGATGCAGTGTTATACTACGTTAGAGCTGGTGTAATTATGGAGTTAGAAGCTGGCCATAGGAACTTATTAACTCAATGCTTTAAGCCCATCCCGTCTTTTTATATATTTTAGTCTCATTCTATCTTTACTCTCCAAAATTACATAAAAAATATCTATAACAGTCACATTGAATGATTATTACTTACGATTCGATCATCGTACGTTTAAAATGTTAAAAAATCATGATGATCAAATACATATCCGGTTAAGACTATTCTTTTACAGATTTTGACTTTTAAAGTATCGATGGAAGTTTCTTTCTGACTGTACACAACAATTTTTTAAAAGAATAATACAATAAAAAAAAGTGTCAGTTCGGTCAGTGTGTCCCGAATATACCGCGTCCGAGTCGTCAACAACTGCTCTGTCCACAACGTGATATATCCACAACTTTGTATCATACAGTTAACTTGCGGGAGAGGCCTAGTTACAAGTAGCACAGGATCCTCAAGGAAAAAGTATAAATATTTCAGGAAATAGTCTCTTCACAATATTTAATAAGTTAAAGTACCTTTTACACTAGAGCTACGCATCAACGAACGTATATTGCTTTCTTATGTAAAAAATATTAGTATTAAGTATATTTGTCGATAAGTTTTCTCTCCTCGTAAATAGGACTCCATTCTTGCGAATACTTTGGAGCCTTTGTTATGCTTCGTCTACTTAGAACATTAGGCATTAAATGAGCGAATGTCGTGTCGCAAGGACTTTTGGTTTTGTCTATTGAGCTGCCGATCTAAGCCCGTGTCTTCAAAGGTCTGCAGGCAGCGGCGAGGATCGTCGCGCGGCCATTGAGTTTAGACTTTGGGGCGAGATTTTTTATGGCTTGTGTATGAGGTGGGACTAAAAATTCTCATATCCTACCACCTGGACAGTGTCTATGAACCGATCATTTAACTTGTACACAGGCAAGACAATTCTTCAAGCAATAAAAGCGATTCAAGAGGTCTGTTTGAAAATTTTGGTAAACCTGTATATTGGTATGAGAATGTCGTATTGTAGGGTTTTTTCATCAAGGGAGTCCTCGCTCGTCCGAGATCGATATTCAAGATGCCTCTTACTATTCAGTAATCACTTCAGATTTCTTGTTTGTTAATCACAGAGACATCGTTGAATATCTCTCTCCTTGTTGACATAATGGAGTCTATCTCGTTTTGACAGGGGCCTGCTCCTTTCATGGTAGATCGCGTCTAGGTCCATTTTCTGTAAGGTGGCTTTTTTAAAAATATATAGAAAGAGTTATAGCGTAGAGTCCCTCTTCCTCCAGAAAATCGGGCTGCCTGTGACATATGTCATTCCGCTCTTTATATCCAAATTATCTCACTTTGGACTCTCCACTGCTCCGCTTGCCAAGTGTTGCGTTAAAAGCCCCTATGACACCCGAAAATAGGTTTCGTAAGCGTATATGGCCCTATGTATGTCTTCTCACATCATTTCCACCTCTTCATCTAAGTGTTTCCCGGTCGGCATATATACATGTATTACATTCAACAAGTATATTTTAGACACTGTCGGGTATAAGGTATATGACTCTTCTGGAAACATTCTCAATGATAATAACGTTGTTTATGAGGGATTTGTGGAAACCCTACACTTTGCTGTAGACGTATTTTACAATATCCGTTATCTAATGGGCGAAAGGAGATTATCAAGTAATCGACGAGAAAGGAGACGTGATCACTAACAGAGCAGCTTTTTTTTACTAAGTATTGAAGTAGGCTGTTGGAAGTAGCGACATACATCATGACGAACATCGAAAACACAAAAAATCACGTCCCGCTTGTAGAATTGATCGACAACTACATCTATCTAGGCCACAAAGTAACTCTTGGTTTCGAAGATCAGGTTGCGGAAATAGGAAGACGCATCAGGCAAGCTTGGGCAGCATTCCGGGCAAAAAACCATGTCCTGCGCTCAAACAACAGAAGTTGGTGAAAGGTTGAAGAGAAGGCCTATGTTCGAAGACGGTCCCAAAGGCTGTAATAAATAGATAGTTGCTGTAATCAGATACTTGTCGGGAGTATAACCTACTCTTTCACTGGGCACTAAAATCCTACATGTACCTCTCCCTTGTCTTTGGACTTCAGTCGCCTCTTTGTGCGAATATTGTGTGTCATCTTCGTTGTGGCTAGTAGTCGTAGCTGAACCTCTGTCGGTCGGAAATTGTTTACACTCACGTATATATAAATATTTGCAACATTTTAACGCCATTCCTTACATGCATCAGAACCGTAGATTTATACCTGGGAAATGAAGTTCATGTATTTGCCCGCGCTGACAGTCAAACTGAGAAACTATCAATTAACGGAGTACTGTGTTAATAACTGCGCCATACCTCCGTCAAATTAAGATCTGTTTGTGTTGTATATCATTTCGCTGGCGGGCGCGGCCCAGTTTTCTTGATCCACTTGTCAAAATAAAACGGTTCCCAGGATTGCTAGCAATGGCTATTGATTCGGAATAAAATGAAATACATTCAATCGGAAATTAATCGACAAAACACAACTGATTAACTTCTCTTTGCACGATTTATAGTCTTCTTTGCCTTTGGAGTTTACATATGTGAGGCGCAGCCCTAGCGCTCGTGTCGTGGAAAGGTCAACAAACGAGATGAATACCTGTATCTTTTTCCTCTTTTCACTTTATATTCCCGTTTGTTCAGTGTACCCGCTTATATATATGAGCTAAGTAGGGAAGCATTTTGCCGAATACTTGGAGCATTATTTTGATGATAATATAATAATAATACAGGGGAAAGTTTGAAAGAATGAGATGCATGTTTGGTTATTCCATCAAGTAGTAACAAAACTCCCGAATAGATTTTTATGAAACTTTAAATCGGTATAGCTTACTTACTAGGTTCCACTCGCGTCTCCGCTATTATATTTAATATGCTTCAGCAGTAAAACAGCTAAGAATTACTTAATATGCGACACATACATTTTATTCGAAACAGCGTACTCTATTAGAATATGTTTAATGATAGTGTCAGATTTCTATTTAAAAAATCTGATAAAATGCGGCAAGCCTTTGAGGCTCCAGCCTAACGATTTTTCATTCAAAATAGCAATATAAATTATTTTTATAAATATATAAATATAAAAAAATAAAATAAAATAAATAAAAAGCCTTTTATTTCTTGCAATTAGATAAGTTTAACAAAAAATATGCGTTAAAAAAGTTTTTTAACATTATTTACATTTTTAATTTTCAATAATTATTTCCTAATTTTCATCTGCAAGAACCCCTCTACAGGTGAAGGCCTCCTCCAAGTATAGCCAGTCCTCTCTAGACTGGGCTTTTTGAAGCCAGTTTGGGCCGGCTGTTTTGACGATGTCGTCTACCCATCGGGCGTAAGGTCTCCCTTTCTTTCTTTTACCTCGTGGTCCCTTCCAAATTGTCGCCGCTTTCGTCCATCTCTCGTCTTGAAGATGCGCAACATGTCCAGCCCACTTCCATTTAAGTCCTAGAGCCTGTTTTAGGCCATCTGTAGCTTTGGTAATTTTTCTTATTTTTGTGTGTCGAATTTTTTGTATTTTCTTTATGTTTAACATGCTACGTTCTATCCCTCGTTGACATGTTCTGATTTTTATCTTTACCTTAGCAGTAATAAATTATTCTTAACAGGTTAGAAAAAAACGCTACTAAGTACTTATATCAATTTTAAAGCGACACATTAATTATATGGGCAGAGCGGCAACAGCACCCAAATCTCCTTTTTACCATTTTAATTCTTAGCTTTGACAAGTGCTAGTAAGTTTTCCGCAAAAGTATACAAGAATTTTCTTGGCAAGTCGGTGCTTAGCGAACTTGCAGCAGACTTTACAACTCCGACCCGACAAAACTTAGCACCTGCGAAGTTCACAACTCTGCACCTCGCTGTGCAGAGCGAGTAGCTGGGAATGTGCAAAGTAGGTAACTAGAGTTGGGCTATTTTCTTTTCGCTACGGCCGGCCGGACTTTGAAACGTTTACCTGTGAGATGACTACGAGCACAACTCAGCAACAAACACGATTATGTTTAAGGCATTCCTCTGTCTGTAGTAGGATAAAACCCAGATAAATGACTCACTTTTTTATCACTTTATATGTTTATATATAGATCATTAAGCAAAATACTTTATTTGTACAATACCAAATACTATACCTATTTACTGGCTAATACTTTGGTACTTAGTTTATCTATAAATATATGTCTATCTACATATTGTCGCTATAACAATTATAATAAAAAAATAAATGAAATTAAAAATGTAAAGCAGAAACACGCCTAAAATATGTTTCACGGAAACAGACTAATGTGAAACGTTAGAGGTTGTTCTAATATTTCTGTTAAAACGGCTGTAGAAACACATTTTATGTAAACATTTGAAGTATCTACTAATTAAAGTTTCGTAGATACATCCTGTGCCAGACAGACAGACGGACATCAGAGGCTTAGTAATAAGGTCTGGTTTTCACCTTTTGGGTACGAAAACCTAATATTTATAAAGTACTAGCTTTCGCCCGCGGCTCCGCCCGCGTCAATGTCGATCCCTCGGGAATAGTACTTTTTCCCGGGATAAAAGGTAGCCTATGTCCTTCTCCGTACTCTAGAGTACTTGTATACAAAATTTCATGAAGATCGGTTCAGTAGTTACGGCGTGAAAGCGTAACAAACCAACAAATAAACAAACAAACTCACTTTCGCATTTATAATATTAGTAAGGATACCAGCTGCTTTTCTTCCCACACAAATTGGAAAAGCCGTATATTGATTTCATCATCATCACCATTTCAGTTGTGAGAAGTTTACTGCTGGAGCTTTGTCTTCTTTTTATGGGAGGATATTGTCATACTCATCATTGGAAGCATTTTTAGGCTTGGGAAGGATAGGGATTAGTTGGATTTGGGAAGAGAATGAAGGTATTGGGATACACTCACTCAGATGAACAGGGATAAAGCAAGTAGCAGTTGGAGTGGCCGGGCGCGTGTAACCGACGCCATCCCTGCAGCCACCGGGCAGGCAATCGAGGATGACACCCCTGACCTGATGATATTTTGATTTCAGTTTCTATCTATGCGACTACTGACTATACTACTTGGTAGCCGCTCGACGTCACCTTCGGTCCTATGTCATCACGTTTTAATCTCTGACGGGATGTTCAGAGCGTAGGTACATCCTGTAATGGATAAAAACGTTATAACTTTGTGCGTACTATAGGGCCGGGCGCTGGTCAGCATTTCATTAGCGCAGTAGTTAAGAGCCCGACATATGCCAGGCGGCGTGGCGATACAAACGCGGATGGTCTAAACGCGTTGGCTACTTTGGATATTTTCGTTTTTTAGGAATATTCAAGGGTTATTTGAAAAAGAAAAACATATGATGGCTGCCTTATCTGTAATGCAATAATAATCAAAAGTTTCAAGGTTAATTTTAATGTATTTGGTTAATAATGCTATATACCGAGTAAATTAGACGTGATTTGGAGGCAACTTTGCAATTTTTTTCTTTTGAGAAAATTTAACGCAATCGTGTTTTTGAGTCATATAGTTACCATAGTTAGTCCTGAACTTTGCTGCATTTTTATTTCAACTTGAGTATTTAATTATTATTGATATAACAGTCAATCATGCAAAGCAGTGTGAGGTAGTACGGGCCCTTAAGGATAGTGCTGATTGATCACATCCGGTGAACACGGCGTATGATAGTGCTGTAACAGGGCGGGAAAGATGTTATTATAATCGTATAGGCACTTCTCTATACATCATCCTCTCGATTATGATATTAATGGATAATTTGATAATTCTTTAAAGTTAATTCAATGTCAGACTTAAACTTTGATTCGTATAGTATTAGCGAGGGTTTGAAGGTTCGCATATCGACCATCTATACCATGCTCAAAAATTAAATCATTAAATCATATAAAGTAGGATGATGTCAATTCAATAAATATTACATAGGAGTTTTACCACTAAATTTCCGCCTAAACTAACGCTCCCTTTGTCTGCCATATTGTACCCCACTCCCCGCCCCTCCATAATAATATAATGACGAAGTTATATAATTGACAAGTGGGCTACCCATACGTCTCCCGAGTTAAAACTCCCGCCGCGCGCCGCGCCGCATTCAACACGTACTACGTAATGTCCCGTGCCATACTACTCCAGTGACACAAAATATTAAGGATTCAGAAGATCAATCAAAGGCGAAGAAATTTGTATAGATTTATGTGCTTGCCACACATTTTTAGGGTTCCGTACCCAAAGGGTAAAAACGGGACCCTGTTAATATCGCTTCGCTGTCCGTCTGTCTGTCTGTCTGTCTGTCTGTCACCAGGCTGTATCTCATGAACCGTGATAGTTAGACACTCGAAATTAACACAGATGATGTATTTCTGTTGCCTCTAAAAATACTAAAAAATAGAATAAAATAAATATTTAAGTGGGCCCCCATACAATAAATGTAAATAAATATATACGGACAAATCACACAGATTGAGCTAGCCCCAAAGTAAGTTCGAGACTTGTGTTATGGGATACTAACTCAACGATACTATATTTTGTAACAAATACATATATAGATACTTAAGTTACGAGGTGTGTAAGGGAGCTTTTTGAAAAGCACAACTTTTTCTTTGTAGAGACATGTATTCGAAAAGAGAGCAAATTACAGACTGTCTTAATACTAACTTAATGCTATCAACAATAGGTTGGCCGTTGCCGCGTAAGCATAGCACGGTGGCCTGATTCTGCGTGGGCGCGTTACAGGGAATATGCACTATGCATTTATCATTACAATGTCTCTATGAGGGGCACCATGCATAACTAGATACACATCCAAGACCCAGGCCAATCTGAAAAAGATCATTTTCCATCTTGACCTGGCCGGGGATCGAACCCGGGCACTCTCGTGTCGTAGGCTGGCGTGTTGACCGCTGCGCCACGGAGCTAGCCATGTAGATAGCAATGTGACTTTTTTTGCTTGTTTTTGCTCGATATTGATAAAGGCAACAGGTAGACGCTTGAAATATTCACAGAATATTTAGCTATACATTCACTTTAAAAATAAATAATTAAATTAAAAAAATATATTTAAGGGGTGCTTCCGTACAACAGACATGTTTTTTTTGCCGTATTTATAAATAACGGTAAGGAACTAATGCGCGAGTCTGACTCGCACATGGCCGGTTTTTTTCCTAAATAACTACGACCAAAATTCATTTGTTGACAAATGTTCTGTACTCTGCACTGTATAAGGGACGACACAGCCACACCAATATATTACTATCAAGGTGTTATCTGAGTCTCTTCACCCACAAAGGACGTAGGGCTCCGGCTCAGCTCAGATTACAGCGTAACTGCGACTGAAACTGCTATAGTGCCCGGCTAGCCCATTTGATGCTTCACTTCTGTACTCTATGTTACGTGTTATCACCATTCCAGCGTCCCAGTCGCGCCGATGAGCTGCTATCACGGCGTTATCGGTGTCTCCGACTCAGCTCTGCGGCTTTGTTCAAATTTATAACTCAGGTGCGAGTACGACCAACTAATTCAAATACGAATCTATTGTCGGGATCTTGAATTTCTCGCAGTCAAAAATGTGTTATGATACCCGTGCATCGATATTATCATTTTAGCTAATATTCCGTACACATATTCCGCCGTGTTGGCTCGTGGCTAGCAAAGTAACGTACTTATCTCGCTGCAACTTTCGTTCCTACAACCAAATTTATTTTTGTACTACTGAAAAATAACTTTGAAAAATCCTTTGCTATCCCTTTTACTCTTACTACAATTACGTGATTCTATCTCTTTTTACTCAATTACGTTTCGTGATATGCCAACTTGTAGTGTCCTTTTGATGTGTGCACGAAAAATGTCACGTACCGGTCAATGAGCCCGGTTGATACGAGCGTGGAGATATGTTATTATTATCATTATTATGGAGGAGGAGGAGGAAGGGCAGTAGGATGAGGAAGAAGGAGGAGGAGGAGGAAGAAGCAGAGGAAGAGGACCCTTCCTCTTCCTCTTACTTTCCTCGGAAGGGAGGGGACATTAAGAAGGGGGAGGTAAGGGGAGGGTAGGAAAGAAGGGGGCGGAGGTAGAGGAGGAGAAAGATAAAGGGGAGGGAAATGAGGAGGAGGAAGAGGCAAAAGAGGTGAGGGGAGGTAGTTAATTTCGTCTTAAGTGAAATTTTGCATGTATTTATGGACAACAGTAAGCTTCATTTACGCATTATAAAATTTACAAAAGTTAGAGAAAGAATAGAAAAATGACGACATTTTTGATCAAAACGGAAACAAACATCTGAAACGAGTTCTTTTCATGAGCATTTTTCAATAATTAAATTCAAAATAACAAAATATTTGATGCATGCAGGATGTTAATAATATAGTCCACTTTCTCAACGCCAATATAATGTCAATGAGTACTTTTTGACGTGATAATGTCTTATAAATCGATGAACGCCAACTGCATGAAAAAATAGTGTCACGTTCCGTGTACAAGCGAGAGCGCGGAACAAGCAATAGGGAGCCACAATCGGCCTAAGTGTAAGGCTTATGACGCATCTATCTCTCTTCCACATTATCACGTAACATTGTCGTCTGTAAACCGATTTTACAGACAACCAATTTAAAAAAAAGTCTTATAGATAAGACTTCGATTTATCGATAAAGTGATTTATTTTCTGTTACTCTATCGGAATTTCCATATTCTAGCTGCGTTTCGACGCCGCAACGGGTCTCTAGTACATACATAATGGGAGATGGAGTTAGAAGTAACATTAAATTTAATTACAAGATATGCTTTCTTACCTTTAATATGCATAAGGTTTTCAGTCTCTGTTTATTTTCAGCGACGTTTGTTTTACGTTAATTAGCTTTTATTACATTATGAGAGCTATTATTGTGTAGTTAGTGATCTCAACATAAACAGTTGTTTATTGTTCTTCAATTAATTTGCACACAGTTTAGCCAAAGCGACGTTCATACATTCTGCTAATTATAAAACAACACGCTGTATACAACTCCCGAGGGTTTAAGCGGGGTGCATTATACAGGGTACAAGTTCTAATATTAAATAATCTACCTTGTGATTTTAACATTGAATAATAATAAAATGCTATGTATTTGTCTTTATAAATATCATGTCGTATGTTTGCATCTTTGATAATTTCGCAAATATTTCAGTTATGAATGTTAGTAACAAATCAGGGAGTATTTTGAATCTTTCAGAAAAGTTTATATAACTTTTTCAACAGGACCAATGATGGCAACTGAATTTCCACGACATCTACATGCTAATTGCCGGGACGGCAACATTTTTGTATGGACATGTCGATTTTTTGTCAAGTTCCCATAATCAGTCCCAAAGGAAAAATTGATTATTTTGGGGCTGAATAACCCCTTATGTCATTTCGGGGGTTATTTATACACTGTATATTATAAAACTATATAACGCAAAGGAAAAAAAAACACTTATTAATTGTCATACATTTTCAACTGAGAATTGTTGACGTCAGTAAATTAAGCTAAGTTTAATTATGACTAAGTTTAATGCCGCTTCCAAAGCGGAGTGTAGAAGAAGCGGCAACAAACTGCACAGCGCATTTTCTCCAATCGACGTCAACTTACAATTTTAGTTTATCTTAAAAACTAGGTATGTGGACTGAGTACACATTGTCCTTATTAAAGTCATTATAATAATATAAAATAATAATAATATATAAAATGAATTTTTCAAATTATTTCATTATATTATATAAAATAAAAAAATGAAATAAAAAAAAAGTGTCAAAATATTGTGCGTTAGACCCCCCTGGACCCAATTACACAGAGATTTTAGTATCTTTGAAAGAAGAGGAAACTGTATTACCCTATTCAAATTAATATAAGTATGGCGTGTCTGTGTCCACATACTGCGACTGAATGCGCGGAGTTCAATCCTACCTAGAAATACCCTCAGTGAATAGTTACAACACTGTCACTCGGCAAGAGTAGTCCTTCTTTATTATGAAGTATTGCGTTCTTATAGTAGGAATTCCTTCTATTAAGAGTGCAGCTACTCGTTCATGTCGGATAATACTTAACTTAAAAAATAAATGTAAAGGAAAAATCACACTGATTGAGGAAGGATACTAACTCAATGATACTATATTTTTCCTAAACTTCTTCTATTTTACGACTCGATAGAAGAGTGGTAAAATGGCTATACGTACACATTAAATATGTTTCGATCCATGCTTTGTAACCGTGAGTTCCTACACTAATAGGAACTAGTTTGGTGATAGCAGACATAAACGTTTTAAAGCTCCTGATATAATCATGGTCACATTCTTATAACCGAAACAACTAGTATTCTTTTTTTTCCTCGGTGTATTTTATCATCCGAAGCAGGTAGTGGTAAAACTCATAATTTCCTCGCCTTTTCCCTATGTGGAGTCGGCTCTGCATGTCAACTCCCTCAATTTCTTCTTGTCATTAACCATGTTATCATTTACGCCCCTGTCTCTCATATCCCGTCTAATACTCTCATTCCATGTCATTTTCGGTAGCCATTTCTTTACCAGATGTACCGGTACCTCTTCTCATTACACGGTCATACCAGAATAGCAGGTGTTCCTTCCTTCGGGCCGCATCCGAAATATAATAAAAGCTTGAAATAAAAAGATTTTAATACTAACTAAAATAATGAGTATTTTTTTATTTTGAGTTAAAAACATCAGCATAAAAACATTGTGTAATATTTTAAAATAAAAGACTATTCGTAGAAACTTTATAACAAAATAAAATAATGACGCTGTAAGGGCGGGTACACCATTGTGCTAACAGACAATTATTCTTTTAATCTAAAGAATCTCGCGCTGCAAAAATTAAATATTTTTAACAGAAAAAGGTTGCGTTGATGCTAAATTATTTTTTTTCTGTCTTGAATAAACGCGAACTCTCTCTTCAAAAACCTTGAATAAAATGGAACATTTTTTAAAAGTAAAAGCGCTCGCCCTGAATCAGTTTTATAGTGAAATGATATTATATATAAAACTAGCTTTCGCCCAGTGCTTCGCTCTTGTCAATGTCGGTCCAGTACTTTTTTCTGGGGCAAAATATACCCTATGTCCTTCTCCGTACCCCAGATACCGCATTTATAATATTAGTTAGGATTAGGATGTCGATACATACTATCCTCAGGCTCAGCGACCTAAAGTGAGTCTTGGCCTTCAGCACAAGAGAATGCCAGCGCTCTCGCTCATGTGCTGGCTCTCGCCAGTTGTCGTCAACTTGCAGCTCGCGCAGGCCCGCCATCACTACGCCGCCGCTCCAGCGATACTTGGGCCCACAGGAGTGCGACCGATCGGCCGGCCCTGGAATGCTCTCTTCACCCCCTGATTCTCCCCTATTCTTTCGATGTGACCGAGCTTGCGAAAAAGGTGTGCTTTAACTTCGCCCATAATGTCATATTCCAATAAAATTTTGATGTAGAAAAATATTGGGATAGTTCCCGTAAACAAACCAGGCGGCACAGCAATTGATGACATCACGAATTTCTATTCAGTTGAATCTGAAATCACTAATTGTGAGCCGCCATCTAGTTTGATTTGACGACACTCGGTATTTCCGGATAAGAGTGTAATTAACTTCCTACCATCGCAGCGTGACTACCCCTGTCGTTTACTGAGAACAGAGGAAACCAAGTCGTCAGATCGCGATTTTTCGCGCAGAGGGTTGTCGAGTTTCAAGTGTTGGTTTGATACCCATTAAGCTAATTGTTGTGATAGTTTGTGTAGTTTGGGATGTTAGCAGATATTGAAATGAATCCAAGACTGACATTGGATGCATATGTGACACTCGTAAAGCGTTTTCCTTGATGAAGTGGATCCTTGATATTTGCTGAATAGTCAAAGAGCGAAAGATGCATGCGTGCTGGGCTGGGGCCGTCTTACCGTCAATTTATTTAAATGATCACGGCTACATCACGGGTTTGTTTAAACCAATCATAAGAAACATATATTTCTTTTATTTTCCTTATAATATGGAAAACCACTTATGTGGAAAATGTCTTTAGCTACTCGTCTAGTGTGAAGTTAATGGAGCATGTCCAGCGGGCCGATGTGGTGTAGTTATCTCCCCACTTATTTACTTAGTCATTCTTGAACAAACAATTCAGATTAAAGTTTATCATTGATAAATTTATACATTCAAAGAAATAAGCTCCCTTCATGTTTTCATAGTCAATATAAAGGTATAATAGATTCTAGTGATTATTAATGAAGTAAAATTATTTGGGTGCTAATTAAACAGGCTTCTTTTTAATAGCATTATTCGCTTCTAAAAATGTAAGTTGCCTTCTAAATTACTAAGTCAGCCACAATTAACGAGCATCCAAATAATACTATCTTAGCCACTAAATATCTTCTATGTAAGCCACTCTAAATACAACTCAGCATGATGGTTATTATTTAGCATCTAAATTTGTAACTTGCATTCTAACAGTAAACTTCTAAAATACTTATATTTGACATCAAAAAATATATTTATTTAGCATCTAATTTTTTTTTTACATTGAGACAATTTACTTTGCGTGCTTCCGCCACCTGTTAGTTCATGCAAACTTTTGCTGGCCAGCGCCCACCCACTACTGTTAGTCCCTTCATACCCGCCACCAATAGTTGATGCATGCAACCCTGGTCGATACTGCTGCATCCGTTGAGGCTGTAGCAATGTCGGCCGTCGTGCTCGCGATACGTGTTTCGCCTCTACACGAGGCATCTTCAGGCAGTAAACCCTAGATGTTGATCCTTCGAATGACAAGCAACGAATGACAAAAATTACGCCGTATTGCCGCCTTTTATACTATCTGGGAGGGGGGAGGGGATTGATCGTTATTTTGGTTTTGTATTGAAAATATATTTAATAATGGGGAATTATTCAAATCTATTTGTTTATTTTTATGTTTATTTATTTCTAATTGCTCCCATATACTCATTTTTAATCCCTTCTCCGCTGTATGTAATATTTTGTATGTGTGATTATTTAATAATGTGTGATTATTTTCCAATAGATGTTCTGCAAAATGTGATCGATCGGGGTGATTATTTTTAAACGCGTTGATATGTTCGTTATAACGAATTTTAAAATTACGTCCTGTTTGTCCAATATAAACTTGTTGACAATCATCGTAAGTTAATTTATATATACCGGATTTTTTATCTGATTGAATTTTGTCTTTAGTATTACAAAGTGATTTTAATGTTTTGTTTGTTTTGAGAGCAATATGAATATTGTTTTCTCTAAATATCTTAGCTATTTTATCTGTAATTTTACCATAATAAGATAAACTCGCTGCATATCTTTGCGTTTTATCTTGTGGGACCGCATATAAAAGGTCTTTAATGGTGTTCTGTTTCCTTTTCAATATTATTTTATCAACGATTTTCTTACTATATCCATTCGATATAGCAATTTGATAAATAATTTGCAGTTCTTTTTTGTAATTTTTCTCATTTAAAGGAACGGTCATAAGTCTATGTATCATCGATCGATATGCAGCGAGTTTATGTTGCCATGGATGTTATGAATAATTACGAACAACAACATATTATAAGAAAATCTAATAATATATTTTATTACTATAGATATGTCGACGACATACTTATTTGTTGGACAGGTACAAATCGCCAATTAGATTTATTTGTTTCTAATTTAAATAAAATTCATCCTAAAATAAAATTCACCACAGAAATAGAACAAAATAATAGTATAAACTTTCTGGATTTAACGATTGCGAGAAACAAAACAAAACATGAATTTTCAATATATCGTAAACCAACACACACCGATACAACGATCCCCGCGTCATCTAACCACCCATGGCAACATAAACTCGCTGCATATCGATCGATGATACATAGACTTATGACCGTTCCTTTAAATGAGAAAAATTACAAAAAAGAACTGCAAATTATTTATCAAATTGCTATATCGAATGGATATAGTAAGAAAATCGTTGATAAAATAATATTGAAAAGGAAACAGAACACCATTAAAGACCTTTTATATGCGGTCCCACAAGATAAAACGCAAAGATATGCAGCGAGTTTATCTTATTACGGTAAAATTACAGATAAAATAGCTAAGATATTTAGAAAAAACAATATTCATATTGCTCTCAAAACAAACAAAACATTTAAATCACTTTGTAATACTAAAGACAAAATTCAATCAGATAAAAAATCCGGTATATATAAATTAACTTGCGATGATTGTCAACAAGTGTATATTGGACAAACAGGACGTAATTTTAAAATTCGTTATAACGAACATATCAACGCGTTTAAAAATAATCACCCCGATCGATCACATTTTGCAGAACATCTATTGGAAAATAATCACACATTATTAAATAATCACACATACTAAATATTACATACAGCGGAGAAGGGATTAAAAATGAGTATATGGGAGCAATTAGAAATAAATAAACATAAAAGGTCAAATATTACTTTGATAAATAAACAAATAGATTTGAATAATTCCCCATTATTAAATATATTTTCAATACAAAACCAAAATAACGATCAATCCCCTCCCCCCTCCCAGATAGTATAAAAGGCGGCAATACGGCGTAATTTTTGTCCTTTCCGGTTTGTGCAGTCGATCCGAGCAGACGTGTTGTCGCGGCACGCTCTCTCAGTGAGACTGTATTTATTGGAACCGCCGCTCAGCCCTTCGAACCCCGATACCCATCTGCGACGTTAGAGACTGTCCTCGAGTCCGAAGATATGGAGACGGAGACAGCCTCCCAGCAGACGCCCCCCTCTGGACAGGACCCCGAGCCAGAGCAGTCGCGATGCTCCGACGACGACGATTACACCGTCGTCACCGGAGCAAAGCGCCAGCGTAAGGCGAAGGGCTCCGAGAAAGAGCCTGCCCCTAAGGCACTTAAAACCGCGAACGGCTCATCCGTCGCGAAGATTCCCTCCCAGCCCGCCCCATCTTCCACCGGAAGGAAGCCCCGACCACCTCCGATGGTGGTCCTACGCGACCCCAAGCAGTGGGAACCGCTTTCCCGCTCGCTAAATGCACAAAAGGTGCAATACACACGCGCGTCCACTAACCGCACGACCGACGGTAATATCGACATTATTGTCAAGTCCATGGAGGACTACCGTTCCCTCACCCGTCTCCTAAACGAGCGCCAAATCCCTTGGCACTCATTCGGCCTTCCTGAGGACCGCAAACTCAGGGCGGTCATTAAAGGCATCCCCGTCTCGACTTCGGTCGAATACGTAAAAGAGACCCTAGTCTCTCAGTCCCTCCCCGTTAACGAGGTCCACCGCATGTACGGGAAAAAGAAAACCCCGTACCCAATGGTGCTAGTTGTCTTAGACAACACACCGGAAGGTAAGGGGATTTTCCAAATCTCGTCGTGCGCAGGGCTAACCTCGTTTAAAGTAGAGCCCCCCCACAAGCGTGGCATTGTCGGTCAATGCCACCGCTGCCAATGTTACGGGCACTCGGCCCGTAACTGTCATGCCCACCCCAGATGCGTGAAGTGCTTGGGGGATCACGGCACAGCGGACTGTGAAAGAGTCCGCAGTGCGGAGAACGAGACTCAGGCCGCCTGCGTACTTTGCGGGCAGGAAGGCCACCCCGCCAACTGGCGGGGGTGCTCAAAAGCCCCCAAAGCGAGCAGGAACGCCTGGGGCTCAAAATCCTCGCAAAGCGCTGCCCCCCAAACACGCACAAATCGTGCCCCCCAGGCGCCGGCGCCCACCGCCCCTCAACCCCTTATGAGCAGCCAAGCTGCCTTCCCCCCTCTGAAGCAGAGACAGCCGGTGTCTCACTCAGAAGCCCCAAAGGTTCCAACGGGGAACCGCGCTCCCCCCAGCAGGCCCCCACCTCTGTTGCGCCACAGCGCTCCTCCGGCTAGCCGGGACCAGGACGCTCTGGCCTTCGGAGTGGTTCTCGACATAGCGCGAGAAACACGTGAGGTCCGCGCCGAGATCCTCGAAATGGGTCACGCCATTCTCGCGACCAACGGCGACACTTACGCGATCTTGGACATCGTATTCCAACACCGGTTCCTAATGGAAAGATTAGAAAACGCGCCCTTCCTCGCGCGTTACTTCCCCTCGCGTTAATATGGGTAGTCTCAATAAGAGAACTAAACCCCGCTCCCTCACTATCGCGTACTACAACGCCAACGGCAAATTCACCGATGTGAAACCCCTCATCCAGGAGTTTCTTACAACACATCAGGTGGACATTTTCCTTGCACAAGAGACCTTTTTGAAGCCCCACCGTCGCAATCCTCGGATTGCGAATTACAACATCATCCGTAATGACAGATTACGCACCCAAAAGGGCGGAACAGTAATCTACTACAAAAGGTCACTTCACTGCACCCAGCTAGACCCCCAGCTCTTACAAATATCGAGTGCTCCCTCCTCCGGATAGCCATGACCGGTCATGCGCCTATCAACATCGCCTCGATTTACCTCCCCTACAAAAAGACGTTGCTCCGTAGCGACCTCGAATCCCTCTTCTCGCTGTCACACTCTACCATTTTGGCTGAAGATTTTAACAGCAAGTCAGTTCGCTGGCACTCTGTCACGAACTCGCCCAACGGACTAATCCTAGAGAGTCTCCATGACGAACTAGATTTCGACGTTGTGGCCACGTTAGCTCCCACGCGTTACCCCACTCAAGAGGGACAAAACCCCAGCGTTCTTGACATTGCCCTCCTTAAGAACATCACCCTTCAGGTGTGTTCAGTAGAGGTCCACCCTGACATCTCCTCCGACCACCGACCTGTAGTGTTACAACTAGGACCGACAGACAACGGACGTATAGTGCATACAAGGACGGTGACTGACTGGAAGAAACTTGGAAAAGTTATCAACCAGCCAACACCGCACTTGGATGCAATCCCTGACCAAATCACCACGACTGACGACACTGACAGCGCAATCTCCTCTCTCACCAGCCACCTGCAAGCTTCCTACAAGGAATGCTCTCGGGAAGTCCCTTCTGTGGATCCCACCCACAGAATGGAGCTCCCCGAGGATATGCGGCAGCTGTTGACAGAGAAGAATCGCGCTTCACGCTTACATGACAATTATCCCACCGAAGAGGCCCGTGCCCACCTTCGTTTCTTGCAACGGCGAGTCAAGGAACGCATCGCGGAAATTAGGAACGAACGCTGGGGCGATCTCCTTGCCGAGATGACGCCCTCCCACCAGGCATACTGGCGACTAGCCAGAAGCCGCAAGACCGACACGGTTGCGGCCACTCCCCCCCTCACGCGTCCAGACGGCTCCATCGCCTTCGATGATGATGAAAAAGCTGAATGCCTAGCAGACAGCCTGGAGAGCCAATGCTCCCCTAGTCGTGAGCCAGTAGACCCCGATCACCTTCGCGAGGTGGAATCGCACGTAGAACGCTTTGTGGCTTCTAAAACGATCCCACCGAATACCCCCCTTGCCCCGACGACACTTGACGAAGTGAAGTCAATCATCCGCGATCTCAAACCCCGAAAAGCGCCCGGCGCTGACGGACTCTCGAACGGAGTGCTCAAATGCCTCCCACAGACCCTCCTCCTCCTGCTCGTAAGCATCTTCAATGCTTGTCTTGCAAATTGCACTTTTCCAGCCGCCTGGAAAGAAGCAATCGTGATCGGAATCCCTAAACCAGGCAAAGACCTGAAGAACCCCTCCTCCTACCGGCCTATCAGTCTTTTGAACTGTATAGGCAAGATCTACGAACGGATCATCCTCAAAAGACTCAAGGACTACGTAGAGTCCAAAAGTCTCATCCCCGACGAACAGTTTGGATTCCGAGCCAAACACGTGTGTCACCACCAACTGCACCGCCTCACGGAGCATATTCTCAAGTTGAGAAATTGGGGACGTCCTACGGGAGCACTCTTCTTCGATGTAGCGAAAGCCTTCGACAAAGTCTGGCATTCGGGCTTGATATCCAAGTTGACCAACTTGGGCCTGCCGGATAGTCTCGTGCACATCATACGAGACTTTTTGTCGAATCGGTCTTTTCGGTACAGAGTAGAGGGATGCCTCTCGAGGCCCCGTCCCATTAGAGCCGGCGTCCCGCAAGGCGCTGTTCTCTCGCCCCTCCTTTATTCGCTGTACACAAGCGATATCCCAAAGACCCCAGATGTAGAAGTGGCACTATTCGCCGACGATACGGCCCTCTACACGTCCCATCACCTTAAAACGGTCATCGTGAATCGTCTTCAGTCCGCCGTGGACGCTCTCGGCGGGTGGTTCAAGAGGTGGCGCATCGAAGTTAATCCGGAGAAAAGCACAGCTGTGTTTTTCTCAAA
Organism: Elegia similella; assembly: GCA_947532085.1. Taxonomy (NCBI): domain Eukaryota; kingdom Metazoa; phylum Arthropoda; class Insecta; order Lepidoptera; family Pyralidae; genus Elegia; species Elegia similella. The sequence goes on from OX383942.1 coordinate 126,675, forward strand.
GGATAACCAAGCTGTGTCACGTCGAAAAATCACCATGTCCGTGTGATGTATGGATTATTTTATTAGTTATCTGTGGGTATTCAAAATTTGTAATCTGTGGCCGAGCAGCCGGCTTTCTTTGTCTGTGATTATACATGTTACTGAATGGAAGTGTTTTATTGTGATCCGCCTAAAGTAAACCCTAGACAGTGCAGTACCTAGATATTTCTCAGTGGCGACGAGCGAATTACGCGCGTGTGTCTCGAAGGTGTTATTTTACGTATAATTACTTACGTGGAAAAGTTAAAATGACTGTGGGCAAGATCGGGCCGTTTGACCTTGACAAGGACAGTTGGGAGAATTACGTGGACCGATTAGAACAATATTTTGTTGCCAATGAAGTGAAACCGGAGTTAAAAGTGGCTACGTTAATAACTGTGGTTGGCAATGACGCGTATGAACTTATGGTTAGCCTGTGTACGCCGGCGAAACCCGCCTCGAAAACATATGCTGAGTTAGTAAAGGTCGTTAAAGGTCATTTGAACCCGAAACCTAGTATGTTAGCAGAACGTTTCAAATTTAGACAACGTATACAAAAGACGGGTGAAAGTGTAGCGTGCTACGTGAAGGAGCTCAAAAAATTAAGCAAAGACTGTGGGTTTACGGCGGACAGTTTAAAAGAAAATTTACGAGACCAGTTTGTGTGCGGTATTGTAAATTTTCTTTTAAACTGTCCGCCGTAAACCCACAGTCTTTGCTTAATTTTTTTCCGGACATGTATGGACACCGTGCTTACTAATTACGAATCCTAAGTATGATACCGACTCGGCAAAGAAGGTGCACTTCTCTTTTTTTATTTTCAGTCCATATTTTTTTAACCTATCAAATACTTCATGTAATGTTGCTAAATGCGAACTATCATCAACCCCAGTTATTATCAGGTCATCCAAAAATACCCCTACACGCGGCATATCAGCAAATAGTTGCTCAAGTTTCCTTTGGAAAATGCCTGGACTCGAAGCCAGACCGTATATGAGCCTATTGTACATGAAAAGGCCCTTATGTGAATTTATAACGGTAAATTTCTTTGACTCATCGAGTTCAAATTGGGCGTACGCTTGAGACAAATCCAGCTTCGTGAATTTCTCTCCCCCGTGCAACTTGGTGAGCAAATCTTCAACTTTTGGCAAAGGGTAATGGTCCACCTCCAGACATTTATTTAAAGTTAACTTAAAATCCGCGCATACCCGTATTGTGCCATCTTTTTTCATGACCGGCACGATCGGCGTGGCCCAGTCAGACGTGGTCACCGGCGTGATGATTCCGTCCCGCACCATCTGGTCGAGCGCGCGCTCCACAGGCTCGCGCAGCGCGTAAGCGAGGGGCCGCGCGCGCAAGAACACCGGCCGCGCTCCCTCCCGCAAGTGGAAGCCCACTGTCCCGCCGGTGAAGCGTCCGAGGCCGTCTGCGAATACCTCACAATATCTGGAACTGAATTTATCGATATTGAAAGAACTTTCACAGCTATTTACTTTAAGACAATCGAAAACTGGTATTTTGATTTCTAATTTATTAAGCCACGACCTCCCCAGTAAGTTAGTCTTTCCGTTTTCAATAACATACAAATCTAATTGTTTACATGTAGATTTATACTTGACCGTCGGAGTAATTTTTCCTATCGGTTTAATACTTTCTCCAGTATAGTATCGTAAAATCAAGTTACTATCTAGCAGCTTACAATGGGCAAAACATTTTTCATAACAATCTAGACTTATGCATGAAATAGCGCTCCCCGTATCTATTTCCATATTTAACATTCGCCGAGCCGAACTCCCCTCGTTAGGATCAGTATCGTTGTACGGAAAGCCCATTCAGTGGGCAGGCAAGGCTAAATACCTTGGAGTCGTACTCGATAGCGCGATGACCTTCGGCCCCCACATCACCAAAGTCCGCAACCACGCCGCCTTCGTATTAGGCCGTCTCCACCCCATGATAGGCAATGCTAAGATGTCACTTAGAAATAAGTTGACACTCTATAAGCTTTGCGTCCGCCCTATCATGACCTACGCCGGCGTAGTCTTCTCCCATATCGCGCCCTCCCACATCGATCGGCTGCAACGCTTGCAGAACCGCTTCGTCACCCGAGCCACGAATACGAGTAACCAACGGTACTTGCGCATGACAGACTTACACCGTGACCTAGACCTCCCATCCATTCGCGGCTATCTCAAAAACGCCTCCAAGCGTTACTTTGAGAAAGCCGCACGCCACCCCAACCCGTTAGTAGTGCAAGCTGCTAACTACTCCCCCAACTTACACGATACGACCTTACGTCGTAGACGTCCTAGGAACGTACTTGACGATCCCGATGATCCTATTGACATCGCACAAGCCCGCCCCGACCCCTCTTCGGCTCCGAATAGCCAGAGGAATCCCACTATCCGACCCCGTCGCACTCGCCACCGGAATAGAGTGCGTAGAGTAGGATTAGCTCCGATTACTGGTGACCGCCCGGCGGTCCCGGGTGACTTGCACCCAGGATAGGCCCTTCTGGCAACGTAGCTTTCGGCCCATACGGCAAAAGATGAGAGTTGCTGCTCTCTAAAGGCTTTTGCCATTGTTTCTCAGATTGGCCCTTCAGGCTTGCATGCACGCATACGCGGCCCATCAGGCAATATGAGAGTTTGCTGTCTCTCCAAGCCTTGCGCACACAGGCAACGCCCAAAGCCGAGGTCCGTCCCTCCTGGGGGCCCTTTGGTGATGTTGTCTATACAGGTTGAGGGCACTCTGCCCTCACCTCAAACGCCCGGTGAAGTAGCGAAAGCTCACTTGGAGCTAGCTACATAGTCCTTTCAAAACAAAAAAAAAAAAAAAAAAGTAATTTTTGTCCTTTCCGGTTTGTGCAGTCGATCCGAGCAGACGTGTTGTCGCGGCACGCTCTCTCAGTGAGACTGTATTTATTGGAACCGCCGCTCAGCCCTTCGAACCCCGATACCCATCTGCGACGTTAGAGACTGTCCTCGAGTCCGAAGATATGGAGACGGAGACAGCCTCCCAGCAGACGCCCCCCTCTGGACAGGACCCCGAGCCAGAGCAGTCGCGATGCTCCGACGACGACGATTACACCGTCGTCACCGGAGCAAAGCGCCAGCGTAAGGCGAAGGGCTCCGAGAAAGAGCCTGCCCCTAAGGCACTTAAAACCGCGAACGGCTCATCCGTCGCGAAGATTCCCTCCCAGCCCGCCCCATCTTCCACCGGAAGGAAGCCCCGACCACCTCCGATGGTGGTCCTACGCGACCCCAAGCAGTGGGAACCGCTTTCCCGCTCGCTAAATGCACAAAAGGTGCAATACACACGCGCGTCCACTAACCGCACGACCGACGGTAATATCGACATTAATGTCAAGTCCATGGAGGACTACCGTTCCCTCACCCGTCTCCTAAACGAGCGCCAAATCCCTTGGCACTCATTCGGCCTTCCTGAGGACCGCAAACTCAGGGCGGTCATTAAAGGCATCCCCGTCTCGACTTCGGTCGAATACGTAAAAGAGACCCTAGTCTCTCAGTCCCTCCCCGTTAACGAGGTCCACCGCATGTACGGGAAAAAGAAAACCCCGTACCCAATGGTGCTAGTTGTCTTAGACAACACACCGGAAGGTAAGGGGATTTTCCAAATCTCGTCGTGCGCAGGGCTAACCTCGTTTAAAGTAGAGCCCCCCCACAAGCGTGGCATTGTCGGTCAATGCCACCGCTGCCAATGTTACGGGCACTCGGCCCGTAACTGTCATGCCCACCCCAGATGCGTGAAGTGCTTGGGGGATCACGGCACAGCGGACTGTGAAAGAGTCCGCAGTGCGGAGAACGAGACTCAGGCCGCCTGCGTACTTTGCGGGCAGGAAGGCCACCCCGCCAACTGGCGGGGGTGCTCAAAAGCCCCCAAAGCGAGCAGGAACGCCTGGGGCTCAAAATCCTCGCAAAGCGCTGCCCCCCAAACACGCACAAATCGTGCCCCCCAGGCGCCGGCGCCCACCGCCCCTCAACCCCTTATGAGCAGCCAAGCTGCCTTCCCCCCTCTGAAGCAGAGACAGCCGGTGTCTCACTCAGAAGCCCCAAAGGTTCCAACGGGGAACCGCGCTCCCCCCAGCAGGCCCCCACCTCTGTTGCGCCACAGCGCTCCTCCGGCTAGCCGGGACCAGGACGCTCTGGCCTTCGGAGTGGTTCTCGACATAGCGCGAGAAACACGTGAGGTCCGCGCCGAGATCCTCGAAATGGGTCACGCCATTCTCGCGACCAACGGCGACACTTACGCGATCTTGGACATCGTATTCCAACACCGGTTCCTAATGGAAAGATTAGAAAACGCGCCCTTCCTCGCGCGTTACTTCCCCTCGCGTTAATATGGGTAGTCTCAATAAGAGAACTAAACCCCGCTCCCTCACTATCGCGTACTACAACGCCAACGGCAAATTCACCGATGTGAAACCCCTCATCCAGGAGTTTCTTACAACACATCAGGTGGACATTTTCCTTGCACAAGAGACCTTTTTGAAGCCCCACCGTCGCAATCCTCGGATTGCGAATTACAACATCATCCGTAATGACAGATTACGCACCCAAAAGGGCGGAACAGTAATCTACTACAAAAGGTCACTTCACTGCACCCAGCTAGACCCCCAGCTCTTACAAATATCGAGTGCTCCCTCCTCCGGATAGCCATGACCGGTCATGCGCCTATCAACATCGCCTCGATTTACCTCCCCTACAAAAAGACGTTGCTCCGTAGCGACCTCGAATCCCTCTTCTCGCTGTCACACTCTACCATTTTGGCTGAAGATTTTAACAGCAAGTCAGTTCGCTGGCACTCTGTCACGAACTCGCCCAACGGACTAATCCTAGAGAGTCTCCATGACGAACTAGATTTCGACGTTGTGGCCACGTTAGCTCCCACGCGTTACCCCACTCAAGAGGGACAAAACCCCAGCGTTCTTGACATTGCCCTCCTTAAGAACATCACCCTTCAGGTGTGTTCAGTAGAGGTCCACCCTGACATCTCCTCCGACCACCGACCTGTAGTGTTATATGCCCTTCAGGCACATAGAGACCAAGACTGGACTGAGTTTCTTTCGGCGTATTCTTCTCAGCAGTGGTCATTCCGAAACGCTAGTAGTTTTTCGATTTTACAAACAAAAGAAAGAAAAATAAACAACAGAAACATATGACGTTCAAAAAGCGATACATGTATCCTACTTTGAATAAAAATTATTCATTTTCATTTTCATTTTCAACTAGGACCGACAGACAACGGACGTATAGTGCATACAAGGACGGTGACTGACTGGAAGAAACTTGGAAAAGTTATCAACCAGCCAACACCGCACTTGGATGCAATCCCTGACCAAATCACCACGACTGACGACACTGACAGCGCAATCTCCTCTCTCACCAGCCACCTGCAAGCTTCCTACAAGGAATGCTCTCGGGAAGTCCCTTCTGTGGATCCCACCCACAGAATGGAGCTCCCCGAGGATATGCGGCAGCTGTTGACAGAGAAGAATCGCGCTTCACGCTTACATGACAATTATCCCACCGAAGAGGCCCGTGCCCACCTTCGTTTCTTGCAACGGCGAGTCAAGGAACGCATCGCGGAAATTAGGAACGAACGCTGGGGCGATCTCCTTGCCGAGATGACGCCCTCCCACCAGGCATACTGGCGACTAGCCAGAAGCCGCAAGACCGACACGGTTGCGGCCACTCCCCCCCTCACGCGTCCAGACGGCTCCATCGCCTTCGATGATGATGAAAAAGCTGAATGCCTAGCAGACAGCCTGGAGAGCCAATGCTCCCCTAGTCGTGAGCCAGTAGACCCCGATCACCTTCGCGAGGTGGAATCGCACGTAGAACGCTTTGTGGCTTCTAAAACGATCCCACCGAATACCCCCCTTGCCCCGACGACACTTGACGAAGTGAAGTCAATCATCCGCGATCTCAAACCCCGAAAAGCGCCCGGCGCTGACGGACTCTCGAACGGAGTGCTCAAATGCCTCCCACAGACCCTCCTCCTCCTGCTCGTAAGCATCTTCAATGCTTGTCTTGCAAATTGCACTTTTCCAGCCGCCTGGAAAGAAGCAATCGTGATCGGAATCCCTAAACCAGGCAAAGACCTGAAGAACCCCTCCTCCTACCGGCCTATCAGTCTTTTGAACTGTATAGGCAAGATCTACGAACGGATCATCCTCAAAAGACTCAAGGACTACGTAGAGTCCAAAAGTCTCATCCCCGACGAACAGTTTGGATTCCGAGCCAAACACGTGTGTCACCACCAACTGCACCGCCTCACGGAGCATATTCTCAAGTTGAGAAATTGGGGACGTCCTACGGGAGCACTCTTCTTCGATGTAGCGAAAGCCTTCGACAAAGTCTGGCATTCGGGCTTGATATCCAAGTTGACCAACTTGGGCCTGCCGGATAGTCTCGTGCACATCATACGAGACTTTTTGTCGAATCGGTCTTTTCGGTACAGAGTAGAGGGATGCCTCTCGAGGCCCCGTCCCATTAGAGCCGGCGTCCCGCAAGGCGCTGTTCTCTCGCCCCTCCTTTATTCGCTGTACACAAGCGATATCCCAAAGACCCCAGATGTAGAAGTGGCACTATTCGCCGACGATACGGCCCTCTACACGTCCCATCACCTTAAAACGGTCATCGTGAATCGTCTTCAGTCCGCCGTGGACGCTCTCGGCGGGTGGTTCAAGAGGTGGCGCATCGAAGTTAATCCGGAGAAAAGCACAGCTGTGTTTTTCTCAAAGGATAACCAAGCTGTGTCACGTCGAAAAATCACCATGTCCGGAGCAGAACTCCCCTCGTTAGGATCAGTATCGTTGTACGGAAAGCCCATTCAGTGGGCAGGCAAGGCTAAATACCTTGGAGTCGTACTCGATAGCGCGATGACCTTCGACCCCCACATCACCAAAGTCCGCAACCATGCCGCCTTCGTATTAGGCCGTCTCCACCCCATGATAGGCAATGCTAAGATGTCACTTAGAAATAAGTTGACACTCTATAAGCTTTGCGTCCGCCCTATCATGACCTACGCCGGCGTAGTCTTCTCCCATATCGCGCCCTCCGACATCGATCGGCTGCAACGATTGCAGAACCGCTTCGTCACCCGTGCCACGAATACGAGTTACCACCAGTACTTGCGCATGACAGACTTACACCGTGACCTAGATCTCCCATCCATTCGCGGCTATCTCAAAAACGCCTCCAAGCGTTACTTTGAGAAAGCCGCACGCCACCCCAACCCGTTAGTAGTGCAAGCTGCTAACTACTCCCCCATCTTACACGATACGACCTTACGTCGTAGACGTCCTAGGAACGTACTAGACGATCCCGATGATCCTATTGTCATCGCACAAGCCCGCCCCGACCCCTCTTCGGCTCCGAATAGCCAGAGGAATCCCACTATCCGACCCCGTCGCACTCGCCACCGGAATAGAGTGCGTAGAGTAGGGTCGGAGCTAATCTCCGATTACTGGTGACCGCCCGGCGGTCCCGGGTGACTTGCACCCAGGATAGGCCCTTCTGGCAACGTAGCTTTCGGCCCAAAGATGAGAGTTGCTGCTCTCTAAAGGCTTTTGCCATTGTTTCTCAGATTGGCCCTTCAGGCTTGCATGCACGCATACGCGGCCCATCAGGCAATACGAGAGTTTGCTGTCTCTCCAAGCCTTGCGCACACAGGCAACGCCCAAAGCCGAGGTCCGTCCCTCATGGGGGCCCTTTGGTGATGTTGTCTATAAAGGTTGAGGGCACTCTGCCCTCGCCTCAAACGCCCGGTGAAGTAGCGAAAGCTCACTAGGAGCTAGCTACAGTCATTTCAAAAAAAAAAAAAAAGTAATTTTTGTCATTCGTTGCTTGTCATTCGAAGGATCAACATCTAGGGTTCACTGCCTGAAGATGCCTCGTGTAGAGGCGAAACACGTGTCGCGAGCACGACGGCCGACATTGCTACAGCCTCAACGGATGCAGCAGTATCGACCAGGGTTGCATGCATCAACTATTGGTGGCGGGTATGAAGGGACTAACAGTAGTGGGTGGGCGCTGGCCAGCAATAGTTTGCATGAACTAACTGGTGGCGGAAGCACGCAAAGTAAATTGTCTCAAAGTAAATGTAGCTTTGACTTCCGCAAAGTAACACCTGAGTCTATTAACTATCTAATTTTTTAACTCAGTATGTTTAAAATGTAACTCATCCTAAATTAATTGATCATCAAAATTTAGCTAAAATTGTCATCAAATGGCCACTAATATTACCAGAAGCTATTGAGAAGAGACAAAATAAGACTTTATTTTTGTAAAAAATGTTTATTAAATTACCATCATTTTACTAATAATAATAGTGGAAGAGCTGGTACCAATTTTTGGTCAAGTATTTGAGGCAAGCTGAAAACTTGTCACATACTTCTCCTTCCGTTTTGGGGTATAATAGGAGAGGATCTCTTATTATACCCCAACACGGAACTGCAGACCTGACTGGTGAGTGGCTTGGCAGGTATAAAGTCCCACCAAAATGATCTGTCTTTTTGAGAATCTTATTTTTTAGTTAAAAACCCTATAAAATTTCAACCTGCCTCAAATAGATTTTTTATAATTTTTTGCAAAATACTTTTGCACGCATCTGGTAATGGTAAAACCCTGACTAAATCGTCTGGTTTATATTTTTTTATATTCTTTAAACATTAAACTACGACATAATAAATTGCATTTTTCCTGAAATACCTATATTTTTGAGAATGAAAAAATATTAATTAAAAAAAATAGGGGTTGATTTAGCCCGGCTACTCACCAGCCAGGTTTGTAGTACCGTGTTGGGGTAGAGGTATGTGACAATTTTTCAACTTGCTTCGAATACCTACCTACCCGAAAATTGGTACCAGCTCTCCTGCCTATCGATACATGAATCGAATGGCGCGAATGGCCGGTTGCTATCGTCTCGCATACTCCCGCCAAATCATGTAGTGGCTATTTTCACGATAAAAGAATATGATGTATTATTTTACATGCTAAGTTATAATAAATGATGCTGTCTGTAGAAGCTTGAATTTTATTTTATTGAGGACATAATGTTAAAGCTGTGAAAAGGAAAATGGTGACGAGATGTTAAATCCGTGGCCGAGTTAGTAAATTAGGTGGCAATGTATAAATAACAAGGACAAGTCATAATAATTGATGATCTTTATTTGACGTTTTCTATAGAATATTTAGTTGGCGGTGTAAAAAAGGCGAATTAGTTTATTAGAGGCTATGTCATTTTCCCGTGACTTAGTTATTAAATTAGAAGTTTAATCACGTGGCCAATAAATAATTTTGTGGCTTGACTTATTACTTCCCAAATTATTTCTCTAAAGGACCTTTCTTGCCTCCTTCAAAAAATGTTACGGGAGAGATCATTTGTTATTTTCCTATAATCTTTCATGCTGGTTTGGTAGTAAATAAAAAAACGTTGAATGTACCAGCTGCCTTCCTTCCTATGCCGAGGGAATACGCAAAAATATAAAATACATGTCAAAACGCGATGCAGCTAGCAACCCAATTTCGTTTCCCACTGTATGCCTACTAACACGCCTAACGGCTTAAGGCCCTCTGTCTACCCCGTAAAGGAAACAGACGTGATAATATGTATATTATTATAAATGTTATAAGCGATTCCGCAAAATGTATTACGGAATACTATGAAGAATAAATATAACAAAATAAGTAGATACCACTGAGGATGCCTGGAAAGGCCTATTTGCTAAATACATCTTTGAATCTTGGAATTTAGCAAATATTTCACCACATTATCGGGTACACTGAATAAACGCAGACTTAGAGTGATTGGAGGAAAAATATATTCTCATTGATTCGTTTGTAAAGACCTTTCTGGGACACGCTCTAGGGCTGTCTCAACAAAGTCCAAAGGCATTTATAACGATGAATACAAAGAAAAGTCAATCAATTGAGTTTTACTTATCGACTAATTTCCGACTGATTGCATTTTATCAGACTCCGAGCAAAGGCTTTCGCTCGCAATCCTGGGAATCGTTTAATTTCACGGGTTGAATGAAACTCGGGTATGGTTGAGCGTGGCCGCCGCCGCTTTATACTGAATTAAAACGCAGCACAAACAGATCGCAAATAGACGCAAATAGAGAACATGCATAATGCATATATTTTTCGTCGTGTTATTGAAAGACAAACATATATTTTCACATCAGTGAAAAAGTAACTTACTTTTTTATCAGTGTTTTATTTTGCATTCACAATGCTATTTTGATATAGTCTAATTTATAAGAAATAAAATATCATAAAAAATTACATGCGGGCGGGCCATATTTTATTTCTTAATTTATTATTATTGATTTGACATGATTATAATATTATTATACAATTTAATTATGTAACTTATTTGGACTTCGTTGTCTGAAATAATGAATTATTATTCTCTTTATTCAAAATTAATCTTAAGCCTAGGTTTTATAATATTTGTATAAAAAGTAAAATATAAAAATATAATACAAAACATTATAAAACCTAAACCTAGCTCGCCGCTAGCAGCGGGGCAAGGCTCAAGCTACCGGCGGTTAAGGCTGCAGAGAAAGAAACCTTCTGACTATGCGTGACGTGTCCAGGAGTGCTGCCTTCTGTATCTAGCCCTTGATCCAGCCATCCAGCGAGAGTCTCTTGAGGTGTTGGTCGAGACTCTTCGCTATAAGGCCGTTTGCAGATACAACTATCGGGACAATGATCGTCGAATCCACATCCCACATAGCAGTCACCTCATGGGCCAAGTCAAGGTACTTGCTGAGCTTGTCCTTCTCGGCTTTCACGAGGTTCTCGTCATGCGGGATGGTGATATCGATGAGCATTGCCTGGCGCGTCGATCGATCTGTCAACACGATATCAGGCTTATTGGCACCAATAGTCCTGTCCGTAATAACAGATCGATCCCAGTAGAGCGTGGTATGACCATTTTCGAGAACTGGCGCCGGCGTGTACTTTTAGTACGGTACCTCGGATTCCACAAGACCATATCGAAGAGCGAGTTGCTGATGGATAATTTTGGCTACAAGGTTATGTCTGTGCAAGTACTCACCGTTGTTGGCCAGATGAGAACAACCGGAAATAATATGCCTGAGTGACTCACCGGGACGGCGAATTATTATTATTATTATTATACTATATTGACTAGCTCCGTGGCGCAGCGGTCAACACGCCAGCCTGCGACACGGAGTGACCGGGTTCGATCCCCGGCCAGGTCAAGATGGAAAATGATCTTTTTCAGATTGGCCTGGGTCTTGGATGTGTATCTATATATTGTCACGTATAAATTAACCTATCTATAGGGACAACATATAACCTATGCGGACAATAAAAGAATACAAATTATTTATCAAAGATACAATTTATTAATATGTACTACAATTAAGATTAAGATTTAGATTAAGTTAAGTTAAGGTTAGGTTAAGTTAAGTTTAAAGCAATTATTTTAATATGGATGTATAAAAGTACAAGAAGTTAAACGTGGGTCCGAAGCCTAGATTCTGGGTATTAAGCTGAGAGTTGGGTCGGTTCTTCAGGAAAAAAACCTCACGCCCCTTGGATGCGACCGCGTGGTAGCTCAGGCGGTTGACGGCAGCTCAGCTTATGTCCAACAGGGATGTGGATGACTCAGGCCTCCTCTGTGGCCCGTAGAGGATCAAGCGCCAACAGATAACAGACGCAATCAAGTCCGTCGTCAATCGCTACGGGTTGAACCCGTACGGTGTTCCTGGAACGCGTCCAATTGATATATTTAGAAAGGTGCCCTTATTCTGCCCTGGACTGTAGAATATCACACGCGTGCACCAAGGGGTGGGTATCTACAAGGAAGCGGTGATTCGTGTATGATGGGCAGTCCAGGTACATGAGAAGCCAAGTGGTGAGGCGAGAATCACATACCAAGCGAAAGATAAGAATAGTAAGGCTATATAAAATTATAATTCCACGTAAGCACAGACAGTTCGGAAAGGCAGCAGTAGAAGGCGATAATTTATTGACTTTATCGACATGTTATATAACAGGAAGCAACGGTAAGTGATTCTAGCTTCATTACAATGGAATTAAGATACAATGATTATGCGCATTCGTATGTTTTGCGTCTAATTGTACATCTTTTCTTATAAAACGTACTCAACATTACGAACGGGAGGGTAAGAAACCACGTTTAAATAATTTACGTTACTGACAGAGGGTTTAAGCAATTTACTAATTTATTTATTAGAATTTAATACGACAGCGTAAATAAATATCTACTAAATTTAATACACTGGCTTGTTTAAAGCAAAGATTCATAAAAGATTCATATGTTGGCTGGCAAAATCAGCCAGCAGGGAACCATGTTTCTAGAACTGCATACATTATGATTTACTTATCTAGTAGTGGCCAATGAACACATTAGGAGGCATAACTATTCGCAAAATAAATTACAATACAACGTGTTACTGTGTAGAACAAAGGAATGTTCGAGAATGTTCCCGACCCGGACAAAGAAAACGACCACCAGCGTGGCGAATTAACAGATACTACACAATAACACCCGGTATTCACCGTTTACCAATAAGGCCACTTAACTAATGATAATTGTGCAACACTTACCCATCAACGGGATAAACACTACACGAGAACTATGTATATTAAGTAAAAGGAAACGCGTCCACACGGGACTCAAAGCGTTCCGAATTAAATTATAAGAATTCTAGGCGCGGGCGACCCGCAGCCGGGCTCGCCGCGAAGTGTCGCAATGGGAGACCTCTCACAGTGATGCGACCGGAGGTTCGGGACACATCGTTAAAACTCGGCTAGGCTCGGAACAGTCGTCACCTGCGCGCGAGTATCTCAGAACAATAACTAAAGCATAGAAACCATGTTAAAATAACAACAAAATACAATATTCTACACTGTTTTTACTTATGGCATTGTTAAAGCATCAGAAAGAGACGCATATACAATGCCATTTGCGTAAATGTGCAGGTTGTCCTGGGGTACTGATGTGATCAGGGTTGTAATATATCGATGAAATATATTTATCGACTAAATGTTTCGTCCTAAGAAAGTCATAAATGTACTCTACTCTGATTGTGTCGATTCGTTAAATGAGTACGATTCATAAAAAAAAAACAACTAGTTGCACTCCAGGAGTGCCGGCAGAAGTGAAAACTCGCCTTTGCGGCATACTCAGGTCCGTGTCCTTCTTACGAATTTTCGATCAATTCACGTGTCCTGACGCGAGTTTTCTGTTTTACCCATCCCAAAAAGTGCACAAAGCCGCTAAAGAGGCTTTTACTTTAAAAGTTACGTCAAGATACTCCTATATAACTCCTAATCGCATGGCGCCGCTTGGCTTCATCTGATAAATAGGTAAAAAAAAAAACATACATTACCCACCGCGCGTCTACTGTCTACTGCTGGTCATTAGGCCTTACCCAGTATTGGTCGAACGGCAGAATACCTAATATGATGTCAATCATATTTTCGATTATTTCGAAATTCAAACAGTGCCTACTTACCTACCTTACCTATTACCAATGAATGCGCAAAAAACCCAATGCATTCGATTTACAGTCCCCAATGTGAGGCAGTCCAACGTTGACATACTAGTTGAAGGTAAAATAGACTTTGTAAATGATACCAACTTCTTAGGAATCACAATAGACTCTAAATTGCAACGGGGCGCTCATGTATCAAAAGGTAATATAAGGTCAGATATATTTTTCACTTGATCAATGGGCCATTTAGCATATTCCAAAACCATCTAAAGCTTTTCCCAGCTAGCTTTGAGGAACAGTCAGTAAAGGAAACATAATCAGGTAGGTAAAGAGAAACACATAATTCGAAGTGATATTTTTTATTTATAAAACTTTTACACTAGGGTAAAAAAGTGCCAGTGTGTTATTTGTGAAAAATTCACAGTGTTGGTAATAGAAAAACAAGAGGTGAAGAAAAACAAGAGATTACTTTACCCACTTTCATTACTGTCCAAAATAAAATATGTTTTTCATAATTTTAAATATAAATAATAAAACCGTTTCCGTAAACTTTCTTATTACCATTGATTTATAATTCGGCAAATATAAATGTAGGTAAAGCATCGTGTTTCAATCGCTTCCATTTAATTTTATATTCGAAATTAATGTATCGGCACAGCAGTAAAATATTTTGAGTATGTATGACATTTTATGTCCAATATGTCGCTTGAAAGTTCCTCGGATCCACACCTTTTTAATTTCCTTTTACTTCAGGGAGCTGCAATAAAATGTCAACAATAATTTTCTTCATATTAGTAAAAATCGATTCTTTTTAGGGTTCCGTACCCAAAGGATAAAAACAGGACCGTACTAATATGACTCCGATATCCATCTGTCTGTCACCAGGCTGTATCTCATGAACCGTGATAGTGAGACAGTTGAAATATTACAAACAAAAATTTCGGGCGTTTGTATAGCTTACGCCCACGGCTCCACTCGCGTTAATGTCTATCCCCGATAACAGTACCTTATTCTGAGATGTAAGATATGTCTATGTGCTTTTCCGTACTCCAGAGATCGTGCAATGGTGATGATGATGATGCAAAATTTTATGATGATCGGTTCAGAAGTTACGGCGTGGAAGCGTAACAAACAAACTCACTTTCACATTTATAATATTTTATGTAAGAATGGTACGGAACCCTTCGTGCGCGAGTCCGACTCACACTTTGCTGGTTGTTTAATTACCATGATGGTTCAATTTGTTACATTACTATTGCATGGCTCAACACTAACAAAAATATCCCTGATAGCAAGACCGTCATAAAAAATATCGAGATACTCGTAGATACGTGATTTTACCACATCACTAGCAAAAAAACTAACCTAATTTGAAATAAGGAAAAAACGATAATTATAAGCAAAATACCTATAAAAGTTGTCATTTATACAATACGTTATATAATTGACAATATTATTATTGTATTTTGAGGTATTTTGGGTTTTAATTATGCACTTTTAACTGAAAAACTTACCGAAGAAAATTATGTTTTACAGAATTTATTTCTGTTCGTCCTGAATGGGATTTACATCGCTCCATTGCACAAGACATTGTTTAGTATAATGGTCATTTGATAACGCACCAACCCAACACCGGTTAATACTTTTTTCCGTGAGAATTTTAGCACAATCCTATATTTAATTTGCAGACATCACAATTCCGCCGCAATGTTTTTGTCGATATATAACCCGATCAAATCGGCAAGATGCTAATATTACAGACGTTGAACTGTAATAAGTTATTTTGAATTTAGTCGGATTTAATTGGAGTCCAATGGAGTCCATTGACATTTCAAGTCGGGACAACCATGAAAATAATAGAAACTGACTGAAGTTTTTGTCTCATTCTGTCATAAGCGAAAGCTCATAAGAAAAATACAGTGTCAACTATCTGTTTTCAGTTTCTATTTTTATGCGGCTTCTATGTATATTATTCTTCTGAGGCGAGTATATTGTAGTGGAAGATCAATTTGTTTGTTATAATAACGATGCTAAGGCAACAAGTAATCTACAATGACTAAAGAATTATAAAATAATTTTATATGTTACAATATGTATTTGTTATAAAATATAGTATCGTTGAGTTAGCATCCCATAACACAAGTCTCGAACTTACTTTGGGGCTAGCTCAATCTGTGTGATTTGTCCGTATATATTTATTTATTTATTATTTATTTATTATTATTAAAAAAAAACTTACTTCCTAAAAACTCTTTTGAGCTCGAGTTTGAACAGAATTGAGTCGATCAACACCGTCGGTGTTGCCTGGTTAGACAAGTGTGACATCACACAGTACTGGCGGTGTTTGTTTGGAAACTGTTCTCTGGAACGCGTATACGCCTTTTACACAACTCAATCACTGGATTCCATGACCCGATAAGCCGAAGTCGTTTCTTGATTAAAATTAGGTTGCTTCCTAATTTCAATTACCGGGGTATAAAGTGGCGTTCAGTGCGCAAGTACCTTTGGTCTATGCAGCTCGATTCAGTGGTTGGTTTTCGTTTGAGAAAGATGCTCCGCCATGGCCGACTTCACAATGCCTGCTTTGAACTACAGGTGTGTGCTCTTTGACCGGTTGAGCTATACCTGTTGGTCTGTCCCATATATGAGCGTCCACAGCCACAGTCAACTTTGTAGACACCTGGTTTCTCTAAGGGCGAGCTGTCCTTCGGCGACCGCATATATATGACTTGCTATTTTCCTGGCTGGGGTATACGTGGTTCTTATGGAATATTTTCCTTATAATCTGCGGAATATAATTAATTATTAGGATAATACGTCAGGGGGGTCCTGACGTATGGCAAGTATATATGTATGGCTGTCTGTCTATCGTTAGTACTCTCTTGTGTCTTGGTGTTGTAAACTGACTGAATATTTACAAGTATATCATAGCCATTGCGTGTCAAAACCGGTTGCACATGTTCTCCTTCCTGGTGTTTCTGGTCACAAAAGTAGACTCATGGAAACGTGCACAGAAGAACAATACATATGTGTTGTATGATGATAAAAAGTGGCGAGTAAGTACTTGTCAGTATCAGTTGGCTTTCTAATTACCGTAAGCCTCAACCGACCATCTTGACGTACTGATGTTTTTACATCCTATTGATATTCGTTGTGGTAGAGCCACGCTACCGACAAAATTCGTTTCTGTTAGTAGCATGCATGGGCCGGCTCGTCCGGGGAAGTACCACTTTCACAGAAAATCGACGTTTGAGTAGTAGCTTTACCGCTTCTGTGCTTCGTTCGGTGAGTGAGAGAGCCGGAGGCCCATCCTTCTCCCCCTGCACCCATGTCCCCCATTTTTCCCTACTCCCAATATCCTCCCCCCAACTCCTTGAAAGGCCGGCAATGCTCCTGTCACACTCTGAGACTATAAGTACTAGAGAGCTGTTATTTGATATGGATATGTATATTAATCATGGCAATAAAGTGGTAAAATAAAATTATGACAAAATTTTTTTTATGGTATCTCCCATACAAAGTAAAGTGGGAGTTAATTATTTTTTACACGACTATCCCAACGTGTGGGGTGCTGGTAAATAGGTATTTTCAAAATTTTGTGAGCTTGTGAACATCATTTTTCAATTTACTCATCCGTTTCTGAAATATTTGGCATTTTGCAAATTATTGTTGGAGTCCAGTGTCCCCCCCTCTGTCTACTAAATGATTGTGTATGATTCCATACCTCTAATTACGGTGATTTTTGAAATAAATAATATTTTTCTTATTTCCCTTGTGAAGTAGAATTTTATATACCTCTCGAGATACCTCTTTCTGGCTCGTTTTTAGACGTTTTTAGTGGTGAACTCAAAGCTTGCATTCGCAACTATGGAACCCTACAATGCGCGTGGCCCGACACGTACTTGGCCGGATTTTATATTAAAATTTAAATAGTATATATGTTACGGTTAGAGTGATTAATTAAAAATTATTAATAATTGTCTATCATTATTAATAATTACCGAAAGTACAGGTAAAAGTGAGAAATTAATCACATTTGTCGGTGATTATTAATAATGTAACCTTAGTACCGATAAATGTAATAACTATCGATAAAAATAAATGTACACTGGCGATTTTTTTCTCGATCGGGCAACAGAGGTGCGGGCAGGGGTGGCGAGGCGGCGTGCGGGATGTGCGAGAGGCCACGCGAAGATTTTCCTTCTTGGATACTAAAACTGATGTAATTTTCCAAAACTACACCGAAAAAAACCTAGAAATTGACACTCACGTCGATTTATAATGAAAAGTCACGTCCGACATCTTAGATTATATAACTGACGTCATTTTCGAGATATGCACCTCTACACCCCAAGAACCTAGAAAACGACACTCATGTTGGTTTATCATGAAAAGTCGCGCCCGCTATCTTGGATTACATAACTAAAGTAAAAACCCAAAAAACGACCCCTTTGCAGGTTGCAGGTTTTTCATGAAAAGTCGCGTCCGCCATCTTGGATTCCAAAAATTACATAATTTTCAAGATCTCTACCCTAAAATAGACACTTACATATTTTCATGCCTGTTCCCATGGTGGTAATCTCGAGGCCTTTTTAATCAAAGTATTAAAAAGGCCTCATCACAAGAGGCCTTCTTGATGGTGATGACGATTCTATAATTTTGCCATTTTATAATAATAGCAGGTGTCCAATCCAGGCAAACCTAGCACAAGTCCAGCTACATTCCAATCCCATAAATTTGTCTTTCATAATGCAATAGTTTCTGCTCCAGCCTAGACCTGTTCAAGGACATATCATACATTGGTATTTCCAAAAACAAGTTCTGGCTGGAGACCAACTTTACATCAACTTCTCCAAAGGGCCTCTTCATGTTGGATTTATATCTCCACGCAAGCCTCCAAAGGACCCGGGTAACACCCGTGAAACCAAAGTAGATACAAATAATAATACTAATAACGTTTTATTTTAGAAATACATTTCTATAACATAGGTTAGTACCAAAAATAAGCTTATAAACTAGGGTTAGTAAAGTGAGCCAAATAAAAATATTAAAAACTAAAGTTATTTTACATTGACACGAGCAAGTCTCGAGTCAACGTAGACTCTGTTCCAGTAGCTCAAGATAGGGCAGCAATAGCGACTCCCTTTCGCTGCCGAGAGGCTGTTCTCTCACTCTTTTAACTTTGTTTATTAAGAGTACAGATTAAGAGGTGATTATTGTTGTCAGTTTCTTTAAAACAAGTACCTACCCTTGTTTGTGTGATCTGAGACAAGCACTGTTATATGTGTCATATCTTACGAATAAGTAGTATCGTCGTCATATCATATTCTTAATAAACACCTACTGGACTAATAACTTTGGGTTTTTTTATAACTTTTACCAATGTGTGTAGTGAATTATTAATAATAACTACCAAAAGTAATTAATTTCAGTTTTTTATTCACATTCACCAAAACACGAGGTTATTATTAATAATGTTATAAAATTATTAATAATTTTCAATTAATCAAATTTACCGTAACATATATACTATTATCGTATTATAGTAGCCGATACCTCCGTCATACCACAGCTGAGGATGCTGCCGGCGAAGGCTACCGGTACACCCCGGCTGTGGGGTACAAATATATCGTAATTAGAGGCGAAGTAAGGAAGGGAGGGTACACTCGCGTCGCTGTTGAAAGGTAATAACCTTATCCCCGAGGCAAATTAAGGTAGCGTTTTTAACAAAGGCTTCCATTATAAAATAGGTAAATGTAATTTTATACCAGAGAAAAAGGTCCTGCTTCTCATATAATTAAAGGTTAGCAAGTTCGTAACAAATTGTTGAGGTTGGGCTTACTGCCAAACAACGAAAGCCGTTTGACCGATGGCTAGTCACCCGAAGTCGTTGGTTCTTAGGCCGGTTGATCGATGTTGCATAGTGAGGGTTAGGGCTTTGCAGATAAAAATCACTGAAAATTTCCAAAATATATTTTATTGTAGCCGAGACACAATACACAATTTGCAACAGGAAAATGAGAAGGCGGAAGCAGCAGCACCCTCGTGTAGCGTTCGCACATTTTCCGTGACATTGGAATCAAACTGTAAAGTTCCGAAATGTATTCTTCGCATAAATTAGTATTCCAGTATATTCTAGTAATGGATATGTTTTAGTTCTGTTACCGATTTTGTCAACCCTTTCAGTCGAGCCGCCTCAAAGGCTTTGAGCAACGGCTTTCAGGTTTTACTTTCAGTATTATTATATTTCATCATGCTACGTCATTTATCTGCGTATATAAAGTAAGTACATAAGAACATCCATTTCAAATCAGCTCATGACTGGACCATTTTTTTAGATATTATATTATTTTCAGACTGGGTTCTCTTGTGGTTAGGATAATTGGTATAACAAGTAAGTAGCGTTTATCTGTTTACTTAATGGCCTTACTCTTATATTACTAATATGAGGATAATGTAAACACAGCGATGTCAGCATGCCTACCAAATAAAAAATATATACAAAAAGGAAATTTGAATTTTTTATTGATCCCAGCTTTGAAAAGATTTTTATGTAGCTGAGTAAAACAATTGTCAATCAAGTGATTCTTACTAAAGAAAGAGTTATTAAAGTAGTTGAACTTACATATGGATGAAAAAGTCGAAGCATATAGAATAGAAAAAAGAATACAGATATAGGTATTTATACAAAACAAGAACTTGCAATAAGAACGTTGAAAATCCGGCAGTTAGGTCTACTACCTCTCTGGAAAAGACTAGGATACGATAACCAAGAATAGAGAAGGATGGAGCAGAACAAAAGAGGCTTGTCTCCAGCAGTGGGCCATGAAAAGTTGGTGTTACATTTTGCCGTAGCATACTTTTTAATTTGGCTGCTGAATAAAAGCCTCCTAATATATTTTTAATTAAGTTCTGTAGCCGTCGGTGATGGATGGTCTCGCCAAACAAGAATTTTTACGCGTCATAAAGCACGGCAAAGGCTCCGCGGCAATGGCGGCCATTCCGAACAAAACTCGTTGCAAATTGACTCGTTCTGAATAATACCGCACCGCGCCGCGCGGCGGATACAATGTCATCACCGTTTTTGGAGATCCGCAAGTGTAACACCCGACCTAAATCACGTAGTTTAAAATTTAGATTATTGGCTATATCTTCGGCTGCTCAATCAAACCCTATTCCACTAACAACATTGGACTTTGTTGCCGGAGTGGTTCATGCGATTAGCGCGATAGTAGACAAGCCACATTTTTGCCCTATTTCTGATAATTTATTTAGTGTAACGCAACCGAAAAATTGCACCACTGGTGTTGACGTCATAGCCATCCCACTACCTGGCACACCGATGTTGCGTCATCGCCGAGCGAAACCGACACCTCTTGCCGCGCAACCGACCGAAAAACACGAGAGCGACTATAATTTAATGCTCAGTGTTGGTATTGACCCTAGTGGATTCAAATTCGCGGTGTCACCCGCCAGCTGCTATAGTTAATTTCAGAATTCTCATCGTCAGTGACCTTTTCATATCCCTCACATTTCAGTAAGGTGTAATTTTTTATAAGTGACGTAAATATAAGTATACTTACATATGTAAAAAATCGACCATTGATTACCTTGTCTAATATTATTAAGTTTTCGCTGTCACAATTACTATTATTATCATTACTATCTATTTTATCTCAATTTATGCAGACCTTAAAGTATTTTATTTTACATTTCCGAGGAGAAAGCTCCCTGTCATATGCCGGTGGGTCAAAAACTAACTCAAATGGAAAGCACTTACCGGCAAGCGCAGCGTTGGACGCCAGCCTATCTAGTGGTCGGACGTCCTAACAAAGATAACAGAAGGGTGTTAGATGCAGGAGTCCTTGAACAGGTTGAATTGAAAATCCTTGGGGAGGCCTAGCAGTGGACTTTTGGCGGCTAAGATGATGTTGATGATTTCGTATTGTTAATACTCTGCATTGCCTGTTGTCTTATGCGACTTCCAAGCCATTTGTCTTAAATCAACGAATGTTGATTATTTATTTATATTTCTACGACATTGTTGTCGTCATGGTTTGTTTTATATGAAAGATCCGTGACGCGGAGTCCGACTCGCGCTTGGCAGGTTACTTTGAATACCGGCGCCGCAGTAGGGATGTGCAATAAAGGCAATAGAACTCTGTATTGAAGGAGAAATAACAAAGACCTCGTCGCTTTTCCCAATAACGGGTTTTCAATTATTTTCGAGTAAAAGCTTCATAGCACTAGTGACCGCGCCCCGCCGCGGACGTACGCACGAGCACAATATTATGACGCCATCTTGATGATGATGATATACTTTATTGCTTTAAACGTAAAATTAAGGTATCACACATTAGTCATTTCCGACAAGCAATATTTGTCAAATTAAATTAAGTATAATAATGTCAATTAAATTAAATTACGAAATTTATATTTTATACATATTATGTCAGATTTTATGGTCAACAAATTTTGTACTTAATAACATTAAAATTCTATATTATTAAATAATGCTACATTCATTCATCCAACCCTTTTTTATTTTGATTCAACCTTTCCCGCTGCTGGTGAAGGTCTCTCTCGGTCCCCGCCGTCTCATCCATAGACATAAGATAATCCTGACGTCTCATCCTACTAATATTATAAAGGTGAAACTTTGTGTAAGTATAAAAAAAAATATCCTAGTCCTTATATGTTAAATTCCTTGATAATTTCTGTAATCTTTTACGTAAAAGGATGTACTGGATGGACATATTGAATAAGTATGAATATATGCCATAATATTAGTACTCGGATAAAGTCGCAAGCAAAAGCGAGTATTAGATTATTATAGTTGTAGTATTATGATATTACTAAGTAAATCTGGTCCTTTTTATTGGTAGGAGCAATAAAAGAAAACTGCGTTCAGCTTTCAAATCACCTTTTTTTTATTACAATTCAAAATTACTGAATAATTGATCATTTCGTAAGCAATTAAGTAAATCTATTTTGAAAGAGACTTTTTTCAATATCCTCTAATTGAAACGTTTACATTTGTTTTTATTGGATCCCGGCGGACGCAGAGGCAACAGTCACAGAATCACAAAGAATAATGTCGCTGTGAGTGGCTCTCCGTCTCGAGTGAGCGTCACGCCGGCCCGCCCCGCCCCGCCCCGCCCGCCGCTCGCGAAACGCGATTGAGCACGCACGTCTTTCAACGAAATGCCTCCTTTGCACTTTGCAACACAGTTTTGTTTGCCAGAACAATATAACAACAATACAGAAATTAACTCCCTGCTACTATGTGTTGCATTCGTCTATCAGATTCAGATTTTTATTGTTAGTCGTATTTTCACACGAGATGCAAAATTCTCTTTGTCTTCGATCTGAAGAGATTGCGTTTAGGTTCAACCTCTGCCATCGTACTTCAGAGCCCTCCGGGTCCGCTTTTCGCATTATTTTTAAAGTTGCAGGAAAATAAACTAGTGGCTCTGTGAACAATAGACATAGCCAGACTTAGCACAGTGAACACACAATAATCCTAAGCCGTAGACACCAATGGTGCTTGAGTCTTTGCAATGCCAATGCCAATATCTAAATTTAAAAAAAATCCAAAGTGCTATCGACAAAAAATTCAATGAAATTGAACTTGCTAACATATTTTCACATAATCGGTTGAGAAATGCCGCCTGTAGAGGAAAATATCCTGTACAGGTGGGACATCCAAGAGAATGTTTGCCCAAGCTTACACAAAGACGCATTGCTCGCGCTTTGTGCTCGCTCGAGCAATCCTATTCTTCATCTTCCCTTATCCCACTTTTTAATGCGGGGTCGACACAGTATGTCAGTTCTTTCTATTTAGTTCTGCCGCCTACCATAACCTTTGTGACTCGTTTCTTGTTCACACTCTCCTTGACACAATCCATCTATCTTCTGGTCCTCTGTTCCGGGTTCCATTTACTTTCAAATCCAATGTCTTCCTTGTGATATGACTTTGCTCGTTCTGGCAAGACCTTATTGATTATCCATCCTTGTTATTAGTCTAGTAGAGAAGTCAGTTTTATCCAATTTCCGAAGAAGCTCTGTCTGCTCTGGCCAAGTATGGCTCCGGTAGTACAGAGAGGGTTATGCTCCTGCAGTAGAGACTAAAAGACCTGATGACGATGATGATGAAGCTCTGTCTGTCTCTAAAGAGATAAAGGCGTGGTATGTATTACTTTCATATCTGTACCGTCTTTATTCCGCATCAACACTCAACAGAACACTTCCGCCGCTCGCTGTAAATCAAACAAGCTTTATTTTGTTGACGCTGCGCCCTGTCGGGGATAAGACCTCAAGCTCCGTTTATCAATTCTCATTACGTTCGGCGCCAAATTGAACTCATTTAAGTTTAAAATTTGCCAGCGCGCGAAATTTCATAAAATGTAATTTGCAAAAATAATATTCAGTCAGAGCGGGCTGGCTCAAAAGCGCAGTTTTAATGAAGGCGTCGGCGCTCGGGATCGCGGGCGAAGTTCGCTAGTTATCTCGGCGAAGTTCTCGCGCGGAGATAACCGCGGCGAACTCTTCCGTCACGGAACACAACTTTTGTATCGGAATACCGCGGCGCATTTGTTTAGAGAAAAAAAATTAAGCTTAGGTAATTTCTACAAAGACAGATTTCTATTGGAATAATTAGATAGATTTCTATGCCTACATAGAAATAAGCAATCAAGCAAAGTGAGTGATAACTACAAGATTACCATTTATTATCATTATAAGGTATACCGAAAGAAATCATTATGTTTGTTCCTCTTATGTAGGTCCGCGAAGTAGATACATAGAGCTTAGAGTCAGTTTTTTTTAAGTGATCTGTTAATAGGTTTACTTTATAAAAATGGGAGAATCAATCTTTACGTACAACTGCTAGAGATAGACAACATTTAAAATGATTTCTATTCCACTGTCCTGGTCTATGCTGTTTGTTTACATTAATGAAGTTTTCAGGCGGATGCTCGCGACCGGCTCACAACAAGGCATGCTAATAATAATATGGCGGCGCCAATAAAGCAATTACGTGCTCGCGATACGCTTCATTACCTTTTAATCAGCCCCCTCCCCGCGGCCGCTCCACACCCCGCTGACGAGTTTATTTCATGAAGACATGTAATAGCTCCGCCGCAACCTGCCTTTACTTACTTACTCCCCAATCTCTTTCCAGTAAGAGCGTTTGTGCACTACACGGAATTTTACTGTCCGGCAGGCCGAATTTTCACGTCCGATCTGGCATGAAAAAAACGGATGATGGGCTTGTGCACTACACGGAATTTTACGTGCAGCTAGCTCTGTTTAAAACTCAGGCCACACACATACATACTCTAGAAACTATGAGTTTCTTTGAACGTCGGTAGTTACTTGCTTTATTAATTAATTTTATCTCCGAGCTACTGTAATTTATTATTTGTATTGTTTTATGGGTCGGAAAGTTACCCAAAATAAAAAAAAAATATTTATTTATTATTTCTCTAAGCTAAGTGCGAAGACGTAGAAGACAAACATAATTTTTGGGTTCATCTTTAGATTCAACAAGTTCAATTAGCGTAAAAGAATCGTATATGATTGTGAACTCGATCACGCCCGTTTGAATGAAATGAGAGAGAAAAATTAATATCCTTACTAATATTATAAATGCGAAAGTGAGTTTGTTTGTTTGTTTGTTACGCTTTCACGCCGTAACTACTAAACCGATCATCATGAAATTTTGCATAAAAGTTCTCTAGAGTGCGGAGAAGGACATAGGTTACCTTTTATCCCGGGAAAAACTACTATTCCCGAGGGATCGACATTGACGCGGGCGGAGCCGCGGGCGAAAGCTAGTCTGATCATAAGTTAAAAGTAAAAACCTTTTTAAAAACAAGATTTTATGTTCGACGTCACTTTATGTTACGAGTTATTTTCAGCGAGCCCTTTAATTTGATAGGTATCTATATAGTCAAGTGCATCAAAAATAGCTAGTCCGTCATCTTGAGTGTTCCGCCATGTTGGATTTAGAATGACGTCATATAGCTTACCATGCATTGTCATCCAAACTAAACGAGTATACAAAATTTTCAGCTCAATCGCTGGAAGATATCTGCTACAAAATTGAGTTGCAAGATTCCACCCGAACAAACATTTACATACATACATACATTGCAAGTTAAATAAAAGCTTGTAATAAATTATACTGAATCGCGGACGCAGTGCACTAATTAATATAAGTTCATGTTTTTCATTGCTGCCCCTCCGTAGTCCAGTGGTTAAGGCGTTTGCCTGTAGACCCGGGGGTCGTGGGTTCGATTCCCACGGGAAGCATACTTTGTTTAGTTGCTTCCAGTTTGGTTAGGACATTGCAGGCTTGAATCACCTGATTGTCTGATAATAAAGATGATTCCGTGCTTCGGAAGGCACGTTAAGCCGTTGGTCCTGGCTACCATCTGGTAGTCGTTAAAGAAACCACGTCAGAGGCCGAGAGGCGGTTCCGAAGAAGTCTGACACCAGGGTGTGCATGGTCGATTGACCGTGACATCTAATCGAAATGATGATGATGATTGCTGCCCCCTCGGATTAGAAAAAACGGTCCGGAATTGACAAAAGTAAAATGTCGGATGGTAAAATTACGTGTAGTGCACAAACTATCATATACATTTATGGTCTGCTATATCGGACCGTAAAAATCGGATTGCCGGACGGTGAAATTCTGTGTAGTGCATAAACCCCCTGACTCTCGGTCGGGAACAGTACTTTTTCAGGTTAAAGGTAGATGATGTCCTTCTCCGTATTACAGACTACACATATGCAAGCTTGAATGAAATAAACTAATAAATAAACAAACAAACTAACAAAAACGCTAACTTTTTCATTTATAATATGAAATAGTTAAGATTAGGATAAGGTACTCAAGCAGATGTTTTTAGACGTATACGTTGTTTAAACGATAGGCGATATGAATAACCATCATAGGATAGCCGCAATATCTAAATCCAGTGAGTACTCGTTTGTCAAGCGAGGTGATTGTGATGTTTATTTTTTAACCAAACATGATTTATCTTGAGCAACTAGTTCGTCGCCGACAAAGTTACTGTCTTGTACTGATGTAGATTCTGAGAGCTTACAGATTACATTGTGATGCTCGTAACAAAGTTGCCGGTGCGGAGACTAGTCTCGTCCGACTTGACCAGATTAGATTAAAAGTTGCTGATAGTCAGCGATGGCGCCATGTTCATTACAATATACAGTGTATTACTTATTACGTTGTTATCGCTTACGGGGTAGATATGATCCCAAAAGACCTGAAGATACGTAAAGCGTAATTATGATCAATTTATGATCGGATTTTACTTGGCTGGTTTATTAAATGTTTTTCATTTCTTTATAACTAGTTTTAGAGTTTAAAGTCGTCATACTATAGTTTAATTAAAGGTTTTAAGATAAGATAGCTTAACACTTCAAGTCACCGTTTTAAACTACCATTGTTATTTCGTTATTTAAAATATGTGTGATAGCCCCTGCATGTGTATCGATTAATGTAAGATTCAAAAATTTATTCAGAAAATAGGCTACTTCCGGCACTTTTTCACGTCGATTCACATTTTAAATAATACTTATTATATTATATTCAAATTATTAATCATTGTTCAAAAGCTACAAACTACTAGCGTTTCGGAACCGACCACAGCAGAGAAAAAGACGCCGAAAGAAACTCTTTTCAACAGTATTGGTCGCCTACTTGCCTGAAGGGCTTTGTATGATATTTTATATTTTTATCTTTTCTTTTTTTTCTGATGTCATGTTATATACAATTTCAATGTTTACAACGAGAACATATTTTGAACACGTTATGTTAGCGATCGAGCGTGCACCAACAACAGATATGATAAAAGTCTCAAAGATAGATAGAAGTCTCAAAGACCAGACCTGCCCCCCCCAGCACCCGTACACGAGTTGAGGCATGGATCAGTCATCGCTGAGCTCAACCATATTAGAGGGAACTTGACGACCCGACACACAACGCCGCCACCAGTTTGAACATTTTAGTGAGCATGACTTACTAGAACTCAAAAGGACAAAACGCAAAAGCTAATTGTCCACACTCGTTGACTGCAAACATATACATGTTTTACGATTGAGAGTTGATTTTAGACAATTATACAAAATAAAATAGCAGCAACAAAAAAAGAAAATAATTACAAATAAAATTAAAATAAAAGCGTTTAGAGAAGTCCTGCATATCACTCGAGGTTTCGACTGCAAGCATTCGTATCAACGAAATAATCATTAACGCCATAATAAGCTCTTTTTAATCATATATTTTTTGTAACGTCTTTTAAGTTCGGAAATGGCAATGCTGTAATATTGTCAGGAATTCTATTATACAAACGAATACTGAGCCCCAAGAATGTATTCATAGCTTTCTGTAGTCTAAAAGCTTCATTAACTAGTTTATTTTTGTTTCTAGTATTGCATGTATGAACATGACAATTCTTAACATATTTATGAATATATTGATGTACGTGCAGTATATAAGCAAGAATGTATTGTGACGCAACGGCTAAAATTCCAATTTCCTTGAATAACTCTCTAAGATAATCCCTAGCCCCTTATAAAATGATCGAATAGCACGCTTTAGCAGAACGAAAATGCTGTTGACGTTTGCACCATTTCCCCAAGCATTATCCAAGCAATATCCCGTAAGACATTATACTATGGAAATAGCTAAAGTAAACAAGACGTGCTGTTTCGACATCTGTCAGTTGCCTTATTCGACAAACGGCGTATGCCGCGGAGCTTATTCTACGAGCAAGAGCTGTAATATTTGGACCCCATTGTAACTTTGAGTCGAGAGTTATTCCTAGAAATTTAGTCGAGTCAACAAATTCTACCACTTCATCATTAACAACTATTTTTGTGGGCACATGCCTGACATTGGGGGTACAAAATTTGACACATTTCGTTTTTTTAGCATTTAGCAAGAGATTATTAGCTGTAAACCAATCTAAACCTGAGCGAGAGTGTCATTTACATCGTCAAAATTTATCTTCTGTCTATCAACTTGAAAAACAAGTGATGTGTCATTAGCAAATAACACAGCTTTACAGGCACAGGCGTAGAATGGCAAATCATTAATATAAATGAGAAATAATAAAGGCCCCAAGATAGATCCCTGAGGAATATATTAAATTTAGGACCCCGATGGCCCAGTGCCGGTAAAGTTGAGTATTATTGGCTCTATCGCATATTAAGTAACACCGGGCGCGGTCCCCACTGCCCCACTGCGATGGGTGATCGCAAGTGGCATGAAAATATCTCGAGCTTCTCCGCGCTTCGTTGTTACAGTTCGGAGACTCGACTCACCCGGACTGAGTCAGCTGACAGCCAGCCTGAGATAAAAGTGGATAAACGTCAGATTTAAGTTTTAAAGTAGAATGAACTCTGATTTTACTACATGTTAGTAAGTCTATCTTAAGTTTACGATTTTAAGCTTTCCTGGTCCCAGTCATTATTATTGTCATTACGGGACTTACCGCGATTATTTTTGAGATTTGTGTAATATTTCGGCAACATTGCAGGCGCCATCGAAATAATCGCTGTAAGTCCCGTAGTGACAATAAAATAAGTTGTTTATTTGGAATCAATATTCTACCTATTTCATAATTGAACTAGGGGGAACTAACTAACAATTATGAAATAGGTTCTCATATTATGCACACTAAACCTACATCATCTTTAACTGTGTACATGTAATACATAGCAGGTATTGATACCAGTACATTTCTATTGTATTGTCTGGGAGCCGCGCACCTGTCGGCGCTCGTTAAGCGGTTTACAATTGTTCCGAAACGTAGCACTTACTACCTCTATCGCTATAATCTGCGGATGCTACACGATGCGATGTTTTAGTGATCGAGCTGGCATCACAGACAAGCTTTACCACCAGCGGCCAACACGAAAACAACATTGTAATCTCGCCGCCGCAACGTATTCCATCTAAAATTCAGTAGGTGGTATTTTTGCATTTGAATGGATGCGGACACAATGGATTTTCTACTGTTATACGGCCCGGTAAGTATGACATTATCTATACCTATCACGTGTCCAATAAATTTCAAATGTTTAGACTCGCTGAATGTTAATTTTAAGTTTTCATAGGAGAAACGTTGCAAATAATCTTGTTTTTTCTGGTGCGGAAATATTATTTTTCGCTTCAGTGATCCACTTCACTAGTGCCAGGAACTCACTGCCAGACATTCTTTCCACAGCAATTTTTTTCGCTCTTTTAGCACTGAACATCTATAACTTTATTCAATATAATATTTAAGCTTAAGGGAAGCTATTGCTTTAAGACCTTCCCTTAAGACCCATAATTCTTTATGGTTCAGAGTGTTGGCCCACCAAAATAGCGATTGAAAGAGGACTGCATGTCGTGAAGATGAGAATGTGAAGATGTGTGGAGTGACGCGAAAGAATAAAATAAGGAATGAGTATTTTTTGATTAAAACTAACGCGAGATAATAACATTATTTATATGTGAATTACGGGTTACTCACGTACGAAGTCAGCTACAGGCCGACATGTTTCAACCTCATCCGGAGGTCTTCCTCAGGGCGAATGTGAACCGAGACGCGCGCACGGAGTCGTCCCGATTCGCACTGAAGACCCATAATGAGTATGTAAGAGGAAGTATGAAAGTGGCACCTGTGACAGAAAAATTAAAGAGCAACCGGTTGTTCTGGTTTGGACACGTTATGCGGAGGGAAGAAAGTCATGTTACTAAGAGGTTTCTAGGTATGTAAATTGAGGGACGTCGAAGTAGGGGAAGACCAATGAAACGCTGGATTGAGTGCTTTAAACAGGATATGGACAGGAAGGGCGTAACAGAAAACTTGACAAGCGACAGAGCAAAATGGAAGAGATTGACGTGCTGTGCCGACCTCACCTGATCGTGGGAGAAGGACAAAGAGGAAGAGAATCCATATTAATTTTACAAATGAAAGTAACTCTGTCTGTCTGTTAACATTTCTCGCTTCAAGTTTTTAAGTAACTAACTGCAATGAAATTTGATATAGTTTGAGGAGGAGGAGGTAGTTTGAGGCTCGGGAAGGACATAGGGTACCTTGTATCCCAGAACTACTGTTTCCAAGGGATCGATCTTCATGCCTTGACACGCGGGCACTTCTCAATACATACATCAAAATCGGGTTTGGAAGGTGAACCGATTATTATAATATTTGATTTGATGGTTTGTTATCATCCGGAATAACAGAATAATGATTAAATTATAGGAAATTTACGCCAAAATATAATAGCGACCTTAATGAAAATTTTGTGAAATGTTAAATACGAACCTGATTGCTTAATATGAGATGCGTCCCGCTGGGCCTGGCTGGGACAGAACCTTGATTTGCTCGAGTTTTCCTTTTAAAATGTAAGGAGTATAACAAGGTGCTCTCGGAACTTCGGCCCCGAGGGAGGCAAGCACGTTCCGTAGTATAATAATAACATGGAACTTGTATATTAAATCAAGAGGCAGTATTACTTGTTATTTGTATTTTTATATTTAGATTTTGTCCTTTCTTTAATATTATACAAGATTTACGTTGATCTACTTACCGCATGTGAAGATACAAGCTGTATACGTATACAAATTGATGTTTTACGGTTTACATAACCTTACAGAGGTCGAACTCAGCCAATTTGATCTTGAATATATATTCTTTTTTCAATATTTACATACATTTTTTCAGTTGAGTTAACCATTTTAAGAGAAAGACATATTTTTCCAAAATCATTAGGTCCATAGGAAAAGTTGTTCACACCCTCAGTCTGAGTCTTCTAGGATTTGTGGACTGTAATTAATACACAATAGATCGTAAACCTGGTACAGCCTGACGCTATATCCATGAAAAAAATTACGAGTGCCAATAACCTCATTCCATAACTATGTCACCAAATGAAATTGGATGCAAAATAAACCGGCCAAGTGCGTGCGAGTCGGACTCGCGCACGAAGGGTTCCGTACCGGTATCAATACTCAATACTAATAATAAATCTGTAAGGGTCGGATATGGAGTAAGTTACTTTGTTTTCAGAGATATCGTGTTTAAAAGCTCTATACATGATACTGAAACTAAATTGATGATTTTTTTTCAGGATAGGCTACATAATTTTTTTCTCCGGTTGTGATAAGACGTGGCCTCCATACGTTAACAGAGTCGCGGGACTTATTATATCAACGCACAGCCGAACCTTGAAATTTGGTACAGAGGTACCTTTTATGATGCAGGTGTGCAGTTAGAAAGGATTTTTAGAAATTCAACTTAAAATAGGGGGTGAAGTTTATATGGACTTTTCTTATTTCTAAACTTAGAAGTATGAAAATAGGTCTTGATTATAATTTCTCAGAACTGTGTATATTTTGTGTTTTATTTTGATATACTCTTAATAAATCAAGAAATAAAATACCTAGGTCTATGTACGACCTCCGCTCTGCCATCTGAGCTGCCGCATTATTCAATCTCGGCGCCGAGATTCTCCACCATATCCCATTCCCCTTATACGAATTAAGGCTTACGTCATCTAACACAACTACCTGACTTTTATAAGTGACGTATTTGATTAAACTCATTTTACAATGAATTTGAAAATCAACTACTTTTCAAGTCCCGCCCGCATGAAATTTTTTTCACCATATTTTATTTCTTGATTTATTAAGAGTAAGATCTGTGTAGGTAAAATGGACAAAATTCCCCTCTAAAGGGGTAAAATGGAAGGTAAATTTGTATGGAAAATTGCTCATTTCTGGACTTAGAGGTATGAAAATAGGTATATTAGTTCTCGATTATAAACTAAAAATATGTATGTAGGTAAAATGGTCAAAATTTCCCCCGGAAGTTGCTTCGTACTAAATTTCAAATTTCTGAGTTCACGGAAAGGTTTGCGAATGTCAATAATTTGCTGTATAAATGGCTGTACCTTTTGATTGCGTTGGCTTATAAGTTTGTTTTTTTCACAGCTCCAAGCGACAGTAATAGACCTGAGGATATAATATGAATTTCAGCTTAATACCTCCATGTGTTCCTGAGAAAAAGGATCTTGACAGACAGACGGACAACAAAGTGATCCTTTAAGGGTTCCGTATTTTCCTTTTGTGGTACGGATTTCTAAAAATTAGGTTAGCTTAACCTTCCACTGCATGGCATCAACTAAATGCTTTTACCTTAATCGCGCCTTGCCATCATCTTTTCTTTATTTTTAAACCTTAAACGAGCAATTCTTGTATATGTATATGTAACTATATAAATTTATTTCTATGATCTCGGAAACGGTTCTGACAATTTCGCTGAAAATTGGTACATGGGGGTTTTCGGGGGTAAACAATCAATCTAGATTAGTCTTATGTTTGGGAAAACGCGTGTTTTCGAACGCAGAATACGGTCGCTAATTTTGTCCTACCGGCGACGCGGACGGCAAGGGTTCGAATCCCGCTCGGTGACTTACGTTTTTTTTGTATGTTCAAGTTTATATATACTTTTTAATTTTATTCTTTTTAAAAAATTAAAAAAAAATGTTTTTCACACTCTTAATAAATTAAGAAATAAAATATATGTAATATATAGCAACCTAGGTATATATAATATATAGCACAACCTAGGTCTATGTACGACTAATGCTCTGCCATCTGAGCTACCGCACAATTCAATCTCGGCGCCGATTTCTCCACCATATCCTATTTCCCCGTATCCACAACTATCGATTAAAGATGGGAAGAAGTAACCTTTTCCGTATTATTATTTACACAGATTTACAATTACGATCATTATCAACCCGAAAAAGGTAGAAAAATTAGGAAGGGGTGACAAGAAAAAAAATACCACCAGGGAGGCTCGGGTAGCTGCTACCAGAAAATTAGGTAAGGTTGAGTAAGAACTGCGACTTAGAAAATCGGAATTTTAGCAATACGTCAATTGATACTTAGGTCAAATGAAAATATATAAAATAAAAAAAAATTAAACGTTATCGGTATATTGAAATTCGTCCAAAACCTATTCGCCTTTATGATAGGTAACCATATTTTTAACTTAAATGCGACTTAAGAAATTAATAGAACAGAGCTACGATAAGCTGATCCCCATCAGTCGCGGAGTGGTGGGGTATCCTACCGCGGGGTGTACATTACTCAGCGCCGTCACTATCGTCGGCCAATTTAATCCCGCACATTGTTACAGGCTCTATTCCGAGGAGCTTGGTAGGCGGTAGGGGACGTATTTCAATGAAGGCTTTATATTAAAATGACTCGCCTGTCTAGACGATGCACTCGGTTCTTTAATGCAAGCAGAGTCTGAACTGCGGCGAGTGATTTAACTCTATTGAGATACATTAAGCGCCGCCAACGCTGCCTGCTAATTCAATCCTTTAAATTCTTACAAATGCTGCTGCAGAAGATTTAGAGGGTGGAGTGGAAGGGGAAGGGTTTCAAACAAGGTTGTGTATTTAACTAATTTTTGCCCACGGCTCAGCCCGCGTTATTGTAGATCCCTCGAGAACAGTAGGTTTTTCTGGTATGAAATGAACCCTATGTCCTTCTCCGGGCTTCAAACTACCTTAAGTTTCATCGCAATTGGTTTAATATTTGAAACATGAAATGGTAATAGACAGATAGACTGACAGACAGACAGGTTTTATGATCAGCGTTTTAAAGAAAGCCGCTGGGACACAAACTTTTAATTGAATTTTCTCAGATCAGCATGAAAGCTTTATTATAAGTTTTAACATTATCAAGGTGTAACTACATATTTCATATAGTCTTTTGAAGTAGAAGCATTGGGTCCTTGGGGCCCATTAACGCATAAGCTTTTAAGTTTCTTGGCCAAAAAGCTGTTTAAGATCCTCAGTGATCCATGGCCTGCAAGCTACTTACGATAGATAAGCGTATCAGCATTGCCATTTAACTCGGAAATGTTGTGATTTTACTTGTAAGTAGTTTTTGTTAAACATTTCCTTAGTCAAATAGTCGTTAAAGGAACCACGTCAGAGGCCGAGAGGCGGTTCCGAAGAACTCTGACACCAGGGTGTGCATGGTCGATTGACCGTGACACCTACTCGAAATGATGATGATGATGAGTCAAATAAATAAGGGTGCAGCGTGAAAGACAGTGATTTCTAGCTGACCGTTTAACTGTGACGACATCGGCTGTAATCGAATCTGGAAACAGCCGCCGCCGACCGCCTCCCCGAGGATAACGACATTAACACCGAGCCGATTACAAAGTCAAAGCTATTTACAAACAGAAAGAAAAAAAAAACATCTCGCGCAGAAGGCTGCCTGCCCATGGACATACCAGAAAATGTAAGTTTTTGATAATGTAATAGGACTACAAGAAGTTAGAACGCATAATCATTACAACCCTTTTTAAGAAGCTATGCAATTTTCTTTGTGGCAGCCAGCCGTGACCAAGTGGGCAAGTGCATTCTGAAACCGTCACATAAATTGGTATAAACTGCTCATAGCAAAACTGTCAATCGTGCTTGTAATTTGACAAATTATACAATGTTTTAAACTGTAAGAAAACGCTATACATAACTAAAGAAGTTTAATAATTGTGACTAAGTGCACATCCATACACCACGCTTCAAACACTATCTTATACATCAAAAAGTCGGGTTGGGATTGAACGCCGGTCAATGACAAATTTCTAGAATTTACACTCAACATTTGCACAACAGTCTCAAAAGAAAAGACCTTTCGGCAGATAATAGTTATACAAGCACAATCGCAATACTCATTCTATATCCCTGGGTAATAGCAGCCAACATCTGGCTGTTCTGATGAATATCGTAAATTTTCTTAAATAACCTATTGAGAAGGATTTTTCGTAAAAGCTCGCGTCTTTTGTGGCTATATTGATTCACGGTTTGAATACGGAGGCTCTCGATAATGTGCAGTGAAGGGCGAGGCGCAGGGCGGGAGGCTAGATTCAATAAGGTTCGTTTGAGGCGCGCCCCGCGGGAAATAACCGGCGAGCGCCATCGCGAATACCGGACTACTCGATACGACGTAGTGGCCGCTACGACACGTGGCTTGTAGCCGCAGCTACGTCGTAGTACTACGAGATTATGAGCTACGGCGTTTGAAGCTGCTTTGTATGAACTGTTGACTTTTTACAACACTCAGTTGACCTCATCGAGACGGGTCAGTACAGTAATATTTAACTATGAGAGATGAAAAAATATAAATTAGAAATAACTACGGAAACCATATTTTAGATACTAGGTTTTGAAAGTATTAATAGGATAGCCTCATTTGACCCATCCCTTTGAAATACCCTAATGTAGGGTAACCCTATAATTTTATATTTATGAAGCTGAAAAAATGTATTTTTTAAGAATGTCATGTTACACAAATGAATGGCTGTAAAAAGGGAGTGTTAACTTATTGTAAATGAAAACACAATAAAGTAAACAAACAAATATTTAAATTTATTTTTTAAACTGCCATGCAGCAAGTCGCGGCGCAGGTACACGCCGCTACACGCGCTTAGTTCTGCGATTGTAAGCCTCAACCCACCCCTTCGCCCTCTCGCTCCGAGGCTGTATAACCCCGCACCACTATCGCCAACCTTTTCAAGTTGCCCTTTTGAAGGCTTACATCTGAGAGAACTATAGAGAAATCCGTATAAGATGTCGGTCTTTAACCCATTTTTTCGTCGGTTTTTTCCGACTTCACAAAGTAATTCTCAATCGGTGTGCTTGTTCTTTATTGAATTTGCTTAAAATGTTTACAACTATTCTTTGTTGCCGCTTGGCCGTCCTTTTTCCTACAAAAATAATATCAATACATCTTAGGGCAGGTAACAGGTATGTTAACTGCATATTCAATGATGTATGTGTAGCCTGATTTGATGATTTCTAGCTCAGGTTCGGTTAGGTTATTTTATTTTTTCAATAATCACTGCGATGTCACGTAGACATCTTCTTCGATTACTTTAATAATAATTATAAGAGCACAAAAAGACTCCTATTTATATCAGCTCAATAAAGGAACCTTGATTTTGCTGGAACCTTAATTAGATTGAGCGTCGTAGGTCGCCGGAGCTCGGGCTGCGGGCGCCGGCCACAGTAATAAATGCGACTTGTACTTATTAATTTGTCATTGAAGGAAATACAATATCGCCGGGCCATGCCACGCTACGATACGCAACGCAACCGTTAGCGAGGCCGGAAATCGTTG
The DNA here is from genome assembly GCA_947532085.1 of Elegia similella. Classification (NCBI taxonomy): domain Eukaryota; kingdom Metazoa; phylum Arthropoda; class Insecta; order Lepidoptera; family Pyralidae; genus Elegia; species Elegia similella. The sequence goes on from OX383942.1 coordinate 163,439, forward strand.
ACAAGTTAATGCCCGAGTCGAAGTCGATCAAGGTCCCAGGTGTATATCCCAGGCTTATACAATAAAAGTAGCAAGGGGCTGTCTCTTAAAAGTTACAAAAAAAAAATAGAAACATTGAAAGCCTAATACTTATTATTTTCCCCTTTATTATTTATTATAAAAAGTCTATTATTATTTGAATCTATTGATATTAATTTTACAGATTTGAAAATCAAAACGCATCTACACAACTATGTCTCCAAAAAAAGCAATATAATATATTGCACACTGCTGACAACTATCAATCTACAATACACCCAAGATAAAACAAAATGAATGTCCATAGATAATCAAAGCTATGGACATTCATTTTCAAACAAAATGAATGTCCATAGTTATAAGTACGAGTATCCCTGTAAAGCCATCGTGATAAATGTTTCGAAAGGCTCTAATCACGCACGTTATCTCCAGCCAGACTTTTTTCTCTAGCCGTGTATAACAAGTAGCTGTAACAGTTATTGTTTGAAACGAACGTTTAAATACGGCGTAACTTAGGACTTTACTTCATTGCTCTTGTTAGACATCATTTTTTGCTTTTCATTGTCAAATCATAAATTGTTTAGAATTACAAAAAACTTGTAACAATAAGCTGTAATAAGCTGTAAAGCTGTATCCGAGCCTTGTGCGTAGGTCATGTTTATTGATGTAGTGGCCTACGTCGCACATTGTGCTAAGAACGTGTAGCGGGCAGTAAAACTACGCGAATTGATTCATACATGGCATCGTAAACGTTAAATACGTTATCGCACCGCATGCCCTCCGCGCGCGCCCTCACCCCCACTAGCTACAAAGCTGCCCGTAAATTGCTGTGAACCTGCTGAAAAACCTTCTGTTTGATGCATTATTTATCTGTGTCTAACCAAAAGCTTTTTGTGATGCCACATAAAGTTTGTTCAACAAATTTGAGTATTTATCTATATAAAGTTTTTATTTTGTGTACTATTTGAGAGATTCCCGATCAAAAAGGGAAATATTAGCCGAACGAGTTTCTATAAAAAACAAATATTTTTCAAAGTTTTCTTTATATTTCATGAAATGAGAATGTTGCGGGGGATGTGTGGAGTAAAGGATGGGCAAAATCCGGAATGATTATGTAAGAGGAAGCCTTCAAGTCGCACCAATAGTGGACAAAATAAAGAGCCATCGCTTGACGTGGTATTGCTATGTATAGAGGAAGGATATGCCAATCATCTGGCTAAAAAGATATTCCACTTTTATGTAACAGGATATAAAGGAAAGGGAAGGCCGAAAAAGTCGTGGAGGGAATGTGTGAGCAATGACATGCAAGAACGGGGAGCTACTGTCGATATGATGGATACTAGAATTTGGAGAGAGTTGACATACAGAGCTGACCCCTGAATAGTGAAAGGCGAAGAAGAAGAAGATTCCATGAACAAATTTGTCCCGTTACATAGATTTAAGGGACCGTTTAATTTATTTTCATCAATTGTAGGTTACTATAATAAAATAACTATGTAAAAATTCAAATAACAATTTCGTATATTCATCGTAATTTGAAAGCACCTCCTAAGCAAATAGGCCGCGGTTTTATTTACCTTCATGCATAGAGTTTGTACAAACATCGCATATGAATAATAATTTAACCAGCTAAAGTCCAAAAGCATTTACATATTCAGCATATTATAACAATATGTTACCCATCGAACGCTGAAGCACAACAATAGACCATTGTGTGTGGCCGCTGAATAATGAAATCCGCAATAACTAATGCTCTGTAATCCAGCTACAATTAAGTTCAGCCTTGTAAGAGTGATGGAGGAATCTCATTAGGTAACTTATGGGTAGCCTCCGTGCAACGGGCCATAATGTGGCTATAGATCAGCTAGTATTCTGCCGGGGGAATATCGAGAGAGGACAGAAGTGAAATGAGCTGCAAGATATCACGCATGCCGTCTGTACGCACTCTGCACTTGATATTCATCCATAGTAGTATAATTAAAGCGAAAGTAACTCTGTCTGTCTGGTCACGCTTCAAGTAATAAACATGCATATTTTATCATCTAAGTTAATTCTTACAAAATATATGACAAACGTGGAGCAACCACGTTTGTATGACACATTTTTTTTCTCGCGGGGATTACGCTGTATGGCAGGCTTGGCGTCGGGAGCGCGACCTGTTTTATTTCTTTTATCAAATATCTAGCTAAGATAGCGGGGATTACGCTGTATGGCAGGCTTGGCGTCGGGAGCGCGACCTGTTTTATTTCTTTTATCAAATATCTAGCTAAGATAGCGGGGATTACGCTGTATGGCAGGCTTGGCGTCGGGAGCGCGACCTGTTTTATTTCTTTTATCAAATATCTAGCTAAGATAGCGGGGATTACGCTGTATGGCAGGCTTGGCGTCGGGAGCGCGACCTGTTTTATTTCTTTTATCAAATATTTAGCTAAGATAGCGGGGATTACGCTGTATGGCAGGCTTGGCGTCGGGAGCGCGACCTGTTTTATTTCTTTTATCAAATATCTAGCTAAGATAGCGGGGATTACGCTGTATGGCAGGCTTGGCGTCGGGAGCGCGACCTGTTTTATTTCTTTTATCAAATATCTAGCTAAGATAGCGGGGATTACGCTGTATGGCAGGCTTGGCGTCGGGAGCGCGACCTGTTTTATTTCTTTTATCAAATATCTAGCTAAGATAGCGGGGATTACGCTGTATGGCAGGCTTGGCGTCGGGAGCGCGACCTGTTTTATTTCTTTTATCAAATATCTAGCTAAGATAGCGGGGATTACGCTGTATGGCAGGCTTGGCGTCGGGAGCGCGACCTGTTTTATTTCTTTTATCAAATATCTAGCTAAGATAGCGGGGATTACGCTGTATGGCAGGCTTGGCGTCGGGAGCGCGACCTGTTTTATTTCTTTTATCAAATATCTAGCTAAGATAGCGGGGATTACGCTGTATGGCAGGCTTGGCGTCGGGAGCGCGACCTGTTTTATTTCTTTTATCAAATATCTAGCTAAGATAGAGGTCAAGTCATTTATGATATTCCTTACCGAATCAAACATGATGTTCATGTACCGTTGTATATTAAGTTGTATCATTGAGTTTTTAATTTGAACCGATTTTTATTTGTGCATTATTCGGTTTCAAATGCTAAGATTTTTTAGCTTTAGAATAATCATTTATTACTTAAATATACTTAATACGTAATTTAAAATTACATTGACGTGAAAATATATGTGGCGGACTTTTTCCTGAATAAACGTTTGAAATGTTGAGATTTGAACTGAGTACCGTGTTTGTTTTTAAGTCACAGTTACTCGACCTGCAGTCTACTAAGCCTAACTACAGCGGGTTAAACGAGAAACAAAGGCATACGTAACCAACAGCGTTCTAACAAACAGCGCGACATGAATTTTGCCCACAAAATCACATTGAAGATCAGGTTGCGTAGTTATTGCCATTACATACTAGTAGTTCGCTGCGAACGTGGACCTCGCGATTATTTAATTTTCCTGATATTTGCGTGAGCTAGCCACTATTATACTGATTTTGATAAGCATGTTGTCATAGTGCTATTGTTTAGATGACTTCAAAGCACTCTTCTTATTTTACTCACCACGACTTATTTCAAATTAACATACAATGAACACGATGTCCTTACTTTCTTGTACTAATAGTTAACATTAATTTCTATCCAAACAAATAAACTAAAATATAATGTTAGACCCCTTTTTTATTACTGTTGCACGAATAGTTGAAATAGTTTTTCCCTTGCAATCCCTAAATGTACGAGTTTCATCTAAATAATATGACAAAATCAAAACCGCGTTTCAATACAACATCTGTGAGGCGTTTAGCTTTCGATAGTGCAACGTGTAGCTGAAGAGCTGCGTTGCACTATCGAGCAAAATTTGACTACGCCTCACAGAAAAATAAATATAATTTCACTAAGGGACAAATAAATGTAACAGTTTCGTCATATCTGAATGACTATGGTTATTAACGGAATCACAACATTAGACATTTTAGAAAAATAATTTTCGTACCAAATATTCCACAGGCGTTTTTGAGTGTTTTAAAATGTTAATAGGCCTGCGACTTAAAATTCAGGGAACAGAAATATAAAATGCATCATCATCTGCCTTACCATATCCCATTATCTGGGGTCGGCGCAATATGTCTTATTTTTCCACATTTCTCTATTTCCCACCATTCCTACATCCGCACCCACCTCTTTTATATCCCTTTTAACACAATCCATCCACCTCTGTTTTGGCCTGCCCCTTCCTTTATACCCATCAACCCTCATATTTAATGCTTTTTTGGTCAGGTGTTCTTCGTCTCTCCTCATCACATGACCAAACCATGCCAGTCTATTACTTCTCACCTTATTTGTGATAGGCGCCACCTTAGTACTACCTCTTATATATTCATTTCTTACTCTATCTAATCGTGTCACGCCACACATCCACCGTAACATCCGCATTTCGGCAGAGTGGAGTCGCTTTTCGTCCTGCACTTTAGTTGCCCAACATTCCGAGCCGTACAGAGTTACAGGTCTTATAACAGATTTATAAATTTTACCTTTTAGTTTAAGCGGCATCTTAGGGTCACAAGTAGTACTGGTTACCTCTCTCCACTTCTGCCAACCTGCGTTGATACGACGTTTTATTTCCCTGTCAATTTCCCCGTCTTTTTGGAGTAAAGACCCCAAATATTTGAAGTCAGAGCAACCTGGTATAACATCACTACCTAAAGTAAGGGTCACTTCGCTAGAAATACCGCCGAAATCACAGAACAGATATTCCGTTTTGGTTCTGCTGATTTTCAAGCCTACATTTTCAAGAGAGTGCCGCCACATATTGAGTTTGCTCTGTAATATCGCACCGTCTTCTGCCACCAGTACGATGTCGTCTGCAAAAAGCATGCACCAGGGTGAGTCTTCCTGTAGAGCCGATGTGAGAGCATACATAACTAGCAGGAATAGGTAAGGGCTTAAAGCAGAACCCTGATGCAAGCCAACTGTTACATCAAAACCGCCTGTTACTCCAGCAGCGGATTTCACCTTCGTGACAGGTCTGTCATACATGGCACGAATCAGATTAATGTATATTAGTGGTACTCCTTTCTTTTCCATAGCCCACCACAAGACTTTTCTCGGTACTCTATCGTATGCCTTTTCAAGGTCAACGAATGCCATGTGCAGGTTCTTATGTGCACGTCTGTACTTTTCAATTAACTGTCGCATAGCAAATATGGCGTCCGTTGTACTTCTTCCAGGCATAAATCCAAGCTGATTTGGTGTTACATCAGTTTCAAGCCTTAGTCTTTTTTCTATTATTTTTTCCCATACTTTCATTGTATGTGAAATTAACTTTATCCCTCTATAACCGTTGCAGTCTTGAACATCACCTTTCCCCTTGAAAATGGGCACCAAAAAGCTGCTACTCCATTCGCACGGTACTACACATGCTTGCAACAGTTTATTAAAGAATAAAGCTAACCACTTGAATCCGTCCTCACTCAAAGTCTTCCACACTTCCACTGGTATATTGTCCGGTCCTACTGCTTTTCCATTTTTCATATTTCTTACTGCGCTCCTAACCTCATTTATACCTATTTCATTTACCATTGCAATATTTTGTTCCATCTCATTCAAAACTCCATCCCAATCATTTTCCACGTTCATAAGGCTATCAAAGTACTCTTTCCACCTTTCTTTAATATGTTCGTCTTTTGTTAAAACTTTTCCTGATTTGTCTTTAACACATTTAACGTAAGTCAAATCTTTACCTTTTCTTTCCCTCAGTTTAACTATGCGATAGAGTAATTTTTGATTTTTGGAGTTATCTAGCTGGCGGTTGAGCTTTTCTTGGCCTTCAGCTTTTGCGATAGCAATGGATTTCTTTGCTTGTCTTTTTGCGATGTTATACAATTCTCTTTTCTCGTGTTCAAATTGACTTTTTTTGCTATTCTGCCATTCTTTGAAAGCATCCTTCTTCCTTTGTAAAGTCTCTTTCACTTCCTCTTTCCACCACCACGTTTCTTTACCAGCTTTACTCCGTTTCCCTTTTGTTTCCCCCAGGGTAGCTCGTGCACTATCTCGAATGACATTTGCCATCTCTTCCCAACATTCATTCACAGACATTTCTGATAGCCTATTATGCATCTCCATCATTTTACCAACTACTCTATCTTTAAACTGTCTAGCGTTATCTTCTTTCTCTAACATCCACCATTTTAGTTTAGGGGTAGGTGTAATTTTGTTTCCAATTTCTTTAAACTTTAATTTTAATTCTACAACTAAAAGCCTTTGTTGTGTGACTACTGCTTCGCCTGGAATTACTTTACTATCTTTAATTTGATTAAGCCTACTTCTGTTCGTTAAAAAATAATCTATTTGTGTTTTATGCGATCCGCTTTTATAAGTTATAAGGTGTTCATCGGATTTTCTGAAAAATGTGTTTACTAGTGCTAGATCGAATGCACTTGCTGCTTCTAAAAGACTTTCACCTTCGTCATTTCTGGCACCAAAACCATTACCACCATGGATTCTCTCATAGTCTTCATTTGTTTTTCCTACATGGGCATTAAAATCACCACCAATGTAAAGATGTTCATCTCCAGGCATAGCCATAATAACTTTATCGAAATCTATCCAGAATTTTTCCTTGACCCTATCATCGCATCCCTGTTGAGGGGCGTATGCACTGACTATATTTATTAAACATAAATATAAAATGCCAGGTCATTTATTAGTTTCGTATCCGGGTAACTGAGCTTCGGTCGGCATGATAATGATGATTAAAGTTCTAAAAACGAGACATATGTGTTTTGCTTTATAATATAAACCTATGTGGTTTTGATGTGTACCCGTCAATGTTTAATTTTTTTAAGCCCCGATAGACATATTACCCCCGTTTACTTCGCTTGAGCTTTATACTTTAAAAGTTTTGGTTTTCATACGTATCAATTTTCTGGCTTGTTTTGTCCGGACAACCCCCCAGCTCCTTTTTCATATGGCTTTGTTTCTCTCGCAGAGTGCTGCACTCCCATACTCCACTTTCTATGCTTCGGCTTTGCCTTCCAAATATGGTTTTCGTACGTCTGGATTCTACGTCTGTATTTATCTTTCGCCCACCGAATCCCATTTCTTTGTCTTTATTGTGTCTGTTGCGGAATAGTTTCTTCTTACACTACTTTTTTTATTCATTTTTAGGGTTCCGTACCCAAAGGGTAAAAACTCTGTCTGTCCGTCCGTCTCTCACCAGGCTGTATCTCATGAACCGTGATAGTTAGACAGCTGAAATTTTCACAGATGATGTATTTCTGTTGCCGCTATAGCAGGAAATACATCAAAATAGAATAAAATAAATATTTAAGGGGGCTCCCATACAACAAACGTGACTTTTTGCTTGTTTTTGCTCGATATTGATAACGGCAACAGGTAGACGATTGAAATATTCATAGAATATTTCGAAATATACCTTATATCCTTTAAAAATAAATAATTAAATAAAAATAATATTAAAGGGGGCTCACATGCATCAGACACGATTTTTTTGCCGTTTTTATGGATAATGGTACGGAAACCTTCGTGGGCGAGTCCGACTTGCACTTGACCGGTTTTTTTATCAGCTTTAATTGTGAAAGGATTGAAACTGTAAAATGTTGTAAACGGGATGTTCATCATTAAATAGCTCATCATCTTCAAATCAGATCAGTGATTTTTTATAATTATCTTCCTCCACCATAAAGTTATGTACAATGCGAAATTGCAGTTAAATTGGTTGTAAATTACTGCTTTTATTTTTGGTTGCAGGCTTAAACCCGAACAAACATATACATGCTTGAAATTAAATATAAATAATAACTTATTAAAATATCCCTACGCATTTTTGGACCTATGTCTCCATCTGTTGGAGAAATTTGGAACTAACAAGAATTTATTATGGAAATTTTCGTGGACTGGTATTTTTCTGTTCTAAAGGAACGAAATGTTGTAAATTAAAAATAAGAAAGTCACTTGGAATTAAACTTGGAACAGACAGCGAAAGAAATATTTGCAATCATAGAAAAATCAAATTTTCTTGCGCGGCTCGAGGTCTAATCTTTTCGATCGGGTAACTACCGTACAGCGACTGAGCCAACCATTTGATAAGTATATGTATAGGAGAAAGTACCGTTCTAGTTTATAATTGTTCATGTTTTGTGAATTAAAATTAAATTAAATACACAAAGTATGGACAAAGCAGGCATACCGCCACCTAGCGGCGGCTGTGGTAACCTTCAAGATGTAGAATTAAAATAAATTTCAGCGCCATCTTGTAACATATTCAGCCTAAACGTCATTTTCAATTTTCATTTCGCGAAATTATTTAACATTTATATAAATATCTCGTAAACCGCTGAACCGATTTTGATGCCCAACGAACTTGAAAATTGTATTTATAAGACCTATACACATTCTAAATTTCATCTTAATTTGAGCATTGGTTCTAAAGTTATCGTGGAACAAACATACATACATACATACATACATACATACATACAAAAAATGTCTTTTCGCCTCAACTTGAATTGAAGACCTCGCTCGCTTCGCTCGTTCGGTCAAATACTCGTAATAAATAGTTAGTGTACTAGTACTCGTTAGTGGAATCAGTTAAACCAATTCAATGCAAATAAACCTTTCAAATGTGAAACTCATGTATCAGTTTACTTGATATAAAATAAAAGCCGCTAGCTGGATGCACACAACACGCAGTGAAACATTGATCCAGCCGCAGCACACGTTTCCTGTCCAATTCAGAACGAGTCAACATATCTCTGACAACAATGTGACACATGTGTGACGCCTTCTCGCTTGTCTATTTTTGGTCGATGTGATTGTTTGAGAGCAATTTAACTAAATTGCACTCAAACAAATTAAGTAATTTTATTCGTTTGGTTGTTTTCGTTTAGCTACCATATCGGTTTAAGAAATTTTAAGTAAAATTTGCAAAATAAAAAAGAAATATATATATATACGGACAAATCACACAGATTGAGCTAGCCCCAAAGTAAGTTCGAGACTTGTGTTATGGGATACTAACTCAACGATACTATATTTTATAACAAATACATATATAGATACACATCCAAGACCCAGGCTAATCTGAAAAAGATCATTTTCCATCTTGACCTGGCCGGGGATCGAACCCGGTCACCCCGTGTTGCAGGCTGGCGTGTTGACCGCTGCGCCACGGAGCTAGTCGAAAAAGAAAACTCGGAATCCAGATCACAATCAATAAACTATATTATAAATGTGAAAATTTGTTTGTTAATTTGTTTTGCTTTCGCGTATTAACTACCTTCTGGATGTTTGTTAGAAGAGGACGTACATTCCTTTCATCCAGATTTTATATTTACACAATATATGACAATTACCATAGAAAATAATGTTTATGTTAACGTAAACAGAACATATTTTACGAAGCAACAATGCGAAGAAAGTCGCCAAAATGCACTTCTGTGACGAACACTAGAATTGCAGAATGTCAGAGCGTCACGTGGTTTTCTTTCTCGTACAGCAGGATTGTGGAACGGACTCCCTCCCGAGGTTTTTCCTGTGTGCTATAACTTGAGGTCCTTCAAAAGGCGTGTTTACAGGTATCTTAAGAGTCGGCAACGCATCAGCACCTCCTCTGGTGTTGCAGATGTTCATGGGCGACGTTGACCACTTCCCATCAGGTGGCTCGTCTGCTCGTTTGCCGTAAAATATACATAAAAAAAAATTACGAGACAATGCAAGCATTGGAGAATTTGGAAAACAGTTTTGTAGAGTCAGGAATATACATCGTATATTTAGTAAATTTAAAGGATATTTCTTTTTTGGGAGAACACTCTTTTTTAAGAGCTTGCTTGATGAAAGGACTCGGATTTTTTTAAATTATAGCACTTTCCACAGCCCGGCACTGCTCCACTATACAGTGCATGTTAAGTAGAAACGCAGTCGCCGCCGCTTTCACTGCTGTCGGATCGGCCAGTCATTTAAATTAGCAGCTTCTTTAAATCCTACACTTATTATAATGTATTATACGGTCTTTAAAGAGAGTGGAATACGCTTTCTCTCAAATCTCAAAAATCAATATACGGGAATGTTATTTTTCCACTGACGGAGTCGGGCCGGAACGGGTTACCTATGCAGTCCATGTTTGTGAATAATTACAATAAACAAATCCACTACGCCTTTGGAACGGAATTCAAACCCTACGGCCTTTAGCCATAAGTCATTGTTGATTTTTTAACTCATCGCACGCGAAACATGGATTAGTTATCAAGAAAGTTAACAATCATCTCTTTAAAAAAAAAAAACATTTAACGACTTCCTTAATAGGCTAGTTTTCTAAAAAAATATAATTAGTCCGTCAATTAGATATTCAAAAAATATTGGACACGTATTTTTTCTTTTGTCGATTTAACAAAAAATGATAAAGATTTTGAAATTCATGATAAAGATTTCAAATGACGTCATAGTTTGCTACAATTCTTAGCAAACTTTGACGTCACGAGCCCCCACTCCTGAACTTTGACGCGCTTTATCTTTATTATTTATTGTTTATTTGACAAAAGAAAAAATACGTGTCCAATATTTTTTGATTATCTAACTGACGGACTAATTGTTATGTTATTATTACGACCCAGGAAAAATGAAAATGAAAATGAAAAATGAAAATGAATAATTTTTATTCAAAGTAGGATACATATATCGCTTTTTAAACGTCATATGTTTCTGTTGTTTATTTTTCTTTCTTTTATGTTTGTAAAATCGAAAAACTACTAGCGTTTCGGAATGACCACTGCTGAGAAGAATACGCCGAAAGAAACTCAGTCCAGTCTTGGTCTCTATGTGCCTGAAAAGGAAACTAGCCTATTTATAATTAATAACTTATGTTACACCAGAATACACATATTTTAACGAAATAAAGTAACTCACATAATGAACTTGAAAAACAACACACTTCTTTTGTGAGAGCAATTTAAAAATTAGATAAGTGTATGCCAGTTACAGTTTCATCGCATTCCTAACGCACGGTCTGGTTCGAGCGGTGCTAGTATATTTGTATTGGAATCAGGTCTTAGAATTAATTGCAAGCAGCCGGCCTCTCTCGACAGATAGTGCTCGGAGCGGAGGTTTGAATTTGCAATGAATGCCCGTTTTTGTTCGCCAGTCGGAATATAAGCTTTCGGTTTACTGGTCTATTGGTGACAAGGTAGAGTAATAACTCTACCAATTTAGGTTGCTCAGCCAGCTGGTACATTTTACGTTGTTTCTTTGCATTGAACTAGCATGGGGAAGTATCATATAGTAGCTTGAAATACGTGAGTCTTATGGCCCCTAGCTCTGTCTACCTCGTAAAGAATAACAGCATAATTATATGCATGGTAATTAAACCTTGCAAACTTCTGGCGTTCTAAGGCTTGAATTTTAAACAAGGAGCCCAACGACCTATTTAGCGACACTTCATCCGCGTACAATCTGCGCGGATTAATACTGCAGGCGACGTAATTACGCCGCGTAATATCCGCCACGCAATCCGAGAACTCTCTCGGCGCGCGGAATGCATACTCAAAGCCTGCTCACGCCCCGATGAGGTTCTTCCTGGCTATACATAAATTACATGTCACACGTCTTTTTGTTATTTATTCAGAATGCTAACTTCTGCCCCCGTTTTCCTGTTTATCGCACAACCTGTCGTACAAAAAGAGAAATAAGTTTTATTTTATTGCTCATTTAAGCGTTTTCGTAGTTAGCCTAGTAGAAGTTATGATTTGACAAAATACTGAAGTCTGGTAAAAAACGGTCACCTGCCTGAGGCCTGCACTCCTTGGGTAGCTACAAAACCGCAAACATCGCTCTGTGAAAAATATGGAAGTGTATTTCCACGCTAAGAATCGAATTCTAAACTTCTTGCGTATTAGACTAGCGTGTTAACCACTGAGCTACGAAGATCTCGACATTATAGTTTATTTATCATTAATTAACATCTATTTGACTACCTAGTCGAGTTAACACACGAGCAGGCAATTAAGGCGCTGTGCATCAGAAGAATACCGTAAAACGTTTATTTTTTCGTCGTGCAGTTAGCCTTATTTTTCATGGAAAACTAGCATGAAAAAAAAAAGAAATACGGTTCAAAGATCAAAATAAATTATTACATCAAAATATTTTGAATAAAAAAATATTTTAAACCTAGCAAAATAAAAAAAGCAAAAAAGCTATATCCAGAAAAAGTTTTGTCGCGAATCACTTGATATTTTCAGCGACAACTACCAACTTTTTTACGTCTATAAAAAGTATATGAGCAAGATGACTACCTAAAAAAATATTAAAATATTGTATTTCTAGTTAGGTTTATTTATATGTAATAATATATAGATTACAGTATTATAATGATTATAATAGAGCATAAGTAGTATAAACAAATTAAAGTAATTGATATCCAACGTCAAATTGCTTGTCACCAGATATTTGGTTATAATTATTAAATTAAAAGTGAAAATTAACTCGGAAATGGCAGACAGATTTGCAATGAGACTGGTATCGCCACTTTCAACCTTATTTCATTACGAGTATAATTATATCGCGCGATGTCCGCTTGTGATCATGTACGAGTAGTTAGCTCAGGCGATCGCGGCGACACGACACTTTCTTTTAATTTATCCTACACCAAACATGAGCTGAGCTCTGCAAGCTTGATCTATGCCAATATCGCTGAACGCCTCTGATGGAATCGAATTGGCTTATTGCTTTCCATTTCGAGAAAATATAAGATTAGATCAAAACATAGGGAACAAAAAGTTTATAAAAAGTTTTTCATGCTATTCTGGGAAAAAGGCAAAATAAAAAAGTACCACAGTTACTTTTTATCTACTTTTACTTTTCTCTCCACGTGTTGTACACACTAGTTGACGGAATCGTGTCATAGGCGATGCAGCGAGCAGTCCATCACTACTTTTGTTACGTTTTAAAACACGTCATCAAGCTAAACGTGTTTATTAGATCTTATGGTGCATGAGCCAATAAGGTCCTGCAGAGATAAAGACGTGATTAGTACGTATATTCTAGTGGGACTGGTGTGTGGAGTGCGAGCGACGGGAATAACACCGGCTTTGAAGCTAACTGCTAGTTAAAACGCATGAACGCTGAAAGCCTCTAATGGACTCCGATTGAGCACTCGTATCGTGAATTGCCCTATTGCTTTACCCAGATTTTCATGGCTTCCCATTTCACGCAGATTACCAGTCAGATCAAATCGTGGATAATACATACAGAATACTAATCACATTTTAATCCTTTACGCGGTAGTCAGAGCTTAGTGCCATTTGACCTCAGAACTTAGTTTAGCATGACAGTGGGTGTAGGTGGGAAAGGGAATAAAAATTGTGATAGGTTGCTAGCCCCATCGCATATGACGTAGTGAGGAGTGTCTGAAATAAGCGGCGGCAGCACTGTAGCGTCAGGTCTAGTAAGCTGTTATAACTGCTTGTCAAATATCCAATTACAACGGCTTATCGAACCTTACGACACATTATTGACCGAGCGAGCGAAGCGTCTCAGTTTCGACTAGCCGAAAATTCTTTTGTCCGACTGTCTCTGTTCTCGCCTACAGGTCGCATTTCTCAACCGATTCTCATGAAATTTTGTGAGCAGGTTTGGTTTTTATACAGAATTTTTTGTGAGCCTGATTTTCGAAATTTTTAAAAAAGGGCGGATATATGGATGTCCTAAACTTAAAAATCTCACAGCACAGCTATTTGAATAAAAGAAAAAAAAATGTCATTAGACTTTTTTGTTATTCTTATTAAGTCGCAACTTTTTTGTCTGAACAACTTTTTTATACGATAAACTTGAACGTGTTTATAGTCGGCAATTTGCCCAAAATTTGTCTGAAATCTGTATATTTTTTTGTATTAATGCATTCAGTAAGATGTCGTTAATACAAATCTATGGTATGACATGTATGAAAATAGTGCGTAGCACATAACTGTGACGTCGGCGATACATTTATTTCTATATAAACATATCATGTGCGGTATCAAATAAAAGGGCTTTGTAGAGTATGTATGAGTAGATTACACAGAAATAAACTTCACTACCATATTGCTCAAACCCACGGACTATATGTAGTACAAAAGTTAAATATAAATTGAAATGAAAGAAGTCGAAGTAAGAGAGAGTGAAATTGAACAACTTTCCCTAAGGAACATATATCGAAATATGAAAAATATTTTTTGGCTTTTTTATTAAAGTACTAGCTTTCGCCCGCGGCTCCGCCCGCGTTAATGGCGATCCCTCGGGAATAGTACTTTTTCCCGGGATAAAAGGTAGCCTATGTCCTTCTCCATACTCCAGAGAACTTGTATGCAAAATTTCATGATGATCGGTTCAGTAGTTACGCCGTGAAAGCGTAACAAACAAACTCACTTTCGCATTTATAATATTAGTTAGGATGATACTGCGAATTATTTTTATTCAGTGTTTTCACTGAATAAATTTAGAATCCTGAAATAAAAAAAAATTTTTGGGAAAAACTAACTGAAGGAAATCATCCTTTAGTCAATTAGCATTAGAGTAACAGATATATTTTTGAGCACTGGAGGGCAAATGTGGATGTTGGTTGTAAGGGCTCGCGAGGTCTGCTGTTCTCGCAGAACCACTAGTTAATATAAGTACTTATGACTACTCGTATTCAGTACTGCCATCTCCAAACACCCTATTTCCCACGACGTTAGCGGGCAATAAGCTATAGAATTAAAAAATTGAGTTGGGTTGAACTAAATCAAACCTGAAGCGTTTGTGGCCGCATCTACCGCCAGATACACTCTGAGACACAAGTTGGATCCTCACTCGATGCGACATGCACCTTTGATTTTGAAGAACACTATGGCTCATGTTATGGTCATTTTTGAAACCAACACCGGTGAAGAAAAACATGAAGTAGAAGTTAAAAGTTTTCAGATTCACTATTATTTAAACTTGGTTTGGAAGGCACGCCGCAATAATGCAGCAAGTCGAAACGCTGTCTGTCTGACGCCCTTGTTCTTTTAGCGATAATTAAATGGAACGAGTCCTTAAATAAGTTTTAGTAAATGAGTCCAATAAATCACTTTCCCTTTTTACGGATTAAACACTACGCTTTGATGTTTTCATTCATGGAAGGTAAACCTTATTAGG
The DNA here is from genome assembly GCA_947532085.1 of Elegia similella. Classification (NCBI taxonomy): domain Eukaryota; kingdom Metazoa; phylum Arthropoda; class Insecta; order Lepidoptera; family Pyralidae; genus Elegia; species Elegia similella. Next base: position 178,656 of record OX383942.1, read on the forward strand.
TTTCTATTAAGACAATAGCCGCGTCGCCATTTACGTTCGCTAATCGTCGGCGATGATCGTCGGCCTGGCAAATCAATTCAATCAGCCTCGCGGACGACACGCGCCCGGCGGTAGGGTCACGACACGCGATTCTCGCGAAACTACGATTGCGGTAAGTTTCAAGCTCGCTGCCTCTGAAGTGGTCACGTGTGGTCTGGAGAAGGATAAGGAAAATTGGTTAGACAAGGAGAAATATCAATGCAAAGGTACTGAAAATTGTGGAAAACGAATGAGGACAGTCGTTCTACGTCGTATCTGACCCAAAGGCTTTCCATTGCTATTCAACGTGGCAATGCAGCCAGTATAATGGGAACCTTTGGGCCAGGGACGATCAGGGGCGGTCTTTTAGACTGAGAATTTTGACGAAGCGTGTAGCGAATACTGTTTTATATATATTATGACAAAGCATGTTGCTGATTTATTTCTGTAAACTTTTGACGAAGCATGTTGCTGATTATTCTTTGTTTTAATGAGGACTGACAATCGAAATAGAAAAAAAAACTTCGAGGTAAATACTCTGTTAGTTCATATGTACATGTCGCAGCCAACTGGTTGAAAAAGCCGTTCAACAAAGCAGTACACGTCTAGCTTAATTGATTGATTGAGGCGCTTAAAACGCTCAACTCTGCTGATTCAAAAGCCGTCGCATAATTTAATGAGTAGAGCGCCCGCTACCGTGGCGCTAGCTGCGTTTTGAAAACAATATGGCGTCAATTAGCCGGTGTTTTTGATTGTTTCAATATATTTTTAGTAAAGGAAGTAGTAAATATATGGAGGCACATACGAGGATCATGCTCCTGCAGTGGAGATTATAAAGATCTGATGATGATGAGTGATACGAGTGAATCAAAATTTAAACAAATGTTTGAGGACTATTATTATTTATTCGTATAAAATATAGAATATTATGATTATTAATTAGCTATTTATTTATTCTCATTTCATCAAACTTTTAGTAACTCCTTAAACTTAATCCAAGAATAATGTCCAACTAATAACAAAAACTTTTTCCTAATCTTTCTAACTACATACTAAACTAATAGTCACCCTCAATAATTTTCCATTTAACCAGTTGGCTAAGCGTCGTCTAGTTGTAATGTTGACCGTTGCAGTCAAAATTCGGCTAAACGACATATAGACTTGTAAGTAAGATGATTGGTCAATTAATATGTCATGAAAAAAGAGTTTAAGTAAAAAGAGACTAAGGGATATAAAAAATAGTTTTGTGGCCTAATCAGCAGGAGGTTGTAGTTAAATCAGTCAGTGCAGAGTGGCGTCAACTCTGCACAGCTACAATGTCCTTAAATAAAAGGATATTTAGTGGACATTCGTTTTTGAAGATTTCAAATAGTCGATTGTCATTTCCGACAGTATTTTCGAGCTAGTATAGCATATTTACACTAACATTATAAAGGGAAAAGACTTGGTTGGGTGTTAAAAATAGGTAAACCTATTTTAACAACGGTTTCACCAATAAAAACTAATATTATTAGCCTTAGACTTGAAACATATAATAAATAAAAATAATAGGGATCCGTACAAAAATTGCAATGGCGTAACCCATTGTATAAAAAAAAACTATAAACGAATGATATTTAATCTCTCTGTCATCTTAGCGTATTTCCGGTAATACTCGAACCTTAAATAGTTCGGACCCCGGCGTCCGCTTAGTTCAGCATAGAATGAGATACCAACATAATTCATATTCTCATAAAACAAATAAAAATAATAAGGATATCATTGCGTGAATAAACCAAAACTCACGTGGACGAAGTCGCGGGAAACAGCTAGTGAAATAATATAATTTTACTCACTTTGTATCTACAACAGTATCTTAGCAACCTGTATGTGGTCAGCCTAAGCAAAGGTACCGAAGAGGGCGCAGCGCGGGCGGGGGGCGGGGGCCGCCCAATAGTTCCACGCAAATGGAACGCTAAACGCCGGGGCTTCGCCCGCCGGCGACACGATTACGATACACTTTTGCAAATCACGTCGCCGGCAAAAACGTTAACGACTTCGCTCAATCAATTATGCAGATACAAGTGTTTTTGCTCGTTTTTTGCTCGGAGCCGAGGAGACAGTATCTGAAGATAACAGAATATCGATGAATTCATATTTAGCTACGGTAAAGTCTCAGCTTCATCTGAGCGTATTCCTGGTCGCATCCTAAACTGTGTTGCGTCGGAGCACCAGCATTCATGCTGTGATATGATATTGCGAAAGTTGTCACGGCCTGTCGAAAATTGCCTGCGAAAGTTGTGACGCCGATCCTTTTTGGGTAGCTCCAGAACCACAGGCACAGACTTGTACTTCATATTCACACATCTGTGTGAATATGAAGTACAAGTATTAGCCGCGCCGCGAGTCGTGCCCGTTGCCACCATGGCAGGCTGGCCACTGAAACACGGAGGCCGTCAAGTCGATTTAGGTTTAATAACATCTGAAAAAAATCTCCTCCGAAGATGAAACATCGCGCCATTTCTGTGGTCATCCCCTTTAGTTTGGTTGTAGTCGATTCATTCGATTATTTTTCCTCCGCCGAGAAAACGTCACCTTCTTCAAGTCACTAGGTGTCAAATCATCCGCTGTTACTGATGGCTTATCTACGGGTCTCCTGTCCAGTCACATTAAAACGACATAAAATATTTATTTAAGTATTGGCCTATTTTAATAAAAGGAACATTCAAATTATAAAAACAAAAAGGTACCTAACTAAAACAATATGTTACTATAATTAAATATAAAAAAAGCTGTTGTCGATTAACAATTATAAAATAATCAACAAAATGTAATAAAACCAAATAATTTAACAATAATAAAGATATATCTTCATATTATTATTTGTATCTCTCTTATTTCACGGGTGTTACCCCGGTTCTTTGAGAGGCTTGCGTGGGGATATAGATCCAACACGTAGAAGCCCTTTGGAGAAGTTGATGTAATGTTGGTCTCTAGCCAGAACCCGTTCCTAGAAATACCAATGTGTGATATGCCCTTGAACAGGTCTTGGCCGGAGGAGGAACTTTTGCATCTTAAAAAAGAAATTAATGGGTTTATTGGATTGAGATTTGGGTGGACTTATATTATTATTATTTTTATGATGAGATGCAGAGAAAAATATACCATGACAGCGGATAGCGCTCGGAAGTTCATGCTCGTTATACCTACGTGGAAAAGTAATAACATTTTATTCTGAATTAGTTTCGGTAAGGTTAGTCAACTGCGTTAGTCGGTTTGCCAAGGGGGCTGGTGAACACGAGAGCTAATGCGATTATTGCTGGAGATTTCGTGAAGATTGTGCCAGGATCGCGCCGCGTCTGTTGTGGGATTGTCATAATCGCTCATGATCAAAGATAAAGCCGCTTTGTGTTTTCAAAGATTTCAGGTTTTGTGCTCATTTATAACACAGGATGTTACAGAAACGTGAAATAATATTTTTAAATACAAATAATATTTATTGTAGATCACAGGTAAAAAAGGTCTTACAATATGGTCAGTGCACACGTATTCTGCCCAAATTTATATCAAAAATACGTTTAAATTAGAGGAACATGATTATCTCATGATTTCAAAAAACCTATTTTTTTATCAAAATAGGTGCATAAAATACATTCCAAATAAACTATGTTAGTTGATTGTGCGATATAAATATTGTATAAACAGCAGTAGTGGCTCAGTAGTCCAAGTGACTTCTGAGCAAAACGTCCAGGGTTGAAAGCCTGCCCGGCCCGATAAGTACCTCTGAGTTTGTCGACCAATTTGACTAAAGTACGGTCATTTTAATCGACCACTACCTGTATCGGGTAAAGGAAAATACCGTGGGGCAACCTGCTCACTAGTGAAGTGTTCACTAGTGAGTGAAATGAAGTAAGCAATCGCAACCTAAACAATCGCAACTCCATTATTTGCTGCCAAAGCAGTCACTGTGTGCGTTTCGTTCCACACAATGACAATGACAAGAGCCTAGTAATCGTCAGTGAGAATGAGACACAATGAGTTTAATTAATTTATATGTATAACTAGCTTTCGCCCGCGGCTCCACCCGCGTCAATGTCGATCCCTCGGGAACAGTACTTTTTCCCGGGATAAAAGGTAGCCTTTGTCCTTCTCCGAACTCCAGAGAACTTGTATGCAAAATTTCATGATGATCGGCGCAGTAGTTACATCGTGAAAGCGTAACAAACAAACAAACAAACATACAAACAAACAAACTCACTTTCGCATTTATAATATTAGTAAAGATCACACTTCTTGTTACTAAATTAAGCTATTACAAATAATTAATGACGCGAGTAGCGTTTTTTTTATATATTTATTTCATAAGGTAATCTTAAATACCAATCATGCGCATAAGAGTAATTTATATTTTAATGTTATCTGTTGTTTTGTTCCAGAATTTAAAAAAAATGTTTTTTTATTCTTGTTAGGCATTTACCATTTGCCACAAGATGTCCAGCAAAATACGCTGTATCTTTGAAATTTAATGCCAGAATCTGTTCGTCAACAGAGTATAATTTTATTTATCTTTAATAAGTGTCCTAACGGTCGTCAGCGTAACAAGTCCAGACAGTGTGAATCCGCACTTCATGTAAGATATTACTTCCCCCGAGGCACCGACATCCTGCGTAATTTTTTTCTTGTGTCCCAATCCGACGGCACAAACAAGAAATTAACAAAAGGAAAACTTACCTCTATATTTTTAAAAGTTACGCCACGTGGGTAAGTAAATACTCAAACAAACGGTTTCACTAACATATATTTCTTCGGTGCTCGTATTGTTGACAAGTTTCAGAAGGCTAGTAAGAATGGGCGCGAGCATTTACACAGAAGCCCGACTATGCGGGCGGCAGTCGACTGCAGTCCTTGACACTCACCCAAGATCTCACAAAGATGGCCTTCTGAATAAGCTGATGTAACTTCACAGTTTTTGTTTTACTCATGTATTGTCAAGTTGAAAAGTTACATCTTTGTTTTAGTTATCGATTTATTTTTGTCTTTCCATTTGATATTAATATTCCTCGTGTTAAAATGAAAACATTAAAAATCTTCATGACATTTACATTATGTTAGAAAACTTTACAACAAATGTTACTGTTGCGTCTTCCTGAAAGAGCCACTGCATTCTCCGGTCAACCCCAGAATCACAGTAGAGGAAAAAGTAAGCACTCACCTGGATTCGTTTGTGAACAGGAGTTGGTGAAGGAATCGCCTTCGACGGGGCCTCGTGCCGGCCGGCTAGCGATCTTCTTGCTTGAACCGTATTCCTTTTCACTGCCTACACTTGTGGTACACCATCACACACTCGCGGATGAGATCTAAGGTTCTTTTCGGCCAGCGAACTCTTAGGAGACGTTATTTTTAGTTGTTTTATCAGCGCAAGCGACGCGCTAACATGACTCGATCGCCATATTTTTTGGACTGTCTTTTTCGGCCAATCACAGGCCGTCTCGGCGAAATAGGAGGGATGTATGGGAGGGGAAACGGAAATAGAGATAGGTATTTTTATTAAGGTTTTAAAGTTAATGCTTACACATTTTCCCCCACCTGAAATCCACAAGGGTTTCACAGAGAATGCAAATTGAAAGATAAAAAACCAAAAGCAATAGCTACGCACTATTGCAAGAATATCTAGAAATATTATTTTCGAAAGATAAAGTAATAAATAAGTTTTAACTAGCCTAAGGATAGTGTGTATTTATGTTTTAGTAATTTATGAAAAAAAAATATATCTTAACTAATTGGTAAGGGACAAACCTTTACTACCGGCCTACGAAAGGTCTTTCCGTTAGCAGTTCGGAAAGTAACTACTCTGATTACTTGATCCGAACCAGCATGCACTTGCACAATACGTGCCAACTTCCAAAACATCGGCAGAAGATTAGGTTCGTTAACTATGACTAAGTTATCTATTTTAATATTTGGTTCATGTACGAACCTTTTGTTCTTTCGTTGTAATGTATGAAGATAATCACGCTGCCATACGCGCCAAAATCTCTGGGTAATTTTCTTAAGCATGACCCAACGAGAGCGCGGACACGAAATAAAACATCTAACACACTTTGACAGCACGGTACGTATCAGAAGTCTCAATCCAATTATCCAAAACTGGCGTTGAATAAGAGATTGTAAGGTTCGAGGTCCACAATGCAAATATTTTTTATGAAAATGTTTTATTATAATTTTAGATATTGGACATTGTTTATGTAACAAAAAAGGGTGTAACGCAGATGGTGACAGATTAGCCTCATCGATGCGTTCCCGTACCCGCACGATCCCATCATCGTCCAGGAAAGGTGAAAGTTTTTGAATGGACTTTACACATGGTTCATTATCTCGCACTCGACTGACTTCGGAAGACATATAATGATACTGACTCAATTTAAATAATACTTTAGTTGACTTCTCGAGTTCAGTACTACTGAGAAATGAAAGAATTCGATTTTGCCTTACAACCCTCGAATTTGAAATAAATCTTATACACCATGCTACAATTCTTAGAATTTTTGTAAAAAAGGAATGTCTGGCAATTAAGTCCAGAAGTGGGTTACTCACATTAATCATGTGAAGACTTTTAGTTTCTAGTGATTTAAACTCGGGTAAGTATTCTTTTGGAAGTAGAACCCGTTTGTTAGGCCATTGACTAGGCAAATCCTGTAGCCAAGAAGGACCTTTCCACCACAGAGGATGGTCTATAAGCTCTGGACAGGACACTCCGCGACTACAACAGTCGGCCGGGTTATCCTTAGACGAAACATAATACCAGTGATCGGTACTAATCAAGTCAGTTGCTTGAATGACACGATTGGCTACATACATTTTTAACAAATGAGGGGCTGTATTAAGCCATGACAAGGTAGTGCTGCTGTCTGAATAAGCTCGAATAGAATTAATAGTTATATGGTCTTTAAGCAAATTATACATATGCGATAGAACTTTTGCCAGAAGCACCGCTGCGCTTAGCTCGAGTCTATTTACCGTGGTAGGTTTTAAAGGAGCTACTCTAGATTTTCCAATCAGTAAACTAGTCGCAGTAGAAATTCTGGGCTCATTAGTTACCACACAAATATACACACAACAACCATAGCCTTTCAGAGAACCATCACAGAAACCTACCAAGTGTACTTCCATCGGATTGGAAGGTATAACTAACCGCGGAAGAGAAATTTTTCGTAAATCAGACAAATTGGCCGCCATTAAATGCCATTGTTTGATTAAATGTTTTGGAATAGTCTCATCCCACGATAAATTTAACCGCCATATTTCTTGCAACATCGATTTTGCTGCAAAGACTACTGGGCATATCCAACCGAGTGGATCGAAAATGCGGGCTACTAAAGAGAGTATGGATCTTTTAGTAAATTTGACTTCGAACGAGTCTGAAAAGGCATATGAAAAAGAATCATTAATGGGATTCCATCGTATCCTTAATATTTTGACAAACTCATTTCCCGATTCATCGAAGGATTTGGAACTTTGACAAAATTCAGGAGGAACATCCTTGAGAAGACGAGGAGCGTTAGTAGTCCATTTCTCGGGTCTTATCAATATTTGCTGATACATACGACGGATGTCGGCAGTAAAAACTATTTTGTGAAGTCTAAATTTTGTCACTAAATCGACAATATCCACTTGCAACTTAGGACCCACACGAACAATATTATTGAGTGACAGATTATTCGAGGTCCGACTACTGGCATCGAAGACTACTCGTAAACGTGTCGTTGTACTATCGGGTCGTATTACACAATGGTGAGGAATAATATAACGGTCAGTAGACAAAGATTCAGCAGGCTGCTTAAATCTTCGTACTGCTGCATAAATTCCTTATATTCCGTTTTTAACTCAGTCTGGCTGGCAAGACGCTTTTCCAAGTTGAGAAAACGGTTAAGAGCCTGATGATATGATTTCCCTAAGGCTGGAGTATCATCTTTAAGCATAATTGGTACAACATAACGACCTTCGGAGGTACGATATGTGCCAATTTTATATTTTTGTTTACATATTTCATCCTCAGGACCGGAAATTTTACATTTCGACGGTTCTTCGGATTCCCAAAACCGTTGAACGATCTCATCGAGCGCACAAGAAGACGCGATGAGTGACGTAACGGGTGTGGCTGGAGATTGAGCCACTTCACATATTTCATCCATAGGACCGGAAATTTTACATTTCGGCGGTTCTTCGGATTCCCAAAACCGTTGAACGATCTCATCGAGCGCACAAGAAGACGCGATGAGTGACGTAACGGGTCTGGCTGGAGTTTGAGCCACCACGTTTTGAAGAAACTGACCACTTATCACCCAGCCGAATACACTAGACAGTGCACATGGAAAACCAGGACCTGGGCAATAACGTGAACCAGTATATATCTGGTCAAAACAGTCTACTCCTAACAACAGATCGATCGGACCCGATTTATCAAAATCTTGGTCGGCGAGATCCAGATGTTTAAACTTTTCCTTGACAACCGACGGTAACGAAGTTGAAGGAACAATTGAAGTGATTTTAGGCAAAACCACTAATGGTATATCAAATTGGGGCGAGTCATTTGACCTAGGCACAATAGAGCCAAAAGTATAACCTTTAATATTACATACATAATTTTGACCGAGACCGGTTACATTTAAATTACACTTTTTTATATGTAAACCTAACTGTCGCACACAGCTACTTGTAATAAAAGAGTCCATCGAACCACTATCTATGATTATACGAGCATGCTGCAATGAACCATCCACTCTTCTCAACCGAACCACTGCTGAACCAATAATTTTGGTACTCATAGGTGACTTTGACATGTTTGGCTGAGTTGTACAAGTTAGGGAAGTGCTCATATTGGAATTCTCAGAAACCTTTAGGTCAATGGTATTAGCTAATAAACTTTTATGTTCTTCATGTAATAATGTATTATGTTTTGAGTTACAAATGAAACACATGGACTTAGACTTGCAGTCTGTACTAGTGTGACCGGGCCTTAAGCAGTTTTGACATAATTGTAACTCTTTAACTATTTTTTGTCGCTGTCCTATATTCATAGAATGTAATTTACCACAGCGATATATTGAATGATTTTCATGACAATACGCACAGGCAGCCTGATTAGGTTTATTATTATTTGAGTTCGAAGAAGTAATTAAGGAAGAATTTGATTGCCGAGAAAAATTATCTTTCTTTGTATTATTGTGGTTTTGTTTATTTGTAGAATTGAATGACTGTAAATTACTAGGTTGACTAACCTCTAATACCTTTATATAATTCTGTAAATAAACAATCAAATTATTAAATTTAGGAATTTCTTCGGTATTTTGTAATTCAAACCTTTTCCTAGTTTCTGTATCAAGCGGCCGAGATGCTATGTAAAATAAAAGAAATTCACTTAAATCATCAATATTTAACCCGCGCAAGGCACTAACACATTCATAAAGTGTGTTGGTTAATTGTGATAAGTTTGATAATGATGGCCGTTGGATCGGATTTAATTTTATTATTTTTTCTAAATAAGCGGTAGCTAAAATACGTTTATTATCATACCTGTCTAGCAACGCTGCATAAACAACAGAATAATTAGCTGATGTTATAGGAACACCCTTAGCTAGTGTCAGGGCATATCCAGACAGACATGACAACAAATAGTAAAATTTCTCGGTGTCCGACAACGAAACATTTTTATGCACAAGCGACGTATAACTGTCTTTAAACATCTGCCAGTTCTCTATATTACCATCAAACTTAGCTATTTGCAATTTAGGTAATTTTACTTGAGAGTTGGAATGCGCATGACTTTGACACAGTTCCGAGCGCGAACTGACGTCGAGAGAGTCAGCAAACTCAATTACAAAATAGTATAACTCGTCAAATGACAACAAAGCATTATTATCGATAACAAATTGAGGATTTAGTTTAAGTTGCAACTGGTTTACACGATCGCAACGATCGTGTAAACCAAAAATAAAACTAAATTGGCATCCTTTCGAGCTAGGTATAAAAGAATTGATAAAATTGAAAAATGGAATGCAACATTCCATGAAATTATCACGAATTTTATCAATTCTTTTATACCTAGCTCGAAAGGATGCCAATTTAGTTTTAGTTTAAATGGAATGCAACATTCCATGAAATTATCACGAATTTTATCAATTCTTTTATACCTAGCTCGAAAGGATGCCAATTTAGTTTTATTTTCTTTCGTAATTTTTGCTAAGTCATAAAGTATTTGCATATTTTTAAACTCATATTCACGTTTTTTAATGGTTGACATTAATTCTCCTTCTGCCATGTTTTCGCCAAGCACTAATTGTGAAAGTACGAGTAAGGTAGGTAGGTAGCAAAAGTTTAAATGGAAACTGAGTAATGGAACAGATATTCACAAAACACGTAGGTTTTAAAACTACGGACTATTACTTATAATCATAAATACACACCTCGCTGCTATTAATTAACCTTAGGTAGGTATCTAGGCTATCCAAAATAGTTCGTAAGCCTGAGTAACAAGATAGTACCTTATGGCATACAAATCGACCGATTAAGGGATTATTACAAGGGAATTAACGAGATAAGAAGTATGTACTCGTAAGCAATAGGTATTTACTATGGTATGGCACAGGTATGAAATTTCCTGTTTGATCCGAGATTGTTAGACAAATAGACAAATGCTAGGTGGGTAAGTACCTAGTTAATTTGAATCTATAATAACTCTATTTATGAATAAATTAGTTATCCATATTTGGAAATAACTTTAATTGAAAATATTGAAATTAAGTGGGTAAATTTGAAATAAGTACGTGAGGAATGTCCTCACAGGAGGCACCATAAATTAATGTTGCGTCTTCCTGAAAGAGCCACTGCATTCTCCGGTCAACCCCAGAATCACAGTAGAGGAAAAAGTAAGCACTCACCTGGATTCGTTTGTGAACAGGAGTTGGTGAAGGAATCGCCTTCGACGGGGCCTCGTGCCGGCCGGCTAGCGATCTTCTTGCTTGAACCGTATTCCTTTTCACTGCCTACACTTGTGGTACACCATCACACACTCGCGGATGAGATCTAAGGTTCTTTTCGGCCAGCGAACTCTTAGGAGACGTTATTTTTAGTTGTTTTATCAGCGCAAGCGACGCGCTAACATGACTCGATCGCCATATTTTTTTTTTTTTTTTTTTTTTTTTTTTTTTTTACAAAATTTGAATTAGGCATTTGTCTCCCATCTCACCTGATTTTTTTTGACTGTCTTTTTCGGCCAATCACAGGCCGTCTCGGCGAAATAGGAGGGATGTATGGGAGGGGAAACGGAAATAGAGATAGGTATTTTTATTAAGGTTTTAAAGTTAATGCTTACACAGTTACAATGATTTTACTGAGCGTAAAACCAATGATGACAACGTCTGGTATCGTATATTCAGGGTCTAAGAGAAAAACATAGTTCAATCCGTCACTCTGAATGAAATTTTACAATGATGATTTTAATACGAGATCATACATAATTTTGTTGCTTAGAAATCTACTTCTTGACGAAGGAGATTTTCTGCAATCTTATTATTTGTGTTGCAGAGTTGAAAAGGGTGAGAGGTGCGAGCGTTGTTTGTATAGGATCGATTGAATAATTCTGCGATGAATCAACAGCCCAGCAATTACCGGCGGCGGGCGAACCCAAAATATGTGACAACAACGCTCTGCCCGACCTTTATTCATGAGCGATGTCGCTGTACGTAGAGGCTTTTTGAATTTCACTACTCTGTACAGTATGAAATAGTCATTATATGATCTGATTCTGGCCAACTTAGCAATAGATATTACAATTTTTGAATTAAGATAAGACAATGTAAGATTTATTTGTATAAATTGAAAGCACTGGCTTGGTACAAATCCATCGATAAGCTGGTTGAATTTTTATGGGTACATTTTTTTTAGTCTTTTGCCTTATTTACTTACCTCACTGTATTTTTTTAGGCTATAAGGGGTTTTATTCCGAGATTAAATGATTGCCAAGGTGTTCTGTTTAGTGTCAGTGTGTATTTTTCACCAATTTCAACAAAAAGGAGGTTATCAATTCGGTTGTATGTTGTTTTTTATATATTTGTTTCCTGAGATATCAGTTATTTATTTACCAATTTAAATGTTATTTTGGTTTGTGTTGCGACATCCTGAAAAAGTCACTGCATTCTCCGATCAACCCCAGAATCACAGCAAGGGAAAATTTAGTAAACACTCACCTGGATTCGTTTGTGAACAGGATTCGAAAGGATTCGCCTTCCACGGGACTTGGTCGACCGGCCGACGACCCTTGTGCTTGAACTTTATTATTTTCTTGCTGTCTACACTTGTGGTACACCATCACACACTCGCGGATGAGATTTAAGGTTGTTTTCGGCCAGCGAAGCTCTTAGGAGTCGTTATTTTTAGAAATTATATCAGCGCAAGCGGCGCGCTAACATGACTCGCACGCCATATTTTTACGACTGTCTTTTCGGCCAATCACAGGCCGTCGCGGCGAATTAGGAAATATGTATGGAAGGGGAAACGGAAATATAGATAGGTAATTTTATTAGGGTTTTAAAGTTAATGCTTACACATTTTCCCCCACCTGAAATCCACAAGGGTTTCACAGAGAATGCAAATTGAAAGATGAAAAAACAAAAGCAATAGCTACGCACTATTGCAAGAATATCTAGAAATATTATTTTCGAAAGATAAAGTAATAAATAAGTTTTAACTAGCCTAAGGATTGGATAGTGTGTATTTATGTTTTAGTAATTTATGAAAAATGTCTTAATTAATTGGTAAGGGACAAACCTTTACTACCGGCCTACGAAAGGTCTTTCCGTTAGCAGTTCGGAAAGTAACTACTCTGATTACTTGATCCGAACCAGCATGCACTTGCACAATACGTGCCAACTTCCAAAACATCGGCAGAAGATTAGGTTCGTTAACTATGACTAAGTTATCTATTTTAATATTTGGTTCATGTACGAACCTTTTGTTCTTTCGTTGTAATGTATGAAGATAATCACGCTGCCATACGCGCCAAAATCTCTGGGTAATTTTCTTAAGCATGACCCAACGAGAGCGCGGACACGAAATAAAACATCTAACACACTTTGATAGCACGGTACGTATCAGAAGTCTCAATCCAATTATCCAAAACTGGCGTTAAATAAGAGATTGTAAGGTTCGAGGTCCACAATGCAAATATTTTTTATGAAAATGTTTTATTATAATTTTAGATATTGGACATTGTTTATGTAACAAAAAAGGGTGTAACGCAGATGGTGACAGATTAGCCTCATCGATGCGTTCCCCCACCCGCACGATCCCATCATCGTCCAGGAAAGGTGAAAGTCTTTGAATGGATTTTACACATGGTTCATTATCTCGCACTCGACTGACTTCGGAAGACATATAATGATCCTGACTCAATTTAAATAATACTTTGGTTAACTTCTCGAGTTCAGGACTACTGAGAAATGAAAGAATTCGATTTTGCCTTGCAACCCTCGAATTTGAAATAAATCTAATACACCATGCTACAATTCTTAGAATTTTTGTAAAAGAGGAATGTCTGGCAATTAAGTCCAGAAGTGGGTTTCTCACATTAATCACGTGAAGACCTTTAGTTTCTAGTGATTTAAACTCGGGTAAGTATTCTTTTGGAAGTAGAACCCGTTTGTTAGGCCATTGACTAGGCAAATCCTGTAGCCAAGAAGGACCTTTCCACCACAGAGGATGGTCTATAAGCTCTGGACAGGACACTCCGCGACTACAACAGTCGGCCGGGCCATCCTTAGACGAAACATAATACCAGTGATCGGTACTAATCAAGTCAGTTGCTTGAATGACACGATTGGCCACATACATTTTTAACAAATAAGGGGCTGTATTAAGCCATGACAAGGTAGTGCTGCTGTCTGAATAAGCTCGAATAGAATTAATAGTTATATAGTCTTTAAGCAAATTATACACGTGCGATAGAACTTTTGCTAGAAGCACCGCTGCGCTTAGCTCGAGTCTATTTACCGTGGTAGGTTTTAAAGGAGCCACTCTAAATTTTCCAATCAGTAAACTAGTCGCAGTAGAAATTCTGGGCTCATTAGTAACCACACAAATATACACACAACAACCATAGCCTTTCAGAGAACCATCACAGAAACCTATCAAGTGTACTTCCATCGGATTGGAAGGTATAACTAGTCGCGGAAGAGAAATTTTTTGTAAATCAGACAAATTGGCCGCTATTAAATGCCATTGTTTGTTTACATGTTTTGGAATCGTCTCATCCCACGATAAATTTAACCGCCATATTTCTTGCAACAGCGATTTTGCTGCAAAGACTACTGGGCATATCCAACCGACTGGATCGAAAATGCGGGCTACTAAAGAGAGTATGGATCTTTTAGTAAATTTGACTATGAACGAGTCTGAAAAGGCATATGAAAAAGAATCATTAATGGGATTCCATCGTATCCCTAATATTTTGACAAACTCATTTCCCGATTCATCGAAGGATTTGGAACTTTGACAAAATTCAGGAGGAACATCCTTAAGAAGACGAGGAGCGTTAGTAGTCCATTTCTCGGGTCTTATCAATATTTGCCGATACATACGACGGATGTCGGCAGTAATAACTATTTTGTGAAGTCTAAATTTTGTCACTAAATCGACAATATCCACTTGCAGCTTAGAACCCACATGAACAATATTATTGAGTGACAGATTATTCGAGGTCCGACTACTGGCATCGAAGACTACTCGTAAACGTGTCGTTGTACTATCGGGTCGTATTACACAATGGTGAGGAATAATATAACGGTCAGTAGACAAAGATTCAGCAGGCTGCATATGTCCCAGATCTTCGTACTGCTGCATAAATTCCTTATACTCCGTTTTCCACTCAGTCTGGCTGGCAAGACGCTTTTCCAAGTTGAGAAAACGGTTAAGAGCCTGATGATATGATTCTCCTAAGGCTGGAGTATCATCTTTAAGCATAATTGGTACAACATAACGGCCTTCGGAGGTACGATATGTGCCATTTTTATATTTTTGTTTACATATTTCATCCTCAGGACCGGAAATTTTACATTTCGACGGTTCTTCGGATTCCCAAAACCGTTGAACGATCTCATCGAGCGCACAAGAAGACGCGATGAGTGACGTAACGGGTGTGGCTGGAGTTTGAGCCACTTCACATATTTCATCCTTAGGACCGGAAATTTTACATTTCGGCGGTTCTTCGGATTCCCAAAACCGTTGAACGCTCTCATCGAGCGCACTAGAAGACGCGATGAGTGACGTAACGGGTGTGGCTTGTCACGTATAAATTAACCTATCAATAGGGTAACCTATGCGGACAATAAAAGAATACAAATTATTTATCAAAGATACAATTTATTAATATGTACTACAATTAAGATTAAGATTTAGATTAAGTTAAGTTAAGGTTAGGTTAAGTTAAGTTTAAAGCAATTATTTTAATATGGATGTATAAAAGTACAAGAAGTTAAACGTGGGTCCGAAGCCTAGATTCTGGGTATTAAGCTGAGAGTTGGGTCGGTTCTTCAGGAAAAAAACCTCACGCCCCTTGGATGCGACCGCGTGGTAGCTCAGGCGGTTGACGGCAGCTCAGCTTATGTCCAACAGGGATGTGGATGACTCAGGCCTCCTCTGCGGCCCGTAGAGGATCAAGCGCCAACAGATAATAGACGCAATCAAGTCCGTCGTCAATCGCTACGGGTTGAACTCGTACGGTGTTCCTGGAACGCGTCCAATTGATATATTTAGAAAGGTGCCCTTATTCTGCCCTGGACTGTAGAATATCACACGCGTGCACCAAGGGGTGGGTATCTACAAGGAAGCGGTGATTCGTGTATGATGGGCAGTCCAGGTACATGAGAAGCCAAGCGGTGAGGCGAGAATCACATACCAAGCGAAAGATAAGAATAGTAAGGCTATATAAAATTATAATTCCACGTAAGCACAGACAGTTCGGAAAGGCAGCAGTAGAAGGCGATAATTTATTGACTTTATCGACATGTTATATAACAGGAAGCAACGGTAAGTGATTCTAGCTTCATTACAATGGAATTAAGATACAATGATTATGCGCATTCGTATGTTTTGCGTCTAATTGTACATCTTTTCTTATAAAACGTACTCAACATTACGAACGGGAGGGTAAGAAACCACGTTTAAATAATTTACGTTACTGACAAAGGGTTTAAGCAATTTACTAATTTATTTATTAGAATTTAATACGACAGCGTAAATAAATATCTACTAAATTTAATACACTGGCTTGTTTAAAGCAAAGATTCATAAAAGATTCATATGTTGGCAGGCAAAATCAGCCAGCAAGGAACCATGTTTCTAGAACTGCATACATTATGATTTACTTATCGAGTAGTGGCCAATGAACGCATTAGGAGGCATAACTATTCGCAAAATAAATTACAATACAACGTGTTACTGTGTAGAACAAAGGAATTTTCGAGAATGTTCCCAAACCGGACAAAGAAAACGACCACCAGCGTGGCAAATTAACGGTTACTACACAATAACACCCGGTATTCACCGTTTATCAATAAAGCTACTTAACTAAGGATAATTGTGCATCACTCACCCATTAACGGGATAAACACTACACGAGAACTATGTATATTAAGTAAAAGGAAACGCGTCCACACGGGACTCAAAGCGTTCCGAATTAAATTATAAGAATTCTAGGCGCGGGCGACCCGCAGCCGGGCTCGCCGCGAAGTGTCGCAATGGGAGACCTCGCACAGTGATGCGACCGGAGGTTCGGGACACATCGTTAAAACTCGGCTAGGCTCGGAACAGTCGTCACCTGCGCGCGAGTATATTGTAGTGGAAGGTCAATTTGTTTGTTATAATAACAATGCTAAGGCAACAAGTAATCTACAATGACTAAAGAATTATAAAATAATTTTATATGTTACAGTTTGAGCCACTTCACATATTTTATTTATTTATTTATTTACGTTTATTGCACACAATCAAAGATTGGTTACAAAAGGATAAACTTAATGCTAATTGCATTGTCTGCCAGTTCACCTTAGGGACATTGTGAGAGTGATATGAGGGGGTGCTACTGCTACTATAGTCAATTTGATTATACATATATATATATATATATATATATACATACATATAATAATTTAATAAGGATACATATGCTTATAATATATTACATAAATAATTATTTACCTAAACCTACATCAAACTACATATACCTACACATAACAAAATATCACAATAGAATAGAATATAATATAAACAAATACAACGATGCAGCTAGAAAAGAACAGAAAAAAAAAAAAAAACTATCTAAGATAATGTCCAATGACTATGACCTTAAAATGATTGCGTGTTTGGGCTTTTTGAATAGTTTCGGGGAGCTCGTTCCAAAGACGGACGGCGGTGACCTCAAATGAATTCGAAAAGAAACTAGTACGGTGTGTGGGGTAAGCAAGCCGAAGATTATTGGAAGAGCGCAGTTGCCTGTCATGAGTAGCACTGAGAAATTGAAATTTAGAAGTCATGTAACTAGGAGCCGAAGGATTAAAGAGCGTATTAAAAAGATAGCAAAGTATGTGTAAGTTCCTGCGCTGCCGAATAGTAAGCCAATTCAGTTCTGCACGATACGAGGAAATGTGGTCGTACTTCCGGAGACAAAATACAAACCTGATGCAATTGTTAACTAGGCGCTCAAGTTTATTGAGCTGTTCTTATATTTCATCCTTAGGACCGGAAATTTTACATTTCGGCGGTTCTTCGGATTCCCTAAAATGTTGAACGATCTCATCGAGCGCACCAGAAGACGCGATGAGTGACGTAACGGGTGTGGCTGGAGTTTGAGCCACCACGTTTTGAAGAAACTGACCACTTATCACCCAGCCGAATACACTAGACAGTGCACATAGAAAACCAGGACCTGGGCAATAACGTGAACCAGTATATATCTGGTCAAAACCGTCTACTCCTAACAACAGATCGATCGGACCCGATTTATCAAAATCTTGGTCGGCGAGATCCAGATGTTTAAACTTTTCCTTGACAACTGATGGTAATGAGGTTGAAGGAACCGTTGAAGTGATTTTAGGCAAAACCACTAATGGTATATCGAATTGGGGCGAGTCATTTGACCTAGGCACAATAGAGGCAAAAGTATAACCTTTAATATTACAAACATAATTTTGACCGAGACCGGTTACATTTAAATTACACTTTTTTATATGTAAACCTAACTGTCGCACACAGCTACTTGTAATGAAAGAGTCCATCGAGCCACTATCTATGATTATACGAGCATACTGCAATGAACCATCCACTCTTCTCAACCGAACCACTGCTGAACCAATAATTTTGGTACTCATAGGTGGTGACTTTGACATGTTTGGCTGAGTTGTACAAGTTAGGGAAGTGCTCATATTGGAATTCTCAGAAACCTTTAGGTCAATGGTATTAGCTAATAAACTTTTATGTTCTTCATGTAATAATGTGTTATGTTTTGAGTTACAAATGAAACACATGGACTTAGACTTGCAGTCTGCACTAGTGTGACCGGGCCTTAAGCAGTTTTGACATAATTGTAACTCTTTAACTATTTTTTGTCGCTGTCCTATATTCATAGAATGTACTTTACCACAGCGATATATTGAATGATTTTCATGACAATACGCACAGACAGCCTGATTAGGTTTATTATTATTTGAGTTCGAAGATGTAATTAAGGAAGAATTTGATTGCTGAGAAAAATTGTCTTTCTTTGTATTATTGTGGTTTTGTTTATTTGTAGAATTGAATGACTGTAAATTACTAGGTTGACTAACCTCTAATACCTTTATATAAATCTGTAAATAAACAATCAAATTATTAAATTTAGGAATTTCTTCGGTATTTTGTAATTCAAACCTTTTCCTAGTTTCTGTATCAAGCGGCCGAGATGCTATGTAAAATAAAAGAAATTCACTTAAATCATCAATATTTAACCCGCGCAAGGCACTAACACATTCATAAAGTGTGTTGGTTAATTGTGATAAGTTTGATAATGATGGCCGTTGGATCGGATTTAATTTTATTATTTTTTCTAAATAAGCGGTAGCTAAAATACGTTTATTATCATACCTGTCTAGCAACGCTGCATAAACAACAGAATAATTAGCTGATGTTATAGGAACACCCTTAGCTAGTGTCAGGGCATACCCAGACAGACATGACAACAAATAGTAAAATTTCTCTGTGTCCGACAACGAAACATTATTATGCACAAGCGACGTATAACTGTCTTTAAACATCTGCCAGTTCTCTATATTACCATCAAACTTAGCTATTTGCAATTTGGGTAATTTCACTTGAGAGTTGGAATGCGTATGACCTTGACACAGTTCCGAGCGCGAACTTACGTCGAGAGAGTCGGCATACTCAATGACAAAATAATATAACTCGTCAAATGACAACAAATCATTATTATCGATAACAAATTGAGGATTTAGTTTAAGTTGCAACCGGTTTACACGCTCGTTGCATTCCAAGAAATTATCACGAATTATATCAATTCTTTTATACCTAGCTCGAAAGGATGCTAATTTAGTTTTATTTTCTTTCGTAATTTTTGCTAAGTCATAAAGTATTTGCATATTTTTAAACTCATATTCACGTTTTTTAATGGTTGACATTAATTCTCCTTCTGCCATGTTTTCGCTAAGCACTAATTGTGAAAGTACGAGTAATGTAGGTAGGTAGCAAAAGTTTAAATGGAAACTGAGTAATGGAACAGATATTCACAAAACACGTAGGTTTTAAAACTACGGACTATTACTTATAATCATAAACACACACCTCGCTGCTATTAATTAACCTTAGGTAGATATCTAGGCTATCCAAAATAGTTCGAAAGCCTGAGTAACAAGATAGTACCTTATGGCATACAAATCGAACGATTAAGGGATTATTACAAGGGAATTAACGAGATAAGAAGTATGTACTCGTAAGCAATAGGTATTTACTATGGTATGGCACAGGTATGAAATTTCCTGTTTGATCCGAGATTGTTAGACAAATAGACAAATGCTAGGTGGGTAAGTACCTAGTTAATTTGAATCTATAATAACTCTATTTATGAATAAATTAGTTATCCATATTTGGAAATAACTTTAATTGAAAATATTGAAATTAAGTGGGTAAATTTGAAATAAGTACGTGAGGAATGTCCTCACAGGAGGCACCATAAATTAATGTTGCGACATCCTGAAAGAGTCACTGCATTCTCCGATCAACCCCAGAATCACAGCAAGGGAAAATTTTGTAAACACTCACCTGGATTCGTTTGTGAACAGGATTCGAAAGGATTCGCCTTCCACGGGACTTGGTCGACCGGCCGACGACCCTTGTGCTTGAACTTTATTATTTTCTTGCTGTCTACACTTGTGGTACACCATCACACACTCGCGGATGAGATTTAAGGTTGTTTTCGGCCAGCGAAGCTCTTAGGAGTCGTTATTTTTAGAAATTATATCAGCGCAAGCGGCGCGCTAACATGACTCGCACGCCATATTTTTACGACTGTCTTTTCGGCCAATCACAGGCCGTCGCGGCGAATTAGGAAATATGTATGGAAGGGGAAACGGAAATATAGATAGGTAATTTTATTAGGGTTTTAAAGTTAATGCTTACACAGTTTGCCTACAAGTTAAATGGGACCACCATTTAATATTTCATCACAATTGGTTCAGTAGTTTTATTGAAGTCGGTTTTTTAATATGAAACATTATATCTATGTATATCCTTCACTAAATACATACTACATCATCTTATTTCTTATTTAAATTCCTATTTATATATAATATATATATTATATAATTGTAATTCCTATTGGACGGGTTCAGACACTAGCTCTTCCATCTCCCGGTTGTACTTCCGCCTCCATGCCCCATCTTCTCCTCTTGTTGGTCCCGAACATCATCGGAGAAATAAAATCTTCCCGACTTTGTTGGCTAAGACATGTGGAGAGAATGGGAGATGATCGAGCTGCAAAGAAAGCCTATTATGGTTAACCTTTCGGGCGCCGTCCAGTGGGATGTCCAAGATATCGTTGTAAGGATGAAGTCGCCAAAGACTTGAAGGAGTTAGAAGTATCCGACTGGTCAGAGGTGGCACAGAATAGGGAAGAATGGACCACTTTAACGTCGGAGGCCAAGATCCACTTCGGGTTGCTGAGCCAGTGAAGTAAGTATTGGCCGGTTGGGAGAAAATTGTCCAAGATAGGTAGACTGTGTCTTGATATGACGCGAAGTAATACTATTTTCCAAAAATAAATTCCTGTGGAATGCTACAGTTGGAGTTGCAAACTCAAATAACAATTTTAGCTTGCGCAAAATTATTTTATTTATCCGTTTATCCCGCTGTCCGGCTGTCTTCCTCTTCAGGGCGCATTTATTGACCGATTCTAACGAAATTTTGTGAGCAGTTTCGTTAATAGTATTGAACTTTATTTTTTTTTACCTGATTGTCTGATAATAAAGATGATTCCGTGCTTCGGAAGGCACGTTAAGCCGGTGGTCCCGGCTGCCATCTGGTAGTAGTGGAAGAACTCTGACACCTACTTGAGATGATGATGATGATTTTTTGTTAAATAGCGGGACAGCTGTGATAAAACTCGCGGAGTCTACAACTCACAGAACCACTGGTGAAGAAATAGTAGCTCTGCGAGCTGCAGACCTCGCAAGTGTGATCAAAGCAATCTCACAATGGTCTCAATCGCCTGGTCGATAAATATCAATGTAATCATAATTTTCATATTTTTTTAAACGAAATGAAAATAATTTATTTAAACAAAAACAGTAGGTGTGCGTACATTGCTGTAATTATTTAACTATACTAACACTCGAATACTTAAAAACATTTTGACTAATAACGCTATTAAGTATCGTGCTATCTCTCTATCCCGCTGGCGGCTAGATAACTGCCGAGACAACATGAGATCCAAAGACATTTTATAAAATGCTTTTGAGTGTTTGTAACGCAATATTGACTTTACTTGTACGTTTCCATCTAAAGTGCAGTTTACTATATTTTTCTTTGAATGTGCCTTTCCCCGGGTTTCCCACCGTGACTACCGCGGCGCGTGACGAGAAAATAGACGGCTTCTGCGACGGCGACAACAACGTGCCAGGCTACTTTAATATAAAAATGTGTGTTTTATTATTCTTTCAATACTCATTTAATTATTAAAACCAAAGAGATGTTTTTAAATAAAACCACTTTAATACGGTATTATCGCTTAAATTACATTATTTTTATAATAATACTTACAATAAGTACAAGAAGTAAGCTTACAACTTAAAAGTAGCCGCGTGTTGAGAACAACATAAAAATATCGTCCTACCAGGACCGATGTAATATTAAAAAGTTTGTGTGTTGTCTTTGACATGGTGTTGCCGTCTCGCTTTGGCTTTGAGCATATCTCTTCCTCTTCTTTGCCATCCTTCGACT
Organism: Elegia similella; assembly: GCA_947532085.1. Taxonomy (NCBI): domain Eukaryota; kingdom Metazoa; phylum Arthropoda; class Insecta; order Lepidoptera; family Pyralidae; genus Elegia; species Elegia similella. Next base: position 201,189 of record OX383942.1, read on the forward strand.
AAGACGCACGCGTCCACTATTGTGAGAATTTTAGTTCTATTTAAATTTAAGTATATTGTGCACATTGCTGCACAGTCGTGCATAATAAACGGTGTGACGGATCGAGGCATTTCATTCCAACTCCTGGCGGGCTCCCTATATCGGCGCCTACGAAAACAGTCCACTAGGTAACCTCGTGGAAGAACCTGAGACTTCCACACCGCGGGTTCGAAGTGTCATCGTCATTGTCTAAAATCTCATTGGTTTCTAGATATTTTAAAAAGAATATAAACAAATAAATTGAGATGAGCTTTCTTTATGTGCCTTCTTTCTTAATGTTTGCTTTTGAAATAAAAACTATACACGTGACCCTAACCAAGTGTCATCGTCGCCCCCATCGTCATCAGAGTTGTTCACAGAGCGGTGCTGGACTTATAGATAAAAATTTAACTGAGTTTAAATAGCTTAGTCTAAACTCGGGTATATAGCTTCAGGGAAAATATTGGAAGGAAGCTCTTATCACAACTTACACGCGCGAGGAAAAGAGGTGTCGACAACGCGTTGCAGTGGATCGCCAGGCCTCGAGGTGATGAACATGAAGCCTGTTTCATGGTACGGTGCTGCAGGTACCAAATCGAGCAAGTTCTTTAGAGCACATGCGGTAAGCACAGGCGGCGCAAATGCGGTAGAAAATGCTTAGGGACCCTTAGTTTCTGCGTAAGTCAATTGGATTGTTTTTATACCTTTAGTAATTGATTTATAACAATAATCTTTCATATAAAAAAAACGACTTCAATCATGGCTAGCTCCGTGGCGCAGCGGTCAACACGCCAGTCTGCGACACGAGAGTGCCCGGGTTCGATCTCTGGCCAGGTCAAGATGGAAAATGATTTTTTCAGATTGGCCTGGGTCTTGGATATGTATCTATATAATGTATTTGTTATAAAGTATAGTATCGTTGAGTTAGTATCCCATAACACAAGTCTCGAACTTATTTTGGGGCTAGCTCAATCTGTGTGATTCGTCCGTATATATGTATTTATTTATCAAACTACTGAACCGATTGTGATGAAATTTAAACGGTACCAATTTGAAAGCCTACCAATTTAAACAAAAAAAATCGGTTCATAAATGACGGAGTTCTTAGGTAAAAAACATAAATATAAAAAAAAAAACATACAACCAATTTTTAAGTCTGTTAAAAATCTAACTTCATTATTTTTACAAATCTAAAGTTGCAGACCTCGTAGCATAGATTTAAATGCATCGTAGGCTCCTTCTTGTATGACAACTAAAAAAGTGTTTTAAACGTGATGTAATGTTGTAATTGTTTTTCTCCTTTTGAATCTAAATTGTCTGAGATTTCGATACAGCATTCCTTTTCTGAGCTGAAGTGCTCCACTTTAGCGGCGCGTCGCTCAAAGGAGAAGGCAACGTCTCTACCGCTTTCTTTGTCGCTTCTCCGCCTCGCGCCTTTGACGGCCTTTTATTTTTTTAACTTTGTTTTTATAGTTAAAAACCCTGCACTTTCTTGAACTTTTGTCGATTCTTTTTATCTCTTTATTAACGCAAGTGAAGCTGTTAGCTTCAAAATTGGACACCAGGGTTGGCCACTTAAGCACACGTAAACCGATCAACAGCGTTATAACTTGTCATGTCAATTAATCAACATTCAAAATTGTATGATTAAAAACAATTATTATCATTATCATCATTTCGCGTAGATGACACGGTATATCGACCATGCACACTGGTGTCAGAGTTCTTCGTAATCGTCTCTCAGCCTCTGACATGGTTCCTTTAACGACTACCAGATGGCAGCCGGGACTAACGGCTTGACGTGCCTTCCGAAGCACGGAATCATCTTTATTATCAGACAATCAGGTGATTCAAGCCTGCAATGCCCTAACCAAACTGGAAGCAACTAAACTAAGTATGCTTCCCGTGGGAATCGAACCCATGACCCCAGGGTCTACAAGCAAACGCCTAAACCATTGGACCACGGAGGTGGTTATCAGAGCGTTACTACACTAAACGTACATGTATACCTAGTGTAATAATAATAATTTCAAAGTTTGAGCCAATCTTTTACCTTTGCATTGAAGGTTTCGTGTTTGCCACAGCCACCAACCGCAGACGACCCTGGCCGCGCAGACACGACCGACATGACACAACTTAATTGATTGCCAACCAGTACAGCTCAGAAATACTTGTATATGTAGTAAACTCTAATATCAAATATCAATAGAGCCAATCTTGAAACCTGCCATTTTGTAATGATCCGTTACCTTTGAAGTGAACGTTTAATGTCTGCCGCGACCGCCCTCCGCGGTCATTCCTGACCAAACAAGTACAATCGACGTCACACGACGAATTGATTTACAACAGGGACAATTTTCCAAGACAACTTTTCCTATGACTGGCTTATTCAAAAACCGTTTTTAGGCTTTTTTTTGCTCTTTTGTAACAATATTTTCTATATCACAGATATTTAAAACTAAGGATTGCCGAGATACTTAATAAACTAAATTTCGCGGTTAGCCAAAATGTGTCCATGATTCACGGCACAGAACGTGAATCATGGACACATTTTGGCTAACCGCGAGTTGAACCTAGTTTTATAGACCTATGTGATGTTTTTTCATTACAGACATCAAATAAGACATTATGCTACTTAGACTTTTAATAAATACCAATCCAATCAAATCCTAATACCCTTAAAAGACATCAAAGAGCGGCCATGAAAATATCGCCACTTTCAGTTAAAAAAGAATGAAAGTAATATGGATCACGAAAATAACAAAATTAGTTTTTTTTAATTTTACTAAAAAACAATTCAACTTAATATTAAACATAATTAATAACAACATAAAAATAAAAAATTATAAATAACTTACAAATAAAAAACTTCTTCCAACGCACCACATCGAGGCAAAGTACCCAAAATGCTGGCAGCATTTCCCCGTTGCACAGCGAGTCCGATACGTTGTGCAAAAAAACTGCCAACTCTTGGATCACCAGTTGCCTCGATGAGACGTGTTGTCAATTATGTTTTTAATTATGTTTTCATTTAGATAAAATATAACAAAATGACCTAAAAGCAGTTAATATACTAAACTGTATGTGTATAATAAACTAATGTCATATATATATATATATTTTTTTTTTAAAGTAAGTAATTTATTTTATTTATTCATAAAAAAAAATTTTAATAAAGAAATAAAATATTGAAATTGTTGTTAAAACGTAATATTAGTGTGTAAAATAAAGTAAAATGTTAATAGCTCTAATCATGTAGACTGTCAGTTTGAAATAACGCTTTACCTTTGAAGTAAGGATTTGGTAGCTGTCTGCCGCGGCCGATCCTGAACACACAACCTCGTCCGACATAACACAATTTAACTAAATGGTAATAGGTACAATTCTGACAAACTTGTAAGTATAGGATAACACTGATGTCAATTGACTATAGATTTTATCAATATTCTGTTAGTTTAGCAAAAACCCTCATATTTTAAGGTGAACGTTGCGTGTCTGCCGTAACCACCGACCAAGTCAAACCTGGAGAGCTATTTTTGAAACAGCGCGTCACCGAAATGCAAGACGTACACGTCTAATACGTCTATAAGTCAGACTCGTCTTCAGAATCACAAAATACTTATTAATTAGCTTTAATTTCGAAACGATGCTTGAGCTGTAGTGCAGGTAACCTTCAGCTACAAATATTTAAGTTTTTCTCGTTTTACAGAAAATACATTTAAAACGTTTCTATACTCCACCCAACCACAAAGGTGGTCTCTGAGGCTGAGTCACTTTACATTTGTTTGTAATGCCATTATAGGTTTCCAGTCTGCCGCGATCGCCGAGACCACGGAGGTGGTTATCAGAGCGTTACTACACTAAACGTACATGTATACCTAGTGTAATAATAATAATTTCAAAGTTTGAGCCAATCTTTTACCTTTGCATTGAAGGTTTCGTGTTTGCCACAGCCACCAACCGCAGACGACCCTGGCCGCGCAGACACGACCGACATGACACAACTTAATTGATTGCCAACCAGTACAGCTCAGAAATACTTGTATATGTAGTAAACTCTAATATCAAATATCAATAGAGCCAATCTTAAAACCTGCCATTTTGTAATGATCCGTTACCTTTGAAGTGAACGTTTAATGTCTGCCGCGACCGCCCTCCGCGGTCAATCCTGACCAAACAAGTACAATCGACGTCACACGACGAATTGATTTACAACAGGGACAATTTTCCAAGACAACTTTTCCTATGACTGGCTTATTCAAAAACCGTTTTTAGGCTTTTTTTTGCTCTTTTGTAACAATATTTTCTATATCACAGATATTTAAAACTAAGGATTGCCGAGATACTTAATAAACTAAATTTCGCGGTTAGCCAAAATGTGTCCATGATTCATGGCACAGAACGTGAATCATGGACACATTTTGGCTAACCGCGAGTTGAACCTAGTTTTATAGACCTATGTGATGTTTTTTCATTACAGACATCAAATAAGACATTATGCTACTTAGACTTTTAATAAATACCAATCCAATCAAATCCTAATACCCTTAAAAGACATCAAAGAGCGGCCATGAAAATATCGCCACTTTCAGTTAAAAAAGAATGAAAGTAATATGGATCACGAAAATAACAAAATTAGTTTTTTTTAATTTTACTAAAAAACAATTCAACTTAATATTAAACATAATTAATAACAACATAAAAATAAAAAATTATAAATAACTTACAAATAAAAAACTTCTTCCAACGCACCACATCGAGGCAAAGTACCCAAAATGCTGGCAGCATTTCCCCGTTGCACAGCGAGTCCGATACGTTGTGCAAAAAAACTGCCAACTCTTGGATCACCAGTTGCCTCGATGAGACGTGTTGTCAATTATGTTTTTAATTATGTTTTCATTTAGATAAAATATAACAAAATGACCTAAAAGCAGTTAATATACTAAACTGTATGTGTATAATAAACTAATGTCATATATATATATATATATTTTTTTTTTTTAAAGTAAGTAATTTATTTTATTTATTCATTAAAAAAAAATTTAATAAAGAAATAAAATATTGAAATTGTTGTTAAAACGTAATATTAGTGTGTAAAATAAAGTAAAATGTTAATAGCTCTAAGCATGTAGACTGTCAGTTTGAAATAACGCTTTACCTTTGAAGTAAGGATTTGGTAGCTGTCTGCCGCGGCCGATCCTGAACACACAACCTCGTCCGACATAACACAATTTAACTAAATGGTAATAGGCACAATTCTGACAAACTTGTAAGTATAGGATAACACTGATGTCAATTGACTATAGATTTTATCAATATTCTGTTAGTTTAGCAAAAACCCTCATATTTTAAGGTGAACGTTGCGTGTCTGCCGTAACCACCGACCAAGTCAAACCTGGAGAGCTATTTTTGAAACAGCGCGTCACCGAAATGCAAGACGTACACGTCTAATACGTCTATAAGTCAGACTCGTCTTCAGAATCACAAAATACTTATTAATTAGCTTTAATTTCGAAACGATGCTTGAGCTGTAGTGCAGGTAACCTTCAGCTACAAATATTTCAGTTTTTCTCGTTTTACAGAAAATACATTTAAACCACCCAACCACAAAGGTGGTCTCTAAGGCTGAGACACTTTACATTTGTTTGTAATGCCATTATAGGTTTCCAGTCTGCCGCGATCGCCGAGATCGTGGCCTTCTCCAACCTCACAAACACGACCGACATCACACAATTTAAATAATCGACAATAGGCACAGTCCAGAAATTTATCTATAGGTATTTACGTTTATCTATAATACCTTTAATTTATAATACCTAATCATGTAAGCTGTCAGTTCGAAATAATCCTTTGTTGTTGCAGTTAGGGTTTCGCGGCTGTTTACCGCGACCGCAGACCGCGGCCGACCCTGCGGCCAGACAAACGCGACCAATGTCACACAAGTTAACTGATTAGCGTCAGTCTACGTCTGCAGAGCTAATCATGTAACCCGTCAGTTTTAATAATCCATTACTTTTAAAGTGGAGGTGTTGTGGCTGTGTGACACAAACAGTCGACCGCAGCTAGGTATGTCAAGGGTAAGGCATTATTTAAATCCAGATTTAAAAAATAGTCTAGCTAAAAACATTCAAAATATATTGCCCGAGGTGAAAGGATTATGTTAGTAAAACAAATTAAATTCTATAATTGAATTTCCCAATTATTTTATAAAAAAAAAAAACCAGCCAAGTGCGTGTCGAGCCACGCGCAGCAAGTGTTCCCTAGTTTCACGTCATTCTACATATAATTTGGTCAGCTATAACTCTCTGACTTGATTATCTATGTATATATAATACCCTTTTAACCTCGTTATAGATGCCACTGCCCTGATTGTTTTCATGAATACATAAACAACCATTTAGCTTGCAGGGGGTGGAGATACTCGACTTCAACCAAAATTGGCACTTTAAGGTTAAATATCAAAAACAGATCTCTGAATCGATAAATTTTGTTCAGACACTGGCAATATTTTTGCAAGCTAAGGATTCAGCTTTCGTAATTCATCTAATAATGCATTTGGAATAAAAGCAATTCACACCATATTGTCAGGAACAATGACCCGAAAAAAAATGGATTAATTCTTGATCTTAATTTTTGTAAAAGCATTTATCAACATTGACAGCATCTTATACAGACATAATAAATGAAGCCTAAAGCACCACTTAAGGAGGTGCGCGTCAAAATTGAAAAAGATAACAACAGTGGCGACGGCGACCTCTAGACTGCCCTGTGTTATCGACTTAGGATCTTTCACAGGCCAGAGTTGTTTCCATCTTCGCGGTTAAAACAAAGATTCTTGCGACCTCTAGTTAACACCCACGTGAAACGAATCAATAAAATAAACATTAAAATACTGATATGTGTTATTTTCAATTGTGTACTGTAGTACACTTGTACATATACACTTCACTGTGACAAAAAAGGTGAATTGTTACCTTCAAAAGAATATACTCGTATTACTACAGATCTGGTTCTTTGATTTCTTGGAATACTTGTCATTATGCCTTGTAGAAATAATCGAGTGTCACGTTATTGAGGTGTGATATTTATTACACAATGGTCTTTTAGATTTACTGAGTGTACTTGGTGGTTAAAATATTTATGTCGTATATTTAGTGGATATTCTTACCATTCCATTTACAAGCTGTTGTATGTACCAACTTATGAAAAAATATAAAACTTACCCTGCACACATGTCACAAAAAGCTTAAAAAAATTCATTGAATAATGAAATATTGAATGATTTTCACACGAGTTTAACGAATACTATTTACTAATGCTTTACCATTAACCATCCCGATATCATCATCATCATCATCAGGTCTTTTTAGTCTCCACTGCAAGAGCATGACCCGATATACCTACCTCCAATTCATGGCTAGCTCCGTGGCGCAGCGGTCAACACGCCAGCCTGCGACACGGAGTGCCCGGGTTCGATCTCCGGCCAGGTCAAGGTGGAAAATGATCTTTTTTAGATTGGCCTGGGTCTTGAATGTGCATCTATATATGTATTAGTTATAAAATATAGTATCGTTGAGTTAGTATCCCATAACACAAGTCTCGAACTTACCTTGGGGCTAGCTCGATCTGCGTGATTTGTCCGTATATATTTTTTTTTTTTTTTTTTTTTTTTATAAAAATCCATTCAGTAACATGAGTACATCGTAACTCGACGTCCAGTAAATGCGTGAAGATGTAACAGACATTCTTAAAGACTCAATTTTATCCATAACTAGATTTCAAATTGGACCACTTCATACAGCAATTGAATTGCAATCAGCGGACAATGGGGTCGGCGTCCTGTGCCCCACGTGGCAGTGGCACGCGTCAGTAAATCGAGTGACCATTCATCTTGGATGTTCATATATATATATAAGTATCTATTATAAAATATAGTATCGTTGAGTTTGTATCCTAAGACACAAGTTCATAACCAGTGTCGTAGCTATACCATCTGGGGCCCGAGGTAAACCCTAAATGGGGCCCATGCGAGTGTGAGTTGATACAAATGACTTGTTGCGAATGACTGTTCAGCAAATGCGTTGTTGGTGGCTTAGCCTCCCCCCGCTCATCTGCCTGACCGAGGCCCCCTAGGATCGGGGGCACGTGGCATTTTGCCAGCATGCCACTCTGTAGTTACGCCGCTGTTCACAACTTCCTGTGAGGCTAGCTCAATCTGTGATGTAGGTCCCTATATATTTATTTATATATGTATCATCAGCATCAGATGTGTTTTGCTTTATTTCTGATTTTCCTATTTACAATATTGACTGCACGAGTTAACAACCTGAGGTCGAGATTGGACAAGATATTTTATAAATGTAACCTCTTTATATTGAATGTCACGAAAACGATTGTCACAAAATAAGATTTTATGGGCATATTTATTCTGTTACATTTATTAAAATAGTTTACTTCGATATCATGTTTTTCTGGGGACTAAGTGTACATATTAAATCGGGATAATATAAAATAATTTTTAACAAAAAAAAAAACCGACTTCAAACTGGAGACTAAAAAGTAAAAAATAAATTTACTAAGCACAAAGTCATTCGTATTTTGTAATTTAGTTAATCAGAAATGATTCAATAAGTATTTTATATAATTTTGGAGTCGGTGCCAAGTAAAACAATATGTAACTAGGTATAGGTATTATCAACCTTTCTCATCACAACTCAAGCTGATATTAGTAGGTGTTTATCACGGAATATCTGTCCTGTGGTAATTATCTTCTAAGTATTCGGACACCGCGCACGGCATACGTAAAGTTCACAAATACGATGGATATATACAACTAAGGCACGCAGTGCGCGGTGTTTGTTATTATCATTATCATTGACTATAAGTTTGTAAGCCAGTATATAATATCCAAAAAGATACTTTAATAGTTAGTAGGTACCTATTCCTATATTTTTTTCTAAAACCTAAATAGTCGGTTATTATTTTGACAAATCTCATAATATTGTGTGTACTTAGTATTGTTTTATTGTAGTAAGGTTGTTGTAGTATTTACTTGGCACCGACTTCAAAATTATATAAAATACTTATTAAATCATTTCTGATTAACTAAATTACAAAATACGAATGACTTTGTGCTTAGTAAATTTATTTTTTACTTTTTAGTCTCCAGTTTGAAGTCGGTTTTTTTTTTGTTAAGAATTATTTTATTTTACAATTTTTAGTGATGGATAGACCTAAGAGTGAGTTCTTGTTTAAATAAAATCACGGTATTATCGCGTATATTACATTATTTTTACACCTAAAGTTTCAAAAACTTTACAGTTTTTATGGACGCAGGTAGACTAAGTTGACATTTGTCTTTGTGTTATAAGAACTATACAAAACTACCGCCTACAATATTTATTGATAACGTTCCGGATGTACGCATAATTAGCTCACGGTGTCTAAAGGTCTTGCAGTCTTGTGATGAGCTTGTGATTTTATTAAATTGATGACAGGATCCCGAGCTGGTTGTAACTGCCAACCATCCTCTCTATTGGGATATCCTCTATATTAGGATGTTTATTAATTTCAATAGCCTCACGAAGCATTCTTGAAATGTATCTGTTTTATTTTGCAAGGACTTGAGGATTATCAAAACGCATGTAGTGGTTGGGTTTGACTCAGGCATGTTCACAGACTGCAGACGTGGTTGAGCGTCTATCCTTTATGTCAGCAATATGTTCTTTAATTCTGGTACCGTAAAGTTTTCGAAACGTTAGGTGTAAAAATAATTTAATATACGCGATAATACCGTATTAAAGTGATTTTATTTAAATGTGTAACAATCGCGAAAACATCAGAAACCATTATGATTTCTTGTTTCTTGAATCCCAAGTCTTACATTAAAAGCATTGGTTGAGAACATACAAATTCATAAGCACATTAGCACTTGTTATAAGAGTCGCATTAACAAATCCTGTCCATTTGGTTTTCCTACGGTGGAAATAGTTAGCCTGATTCAGATTCAAACAAATTATTGAGTAGGCCACACGACGAAAGAGCATTACCTACTAGAGATGACGCGATTCATTATCATCATATCAGCCGCACGTAGGTAGTCCACTGCTGGACATAGACCTCCCCCAAAGATTTCCAATACGACCGGTTGGGAGCGGCCTGCATCCTGTGACTTTCTGCGACCTTAGTCAGGTCATCTGACCATCTGGTCGGTGAGTAACCGACCATCGGCCATCAGTTCTACGTGCTATGTTCCCTGCCCACTGCCACTTCAAAGAGGTAATCTGCTGAGCTATGTCTGTAACCTTTGTTCTCTTACGAACCTCCTCGTTTCTGATTCGATCGCCATAGATCTTTGAGCGACCTTGAGCTTTCTTATGAGGCCCATAGTAAGGGACCATGTTTCGGACCTGTAAGTCATCACTGGTAACACTTTCGTCTTGAGGCACTCAGGGATTTGGATGAGAAGACACAACGGAGCTTCCCGAACGCTGCCCAGCCGAGACGGATTTGTCAAAACTCCTCTTTTTGAAAGCTGGAACTTCTAACCTAGATCAATTGACCCAAGTAGACATACTGGTCCACAGTTTCAAGGATGGAGTTCCCAACAGATACCGGTGAAGGCACGACATGGACATTCGACATTATTTTCGTCTTGTCCATGTTCATTTCAAAGCCCACTTGTTGAGGAAACTCTATTAAGGTCATACAGCATGGTACTTCAGTCTTTCAGCGACTCCGCCATAACAACGTTGTCATCAGCAAATCGAAGGTGAGTGAAATACTCGCCGTTGAAGTTGATGCCAAGTCCTTCCCATACCAGGAGCTTAAAGGCATCCTCACGAGCAGCGGCAAACAGTTTCGGAGATATTTACGCAACCTTAATTCAGTAACAAATTGAGGCATTAGCATGCCTAGTAGGTAGTGGTATTCCTATGTAAAACTTCAATCTTAATTAGGAATTATTTTTCTACAAAGTAACACTTTGGCATATTGAACCATAAATAAACGGTAACTGCTGTAAATCGTTGAGGAATTCCCTCGACTGTCTATGGTCTCCATTATTAGACCTGTAATGATACTTATAACACATATGGGTGCAAAGTTCTCATCAATAGAAATTAATGAAGTCCAAACACAAGGTAGCTATTGTAAAACGTTGAGTCCTTCGTCATCATCATCAAACTTCTAATGACAGTCGCAACCCATCTAAGTCTAAAGTTCTCATCAATATCTCTATAATCAAACCAAAATACAAGGTGATTGCTGTAAATCGTTAAGAGATTCCCTCGACTGTCTATGGTCTCCATTATCAGACCTGTAATGATACTTATAACACATATGGGTGCAAAGTTCTCATCAATAGAAATTAATGAAGTCCAAACACAAGGTAGCTATTGTAAAACGTTGAGTCCTTCGTCATCATCATCAAACTTCAAATGACAGTCGCAACCCATCTAAGTGTAAAGTTCTCATCAATATCTCTATAATCAAACCAAAACACAAGGTGATTGCTGTAAATCGTTAAGAGATTCCCTCGACTGTGTATGGTCTCCATTATTAGACCTGTAATGGTACTTATAACACATATGGGTGCAAAGTTCTCATCAATAGAAATTAATGAAGACCAAACACAAGGTAGCTATTGTAAAACGTTGAGGAGTTCCTTTGACTGTCCTTCGTCATCATCATCAAACTTCTAATGACAGTCGCAACCCATCTAAGTGTAAAGTTCTCATCAATATCTCTATAATCAAACCGAAACACCAGGTGACTGCTGTAAATCGTTAAGGAGTTCCCTCGAATATCTTTTCGCTCCATCATCAGATCGAGCCCAGACCTTCATTGAATAATAGTGCTTTAACATACTTAAGGAAAAAAGTAACAAACGCACTAGTCGCCAGTACAATTTTCGAAGGTTCCCCTCGATTTAGATCGATCGAACGACGAAGTTATCCACGAACAAACATAAAAAAAAAAAATATATACGGTCGAATTGAGTAACCTCCGCCTTTTTTTTTGAAGTCGGTTAATTATACAATTTTATAAAAAAATAATCCAGTAATAAAATGGCTATATAGTACCTTGATGTCCAGTAAATGCGTGAAGAAAATCGAAGGAGCCAAAATGTTTACTTAATTTTTAATATGAAATAATTAGAGTTGCTAAGTACGTTTTCCTTTTAGAGTATATTTAGTGTCACATAAAAGCATAATATTATCCTTATCGTTACTAATATTATAAATGCGAAAGTGAGTTTGTTTGTTTATTTGTTTGTTTGTTAGCTTTCACGCCGTAACTACTGAACCGATCATCATGAAATTTTGCATACAAGTTCTCTGGAGTGCGGAGAAGGACATAGGCTACCTTTTATCCCGGGAAAAAGTACTATTCCCGAGGGATCGACATTGACGCGGGCGGAGCCGCGGGCGAAAACTAGTTTTAAATATGTATTTCTTATGTAATATTTCTTTCAACGTGAAAATTTAATTTCATGCCATAGACGCTTTTCCCGCGATTACCATTGCGTAATGTTTCGTTAACTTTTTATATTTATTGTAATAGTAGGCCTTTGCCTAGCAGTGGGATACAATAACAGACTAAAAAAATATTAGTAGGATTTTATGTTTGTATCTGGTTAGACTTCAAATAAATCGATTCATACAGCAATTAAATTGCAGCTATTCACACAGCCATCGGTGCGGCCGCCGCGGCCCGCGCCGGTAAACCGACCGGCCATTCATCATCAGCGGCAGCTGAGTTTTACTTTATGTTTGCTTTTCCAATTTACAAAACCGATCCTAAACGCGGAGAGATTGACAACTAAAGTAGGGTAAAAAGGAGACCAGTTTTTTTTTTATAATTGATTAAAATATTTATTTATTTTAAGTGTCTCAGAACGGTTATATTGGATTTTGAAAGCATATTTCTCTTTAATCGTTATATCAACTTCTATTAACACTAGCTTTTACCGCGAATACGTTCGCGTGGTTTATTGTTATAATGTTGTGAAATATCGTATATCGTCGTAATATATACTTTTTAGTCCTATTCTAAGCGTCTAAATTAAAACCTGTTTTCATGAAATCAAAATAGTGTTAATAATTAAAATTCGTCGTGTTAAAGAAGAGTCAAGTCAAAGGTCAAGTTTTTAATTAATAGATTCAGGTGTTACTTTGCGGAAGTCAAAGTTACATTTACTTTGAGACAATTTACTTATGAACAATATAACATTGGAGCATGAACACTCATGCTCCAATGTTATACGGACAACCAAAAACACATAAAGATAATGTACCAGTGAGACCAGTAGTTTCCTACATTGGAGCCCCAACATATGAGCTGGCCAAGTTCCTCAATTATTATATTCGGGAAAAGATAAATTTTGACCCTAAAAATAGTCTAAAAAATAGTCTGCAATTAATAGATAATATCAAAACCCTTAAAATTCCGATAAATTCAAAATTGGTTTCGATTTAGAAAGATGAGAAATTTTATTTTCCAACGTAGATTTAGAAAGTTTAGATTTAGAAAGTTTATTTACCAACGTACCATATGAAGATTGTTTAAATATTTTAAAATTAGAACTAGAAATGAAAAGAATACACCCTGGAGAGACGGAAGACATCGTACGACTGACAAGACTATGTATGACACAAAACTATTTCCAATTTGATAATAAATATTATACCCAAAATAATGGGTTAGCTATGGGTTCCCCTTTAAGTCCACTTATGGCAGACTTATTTATGAATAATTACGAACAACAACATATTATAGGAAAATCTAATAATATATTTTATTACTATAGATATGTCGACTACATTCTTATTTGTTGGACAGGCACAAATCGACAATTAGATTTATTTGTTTCTAATTTAAATAAAATTCATCCTAAAATAAAATTCACCACAGAAATAGAACAAAATAATAGTATAAACTTTCTGGATTTAACGATTGCGAGAAACAAAACAAAACATGAATTTTCAATATATCGTAAACCAACACACACCGATACAACAATCCCCGCGTCATCTAACCACCCATGGCAACATAAACTCGCTGCATATCGATTGATGATACATCGACTTATGACCGTTCCTTTAAATGAGAAAAATTACAAAAAAGAACTCCAAATTATTTATCAAATTGCTATATCGAATGGATATAGTAAGAAAATCGTTGATAAAATAATATTGAAAAGGAAACAGAACACCGTTAAAGACAAAACGCAAAGATATGCAGCGAGTTTATCTTATTACGGTAAAATTACAGATAAAATAGCTAAGATATTTAGAAAAAACAATATTCATATCGCTCTCAAAACAAACAAAACATTAAAATCACTTTGAAAAAAAAAAAAAAAAAAATTCAATCAGATAAAAAATCCGGTATATATAAATTAACTTGCGATGATTGTCAACAAGTTTATATTGGACAAACAGGACGTAATTTTAAAATTCGTTATAACGAACATATCAACGCGTTTAAAAAGAATCACCCCGATCGATCACATTTTGCAGAACATCTATTAGAAAATAATCACACATTATTAAATAATCACACATACAAAATATTACATACAGCGGAAAAGGGAATAAAAATGAGTATATGGGAGCAATTAGAAATAAATAAACATAAAAGATCAAATATTACTTTGATAAATAAACAAATAGATTTGAATAATTCCCCATTATTAAATATATTTTCAATACAAAACCAAAATTACGATCAATCCCCTCCCCCCTCCCAGATAGTATAAAAGGCGGCAATACGGCGTAATTTTTGTTGCCATTGTTTCTCAGATTGGCCCTTCAGGCTTGCATGCACGCATACGCGGCCCATCAGGCAATATGAGAGTTTGCTGTCTCTCCAAGCCTTGCGCACACAGGCAACGCCCAAAGCCGAGGTCCGTCCCTCCTGGGGGCCCTTTGGTGATGTTGTCTATACAGGTTGAGGGCACTCTGCCCTCACCTCAAACGCCCGGTGAAGTAGCGAAAGCTCACTTGGAGCTAGCTACATAGTCCTTTCAAAAAAAAAAAAAAAAAAGTAATTTTTGTCATTCGTTGCTTGTCATTCGAACGATCAACATCTAGGGTTCACTGCCTGAAGATGCCTCGTGTAGAGGCGAAACACGTGTCGCGAGCACGACGGCCGACATTGCTGCAGCCTCAACGGATGCAGCAGTATCGACCAGGGTTGCATGCATCAACTATTGGTGGCGGGTATGAAGGGACTAACAGTAGTGGGTGGGCGCTGGCCAGCAATAGTTTGCATGAACTAACTGGTGGCGGAAGCACGCAAAGTAAATTGTCTCAAAGTAAATGTCAAGTTTTTATTAAAACTCTTTTTGAACGTCATATTTTTATTTCTTATATTTTTTAAATATATGCAAAATTGAAATACTACTAGCGTTTCGGAACGACCACTGCTGAGACTTGGTCCCTACGTGCCGGAAGGGCTCTATTTACGCCAAAATGCGTTCTTCTTAAATATTTTACTTTTTTAATTGTTAGCTTCAGAGAATATCTATAATCTGTGATATTCCAAATATCTGTCACTGTCATTAAGTTATAAATGTCAGATGGAAAAAAAGCGCTCACTTCTCTGCTCCCGGGCCGGCCGCCACGCAATGTGATTTTACTGTCCGCATCCTTTATACACAAATATGTGTTAAAATATAGATATTCGTTGTGAATACAGTGTGACTTGACTAGTACTACGACATAACTTGACGAATGACTGAATGACTAAAATTTACACAAACAAAATGCCATCCTGGTCGACGTTCGGTAAGTAACTTAGTATCTAATATTTTCCTAACTTCGCACGTGATTAGGATCCCGGTCACTATAAATTATTTAAGTGCCTGGCCTGATCAGGCTCTGATTACATTGTTTACATAAGACATAATAATTTTTCATACTATTAATAAAATTATTTATATGAAATACATTTATATAAATATACACGCATTTTTATCAATTATATAATCATTATAGCAGTAATAAGCCTTTTTTTTACTAACTGGATTTTTACTGTCGTTATAAACTTAAGTAAAGGCAGACCTAATACGTCTGCAGGAATTTTATTATAGAAGCGTACTCCTAGACCCACAAATTAATTCATAGTTTTCTTCAATCGCAAAACTGGTGTAGCTAATTTATTTTTACTTCTCGTGTTTCGGTCATGAATATCACTATTTTTTTATATAGCGTGATTTTGAACCCCCTAGCTATATTGAAATCTGGGAATCAGAATCCCTAATGGAATACAGAATGGCAAGAAAAAAAGGTAAAAACCCAAAAAAAAATATTGACTTTCCATAGAAATTCGTCCAGCTGATCGGCGACTTTGTATGGGAAACCCTAATTTTTTTTCCGATTTTAGCTTTTTTTCTTGCAGTTCTATATTTCATTAGGGATTCTGATTCTGAGATTTCAATAAAGCTAGAAGGTTCAAAATCACGTTATATAAATCAAGATTATTGCGCAACCACATAATATTCGTAAATACCCGCTAACGTAGTAATAAGAAGTGTGTGTAAGATATAGTATAAAGTATTATGAAATTATATTTTTTTTTGACAAAATACGGTATTCGTCATGTTTATTTTTATACGACCTTTGTTTCTTTGTTTTTTTGGTTAAAAATTTTTTATAGCTTGTAGTAAAAAATATGTCTCACAAAGGGCCAAATTTATTATTTTAGGTCGTTCAAAATTTTACCTATAAATGGACTTCAAATTGAAGCCATTCATACCGCCGGGGCGGCGTCCTGCGCCGCACGCGGAGCGACGTCAATTAATCGAGCGACCATTCAGCACCGGCGGCAGAGGGTGTATTTTATTTTTGCTTTTCCAATATACAATATCAACCCCGCACGAGGTTACAGACGTGAGGTCGGAGGGTGGTTCAAAAAGAGCAAATAAAGACCGTACGTTCCATGTGGCATTAGTTTAGTTCGATGAAGATACATGACCTTTTTCTGTTATTATGTTTATTTGACATTCTTGTTAGCGTGCTCTGTTACATTGCATATGCAACAGTCTGCAAAAAAGTACAAATATAGGCCATGAGTTAAATTGCAGCAGTCATATAACGTTACAAAACAATAACAGCCTCCGTGGTCCAGTGGTTAAGGCGTTTGCCTGTTGACCCGGGGGTCGTAGGTTCGATACCCACCGAAAGCATACTTTGTTTAGTTGTTTCCAGTTTGGTTAGGACATTGCAGGCTTAAATCACCTGATTGTCTGATAATAAAGATGATTCCGTGCTTCGGAAGGCACGTTAAGCCGGTGGTCCCGGCTGCCATCTGGTAGTCGTAAAAGGAACCACGTCAGAGGCCGAGAGGCAGTTCCGAAGAACTCTGACACCAGGGTGTGCATGGTCGATTGACCGTGACATCTACTCGAAATGATGATGACAAAACAATGTGTAACAAGAATATTATCGTGTTACACATTGTTTTAAAATGTTTTATAACTGATGTCTGTATATCAGAATGAACTGTCATGCTGCATTCAACATCAGCAAAGAAGAGCTAAATAAGCGTAGATACGAGTATGTATTATATTTCACGCACCGGATGCTGATTAAAGTGGGTGTGTTTGTGTGTGTATTTTATTACGATTTATGAGCTAGCGATAAAATTTAATGGTCTAATATATTACAGTGTAGGTCAAATCCTCTGTCTGCTCTGGCCAATTATGGCCCGGTAGTATAGAGAGGGTAGTACTCCTGCAGTGCAGACTAAAAAACTTGATGATGATATTACAGTACCAGAAATGATTTCTGGTTTCCAGAACTTATGACAATGCGGGTGAAGCCCTGTTTTTTCAATACTTCAACATTAACAAAACACGGCTAGGACATCTTCATGCATATTAGCGTCATCTAGTTGCTACGCCGTAGCCCCGTAGCCACTACGACTCACCGTAGCAGTTCGATGTCGTAGCAAAGCGCGGCCGAACACAAACAAATGAAATCAAACCCGCACAAAATAGCACGCTACAGCATAATGATGTTCATGCATGCTGACCTCTCGTGTGCCGGTGCGCAGTTCTGCGTACGAGTAAATGTCAGTATCTCACTCATAATCGACAACTTCGCTCGTCTTATTCTTCAAGCCATAATATCCGCGAACTTTAATCCGCGATATTTGGGGTAAAAAATATATGGACGGGGAAATGAATGTTTCACATCGCGGAATGATAGCTAAGGACACATGAAACGTTCCTCTCTAAATATCCTGGAAATTGTTTGCGCAGCGGTCAAGTGCCAGGGATTCATGTATTTCATATTTTACTTCATTTAAAAATGATCGAAACAAGCTGTTCTCTGAAAAACAAGCCACTTGAAAGCATTGATTGTTTCGCTCTTTGTTCTAAATTTATCTTTTTTACTAACTGAAATTTGATTTGATGATATCCATGTATCCATGTATGATATATATGTTGTTGCTTACATATGATCAAGCCGTACACGCATATTTAACATAATGACAAGTGATTTTATTTGGAGTAACAATTATGTTATTACATGTCATAATCTGTTTTGTGTGTCAATCCTTACTAATATTATAAATGCGAAAGTGAGTTTGTTTGTTTGTTTGTTTGTTACGCTTTCACGCCGTAACTACTGAACCGATCATCATGAAATTTTGCATACAAGTTCTTTGGAGTACGGAGAAGGACATAAGCTACCTTTTATCCCGGGAAAAAGTTACTATTCCCGAGGGTTCGACATTGACGCGGGCGGGCGGAGCCGCGGGCGAAAGCTAGTAAATATATAAATAAATCCGAGTATCCTATCCTAACTATTATTTTGATTATGAATATTATAAATACGAAAGTGAGTTTGTTTGTTCCGCTTTCACGCCATATCTACTGAACCGAACGTCTTGAAATGTTGCATACCCGTTGTCTGGGGTACGGAAAAGGACAGTTTATATTTTATCCGGGAAAAATACTGTTCCCGAGGGATCGACATTGACGCGGGCGGAGCCGCGGGTAGTAATTTTAATAAAACCAGCCAACTCGTTCCATACAACATAAAACAACAGTTACGCTAGAATCACGTTACCTGTATGTGGGCTCTGATTTATACCTCAGTACTCGTAAAACCTCTGCCATGAGATGTCGAGATTTTTTTTTTCTTTTTTGTTAGTAATCTTAATGCGGTCACAGAATACTCTACTTACCAAGTTTCAACAGTATAGTTCTTATAGTTCCGGAAAATACATGGCTGTGACATACTACGGACGGACAGACAGACAAGACGAATCCATAAGGGTTCCGTTTTTTGCCATTTGGCTACGGAACCCTAAACACCGCACTAATAACACGTACTTGTTTTATATGTATAGTACGCCCCTTTGTTATTTATTATTACAATAGCGGCAATAAATATAAACGTGGTGAGAAAGTATTGAGTATTTATTTTATCTAGTATTACAAAGCTCTATTTCATGTTCAAATTTAAATCTGATTTTTTCAACACATGTTTTCAATTTTATAGGTTTATTACAGCCCTGTAATAGATAGACGGACAAATGAAAAGACAACAGACTTAATAATTAAGATATTAATAGGCCTCGTTAGCAGCTATAAAGTACGAATCACAAAAATGTTCATCTTGTTTGAAAATATATACAAACCTCGATGAACAAGGAGCACCGCCTCGCCTTACATAAAATAGCAAATGAGGTGATTCTGATAAAATACTGAAGCCCCCAGCGCAAGCGAGACGTTATAAATATACCGCTGAAAGGAGCGATGATTTTAAAATGTATTGCGATGACGTCAACATGGCTAGAAAATCTTGAGGGTTCCATTTATTTGAGAAAAACGTGAGAGAAGTATCAGCGTTATTTACAATCCAATGGAGAAAAACACTGGGCAACAAATGCGGTCATTCCGGAAATGTTCACTGAGACCGTGACGCCCTCCGGGCCACGTCTGTTATAAACGAGCAGCTGAAAGAAGCGCGAAGATTTGAAAATACAGCCACGATACATCATGGCCTCTGCATAATCCAAGTATTTCTGCTACATTATACCGTACTGAATTGTTGAAACTTTGTTTTTTAGGTCACAGAACTACTAGTATCACTATGACTTTTAACATAATTTAGGATGTAAACTATTCAAAAATTCAAACGAAAAGCGAAATGTTTTATCAAATATAGAAATAGAATTCTCTAAAATATCTATACTATCTATTTCCTTATTATGCAAACTTGAATGACGTGTCTCTACATCCTATGACAATGTCGAAGATACAAAACACTGCGGGTATCAAAGGCGGTCGTTCCGATAAAAATAGCACAATCCGTGCTAAATCCGATGACTGACGAATATTGCAAATTTAGTTTACAGATTTACTTACATGGATCTTTATTAACGTAGGTAACTTTTTTCATCCACAAATAAAATCCTTTACCGGCACTAACTTTCTTACGGCAGGAAAGAAAAAACTCAGTGCATGTGTGGCTTATAAAAGATAACATTTTGTAAAATACCGCCTGGCATTTATTTAGATCTTAAAGCACTGTACATTAAAAATGTATACATTTTTAATTTATAAATATCAACATGTGCACTTAAAACTTATCTTCCAGAAACTCTTTGACGTTGTAGTATGCTTTTTCCACGAAAAATTCAAACTTTTTTAAAACAATTTTTGTCTCACTTTCTTAAATACTTCTAGCCAGTTTATTATATAAATTGCAGTGTGGGTGGTGTCAATTACTCTAAGTGATTTAAAATGTGATATACAGCTGCCATGGTGATTTAATTTACATAGTGCTCTTATCTACGAATAAGTAATAAGGCTCTTATACATCTTATTTGAGCTTTAAATGCAGATTATCTGTCAGTTGAGTAGACCCAAAAAATTACTCCAAATCTCAAATGTAATGTCACGTACAAATGCATGATATGCTTTCATTGCTGTGATATTGATTACTTTTGTTAATATACGTAAAGCATTTGAAAATTTTCTTAATTGCACACAAACATTTTCTATGTGACTTTCCATCCGTGTTGTAAATTATTAATCCCAGAAATTTTGTAAAATTTACTTCTACAATCTTAGTTCCTGAAGAGTTTACGTTAATTTGATTTGTCATTTTACTATATCATTTATATCCATCCATCCATTCCATCATAAGATAGAACGCTAAACGAGCTAATACTTGTCTTACAAACTACTTAATGTGAGTAGAGTATCGCTACGATAAATGACAATCCCATGGAGACGAAAGACACTTGATGTAACACAATAAATGTTGTAATTCTTTAAAAAATCCTGAAGTCACGAAGGCTACAGTGAAAAACCTGTCGAAGCGCGCCTGTCATAAATAAGTTACTGCACGGCGCGTCGAGTGACGATTTAGCAATATATTGCGGTAATGACGTCACATATCATCGTAAAGAAAATAACTTCTATCCACTGTCCTATTTGCAAACGGGAGTGTAGTATCGCTACAATATATGGCACTCTTTAGAGGCGAAATACAGCAGGTGATAGATGCGGTGATTCCGGAAAATTTCACTAAAGCCGCGACGCCTCGCCGGAATGCTAACGTTATAAATGGGCGACTGAAAGGCACGCCGTGCAGTGATTTAAAAATATATTGCGGTGATGACTACACAAGTCACAATAGCGATATTTGACCAACCTATGGAGACGGAACACAGGGTAATGATGAGACACTGCAGGTAATTAATGCGGTGATTCCTGAAGAGTTTACTGGAGTTACGAAATCTGCCAAAGCGCGTCTGTGATATGAGAGCCTAAAAAGCGTGTCGAGTGATGATTTAAAAATATATTATGGTAATAACTTTACATAATATCATCATAAAGAAAATATCTTCTCTCCGTTGTATTATAAATCAATGTGAGTACAGCTACGTATTATGGCAATCCCATGAAGACGAAATGCGGCAGGTGACAAATGTGGTGATTTTAGAAAATTTCACTGAAGCCACGGAACCTGCCGGAGAGCGCCTGTTATAAATGAGCGACTGGAAGGCGCGTCGAGTAATGATGTAGAAATATATTGCGGAGATGACGTCACAATATATCAGGGTTGTACTAGGTTATGCTTGAGCTGTCACCTTCTGTAATACTGATGGCACCGCCTTTCTTTTAAATTATTATTTTTGTCTAATACTGTCCTATTATGTTTATATTCTGCCATCGTATGCTGCAATAAATATTTTTCATTCCATTTCGTTTTGTATCGTTTCGTTCATTTCATTACATATCAACATAAATACAGCTACTACTATCGACTTTCTTATTTGCAAACGTGAGTGTAGTAACATGTATAGTACATGCAGGTGACAATTGCGATGATGAAACACAGCAGGTGACAATTGTAGTGATTCGGGAAATTTGTCCTGCAACGGGCGCTATGAATAAGGAGGAGGAAGCTTTTCCTGTCATGCGTTTTTTCGACCGCTCGCGGATTTGGTCCGCATCCTACCATTTCATACATGTTTTTCCTATCATGCGGGTAGTATGCGCGCGGGACGCGGATTGGCTACGGGAGCGCAGCGCGCTGTGGGTCGCACGCACGGAGTAGGCATATAATCGCAAACAAACATGAAAACAAGTCATTTAAAATGAAAACGGTTTTAAGAATAAAATTATTTTTTTATTCTTGTAGACGATATAAGCGATTATTACGTTTTTAACGTTCATCTTTGTGTACAAATTTAGTCACTGGCGATACGCAGCAACAAACGCAATCTTTGTCCTGCATGTAATCGCAATTACCCGCACGCGGACAGGATCCGCACGCGGGTGATAAAACGCATGACTGGAAAAGCACCTAAAGGCGCGCCGAGTGATGATTTGAAAATATATAGCGGTGATGACGCCACTATGCAGAGCGTACTATCTGAATATTTTGGACTGGATATGTTATCTTCTTTGGCTATTTAGTGATATTGTAGCTTTCATATATTATCTGGCTACAGGTCTGTAAAATACAATATTAAACCATTTTTTGCGATTCCAAATACATTTCCATAGTGTTTATGTGTTATTAAGAATATAAGGTATTACTTACTAAGAAAACTCAAATGGGTCTTGGCTTCCGAAATGAAAGAGTCCAACAATATCTGTTTGATAACTAAATACATTACTCCTTTATAAAAAATATCCGAGCACAAAACGAGAATTTGAAATGGCGTCGTTTATTTACGGCAACTGCGAATGTTTCGCGGGATGCGCTTATTTCCCGGCGGTGACGCTGATTGGCCGCGGTGTATTATTCAGCGATCTCTGCGGAACCGACGCGTTCACGTGACACACCGCTGATTGCTAATCATGTCGAAGTCATTTCCTAAAATTAATGTTAAGGCTTAATTTTTTTTTCTTCATTTTGAAGCGCATTCGCCTATAAAGTATGCAAATAAGCAAATGACAAGCAATTAATAGTTAGACCTACTAGTACTCGTGGAACAGCCGGTAATGAAGCCGCCCGAACCTTCACAACGGTACTACGGCCAGACAAGCACCCATAAGAACTATCCCCAAGGCACTCCGTCGGATAAGCAATATATGCTAATCATGTCGTCTAAAAGAGAGCTAAACATGTAGAAGGCGCCTTCATGCTTCACTTACCAATCAAAATAACCAATCAGAATCAAAATAATGGTAGTTTGCTAGCCGCATCCCTTTTTGACATGATACCTCAGATTTTTATTCATTCTCTCATATTGAAAAAGTCTCAAATAAATATACAAATTGAGTTAAGGGAAACAATTGACATAATCACGTTTCTCTTAGTGTCAGACACAAGTGACAAACACAGCGGAAACAGCAGTATTTTGCACAATTTCGGTTTATTCCTGCTTTACCGTCGTTTCCACTAAAGCTGTACAAGGAAGCGAGACGGCGTGCGATGAGAAAATCCACTGTTACACAGCGCTTTATTTTACTAGCCTAGTTTAGCACAGGTCTAGTGGATACGGTCTGGGTAGAAATGTGTTTTTTGATCATTGTAATTATTACAGCCACAAAAACTCCTCTGCTGGACAATGGCCTCTCAAGGATTTCTCGTTCCATGAGGATATTACCATACTAGCTTACTAGCTAGCGACTAGCTCCGTGGCGCAGCGGTCAACACGCCAGCCTGCGACACGGAGTGACCGGGTTCGATCCCCGGCCAAGTCAAGATGGAAAATGGTCTTTTTCAGATTGGCCCCAGGCCAATCTGAAAAAGACCATTTTCCATCTTGGATGACCTTTCTTGGATGTTTATCTGTATATGTATTTGTTATAAAATATATTATCGTTGAGTTAGTATCCCATAACACAAGTCTCGAACTTACTTTGGGGCTAGCTCAATCTGTGTGATTTGTCCGTATTTATTTATTTATTTATTTATTTATACTCACCACGCTTGGCAGGCGGATGGGCGAGCGTAGTTTCTTTGGCTTCTTGTACTTCCGACGCTGCTGCCTATTGCAAGCATTTTTAAGCTGGGGAAGGATAGAAATTTGTTGGATTTGAGAATGAAATGTCATCCCAATACTCACCGTATTGGGATGACTCGGGACTACTATGCGGATGAATCGGGGAAAACAAGTAGCAGCTCGGGAGACCGGCCGCATGTACCTGGTGCCATGCCTGCAACCACCGGACAGGCGCTTGAGGATGACTCCGCTGACTTTTCAACCCAGTACGAGAAGTCCACACTATTTTTAATCCCATAAACCCACTATGTTCTTCCTCTGGCCAAGACCTGTTCAAGGGCATAGTTATTACCAGGCATAGCTTGTAACGGTACCTATTTCCAGGAATGGCTTATGGCAGGAGACCTTCTACCCACTTCTCTGAGCCTCTACGTGTTGGATTTGTATCCTATGTCCCTAAGATAGATGTTTTTTTTATATTGTCCGTCATATAATGCCACTCTAACTAAATTCTGTTGTTCTCAAGGGTTCGAAATGCATCCGCTCATTGTCGCACGGCTCCGTTTGATGAAACACTATCAAAGCCCCAAAACAGCACACCATTGTTGAAAACGCACCCAGCTGCAACAGCGCTGCATTCCTCCCCGCTCCCCGCCTCTACCCTACCCGCGCCCGCCGACACTTTATTTTATTTGCGGAGTGCTATCGCCTCCACTGTGCTTTAATGTGTTACAGTAATGGAGGTTCGATTTAGATAATCACTAGCTCTGTGCCACTGAATGTCTTTTACGAGAATGTTTACTTTCCAGGCTGAAATAGATTAGAAACTAAGTGATTTCTTTTCTGATTCAGCCTACATAATAGAACACTTTGAACAAATATTACTGATAAAAGTGAACGTTATAATCTTATTAAATTAAGAAATAAAACATAGTGGAAAAAAATCATGCGGGCGGGGCTTGAACCTTAGGTCTATGCGTAGGTACATAGACCGTACCAGCGACCAGTAGGTCTAAGAGCCTATGTCGTAACATACGCTCTTAGACCTATGGTCTACGGGATTTTTTTTCACCATATTTTATATCTTATTTTTTATTAAATGATATCAATATAGCAAAGTGTAGTTTGCTAGGTAAATTACTTGTCAGTGATTATGTCAATTGTTTCCCTTAACTCAATTTGTATATTTATTTGAAACGTCTTCAATATGAGAAATCTCTGTTATAGTAATTTTTTATTGCTAGTGAGTAATAACGACCTCTCCTTTAAACAATAACATTTGCCAAATTCAACATTTGCACAAAGTTACTACGTGTTCGTGAATGCGGGTTACTAGCCTAGTCGTTATAATCGTTCCAGTGGTATTAACTACTCCATGTTGATCTGGTTGTGTCAGTGTACTCCGGTTTTAAAGCCATCCACACAGTTGGTTCAATGGACACTCTACTTATGTGGAGACACTGGGTTTGAATGAAAAATTAAAATGAATATTTCTTCTTAAAAATATACATGTACATGTAGATACATGTATCGCTTTAACGTCATATTTTTCTGATATTCATTTTTATTTTATTTGCAAAATCGAAAAACTACTGCACTTATTTTTGTAATTGAATTCCTTTTGGTATTATTTGTTAAATATGGTTTTTTGTGTATAAATGTGTTTGTGCACACCAATACATTTTAATTTAATAAGGAAACAATCCGTCTGGCCAGCGTGGAGAGTGTAGGCCAAGTCCTCTGGCAGCTCTGGCCAAGTATGGAATATAGTATCGAGGTCGTGCTCCTGTAGTGGAGACTAAAAAGGACCTGATGATGATGATAAATGAAACAATATTTAATTTTAAAAATCTATTTACACTATAAAATAATAGCATTACGAATTTTACCGTGATAGCTGTATGATAATAATTTCAACTTTATACAATCAGGCTTTCAAGGTAAATCAACAGATAGACAAACAAGCAATTGGATTACTTATAATGGTTCCTTTTCACCTTTTGAGGAACAAAACCGTAAAACCCGATCCATATTAACCGATCAATACTTATAATCGACGCTCTGCCATAGAATAAGTACTAGTGCTTACGTATCAATGAATTAAATATTGCACCGAAAGGATTCTTATAAAATGATTACTTATATATACAAATGAAGTACAAGAGCCGGCCTTATCACTTAAAGCAATCTATTCTAGACAACACATGAAGAGATGGAGGCAGTGGAATGAAACATAGACAGGTGGCGCAGAGACAAAAATAGATAAGATAGAAGAACAAGTTTATTACTTAAAACATCGTATGTCTATACGTATACGTAGCTCTACTATAGTTTACAATCGTCGACCTTGTGCGTCAAATCACTGAAAGGCATCTGATAGAGTGCGGTGTATTGTGAAGTATCCTTTGTACCCTGAGCCAGTGGAACTATCTTGTTTATCGTAAAGCACGGGCGACCTAGCGTATCTGGCGAGGTGCCAGCCCAATGCACACTGCATACAACTGTTTGAGTGGACATAGGTTTTGAAATCGTAACTGTAACGTCACATCAATGCAGCTGTCGATGTAGTACGCTTTACTTCGGTAACTTTTTGCTTGTAACTTTGAAACGTAACACAACTAATACACAAGTACTAAACCGCTGCTACGCTGTGGCAAGCTGTGTCTCGTTCCTAAAGTTACTCCGACTTACCGTATCTCTCAATATTGTTGCACAGAGCTACAAGTGTTTCTAGTGCTAAAGGCTATAAATAACATCTGTTATAATATTATTAAAACTTACGCGAGATATCATTTTAATATTTAACAAAACGGTTAACTTACGTATTTTTAGTCGGAAAATGCCGACAGTTTCAGCCTAGTCAGTGGCCATCCTCAGGGCGAGTGTCAAGTACGTCCCGGCGCGGCCGTCAGCTGATCTCTGTCGGCATTCTTCCGACTAAAAATACGTGAGTTCAACTGTTTTCTTTATTTGATGTTGTAGTGGATTAGTGGTCTAAGATCGCGAGTTATGAGCGAAAGGTTTCGGGTTCAAACCCCGTCCGGCCCGACCTGTACCTCCGAGTTTGAAGACCAATCCGACTAAGGTACGGTCATTTTCATCGACCACTACCTGCTTCCGGTGAAGGAAAACATCGCGAGGTAACCTGCACACTAGTGGATAGTTCACTAGTGTGTCAAATAAAAAAGGCAATGGCAAAACAATCGGTTTAATTCCTGCCGAAAGTAGTCATTGTGTGCGTTTAGCGCTCTAACAAGAGCCTAAAAATTATACATTTTATACGGAACCCTCGGTGTTCAAGTCAAACTCTTTTTTACTTATTAGTAACACTACGCTTAGACTAGACTAGTTATTAATATTCATGGAAACACGGCAACTTTGTGTTTAGCGGTGTAGTGTAAGCGGCAATGTACTTTGAATTAGGTTATTGTAATAGTTGAAGGTACTCTAGCCAAAGGATATATATTTCTGACAAGCAATTACGAGTATGTAATTTAGTTCTAGTTGGTTGAATAATTGTATTCAATTATTAACAATGTGTAATTAGCGTTTCGTCTAGACCTGGCAAGTTACTGATTCAAACTATTTTAACAGAATTAATTGTTTAATGAATTTGCAATAAATGTTACAATTGATCGAAGTCAGACTAACAAGGTTCAAAATTATTATCGGATAAATATCGCGTTGTTCTCTTTACGATCGTTATAATTAATTGTTTATATGCCTTCTTGAACATTTCGTCAGGGCTATTTTAATTGTTAGCGATTATGGCGTGGTTCCTACTGAAGTTAAGAAGATGTCTCGGGCCCCGACCCCCGTAGTCCATGCGGTACACCCGGCTGTCATCATTAGATAGCAGGCATAAGCTATTCAACTGGCATGTTCTAATTTTTCTTGTTTTATATCGTGAAGCAAAAAAGAACCTGATAATAGTTTTGGCTACTTACCCACACAAACATCAGGTTGTCCGGCTCGACGGACTGAAGGTCGGTATTGCTGGACATATACGTATGTCCAGCAGTGGACTTCTTGTGGCTGATATGATGAAGATGATTGCTAGACATTAACCAAGTATTGTCATGACAGATGAAAGATATTGGTGAATAGGACATTGTTAAAATCGCATTGAAATAAGAGCATTTGATTGCAGAAAAACATGGCGTTTTTTATTTTAGATAAGTATGTTATTATATATGGCAAGGGTTGCATCATTGGTGACGGCATGGAGAGACTAGTAGTAGGTGAGCGTTGGCCAGCAATCATTTGCATGAACTAGCTGGTTACGAAAGCTCACAAAGTAATTTAACTCAAAGTTCATGTAACTTTGGCTTAATCAAACTTAGTTATGCCTGAATCAATTCATTATTGACAGTTGGCGTCTATTCATAGATAAGACAGAACAGCGTCTATTGGGTTAACTTGTTATAAATAAATATTAACCATAAGATAGACTTCAATTTGTTTTATGAGCTTTTTTTGTTATGAGGCCATTTTCATGAACTAAATACTTAATATAGCTGCCAAGCAAACTTCTCTTAACACGTACAGAATGCTAAATATTTGTAGAGACATATATTTAGCATTTTGTACGCTACGGAGTAGTGACTCTGTAGTGTTCAAAGGACTTTAAACCGAGACGAAATATGTGACATTGTAACCAAGGGTTTCCATACCTATAAAGATAAGGCAACTTTAAGGGATTCTGGGTTAAGGAGGTTATTTTTCATTGGTGTGCCTATATTATATTAGTGTGCATGTCGGCGCGACGTAATAACGGCGTGATTACGTCACTTTAACAAGTCACTGAATCAGGTGGCGTGTGCAGCGGACGGGCGGCGCAAGTGGGGATAGTAGCAATGCGCCGCGTGTACTTCACTTCTATTCGGGCAGCCGGTTCGCTCACACGTCTAATTGTGTTTAAAATCACGCCTGACTCATTGTAACGTAATTAGTGTTGGAAATTATTGTTGATTTTGATTAAAATAAATAGTGGTTCAAGTGTTGTGTTTTACTACGATGGATGAAGATCGTCAAATCATTGATGAAAGCAGATCACCTTCTTCTATCCTTCGACCGAATTTCGGTCGAGCCGACATGCAAATATAGAATTTGAATACTGTAGAGAACGGCCAATTTTCTTTTTTGCATTGTAAATACGCGCCCAGTCGAGCTGCCCGATGTATTTTGCCCGTAAGCAGATAGCTATTGTGCATTTTATGACAATAATCTTCACGTTCAACAGAACAGAATTTTATCGATAGCTGAACACAGCAATCGATAAAATGAACTCTGTAGTAATTATTGACGTGTGTAGCGGAGAATGCAGGAAACGCTGCTCTTTGCATAATTACTGAGCTAGAGCGGCCGCGAGCACTCCCGATTGCCCGGCCGCTTTTGATGATACATGTGGACTGCCCATCACTGGTAATTGCTACTATCGAGCTTTTATTGTTCCACAAATACAAACCGATACACCACCCGTGCTTGAAGTAAAATTTATATGCTCTTTGTATTTAATGTTTTTTTTTAAATTATTGGAATAAAGTTCTTGTGATGTGAAAATTTCACGTAATTTGCCTCCACGCACTCATGCACTATCTTGTATACGGGCGATTCCACCACCATCATCAGTCTCAAATTAAATCTTCACGTCATATATACGAATCTCATATAATTTACGATTTTGTACTTCATTTTTACAATTTTTTTTTATACTTAGCAAATTAAACACAGGTAACGTCATTACGTTACTTGTGTAAACAAATTGTGCGCAACACAGCGAGCAGTAGATGTCCCTAGACGCACAAAAACGGCAAGAGCACGAATTATAAGCGAATAATCCTAGGTTCAAACCACGCTCAGCCTGACACTTCCTGTGATGAAATGACCGTAATACGGTCTCTAGTACGGTCATTTTAGTACACCAAACTGTCAAGTACGGTCGTTTTCATCAATCAATACCTGCTTTCGGTGAATAAAAATACCGTGAAGCAACCTGCACACTAGAATTTTCAAGATGCAAGTAGGTAGAATTTTCACTTGAAAGTGAAATTGAGTAAGCAATAGCAAACCGTTCCATTATATCGTGTCAAAAATGCATTGAACTTGTTTCTTTCCACACTAGACGAAAGTCTAACTTTTAAACATCAAAGAGAGAAGATTTTGATGTCTAGCGCAACACATCGAGTGGTGGACAGGCATCCACACGCTCTGCATACCAATCAGCACTAACTGTCCGTATAGCACCATCGTATGGACCTTATTTACTATCGGTTTGCAATATGCATGCATTGCACTGCACACGTTCTGCTTATATGTCTGGAGTTTGCATTTTATTCATTCATGCGCGTCTCCTTTTTCAGGGTATTGCCACTCAAAATTACATACAAACTTAGTTTTTTCTCCAACCGTGTCCCCAGTTATACTCAGGGCTCCAATCCAACACAGCTGATTGTGGTGTGTAGACCAGCGTTAACTATTATGACAAGTCATAAAGATTGAGCTAGCCCTAAGGTAAATTCAAAACTTGTGTTATGGGATACTAACTCATCATTTCGAGTAACTGCCCCTGTGGTCCAGTGGTTAAGGCGTTAGACCCGGGGGTCTTGGGTTCAATTCCCACGGGAAGCATACTTTGTTTAGTTATTTCCAGTTTGGTTAGGACATTGCAGGCTTGAATCACCTGATTGTCTGATAATAAAGATTATTCCGTGCTTCGGAAGGCACGTTAAGCCGTTGATCCCGGCTGCCATCTGGTAGACGTTAAAGGTACCAAGTCTGAGGCCGAGAGACGGTTCCGAAGAACTCTGACACCAGGATGTGCATGGTCGATTGACCGTGACACCTACACGAAATGATGATGATTTCGAGTAGGTGTCACGGTCAATCGACAATGCTCACCCTTGGATACTAACTTAACGATATTAAGACATCTAAGGAAAAATAAAATTTAACATCGTCACCTTAACGGGAATCGAACTCAGTACCTCCGGTATGGCTGCCTGGCATCATGGCCACAGAGCTTGTCGACGCTCGCCGAGTACTTAGAGATCTTACTGAACAAAAAAAGACCAAGTGCGAGTCGAACTCGCGCACGAAGGGTTCCGAACCATTATCTATAAAAAAATCATGTCTATTGTATGGGAAAGTGATATATATAAATAAACATTTTGTGAAAATTTCAAGAATCTACTTGTTGCCGTTATCAATATCAAGCAAAAATTAGCAAAGAAATCACGTTTGTTGTATGGGAGCCCCCTTAAATATTTATTTTATTCTATTTTTTTGTATTTGTTATTACGGCGGCAACATAAATACATAACTTGAGTAAATTTCAACTCTCTAGCTATCCAGATTCATGAGATATTTGGTGACAGACAGACCGACAGACGGACAGCGGAGCGATATCAATAGGCTCCCGTTTTTACCCTTTGGGTACGGAAGCCTAAAAACACATTTGTTAATCTAATCACAGATAGTGTTAATTATAAATACACATTGCAACAGGCAATAAGGGGTCCAACCTATCAGTTTACTGCATCAACAATGGATAGGTCAAAAAATTACCAGGGCATGAAATATCTGCGCGTAGTTAGATCGAATGCCTATTAAAAATGGCTCGTTCATCATCCATATGACATAGATGATGAACGAGCATTTTTCAGTAGACTTCATTGATTCTATGCCAAATGTTTTATATAGCCTATATAAACCAAACTGCAGTATATAAGCACCTATACTCTCCGTGACTGGTTTTGTTCTGCTCTGATTTACGAGCCGGAATCGACGAAAACACACCCGTATATTAACGAGAACAAACTCCGGATAGTAAAAACAAAAGAGCTTTCCAATAACGTTATTTCCTAGAGTTATATTACCCGGCGAATTATATTGATTTATTTTACAAACTGTTAAAACCGGGCCAGAAGATATTTAGTTTCCTTAGAGGAGTTTGTTGGGATTTCCGACTATATTGCTGAACTGATGAGGAGCCCGTTTTCGAGGCAAGTGCGGGGGCGGGACCCACCGGCGCCGCACGTCCCGCAATTGCATTAAAAAGAGGCTTCTCGTGAGCCCGAAACTGTACTCGGCAATCCCGACAATAGCACGTATATTAACGGTTTTTGACGTGATAATGTCTTATAAATCGATAAACGCCGGCTACACGATCGAAAAAGTGTCACGTCCCGTGTGCAAGCGAGAGAGCAGAACAAGCGATAGAGCAGCACGATCGGCCTAAGCGTTTGGCTTGATAGGCATCTATCTCGCGTCCACCGTTCTTCTTCTTCATCTGTCTAGACCTTTTCCCATTTACTCGCGTCCACCGTTATCACATAATACTATCGTCCGTTAACCGACTTTACAGACAACCAATTTTTGAAACACACATTATATTATCGGAAAAAGAAAATTGTGAGAAATTAAAAATCTGAGTAATCATGTCAATAAGCGTAATAATGTTAAGCAACCTCTGTCTCGACAATCTCTCTGTGATGTTAACGGCTGGGCCAATTTTGATTGAACATTTAACTGTATAATTAACTACCATTGCTAGAAAACCTGCTTTCAAATAAAAATAAAACAAACAGGATAACAGACATGCACCATAGCAGTGAAACTTATAGCACCCCTTTTTGAGTTGGGGATACAGTCGGAAGTGTTGATCATAAAGTCACATACCTACATACAAACTTATTATCACGCGTCTTTTACATCGAGGTGGCAGGGACCAGGGATTTTCACTTGCTACGATCCTTACAAACCTTAATCTTAATGTACGTCCCGTCCAAAACAGTCCCTCTTGCATAAAGTTGTAATCTGTTTGTTTTGTTTGTGAATGTCATGTCAAGGTTTGCAACTATCGATTTTACGCGCGTAAAATGGCTCTAGAGTATGAAGTATTTTTATAAAGCTATTATTGTATACTAGCTGTTGCCCGCGGCTCCGCCCGCGTTAATGTCGTTCCCTTGGGAACAGTAGAAATGATAAAAATTCCATACAAACCCCTGCCCCTTTGCTTTTTCCCCTTAAGGGGGAATTTAATACATTTCACCTGCATAGATCTTTAGCCCTTAAGGAGGGGATTTTGCCCATTTCACCTACACAGATATTTTTTTATTGTAATGGAGAACTTCTTATTGTCATATTTCTAAGTAAATAAAAAAAAACCATACAAACTTTACCCTACCTATTCTACCCCTTCAAGGGGAAATTTAGACCATTTTAACTACACAGATCTTTTTAATTGTAATGTAAACATATATACTTATTTTTATACTTCTATGTCCAGAAATGAGAAAATTTCCATACAATCCCCCCCCCCCCCCCCTTATCCCTTAAGGGGGAAATTTTGTACATTTCACCTACACAGATCTTTTTTAATTGTAACCTAGAACGTATATACTTATTTTCATACCTCTAAGTCTAGAAATGGAAAAATTCCATACAAACTTTACCCCCTATTTACCCCTTCAAGGGAGAATGTTGTCTGGTTCACCTAAACAGATCTTTTTAATTTTAATTGAGAACTTGCGTACCTACTTTCAAACTTCTAGGTCCAGAAATGAGAAAATTCCATAAACTTCAAACCCCTTCGATTTTCTAAAAATCCTTTCTTAGTGCTCATTTACATCATAAAAAGAATCCCTGTGCCAAATTTCAAGTTTCTGCGCACAGTAGTTTCGGCTGTGCGTTGATATATAAGTCAGGTTTGCCTTTGGCCCGCAGCTCCGCCCGCATAAGTGTCGATTTCTCAGGAACAGTAGAATTATTAGTTGAACCCGGAATACATTAGTTCATGACTTTCAATGAAACACCTTAATATTGAATTTCAATTGAATAACTTCAAAAACGGAAAGTTTCATACTAACTTTGCATCCCCGTTATATCCCGTTAAGGGATGATTTTTGAGAAAAATATTTTACTCGTGTTTCATGCCTTTTAGTAAAGAACCTTCATGCTGAATTTCATTCGACTAACTTCAAAAATGCCAAAGTTTTATGCTTACTTTGCACCCCTATTTTACCCCCTTAAGGGATTATTTTTGAGTAAAATATTTTACTCGTGTTTCATACCTTTTAGTAAAGAACCTTCATGCTGAATTTCATTCGAATAACTTCAATAACAACAAAGTTTCATACTAACTTTGCAACCCGTTTTTCCCCTAAGGAGATGAATTTCCAAAAATCCTTTCTTAGTGCTCCCCTACGTTATAAAAGGAACCCCTGTGCAAAATTTCAAGTTCCTAACCCTTATAGTTTAGGCCCTGCGTTGATATGTCAGTCAGTTAGTCAGCTTCTCCTTTTTTTTAGTATGGATTACTATGGATAGTATGGATAGGTATAATGCTGTCGTATAATGATGAATTGACTTTGGATTTTAATTTTCTTATGTCACTTATTATTTTATTTTCTTTTGCTATATGTTTGCAGGCAAACTCATGCCTTGAGTTCATTCAAATGACGATAACTTTTTTTTTAATGAACCGATTTTGATGAAACAAACTTTAAATGTTAAACTGAGTTAAAACAAAGCAATTGGTGAAAGTTTGAAGTAAATCGGTTCAGTATTTTCGGAGATAATCGTGATCATACATACAGACAGACAGACAGACAGACAGACAGACACACAGACAGACAGACAGACAGACAAGAAATTCCAAAAAAAATTATTTGCTTTCTATTATTCTTTTTAAGTGTCCCTCTATCCATTTCAGTCAAAAATTCAAAATGTACAGACAAAATAATTTTACTGTTTTATTATATGTATAGATGAAATACAAACGCTAGCAGCAAATTATAGTTTCTAAATTATAAGTCCACACTAATATAGTGTGGGAGGGCCGAAGACTCTCCGCTACATTTTTTGTTATTTTTTTTTATAAATAATGAAGATTTTTTCGGAATTTATAGTATTAATGTAAAAACTACCCTACTCTCGATATACCCATGTATGACATGGGTTTTGGGTAACAGTTTGTCAAACATTGTATTTTTTTCCAAAAAGTGCTGAAATGAACCAAATAAACTAATGATCCAACAGGTAAGTTATAATAAAATAAAAAAAAATAGAGACTAAGACTTTAGTATCTTTTAAAATAGTGTATATGTAAAATATAGGAAATATTTCTGTAATGGTAGTGAAACATAAGCTTCTCAAAAATATGTATTTTTGACTGAAGAGTGTTATATTTAGAGAAATATTTGAATACCAGGGTATTCATATACGACATTACTGTAAAACTTATTGAGCTGCTCAGCATTGATCAGTTCTATCTTTACTTCCTGTATATCGATAGTTGATAGTTTCTCATCAGGTGACCAGTTAAATTACTTTATAATTATTCAGTTGCAATATTTGAGTACAACAAACATGCATGAATACATACATTGCATACATACAAGTTAATTAAAAGCTCGTCACATAAACAATACTAATTCGCGAAGGCAAATTCGTACCCACTTCTGCCTTACAAGCAACATTTTCGTTTCAACGAATTAGTACAAGATGCCTTCGCAGAGTGACGCCGACGCCGACGCCCATATAAACAATCTCTCAGGCATTCTCAAAGCGAATTCAGTGTGATGTCGAATTTCAGACGTGATGACGTGATAATGAACAGCGTGTCAACAAAAGTTACTAACTGTGCTCGACTTTGAACCTTACGACCTTGACTTAAGAGCAGAGTTTAACGCTTATTGTTGATGTTGTCTCTACCTAACATATTTCAATAACAACCCCGTCCCCCACTCCACGCCTCTTTCCTGCGCCTGAACGTAAATAACGAGCTTCATTTTCGCATTTATTAGGATATTTTGATAAAATATCGACGCTATGGGGAGCAGCGGGCCCGGTAATAAAGGTTATGTAAAGAGCCCGAGGACGGTAAAGGACTCCAATACCGGGACTCGGTGCAACTTATTGAAACCTTGACTTGAAATATACTTCAGGTTTACCTTGTTCATTCCATGTTTGAGCTATATATGTCGTCCGCCGCGCCGGTAAGACCAAAAGGAAATCCTACGAACAATAAATGTGATAGTAAGTGAGGATATACTTGTTAGTCGTCCACGCTGAAATTGCTGATGGATTTTGATAGAAAATATTATAATTCTGTTGCTTATACATTAGCCTATGCATCACAAAAAGTTTTATAAGGCAGACTACCTACATCCTAGTGAAATCTCTAAAGCGCAGACTGGCACAATGGAAAATGAAAAAAATGAAAATGAATAATTTTTATTCAAAGTAGGATACATGTATCGCTTTTTGAACGTCATATGTTTCTGTTGTTTATTTTTCTTTCTTTTGTTTGTAAAATCGAAAAACTACTAGCGTTTCGGAATGACCACTGCTGAGAAGAATACGCCGAAAGAAACTCAGTCCAGTCTTGGTCTCTATGTGCCTGAAGGGCTCGAATATAACAATATATTTTACAAAAATTAAATTTAACTACATTAAAATATACATTTAAATTATTACCAAGCATTTTTATCGAATAAATAATCTTTTATACAATAATAAGCCCTTTTAAGTAAATGATTTTTTACAGCCGTTTTAAATTGAATTAATGGCAGACCTAATATTTCTGCGGGAATTCTATTATAGAAGCGTACTCCAAGACCCAAAAAAGAATCCATAGTTTTCTGCAATCGCAATGCTGGTGTAAATAATTTATTTTTATTTCTAGTGTTTCTGCTATGTATATCACAGTTTTTTTTATATAAATGAATGTTATGGCGCACAAACATAATATTAGAAAAGATATACTGTGAAGGGAGTGTCAGAATATTAATATTTTTGAATAACTCTCTAAGAGATTCTCTGGCGCCTAATTTATATATTGATCTAATAGCGCGTTTCTGTAGAACAAATATGGTATTTACATCTGCAGCGTTTCCCCATAGTAATATTCCATACGACATAAGACTATGAAAGTAACTAAAATATACCAAACGCGCAGTATCAACATCAGTTAGTTGTCTTATCCTCCTAACCGCGTAAGCCGCAGAGCTAAGTTTCCCTGCCAATTTTTCAATATGGGCACCCCATTGAAGCCCAGCATCAACAGTTATTCCAAGAAAAGTTGCTTTGTCTACCAATCCTACTGTTTCATTATTGACGACTATACTTGTTGAAACTTTTGCAACATTTGGTAAGCAAAATTTAATACATTTAGTTTTACTAGCGTTCAACAAAAGATTGTTCGCAGTAAACCAGTCCAACACTTGAGCTAATGTACTATTAACCTCGTCAGAAGAGTCAGTATTCCTATCTACTCGGAAGATGAGAGATGTATCATCGGCAAATAGTACAGCCTTGCATGTGTTAATATAGTACGGTAAATCATTAATGTATATAAGGAACAGAAGAGGCCCTAGGATAGAGCCCTGAGGTACACCCATCCTAATACATGATCCGGAAGATTGAACCCCATCTAAACTAACTTTTTGAATTCGGCTACTCAAGTACGATTTGATTAAGTCGAGAGATTTACCTTTGATTCCATAGTGTATCAGCTTGGATATAAGGGTGTTGTGATCTACGCAGTCAAATGCTTTAGAAAGATCACAAAAAGCACCAATAGCATTCTGTTTTCCCTCCCAAGCTTCATAGATATGTTTTAAAAGAGCTACACCCGCGTCAGTTGTTGACCGACCCTTAGTAAATCCATACTGTTCACTATGAAAATGATCATTTTTATTAAAAAAAGACAATAATTGATTGAAAATCAATTTTTCAAATATTTTACTGAGAACTGGTAGAATGGAAATAGGCCGGTAGTTTGTGGGATTACTTTTATCCCCTGATTTATATAATGGTATAACTTTACTCAGCTTCATCAAGGCTGGAAAAGTACCGGTATCTAAACATTTATTAAAAATAGAAGCTAAGTAAGGTGCTATTACATTAATGATATTACTTATGACGGATACCGAGATGTCCCACAAATCTCCAGTTTTTTTATTATTTAAGCTTTTAAATGTATCAATGATTGTGAGCGGAGTCACATGTTGAAATATTAAATTATTTTTACATTCGGGTATACAACTTGTTAATAATTTTTTAGATTCATCTGTCGATGAACATAAGGAGGCAGTGGTGTTTATGGGAATGTTAGTGAAAAATGGAGTATCAAATACCCACCCAAACCCAAGCTCCCACCTTCAGAGAAACTCCCCTCCCCTGGGTGGGTAAGAAATATCTTAATATACTCCAAACTGCGTGTAAGTAGAAAAAGTGCGTGCGAGTACAGAAAACCGAACGCAGTGAAAAACGGCACGCAATCAATGAGACGCCTCTTGATGTTCCACAATTGTTTCTCCACCTGCAGACCTGAAGATTTGAATGAAGACAATTCTTTTGAAATATTTGCGCAGGCAAGGACGGACGGTTTTATGCCGTGCTCTGTAAAAAATGGCGACATTGCTGAGGAGAATCAGGGCGAGTCACAACAGCATCCTAAAAACACAAAGATTCAAAGATTTATTCAGAAAATAGGCCTTTTCAGGCACTTTTTCACGTCAATTCACATTTTAAATAATACTAATTATATTATATTCAAATTATTAATTATTATTAAAAAGCTACAAACTACTAGCGTTTCGGAACCGACCACTGCAGAGAAGAAGACGCCGAAAGAAACTCTTCAACAGTATTGGTCGCCTACTTGCCTGAAGGGCTTTGTATGATATTTAATATTTTTTTTTTTTTCTGATGTCATGTTGTATACAATTTTAATTTACATATTTTTGTGGAACACGTTATGTTAGCGATCGAGCGTGCAACAAATACAGATATGATAAAAGTCTCAAAGAGGCCGAGCAGACCTGTCCCCCCTGGCAGCACCCGTTCACGAGTTGACGCATGGATCAGCCATCGCTGAGCTCAACCATATTAGAGGGAACTCGACGACCCGACACACAACGCCGCCACCAGTTTGAACATTTTAGTGAGCATGACTTACTCGATCTCAAGCACAACACTCGAAAACTAATTGTCGACACTCGTTGACCGCAAACATATACATGTTTTACAATTGAGAGTTGATTTTAGACAATTATACAAAATAAAATAGCAGCAACAAAAAAAGAAAACAATTATAAGTAAAATTAAAATAAAAGCGTTTAGAGAAGTCCTGCATATCACTCGAGGTCTGGACTCCAAGCATTCTTATCAACGAAATAATCATTAATGCCATAATAAGCTCTTTTCAATAATATATTTTTTGTAACGTCTTTAAACTTCGGAACCAACGGCGCCAACTGCGGAAGGAGAAACCTAAGCCCGCCTACATCTACAGTTACAACTCTGCCGGCCAACTTTATTGCCAGCCATGCAATAGAGTATTTAAATCAAAATTTGGTTTAGCAAGTCATATAAGGGCTCATGCTAGACATCAAACTTAATTTATTGTCCAGGGTCGCCGTCATCGAAATCGATGAGGAGGACTATAAACTTCGGAAATGGCAAAGCTTTAATATTGTCAGGAATTTTATTATACAAACGAATACTAAGCCCTAAGAATGTATTCGTAGTTTTCTGTAGTCTAAAAGCTTCATTAACTAGTTTATTTTTGTTTCTAGTATTGTATGTATGAACATGACAATTCTTAACATATTTGTAAATATTTTGATGTACGTGCAGTATATTAGCAAGAATGTATTGTGACGCAACCGTTAAAATTCCAGTTTCCTTAAATAACTCTCTAAGAGAATCCCTAGCCCCTAATTTATAAATTGATCGAATAGCACGCTTTTGCAGAACGAAAATGCTGTTGACGTTTGCACCATTTCCCCAAAGCAATATCCCGTAAGACATTATACTATGGAAATAGCTAAAGTAAACAAGACGTGCTGTTTCCACATCTGTCAGTTGTCTTATTCGCCAAACGGCGTATGCCGCGGAGCTTAGTCTACCAGCAAGAGCCGTAATATGTGGACCCCATTGTAACTTTGAGTCGAGAGTTATTCCTAGAAATTTTGTCGAGTCAACAAATTCTACCACTTCATCATTAACAACTATTTTTGTGGGCACATGCCTGCACAAATAAGTAATGCGGCATTTTGTGCGAGAGACCATGTCTGTAGCCTTGAATGGTGAAATATAAATCTTAGGTCCCATGCTCATTACCTACTTATAGAAGTCATAAGTCTTTTTGCAATCATTTTCTAACAAATTTGGATCATTGATTAATAATCTGAAATAAAAACTATCTATTATTATAAAAGAGTCACTATGGCTACCTACTGGTTAAAAACAGGATAAAAAGCAAAATAATCATTTTGCCTCGAAAACAAGACGATTAAAATAACATATTCATGCCTCCCACTGACTTATCTTAATAAAATAGACACCTTTGTACGTTAGTACTTATATTAATTCTGTGCCTTTGTTTAGTAATGTAATCAACAATTAATTTGAATGTCATCATAAACAAATTGTTTTAATGAGTTCGTACTTTTTAAACCACTTGGCGACTTTGTCTCCGTCAACCTGAACTCCCCTTGGCCTACTTTAAACTTTGTTTCGTGTTTGTTCATTTTGTCTTCAAAAGAAAATAAAACTCATAAAAAGCATGCATTTTTTAATCTTTTTTCAATAGACTATTAAAAATAATATGCTCTAAGTGTCCTTTGGCATGGTATACGAGTACTACGATATCTCACACTTACCTACGTATCTGTTCAGGTATTTTGAAGGTGGTAAAATAAATAAAAAAGTTTTTACTTATTGACCGAGCGAGCGAAGCGAGCGAAGCGTCTCAGTTTTCACTGGCCCAAAATTCTTTTGTCCGTCTGTCTGTCTGTCTGTCTGTCTGTCTGTCTGTCTGTCTGTTCTCGCCTACAGGTCGCATTTCTCAACCGATTCTCATGAAATTTTGTGAGCAGGTTCGGTAATTATATAGAATTTTTTTGTAGTGCCAGTTTTTCGAAATTTAAAAAAATGGCAGATATATGGGGGTATGAAACTTAAAAAAACTCATAGCACAGCTATTTGGTAAAAAAATCAAAAATGTCATTAGACTTTTTTGTTATTTTCATTAAGACGCAACTTTTTTGTCTGAACAACTTTTTTATACGATAAACTTGAACGTGTTTATAGTCGGCAATTTGCCCAAAAGTTGTCTGAAAACGATTTTCTGTATATTTATGAAAGACGTTGAAGTACGTGAAGTGGGAGAGGGAGTGAAATTGAGCAACTTTCCCTAAGGAACAAAAATCAAAATATGAAAAATATTTTTTGGCTTAAAGCTTGATACTGCGTATTACTTTTATAATAGAAAACACTGAATAAACTTAGAATCCTGAAATAAAATTAAAAATGAATAAAAAAGATTCACATGCTAACTGCTGGCAGATGATTAGTGGCTGCTCCTGTGACTTAAACCCTGGGCTTATAGATGCCGGCCACTTCCTTACGTAAAGTTCGCATGTTTGTCTGCCATAATAGTTGAAAATTAGCGGCCTATTAAAATTTTTACCAATTCGTAACATAACAACTATGAAACCTCCCATTCACCCATGCCAAGTTCGCTATTCCGATATTTCCGATCTTGAAGAGGATCGCTCCAACTTAGTTAATGTGTACAAAAGCATACTAAACATGGTGCTCAAGGGCCGTGTTTCCATACAAGAGTAGTTCCCCGATTCCTCGCCGGATAGTACCAATAGAGTAATGATTTTTTACTTTAAAAAATCCGTATGTAAATTTGTTTCATAATTGAATTATTTAAAGAGATATGAACCTTCGAAAACATGAAAAATTGGTACGAATTTCCGTTGTGTTCAAACATCAAGAAAACAAATTTGGGCAATTATATAAGAAAAAGAAACGCAGAAACACAGCCATAGCTTATTTTAAATTTTTAATGTAAAAAGAAATTAAATCGGTTAAGTTTTGGAAAAGAAATCAGAGGACTACGAAGCGTTAATTTTGTGTACTTTTTATAGGTATTTTCCGGCCGAGCTGCAGTTATCTCTATCGCACTCTGTGGGATTTGTTTGGGCACGCGGCTCGACAGCAATAGATATTATAAATATCTATTTTTCAATTCTCTCGAGCTTAGTATTTCCTCTTAAAAAAAGGGTCTGGTCGGGTCTTCTGGTAAGAGGAATGTAGGTTTAAATTTCCGTTTCCTCTGGTACCTAATTAAGAGCAGCGGGGATCGGGAAATAGTAACTGAAGGAAATCCTTCCTTTAGTCAATTAGCATATCAGTAACAGATATATTTTAGAGCACTGGAGGGCAAATGTGGATGTTGGTTGTAAGGGGTCGCGAGGTCTACTGTTCTCGCAGAACCACTAGTGTAGTCGCGTTGGTTAAAACATTTTTTGTATCCGTTGGATAGTACAGTGGAGAGATAAACGGACTGGAGCAATGGAGACGACGAAGACTAAAGCAGCTCGCGCTCTAGACAGCCACCACCACGAGTGGTTGCAACGACCTGATAAGTTAAGGAAGCCAATTAACGTCGCGCACTTGGCAACGATGTTGATGTGGTCGTTGCGGGCACTGGTCGTGGTCGTTGCCGTCTAGTGCGCGAGGTGCCTAAGCATCATCATTAAATCCTAGTACGTCTCTTTTAGTAGGTGGGCAGAAAAATATTATTTCGTCACGGCGTACCAGAATTAAATAGAAAAGTAAATACATCGACGCATTTGTATGATTCATCGTATGAATCGAATTTAAACTTCTTTATGTTTTCTCTTTATAAAGTTCTCTGCAGTCTTTGATAACTTGATTTCTTATGGACATGCAATACCACTGTCTCGCTGTGTGTGTGTACCTCTGGACCAGCCTAATTTAAATTTTTTTTCAAGCTGCCTTTCAGCATCTGATTATCTTTGTATGAGATCTTATATCATCAGTTTTAGACTATAAGCATCAGTTTTAGTCGATTCAACGAAACCAAATTAAAAGTTGGCAGCTGCCGATGAAAATAACTTTACCACTTTCTGAAGAATTCATCGAGTTCATGAATTTATCAACTTCACTAGAAGTTATCGCATTAATTTGTCAAAACTCGTTATTTATGTGAATAAATAAAGTATTTTGATAAATTAATGCGATGATGATGAGACAAAGTTGGAGCTAGGCCTTCTAGATTTAATGGCATGTACCGAAACGAAAAATTGTGATAAATAGGAGAAAAAATTCGGCGTCTTCTTTCTCTTCTTTTCGTGTCGACGGCTCAAGAGATTAAATTATTTTGTCTCTCCAGTATGTACCAACTCTAACACCACTCTCGGATGCACATTAAAGATCTTTCTTGGTGCAGCTGGTGGGCAAAAACAAAGGGCACGAAAGGAGGTGCAACATGGTCTGGTCGTTGTGACCATATTGACAATGTACTCCCGTTGTAGAATAAAGCCCCAAATGTGCTGCAGAATCAATGACGTCTAGATGTCTCTCTACAATTCTACCCCATTCCCAAACCTGGTCACTCAAAGATGCTTAGATATCCATACTAAAGGTTTGTTAGGTCGTGTCAGAAATAACTACTAAAATACCTGATGCAAAGTAGCTAACGGAACCGATCTAAGGCCAACAGCTAGACGATTAGATGACCTGACACATTTTAATAGGAATAAATGGAGCTTAAACAGAGCTACGTATTTGGGAACAAAGAGGGGCAGAGAAGAAGATATAAGTGATGGACTAAGTCAGAGTGGACTAGCGATGCTGTTATCTGCCGTTGCCGTTCTAATTGCATTCTTGGTTGTAGTTCGTTAGAGGCCGGGGTCCTAGTATGTTAGCTGTTAGAACGAAGTAGTGTTTTAATGACCGTATTTTGGAAGCTATTGTTTGTAGTACCTGTAGTACAAACAACAGCTCTATGCCTGATACCCGTTAGCAGATTTCTAAACTTTGATCACACTCCAATAACTTGCAAAACTTGTTCGATTGTATTGTACGTTTTCTTGTTTGAATCACTACGATGATATAATCGGACGCTGTTCTGGTTTACTTTTGCATACAAATATGCAAAATTACAAAAGACTTCAAAAAAGAGCAACAGCTTCTTTCATTTTTATTATTCCCTTGTTCGTAGTATCCTTGACTACTCGGTATTTTTCTTTCTAACCTGGCATACATGTAATTTATGAAAAACTTTAGTTTTAGTCAGCCCTGCAGTGTAAGAGTTATCGCCGTATATCTTTACCGCGGGCTGACATCACACTGTCTTAAATAATAGGAGGTTCACTGAAACTCACGAACTTGATATTAATTGTAGTAGAGCAAGTTCATCCTCGCTACAAATTATAGAGGTTAAGAGAACGATACGTCAAAACGCATTTCATTATTCACAACCTAATCTTAATTCCGTACAGACTATATAAATTAT
Organism: Elegia similella; assembly: GCA_947532085.1. Lineage (NCBI taxonomy): Eukaryota > Metazoa > Arthropoda > Insecta > Lepidoptera > Pyralidae > Elegia > Elegia similella. The sequence continues at coordinate 245,983 of OX383942.1, forward strand.
GATTAATTTTTCACTGCTTTACAAGAATTCTGTATAGTCACACCTGTAGTACGAAGGTTGCTCGTATTTTGTGTAATAATTTGTAAGTTTTGGAGAATATTTCAGCTCTTGCACCCAAACCTGATATCTATTTGCACCTAAATTATATTAAAACTATCAACACAACTCAGAATAACCTCTCTTTGCTCATAAAACTAAGCAACCTAAGCTTACATACCATGTCAATTTTTACGGTGCATATTGTATGAAGTGTCACATCTTAAACTTCCTTAATTTGAACGAGTACCGGCTGTGAATAATGAGAACTACAATACGCTGAGGTGGCGAAACTTCCGAGGAATTTATTAGGCAAGTTCACATCGCAGCGCCCGAGAGCGATACCACACTCAAGATTCGAACCGGCTTCACCTTTCGATAAAAACAGTGATGCTTACGTTTGCTTATACAGGAGAACTAAGTACATTACAGATTTACTTGGGTAAAAGCTGTTAAAAGAATATTCTAATGTATGTTTGTTATGCAATGCAATCACGCAAAACCGGATGGGTGAAGCATGGGTGAAGCATGACATTTTCTACACAGATCGAGTAAGAGTATATGTATTTTAATAAAATACATATGTTTTTGGAGTATTCTTATCCAATATTCGGAAACTCCTGCAAACGCTAGAAATAATCTAGCTTTTGCAGGAGTTTCCGAATGATATGACGAGATGGTTAAATCTATAAGTCATGGACTTCAACGAAAACTGGAATGGACTTAAAAGAAAACAAAAAAAAAATGGTTATCTGTAAAGTCAGTTTACGAAAAGAGATACATGCGTCACAAGCCAAACGCTTAGGCCGGTCCTGCCTCTCTATCGTTTATTCCGCGCTCTCGCTTGCACAAGGAAAGTGATACTTTTTAGTGCGTGCAGCCGGCGTTTATCGATTTATAAGACGTCAAAAAACCAAAAAAATTAAGTCGTATTTACTGTCAAAATATACGTCATAGTTTTACAATTATTCATCCATTGCACGATATAACTGAAGTAGCCTATTTAATCAAAAGAAAGTGAAGACTAATGTCGTTCCAGATAGATGTAACTAACAAACATTTATATCAACTAATAGCTTGAGGGATTCCCGCAACGCATCACTTGTTTATGAGTGATATGCCGCCATCTTAGCTGACAGTTCGCTGCCGCAAAGTGTTGTCAATTAGTTATCTTAATTGCTTTATCAAGTGCTCGTTAAAGTTTAAGCCGCGGGACCAAGAAATATTGTCGCTATTAGCGAAAGGCGCCACAACCACTTTGTAAAATAACGCCTTTCTATTTTCATTCCCGTGCAGTTTGATAACCTCTGTGGCTAAGTAAAATCACAAATGCCTTTGATTCGCAGCATCCAGGGTTCAAACCCCGGTCCCCGGATTTTTTAAATTTTGACCTTCTTCTGAAATCATACTCGATGCCAAACCTAGAATCACCGGACATGGACTTAGGGATAATACCCCTGAGCTTATAACACTACTGATCTTATGACACACAGATCTTCTGAAATATTACCTCTCTGATTAGGATCCGTTATAAATGATGATGATGATGAGATTATTAGTAGATGATGTTAAAACATAAACCAACATTTCAGTCATCAAAAATATGTGACTTTAGTATTATCATAGCTTATACCTACTAACTGTAGCATTGCGAATATTATAAAACGTGGCGTAGAGTTTGGTGTATAAGGTACATATAGTACGAATTATTGCGGCAAAATATACCGTTCGAAAAGCTTGATGAAAGCTCATTTGCAACTTTTATTGTTCGTTTATATTTCACCGCTTTGTTAGTGAGTTATTATTTTACCAATTCCGCCGTTAATTTGCTCATAAACGGAACAGAGCAATGCCTGTTCAGTGATAGGTATCGAAAATGATTGCACTTATGTAGTGTAGAGTGAGAATTAAATCCCGTCTCACAAGTTAAACCGCTCGGACTCAACCGGTACCATCTATAAATGCTATGAACCACCATCACAGATTACTTAATAATGTTCTTAAAACTCAGTAGTAACTGTCCCTGCTCGTTTTTATTTAACCACTTTATTATCAGATTGTTTTTTTATTCACCTAGATAATGATTTGTATTAGTATTGATACATTGTATAAGAGAAGCAATGATTTTAGAGGCAAAATATATCGCTTATGAAAACTCCCGTCGAGTGAAAGTCATTAGCTACTATCGCTCTTCTTTATAATTTCATCCGCTTTGTTTGCGGCTTATTATTTTCTTATTCACGTAGATAAATGATTTGAGCGAATAGTGCTGAATAGTACTTGAAACGACAAATCAATGATATCAAAGGATACGATGGGTTTATTTTTCTTAATTTAGAAGTGCCATTTCAACTGCATCATCAGAGATGCATTAACATTTTACTTCCATAAGTACACCAGATTTCAACTCAATCAATTGAAAATAAGTGCTTCAAAATTGAGTAACAAGATTTGCCCGTCACATACAAACAAACCAACAGGGTACGTTAAATTAAAGCTTGTTTATGAAACCTCCGTCAAGTATAGTTTAATAGGTACATACATATTATCGCTGTTCGTTTTTATTTCGTCCGCTTCGTTAGCAGCTTGTTATTTTTATTCCGCCGTTAGCTGGCCGGCGACCTGATTACGTCAATTTGCAGCCTCCGAGATAGTTTTATTCGTAGTTACCTTTTTATACAACTAACCCTTGAACGAAAAAAGGAGTAATACTTTCAGGGTTCATGAAGCACGTAAGTAACTGAAAAGCTGAAAAGAAGTAGATCGGGATGGTATGGTGGAAGATGATGGATATGAAAGTTACTGGGAATCAAAATGGAAGTAATCCAATGAAAAGATGGATGTAGTGCATGAAAATATGGGGAAAAATAACAAAACAAAAGTAATGGCTCGAGAAAGGGAAAAATTTGAAGCTACCCCGACCCCACATAAAGTGGGATGAGACGAGTTACAAGTTAAATTTGAAACATGTGGTGTTTATTTCAGATATTCTATCTCTTCTATTTACACGTATTCTTTCCTGTTATACTTCTGAGCACGGGGTTCGCTCAACCCGAAAAGGCTACTTTCTTCATACAACAAAGGAAGAGAAAGTACGAATTGACTTCTTCTTCTATCGAGTCGTAAAATAGCTTAGCTTCCAAGATTGCTCATAAGAAGAAGAAGTCTTGGCTCCGGACTTGCTTTTACTTTTTTTTTACCAAATGTTGAAGTAGGACTAATACCATAATAATAATAAATAAATGTCTGATGATGCAAATTTTTAAGAAACTAAGTGTGAGCGTTTCTAAAATTAAAAAATCTAAAACGTTTAATTAATATTAGCTGTAGCCCGCGACTTCGTCCGCGGCAATTTCTGTTATTATATATTATTACTATAGATAAATAATTTTTCCCCGTTTTCAAAATATTTTTTATTGATGCTTTGCTCCTATTGGTCGCAGCGTGATGTTTTATAGCCTAAAGCCTTCTTCAATAAATGGACTATCCAACACAAAATTTCATCAATACAGAATTTTCCAATTTAAACCAGTACTTCCTGAGATTAGCGCGTTCAAACAAACAAACAAACAAACTCTTCAGCTTTATAATATTAGTAAAGAAATATAGATATAATATTAAAATAGATAGGTCATTTAGACACTTATTAATTGTCATACATTTTCAACTGAGAATTGTTGACGTCTCTAATTTACTTATGGCTAAATTAGAGCCGCATCCACAGCGGAGTGCAGAAGAAGCGGCAACAAACTGCACGGCGCATTTTCTCCAATCGACGTCAACTTACAATATTAGTTTATCTTAAGAACTAGGTATGTAGACTGAGTATACATTGTCCTTATCATTGTCCTTATTCTAAACTACAGGATTGATCTTTATGATTATCCTCTGAAATATTTTTATACGTGTTTTATTTTCACAATGTTATTTTGATATACTCCTATAAAATTAAGAAATAAAATATGGTATAAACCCTGCCTGCATAATATTTTGTCACCATGTTTCAGAATTCTCTGAAACTATCTACATGCTACCCATAAAGGTCACTCATAGCGGTTTACAGCTGGCTAAACAACTTTACAAAACCGTCCGTTCGTCTGACCTCTACGCAGGTCGGAAGGTCAACCATGCTCTGCTAACAGATTATGTAGATGAGGCGGTCGCGGCGACCCGACAACAGTATCTCCGGTCCGACAACAATGTCCAAATAGTCACTAACTTTGAAGAAGTGTTAGTACATGTTTACAACGTGATGTTGCTTATACCTACCTCTCTCTGATCTGTAAGAGCCAAGCCCTTATCTGTGTCAGTAATTGGAAAGAACAATGATCTTTTTTTTTGATATGAAATGATGGAGTGGTTTGCCATTTCATAAACTAGTCACTACTGAACAATCCACACTTATTAGCAGCCTATAAGATGTTTTCTATCACTGATCGTTGTGGCCGATGAAAATTACCATATTTAAGTCAGATTGTTCTACAACTCAGAGGTACTGGGCGGGCCAGGCGTGGTTTGAACCCGTTACCTTTCGCATATAGGTCGAGCTCTTAGACCACTGAGCCACTACCGCTTCAATTTTTTTTTCAATTTATTTATTGCTCTTTCACATTGTACAGGTAAAATACACTTTAAATTACTACAGTCGCTTTTTAAATTGTAGGTACAACATGAACCCTGTAGGGGCATCGCAAAATAGTTCTGGAACGGCATGCGGATTATTTATTATGTCTTGTATCAAACAAAAGTCTTAATGCAAAATGCTATAATAACATAATATATAGATATAGGTCAAGATTGCGAATATTGTCATTAGGTATTTATATTTAGGCCTTAATAAGATGTTGAATTTAATCATAAATGAATTTAGCGTTTTAGTTCTTTAAAATGTCAAGTTTATTATATGTCAATGGTTTAATAAATTTCCTACCTACTTAAATCTAAATTAATATAAATATAAATGTCAAAAGGGGGTTGCTTTAGTCAAGTGTTTTTTTTTTTTTTATTTATTTGTCATTGAAGAACTCGTCCAACGTGTAGTAACATTTTTGTAAGAGTAATATTTTTAGTTTACATAAAAATAAGGAATAAAAAAAAGGCTTCAAATAGCTACCTCTATAATACCTTTAGCGCATCTCAATTATTGTGCGAACTCTTTGTCTCCTTGTCATCGCTTATCGTTCTCATAACCGCCATAATGTTTTATGTCACATCATTTTTCGACTGCGCTTTTATTCCAAATTACAGTTAAATGATATGTGAAGTATATATATGTTTGAATACAGAAATATAAATTGTAGTTGTTATAAAAAATGCATTTGATACCCAGAATGTATTGACAAAGAGGTTTCCGCAGCCGCCACCGGCTACAATAACAGCTATGACTCCGACATGCCGCGCACCTACAAAAAAAAAACGGCATTTTCAGGACAGAATCATGCATTGTCAATTTTAAAAATATATGTATATATGTGCGCCCTTTGCAGATATGAATTATATTCGTTAGCTGGCCGCAAATTGCTTTTTAGGGGGTTTTCCCTGTGACCGTTTTTTTGTCTCAGATTTGTCTGTCAGCGCTACTATAGACATGAACTGGTCATATAGCAGAAATAAAGAAAATGGAAATTGTTAAAAAAAGTTATTTGTATAGATTAAGAGCCTCAAATGGAACTGGGCAAGGTACCGTACAACTGTACTGCCATACAACAGACATGATTTTATTTGCTATTTTATAGATAGTCGTACGAAACCCTTCGTGCGCGAGTCCGACTCGCACTTGGCCGGTTCTTATTTTACACTGCATCCGTACAATTCATTACAACTTGTGAGAAAACAGAAAATAACTATAATTTATTTTCACACACATGTTAAATCAATGTTATTTGTTTCCTTTCCGTGCGTGTAAATGAATCATAAACATTATTTTTTTACAAAACGTGGCAGGATTAACAAAACAAAGCGACGCATTTTTACCAAATTTTACGGAATTATTTCGCCACGGTGGTAACCGTCGGCGCGTTAAGTGTTTATTATTTACACTTTTGATTGGACGCAGTCGAGCTGATGGATTCAAATATAATTGATTTGGCGCGTGTAGCAGTGACTATTTAATCTGTTTAAAATCAAAATCAAAACATTTATTCAGAAAAGGCCTTTGCAGGCTTTTTGACGTGAAGTCAAATCACATTGTAAATGATCTAATTTTGTAATATATTAAATTGCTAGCATTCGCCCGCGGCTCCGCCCGCGTCCATGACGATCCCTCGGGAACAGTGCTTTTTCCCGATATACAATGTACCCTATGTCCTTCTCCGTACCACAGAATTTTTTATGACATAGGGCGGCAAATAAACATGCTGGTCGCCTGTTGGTAAGCGATCACCGCTGCCCATAGACTACTGCAACACCTGGGCTGTGTGTGACAAGAGCGTTGCCGGCCTCTTAAGAAAACATAGACTTTTTTGAAGGTTCCAATGTCGTATCGATAACGATAACGTGTATGCAAAATGTCATGATGATTGGTTCAATAGTTACAACGTGAAAGCATAACAAACAAACAAACTCACTTTCACATTTATAATATAATAAAGTACTATTTGTAACGGTAATTCCCAAACTAGATTTTTCTGTTATTTGGGAACTGACATTTTAAAATGAAATTTACTAAAACGTTTACAATAAAATGAAGGAAGTTGCTTTATGTAGTAATATTAGTTAGGATTGATATGCAAAAGCTGCAGACACGTTAGTAGCGTTGCGGAACCGACCAGTACAGAGATAATAAACTCTTCTCAACGGTATTGGTCGTCTACTCGCCTGAAGGGCTTTTTATTTTATGCCTATTTTTTTGTTCATTTCTAGTAATGTTACAATTTTTATTATATACTTACATGATTTTTTGGAACATATTATGTAGCGATCGAGTGTGCAAAGATAATAAACATTTACACAGTAGTCTCAAAGAGGCCGAGCAGCTCTCCCCCCAGCCCCCCCGTTCACGAGTCAACATTTATGTAGGCACAGACTAGAATAACTTTATTTCGCGGTGTAGTTTCTAGCCTAGAATAGGACTATACTAATATTATATTAGGAAATATTTATTTGATTGTGTGTTTGTTTGTAATAGATAAAGAAAAAGCTACCGAAGTTATTTTTAACATTCTTTCACATATATAAAGCTATCTCTAAGCTAAGCTATTATCAGCGGTAGGATATACTTTACCGTTGCGATTTACCATATGCGATAGGTCAGGTGGGCCAGAGCTGCAACTACGTGGATACCAGATGGCCGCCGAGGAAGAGGCGACCTCGGAGGAGATGGCGCCATGACATGGACGCACATATGAACGATTGGCGGACTGTGGCCCTTGACAGGGACACTTGGGAACAAAAAGGGCCATTGCTTTTGTGCCAGTGTCCCACTGACACAAAAGCAGACAAAAAAATAGGATATAGGTCATTTAAATCTTCGCAAAATGTTCTATCCTCCATGGTCTGAGAGAAAAGAAAAAGATAAGAATGTACCAGCTGCTTCTCTTCCCGCGCAGACCGTAGAATCCAGTCAACGGAAAAGGCGAAAATTTTGATTCCGTTTTCCAGCTTTACGCCTACTAACACGCTAAATGTGGCCTTTAGATCTTACGATTTTAGGCTCTGTCTACCCCGTAAGGGATAAAGACATGATAATGTAAAATTTATGTATAATTTAAGCGGACTAAGTCTTATAAATAGGATAGGATGGACGAGAGCCTTAACTCTCCTCTCCTCTCCATGAAAGGCAAAATTTTACATAAAAAGTTTTCTCCCGCAAATTCGTTCGCGTGAATGTATATCCCTTACGAACACTTCCTTTTTTCGGGGACGGCAAGTACCCAATGTTCATCCACGGGCCTCAGACTACCTTCATATCAAATTTCATCTAAATAGGTTCGGTGGTTGCAGCGTGAAGAGGCAACAGAGACCGACGACCCAATTTATGGATGTCTGGAGCCTGTTGTTAAATAATAAGAAGTAACTGTCCGATAATTAATTCTAGTGAAAACCAACAAACCGCAGTCACTGAACCATGGTACACAATCGGCGGCCATTTGCGTCGGCGGCTGTTATTTAAATCACCTTTCAAGGCAAAGTTACGAACACGAAGCCTGAGTCAACAGCGGCCTAAAACAACTGGAAGTTTGAAGCCCCGTCCCCGCACCCTGCGCCTCTCGCCCCGCACCACTCCCGACTCAAATGCTAAATCAGTGATATTAACAATATTTAGATGAACTGAGGTTGTTATTATATTATTTTAATATGAATCGTTGTTTCACGGTATTTTAGATAGAAGCTCGAGAACGCTATATTTTGTTAGGTCGACGTCTAATAGAATCTTTTCTCTCGTAAACCAGAAAAAATGTTCCGGAGAGATCTTCACAAAAACTGGTTCGAATAAAGTTGGAAGACTTCTTTATGATGACACCTCTTTACCAACAATTGACATACTGACAAAAATAATTAGGTTGTTTTATTTCTTTTTAAGTTTAGGGATCATGAATTTTTATTCATGATCCCTAAACTTAAAAAGAAATAATACTCTTATTTTATATTAAAATAAAATTATTTAGTTAGATATCACCTATTGTAATAAAATAGCTGTGACGTTACCCTGAGGAATTGGTAAAACAATGTTAGAACTAGGCCATGCCTGACTTTTGATAAAAATATATTAGTTGTAAAGAGACGATTTTGTTATAAGGACATTCTTTGGTGACAACGTGAGTAAAAACAATTGTTTCTGATGTTTTCGCGATTGTTACACACTTTAGTACGGTATTATCGCGTATATTACATTATGTTTACACCTAACGTTTCGAAAACTTTACAGTTTTCATGGACGCAGGTAGACTAAGTTGACATTTGTCTTTGTGTTATAAGAACTATACAAAACTACCGCCTACAATATTTATTAATAACGTTCCGGACGTCAATTTGAGTCGTAAGGTATTATTTTCTGTACATATGAACCACTTATGAAAACATTGCATGTATTAATGTGTAGACCAACATTGATTCACGCTCCAATTACACCGAAATCGGATCAGTGCTCGTATTTTCCAATAAACCGGTGAAATAAGCACTCAGCGATGACTCATCATTCTAAGTAGTGTTTGTGTGTATTGTTATGTTTGAAGCCCGTTGTTATTTATTTATTTTTCTGACTGAATTAAATCCTTGTCTCCTCTGGCCAAGTTTGGCTTGTAGTATAGAGAGGGTCATGCTCCGGTAGTGGAGACTAAAAAGACCTGATGATGATGATGACGGAATCAAATACGTATCGAAACCAATTCCTAACGTTCGGTTCATTTTCTAACAGAACAAAAAGATAATAATTAAAGGCTGTTCGATGTAATAGGTACATCAAACACAAAACGCTGAGGCGGCCCGGACACCGGCCTGCTTTGCACCGGGTCAGTAGCATCCCATCGTCTCACGCGCATAGCACTCATTCATATACGACTATAGTTTTCGACGAATTAGAATTTTCGTGATCTTTGGACTTATATTTTAGCAAAGCACATCTCATTAGGGTCGCGTCCCCTACAAAGCCTTTAAAATAATCCCTTCGTAAAAGACTATTCAGTGTTGGATGAATAAGAGATCAAAGCACTCGGATCTAAATGGTTTCTAAATCTGGACTGATCTGGCAGATGGTCGGGTGAGCATTGTCGGGGCCGAAGTAACTAACGATGATAGACGTACACAGTAAATATTGGATTGAACGCCATTTGCCTATTACTGACCGAATTCCGAGAATACCTCTCAGAATCTCGATCTTCTTAATTTTGCGTTTACTCGGTTGGTTGTATAGTAAATACATTTTGTAACCTAAAAATCGATATATAAAGTGTGTACGTTAAGTGATTTATAAGATTTGGAACTACTTTGTTTTTGACTTGGGTTGAAGTTTTCAGGGAATCGGTAATTTATATCCTGCAATGCATTTTTTTTATTTTTTTATTGTGTATAGTGTTTACATGTGATTGTATTTCCTTCGTTTTATTACTTTCCTCAGTCAGTACAGATCTCTTCATGGGTCTGTGTACGTCACCATCAGTGAGTCAGCAAATTGTGCATCAGTGAGCCCACCATTCTACGGTGCTTTGATTTTTTGATACATTGATGCTGTCATTCAATGACAATGTTAAGTTCCTGAGACATTGCAGAAAATGAATACAACACAGACAGACTTGTAAGGTACCTTGTTGAACATAATCCTTACTATCCTAATCCTAACTAATATTATAAATGCGAAAGTGAGTTTGTTTGTTTGTTACGCTTTCACGTTGTAACTACTGAACCGATCATCATGAAATTTTGCATATACGTAATCTGGGGTACGGAGAAGGACATAGGGTACATTTTATCCCGGAAAAAAGGACTGTTCCCGAGGGATTGACATTGACGCGGGCGGAGCCGCGGACGAAAGCGAGTAATATTATAAATGCGAAAGTGAGTTTGTTTGTTTGTTACGCTTTCACGCCGTAACTACCGAACCGATCATCTTGAAATTTTGCATACAAGTTCTGTGGAGTGCGAAGAAGGACATAGGCTACCTTTTATCCCGGGAAAAAGTACTATTCCCGAGGGATCGACATTGACGCGGGCGTAGCCGCGGGCGAAAGCTAGTGTAATATACATGGTAATTTTTTTATCGTTTGGACCCCTAAAGGGGTGACTCAGACCATCAAAATGAACAACTTTTCCTGTGGAAACAATGCTGGAAACTCAAAAAAAAATTGACATTCCTATACAAACTGGCCGGGCGGCGGAACTCTTTTGTATAGAAATGACGAAATTTTTTTTTGAGTTCCCAGCATTGGTCCCATAGAAAAAGTTGTTCATATTGATGGTTTGAATCACCCCTTTAAGGATCCAAAACGATTACAATTTCACCATGTATAACTATATATTTATTTACTTCTGAGCTCTGCCGCTAATGCCACTATTCCGCCATTCACAACTCCACCAATTAATACCTCTAGCCCCCGCGCCCGCGCCCCACGGCCCCGAGAGGCAGTAGGGCGCCATTACTCGCTTCATTTCACTAATTACTTATTTCCCTTTTGTCCGGGCCCGGTAAGCCTGTACTTAATCTCTTTCTACACGGCCTGCTAATTAAACGAGTGACAGATGTATGACACTTCATAATATCACTACGCCCCGCGTCCGCTTCTATTGCCCTTTTACTCGTTTCATTTCATTAATTACTCACTTTCTGTTGGCCGGACCCGGTAACTTTTATTTAATTCTTTGTACAAGGCCGCGCTAAATAGGAGGGACAGATATATAACTCTGCATAATATCTTTTGACCCGCCGCTCGCTTCATTTCACTAATTACTCAATATCTTTTGTTCGTAAGCCTTTACAAAATTTGTAAGCCTTTATTGAATGTGACATATGATTACGTCTTTGTGAGTACCCACCACCATAGATTTAAAAAAAAATTGCGTCTCACCCACCACATATTCTAATCTGTCAATAAAAACAAAGTATAGTACCAATTTCAAACATAAAATGTAGCAAATACATTGATCAATCACATTCACAATCGGTATTTCGACTAACAAAGCGGAAGGTCCCACTTGTACAATAACGAACATAATATTTTCCATTTTCGCCGTCAACCCTGTATATATCACACAATCAATCGTTTGAGCCCGAGGCCCGGGCGCGGCGGCCGGCGACGTATTGCGGGCAGCAATTAAATACGAATTCCAGAACCGTGACTAATGTCCCGCCCCGGCCGGTCACTGGATTCATTTACTATAAATTTTAGACATTTGGCAGCCATACCCTGGGTCATTTAGGCTGCGTTCTCACTTAAGTAGAAAGTAAGCGACGTGCGGGGAGAGTATGACGTGCCACGTGCGCCTAGCACTGGAGGAAACAGTTACCCACCTTTACAGCTGCATCCTCCGACTCTGCTGCACAATACAACTTTGGTGGAGACGTAGCTTAATAAAGATAACATATTGTTTGCTGGCTTCTAAAATTTTGAATGTTTCTCATGTACAATTACGAATAGAATAACTTCAACTTTGGCCAAACAAAATTACACCAAAGAGCCTGCGCTCGGGCGCAGCTTCCAGCCGGCGACGTATTGCAGCAAGAGTGAAACTCAGATCCTTTTAAAAATGGCTACAATTTCCTCGACTCACTAAATGCAATTCAAATAGAAATAACTCAGGTGACATTTTATCGGAAAGTAAATTATCTGAAGATGGAACGGCATCCTCTGTTAATAACTAGAAGGAGGCCTGCCGAGTAATATTTCACCATATCTGATAGGGATTCTGATTTCGAGATTAATATACCGTTTGGCAGGAGGTCCAGTATATCCACCTGTAACCAAAAATGCTCAAAGTAAATGTTTATTAAAACATCAAAATCACTCCTTTCTTTCCAAGATCAGCCTATATTGACGGAAGTAACACACTAGTGCCGTCTTTAATTTTATTATGGTATGGAATACACCGCTGTACTTTCGTTGTTTTACAGCATCGTTTTTGATTGACTCGATCGCCACGAAGAAACAGCGCATATAGCGACGATAAACTTCGCAAATCACGCTGTTCACGAAATGTACTCTTATTCCGTTTCACTCTCAAAATATTGCTTAGGAGATGTTTGACAAAAGTTGATGCGAGGTTATAGCGATTTACACTCATTTTCATTCTTATTTTTTTTTCGCGAAAACACCTAGCTACGTTTGAGAAGTATTTTTTGAGATCGGAATCGATTTGTATTCAGCAATATATATTATATTGGATACGGCAGACGACTTTCACGTGTTATTTATACCACACCGCTTCTGGGCTCGCTTTTAAATTCAAATAAGTACTTATTTGATTGCTAATAGAATATATATATTTTTCCTAATGAAAGGCGCTGATGTGCAAACGTAACAAACAAACTAACGTTTCTTTTAAGTAAGTTCAGTATTTTTTGCATATTACATCCATACAACGTGGCCCAATTCGTAAGAAAAGGCAGATATGCATGAAAGAGATAAAACATACAGAGTCAAACCCGGATAATGGGCTATAGTTATCACTGTTAAGGTTTCCAAGATAAATGAACCTGCATTGCATTCTTCTAGTATCGAAAGCTCTATTACTCAATTTAGATACCTTTCTTCCGTATCCAAGTTCCCATGCCAAGTTTCTGGAATTTATAGTACCTAATCCAGATTGACCGGCCGTCATCGGGGTCGGGATTAATCCTGGATCTGGGACTCGTATTTAATTGGTGTCCGCAATACGTCGCCGGGAACCGAGGACAGGTGCAAACGATGAATTGAATCGCTCCTTCTTTTTTTATATCGATCATTTATTTTATTTTTCTCCGTCCAACAGCCACTTGAATTCAAAGCGGTATTGGTCTATTACTCAGTTTAGATAGCTCTCTATAACGTATCCTAGTTCCCGTGCCAAATATCTGCAATTTATAGTAATGTAATCTAGTTTGACCGCCGCAGGGGTCGGCATTAATCCTGGAACTGGGATTCGTTACGTTAGTACTGTTACTTATTCTGTAGATCCGTATTAATTGCTATCCGCAATACTTCACCGGTATCGGGAGCTGATATTGGTCAAACGAGTGATTGTATCCTAATCCTAACTTAAATAACTCATTTATAATTTAAGTTAGGGTTAGCATACAAAAAAACGTAGTATGTGGTTGTTTGTTAAACTTACGCGCTTAAACTCCTAGACTAATCATCATGAAATTGTGCATATGCGTCGTCTGGGAGACGGAGAAGGACAAAAGCTACATTTAATTCCGAAGAAAAACAGTGTTGCTCCGGGAGTACCGGCAGAAGTGAAAGCTTGGCCATTCGGTTACTTTACAGAGGGGCCAAAGCTAGTAATCTTAAACGGTTCGAAACAAACACCCATACACGCTTTACGCAATATCTACGCAAACGATCGGCATTTTGCGTTTACATTGTGAGGGATACTCCTTTGAAAGATTCCTTGGAAAAAGGTATTGTGCGGCCAGGGCTGCGGCCAGGGCTGCGGCCGGGGCTGCGGCCGGGGCTGCGGCCGGGGCTGCGGACTTATTTATTGTAAAGAATCTTGACGATGGAGGATCAATCCGCGCAAACCGAAGAGACGAGCTCTAGCTATGTAGCTTTCGTCAGAAGACTGTAATAAAAAATATTATTATTAACCTGGTATCTAGAACAGCCGACTCTAATTACTAGTAATTACAGTCAGGACAACGGCTTAACGTACCTATCATGACGTAAGCGCTATTTAATAACGCGTGTGCATACGGGGCATTACGGGACCATCGAGTTCTAATTCGGTGATAGCCAGATTATTGTGACGATACGATTGCCCTAGTGCTTCTTCGGCATTCTCTGGGAATACCTCGGATGAATTACATCATTAGAACCAGTCCATCTTGGCTATGTCCTGAAGAGGTTGGTCAGTTTGACGATACCATGCGGTCAATTCTGGAGGAAATACTGAACGTCAAACTGAATGAGGTCCAGTGGAATCAGGCCTCTTTACCAGTGAGATATGGGGGCCTTGGTATTCGGCGCCTGTCAGACATTTCGCTTCCGGCCTTTTTGGCGTCCTCACATGGAGTGGTCAGTTTAGTCGCTAAAATTCTCAATATTAATGGTGACAGATTGATCTTGCCACATGTGGGCGACGCCTTGAGGGTTTGGTCGGCGAAGTTTCCGGGTGCATCTGTACCTGAAAGACCAGAGGTGCAAAGACTTTGGGATGAGCAAGGAATCCAAATAGTTTTTAGGGAGCTAGAGGGGCAGTCCAACGGTGCGGACGTGGCACGCATTAAGGCTTCAGCTCAGCCAGAGTCTGGAGCTTGGCTTCACGCTTTGCCATCGCCTCATATAGGAACATTGTTAGACAATGATACGCTGAGGGTGGCAGTGGCTTTAAGGTGGGGCTGTGTCGTCTGTGAGCCGAATCGTTGTGTGTGTGGTGTTATGGTGGAGGCAAACGGGCACCATGGCCTTAGCTGTATTAGGTGTGCAGGTAGGTTATCTCGCCACCAAGCCATGAATGATATAATTCGTAGGGCTTTGGTGACGGCTAACATACCCTGTCAATTAGAGCCAGCTGGTCTCTCACGCACGGACGGAAAGCGGCCGGACGGGATCACTCTTATACCTTGGCAGAGAGGACGTTGTCTATTATGGGACGCAACTTGTGTCAGTACCTACGCGGCGTCCTATCTCACCAATACCATACGATCAGCCGGAGCAGCTGCTAAAACGGCGGCTGGACATAAATTTACGAAATACTCAATTTTGTCTACGCAATACCAGTTCGTTCCAGTCGCCGTCGAAACAGCAGGGCCTTGGTGTCTTGAAGCCAAGGCTTTCATTGGTGAGATAGGACGTCGCTTGAGGGAAAGAGGTTATGACCACCGCTCCGGATGGTACCTGGTTCAAAGGTTATCCATAGCCATTCAGAGAGGCAATGCAGCTAACATGGGTACCTTTGTGCCTGGAACGATCCGGGGTGGCATTTTTGATTGACTTTAATTAGGATTTATTTTATTTTATTTTAATTTTCAATTTTTGTTTTCGCTTTAATTTAGGTTTAATTTTTAATTATAGGTTTCTAAGAAGTACTACTTATTAGATACATTATATATAGTAAGTCAATATTATACTTGTGACGATAGGATATTTGATGTATAGATATATAGAAGCGTCAACAGCAAACCTTTCATGCGGAGTATATAAGCAGAGCGCACACAAAATAGTTTGGAAGAGTCAGTATTTAATTATTAGTAGCAGCTGAGGCGGGTCTAAGCAATTTATCGCGTGATTTATAAATTAAGGAGGCGATACAACTTTATATAACGTACATGGATGGTCGGACGGATAAGGGAGAATTAGTAATATTACGATGACAACGTTCATCATCGTCATATTACTAATTCTCCATTATCCGACCATCCATCTAACACTTGAATTTTTCACAAATTGTGTATATCTATTGCTGCTTTAATTTAAATATAATTATATAAAAAACATTAAAAGAGTTTTAACTCAGCAAGAAACTTTTCGTTGGCATTTTTTCTCGATTCTATCAAAGAAATTACTGGAGAGAAATGGGGGAGACCTTTGCCCAGCAGTGGGACAATATAGGTTAATTAAAAAAAAAAAAAAAAAAATCAAAGGTGCTGCTAATTTAATACTGACACGTCAAACTGACGATTTTCTTCATCTTCTTTTCGAAGAAGAAATGCGTATATTACAGTTAATTAAGAACAATAGTGTCCGTGCAAGAAATGGTCGTGTGTTATTTCTCTATACATATATTTACTTTATTAAAATATGTAACAATGGGTTACTCACGTATAAAGTCAGCTAGTGGCCGACATGTTTCGACCTCATCCGGAGGTCTTCCTAACTGAATGTGAATCGAGACGCGCGCCCTATGTCAGCACAGCACAGCAGTGATTGAGTGCTTATTAAATCTTGCCTACTTAAGTAAACTATCATTTTACAATATTTTTATATGTGTTTTATTTTGCATTCACAGTGCTCTTTTAATATACTCTTAATATTTTTCTGGGCCTTGATGTTGTTCTTTCGGCGCCGAGATTGAATCATGCGGTAGCTCAGTTGACAGAGCGTAGGTCGTACATAGACCTAGGTCGCTGGTTCAAGTCCCACCCGCATGAAATTTTTTTCACCATATTTTATTTTGTAATTTATTATGAGTATATCATTTTTAAATATCAAATATATATTTAACTTTCTGATTCTTTGAAAAAATGGGTTTGTATAATTAATGAGCTAACATTTCTATACCTCACATTTTCGGTTGTGTCCTTACATGTCAGGTTTCAAAGTAATTTTTATGTTGCATATTATATGTGTACGCGGATTCAGAATGAATAATAGGAAAAAATAATAAAATATTTTTATTTATCTCTTACTGGATTCTAATTAAAATAAGAGAAATTATATTTTAAATTGAAAAATATAGCACTGTTCAGGTCCACGCCGTTAAATTACCGAACTACGGGCACCACAGAGATGGAGAGGAGTATAAAAATGGGCCCCACCCACATATGGGAGGCTAGCATGTGTCAGCAACGCGGCCGCGGCCCAGGATTGATTGCCTGATTTACGAGAAAATAGAGCGGTTCGGTAAGATTTGTCAATCAGCTCAAGTCGTTCCGTCAGCTAATGTATTCTATTTTAATATATACTGTTTGTGGGTAATAGCATTATTAGTGCAAGTTCGCCTACCTCCACAAGATAACACCGCAGTACTCCAGTCTAATGTTAAAGAATGTTGTTATTGTTACATTTTAAAAAGCTATCCGAGTGACAAAATCAATCCGAACCGAGTTCGCTTTGTTTGTTTCACTTAGCAAACATACTCAGTTGAATACGTCTGCTAAGCATCACGTACGAAGATACTGCAAGCAAATATCCAAAGTCTTGACAGTATAACTGTGCATTTGTATTTAATTGCTCGCTCGCATCAGGACGATTTCCAGAAACGAACGCCGGCCTAACCGAACGATTGATTACGAGATTTACGAGATAATGGAATAGCTCAGTGAGGGCCTAGGGGCCTATTAGCCCAAGGGTTTCATCCACTTTTACAGTATCACTCAGCTCTGCACGAGTTTAAATTGATCGTCGTAGTGACCTAGATAACGTATTGAGTTCAGTGTTCACTAAGTTTCTGGTTGTTCTGAAAGTTAGTAGTTTTAAAAAGTTATTTTGTTAGGATTTCACGAAACTAAGACTTCAGACAAACACAGTCCAAAGAGAACTTGTGCTATTTTTACTGTTTTAGTTTGTATCTGTTAGTGTCTTGTGGAATATTTTTGCATTGTCATCTTCTTATCTTACATATAATAAAACAGTAAAAATATTTTGTCTGTACATTTAGAATTTTTGACTGAAATGGATAGAGGGACACTTAAAAAGAATAATAGAAAGCAAACAATTTTTTTTCGAATTTCTTGTCTGTCTGTCTGTCTGTCTGTCTGTATGTATGTATGATCACGATTATCTCCGAAAATACTGAACCGATTTACTTCAAACTTTCACCAATTGCTTTGTTTTAACTCAGCAAAACATTTAAAGTTTGTTTCATCAAAATCGGTTCATTAAAAAAAAAGTTATCGTCATTTGAATGAACTCAAGGCGTGAGTTTGTCTGCAAACATATAGCAAAAAAATAAAATAAAATAATAAGTGACAAGAAAATTAAAATCCAAGGTCAATCATCATCATTATACGACAGCATTATACCTATCCATAGTAATCCATACTAAAAAAAAAGCAGAAGCTGACTGACTGACATATCAACGCAGGGCCTAAACTATAAGGGTTAGTAACTAGAAATTTTGCACAGGGGTTTCTTTTATAACGTAGTGGAGCACTAAGAAAGGATTTTTGGAAATTCATCTCCTAAGGGGGTAAAACGGGTTGCAAAGTTAGTATGAAACTTTGTCGTTTTTGAAGTTATTAGAATGAAATTCAGCATGAAGGTTTTTTACTGAAAGGTATGAAACACGAGTAAAATATTTTACTCAAAAATCATCCCTTAAGGGGGTAAAATAGGGATGTAAAGTAAGCATGAAACTTTGCCATTTTTGAAGTTAGTCGAATGAAATTCAGCACGAAGGTTTTACTGAAAGGCATGAAACACGAGTAAAATATATTTCTCAAAAATCATCCCTTAAGGGGGTATAACGGGGATGCAAAGTTAGTATGAAACTTTCCGTTTTTGAAGTTATTCAATTGAAATTCAATATTAAGGTGTTTCATTGAAAATCATGAACTAATGTATTCCGGGTAATTCTACTGTTTCTGAGAAATCGACACATACGCGGGCGGAGCCGCGGGCCAAAGGCAAACCTGACTTATATATCAATGCACAGCCGAAACTACTGTGCCCAGAAACTTGAAATTTGGCACAGGGATTCTTTTTATGATGTAAATGAGCACTAAGAAAGGATTTTTAGAAAATCAAAGGGGTTGAAGTTTTATGGAATTTTCTCATTTCTGGACTTAGAAGTTTGAAAGTAGGTACACAAGTTCTCAATTAAAATTAATAAAGATCTGTTTAGGTGAACCAGACAACTTTCTCCCTTGAAGGGGTAAATGGGGGGGATTTTTTTTTTATTTAGACTTAGAAGTATGAAAATAAGTATATACGTTCTAGATTACAATTAAAAAAGATCTGTGTAGGTGAAATGTACAAAATTCCCCCCTTAAGGCATAAAGGGGGGGGGGGGGGATTGTATGGAAATTTTCACATTTCTGGACATAGAAGTACAAAAATAAGTATATATGTTTACATTACAAGTAAAAAGATCTGTGTAGTTAAAGGGAGGGTTTTGTATGGAATTTTTATCATTTGTACTGTTCCCAAGGGAACGACATTAACGCGGGCGGAGCCGCGGGCAACAGCTAGTTTAGCAATAAATGAAGACATACGTCATGTTCATTTTATATCAGGAGCCTACTGGGGTCCTGATACGAGTATATTACAATCGAAAGATCGCCCCTAGGCATTTATCCCCTCCTGCACAAGCCTCGCAGTACAAGTTCTAAGCTGTAGTGTTTCTGTGCTGTAAATAAATTAAATATTGTTTAGAGAAAAATATATATAAAAAAAATAGGGTATTTTAGTCTTCACCATATCCCATTCATTTTATACGCATTAATATATACGTATAAGGGGAATGGGACATGTTGGAGATTACGCCGTGGTTTGAAGCGCGGTAGCTCAAATGGCAGAGAGCATATGTCGTACAGAGACCTGAGTTTGTAGATTCAAACCCCGTCCGCGTGGAATTTTTATTGAAGTATATCAGAATAGCATTGTGAAGGCGAAACATTTATAAAAATATTACAAATTTTATGCAAGCTAAGTACAAAAGATATTGAAAAACATGTGTTATTTGCATGTAGCATAGACTGATATAAATAAATTGATCTACGATTAATACTATTTTTTCTTGTCAAAATGTAAGAAAATAAAAAGTGTTTATTCTTTTACATACATATATTTTGACCATAAATATGTATGATCTACTAGTATTTTTGTGGCTATTATTTCACAGAGTAACGATATAAAGATCTAAATTACGTTTTTTCGCTCTCCTCTAAAATTTGAGTCAATTAAGATTTAGGATACTCGGATTTGGCTTAATGCATCCGTACTTCATAACCATATTACTGAATTCCAAATTTAAATGTTTTCTATGTAAAGTAATAAAACTTGTATACTACATAATTTAACTGTACCTACATTATGCTTCCACTTTCCATAATGTGTACATCCTAATTCTATTTTGTATGTTCTGTGTCGCAACAACTGTGTCGTACAACAAGCCGCTACATTATATGTAAACAAGGAACAAGGTAATAGGATTGCTAACGCGCACTGTGATCTCAAAATGAGATATGTAACAGATGCGTCTTCCTTTTCAATTTTCTGGTTGATTCAAGGCGGGCAGACTACCAAGTAATGCATCTTATTATATTAGTTCACCCGTTAAACGCAACGGTGTCACAGGCTCATAGATAGACAGACAGACACACACATGGCGGTCAAACTTAGAACATCCTATTTTAGGTTGGGACTTATGTTATTAGTTAAAACTTAGGATAACAGACCATGACAATCAAATCACGTTTCTGTTTCGAAGCTTTTAACTTTCTTTCTTAGTAATACAGCTGCTGGAAGGAAATTATTATGTTTTGTTGCTAATTTATATTTATTTATATTTATCGGAATGAACAGCAGTGTATAATTGCTGGGTGCGTATTGATTGATATAATAACAAATTATATATTTTCATTTCAATAAAGTTCAAAAGATATAATGTTAACTTGACATAATCATTACTGATTATATTCTTAAAAGCTATAACATTCATAATATTTTCAATACGAAAAGCATAAACTCATTTTTTATAACGTTTATGAATACTAAATATCACCTGTTATACAACTTGTGCAGTATACCTGCCAAAATGTATAGCATTCAAAAAGTATAGTATTTAAAATAAATATGAATCAAAATCTATAAAATGTATACGTATTAAAAATATATAGCAGAGAAAATATACCAGCTCATTCATTCATTTCGAGTAGTTGTCACGGTCAATCGACCATGCACACCCTGGTGTCAGAGTTCGTACAATAGAAATATAACAATATTTTATTGTATATAAATATTAGGACAAAGTTAGAAATAAATAAAAAAATTTTTAAAAAATTGTTATACATACAAAATGCGCGCGCATTTTGTATGTATCACAATTTTTGTAAGTATTTTTTTAGTATACCTATTTTTTTATTTTTTTTTATACTTATATTAGAGAAGAAATTCACACTAGTAATATTCAGATTTTCGTTTTAATATAATGTTATCTTTTCTTGTTTTATTAATATTTTTTTGCGTTTACGAGATCGTCAGGTTGCTATTAATTTTGGGCAAGGCGTTCTATAAAAATAAATAAGATAATTTATTAAACGGCTTCAAAAAAGGAGGAGGTTATCAATCTGACTGTATGTTTCTTTTTTTATGTATGTTTGTTACACGATATCTTCGCCAATTGTAAACCGATTTTGATATTTCTTTTTTATTTAAAAGCCTTTACTACCGAGTTGTTCCCATTTTAATTTGTTAAAGATATAATGGAGAACTTTGGAGATATGGAAGAAACTCGTAAAATAAAATTGTT
Organism: Elegia similella; assembly: GCA_947532085.1. Taxonomy (NCBI): domain Eukaryota; kingdom Metazoa; phylum Arthropoda; class Insecta; order Lepidoptera; family Pyralidae; genus Elegia; species Elegia similella. The sequence goes on from OX383942.1 coordinate 267,778, forward strand.
TGAGATGATAGGTTTTTTTTTAAATTTAATTATTAGGTTTATTGGGATCTTCTACCAATTAATTCGTATAACCAATGATTATTATCCGTACTAATATGTATATATAAAGTTTATTATACTTATCAACTAATCGATGTTTTAAAGTTTATAATAATAAAACGGTATAATAAAGGTTTGATATGTTGAATGATTGTTATAATTAAAGATTTTAGTTTTTTTTAAAGTTATTTCTTTCGATTTTTATCTTACATGATAATTATACTAACCAAAATTATATGTTTCGTTGATATTTATCTTAAATGATATATATATTGTGTTTATATGTTATATTACTTACCCATAATTGCTACGAGAAGCGCGATGACCCAGTGGTTCTTAGCATTACCGTGCATACGTGTGATGGGTGGCTGCAATTGGCATTCAAATACCTCAAATTCTCGACCTACTTCGTGCTTCGGAAATCACGTTAAGCCGTTGGTCCCGGATGTCATCTTTGGTGGCAGTCGGTAAGCTATGCCAGCTGCCTTTATGCAATCTAACATAGATGAAAAGCAAGTGACCATTTATATAATGCAAGAATAATATGTCTGTGTGTGCAGTAGCCCACATATTATTTTTCAGTCAGCACGGAGAAAAAAGGAAAACATTATTTTATTCTTCTGTTATGCCTTTAATTTCACACTCGCCGCGGACGAGGTAATTTAAATAGCAGGCATTTTATGGTAATTCGTAAACGCGGGGCACGGAAAGAGATCGCGGCGTCGACGGAATAAATCAGCTGAATTTACAAAGGGCAGTAAATTGTGTCTCGTTGTTCGTGAGGTTTTGTGCGTATGTACGAGTATGTGCTTGCGGATGTTTTTCTTTGGATTAATCAAAGAGAATTGGGATTAATCGTTCCGTTGTAAAAAACCGTGTGGTTTCCGGCAGAGTAGAATAGGACCATTCCTAGTCTTCCCATGGAGTGAAGGTCGTAAGAGGCGACTTAGGAAATACAAGCTTAACAAAGCTCATAAACATCGATGAGACCTCTCCAACCCGTCTCGCCAGCGAGGAGAATGTAGGCCAAATACTCTGGCTGCGCTGGCCAAGTATGGCTCCGGTAGTACAGAGAGGGTCATGCTCCTGCAGTGGAGAGAAACAGACTTGATGATGATGATGATTGTAATAAACTTGAGCATTTTCTTGGTTGCATTCTCAGATGAGGTGTATCGATGCCCGGGGACCGGTGTTATGAATTCATGTTGATGATTCGTTTGGCAAAGATTTTACTGCCGACTGCTAGCCTAACGCAATCCCCCTTTGGGTAGCTCAAGGATCGTGGAAATCCTGTGAAAATAAAGTACATATTCTCTCGCGCCGGAAATGCCGCGCGCTCAATGCACAAGGCACATTTTTATTCAGAGATGTGCTAAGCAAGGCTAGGTAAATTAAACAAATCTAGTAGCGGGCATTTTCCTCATACGCCGCTTCGTTCCTTTGCTCAGCTTTAGTCCATCTTATAATAAGAATCATGCTATTTTTTATTTTTTTAGATACAAAGAAAGTAGGCAATATCACTTAGACATAATGGTACAGAACTTGTTAAGATAGATTATCATAAATTAATCCTCGGGGCTCCAACAAAGTTTACGACTTCTATGTAGCTGAAGAAGACAACTTATTATAAACTTATATTAATTTCACCATCAAAGCCAACAAACACACAGGCATTATTATTCTGTCATAACTTTATCCATTCTATTTGGAAATAACTTGGACGTTTTGTGGAGAAAATGGAAACTTGGGAGTGGAAAAAGTGTGGTAGTGATAACAGAAGGCGATCAGGTAAAGTTGGTTCGGTTGGGTCCGAAGTTTCACAGATATCAACAAAATATTTACGTACTATTTCTTGTATTTGTCCAAACTACTAAGATATTATTTAATGTTATAATGTTTTCGCGATAATTAAACATTTAAATTAAATCACATACGGTTTTTTCTTCTTTTTCTTCCTATACCATATTCCACTTTTTCACGTGGGGTCGGCACAGTATATCAGTTCCCTCCATTTTGATATTGAGGAGCCCGATGGCCCAGTGGGTGTGAGCATTATTAACGCTTACGCATGTTAAGCAACCTCGGACGCGGTCCCCACTTGGATGGGTGACCGCAAGTGACATAAAAATTTCTCGAGCTGCGCCGTTCTTCGGAAGGCACGTTAAGCCCAACGGCTTGCAGTCCCGCAGTCCCGACTGCCATCATTGATGACAGTCGTTAAGCTATGTCAGATGCCTATACTATAAACAAAAAAAAAAATGATCTATCACCTACCATATTCTTGGTCACTCCTTTCTTTTAATACTCTCATCGACACAATCCATCTATCTTTTCTTAAGTCGTCCTCTGTTTCGGGTTCCCTTCACCATGAAATCCAATGCCTTCCTTGCGAAATTACCTTCGTCTCTCCTCCCATACCAACTCAGTCTATGACTATGGAGCTTTTCTGTTACTGGCGCTACTTTCATACTTCTCGTTATATACTCATTCCGTCTTTTATCAATTCTTGTCACTTCACACATCCATCTCAACATCTGCATCTCTGTTACATGCAGTTTTCTTTCTTCCATCCCTTTTGTGGCCCAACATTCCAATCGATACAACATGACAGGTCTGATTACAGTTTTATAAATTTTCCCCTTATGTACACCACGCGAGCGTAAGTGGTCTTGGCGACAATGCGGCTCCTCTTCTTGGTGACGTCACTTGTTCCGTGGGTACGGATAACAAAATACTATTCACATTGAATATGCACGTGATCACTAAGATATGTGGCGATCAACCAATTGCAAAATTGAATACGTCAGGCTGGTCTCACATAGAATCGTTACCGTTGGCGGACCCGGGCTTCGATATACCGGGATCCATTGATCTTTTATTCGCAGCCGATGTCTTCGCCGAGGCTCTCCTAACTCAGCGTATAAAGGGAGATTCTAGTCAACCTACCGCTTTTAACTCTACGTTCGGTTGGCTCCTATTAGGCAAAACTCGTTTAGCTACGAATACACTAGTACATACATCCGTAGAAATCGATAATGAATTAAATTCATTTGTTCAGCAGTTTTGGGAACTTGATTCCGTTTCGACGAAACCATCACTTTTAACTCCAGATGAATTGTTATGTGAACAGAAGTTCATTTCTGATCACTCCCGCGATTCATCTGGACAATATATCGTCCGATTGCCTTTTAAAAACGATTCGGAACCTATTTTCCAGGGCTCTCGTGATGTTGCACAACGACGATTTTTTGCTATTGAACGAAAACTGTCAAGTGACTCACCGTTATATCAACAGTATGCCGAATTTATGTCAGATTACACAGAGAGCGGTCACATGTTTTTAGTTACGGCTGATGAGTTAAGCGTAGGAAAATATTACTTCCCTCATCACTGCGTATTAAGATCTGATTCAGTTACGACACGTCTTAGCGTCGTGTTTAATGCTACCGCTAATGATTTTCAATCTCGTTCTTTAAATGACTCTTAACTAATCGGTCCTATTTTGAAAATTCTGCTTCATTTTAGGGAACATAATATCGTTTTCAAATGTGACGCCCGACAAATGTATCGTCAATTGCTTATTTTTTGTATCTTTTGGAAAAACTCAATAAGCGATCCTCTCCAAGAGTACCGTCTGGGTACCGTGACGTATGGAGTATCGTCTTCTCCGTTTCTCGCTTGCCGTATTTTGCGACAGCTCGCTGCAGATAGCGGACATTCATATCCTGTAGCGAAAAAGATCATTGTGTCGGACGTTACAACGTATGTGGTCACGGGATTAGATACGTACGATAATTCACAACTAGCAAAGAATAAACTTATCGATTTATTCATACACGATGGTTTCGAGTTCCGAAGCTGGGTTGGTCACGATCCACGTTTATTATCAAACCTTTCCATTTCAGACCGTCTCTCACGATCTGTTTCATTGGACTGTTCAGAATCGTCAACATTTAAAGTTCTTGGCTTGAGATGGGATTCTTCCACGGATTTGTTTTTATGTGAAATCGCATCTTCAGATCGGCCGTGTACTAAAAGCGCTATTCTGAGCGAACTCGCCAGTATCTACGACCCCTTAGGTTACCTATCGCCTATCACAGTACAAATCAAATCATACATCCAAAAGCTTTGGATTCTCGGTATTGGATGGGATCAATCGCCACCTGATGAGGTCATTAGTACATGGAACAAATACAAAATTCAACTACCGGAATTAGGTCAACTTCTACCTCGCAGGCTCACGCGCCCAAATGCCGATTCATATGAACTTCTCGGGTTTTGCGATAGCTCGGAGACAGCGTACGGTGCTGTTATGTACCTACGCGTCACTGAAAAGGACGGTAGTGTGCATGTGTTCCTTGTTTGCTCAAAAGCTCGTGTTGTTCCGCTTAAACGCATTTCTTTGCCTCGCCTTGAGCTGTGTGCTGCAGTTCTTCTTTCCGATTTGTACAATTTCGTACGAGACACTTATTTTGAACGCATTCCAGTCGCTAATGTTCATTTGTGGTCGGACTCAACGGTGGTTCTCTGTTGGTTACGCTCTCATCCATCGCGTTGGGCAACATTTGTAGCCAATCGAGTCAGTCATATTCAGAGTATTACCCCTGTTGAATGCTGGCATCATGTGGCTTCTGGAGATAATCCTGCCGTCATCTGTTCTCGTGGGCAATTTCCTCGTGAACTTCTTCACAATTCCTTATGGTGGGCGGGACCAGCCTGGCTATCATTGGATCATGAAGCTTGGCCATTTCATAACGACAGTTTTACTCAATCCGAACATTGTGATGACGTTGTACAATCGGAAGAACGCAAATCCTTAACTTTAGTCTCGAGTGACCATTCTACTAACGTTAAAATGGAATCTGATATCTACGAAAACTTATTAAATCGTTTTTCATCGGTACGAAAGATTGTTTATATTCTTAGTTATATTTATCGCTTTATTAGCAATTGTCGTTATCCTAATAAATCAAATCGTAACAATTTTCTTGATAATGTAGAACGGCATCAAGCTTTGATGAAAATTGTTAAATACGTGCAATCTCAAGTTTTCCATTCAGAAATATCTGCTTTACAAAATAACAAATTGTTATGCAAACTAAATCCGTTCATCGATAAGCAAGGTGTGCTCAGAGTGGGTGGCCGAATTTCTAGATCAGGGTTAGAATACGAACACAAACACCCAGCGTTCTTACCATCTGACCACATTCTCACGTTTTTAATAATCGATAATATTCATAAATCGTATTGCCATACTGGCATCAACACTACCCATTTTTTACTCCTTCAACAATTTTGGATAATATCCGCTAAACGAACTATTCGTCGTTGCCTATCGAAATGTATTCAGTGCTTTCGAACCAATCCAAAGCCTTTACAGCCGTTTATGAGCGATCTTCCCTCTTTTCGCTTAAACGTAGTCAAACCATTCTCGGTAGTGGGCGTGGACATGGGAGGTCCATTCCGTGTAAAATTGGGATTATATCGTAATGCTCGAATAGAAAAGGCATATCTGTGTCTGTTTGTGTGCTTGGCCACCAAGGCCGTCCATTTGGAGGTGGTGTCAACACTGTCCACTGATGGATTTATCGCAGCATTGCGGCGTTTCGTAGGTCGTCGCGGACGATGCAGTATCATTCACGCAGATTGCGGCACTAATTTTGTTGGTGCTAAGAATCTTTTGTCTTGTTTGCAACACGCTTCCAACAATGAACAAATTCAATTCAAATTCAACACCCCGGGTGCACCTCACCATGGCGGAGTTTGGGAGATACAAATCAAGGCAGCAAAGGCACATATGTATCGCGTGATAGGCGACCAAGCGCTAACGTTTGAAGAACTCACGACGCTCTTCGTTCAGATTGAAGCCATGTTAAATTCGCGGCCTTTATATCAAATCAGTTCCGATCCAAATGACATTACTTGTTTAACCCCCGGTCATTTCGTCACCTTAGAGCCTCTTACAGCCGTCCCTGATGAAGATTTCTCTACCACTAACATAAAGCGGCTTCATCGCTGGCAGATGTTACAGGCTTTGCAACAGAATTTTTGGTCTAGATAGAAATCCGAATATTTGAATTCTCTTACCCAGCGCGCCAAATGGACTAAACATTATAAACCGTTGTCGATAGGTTCGATGGTGATAATAAAGGATGATAATCGCAGCCCCTTGCAATGGGCTTTGGCTCGAGTAGTGGAGTTAAAACCTGGTGTTGATGGAGTAGCTCGGAGTGCTGTTGTTAGAACATCTAACAACACTCTCATTCAAAGACCCTTGGTAAAACTTTGTCCTCTCTCCATAGAGGACTAGTATTAATCGTAATAACTTGCAATTATTCTTCCATAAATCGTAGTTAAGTAAGCAAATCTTAGTTATAGTATTCGTTATCATTCATTATCTCATGCTGATGATATTGATGTTGTCTTCAGCATGTTTATCATTTTTTTTTTTTATAATATCGTATTAGCGAACCGGAAAATGTCATAGGCATTTTGGTGGGCGGGATGTTTCGTTATCATAATCTAGTTAATCTTAATCTAAATCAATCGAATTCGATTCATCTCGCAAATCGATGTTGACACCTGTCAAACGAGCATCTATCTAGTAGACAGTACAATTCGGGCTGTCAAGCGAGGCGCACGTCCTTCCGTATTACGCGTTCGCGCCAAAACTCAAGAAACGACCAACAGATGAACTCGTGAGCCCCCAACGCCTGCAGGTGGAATCAACGGCAGACAACTTGCAACCGAGGTATGTGCTAAGCTTATATACTGATATGTTGTTTGTCTGAACTGGTAGAACATCGATTACAACGACAGGACTCCATCCTGTATCCCCAAATGTGGCAGAAAGCCATACAAATTAATGCGTATGTCACAGACTATCACAAGTAACTCCCGCGACCTGTGTTCAAAACGCTGATATGAGGAGAAGGGAAACTTGGAGTTAGAAAAGTATCGGGCTGATAGAACTAAGGGTGGTGAGGTAAAGTTAGCGCCGAAATCTGGTCAGAAAGTTTGGCAGACATCAACTAACATATTTAATTAGTTTTTGCTCGCGTTAGTGTTGATCCATCAAAAACATTACTAACTTGTTTTAGTAATGAATGCTAGTCTATATCATTCGCGAACAACAACAAAGAACGACTAAGCTAATGCTAAATTTCATGATATGTGCTGGATATTTAAGATGGTACTTTGACAAAAACCTTACCTTACATAAAAAAAAATCACGATTAAATTATAAATTAAGATTTGTTACATCATCTGACCATCTAATAATTAATAAATATAAACAAATCATACAGTATAAGCTAGCCCCAAAGTAAGTTAAGGACTTGTGTTATGATATAGTAACTCAACGTTACTTTTATAAATATTATACCTTAGTCAGGTGTAGAACCTAGGACCCTACGATTTTGCACTTGCGTGCCACTGAGCCACAGACGTTAAAAGAATAAGGAGTCACTGGGGACTTAAGTGTTAGTTTTAGGAGTTAAAACAAGGAGGGAAAAGCCGTATGTAGAAGTTAGTGTTGCCTAAAATGAACGCTCTATTGGGCTAATTCGCAATCACAGAGTTTATGAATGTTGTAGCACGGCGCCGTCCGGGCCGTCCTTCGCCGGCCGCGAGGTAATTACGTTACATTCACCAATCGGCCGGCGCCAGACGGGGTTCTCACCGGATGCCGGCTGAACCTAATTAAACACGATGAAATTCATTTCAGTGATGGTTTTTGCTCACTGAATGATTTTTCAGATTCCTTCTAATTTATTTTCTTGGGTAAAAGTCTAATCAAAATTATCAATATTGATCTACTTGTACTCCTAGAAAAGGAAAACTAAGCTGAAATAAATAAAATACAATATGAAATAGATGAATAAAAGTTTAAAAGATATGCTGGAGTGTCCGCAAGATTCTGGAACTTGCATGCCGGGAGAGTGAGAATTTTTAAGATTAGAAAAACAGAGCACTGTTTAGTCTCTGATGTCTGCGTAAATGGATAGGAAGCCAGAACAATTTGGATCGAAACTGAGTAACGTGATCATATTTACGCAGGCAGAAAATGAATATAACTTTAATTTTCTGCCTGCATAAGACGATCGAGTTTATTGAGAAGAAGTTAGACCTGAAAAACATACGACAGCATAGTCACTAATGGGGACGATTAAGGTTTAAATTGATATGACTTTTGTTTTGATTGAAAAAAAATCTGACTGCCCGACTAATTCATAATCATCATCATCATCACAATATCAGCCGCAAGACGTCCACTGCTGGACATGGGCCCCCCCCCCAAGGATTTCCAATACGACCGGTCGGAAGCGGCCTGCATCCAGCGTCTTCCTGCTACCTTAGTTAGGTCATCCGACCATCTGGTCGATGAATGCCCGACGCTGCGCTTGCCGGTACGTGGTCGTCATTCGAGAACCCTTCCGCCCCATCGGCCATCGGTTCTACGCGCTATGTGCCCCGCCCACTGCCACTTGTTAAATAGTGCGTTCTTGAACCAAGTGCCATTCTGTTCTACCAGACAACAACAAATCCACAGTTAATCCTGAGCATTCTAGATTGGCCTCCTCTTTCATGTAGCATTAAGTTCAGGCAATATTTAGCATACCAATAACATATGAATATGGCTATGCCTTGCCTTTATCCTTTTCTCTTTAGTTCCACAACTTGGAGAGATCCAGCAAAATCTTCGTCGCTGTATACCGTAATACAACGAACGTAAAAATATACTAAGCCAGCATATCTCCAAGGAGTAAATCAATTATGCTACGTTCTTCAGATATCGGAGTCAGTGCGGACGGAATCCAGACTCCGAGTTAATTACAGACGGCGAGAGACAGTCGCCACGTTGATTAAGGATTGAATTTTGCGCTCCGTCTGAGATTGACTTAGATTTCAAATAATAGATTTGCTTCATGAAGTGATTGCGTGTAGTTATTGTAGCAAGTTTAGGGTGTGTATGGTGTTGGTATTCTTATTATTTGGTATTTCGCGGATGCGGTTACATCCGTAGACTTTAGACTTTCACGTAGTTTTGGCATTTTCCGTTTGAGATATTACACGTTGAAATGGTTTCATATTCCTAAAGATAGTAAAAAGCAACAGATCTTGCAAGTATTCTTGGTGTGCGTATATGAATGTACCAGGAGGTAATAACGTAGGGGAAGATCAATAAAGTAATTTCACACGGCATTCTGGAATACCTTACTCCGTGGTATGGAAGAATCACATAGATTAAGCTCGGCCCAAAGTAAGTTTGAGACTATTGTTATGGGATACTTACTCAATGATACTATATTTTATAACAAATACATATATAAATAAACATCCAAGACCCATGTAAATCCAAGATCAAATAATATTCCATCTTGACCTGAATGCCTATTCGCTAACTGTTGAGATCCAAGGTTTTTACGGTGACCTCAACATACATTACGGTTTATATATGTTAAATACAATAGTCAATCAATTATTCGAAAGCCGCAATGTATTTTGAAGTAACGATCAAAAGGTTGAACACCTTAGTTGTTGAGTTAGCGAGTACACTGGCTGACCGGGGTTCGAACCCCGGGATCTCTGGTATCACAGCCTGGCATGATGACAGTTTGATGAGCCCAGTTATCTATTTTCAATACATTAAATATTTGCAACGATATTGCAAAACAATAAGTAGCAAGAACAGATTGTCTTGTTATGAGTTTATTTATATATGTACCAAGGCAGCATAACGCTGAGAGGGTCGCAGGTCAATTAGGTAACAGTCAGATGGCATCTCGGTTGGAATTTAATTAAAGTCGGCGAAGTCAGTGGTCCAGAAGGTTGATCATGGATTGTTTTGCAAAGTTGAGTATGGCTTGACTTCGTCTTGGCGCTGGTTGATTGCATTGACAGAGGAATAGAAATATGAGTAAAGAATAAAATATTAATTTATTTATTAAAAATAATGCTTGGGATAAGTTAAGAATAGAAATAGGATGAGTGAGGAAAAAAATACATGGGATGAGAATTCGTGGGATGAGTACGGAATAACCCGTGTCGGGACGTCGCGACACGGGGCGGTCCCTCTTACACTGTTTAACTTAATACTTAATTGAAAATTTCAACAGATTGAGGGTTTATCCGATAAGGAGTGCTATTTTTGAAATGACGCCGTTCGTAAACGAGCGATTTATCCATACAAAAATCGCTCGAAGACGAGTGTCACGCTTTCAAAAATAGTACCCCAGGACAAAATAGCTAGTGTTTACTTTCAAATATATTTACATTATTTTGAGATGCAATTAGAGGAATCCAGTATAACTTGTCTTACATCTGAGATTACATCCCTTCCTACAAATTATAGCCTATGTTACTCGGTAGGGTTCCCTCGGTAGGTACTCCATACGTCCACATCTGTTGAGGCAAAATAAAGTTATGATGGACATACATACCTACTTACACACATGAACTCCTTACTTGCTGGTGTGGGTCTTTTCAAGCTGGTCTGGGAGAAAAGAAAAACGTAGAATATTTTGGCTGCTTCTCGTCCCACGCAGATCGTAAAACACAATAAAATCTGAAGAATGATGAACGTGTTTATGGCAACGCGGCTAGAAACCCAGAACTATTTTGATTCCATTTTCTACCTACATGCCCACCCACCAATACGCTAAACGAGGCCTTATAGACCTGGGCTGTGTCTACCACGCAAGGGAAAAAGACGTGATAGTAAAATAAATAAATGTATGAACTCTTAAAACATAACACTCTTTTTTTTAAGTAAAGAAAATGAAATAGGAAGTTACGCACATGGTGGATCTCCAAAATATAGACAGTACATGTTATAAGTTTTACGGTGAGGGTCGCGAGCTTAAAAGTGGCGCTGTGAGGCGAGCGGGCAATGGACCGCACTTCTTGCCACACAGTTGTGCAGTATAATCAAGTAATTGTGTAAATAAGGTACTCTGAAAATGCAGGCAGTAAATATTATTCGCTGGAATATCCAAGCGTGGCCGCGGGCGGAAATTAACCGCGCCGAGAGTTTTCTGTATATTTTCAAGCTAAAATATATTATACCCAGTTGCATTCACAGACTTGGCAATTGATGTAATTCATTAATTATTGATAATCAATACAACTGCCAACCGTAGCCGTGTGGTTTCCGGCAGAGTAGAATAGGACCACTCCAAGTCTTCCCGTGGATGTCGTAAGAGGCGATTTAGGAAATACAAGCTAAACAAAGCTCATAAACATCAATGAAACCTCTCCAACCCGTCTGGCCAGCGAGGAGAGTGTAGGCCAAATCCTCTGTCTGCTCTGGCCAAGTATGGCTCCTGTAGTACAGAGAGGGTCATGCTCCTGCAGTGGAGACTGGGAGGACCTGATGATGAATCAATACAACTGCCACTGGTTTACCAACTGATACATACATTTAGGTAACATACACACGAATTATCAAAACTTTTTTCCATGGGCGTAGGCAGTGACCGACCATGGATCTCGGCTTTCGTTTCATCTATATCCGTATTATTTTTGTATGGCTAGATATATTTTATTCTGTTCCATCGTTTCGCGCAGAATTGCGAGCAATTTTCATGTCATTCAAGGAGAGTGCATCGTGAGTTGCTGCAGTAACGCAGTGTCACGGTGATGTACGACGCAATTCCTACCGCATTTGCCGAGAACGTAGACATAAGAATGCGATGGACCGGGCGCGAAGGAAACGAAGTCAGTCATGACGCCAACTGACATGTGTTGTCATTGTGGCAAAAAGCTAACTTTTTACTGTACAAGTACGACAGCCTCCATGGTCCAGTGGTTAAGGCATTTGCCTGTTGACCCGGGGGTCGTAAGTTCGATTCCCAACGGAAGCATACTTTGTTTAGTTGTTTCCAGTCTGATTAGGATATTGCAGGCTTGAATCACCTGATTGTATGATAATAAAGAAGATTCCGTGCTCCGGAAGGCACGTAAAGCGGGTGGTCCCGGCTGCCATCTAGTAGTCGTTAAAGGAACCACGTCAGAGGCCGAGAGGCGGTTCCGAAGAACTCTGACACCAGGGTGTGCATGGTCGATTGACCGTGACACCTACTCGAATGATGACTGTACAAGTCTGCATTATTGTAATTTTTAATTTATTTATAATAGCTGTTGCCCGCGGCTCCGCCCGCGTTAGTGTCGATCCCTCGGGAACAGTAGAATTTCCCGGAATCAAACATACCCTATGTCCTTCCCCGGGCCTCACACCTCCATACCAAATTTAGCGTAAAAAAACGACAGATAGAATTACTTTCGCATTTATAATATTAGTATTAGTATAGAAGTATGGATATTATTTATACCAGTCCAGAAATGAGAAAATTTCCATAAAACCTTTACCCTCCCATTTTACCCCTTTAGGAGTGAATTAAGTCCATTTCACCCACATATATCTTTTTTAATTGTAATCGAGAACTTACATACCTATTTATTTTCATACTTCATAGTCCAGAAATGAGAAAATTTCCTAACAAACTTTATCCCCCTTCTGGGGGTTTTTTTCCAGTTAACCTACACAGATCTTTTTCAATTGTAATCGTAAATTTATTTACCTATTTTCATACTTCTAAGTCTAGAAATGAGTAAATTCCTATACAATCTTTACCCCGCTATTTTACCCCTACAGGGAAAAATATCGTCCATTTTACCTACACAGATATTTTTAATTGTAACCTAGAACTTATATACTTATTTTTATACGTCTAAGTCCAGAAATGAGAAAATTTCCATACAAAGTTTATACCACCCATCCACCCTCATTTTACCCCTTAAAGGGGGAATTTAGCAAATTTCATCTACCTACACACATCTTTTTTAATTTTAATCTAGAACTTATATACCTACTTTCATACTTCTTAGTCCAGAAATGAGAAAATTCCATATCAATTTTACCCCTTAAGAAGTTAAATTTCTTAAAAATACTTTCTTAGCGCTCACTCACATCTTTAAAAGAACCCCTGTACCAAATTTCAAGTTTCTAGGCGCAGCAGTTTAGGTTGGTTTGCCGTTTGCCCGCGGCTACGCCGCCGCCGTTAGTGTCCATCCCTCAGGAACAGTTTGGACCCTTAAAGGGGTGACTCAGGTCATCAATATGAACAACTTTTTCTATGGGACCAATGCCGGGAACTCAAAAAAAATTTCCTCATTTCCATACAAAAATTCCCGCCGCCCGGCCAGGTTGTATGGGAATGTCGAATTTTATTTTGAGGAACCATTGTTCCCATAGGAAAAGTTGTTCATTTTGTTGGTCTGAGTCACCCCTTTAAGGGTCCGATAAAAAATTCACCGTGTATGCAAACTAATGCCTTAAGTTCATTCAAATGACGATAACTTTTTTTTTAATGAACCGATTTTGATGAAACAAACTTTAAATGTTATGCTGGGTTAAAACAAACCAATTGGTGAAAGTTTGAAGTAAATCGGTTCAGTATTTTCGGAGATAATCGTGATCATACATACAGACAGACAGACAGACAGACAGACAGACAGACAGACAGACAGACAGACAGACAGACAAGAAATTCAAAAAAATTTTTTTTGCTTTCTATTATTCTTTTTAAGTGTCCCTCTATCCATTTCAGTCAAAAATTCTAAATGTACAGACAAAATATTTTTACTGTTTTATTATAGTTAAAACAAACCAATTGGTGAAAGTTTGAAGTAAATCGGTTCAGTATTTTCGGAGATAATCGTGATCATACATACAGACAGACAGACAGACAGACAGACAGACAGACAGACAGACAGGAAATTCAAAAAAATTTTTTTTGCTTTCTATTATTCTTTTTAAGTGTCCCTCTATCCATTTCAGTCAAAAATTCTAAATGTACAGACAAAATATTTTTACTGTTTTATTATATGTATAGATAAAAAAGAGTTTGCAGTAATACTATGAAATATTTATGATGACACTTTGGTTATTCCCTGTTAGTTTCGATGCACTTATTCAATGACAAAAAGGTGGGATTTCTCCAACAAAAGTGAGTGCGACTGTGGTGCTATCTAATCTATGGGTCACCTCTTGGTGTGCCCAGAAAGCCCAACTGCTTGTTCTCAACAAGATCTTAGCAAACGAACGGGCAATCACGGTAGCAATGCACTGGTCGAAACATATTTAACTAAACGGAAAGCCATTTTACGACTCGATAGAAGGAGAATGACTAAAACACATTTGCATGCCTTGGTACTTGCGACACAGTAATAATTATATATAATAACTATATTATTTTTACATCCATGGCTGTGATCTTCCCGGGGACGCTGAGATACTTCTTATCTTTCCATTTTAAAAATGTTTTTAGGAGAATAGTCTCTATATAGGAAGTGGAATAATGTGTTTAAAGAATTTGATGATGGTCTATTTACTTATATTGATAAAGCGTAAATAATATACAAACTCACGTACCCACTTATATTAATATCGGTAGGATGTACTAATAAAGTTGATTCAGTACTTCAGAACACAAACTACCACATTTAGTTCCCCCCTTACTGATATTGATGAGGGTCACCATTTTTAGCACGACTGCCGAACATGACTTGCAGTGCTACCAAGAACACTGCAAAATTAAAGAATTAAATATGATTTAAGAAAAGCTAGCATTCAATACAGATTTAAAGTCGTAATTAAATGTAAAATTACAGTGAAATTAAAATAGTCATATTTTCACAAGTGAAACAAATGACAAAAATGCAACAACTGTTGTACCTACTTACTCTGTGAAATTATCAATTGATGAAAACATATTCTAGCGATGTCCAGAATTAACGCAACCTATTATAATGATGGCTTTCGACACATCAAAAACAAAGCGTATGAAATTCAAATGTATAAATATATTGTAAACATATCAACGGATTCCTCGTTTTCCTTTAATACAAAATAATTAGAACGATGGCGGCGCATGAAGCACAAAGCAATTGGTGTCAAATTACTTCGCCAAGTAATACGACAGTGAGACGTCAAAAGTTAATCAATTACTTGACGTTGTTAGCGTGTCTTGCTTCAAAACGGTTTTGTATTTCAAAGAAAGTTTCACACAATGAAATTAAATTGGAAACAAACAACTAGGTACTTTGTAAAGGTAAAGTTAATTACGTCAAGTTAATATGCGAGGTGGTTGCTGATAATTGCAAATATAGCTTATCACAAACTTGATTCAAGCACTGTGGGCCAGAAAAAAAATGGCTTGCTATTCTTTTGCGCTGAATTTTATTACAATACACGAGGTGTACTCACTATCATAGACAAAATTAAAGAGAAATCAAAAGTGGTATCTTATGTCTGATAGAGTAATTTTCTTTGTGCTTGTATCTAGTGACAAAAGATTACGCACTACCCATAGTAAATAATGCCGGATCTGCTGGATTACGGAATCTGATTTTCCTTATTGAAATCCATAATGTTGCTTGGGGAATTTTCCTCATAGTGGCTGGAACAGTCCACCGGCTCCTGCGACATGCATTTTTATTTATTACGCCAAGTACCTACTTGTATGCGGTATGGCAATAAATTTTTTAAGCGTTCGAATTGTAGACCATTTGACTGGAATCCAATTATAGAGGTATATTACAATATATAGGGGTTTTGCCTCAGAATAGGAGAAAATGAGCTGGAAACTCTGGTTTTGTTTTGGTGTTCTTAAAGTTGTCTTAAAATATGTCTCACTCCGAGGCTGGTTTATTTTTTTTAAGTGACTAGACTATTTGTTTTACTCCCAAAGCAAGGCATTAGACGTTTTACAACTAATCAACGAGTTATGTCAAGAAAAGCTTTGGACAAGTTTTTGTGTGACCTTTTATATGAATTTGTTTTATTCGATTATTTTTAATTTTTGAAGAAAATCGTATCCTTTATGTTTGTTTTCCAGATTTATATTTATTGGAAATACATCTGATTTTTTTCTGGAATGCTGATTGTCAATTGCTATGCTATTTTTGTTGAGTTATATAAGTTATTGACAATCATCACTCTACATCGAAACTATAAATAAGAGATGATGCGCTTTCTAAAAAATATTATTAAAATAGGTAAATTTAAATTTATTAAAATGCATTTTTATTTTTCATTTTAAGTTAAATTCTTAATAATAATAAATAAATGTTGTAGTTTTCTTGCACAAAAATGTGAGCAAGCATGTGAGCAAGCATGCAAGCAAGCAGACACGCATGAAAGTATGTCTGGGTGACCCCCTCTCGGTTAATCGTTACTCTCAATAAGCAATAATAAAAAAAATGTTACTGCGATACTTGTGGAAATTAAAAGTATTGTAAGTCTCAGGTATGGAACCCGCAATACAAAGACTACATTAATCATATTATTAAGATATTATTAACTATATATAAGATATTATTAACCATATTATTTTTAAGATACATAATATAAAAGAAATTTATTAAGCATATTAATTTCCGCACAAAAATGAGTTTTTCAGATAACGAGTACATTTTATCATGCAAAAAGCACCACCTATTACCCGTAGTTAACCGACGTGATCTACTGGATTCTGTGTTTCTGCACCACATAGTAAATTCCCATAATGATTGCCCCCAGCTTCTTGAGCTATTTAGAATATATGCTTCGCAGAGAAGGTTCAGGGCCTTCCCCGCTTTCTTTACGCCGGTTGCCGCTACTAATTATAGGCAAAATTCTTTCCTGCTTTATTGCATATGAATATTATAATAATATTGCATATGAATATTATAATAAGCTCTCAACTGAAATCGATGTCGATATCCTCGGTAAAAAATTAGCGGTATTGAAGAAAGCCATCAATTGCAGATTTTTTGCTGAACAAGTTTAGTGCACTTTATTTATCAGTTTTAGTAATTCTGATATAATGCGTGTTTTCTCAGCTTCATTCTCTCTTCTACAAAAATTATCTTCAAATAATCAACATTTAGTTTATTAAGGATAATGTATCTAGCGTGTTTATAGTTTAGTCGTCATACTGTTGCAAAATTATCGGTTCTATAGTTGCTTATTTTATTACTATAAGTGAAGATTTGTAAATGACTTCTTGTTTTATAGATTATATCTACACAATTTGTAAATGTCGATAATCTTCCAAAAAATAAAATAAAAAATAAAGTAAGTAAGTGATATTCGTATAACCGACTGTCCAGAACATGAGACATACCCACGTAAAATTAGTTTAAGGCTTACAAAAATATTTGAAATAAATAATCTGGTATTTAATCAAAACTTTTCCGAAAAATTAAAATAAGAACTTACCTATACATTTACGAAAGTAAAATAGGTTACTGTTCCTGACGCAGACGAGCGCGTTCTAAGAAACAGTCGCAGTCGGCAAATGGACCTTATCTCGTCGGCGCTCGGCGACTTTTTGTCGTTCAGTTAAAGTCAGCAGTCGTTCAAATTCAAACAACATTCTGACACAGCGGTCCTTAGAAGACAGTCGCCAGTCAGTCCCAAAAAAACGAGTTCAGTCAATGTCGGCAGTCATTCAGCTTTGAACAACTTCCTGACACAGACGGGCGCGTCTTCAGGAAACAGTCGCTAGTCGGCAAACTACAAACTTTATTTCACGTGAATTTAAAACTTTTGAACAACTCAATGAAATCGTACAAGTTAAATAGCCTTTGGCAGAAACGTTTTCAATTACCTGATGTTAAAGCTCTTACACACTACTGCCGGCCCGGGAAAGCCGCTGTTTATCCAGCAGCCCGAGCAAACATTATGCGCCGCACATTTTGTGACTTATTTTGAGTAATAAATAAGGCATAGCCGCGAGCCGCACCGGTATAGTGTGTAGGAGCTTTTGGATTAATAAAGTAAAGTATCAAATAACGTAATTTTGTATTTATATTATAAAAATCTATTAATATTTCACTATAAATAAAGTGAAATTATACAAAAAGAGCGCAGGACAGACCGAAGTGGAGATGTTTATTATCGGAGGCGAAGACTCCCTCTAAAATCAGCCTAAAATATTGTAAGAAGTTTCAGAACTTATTTTAATATTAAATAATAAAGACTCGATTACATGAATGTATGTATAGGGATAAGTATGTATAAAAGCGTTAGTAGGTCAGTGGTCTCAGAGTGCAACTCATAAGTGAAAGCCCCGACCTCTGAATTTGTAGCCCAATCTGACTAAAGTAGTCATTTCACCAACTAATACCGGTGATAATGAAGCTTGAGGCAACCTGGACACCAGTAGATTTTTCACAAGTATATGAAATAGAAAGGACAACGGCAAACCACTGCGTAATTCCTGCCAAAAATAGTAATTGTGTGCGTTTCTTTCCATAAAATGATAGTGACAAAAGCTCTTAAATATCTAGCGGCCGGATGTACGTACATATCGATGCTTCCGACAACAATTGTCGTAAAAGCCATTATGGCGAAAACGAGTTTTTAATGCAGCCTTATTTAACTTTTGACGCTCTATCGACGTATATAATAATATGTAATACTATACAAAACTTAGTAATATATGAAAGCCAACTCTGTACCTGAGCAAAGCTGGGTTAGTTCGCCTCCATAGTAAATAGTGGTTGCCTCGCTAATGTCTCCGAACAGACTTCATTATGAATCGTTTATGAGCGGGCGAAATCAGAGACGCATTATGTAAACGTCCCCAGACAAACAGGTACCAAGTACAGACTGATAGTTATTTATTTACACCCACATTGTATATGTAAACACACATAACACAAAGTTATTTTTGATGCTATAAGAAAAGGGTCCAATAACAAACGTATACAGTAAGTATACGTAAGAGATATTTGAACAAAAATAATGTAAAAGCATGACACAATGGGCGGCCTTTTCGCCAAGGTAATGTCTTCCAGGCTACCTTTGAGTGACAGGAAAAAAGGACATTGACGCGGGCGGAGCCGCGGGCGAAAGCTAGTTAATATTTAAATGCGAAAATAAGTTTGTTCTTCTTTAAAACGATTAACATGAAAATTTGCATACGCATTATCTAGGGTACGGCTAAGGAAATAAACTTTCGTCCTGGAACGAGATTAACGCGAGCGAAGCTGTGAGCTAGTATAAAATAAGGTGAGAATTCGGTAAGTACCTAACCAATGACACCTTAATGTGGTTTTCCGAGGAGTCAGTAAAAAGTGTCGCCCCGCACACGCCATCACATACTTAACTTTATTTACGTATGGGTTACGTCCCTAATTTATTTGTCTTTCGGCTTTACTTACCTTTATTTTATTTGCCTTTAGCTTTGCCGCGACTTCTGGCCCTAACATAATATTTTTTATTCTAATGTCTCTTTTCAAGGAGGTAATAAAAATACTCGCCGTACGTCTACCAGTAGATTTATATCTTTTCATTTCATCTTTTCAGTAAACAAAAATGTTTGTCAAAAAACAGGGTATAACATACGTTTTATACCCATAGGACCAATTAGTATATTGTGACACAAGGGCCCAATATAATGCTTTTTGGCGAGGGCAGGGGATACTCAGGACTAACATAATACTTTTACTTCGCGCAACATACTCTGATCCCTCGCTTTCTCGGAATAATGCCCTCACCTAAAAGGAATAATGTTAGGCCCTTGCATCTTTTCATGTCATCTATTTGAAAAACGGTCATTTGTTGCCCGAAACGGGTCTAGATAAAACTGGCTAGCCATAGTTTGTTTTATAACTGGTACCCGTGTGAGTCGGATTTATACCACCGTACAATATTTAAATGCAAAACCTAATTTCTGGTGTGGAGGTCTTGATGTATGTTCTTATACACCAAGACCTCCACACCAATTAAGTTTTGCATACATAAATAAATATAGAGGCACAACTCACACACACACATACACACACATTATAAACAAAATTTGTAACAATAAAAATGAAGAAGAAAAGGATGGTTTTAAAAATATTTTTGGGTTTAATTAACTCCGGTCCTCACCAGCCAGGTCTGCAGTTTCATGTTGGGGCATAATAGGAGAGATATAAGTGACAAGTTTTCAGCTTGCCCCAAATACCAACCCAAAAATTGGTGCTCTCGGACTATAAACATCGCATATTTTATTAACCATGGCGTGAATTGCCTCTTATTTCGCAGTAGAACACGTGTAACTTGACCCACTTTTCTTTACTTTTATATTTACTCGCCGCAACGAGGTTTGCTTCTGATTTACTTGTCTTAAAACGAACCGCGTCTGACGTTTGGCTCTTCTCATATTTCTTTAACTTTTGATAAAATTAAATAATGTAAGTAACCTTCAATATAAAAAAAAAAATTATCGGTTTAGCCGTTTCGAAGCTACAGTGCCACAAACAGACACATCCAACATGTTAAACGTAAATAGACATATTGAACACCCCTCTTTTATCTTTGGGGTTTAAAAACGGTAGTAAAGAGTGTCGGCTCTGTAGAAAAATTACCGTGCGGTTTACGCTACAAATTTATTTGCGTTGAAATAGCCGCGTGCGCGCGACTTTTGGCCCGCGCTGTGCGGATTTATGGATCAAATAATGTGGGATGCAGGTCCCGTTGCAGCGTGATATACGTTTTCATATTTTAAGAGTATTTTAGCAGGAAATCTCGAAATGTAATGCTACCTATAATAAGGAGGACTTTAAATAAATGAATAAATAAACTAGTTAACAAGGTGAGACTTAATACATAAAAATTAATTCGTTTTAAATTTTGGGTTACTTTTTATTTGTGTAGCAATGTGTCTTGCAATGATAAATTAGCTTGTGTCTATTTGTATTCGAGCTAAAATTTTAAGTTTTAGCTGCAACGTAGGAGTGTGATTTGCAGATTCACCTGGGTCTTGGATGTTTATCTATTTGGGAATATATTTAAACGGGATATTAATTCAACGACAGTATCGTTAGCCAACCTCCATAATCAACGATTCTATAGTATCGTTGAATGAATATCCCATAACACCAGTCTTAAAGTTACTTTGCGGCCTAGCTCTGTATAATTTCTCCATATATTTATTTATATTTATAATATTTTTATGATATAGTGTGTTGGCAAAGGACTCATTAAGAATTAAGACATATGCTTCGTTTTTTATCTCCGTTTTGTCATCTGCGTGGTTGATCTACTACACTTTCATTTGTTCTTCCGATAAACAATTTTCGCAAATCAGGAATTCAAATGAAATTATTAAGTGACCGGAAACAATGACCGGAGTCGAGTGACAGCCACTTTTAATCTGTCGCAACGAGGTCCTGATTGATGGGGCGAGCGACGACGGCGCGAGACTTTGAACTGATCAGGAGCAACGACGACATACTTTAGGAGTGCTGATAATATACACAGCACAAAACAAGGACTAAAGAGATGTTAAGACCATATCCTCCTGGCAGCCGCATTTTATTTATCGCTGCAATAGGTGATTGATGTAGATAGCAAAGCGCAACGTTGTCATCGTATAGTAGTGAGGTGAAACGACGACATATGTTAAGCAAGCAGGAGTACTAATATCTACTAATACGTTTTACTCCGACAGAAACTGAGCATAAGGCTCACGAACTAAAAGCTACGCGTAGCGTGACGGTAGGCATGTAGATGGAAAAGGGAAACAAGATAGTAAGGGATTAATAGCTTCATCTCCTATGACTTGATTGATGGAACGCAAATCCCGGTGAGGAAATAGGCGAATATCTCGGTAAATATTAACTATTTCCTCAACTGGGATTTACAATTTACGCGTCAAGAGAAACTAGTGGTATAATATGCCTTTAAGTTGTTTTTCTGACAATCGAGCATAAAAAAATACAAACATAATTACCCAAAATAAAGAGCAGTGAAATAAAACGCAGACTGAAGTAATAGTTACTTCAATCTGCGTTTTATTTCACTGCTCTTTATTTTGGGTTATTTCTGTATGTATTTTTGAGACTGCGTTTTGTTTCAGGTCATCTATCAATGTAACTTACCAAGACATTTTTCAGATATCAGGCACTCGAATCAAATGATTTAGTGACAAGAAAAAACATCGGAGTTGAGTGGCAGCCACTTTTCATTTGTCGCTGCGACGAGGTGATTAATGACACGAGCGACGCGAGTCTTCGGACTGATCGGCAGGAACGACGGCGAGGAAGGCGAGGAAGGACGACGCGAACCTCAAGAGTACTGATATACACAGCACAAAAAATGGACACGCGTCATATGAACTAAAACTTACATATCTCCAGTCCTCGTTTTGTGCTGTGTATATTGTCAGTTCTTCTGATATATGTGATGAGCTCTATGACCTTAGTGGTCATCATTCCAGGCTGCCACACCGGAGATGCCGGGTTCGATCCCCGGTCAGGTAAAGATGGAAAATTATCTTTTTTTAAACATCCAAGATCCAGACTAATCTGAATCTGAAAATATAGATAGTATCGTTGAATTAGTATCTCATAGCACAAGTCTTGAACGTACTTTGGGGCTAGCTCAATCTGTGTGATATACCTATATTTATATTATATAATATGTATACTAATATAAACAGTACAACACAACTCCAACCGCAGTATCTAGTTGTGAATCAAAGTAACCTTGTACCCAGAGAATTCACGTCAATGTCAATAAATACTTTCTGAAAGAAAAATATATATGTTCTGCGAAAGTCCCACATAATAGCCCATAATTATGTATCATAATCACACCTCTATTCAGGAGCAGAACTCGCTTAGATAGCTAAAAGAATATAATCATTAAGGCCCGCGATCTACTCATAATAATTTGTACCGAGGTACATTTTAGTAGGCATTTTCTTATTAAAAGACAAAAAGAATATTATGTTCTATCCTCTCTCGATGCAGACCTAATCTATCTACTGATCCCCTTGCCTAGTCTACTACTATGTATTTCCAATTGTTACAACCCCTTAAAACTATGCTTCAAGTACACTCTTATACTACTTCGGACAAGGACTAGCTCCGTGGCGCAGCGGTCAACACGCTTGCCTGCGACACGGAGTGACCGGGTTCGATCCCCGGCCAGGTCAAGATGAAAAATGATCTTTTTCAGATTGGCCTGGGTCTTGGATGTGTATCTATATATGTATTTGTTATAAAATATAGTATCGTTGAGTTAGTATCCCATAACACAAGTCTCGAACTTACTTTGGGGATAGCTCAAACTGTGTGATTTGTCCGTACATATTTATTTATTTATTTATACTATTTTCAAACTAGTTACTTTACTTGACTAGCCCTTTGGCAAAAACTTTTAATCTCTAGTAACTAGTATCGATACCTTTGTCAAGACCAAATCACTTAAATACCTAATTAATTTGTTTGTTACATATTTAAAAAAATACTAACGCCTCGATAATGTTACTCGTACTTGCGTGTATTTACGTTTTGAAAATACACGGTCGGCGGAGGCAGCGCCCTCGAGTCACGCTATTGTGTCGCTGGCTCGCGATCACAAAGGACGCGAAGCATGCCCACTCCGCGGGAGTGGGCTTTCATATGCAAAAGTCAACTCGCGTATTAACGAGATACGTAATCGGTCGTGAGTGATACGATCTCACAAAACTTAAAAAGTTAAGAAGAATAAACTTCATTTTTACTTATATGTATAATCATGCTTCATGCCCTTTTTATGTCGTGTTGAGCATAGCCTATGAACCTCCATGAATCACTTGTTACAGTGCCTACAAATCGCTCTCGCTTTATCTAAATCCCATAATTTTATTCATGAATGCTTTTCGGTTCCAAGTACCCTTGACTTATTATTTTCCCTATCTGATCACGGCACGTTTGCCATGACAAGACGAAAATCATTTAATCAATAATTTATTTGCAGAATCTGCAAAAATACCTTCGTAATGCTCAATAATTGTGTTCACGAGTATCGTATTGAGCTCTTAGTACATTTTTGTTGTAAAAACACGTTGAACACGACCCTTGGACCCCGGGTCGCGCCATTGTGTGGCCCCCTCGCGATCACAAAAGATGTAAAGCCTCCCCACTCGCGCGCCTTTCATATGCAAACGTCAACTCTCGCATTAATAAGCGATGTTAACGGTCTTGAGATACGTTCCGTAAATACAATCACACGCACGAGATGCCACTGAAGTGCGGAGATGGAAGAGTCACCTTATGTGATTGAACATTAGGCTGATCCATGCGTCAACTCGTGGACGGGTGCTGCGGGGAGGGACAGGACTTCCCGGCCTTAAAATTTATGTAAACTAAAACTTTATATAACATGAAATCAGAAACAAAAGAAAAGATAAAAATATAAAATACTAGCTTCCGCCCACGGCTCCGCCCGCGTCAATGTCGATCCCTCGAAAACAGTGCTTTTTCCCGGGATAAAATGTACCTTATGCCCTTCTCCGTACCCCAGATAACGTGTATGCAAAATTTAATGATGATCAGTTTCGTAGTTACAACGTGAAAGTATAACAAAGAAACTCACTTTCGCATTTATAATATTAGTTAGGATCATATAAAGCTCTTCGGGCAAGTAGGCGACCAATACTGTTTAATAGAGTTTTCGGCGTCTTCTTCTCTGCAGTGGTCGGCTCCGAAACGCTACAATTTTGAACAATGATTCATAATTTGAATATAATTTAATAAGTATTATTTAAAATGTGAATTGACGTGAAAAGGTGCTTGAAGAGGCCTATTTTCTGAATAAATCTTTGAATTAAGCATTTCTTACTTGGCGCCGGGAATGGTGTCAGATGTTGTTGAAGACTTTGTATTGTTCTCGTTAATTACAGATAGGTTTGGCTTGGAATAAAGTTATTTTTTTTCTCATTCATATTCATTTGTTTTGTCTTACCGCTGTTCGATCGGAAATCAAATGATGTCTACAAAATACAAAGTTAATAGCCTTTGTGTCATTCTGATGTGTCAGCTACTTAAGATGCAGAGAAGAGCAAAATCCTTAAAATAGTTTTTCGTAAAAGAGTATCAAATATCTTTACATCAATACAATTATTCAAACAATTATATAATACTTATTATTGGACTAATAGATACAATATTATCATATTAATACATAAAAGAATAATCTTTATAAAGTATCCTTAAAATGTCATTCTAGGTAAAAAGAAGTTTCGCATTCATTTACGGGCGACATTGTAAATGGAGATCTCCTTCTCACATTCGAGCGCAAACTAGTTGACACATGCATCCTGCCGTTTTAACTTATGGTGCACTGACCTAGTCTTTGACGTTGGCACAAAATTCCAAACTTGGGGTCTGACAACGGGGCATTAAGAGAAGCATCGGAGTTAAATTGACGGGCCGCATATTAACTACTATTCGTTCCAAGTCCGGGATTATGGACGTATAAAGAAATGCAACCGGCCGCTTCCAACCGGTCATATAGGAAATCCTTGGAGGAGGCCTATGTCCAGCAGTGGACTTCTTGCGGCTGAGATGATGATGATGATGATGACAGAAATGCAACTAAATTTAAATAGAGATGTGCAGGATATGAGTATAGGATGCACCCAGTCAGATAGGTAGGCAAGATAGGTATAGAAAGACCTGTCGGCTGGCGTCGTAAAAGAGACCATCCAAAATAAGATGATCTGGCAGCTTCTAATGAAAATTAGAGATCAATCGCAGGAGATGAGGTGAACAGCGGAATAGATGAGAGGCCTTTTCCCAGCGTGGCTCTTTACCACAGGTTAAAATAATAATAGGTAATTTAAAACTCTCCAGAGGCTTCTATAAGTTGACCTGACACCACGCAAGACACCCAAATGATCGCGTTACCATGCCCGTGTTATAATGAGGGAGAAACATAATAATCATAAATAATTATGAAAGGACAAAAGGCTTTTTCTCAATCGGTGATACAATGTGATCTTGTTAAATATATATGTTTATAACTTTTTTAGTTTTACATGTCTTGAAATCTCTTTATCCCTCTTGCTACCGATTGAGTTCATTGCATAATAATTGTTGATAGGATCACAATGCAATATAATGATGTCAACGAAATGATCTGATGATGGAATCAGACAGTGACCATAGGTACTATCAAATAACACAAGATAAATCCATCGTATTTGGGCTCATTTGATTAGTGATCAATTTATAATATTAATTTGTCAAGTATAAAATAATGTCCCAAAAAAGAAATATTTATAATTGTTGTTGACCTTTTAAATTCGGCTCTTTCCATCAAGACAAGGATGTAATGTGATGTGGCATTTGATACTTTTAATAATATTATAAAGATAAAATATTTGCTTATTTGTTTGAATAGATAAATTCTCGAAAAATTACCAAGCTGATCTTAAAAATTCTTTTTTCTATATATGTTATTGTTTACGCTAGTCATAAACTGAATTTGAGTTTATTTAATTTCAAAACCAAGTTTCGTTATTAGAAGGTAACATAGTCTCTAATTAATGCAATTTCCCAGGGAAAAGCTTAAAGTATCTTATAAGGAAGCTGTCACAAAATAAATAAATTAAAGCATCCCTCTGATGTTGTACAATGAGGGGCTCAAAGTAAATCAATTTAGTTGTAATGTGAATCAGGAGCACTGGAGGCTGGCTGGAGCATGAGGTTCACCTTCACCGCGCGTAATCAATCTTGCCGTCCCGCCCCACTCTGTTTGCCATTAGATATGACTTATTCCATCAGTTCAGAAAAAAGCAGCTTTTTCCGAACTTAAACTGTTTTTGATGACAAAATAAATAACTCGCCTCGAAAAGAAATTACATAGCGTTTGTGGTTTAGGA
This sequence comes from Elegia similella, assembly GCA_947532085.1. NCBI lineage: Eukaryota > Metazoa > Arthropoda > Insecta > Lepidoptera > Pyralidae > Elegia > Elegia similella. The sequence goes on from OX383942.1 coordinate 294,507, forward strand.
TAATAAGAATATCTCATACATACAAATCTGTAAAGAATTTTAGAATTTGTGGTGTAGTGAAGAAACACCAGCGGAGAGAGGGGATGGAAAAATACCGGCCAAGTTCAACTCGGACTCGCGCACGAAGGTTTCCATACCATCCTAACTAGCGTTGAAAATTCCGAAAAAAACAAATTGTTTTTTTCAGTGAAAGAAACCATATTTGGTTTTTTACCGTTTTATTCGTTTGTTGCATTGAAATATTCCGGGAAAATACAATCGGAATTTTTCAGAAAATATCGGTCAGTTTGAAAGAAACAATTGAAATAATCAAGTTTTTATTACTATATGTATAGCTACATACAGTATAGTAGTAACGCGTGCGTGATATGAACTAAATGTAAGCCGGAACGGATGACAACAAAAACAAATAATTGTACACTCCAAAACATAATAAAAATATTACGTGAAAAAAACATCAATACTTTTCCGTTTCTTTCAAAGTTTCCTGTTTTTTTCCGTTTTATTGATAAAAAAAATGAAAAATTCCATATATATTTATCTTGAAACTTTCGAGTGTAACTGGGAAAAAACGAAGGACTTTAAAAAAAACGGGGAATTTTCCCGCTTTTTTCAACGCTAATCCTAACTAATATTATAAAAGCGAAAGTGAGTTTGTTTGTTTGTTTGTTACGCTTTCACGTTGTAACTACTGAACCGATCGTCATGAAATTTTGCATACACGTTATCTGGAGTGCGGAAAAGGACACAGGCTATCTTTTATCCCGGGAAAAAGTACTATTCCCGAGGGATCGGCATTGACGCGGGCGGAGCCGCGGACGAAAGCTAGTTACCTATAAAAACGACAAAAATTATGTCTGTTGTATAGGAGATTTGAATAATAATTTAATTATTTATTTTTAAAGTGAATATATAACTACTTAAATATTTACCGACTATTTCAAGCGTCTAAAGTGTCAAATGTGACCATGAAATGCAAAATAATACTGCAATTAATTCTAGCAAAGTTTTGCTCTTTGCTCTTATATTTTAAGATAATTTGATAGTTGGTGCTAGCTTGTGTAAGCCTCTTAATATATATTCCTGAATATATAACTGCTAAACGAGATAAAACAACGTTGTGTTCACAGCGAGGTCGAGAATCGACTATAAGTAAACTTGACCGTTTCCATAGCGCGGCGCTGGGTTTCACGTATTTACTTAGCGAAGTCACTCAGACCGGGGCATACTGCGGGCGGCGGGGGCGGCGGATGATTGACATAGATCCAGTCTCCTCCCCATCTGAATAAGTTCACTTTACTAGTTAAATACTCAAAGCAGCTTTATGCATATTCAATCATCAAGGCAATAGAACTGATTTCAATAGATCCAAATAATATCCAATTAGTATATATATATATATATATATATATATATATATATATATATATATATATATATATATATATATATATATAGATATCCCCATGGGCACTTCCTGGCTCAACCGTGCCGTACGAGCAGCACTTAATTACTCCGTTTACATTTCTGACTCCGGTTTGATTTTCTGACTCCATTGCCGTCTTCCCGTCAAAATATGACTCCGATTGGAGCCATAAATGTCGACGCGAGTAATAATAAGAATTAGGCAATTTTTATACAAATCCACCTTTTTGGCTTTGAAGCACTTCTTGCTCCGATTCAAATGGGCCAATCAGAGCACACCATACCTGTCGGTATCTATGATTGGCTTCTGCCGGCTACTCACTATGTAGGTTAGAGTTTTGCTTCGTAACCATTTAAGTTGGTGTTCATTAGTTGCGTCTTGGCAAAAAAGGGGAGATGGGGCCGGAAGGTGAAAGAAACTTCTGGCTAAACTAAACAAGATATCCGTTGTGGACTCGTTAAAAAAACACGCATCCCGTTTCTTCGGTGACAAGATCATGTAGCTGGTTTGATGATGGAGTCAGAAGGTGACCGTAGGAACTCCTCAACGAAATAAGATACGTTCGTCGTGTTTCGACTCATTTAATTTGTATTAGCAAGCACTTCCATGCTACATGATATTCAGGGCCTGGAGATGGAGCCGAGAGGTGGTAATAAGAACTTCTGATAAAACCTTACAAAACAGAGCCGTCTCGGGTATGAAGTTGTTAATAAAACAAACCCCTAATCTCCGCGTGATCCCCACTGCTGGGCAAAGGTCTGCCCCATTTCCTTCCAAACATCCCTATTTTGTGCCACTTCAGAACATTTCTTTTCATGGCTCGTGATGTGTTTGTTAATGGAAAAAAATATATTCTTTATAATATTTACTTGCCCAAATGTTTTTTGAATCTTTTGGTATCTGTATTTTTGTAAAAGTCTATTTCACATGTGTTATTTTATTTGTTTAAGTTGTATTTTGCTTAAAATAAATATTTCTATTTGACTTTGATTTTATCTGTGGTTGTATTTGATGATGAATCACAAACACTATGCCTGTTACATCAGGCTGGTCTATCACGGTATGTGCACTGAAACCAGACTACATGTTGTGACATTGGCGGTTTTTGTTGAGTGGGACCCTCAAGATGTTATTTTTTTGTCTAAAGACAACAAACACGACACCAGTTGCAAGAAGCAGCCCACTTATACCTATAATTCTGCGACAGCCATGCATTTTGTTGACAGGACGATATTCAGTTCTAATGTGACATATAAATACGGGGTCATGTGTCATTTTATAAAATAAAAACCGGCCAAGTGCGAGTCGGAATCGCGCACGAATTATTCCGTACGTATGATCTAACGTCTAAAAATGAGCCAAATTCTAGTCAGAAAATAGATAGTACTTTACCATTTTAACAAAAAAAAGACATGAATTTCACTATTCAGATAGGAAAGTAATTTGGAAAATCACATAATTAAATCGTACTAACGAAATAGTGTATTTAGGTATAAATACAGACAACACGCCTCGAATTTTTAAAATAGCTACAAGCAAACTTTTGGAATTATTAATCAGGCTTGATAAAAATATTACATAAAATAATTCTCAAAATAGGTTAACTGACGAAGTTTTAAATAAATAATTGTTACATAATTCCCCACGAAAAGAATATAATATTTATTATTTAGTTTTTTTTTGTTATTATTCATCATCATCATCAGGTCTTTTTAGTCTCGACTGCAGGAGCATGACTCTCTCTGTACTGCCGGAGCCATACTTGGCCAGAGCAGACAGATGATTTGACACTCTCCTCGCTAGCCAGACGGGTTGGAGAGGTCTCATTGATGTTTATGAGCTCTGTTTAGCTTGAATTTCCTAAGTCGCCTCTTACGACATCCATGGGAAGTCTAGGAGTGGTCCTATTCTACTCTACCGGAAACCTCACGGCTTGTTATTATTACTGTAAAAAAATAAGTAGTCTTTTCTAGATTTGTCATTAACTGCTCAGAGATAATTAGATACTTTCTGGGTTGTTACATTTGTAGGTCACATTAGTGTTACGATTTCAGGGTTGCGTTTTAATAACGATAATTTTATGCCTTTTTTTCTAGAAAACTGCTTCTTTGCGCAATACTTCTTCACACAAAGCTTTTCCTGGATTGTTTTCTTCAATGCGAATGATTTTCAATGCTGCATCACGGATTCAATCTCAATGCTGCTCCGTTTGGTTTGAGTTTTCTTTCATCTTTTTCTCAACTTCATATTCATCTGATTTCTCATCATAGTTTTTTTGAGTATATTTGGGTCTTTTTTTTCTTCCTTATATATTTATTTATTAAATTCATTGCCACTTATAATTTTTGTTTTTTTCTGTTTATGTTTTCATTTTCTTCACAAGATTGATCACTCTCAGTATTTGATACTAATCTTTGCCCTATTTTTTACTCTTATTAATTTCATAGAACCAAAAGTATTTGTTTTAACTATTTCATTTTGTTTGTAGTCACTTGCATTATATCTTTCTGATGATTTTTCTCTTTTTGTATATCTCTATATAGATTAGTGCAATTTGTTTACAGACAGGTCTGTTTCAGTTTGTTGACTGTTCTCACTCTAGTTGCTGTTATTCTTGATGTCTCTCTCATTCACTTTTTCATTTTCTTTGCAACTGGTTCTGTCTGGATATCTTTTATTTTTGTCATCATCATCATATCCGCAAGAAGTCCACGGCTGGACATAGGCCTCCCCCAAAGATTTCCAATACGACTGGTAGAAAGCCGCATGCTTCCAGCATCTTCCTGCGACCTTAGTCAGGTCGTCCGACCTTCTGGTCGGTGGGTGCTGATATAGATTCACTCCTACCCATCTGAATAAGAATAGAATAATTTATAAGCATGATTTACATAGATCTAAAGTCAAATGTAACCAACCTGCATGCAGGTGTGCATTAATAACAATAATATGTAGGTACATACAGTATATACAGTATATACTGGAGTGTTATTTAAGTGTAGGTACACTTAAATAACACTCCAGTATATACTATACTTTTACAAATTTAGATGTATTATTATTATTTTATTTGTTCTATTTGATAATTGATTATATTTATTACATGGCTAGCTCCGTGGAGCAGCGGTCAACACGCCAGCTTGCGACACGAGAGTGCCCGGATTCGATCCCCGGCCAGGTCAAGATGGAAAATGATCTTTTTCAGATTGGCCTTGCTTACACGTGTATCCAATGCCATGCCCGCCAGCCACCGACCAAGCAGTAGAGGATGGCGTACCCCTTACCTGAGTTTCTTGTTCCACCATAACTTATAAATAGCTTTACGGGTTCGGATGAATGGTATCTTTATAAATCTATCACCATCCCGGTGACATTTTGGCAGGGAGACATGTTTTTATTTTTCGTCTAATAAACTTGTTAAGCATTGTTGTATAGCATATACATTTGTATATGTTAAGTATTATGTTGTATAGCACATGTTGAAAGCTAAATCAGAACCTATTCCTGGCTATATTACGGTACTAGTGCGGGTGTTATGATGAAATCGAGATGTGGCCAAAATAAACTTAACGTGACAAACTCACCGCGCCTTATTATAAAAGGATATCCAATTTGATTCCTGGTTTTGACAATCATCTGACTAAAGCAAGTGAATGCTTACTTGGACGTTTGCTCGGCTGTAATTGGCAATACGTTTTTGGCGGGCGGTTTAAAAAGGTAACTTTAGCCCGCTTATAATAAGTCGGATCGTCTCTGAGCTCATTTCGTTTGTCTTATATTACGAAATCGGTCATTATAAAAAGTCATATCAAAAATGTTTGATTTCAACGTACTTTACAGTAACTATCCTTCCGACCACACTCTTGTCAATGCGACAAGAGTAAAAAAATACAACTTATTACAAATTAACCCCATCGTGAATTATCCTGTCGCATAGTTGTGTATTGTTATCGTGGCTGTTAAAAAAAAAATATTTTCATAAAGTTAGCAATACAAGCGGTACCTAGAGCAATCCATATTAGACAAGCTAATTGGGTCCCCAACCATATTAGTACTGATAAAAACTATGAGTAGAGTAACTCTGAGAGAGTTTGCGGAAACGTAGACGTACTTAACTATTTGTAACTGGTTCCGGCAATTATTAGGCTGCGTTTCCCCCAAAGATTTGCCGTACAATGGTGCCGTGTGGAGAATCGTTGCGAAGATTGTAAAATACATTTTCCACGCGTTTCAGTGCTGAGTGGCGCAAAAATCTATGATAAACCTCAAAAATTCGTCTGGTAAGAATGAGTGGAAAAAGAGCTGAGAGACATTATTTAATTAACAATGTCACCAATTATAAAGTAACTAGCTTTCACCCGCGGCTCCGCCCGCGTCAATGTCGTTCCCTCGGGAATAGTACTTTTTCCTGGGATAAAAGGTAGCCTATGTCACTCTCCGCACTCCAGAGAACTTGTATGCAAAATTTCATGTTGATCGGTTCAGTAGTTACGGCGTGAAAGCGTAACAAACAAACAAACAAACTCACTTTCGCATTTATAATATTAGTAAGGATAAGGATTAATCCAGATTTTAATTGAATTAACGCTGTCAGACCGTTCGAGCTCCGACGAGTCTTATGATCGTTTTGAGTAAAAAGCAAGTGCTCGCGAAATGACTCTTGAAAAATGTTGCTAGGAAATTAATATTAAAACTATTTCTTTTAGTCAAAGTTACAAAAATAAATGTAAGAATCTTTACTTGAACATGAAGTGTCAGTATTTTATAAGAGGATGATTAAATACATTTGAAAAAGTGGTTTGCTTTGTGTAATCACTTATTTATATACAAAGTCAGTCATCAGTGAGATCTTTAGTGAGATTCCTAGGAAGGAATGATCTCATTTTTACTAATGCCACAGAGTATATAATAGTACTAACGTACTAATACATTGTTACGCCGTTGTAAAATAGTTGTTAGGGCAATAAATGCAAACTGACTGGCGCGCTGTATTTCAACATGGCGTCAGTTTGCTGACCGGAATGTACAAATATTGTTTATAATAAGTAATGAAGATTCTAAAATTGATTTACAGTTACTTAATGACTTAAATCATATTTCTGAGAGTTACGATCTTATCGACAAATTAAAAAATACATTGTATCACGTATTTTCCCTTGCGGGGTAGACAGAGTCTAGGTCTATAAGCTGACAGTCATGTTGTATCAAGGATGTTTTTTGCACATTATAGCGTGGAAGCTGTGAAGGAGATGTGGTAGTGCGCACACACCCCCGATGCACTACGGAAGCGAGGCAGCCTCAACAGTAACTATTATGAAAACATTGTTATACAGAACCGCGGTCTACAGATTTAAAATGTCCGACAGAATAATTAAAAATATACAAGATCGATTTTTGAATGGAATGCCACTGCTTTTATTTGCTGAGAAATGAGATCGGTGTTAGTTCGAGTAATGTGTGACGGGTGAGACACGAGTGACCAAAAAGGCGTGCATGTTTCAGGGAGATGTATGTAATTTCTTTTTATTAGTCTCAGTTGAAAATATATGACAATTAATAAGTGTCCAAATGACCTATGTTAAATAAGTTTTTGAAATTTTGAAATTTTTTGAAATTTTGAAAAGTCTGTTTCTGTCATACCTTTTCACGCTTCAGCCATTAAACCAATTTGGATGAAATTTGGTATGGAGGTAGTTTGAGGCCGTGGGAAGGACATAGAGTACATTTTGTGTCGCGAAATTCTACTGTTCCCGAGGGATTGACACTAAAGAGGGCGGGGCCGTGGGCAAAAGCTTTTTTGATTTGTCGCGCCAGATTATCAACTAGGCCTACTTAACTAACCCTGCAAGGAAATAAGACGTGACGCTACCTATATCTGTTAAACCAATAGCTAAAGCACACATTTTAGTCACGTAACGCAAATAGAAGTGGAACGTGGATTTCCTCTTTCGGGATTAGCAGCTATTTTGAGAACGAGTTACCAAGGAATCACTTCAGAGACGGCGGAAATTTTATAATGCGCACAAGATATTTATAATCCCACAGCCTGGAATATATATATCTTGTGCGCTTGTTAGTAATGCATTATTCAAGTTATTTTTGTGTATGGAAAACGAAAATAATAATGCAGAAATATTTGTAATGTTTTTGGGATATGGCCTATTCTGTGCAGCCGATTACTTTACGGCTGTCAAACGGCGGACTTTTATAATGAGCTACAGAATATTTATTGCCCATTTTTTTCCTTAAGGTAAATGGAAACATTAATTAAAGCGAAGAATGAAAGACGATGACTGAGTCTAGGAAGATGCCCTAATGTTAGTTTTATGCTCTGATGTAATCAGTATGTAGAGTTTTGTCGTCGTTTGTAAGTATGCATGATGTTTTGACTCGGGGACATTATTAAGGCTTCATTATAAAACTGTGTATCTACCATTATATTTGGTCGAAGGTTTTATGTATGTTTATTTAATGTCTGAGGTCAAACATAGGCGGGACGGCCGAGTGTGGGATGGATGAAAGTAGTATAATGTGAAAAGGAACGGTGACAGGAAGTACGAGAGAGGAAGTGTGTGTGAGAGAGATAGAGGATAAATGGCGTTGCTCGAGACTTTAGATTTGGCCGCGAGAGAGGTTACGTTGTGACAATTGTAAATTACGAAACAAAGAAGAAGTTTTTTGGTGAAATTTGGATTCTTTCTGTTTATCGCTCTCCCACATATTATTTTGCTAATGTTATTGAAGGGAAATGATTTCTCTTCTCTGGCCTTAGGGCCTTATTGTACAAGGCTATCTTTACTCCGAAAGGGATAAAAATGAGATAAATATGTATGTATTAAAAAACCGGCCTAGTGCGAGTCGGACTCACGCACTAAGGGTTCCGTACATTAAATAGAATAAGTTTGAATTTTTTTTTTTTTTTTATGATGTAACTCATAATTTATGCCCTTCGTAATTTTTCCTTTATCTATGCTATAACACGTTGCTTCGTACTAAATTTCAAGATTCTGCGTTCACGGGAAGTACCCTGTAGGTTTTGATTCCCTTGCAAGTGTCTAAAAATTATTACTTAAAAATATTTTTATTATATGATGTTATTAAAAATGTATATTTTTCGCAATTTTCCCTATATCTGTGCTATAAGACGTTGCTACTGTAACAGACACAGTCATTTACAGAATTTTCATCGTATATTTTTTTATTTATATACTTATATAATAATACTGTGCTTTACAATTATTAAATAAAACTCGCTTTGACTCAATGTTCTAAGGAGGGGCATTTATCAATAAAAGAAAAGGATAGCTATATTTGCCTTAGCCATTCAGGGTGAATTAAGTAAAATTCGGAGAATTTAGGGGTGTGGCTAAGACAGGGAGATTGGCAGTGACGGGGTTGGAGATTGGCAGTGACGGGGGCTTGGGTTGCGTGTACGCATAGTCGTAGCAAAGATTAATTATTAGAGTTTCGTGTACGGATCGATTTTTGAGTTAGTCGGGAGTGTCTCAAAGAAAATTAATTAAAACAACGTATAAAAATTAGAAAATCACACTTAATTCGATAATTACGGGAGACAAGCTTGTTGTTCCGAGTCTTTAAAATAATTTGTATTAAATCTCGCGTAAAATTAATATTAAAATCAAAAATCTGCTGTAAATTTTAAATATATAATTAAGTGATTAGTGAAGTAGGGGCGAATCTTCACAAGACTGCGCAGATATCTCCTGGTAAATTTAACAGCACGCTACAAAGGTTGTATGAAATTTATATTTTATTATTTTATAAACCTTATTATTCTATTATATTACTTCATATATTTGCATGACAATTAACATTGTGTGATAATGTCAGAAGGCGAGGTTGTACAGTCCAGTCTACGTTGAAAAGTGAGATTATGAGTCGCTGCATTATACATATTTGTTTAAGTAATTATTTCTTGTGAATGTCTTGATGTCTAGCTGGAGATCATGTCAATATAGTAATGGATCTGAAATAGTACTAGGTGTTTGATAGGGACGTATTTTCATCAAGCCCTTACTCTGACACTTGCTTTTTGTAACATTTCTTAAATTATCAGAAGCTATTACTAAATTTATTTTATTAGTTAGAACGTCTGGTGACTTTTGTAGACTCTACCATACCACTATTACTCAATGAATTTAATTATAATTATTTTGCAGTCATAAGACATAGTAGCTACAATTTTCCACTCAAAGCTTAAGGCTTTCGTCTAGATACGGCAGTAGCCGCAGCGAGGGAAGCTAACTGTAGACAGCCGCAGTTCTAGGGAATATTGTCGAAAGAATGAGGTTTTGAGCTTGGAATTGATAGCTGTAATTATAAATCTAGAGCTAGGTGATCTGGAAGGGTCACTGGCGTAGCGTAGGCTTAGGAAAAGTAGGTTAAAGACGTCTGCAGACGAAGTAGGATAGGAAATAGGGTCTAGGAAATCTAGGTTAGAAGGTCGATCAGCCAGGTCGCAGGACACTTATAGCCAGGTGCACGTGGAACATCAGCACCATCCAATTCTGTCTTGGAACTGGCTATAGTGTGGGCGGGTTGCTAGGATGGATGGGAGACCCGCATATATCCATTTTTTTTTATAGGAATTCTACAGGTCTTATGGCCTGCCTCAATATATTTTCTTCTAGATGGAGTATTGGAGTGTAATTGGTTGTTAGGTCTTAGTTTAAGTTGAATATTATATGTATATCTTATTTACCCTGTATAACTCTATCATATTTCTATTATATAAATATAAACTTGTGGGAAAACCTATTTCATGCGTGAACGAGAATCGAGACACTCCCGATATGGCAGACGACAGAAATCGCAAGGCGAAATTATCAAACGGGGCACGATGACGGCTACATCACTGAGGCAACGTCATATAACAACATGCAGTATCGGTGTCGGCAGTAATTCAAAGCTACCAAACAATTACTACGTAACCGATTTAAATAAAACACAACGTATGGGTCCTTGTAAGACAAATAGACGATTACATTTTCTGGCCATGACGACGATTACGCTTGTTTAAATAATGAAAATTAGTTTTCATATATGTTACATGGGATAAAGGGTGATAGGAAAATTAAGGTAAGGGTAGGAATGTTACACTACGTACCAAATTTCAAGATTCTGAGTTCACGGGAAGTACCCTGTAGGTTTTGATTCCCTTGCGAATGTCGAATAAACACGAAAAATTGCGACATAACCAGCTGTATCTTTTGATTGCGTTGGCTCAGAAGCTTGATTTTTTCACAACTGCAAGGGACAGCAGACCCTTAGTATTTGATATGAATTTCAGCTTGATACCTTTACGCGTTTCTGAGAAAAAGGGTCTTGACAGAATGACAGACAGACGGACAACCGAGTGATCCTAAAAGGGTTCCGTTTTTTTCTTTTGAGGTACGGAACCCTAAAAAACAAGAGCTTAATTAGTTTGCGATTAACTGTTAGCCTGGCAATATGCGCGGCGAACTCAGTGTCGTGCGGTTCGTTGTTCCGTTATTACTGTTGTTTAACTAAGCCTTTGTTTCTCACTGTATTTGTATTTAGAGCTGCAGTCGGACAGTCGTGACTTTCATTTAATCATAATAATTTATTGTTCAAAAAGTACAGTAAATCAAGGTCTTCAGGCACGCAAATAATATTATTTGTGAATGGATAATTTGACTGCAGTAAAAGTAACTCAAATACAATGAGAATGGTAAATAATAATCACATGAGACAAAGGGACGTATTTCTACATATTTGAAATCATAATTAAAGTGGAATATATAAAACAAAACAATACGGAAGTGGATATAATATCGTAGAAGGAATTTAAAAGTGAAATATATTAGTTACGTAACGCAAATTCCACTTTTAATTTCACGTGCAGTCTTGAAAATGAGTTATCGCTCTATCAAAGAAAAATACCTATATTAATCGTGTACTTTAACTAACTTACGTAAAAAGGGTTCTTAACATACAAATATGATTCTGTAAGCACCAAGTAAGTTACAAGAATATTTTCAGGCCTATGACAATTATGAACAGTCTCAGAGAAAGCTTTTAATCAATTATTTCATGAAGTGACTTTTAGCAAAGTGAAAAAGTTTGACCAATATCCATAGGAATCAATCAAATATAATTTATTGATCATCAGATACTTTACATATCATTTAGTGAACGTTAACATTTATTTTATAACAAAATATTGTTGACGTTAATTTACTTAAAGCTTAGTTTAGAGCCGCTTCCAAGCGGAGTGCAGAAGAAGCGGCAACAAACTGCACGGCGCATTTTCTCCAGACGTCAACTCGGGGTCTGAGTCTGGGAAAAAAAAGTAGTTATAGTGTACCAGCTGCTTCTCTTTTCGCGCAGATCGTAAAAGTCTATCGAGTGTTCATAGGCGATGCGGCTAGCAACCCATCACTATTGTGATTCCGTTTTTCACCTAATGCCCACCAACATGCTAAACGTGGCCTTCAGGTCTTAAAGACCTACGCTCTACACCACAAGGGAAAAAGGCGTGATAATAGTATCACGCCTTTTTATACATAGGTATATGTACGGTCAGCTTCAAAAGTGCAGGCAGAATTTCTCACACTAAGTGCTTAACAAACTAGTCGCACTTAAGACCTTGTGATTATGAGTTGTTGCTAGTCTCTGTGTGTGCGCCGATGTATTGACGTAGATACGATAAATGTTATTCTTAAATTCAACGCTTTCTGCAGATACGAGCTAGCCTAATGGTTAATGGCTGCAGTCGCAGAATAGCGATCTTGCCTGTGGGTAGCAGGTTCAAATCTCACCACACAGTGATGTTTTATTAACGTTTTGTTGGTTTTTTAACATCGTTATTCATGTTATTCGTAAACTGTCTAATACGATGTTTCCGTATCGTATCTCATATGGTGCAGAAATAAAAAGTCTCAGAACAAGGACTAGAAAAGTGAATATTTGACGGTGAATGAAAAAAGACAGATGTTTGTCATTTAACCGAGTTCGTACTCGTTATAGTTGATTCGTGGTGAAGACAAACTGACGTGTGTTTAAGTGATTCTATTTGGGGTGTTAATTACCTACAGTTTTGAAAATGCAGGCGAACATAAATATTGAGACAAAGGCGAATATTTTTTCTCTGTATAGCCGTGGCCGCAATATATCAGAAATTTCAAATGAAACTGGATTAAGTGTAAGTATTTTTACTGCTTTAAAACAGTCGTTATTTACTTAAAAGTATTGGTTATTAAATTATTTCAAATTAAAGTTTTAAGTTTTTAACACATTGTATTGCCATATTAATGATGATTTGCATCAATAAGTGTTAGTTTTTGAAATAAAATAAAAAATATTAGGTTAATATAGTTTCAATCACAACGTAACGTAACAAGCCTTCTTATTTTATTTTAGTGGAGGACCGTGAAACGTTGGGTTACTTGGGTGCAGCGGTTTGCTGACGAGGGTACTCTTGCCAGTTGGCAGCGGAGTGGAAGACCGTCGATTATCTCTGACCATCAGCGCCGTATGATGTTTTTGGAACAGTTTTGTTGGGACTGAAATATGTGCCAATATAGAGGGATCAATGCGTCGTCGTATACTTGACTATATTGACAATAATGGTGGCTATACAAAATATTGAGTGAAATACCCCATTTGTGTTTAGACAAATCATGTTTTACTTGAAGTATACTTAAACATTTCCTAATACTCAATTGTTTTAAAGCCCCGACAAAAAGAGAGGAGTTTAAGTTTGACCACCGCTATGTGTCTATCTAATTGTATCACCGTATCTCTTAAACAGGTGAACTGAAGTGTATCCGTTTTTTATATGAAAGTATTATTTTTAGCGATATCCTTAAAAATATAGTTTTATACTAACTTGTTCATTTTGTTTTACAATGGGATGTGTTGGTTATGTTAATTTCCGTAAAAGTTGTTTGTAAACTGTAAAAGATTGAGGTTAAGTTTCAATCCTCTTTTCGTAATGAAAACGAATAATTAAGCTTTAACCTCAATATTTTCTATGAGCGTAGGTAAAATTTATGTGTAATGTAAAAAATATTTTTTATAAAATAAATAAATAATAAAAAAGTAGATTTTTAATTTTAAAAAATAATAAGAATTACTGTTCTAACCTATACGAGTATAATAGTTTCTTTTTTAATTCTATTATTAATTCTTAATTTAACCTATATATCAATATTTATTCTACCTATATAATTTTTAATTCTAGCTTTTTAAATGTGTAAATAAAACTTAGGTATAATTACTATTCTACCTATATTTATTTATACATTATACATAAATTTTACCTACGGTCATACGGATACGGACAGTAGTCCGTAGTGTAAACATATTGACCGTTATAATATTTGTCACACTGATATTTTATTATATTACTTAAGACATTTTTAAAGATAAAAAGTTGGGCTTTCTGGGCACACCACAGATTGCATAGCGCTACAGTTGCATTTTCTATGACCGTGCCTAATAAATGTAGGTAAATAATGTATCGTCTTTCTTTTCTACTTTTATATTAGTTTATTACTTTTTTAATTTATGAACACGAGCGACGGTCTGCCTTTCGTAATTAATTCTCCTCCCAGGCCTTTTTTTTTACACGTTGAAAATGCGTTATGCATACTGACCTGCTACGGGAGTAGAACAGTTATGCGGGACTCGCACCCGCTAAAAACCACATGATTTCCCTCTCCACGCCATATTACTGGAATGGTGGGCACGGTGGAGCTACCACCACTCTTCCACCATCCTCCCACAGGCCTACTGGAACAGATTAGTGGTGCCTTTGTACTCATTTATATTGTAAATGTTTTCTCTTGTGACCTTGCTTTTGTGTACATATTGTTTTAAATAAATTATTGTTGATAAAATTTCTTCAGTATATAAAATTCCTGATTGTATTCTGTATTTCGTGGTTGTGGTATAGGATTTCATTTGGCCCGTGTTTACTGTTGGCACTGCCATTGTTCTCCAAAACTGCACCGCAGTAAACACAGTGCGAGGACAAAGGCGTCGTCTCTAACAATAATTGCGGAATAATGGACTGCGCGACTTAATTCTGAGTAAATAAAACGTTTCATCTGCATTTTTTATGCTTTATTATAAGAATAGAACGGATTCCCAGTAAGTAGGAGAAAAAGACCTCATATTATTTTATCTACACTCACACCAACCCGATATAAGATAAGTATAATCAGATTTATTATAATTATCTTACCTTTGGCTGTTTTGCATTATAGTTTAGAGTACATTAAACATACGTACAGTCAAGTAGTATAAATGGAGTCATAGCTTAGAGAGCAAATTACTTTGCAGTACGCATCGTCCCTCTTTGCGTGAGTGTTTGTGTCAATAATGCACACAGTGATCATTAGCACATTACCCACACAACTCTGCTACGTGCTTGCTTGACACAGACAACATAGCACTAACTATAGGTGTATTGTAAATAAAACCGGAATAGTAATAACGAGTCATTACGACAGGCGAGATGGAACCGGTTCTTAATTTCGCCACACGTCATAGCAAGTTATTGGTCTAATCAGTAGATGGTTGGACTGCTAATATAATGACCGTGGTTCGTATCGCATTTAGTATATCATTTTTAAATAATTTAATTTTTAACTCATTGTATTTTTTTAATAACTTTATTTTATATACTGCATGCGATAGGTATTAATCCATTTGTTAAAAAATAAAAATGCACAAAGACCATGGTAACGGTTTATTAGACGGATCATTTAATGAGTTCAGAGAATTATGACAGAAAGGTATTAATCGCATTAAAAAACCATTTGACAACTCAAGCGGCGTTTACATTACCCAATTTATCGGGCCGATCCGTCGGGACACTAACTGCCGATATTTAGGGCGTTGCGTTTACACTTGCACTAGATCGCCTCCCTAACTCAGTTGGCAGCCGCACGTGTAGCTGTAAGGATGGCTCCTGCCTGTGACTTCCAAGTACCAAAAATTGGAAAATTCGACTATCTTATAAATTTAGTGACATCATTAGAAACAAGACACATTATTTAGAGAAAGTGTCAGTGCTAAAAAACGATTAGCTCTAACGGTCAGATTTTTAGCGACGGGAAATTCATATCATGACCTGAAATACAATACAACGTGCTGGGCTATCTATAGATGTCTAAAACACTATATGTATGTAATATAAGTAAAATATGTATGTAATGTAAGTAAAAGTCAAATTGTCTTTTTACCCGACTACGAAGCATAAAGGAGGGTTATGATTTTGACCGGTATGTATGTATGTTCATCTGTTCGCTCATAACGTCTCTCACAAATAAATATCAGAATTTGACGATTGAGTTATCGTTAGTTGTCAGCTGGTCATAGGCTCTGTAAAGTCATGAAAAATTTAATGTGACGCCTTGTAGTGTAGGCACATTCCAAAAATATATAATAATATGTAAACAGAACGCCCGCTTGCATCAAGCGCCGCGTGGCTACTGAGCTCCCTAACTCACTGACAGCGATCACACCACCCGATTTACGCCCTAACTAGGGAGTTAGTGCGATCGGGTAGCCACGTTTGCCCTAAATCGGGACACTAACTCACTAACTGCGATTAGACTTCCCGATTTAGGGTCCCTAACTGAGATCGGGCCCGATAAATTGGGTAATGTAATCGCCGCTTCATAAAACAAGTAAACCCTAAAGATTTCTACTAAAGATCACATAAAGATTAATTTAATTTAAACGAAAGTAACGAAGTTATCCTCCGTAAAGCTTATCTAAGAGCAATCAAAGAGAATATTGCAGTTTGCCGCATCAATCAAATGAATAAACCAGCGGCCGGCTTAAGGCTCGCCATTAAATAATTAAGATTAATGCGTTGATTATACCAAGGATACTTTAACTTTGAACTTATTGTAATAGGCTATATCCAACACGTAAATAAGGTTTGTTAAGCAAAATTAAAACACGACTAATCTCGTCATGACCCGGGATAAAACAAGAACTGTAACGATACCTAAACACTTATAAATGTTATAAATTCAAATAACTTTATTTATCTCTTTACTTACATACTATTTTCTTTGGATTTCTTTTATTTTTGGCTTACTGTGAGGTTTATCAATGATTGCAAGGAAACAAGAATTAAAAGATTTGACAGCGCCATCAAATTTTCTAGTGATGTTTTTACAATTTAATAAACTAAGTTCTTGTTCAATGGCGGTAAAATCAATTAAAATTTTTGTACAATTGTTTTCTGTTATTTCCAGCTTTTTTTTGTGATGATTCGTGTTATATTAAGATTATAATCGGTAACGTCAGTTTTACATACTATTGAGTCAGTAGTATGTAAAACTGACGTTACGTTACGTTAGGTGTAAAATTAGAACTTACAAACATCTGGTGAGTTTTGTTACTTAGTAAACATACTTATATCAAGTCTATAAAATCATAGCCCTCGTTTTTAGAGCAATCGTGTACACATACACGCTAGAAATATAAAGTGAGAGCCTTATGGTATCTTAATTGACTAAGCCTCTATCTGAACAAGATAAATAAGCGATGCGTCTCTAGATATCAAAATATACCACAGAAACTTATAACAAAGTGAACAAGGCATATTAAATTATTTATAAGAGACGTGTTCTCGAGCCAAGCCTGCTGTACGGCGTAATCCGGTGCCTCGGGCAGATTAGTGTATTACACAACACACTCAGGGGATGAATTTTGTTTCATATTGTGCTTTAGCTACCATCTTCACCTATGCGGTTTTCCAGTTCATCCTCAGCTGTAACCCGTTGAAGGCCGGAGCAAGCTATTACCACAGCATTCAAGCTGTATAATTTAGCAATATTTTTACGGCTGCCTGCCTGACGGAAATACGTCTTAGGTATTACAAGAACCGCGGACAAATGCCTGTGAAAATGATATAGTATTTGCTTACGACGGGATTAAAACTCGGTGCTCCTCGTGTAGCAGGCTGGCGTGTTGACCATTGCGCCACCGAGGCCTTGTTGTGCTTTAGTTTCTCTTAGGACAAAATCAATGTACGACATTAATCCTATAATTACGACATTAATATGCACAATGTCAACAAAAAACATAATGTTAGTTGCAGTTTTTTGAAAGCTCAGTATTTCTTCATCAAGAGTGTCGCCGACGAGCAGCCTCATATGAACTGCCTTCGTGGTCCAGTGGTTAAGGCGTTTGCCTGTAGACCCGGAGGTCGTGGGTTTGATTCCCACGGGAAGCATTCTTTGTTTAGTTGTTTCTAATTGTCTGATAATTAAGATGATTCCGTGCTTCGGAAGACACGTTAAGCCGTTGGTCCCGGTTGCCATCTGGTAGTCGCTAAAGGAACCACGTTTGGGGCCGAGAGACGGTTCCGAAGAACTCTGACCCCAGGGCGACTGACCGTGTCACCTACTCGAAATGATATGCCTCATATGTCCGGGCCTCGGGACGTCAGACCGCGTGACGCCTTCTCCCGGATATGTCGTTCCTTCTTCTCTGATTATTCTGACATATAAACGGCGTCTTTTTTCTGATATCTGATTATCTGTGTACTTACATTAAATCGTGTAACTACGGTCAGACTATTTCATTTTAAGTAACGGGATCTTCATCTCTTATTCTGTCGCTCTAAGCTCACCCATGTGTAACTAAGCTTCCTTCATCTTTCTCGCGAGGCTGAGTTACACCGTCGCCGGATTACAAAGCATTAGTTCTTGCGAACTTCATTGTTTAGCGGCCACACACAATGGCCTATTGTTTTAATTCAACGTTCGACGGGTAACATATTATAATGATATGCTTAATGTGTAAATGCTTTTGAAATCTTGTCGCTCGAATACCTATGTATTATTTAGAATAATTGTACAAATCGTTAGTAATATTTTGAATGCAAAAGTGAGTTTGTTTGTTTGTTTGTTTGTTACGCTTTCACACCGTTACTACTGAACCGATCATCATGAAATTTTGCATACAAGTTCTCTGGAGTACGGCGAAGGAGTACCTTTTATCCCGGGAAAAGTACTATTTCAGAGGGATCGATATTGACGCGGGCAAAAACTAGTGCAATATAAAGACCAAAAAATATTAAGAGACAAATCACACAATTTGAGCTAGTAACAGTAAACTAACTCAACGATACTGCATTCTATAATAAATACTTTTTTACGAGTAGATAAACATCCAACAAAGGTAATTTTCCATCAATACCTGGCCAGCGATCGAATTCGGGACCCCGCGTATCAAAAGCACTTGCGGTAACACTAAATCATTGCTCAATTACACAAATAATGCTACTAAGAATTGAGGGGTAGCTACAATCTATGACACATGATTTGAATTTCCTGAGTAAAACACATGTTTACTCAGTATATAAAATAATATTTTTTATAAATATATAAGTATATAGAAAAAAATACTAACTAAAGAAACTCAATCAACTAATAACTCATTATGTATGAGTTTCAGTTAGTCCTTAGTGCGTTTAATACGACATATTAAACTAAAAAAGCTAGACGGAACTTTTATAAAATTGCTCGAATATCCTGAAACATTAATGTGGCCATCACAAAAAGCTGTTTTGGTCGACACAGGTAAATATCGCATCACACAAAAGGTTTTACAGCAGGTTTATAGCAATTTACGGGCAATTTGTGGCTAGCGGGGGTGACGTAACGCGCGGGGGGCGGGCGGTGGATGATAACGTGCAATTTACGTTTACGACGCCATGTATGGAATCAATTCACACAGTTTTATAACCCGCTACGTAAGCGTGCGTAGCAAGCTACACCGTAGCGCTATCTACGCCGTAGGCCACTACGACTTGCAGCCGAGGCACGGAATTACGGTGAACACAAGTCATATGACGCGCGTCGTTCCTACTGGTTTTGCCCGGTTTTACCGCTTCTCCTTAAACGCAATTTTATGTGTCCCTGGCCAATGCTGGTGTCAAAATTTGCAAGCTGTTTAACTTAAGGTATCTATCATAACTAACGGTTACCAAATGAAAATGGAACAACAGTTAAACGTGACTTTCAAATGACGGAGCATCTAAAAAATTCTTATGTTACTCCTGATCAGAATGATAATGATAGCAGGAAACGTTGCTTCATATGTTTGCTCGTTACTTATTGAACTTCTCAGTTATATTTAGCAGTGAATGTATAAATCAACGTGTGTGGTGCGGAGGGGGCTATTCAGCCTCGCGACTCTCGCTTGATAATGGACTGTAATCGGCAATCTCTGCAAAGTAGCACGCAAGTCTTCCGTCTTTTACGTGTAATGAAACAGAATGGTCATCTTCTACCTCTATGCTTTTACGACCTCCGCTGTTGAACCTATTATTTCCATCATGTCTTTATCCATAATTATATAATTTTGTATAGCAAGTACTCATGAATATATTTTTTGTAGTCTACATTATATTAGCTAAAAAGTTATCTATAATTTAGTATTAATTTACTCCGATAAATATTCGAAATCCTAAGTAAAAAATAAGAATGACATTTTTTGGCGGATTTTCCATTTATTTATATAAAATGTAACATCAAAAATTTAGATTACACATGTATATGTTCTATTTTATTTCTAATAGGAAAAGGTTTACAATCATAAATTAAAACAGTTTCACAAAAAAGCTATATCTTTCTTTCTTAATATATATAAATCTCGTGTCACAATGTTTGTCCTCAATGGACTCCTAAACCACTTAACCGATTATATATAGTTTTTAACTTATGGCGAAACGAAGTTCGCCGGGGCAGCTAGTTTGTTTATAATTTGAGCCACTTAAAATACACGAGCGGTCGGCACCCCGGGGTCAAACATTTTATATTGAATAACTGATACTTCATTCGTTCGTAGCCATTGCTTATTAATGTTTGTAACATAAAATAATGTCGATTGGTTTGTTATAGCGATTGGTTTTACGAGGCCAGAGAATAAAGTTTGAGCGGAGATTACTCACTTGATTAGGTCATCGATATTAACACATCGCCATGGCGTTACTCCAATATTGAATGGATTTAATTATAATAATTATGTCATGTGTATTTATTTTATTTTTCATATCGCGCTATAAATATATTTTTCGAAATAAAGCTCGCAAGTGCAAACAATAAAAACCAATCCTTTGATAAAGAGAATGGTTTTCTGAGGCCGAGAATTATGTCTCCGGAGATTACTCCTCATCTGCCTGTCCGGTGGTTGCACCATGGCATGGGGTCCGCACGGCTGGGCTGCTACTTACTTGTCTTCCCAAATCCAACAATTCCTTGCCTTCTCCAGCTTGAAAATGCAACAGCGTCGGAAGCACAAAAGTTCCGTCCTAAAGAAATGCGCTCCTGACGAGTTAGAACTGTAGTCGGAAATCCCGACAAAATAGCATGTGGGTGACCCGTTTTTATACATTATATTTTAATGTGAAACGCTATCCCATAATTGTAACTTGTGATATTCAATGGGAATTGATAGCCGACACGTGACTTGAGTCTTGACCTTTCCAGGATCCATTACTAATTCTTGTAAATGTATTCGTCTATCTACAGATAGTCGCGCATGCTTTCATAGCTTATTCAGCGCTGAACATTTATAAATCAGAGCTGACGCGGCGACCGGCAGCGTTGACGTTGAGTTTAATTTACGGTGCAGACCCGAATGCATTGCACGCGGAAACGTCGTGTGTACCGAAAGTTCATTCACCTCATTTTATAAGAGCAACGAGCATGGAATATTTTATTAAATAAGTTGTTAGTACCACTTAATCTATAAGCATTTAGAAGTTATGGTAGAAAGAAATTTGTATGTTCCCAAATTTCACACATATAAAAATATACATGAGGCGTAAAACATTATTCTCCTTTTTAGGCGATTTTGACATGTCATTATTAGGTACACATGTATATATTATAACATATGCTGTCATGTCACGGAAATTAGGCGTTAGTTGGGCCATGTAAGTCTCTTAAGCCGTAGAATTACATACATTTTCCGCGACAGACGGCCGGAAACGGAAATAGCAATCTAGAAAGCTATTTGTAACTAGACTCTCGCCAGGTAATGCTGACATTGAGATTAATGTAGCATGGTTCTAAGCGGATTAGGGATATTATCATTTTATTATATGGTCCTTTTCATATAACGCCCTGTTATGAAGATAGTTATTGTAACTTATATTAGTGACACAGGTCAAGTAACACGAAACATGGCGTAGAAAGAGATATTTGTACATGTAAACACAGAACACTATGAAAATCTTTGCAAATTCACTATAATATATGAGACTCAGTTCCTCTTCTCAAATTTAGACAACTTTATTTGAAAACACACTTCAGAACATGACTTTAGTCTTTTTATAATCCAGCTGTATCGATGTTTGTTTCTTCATTACGCAAAAAAGAATTTTGATTTAATTTCACTATGTTATTTTACCTGATAGTTTCATAGGAGAATGTGCTTGCTACGTGTATAATATTGCTGTTTTGTGACTTTGGCTCGTATTAATTTTAATTCCAGGTAAAACTAAAACCAGAAACGGATAGTGAGCTTGATTAAAGTCGCTGTAAACGCAGCTCTAATATGCGGCTGCTGGCGGTATAAGACCACTTGTGACTCCGCGCGCCCCGCGCGACTAAATATGCTGTGATATATGACTGTTATAATAGTAAAATTTCCAGGTAGAGCTAAAACTAGAAAATGGATAGCGAGCTTTATTAATGTCGCTTCATCATCATCAGGTCTTTTTAGTCTCCACTAATAGGAGCACGACCCTCTCTGTACTACTAAAGCCATACTTGGCCAGAGCAGCCAGAGGACTTGGCCTACACTCTCCACGATGGCTAGACGGGTTGGAGAGGTCTCTCAGATGTTTATAACCTTTGTTTAGCTTGTATTTCCTAAGTCGCCTTCTACGACATCCACGGAAGACTTGGAGTGGTCCTATTCTACTCTGCCGGGTACCACACGGCGAAAATGTCGCTTCCTAATGCTAATATGCGGCATCTAGCTATATAAGGCCACTTGTGATTCTGCACGCCGTGCGACCAAATGTCAATTGATATATAGCTGTTTAGTGACTTCGTCTTGTATTTATGTTATTTTTACGAGTAAAAATATAATCTTTGCGATTTTCGCTTAGTACTATATATATTTTAATACAATAACAGAAGACAATGTTATTATTTATTGTCATATATATAATGTTTGTATCAATGTTGATGCATAAAAATTGTCTTCATGATATATTGCGTTCCTTTTTGTCCTGACTCTTTTCCCGGTATATTGAACGCCACATCTGCTGCAGAGGTATGTTAAGACCAGAGAAATAATAACGAATGAAATCATTCAACAGTAAAGTCTAGCACAGATATTCGTAATGCCAATTTTTTTGATATGTTCCTCAAAGTTATCAAAAATACAAGTAAAAATATTGGTTTGCGAGTAACCATGGCTGAGCCCATACATATACACGTTGTGACTCAAAACCCAGTTAATGAGGTTTTATGTAAATTCGGATAGAGTTTCAAAACTTGATATCCAAGAGCCTCGGGTGAAATTAACGGAACTCACGGTTGCTCCCGACTTTGGTCAAATATAAAACGTGTGCATGTCGAGTACAACAAAACAAAAGTACGCAAGTTTATTTCAAGTATATACGAGTATGTAGGGTTTGTGGAACTCATAAAGTCTACCGGTAGTTACTTGTGGTAAATACGTATATTATATGTGTCTCAGTGTGCGTGGATGGATAAGAGGAAAAGCGAAAGAAAAAAACATAAAAATAAATCATTGGGATCACCGTCAGTAAAGCAAATACTTCACCAATCCTTTTTAGAGTTCCGTAGTAAACAAGGAACTCTTATAGTTTCGCCATGTCTGTCCGTCCGTCTGTACGTCCGCGGTTTTACTCAGAGACTATAAATACTAAAGAGTTGTAATTTGGTATGGATATGTATATTAATCATGCCAAAATGAGATGTTCATTTTATCATAATCTTATAAAAATATTTTTTAGCACCTATACAAGTAAATTGTATGAGAGCTAACCTAATTGTTACCACTACCTTAAGTGTGTACACTTAAGGTAGTGGTAACATTGTCCTGATGCACACAACTGTAATACATGTCAGCTCAGTCGACGTCATAAAATGGAAAAACTGTAACTGCATGTATGTATTTCCTCCTTCGTCGGCCGTGAGTCCGGTGTCCTGGCCACTTTATTTTGGCTTCGGGCTTATTTGTTCACTGTTTAATATATGACAGCTTCAGAGTCGAACTTAAGACCCGCAAAGGACAGAGTGTTGAAATTTACTCAACGATTCATTTTAGGGCTGCTGAGTAACTAAGACTACAGATAAAAAGTAAATATTAATATACATAATAAAAATTTTTTTCGTTTTGGACCCTTAAAGGGGTGACTCAGACTATCAAAATGAACAACTTTTCCTATGAGAAAAATGCTGGGAACTCAAAAAAAAATTCGAAATTCCCATACAAACTGCAGATAAAAATAGAATATAAAGGGTAAATACTAAGATATAGGGAATATTTAAGTACCAAAACTAGGGCGTTCTAGGTCATAGGAAAGTCTTCTTGGTCCAATTATTTTTAACGATGAAAGAAGCAGACGTAGATACCATGACTACCATCAATCATGTTCGATTTTGCTCCAAGAATAGCAAGGTGATATTTCTATCAATTATTTGATATACATTTTGTAATAGAAACTGTGCACGCTGTTATTTATATCTTAAAATATCACAAAATCATAAAAATCAAACGACGAACGGCCAAATCTGTTTCAAACATTAAATTCGTAGTATTAGTTACTTTTCGCTACGCCTCTAAATTTTGACTTTGAATTATATTCCTGCCATCTAATTCTGAAGACATCTGGCAAGATATACAATTTTCCCCAGCGTCGCTTGGAGTGACGTGACACAGTGACGTGCGACGCGTGACGAGGGTGGCGCCGGCGGCGTGACGCGTGACTTGGGGAGCTTTACACTGTGCCGAGTCGTAATGATGCGGCCACACAGCTTGCGACTACAACGACAACTTTCGAAGATATCTGGTAAAATACCTACATACTCCGGAAAATAGTACACTATTTTCCGGAGCGATGCTTGCAGTAACGTGCGATGCGTTATAAGAATGGTGCTAGTATGTACGTGTAGTATGACGCATGACTTGAGAAAAAGGGCCATTGCAGGCATTTTTTCACTTCAAATAGGGAAAATAACGAAATAAGATCATCTTAAATGTGATTTAAGATGATCTTATTTCCTTAGTACTATTTATTTTATAAATTATTAATGTTCAAAAGCTACAGACTAGTAGCGTTTCGGAACAGACCTTACAAATAGTCTTCTTATTTTACTTCACATCTTACTTCAAACTATACATGTTTGTTAGTCCAGTCATTACGTCGAAAAAAACGAGTTAGAAATGAACCGAGAAGCCTAAATTTTTGTTATTACGTACGTAGAAGGGCTTAGGAAAGCTTAACTTCAAATTGTCGACCAAAATTACCTTATACATATTCCGTGCATATTCCGCCATCTTGAAAAAAATTTTTTTTGTTTTTTCTCGGCTGTCCATTGAAACGCGAAAATTTCTATGCAATATTTTTTGTTGCTTTTTTACAATCGAGAAAAGCAATCAAAATTGCCAGTACATAGACGAAAAAGAATCATTCGGTGGGAGAAAAATCTATGAATAAAAATGTTCTGGACACTTGTTGGACATGACGATGAAGTTGCCACTTCAATCACCGAGTATCCATTGTGTATCTCGTCGCAGCTGGAGCTCGATACCATCGATCATGTATTTCACATATATACCATGCACTACCTGAAAAGACGATAAGAAATTACGATTTACGGGGGAGAAAGTAGACGAGGGAATTAAATATTTTCTGAAAGAAAATTCCGATGAATGTCAATTTTCTATAAACGACTTTTTCAATATCTTTCACGAGAAAAAAGAAAATAGCAAAAAACTAATTTCACCCCCCACATTTAGGATGGTTTTTTCGATCGATATCTTAATAACGATAAACGATACGTGATAAATATTGCATGTCAACGGAGAACCAAAGTTAAGCTTTTCTAGACCAAAGGTAAAATATCCAAAGGCTTTCTCGGTTCATTTGCATTTCCAAATGTATATAATGAGTCGACTATGAAGTATACCATGTGACATATACGTAGCGCGACAAGGGGACACCTCCGTGGACAGTCCATCTCTATCGACGATTGTGATTTTTGTGGCGGAGACTGGTATTGCCAAATAGCACTTCAAACAGACATGCTATTTTAAATACATTTTTACTTAAAGCTACCAAAAAGAAGAGAAAACTTGGCGGAGTGTAAAGACCGCTCATGCCTGTAAGATTACGTCGCTCGGGGTGTGACTTGGCAAACATCGCGGCGGCCGCGACGGCTGCAGGTTTTCATTTTATCTCAACTAACGCCAAACAAGTTCGCGTGAACCGCAACTACTCGTATGATATCATTATTGTGTATGGCTTTAGTAGTAAATTAAGTTATGTAAGGAGGAAAAGAGATACATTAAAACATTTAGTTTCGAAGTCATTTTAAAAGAAAGATATGGTATAAATATGTCAGTAAGCATCGAGCACTGTTATATCGATTCCATTTATGCAAACTACAACTGGGAGCAGTCCCCACTGTGATAGGAGACCGCAAGTGGTACAAACAATTCCATGCTTCGGAAGGCACGCTCAGCCGTTGGTCCCGGCTGACATTATTGATGGCAGTCGTTATGCTATGTCACGATATGGCGGGCTGTCGATGCAGCGTACCAGCGATATTGTGTACCTTCGCTACATTAAACCGCCGATGGGACGGGCGCGATGCAGCGACCGGCGATGTAGTGACTGACGACATTATGACCTAGACCCATGTCAGATGCTTTAGGCAGCTTGAAAAATCTGACATCAGTGTTGGACTTACACACACGAAAACAAACAAACAAACAAGCTAGAAACTATATAAAAATAAAAAATATAAACATATTTGGTCAAAACTTATTTAATATTAAATCTCACAAATGGTGGCCTTATCCCAAGAGGAATTGTTTTAGGATCTAAACGAAAATCCCCGTTCTTTGATACGACAACGAGAATAAACAGGTGCATTTGGTTTTATATGAAGACGTAAAGATAAATTCCGCTGAGCGGCCCCAGAGACGCCGTAAACAGAATAAGGGTATTTACGGACGAGCGGCTCGGACACCATTAAAATGCATGAAGATGGACACAGCGGTTTTATTTCTTTATCCGCGTTTCTACTGCTGTGAGCATAATGAAATGGGAGGTAAATAAAAACATAGAGGTACTGCCTCTTTGTTTTTATTCTGGTACTTACTATGCACTACACTTTTTCTAAATAGTTTTCATGTGAGTCAATCAGTAGTGTAAACTTTTGCTACCATGTTATAACTGACATTTGTAACGTTTTAAAATACCTACTATATTTTCAAACAGGTTGTTGTTGTGTGTATTTTATTGTTATCTGTTTTACATGGATATGCGAATTTTTAGCCAAGTGCCATATTGTCACAAATAATCTTTCTTAGGGCTTACGAATGTGAAATAAACATCAAAAGCAATTCGTTCGACATATATGTTGCCGTATGAACTTCCTCCGCCGTATGAAGAAACGTAATAACCTTTCCAAATTTCGGTTTGTTTTGTGTGAGGTGAGGCATGAAATACCCCTCCTCACCACCCCCTCCTCGGCACCTCATAACACAGCAATTCACTCATTTAAATGTTCCATAATAAATTATAATAATACTAAAACGGCACAAAAATATACTCACGTCTATGTATTTGCTAATCTTACACACACTACGAAACCCTCACACCACAGAAAGCGCTTCTTGTAACGCTCTGCGGTGCGACGCACAACGCCAGTCGCTTCCGTTAATGTATCTTTAGTTCCTCCAACTCAAACGAGATGTTTGTATTATCTCATACAATTCAGTTATACATATTACACAGAACTCGGATTGTGTTTTTGGAGAATGTGATATTTAATATTTAAATACGGCATAAAATAATACATCTCTTTACCTGCAAATCTTTCCACACCGTCATATTACATCCCGAGCACCAAAACTCGTTACCGAAAAAGCTTTTTGTATTAGCTGTACATTTCACATTCAAAACACTACACAAAACTCAGATTGCTTTATGTAGAACAGGATATCTCGCGTTATTATGCGGCATAAATAACGCTTCAGCAATCATAAACATTACAAATTGCATTTACTTTGAAATGCAATCATCACGATTAGTAAGTATCATGAAAATGGTAGAAAAATTACATTATTCAGCCTCTGATTGCATTACCGAGAACCATGATATCTTCGCCGTTCCACTCAAGAGACAACCTTTGATGACAACCAATTACATTGAGCCCGCCGCGAGAACATTATAAACTTATTTCTCGTGCATTAACTTTGTTACGGAGCGACGGGTGCTGGGGTCAAAGTGAGGCTCTCTCGTACAGAAAGCGGAAACAAGACATTACAGACAGAGACAAGAAGCAACAGAAAGGCTCTTTTGCTTGCAAGCAATAACGTCGCGGCGCTGCGTTAATATTATTAAAAATATATTTTTTCTGAGGCACTTAATTACATGGTAAAACATTCTAGAACTCTACGAGGACCCTACATACATGAAACTATCTAGTGTAATAAAATATTACACATGCATAACATTCTTTCATAACAATAAATTTCGCAAACAAAGGTTGATTTGACGAAATACGAGTATATTAACGACAAGCTGAACGATTGCAACGCTTGCAGCCATAAACTAGACTCTCATTCCGCCACGGCTAGTAGACGAGAGCATTCTATAGATTTGCTTCTAGAAGATTCAAGTTCTCTAAACAACTCTGCCGAGCGGCTGAGAAGCAGAGGTATCTGGACATTTGGAATTTGGACAGGTCTCTGGCTCCGCATTTATGGTTTCTGTAATGATAAGCAATTTCATTAGTGTAGTTTAATATTTTGGCTGTAAGATGGGAGATACTGTGGACATAGGACAAAAATGCGGATAGACACACACTAGAAATTTTGCCAATGCCTAAACCATCTAATCTTACGGGTAAGGAGGCCTGAGTCTAAATAAAATCCAATTCTATGTTTGGAATTTTCACTCTGTGCAACAAACCAAAGTATATTTTACTCATTCCTGCACGATTAAAAGGCGTACGAAGAAACAGGTTAGCCTACTAATAACGTAATACAATAACCGATTTTGTCGTGGGATGATGAACTTTGGTCATCAAGTCTTAGTGTCTTGAGTGATTTAATGTAATAAATCGTGCCAACCTCAGGTGCCAACATATGTTAACTATAATTTTAAATATCAACTGTGTACGGTATCTTTTAGATTTAAAAAAGGGGTATGTACGATTACGACATTTTATACCTAAAATTTTCGGGTGACAGGTTTTTAAAGTAATATTTAAGTTGCAATACGATATATACGATTCCGGACACTAGGAAGAACAATTTTTGAAGTAGGTATTAAGCTTTATTTTATTCTTTACTGGATGCTAATTAAAATAAGAGTAGAGAAATTTAAGATGAAAACTCAGCACTTAATATGGATGCCATAGAGATGAAGGTAAACCCCCACATTTGAGAGGTAAAGAAGAAAACGCAATTTACTTATTGCTTAAAAACAATTTGCACACTGAACAATTTATACATAATCCGATGCAATAAATAATCAAGTACTTATAGACGGTGCCGATAGAATCTCATAAATTCGCGTCATACGGGTAGCATGTGTTGAATTTGCAATTTATCTCTTTGATCATGGGGTAAATGGGTAAATGGCAAGGCTGAAAATAACCGGTGTATTGCCTTGCCGTCATCCAGATGTCGTAAAGGAGGTTACTTCTATACATCAATGTAACTCGTCAATTTTTTTTTATACTTGTGTCATTTGATAAAGTTAGCATACTTTATCAATTTAATCCTTAACTTAACTTAACACTTTTTTTTTTGTTACTCGAAGAAAATCCCTTCGGATACCGCACCAGCTACGGGAAGCCGGTACGGTTATGTGGTGTTACCACTAAAAACTCCGCGGTGTCACTCTCAGCCGTTCTGAGCCGGGCCGTGTGCTATTCTCGCTCCACAGCCCGGCACGGCGACCACTTAGTGGTCCCTGCCCGCTCTGGGGTCCCTCTCAGACGAGAGAGGGTATCAGAGCAGGCCTGCAGGTTTGGCCCATCGGCCACTCTCGTTACCCGCAAGGGTAAAGTCGTCGTGACACTACACGACTTTGAACCCGAAGAGCCGTTATGTCGAGCAGTGGAATCCCGTTTCCACTACCCGACCGGCTCTTATTGTGGGGGCTGCAGGTGCAGGCCATAGACCCGCCTCCTGCGCCCTGCGCGCCGGCGGCGAATGGCGAGATCGGTGGTATCCTCTCGCTCTCTCTCCGCCGCCTCCTTGCGGAGCATCACCTGCTCCGCAAAGGCCTGCACCGCATTCCACGACGTCTCGCTGTCGACCATAGCTTTGACTACGGTCGGCAGCGAAAGGTCGTCCCCCACGATCGCGCACAATTCGGCGCGTTCTTCCGCCCAGGCTGGGCAGCACTCTAGGGTGTGCTGGGCGTCCTCGTCAGCACAGCCATCGCAGTGGTGGCAAACAGCAGACGGCTCCCTCCTCGCTATGCGACACAGGTACCCCCCGAAACAACCATGTCCGGACAGTATCTGTGTCACACGGAAGGTAAGCGAGCCATGCTGCCTCGCCAGCCACTGGCTCAAGACTGGGCGGACCGCCTCAACAGTCCTGACCCCGAAACTGGGCTGCTCCAGCCTTAAGGCCCACTCCTCAATTGAGCGCTGACGCAACTCAATGCGGCGTCCCGCTATTTCACGAGGTGCCGGTCGGTGACCCCGGGCCAGCGCCTCCTCACGCCAATAAAACAGTGACGCGAGGGCACTCGCTTCAATGCCCCAGGGTACGGAACCGACCAGCACGCAAGCTGCCTTGTAGGACATCGTGCGGTATCCCCTGGCGGCTCTTATCGCCATCACCCTCTGCGGTCTTCGCAGGAGGGTGATATTCTGCCGGTTTAAGGCTTCAGCCCAGACAGGGGCACCATATAGGGCCATGGACCGTACGACTCCCATGTAGAGGCGCCTGCAGGACGCCTCAGGTCCTCCGAGGTTCGGCATGAGCTGCGTCAGCGCCCTCGCCGTCGCCACGACTCGCGGCGCCAATGCCGCGAAGTGGGCGCCGAAATTCCATCTGCCATCAAGGACGATGCCCAAGTAGCGCATCGACGACTTGATGGCAATCTGGACTCCGCCCACCATCAGTCCAGAATCTGGAGGAGGCGCTCTCCGAGGGCCGTGAAAACACAACGCCTCGGATTTGTGCAGCGCACCGGATCCGGCGCACCACATCAGCGACAGCAGCCGTGGCGAGTATTGACGCCTCGCGAAACGAGGTGCCACGGGATACCACCAGGGTGTCGTCGGCGTAACAGACCAACTCGACACCCGGGAGATTGGTCCCCCGTAGCACCCAGTCGTAGCCGATGTTCCACAGGAGTGGTCCTAAGACAGACCCCTGTGGAACACCGCACGTCACCTCTTTTTCCTTCCACCCGCTTTGCGCAGGGAAAATGACTCTCCTTCCTAAGAGGTAGTCTCCAATAATGCGACGCAGGTATGTTGGCACCCCGTGAAAGCGGAGTGCCTCCATAATGCAAGCCCAGGGGAGGGTATTGAAGGCGTTGGTGATATCGAGAGACACCACCAAGACGACCTCACCCTGGGAAACCGCTTTCCGCGCCACAGATTTACACCACAGATGGTGGACCTGCCCCGGCGGAACCCGTACTGGCAATCCGCAAGATCCGGGCCAACCGTCTCAAGGTGCTTGACGATGCGGTTAGCAATTATGCGTTCAAGCAGTTTGCCCGCCTCATCAAGCACCACGAGAG
This sequence comes from Elegia similella, assembly GCA_947532085.1. Classification (NCBI taxonomy): domain Eukaryota; kingdom Metazoa; phylum Arthropoda; class Insecta; order Lepidoptera; family Pyralidae; genus Elegia; species Elegia similella. The sequence goes on from OX383942.1 coordinate 325,940, forward strand.
GACGAAAGCCAGACGGAGAGTCCGCCGGTCGCCCCTCTTTCCTCAGCAGGACCAATCGTCCTGTTTTCCACGCCATCGGGAACTTTCCCTGCGCAACGCAGGCGTTAAACAGCCCCCTCAGCTGCTCCTCCAGAACATCGAGAGCGAGAACCACGGCTCTCCCCGGGATGCCGTCCGGACCGGGGGCGGTGTTTTTGGCACGCAGTCTCAAAATAGCAGCGCGTAACTCGCCCCCGGTTATCTCGGGGATCTCGCCGGTAATGTCCCCGCTCTGTACCACCGATGGCGGAGCCATGCTGGGGGGGCGGAAATCCGCACTCCGCGGGAAAAGAGCGGCCACCACATCCTCCAAAAGTTGTGGCTGGAGACACCGCGTGAGGGGGGCGGCATACGGCAGGAACTTTTTCTCACCATCCGGTACGGCCGTCCCCACGGGTCGCGATTTAATGTCGCCAGCAACTCCTCCCTAGCCGCTTCTTTTGCCGCGGCAATACGGACACTCAGCGTACTCTTCGCCTCCACAAGCGCCCTGCACAGGGCGGCCTCTTCCTCGTTCCGGCGCCTTCTCCTTCGGTAGCGGGCATACTAGCGTCTGGCGCTAATGCAGGCCTTACGGAGCCGGGATAGCTTCGGAGACCACCAATATACCCACCTTCTTGGAGGGCGAGTACTGGCCCGGGGCATCGAAGCATCGCAGATTGCGAACATTGCACCGCGGAACCTCTCAGTCTCGCCCTCAACCTCTACACTGACTGGCGCACGGAACCAGTCCTGAACAATCGCCGCCTCATGCAGCAGCTCTTTGTCGAGGCACTTTATCTTCCACCCCGGGCCAAGCTTGCTCGGGATCCAGTTTGGGCCGCTCGGAGGGACAGAGGAGGCGTGGAGATCGAACCGCACGTAGCGTTGGTTAGATAGATTCTCCACGTCCTTCAAAACCCTCCAGCCATGAACGCGCGACGCAATGGCAGGGCTAGCAAACGATACGTCCACTATTGAACCGCCCTGCTAGCTCACGCACGTGTTGACTGTCCCCCGGTTGAGCACAGCGAGCCCGAGCGTGATGAGCCACTCTTCCATCACCCGACCCCGCGGGTCAGTCGCAGGAGATCCCCACGCCGTTGATTTGGCGTTGAGATCCCCAGCCACTATCACAGGGTGGGGGTGGCTCCTAAGCACAAGTGCCTCGACTTCGGTCAGGAAGTCCTCAAACTCATGGAGCAGCCGATTGGGGGAAAAATACACCCCAACGACGACTACGCCGCCCACAAGAGCAGAGGCGATTCCATGACCTCGCACAACATTTAATGGAGGCGAAGAGTACGCCGAAAAAATCAATGCCACCAGGCCATCTCGGTACGACACCCAGTTATCGGCAGGCGGGACAAAATACGGCTCGGCGACAACCACCACATCTATCAACCACTGTGCCATGCTCTGAAAGAGCAAATCCTGAGCCCTGCCACAGTGGTTGATGTTCGCCTGGAGGAATTTTAGGGCCATAATTAAGCGGTGGCCCCAACCTCCGTTTGGGCCGTAGCCCTTACCGCAGCGCGCCGTCCACGTCGTTTTTTGGGTTGGGAGGCAAAACATGCCTTGTTCTCAACCCTATGTCCCGCCGGTTTCGCCAGATCCGCGCAGAGAACGCAGTGGGGCGCATTTACACACTGCCCGGCTTTGTGACCAGGCTTGCCACACCGGAGGCACAATGCACTTCTGTCGGCCTCCGCAGTGCACGTCTGACCAACGTGACCCACCTCGAAACAGCGGTAACACTGCAGCGGCCTCGACGGAAGCACAACAACCTTTGCCGAAGACCAGCCGACTAGAAAGCGTGCACCCGCAGCCGTGAGCCGCCTGGCAGCTACCACCGGGCACCGGACAAGTGCTGACCTGGTACCGGAGTGGTCCTCCTTGACCTCTCCGACCTTCACCTCGTCCTCTGCGCACTGGCACACCCTGGCCACAGCCGCTCTTATGTCCTCAGCATTGACAGAGTCATCGAGCTCCCGGACTCGCACCTCCGCTGTTTTCTGAGGTCTGGATATCTCCACCAGTTGTGGATCCAAAACCTCTCTTATTTTGGCGGTGAGAGCATCGGCTTTGCCGTCCCTCTCGTCACTAGACACCTCGAGGATTCGAGCGCCGGTTACCGCTCGCCTTATTTTGACTCCAGCGATTCCCAAGCCCTGGATGTCCACCTTCTCACGAGCAAGTGTCAGAACCTGCTTGTAAGTGACGCCGCTCGCCTCCACACCCGGCTTTAGCTTAATCTGAACCGCAGCCGAGCGCGGTGGGCGGAGCCTGGGCTGGGGCTTCGCTAGAGCCCGAGCTGGCTGTGGCGGGGCAGCTTTTCCTTCATGGCCTTCATGGGACTTTGGTTCGGGTCTCTTAGCCGGTGCCCCGACTGGGGGCTCTGCCGTGGGGTCCATGGGCGATCGTCCGCTTGGGCCTGGAGTGGCTGCGCGGCGCTGCATCTTGCCCCTCTTCTTCCCCTTTTTCCCAAAAGGGACCTGAGGGGGGGCAGGTGCCTTTTTAAATTCGGCAACCCTGCTTTGTACCACCGTCGTAGCCTGAGGCCCCTCTTCCTCACTCTCCGACGACGACGGAAGTGGCATCTGAGCGACCCGGGTACGCTTGTCCGCCGCCAGTGGAGGGCGCAGCCGTTTTTCCGGCAACAGCCTATCCTGAATGCCCTCAAACCGGGCGTTCAGCATAGGGCCGACCGTCTTCATAATAAAGTTGGCGACCGCTTCCATCTCCTCCTGAGAGCCGGCCGCCAAAGCTGCTGGCATAGAAACTGCTGCGGGCGCACCAGATTGCTCAGCGCGCATCTCCGCCGACTCGCGTTCTAGAGCCGCAATCCTGGCCTCTAGACGCTCATTTAAGGCATACAGCCTCTGCGTCTCCTCATTGGTCGACCGCTTGTGCAGGGCCGACACTGCTGCCTCTAAAGAGGCTGCGGCTTCCTTTAGGCTCTTGACAAAGATGCCCTTCAGGTTACCGGACTTTGTCGCAATCTCCCGAATAATGGAGACGCTGGCCTCCGCCTGTTTTTTGAGTGCGTCTGCCGGCGCTTCCTCCGAGGCCTCCGTGGCCTCAGGACGCCCAGTGACCTTTTGGGCCATTGCTCTCTTGCCCATTTTCAGCACCATCCGCTCAGCCTCTTCTCGGCGAGCTGCGGCTATCTCAGCCCTGGACCTGCGGTCGCTATTCGAGCGACTACGGCCCCTGGACGCAGCCGAAACCTTCGACGGCCTCCGTCGTTTTCACCTCCTACTAGGCACCTCTTACGGCGCCCCTCCAAACTGGGGTCGCGGGAGGCTGATGTCACCGACTCGAAGCTCATTTGAGAGCTCGCATCGGAGACATCACCCCCTTCAACCTCTCTCCGGCCTTCTTGGCCCGGGTGCGGGAATTCTTCACGGTGGCGGATCTTGCCCCCCCCCCCAGATACGGTGGGGCAGCCTACGCTCGAAGACGCAGGGAGGGATTCTCCGGAATTTCCGGTACCCTCCTGGGGTATTACGTTCTTAAGAGTCGCCATCATTTTAGTTTTTTGGCGCTTGGAACGGGACTCCCCTCCCGTCATTCATCCCTTTTTACAGCACGCCAGACCGTATGGGATTGGGGTTATTTTTTATTGAGGTTTTCTTCCTCGCAGCACTGTCCGTGTAACGGACAGCACCCTCGGCCCCATCAATTTGGAGTAACGAGTTGCCCGACTTGTTTGGAAAATCCAGAACACGCCGCGTGTCGGCGGGATATTAGCCCACAACCAATAAGACCCCGAAGAGAGTTATTGATTGTGACCCAGGGTGCACCGTCCCGAATCCTTTGCCAGCCCGCGTCCCTCTTACCGGATCAAAGATCAAGTGACAGAATTTAACACGAGCCCGCAAAGGACCAGGCACTCGAGGAGGTTTCCCGCCCGTAGCACCCCAACTTAACTTAACCCTTGCGCAAGTAAAAATAAAAGTGCAGAGAGTGAACTGTGGCCTTACAACCACCTTTGAAACCGAGTCCTAACAGCAGGTGAGGCTGCAACTGCTCTACGGCATACATATAACAACACGTTTCCCGCTGCTTTGCAGAAATCGCTTTTTTGCTAACAAGCAATAACACTGCGGTGACGGGTGCTGGGTTCATATGGCGCCTCTCTTATAGAAGTATAAAAGTAACTTGAAAACACATGAAAATATAAAACAACTTGAACATAGGTTTTTAAAATTACACAGAGCTATTTTTTTCTTTGAGACACTAATGCTATGTGTCGCTGCAGTCATGGCAAGCTTTCGTGATGAAACTAGTCTACATCAAGGCTTGAACGGTACGATTAGTAACAGAATCTCAGGTTATATCAAACACAAAGAGATTCAATATATAAGTGCTATAGAGGGGCTAATTAATAACTTATAGAGGGCATAATTTTTACTTTGACATTTTATTTGACAGCTCCGTGGCGCAGTGGTTACCACGCCAGCCTGCGACACGGAGTGCCCGGGTTCGATCGGACCCGGCCAGGCCAAGATGGAAAATGATCTTTTTCAGATTGGCCTGGGTCTTGGATGTTATCTATATATGTATTTGTTATAAAATATAGTATCGTTGAGTTAGTATCCCATAACACAAGTCTCAAACTTACCTTGGGGCTAGCTCAATCTGTGTGATTTGTCCGTATTTATTTATTTTATTTTATTTATTTTATAATTAATACAAATTGTGAATAATTGATATATGAATGATATATTGCATAACGCATAATTTATATTGTACCTATGGCTGTCGTCGAGCCGTAATAAACACCCATTGAAAGGACACTGTTATTTTCCGTGATTGTTTTACTAAAAAATATGCAATTTACCTCCGTGCAATTTACATACGAAAATAAGCGAACTTCCTTCATAAATTTATTCCTTAATTGAGGCGAAAAAAGGCAACTTATGCTTGTAAATTAAACTTTTTTGATTGTTTTTATGAGAATTTTTATGATATGAGCCTTTTTTTATCAGGAAAACGTATAATTAATTTCCCAAAATATTCATAATCTTTAAAGTTCGCGTCGAAATTGTACCGAGTTAGTAGGCTTCGTACATTTCGCGAAACATTTCGGTTTCTATGGCCTCTCTATTATTCTCTCTCGCTGAAAAGTCACGATAACAACAAACTACATTTCTCACGCATATATTTAGTGATGTTAGGTAACAGTATAGAATATTGAAAAAGCTAAGTGTTAAAAAAAACGCAGATTGCATAATTATAAAATATGATATCTCGCGCTAAAAAGCGCTCTCTCGCTGTCAAGCACTTTGTTGAGCCCGCCGCGACAACATTACAAACTACATTTCTCGCGCATTTATGTTGTGACACTCTGGAGTCAAAGTGAAGCTCTCTCGTATATAAATTTATAACTGGCTTGGATCCAGGGACAACGACCAAATATTAGTTCATAAAATGTCCGTTACAATTCACCAAACTATACTGTATTCTTGTGTGGCGTAGGCATCTGGATATGGAGAGGTATGTTTCTAATTACCACAGACCTTTACATGGTTCGTAAAAAAATGCCAAATTCTGTATAGCTGAATAAAGTGGAGATGGAAATCCAAATATCGGTTCTAATACTTGTTGCTGATGAACCGTTGTAGCTCTTTGAAGAACCATGTTGTGGATAGTCTTGTGTAAATTTATAAAATAAAATCTGGAACTTTCTGGAATCGCCGAAAGAAACTCTTTTTTCAACAGCATCGGTCGGCTACTAGCCTGAAAGGCTTTTTAATTTTATAAATAGTCATAAAATTAAAAGCCCCTTCTTTTTACTTCTTTTCATTTTCATTTCAAGTAATATTTATATTTTTTTATATATTATAATATAGGTACCTGTTGAGGATTAAAAAACTCACACACAACTGAACTGAACTTAGAAAGCATAACACTCTTTTTTGGACAGTCATTTGAAAAGTAATAAAAATTACTTTGGGGGTGACGAACTAACAGAACTGGCAAGGTTTTGGTATATTCTTCGTAGGTCTACATAAAGAATTATGTTTCGTATTAATCAATATTTCGTGCCAGAGGACAGAAACTGACCGGTGCAGTCTTGCGCGATGTCCACTAGACATGTCTCCAGCGTGGGCGAAGACAAATGAATGCTACGCCCCCCGCCATACCCCGACACCCCGGCTCGCCCCTGCTCGCCACAACACTGAGTTATCGGCACTTTTTCCGATGATTTATCTCTCGATCGGATCATAAATCCGGTAACTCCCTTTCGGCGCTCGTTACCGAATAAAATAAAGAGAATCACAGAGGTTCAATCATATTGTCAAGAAAACTCATAGACCAAGAAGATATATGAAGGTTTTGATGATTTAATATTTTCTTCTATAAACACGTGAGCGTAGTTCATCGCGATATACGTACTTATACGAGTACTGACATCAAATCTTTATGTTGAAACTTGCCTCTCTACTACCTGATGTTTTGTAGTTGGATATGTGAATCCTGCTTGGTATAAATCTGGTCTATAATCACATAGGATATACTTATTTACCTGCTATGATCCCTGTGCAGCCTATTGATGCGTTTTTCCAGCATTCATAAAACCTATGTTTTGATAATAAGAACTAATTTTATAACTTGTCGCCTTTTCTAATTTACATAAACATAGGAATTTTATTTAACTTTTTATAAAACCATGATTCTACTTTCGTGCCCATAGACATGCTTGAGTTATCCTTCTACGCCTACTTGTGAATGTGGATCTTCCTCCGGGCGCTCGTTACCGCGCTCTATATATTTTTATCTCCCTAATCACATTTCTTTCGCTGGGAATATTTTAAGGCGCTTAATAACAAAACGAAGGAAACTTGGAGATTTTATCATTGTTCCCCGGCGTCCCCTGAATATACAAGTGAGCCTTAACAACGGCAACTTCTTATTTTGAATGGCAATATAATCACAAAAGTTTGTACGTTTGCAAAAATGGAATACTTGTGGAACTATACGCAAGTAATTTTGAGACTAAAACATTACTTAAAAGTTGGATACAGCAAGGGAATAAGAGTTTTTCTACTTTGACAATCGTGTTTTGAATTCACTAGAAGTTTATCCAATTAATAAAAAAATAATCTTACACCTCTACTTATCTATTCTAATATTAAAAAGGAAAGATTTCATTATGTTCAAAGATCTGCTGTGACTGATGTTTCAAAGCAAATTGATCAATAATACCGAAGAAATGTTATTATTTCATAAGAGTGGGAACAATTTTTTATGAACTCAACTTGACACAGTTATATGAGTTATATACTAACCTTTAACTATTACATTAACCTTTTATTATTTGACAACAATTTTTTGTTGAAATGTAGCATTCTTGTTTTTGTATATTTTTTTATTTTAATTTAACCCAAAAATGAAATATAATTTTATTCAAATTTGGGATAATATATCTCTTTTTAAACGAACATACATAAAAAAAAAGAATATGGAATTGGTAATTTTTTGGCAAACGGTGCGAAAAGTATTGAATATACACTTAATACTGTCACCTAAGCGTAATTCCCGAAAGCTCAGATGCTTCTAAACCCAGGGTCTGGCATGAGGACCCGGATAGTATGCGTGAAGAAACCGACTTGAAAGACGCGGATGAAGTCTCAGAAAAAACTAGTTTCTTAGTGAAAAATGTAATAAGTAGTGTAAATTTAAGTAATCCCAGTTCTAATGACTAAGTTTGCATATGGATGTGGCTTGCAGGTCACTTCTCCGGTCAGTTGGAAATGCTTGGCACCTCCAAGTATTTCCAGATTGATAGGTTACAAGTACCTGTCCAATGACTTCACTAGCAATAATTTATTATGCTAAATAAAAGAAGAAAATCTGGACGGATGCTGTTTATTACTTATGCCAAAAACACTTGCCACAAACTCCCGTCTAGTCATAGAATAAGTACTAGTACTTACGTACAGAAGTGGCACTCTGCAAAGGTATTTAAAGAAATATCAACTCAATGTAGTTAGCGTAGTAAATTAGCTCACGTTGCACAGCACCTTTTTGTTTAGATACTTACAGCATCCATTGCAAGCCAATATTATTCCTATAGCTCTAAAAACGATTTATAATTCGTTGAAGTCGGTGAATGTGACCAAACGCGCGTCGTACCTACCGGGTTTGCCCAGTTTTACCGCGTCGAAGCGGTCACCGAGCATACTCGTAGGTATATTTTCGACACCGACGCGGCGAGTGAGACAGGCCGTCTAGTGCAAACAAGCCGTCGCAAGGTCGCCAAACAACGCTCGCGTGCCTCGCATGATCTGCTGCATTCAAACACAGGGCGTTTTGAGAGTAACTAACTATACCGTGTTCCTAGAACATAAGCTTAAAACTAAATTTATTCTCTAATTCGCCTTCGCTTTACCTAAATCTTTACAAATGATGTCCCAAAAATACTTGCGGCAAACACCATCTTAATGCAAACAACTTCCGCGTCCCCAAACAACGCGCGTATGCCTCGAGTGATCTGCTTCATACAAACAAGACGATTTGAGACTAGACGCTATATGAAGTTTTTCATAACTAAGGTAATCAATGTGATAACTGCCTCCGTGATCCAGTGGTTAAGGCGTTTGCCTGTAGACCCGGGGTCGTAGTTCGATTCCCACGGGAAGCATACTTTGTTTAGTTGTTTCCAGTTTGGTTAGGACATGGCAGGCTTGAATCACCTGATGTCTATTAATAAAGATGGTTCCGTGCTTCGGAAGGCACGTTAAGCCGTTGGTCCCGGCTGCCATCTGGTAGTTGTTAAAGGAACCACGTAAGAGGCTGAGAGGCAGTTCCGAAGAACTAGGGTGTGCATGGTCGATTGACCGTGACACCTACACGAAATGATGAGAGAATGTGATATTCAGTTTTTTGGGATATGTGATTCATAAAAGTACCCTACATTTTATATGAAAGTTTGATAGTTCGTAAGTAGATAAATTTTCTTTAGCTTGTACCCTATGTGAAAAACATTTGCCGCAAATGCTCATCACCCTCCTTCTCAAACAAGCCTCTCGACACAAGGTCGCCAAACAACGCGCGCGTGCCTCAAATTCTATCTTCAAACTAGGCATTTCGGCCCATATATATTTTATAAAATTTACACTTATATAAAATTAATAAAATCACTTTAATTTGAAGTACAATCTGTTCGTTATTCTTTACACAATATAATCAGTAGGTATAGCTGAATTTAGACACAACTTCTCAGTTCAACCCTGTCAATTTGTTCTATTATTTTACTTTTTTTTTTGACGAATACGTCCTATAAGCGAAAGGTTCCGAGTTACAAGTTTGTAGATGTAGAAGGCATATCGGCAGAATGCATCACTTGGTATAGATGACCTAGGATAGCAACAGAGTGGTTGCCTGTAGATGGTCATCGTCGCCGCGGTAAACCGAGAAAGCGCTGGAAAGACCTAGACTTTTCTTAGAAAATGGTCGGAAGTAACATCTGTTAGGGACAAGTGGAAAAAGATAGGGGAGACCTTTGCCCAGCAGTGGGATAATATAGGTTAATAAAAAAGAACTACTAAACAGGCATGCGGCTCGCTTGAAGGAAAGTAGTAACTTGAGCTTATAGACGCCTGCTACAACACAAACGTAGTGCTGAGCCTGAAGAAATAAAGTAGATTTTCATGGTAGCATTGTGGTATCTAATATAAGGCCAATATGAAAATATGAAAATATGAAAATTAATCTCATTTAAAATTAGAGTTTGAATTTCGTTTGACGTATCTCGAATACCATACGGGGTATTCTGAAAGTTTTTCGTAACTTATTAAAAACAATTCACATTTTTTAAGTCATATATTTAATGTTTTTCGCAGCATTCTCCATTACATTTTGAACACTTTTTTATTGGATCAAAACATTTTTGAAAATATGAGGACCTTTGGTTTAAAGCATGTTTTTTACATGCTCGTTGAAACCACCTATCACGGCATCTTTCGGCCCCGGAAATGTCAAGCCTCAAATGTTGAATTTTTGGGAACATAATGAAATCGCCAGGTTTTGACTATTATGTGCGGGAGGTGCACTAGCTCTACCTTTTCAGAAGCCAAAAATGACTTTGTCTTATCCGCGGTGCGCGCCGAAGTGTTGTCGTGGTACAATACGATGCGACTTCTTGGTTCGTTTTCTTCTCACCTGCCTCAATTCTGTTGGTTTGCTGTCACCTTCAAAGACCTAAAAATACAAAATAATTTTGCTTTGTTTCCAATATGTAACAATGTAACCATGTTTATATTTCTGTCACAATGTCACAATCATATGCAGCATTTAAACGTCCATGATCGTTTTTTTTTTTACACAATTCAACACATCCCTTTTTGTCCCGGGGTGACTTAATGAAGAATCTGGCTACTACAAAGTATTTTAACATTTAAAATTTGATGTAGGATTTTTGAATTTGGCTCATATTAATTTCCAATGTTAATCTCCTCATAGGTGATACGCCGTTTTTAGGGTTCCGTACCCAAAGGGTAAAAACGGGACCCTATCGCTCCGCTGTCCGTCTATCTCTCTGTCTGTCTGTATGTCTGTCTGTCTGTCTGCCCGTCTGTCTGTCTGTCCGTCTGTCCAGGCTGCATCTCATGAATTGTGATAGTTAGACAGTTGAAATTTTCACAGATGATGTATTTCTGTTGCCGCTATAACAACAAATACTTAAAAATAGAATAAAATAAATATTTAAGGGGGCTCCCATACAATAAACGTGATTTTTTCCTTGTTTTTGCTCAATATTAATAATGGTAACAGGTAGACGCTTGAAATATTTACAGAATATTGAGATATATGTTCACTTTAAAATAAGTAATAAAATAAAAATAAAATTTATATTAAAGGGGGGCTCCCATACAACAAACATGATTTTTTGCCGTTTTTATAGATAACGGTACGGAACCCTTCGTGCACGAGTCCGTCTCGCACTTGGCCGGTTTTTATGTTTATATGGCTTATAATTCGTTTCTTACGTTTTAAAAATATTAAATTATATATTCAAATATTGATTATATCTACGTGCTCGAATTTAATGGTTTAATATAATATCCTTATTTACAACATTTAATTAGTGGCATAGTTAGTAGACTACGATATTCTGTACCCGTGTACCGCCGGAGGCACTACAGTATGATAAGGTAATAAACTAGGGACTGGCAGCTTCTGTTTTACGTACAATAATACACTGACAGCAGACGCCGGCGGCTGTACCAGCCGACGCGCCGTCGGTAATGAAAATATTTTTTTATAATATACCGTGTATAAATTTGCAAATGCATAATTTGTAATATGCAAATATTTTCGAATTCCCAGTATTGATTCCATAGGAAAAGTTGTCCATATTTACGGACTAAGTCACCTCTTCAAGGCTATGTTGAGAGTAAATTTACTACTTTAGTCATGTAACTTTATAATAAAAAAAAGTTTTTGGACTGTTTAGCGTGGTTTAGCTTTGAAGATCGACTTACAGATATATATAAAATATTAGATGTGTTTTTATTAGTGTTTATATTAGTGGTTCTAATTCTAATCTGATTTGACCTTAGATTTAAACCAAGATTTGACTCCAAGATTTGACTCATACGTACAATCAACACAGCAAGTTCAATAAATGATTGTACCCTTGGTGCATCCTAATCTGAGCGTGTTCCCGGTTGCATCCTCAGCTGTGACGTCGCAGCCCGGGGTCCGCTATTACGACAGCATGCTGTTATATAATTTTACACATAGGTGTAAAATTATAAATGATAGTTTTTATTTATTTATTACGGTGGGTCGCCTGAGCTTATTTCTGAATCTAATCTTAATGTACGCATGCAGAGGACAATAAATAGTATATTGTGACAAATTAGGTACTTTTTGGTGAGGGCATTAATTGAATCCAGAGTGGAACGACTCTTAGACTCCTGAGTGAAGCGAGGGATTCAAGGTATGTTGCCCGGAAGTAAAATTATTATGTTAGTCCCGAGATGACACATTCTGCTTTTCATCTTCTTTCGTGAGAAAAACAATATTTGAGTTGTTATCCCACGGGACAAAAAATGTGGTGAATTTAAAAAAGCTTTTTAGCCTCTCTCGAATATAAAGGTATTTTAGAGTATGTACACAGTACTACAGTATATACATAGTATGTACAGTACAACATGTACATAGTATGTATAGTACTATGTGTACAGGCAACCACTCTTTGTTTTTGAATAGATGAAATGAAAATATTGAATCAAACTCAAGTTGAAATATTTACTTGTATTCAAACAAGCCAGTCAGCGGTAACAGTCGTTGTTTTTGTTCACAAACGACGCTAATTACCCACTAGTGAATAAATAACTGCGGATTATTGTTAATAATTAAATTTTAATTCAAACTTGCTCTGCGGCGGCGGCCAATTTAATGCTTATTTAATGCAAGCAAATTACTGCTGGACGCCTCGTTCCAGAGGGATTACTTTTGTAACTATTTAACAATGTTTTTAGCCGACAAAGGCGAAGTCAAAACTCTTTTTTGAATTCGCCTTTGTTGAATATAGGGTTTTTAAGCGACTACGGCGAAATCAAAAGGAGGGTTAAGATAATTATATAGGAACATATGAATAATTATATATGTTCGTTTGTTCTCAATATCTCCGCAACTTCCCATCATAATCGACTAACTGGCATTTCGTTAGATGCGTCTTAATTGTTCCCTAGGTAATGACTATTTAACGTCAGGTTAAACACAAGATGGCACCTACTAGAGCGTATTATGCGTAAATATAAAATAAAAATAATTATGAGATAATCATTTTATATCAAATTAAAAATATTTTTATGTAGAATACGAAAATATGTTTTGTTCGTAAATTTTATAGAAGATTAGTCGTTTCACATTGTCTTGTATTATTAGTGTACGGCCAAAAAGAAGGGTAATGCTTTCAGGATTAATAAATAGTTGTATTTGGGGAACAGTCTTATATGCTGGTCTGCGAGAAAAGAAAAAACGTAGAATATACCAGCTGCTTCTCTTCCCACGCAGATCATAAAAACCTTGCTCCGTGATAAAAACTGATCGACGGAATGGATAAAATCTGAGGAACATGTTAATAGGCGATGCGGCTAGCAACCCATCACTATTTTGATTCCGAATTCCACCTAATGCCCACCAACATGCTAAACGTGGCCTTTACTTAGTAAGGCTCTGTCTACCCCGCAAGGGAAAAAGAAGTGTTACTATGTATGTATGTATTTGAGGAATTTATTCATTCATGATATTGTTAGAACTTTAATTCATCCCAAGTGACACTGGCTATTGTAGATCTGCTTCAATTGGGTGAACTGGTTATTATAACACTAATTCTGTGCATGTCGATATTTTATAACGCTAATGAGTCAGGTGCACAGATATACGAATTAAGTATAAAATTTACTGGCTTGAATTATTTATTGAGAGCAAAAACGCTGGGTTTGCATTTCTTTGCTAAAATTCAATCTTAAGGAAAGGTATGGTCCGCAGGAATTGCACTCGTATTAGGAATTTACGGCTTTCATGGATTTTCTCTTCGGTATGAGGGCTGACGTATCATCCTTGAATGGACTTCAAACGGCCGCTGAGACATGTCCGCTCCTCTACCGTAAAAACAAGACCATACAACTGATCATAAACTTTATTACTTGGCAATAAGGCTTATTTTTTAACGTCACAGTGTATGTATTTGATGGTAAGTATCATTCCTTGGAGAGGATCCCTGCATTATCGATATAGGGACATTTGTGACTTTGTATTTTTATGGATAATGTGCTTGTAGAAGCTTTGTTCTTGTAGAGATTGTATTTTATTTCAGTTCCATGTATTGCAATATCTAACTTGTTCAATAAGTAAATTAGCAGGCCGAGATAAATGTGTGTGAAAGTAAACTCTAAACCAGAATAATGTTGTATTTTTTTCTTATCGTGTATGTCTATAGCTTGCACTTGTTTTATAATACAAAGCTTAATCTTTAAGCAGTTATTAACATCCAAAATCTGTATTGACTAATAATACCTACTTAACTTCCTTCAAATATAATTTTTGCATGCCTACTGTTAAAGGCGGGAATTTATATGTATGATGACCCTTCCAAATAAACATTTAATTTCATTACAAACATCATTAGTGTGCAAACATAATAATCCTTCAAAGGAAGCTGATAATAATTGATGTGGTACGCTCTTTGACCAGTGGCACACTATGAGTTTTTTCTTGATAAATCCTTAGGAAGTAAGCGTCAAGAAGCCTGCCGTAAAGTCAAATTATTTACAGCATGAATAATATCAACTTGCACATACAGCGTGTAAATTGAATTACCTTAAAACTCCCTTAAAAGGGTGATTCAGCCCATCAAAATGAACAACATTTCTCATAGAACTAAGGCTGGAAACTTAAATTAGATCGACATTTTCATACAAATTGTCGGGCCAGCCGAACACTTTTGTATCGTAATACCGATTTTATTTCAAGTTCCACGTCCAGTATTTTCCCTTAGTCCTTGCTGTCACAAAAGGTGACGGCTGAAAATCAGTGCTGGTCACAAATGTGTCCAGCGTAACACTGAGCCATCACCTATTGTAGTACACTTTTATTAGTTGTATTTTTTTATGTTGTAATTTTTTTGTTTGTGTTTCTCATTTCAATTTATTTCAGTTTTAGCATTAGTATAGAAAAAAGGGCTAAGTCACCAAGGCAATGACAACGGCGGTTAATTGTGGTGGGAGCACGTTTTTTATTCATAACTATTTTTTATTCATAACTATTTATTATTCGCTTATAACTACGTATATCATAATGTTAACTTACACTTATATCATAGTCTATAGATTTAAATGATAATAATTCTCACAGCTCACAATCAATTGTTGGTGATATGATGAGAGTGATGTTAAAAATATACCTCAATAATTAATAAATACGTTTTAAGGTTGAATTTTCAACAAAACGGTCTTCAAAAAGAAAGTTTAGGAAAATGTTTATGTTTATCTTAAATATTTCAACGCAGTGTTAACGAAACACCAAGGGAACTTAGAAATGTTTAATTTACTTGTGGTTTCCGTGCAGCGAGTTTGGGAGCGAGGCGCGCGTAGACTTATTGCAGGAGTAGATAGACGTTATAACAGGTTTATAGGTGAACCAAATTAATGGTTGTCTTGGTTCGACGACCCGTTTATTAATCCTTATATTTACTACCTATATTATAATTGCGAAGGCTGTCTGTAAACTTTTCACAGATTAGACAATTGAATCGTATTGAAATGTTAAAACATACACGGGATACAGATAAAGATATAGGGTTATTTTATCTCGACAAAAATGAGTATTCCCAAGGAATCCATTTATTCCCAAGGATTTTGGCGAGCTTCGTGGTGCAGTGGTTAACACACTAGGCTGCGATACGAAGGTTCCCGGATTCGATCCCCGGTCAGGTCAAGATGGAAAACGATATTTTTCCAATAATTTTTAAAAAATATAGTATCGTTAGTATCCTACGACACAAGTTCACAACTTACTGTGGGCCTAACTCAATTATGTGATATTTCCCTATATATTTATTTATTTTATTTATCATTTATCCACATCAACGCGAACGGAGTTGTGGGCGAAAACTATTACAGTATACTGAACTAGTATTACTACGGGAAAATTTTAAGTGTGTCTGCATACTTCACATGCACACACTTGCATGATTCCCAAAGGCGGTGCCTAGGGATACTTATGCTCATCAGAATTTAGCGTATCGTGAAGTGCTATGAGACTCAAGCCATAATTTTTACCAATTTGTATAGATTATTGAATCAAGACTAAGCTCGTTCCATCAAATTGTAGTTCAGCAGAAGACTTGGCATTATGTACTTTTAATCGTACATAAAAAACATTCACATTAAAAATATTAATAGGAAAATAAATAATGAGATAATTAATGGGAAAATACTAGCTTTCGCCTGGGGCGACGCGCGAAAGCTAGTATGTTCCTATTAATTATCCCACTATTTATTTTCTTATTAATATTTTAGCGTTAGTATAAATCCCTCAAGTACAGTACTTTTTCCGGGATGAAAGGAAGCCTACATTCTCTGTATTCCATACAACGCACATTCAAAATTTAATGCTCGCATAGTAATCGCATTAGTAGTTACGGTGTGAAAACGTCACAAATAAATACATAACTAAGAAAAATCTATTTATAATATTAGTGAGGATTAATCCTACCCTATGGTAGGATTAATACAGTACATTTTTTTCTGCAAGATACGGTCCACTTTGGTTAAGAGACTTTATTCAGTTTTTCCTTTTCCATAGCTAGTCCATAATATTTAAAGTCATTGGGCTGTTTGGTGTTCTCGCTCAGCACAACGAGTGCCTCTGAAAACAGAGCTCCATGCAAGAACTTCCGCAAAATTTTAGGTTTTGCGTCGGCGAGGCGGGAATTTGCACGTAATTTTAAAAACACCGTTGTGAATATATAACAGGCATTTTTAGGGCATTCACAATGCTTATCTGACTTAGTATTATTAAAGAGAAATAAGATATGGTGAAAATTCACGGATCGTCGGATCAAGCCCTGCCCGCATGGATTATAACACCACTTCTTCCTTTAATAATAGGTACCGTTATAAAAATTATCCAATGACATTGTATAGTGTTACTGTTACACGTATGTGTGTTACTGCAGCAAGCACACACAGTAATAGGGCAATCGGTATCCATTGCTCATTTTCTCACATACTAAAAATATTTATTTGTAAACAAAGCCAAGCTTTAAAAAAATATTTTTGTAATATGCTGTTGTTTTGCGTATTGATACTGTAAAATGTTGTCTGAAGCAATAACAAGCACATGGGTTTATGTAGTTTAACCTTCCAAGACACATGGGTTCCAGAATGTCTATGGGTCTCCTAGGAAAAAATTATTAATGCGTGTCTATAGAGGATTTTATGTCCTTGTTCTTCTCCTTCACCAGAAACCAGAATGGACTTTTATAATTATTCAAAATTTTCTTCAATCCGACGTCATAAAGCTTGTAAAATTTGAGCCATACACACGTAAAGACCTACATTGCTAGTTCATCATTATCATGTCATCATCAGGTCTTTTTTAGTCTCCACTGCAGGAGCACGACCCTCTCTGTACTACTAGAGCCATATTTGGCAAGAGCAGTAAGAGGACTTGGCCTACACTCTCCATGCTGGCCAGACGGGTTGGAGAGGTCTCATAGATGTTTATAAGTTTTATTTAGCTTGTATTTCTACGACAGTCGCCTTCTACGACATCCACGGGAAGACTTGGAGTGCACCTATTCTACTCTGCCGGATACTACATGGCTAGTTAAATAAAAGCTTTTAGATACTATCAGAAAGACTTGTATGTATGTACGCAATAAATCATTAGATAGAATTACGTGCAACACAATAGTGTCTGTGAACAATGCAGTAAAATGCAAAATTTAAGGAATTTCGAAGTTTCTCGCTAACCGTGGGCGCTATGAATGGCGCGAGGATTGTGCGATCTAAGTTCACCGCGGCGCGTTTTAATTTCGAGATTTGCATTTCTTTTTATTTAACAGTTGCAAAGCCGTGAACAACGCGCTAAATGGCAAATTTCAGGAATCGTTACAATTTATTCGTCGCTGGTGGGCGCTGTGAATGGCGAGTATTGTGCAAATTTTGCGTGATCAACGTTTAGTGCGACGCGAGCAACATTGCATTTTTTACCATTTGCGAAAACTTTATTTGTTGATAACCTTATACATTTTTGAAGTGAAATTTTTTTTTGCGGCGTTGTGCCCTGTTTGGGATGGATAAAAAACTCGCGTCTGGAGACGTGACCTGATCGAACTTCGTAAGAGGGACACGTGACCTGAGACTGCCGCAAAGGCGAGTTTTCGCTTTGCAACCCGTTGTCTTTTTTTCTTTTTCGATGCAATAGGATTGTTTTTAAATTGCCATGAAGTTAAATTGTCACGTTCTTGAAAAATATTTCATTCAGAAGTAGAGTTAGCCAATGGCGTAATTTATTCATTATTCGAGTTATCTTGTTTATCAACGAAATAGTGTAAATTATTTCGTTTATTCCTCAGAGCTCCTGATGACAATTCTTCACATATTAACTAGTATGATCATAGACGACGCAGCAACGCGGACCAACACCAGCCCGCTAAGTAAACCTCACTACAGGCACACTATGACTGACAATTCTATTTTAAGTTATTCCACACATTGTTCATTGACATTTATAATATCAAATTACTCTGATTTAAACAGTTAAATCAGAGTAATTTGGTATTATAACAAGTGGCTCCCACCAATTCCCACCAAAAACTCACCTTTACGTAACATCAAAACACCCTGTGTTTAATTTTCTAAAGTAAGTCTTTCTTATCGTGTATATTGACCGTGTTTCGTGTCTTGTAAAATAATTTGGTTTAATGAGTATTAAATTGGTAATCTCGTGGCCGGCCGCCCGATTAAAACCTTTTTTGGATATATTTGTGCGCGTTATATTTTCCTAAAACAGTACGTTTAATGGTTTTAATTTTTAATAGCACAGAGAATAAAAAATACTAATTGCTAAACTATTTTTTAAATAAATATATACGGACAAATCACACAGATTGAGCTAGCCCCAAAGTAAGTTCGAGACTTGTGTTATGGGATACTAACTCAACGATACTATATTTTATAACAAATACATATATAGATACACATCCAAGACCCAGGCCAATCTGAAAAAGATCATTTTCCATCATGACCTGGCCGGGGATCGAACCCGGTCACTCCGTGTCGCAGGCTGGCGTGTTGACCGCTGCGCCACGGAGCTAGTCATTAATACAAAACGCAACTGGGGAATAATAACATGGATACAATAGTAGAAGATCTTAAACTTTAAAGGTACGCTGTGAATCATTACGATTACGACAGCGGACAATTACATGCAGCACAATAGCGGCTGTGAACCACGTAAAATGCAGAATTTCAGTAAATTCCGAAGTTTTCCGCTGCCTGTGGACGCTGCCGCGAGAATTGTGCGAAGTTTGCGCTATCAACGTTTACCGCGGCATGGGCTAACAATGTAGATTTCAACGTTTAGAAAAGCTTTTATTTAATACTTTTATCTCATTCTACGAATGGTCAGCACATCATTAGTGTTTTACTATCCGTTCAGTCTCTATCAAGTGTATTTTTGGTTGCATCCCTTCCTCTACGGAAGCGGATATTAATTATTATGACAAAGTGTGAGTTTATTTGTACATAACTCGATATAAACGATTTATTCTTAACGCAGTATCTCTATACCTATCGTCACATTATTTTAGGTGACGACATAACGACCATCGTTTTGCAGACTCTATGTTTTTAAAAATATATACAACTAGCTTTCGCCCGCGGCTCCGCCCGCGTTAATGTCGATCCCTCGGGAATAGTACTTTTTCCCGGGATAAATGGTAGCCTTTGTCTTTCTCCATACTCCAGAGAACTTCTATGCAAAATTTCATGATGATCGGTTCAATAGTTACGGCGTGAAAGCGTAACAAACAAACAAACAAACAAACTCACTTTCGCATTTATAATAATAGTTAGGATTAGGATATATTTAGTGCTTATCAAGATGAAAAGCTGAGAGATACTGTTAATATATGATTCAATCGCAATCCTATACTAACTAATATTATAAATGCAAAAGTGAGTTTGTTTGTTTGTTTGTTTGTTACGCTTTCACGCCGACTGAACCGATCATCATGAGATTTTGCATACAAGTTCTCTGGAGTACGGAGAAGGATATAGGCTACCTTTTATCCCGGGAAAAAAGTACTGTTCCCGAGGGATCGACATTGACGCAGGCGGAGCCGCGGGCGAAAGCTAGTTTCATATAAACGTCCATTATTAACTGCAGTCGATTCTTATAAAAAAAATCGCCTATGGTAAAGATATACCTATAAAATCTAAAGATATTATGATTAACTATAAAATCTAAAGAACAGTTCTTGCCGGAGGAGCTGCGTCTATTTTTCTATGTTCTCCGATAGCTTTTTTTCCATTATACAGTACAACTCTTACTTTCTTCTATTAAATGTGATATTTCCATTAAATAAGCAGTATTCACCAACTTAACAAAATTAAATATTCATCCGATAACTATTATACCAAACTATATCACCCACGTATCGTTAGTTCACATTTCCGATGACTTGAAACTACGTTCTGAACTAAAACTAAGCTTAACTGGCCAGGTTATGCAATAGTAGTCTTCTCTCTATTTTCTAACTTCTAGAACGAAACCTCGCTCCTTACAGTGTGCTTATAAATTTGTTGGTATTGTGAGGAAGGCTATATGGGTCCATCAAAAATACTTTGTTACTGCTAGATAATAAACTACTTTATTACACCACGAAACAGGAAAATATACGTAGAGAGTTATTACACTGTGTGTACGGCACTAAAGGTATTGGTTGGCTGACTACAACAGCAGTGCAAAACAGTTTTATATACTTAAAAGAAAAATGATTGCACCTGCATGCACTATGTCATAATCTAAGTTGTGGTAGAGCCACGCTACCGACAAAAGTAAGCTAGTAGCATGAATGGGCCGGCTCGTCCGGGGCAGTACCACACTCTCACACAAAATCGACGTTTGAGTGGAAGCTTTGCCGCTTCTTTGCTTCGTTTGGTGAGTGAGAGAGCCGGAGGCCCGTCCTTCCCTCATTTCTTCCCCCCCCCACACCCCACTCCTTTAAAGGCCGGCAACGCTCCTGTTACACCTTGGTGTTGCAGTTGTCCATAGGCTGCGGTGATCGCTTACCATCAGGTGACTCGCTTGCTCATTTGCCGTCCTATAACATAAAAAAATAATAATACACTGCTTTACTAAATTATTTATAACAGTTTGCTATCGTAGCACATAATTAAACTAGCTATTTTTGGAGTTGAATATTATTATTTAAAGCTATCTTATCAACTGAAATTTGGGATATGTAGACTTCTCTTTATTTTTTTACTTTTTACTAACATTTTTGTAAGTTTAGCGCTAAGAAATCGCCCTCCTTACAGTTTGCTTTACGAACGTCTTCGTTGACTGTCGGAGCACGTACTCGAAATATTTTCTGCTGGTAATTCTCGCGAACAAAATATTCGAGACACTCGCGGTGCATCACTACATCACGGGCCAGGTGTTCGTTTAATGCTGTAACGTGAGAAAGTATTCTCAAGGAATTCTTGTATCCACGTTGCTTGCATTAACATTTGTATACTGTATACTTAGGATACACCTCGAAAGATACGTTGATTTAGGTCAGGACTGTCATCTTCAACGTTTGCAGGTGTTGTACCCGGCCTCCAATGGGCAGCAGCGTCGGAAGCACAAGAAGCCAAAAATCTGCGCTCGTCAAACCGCCTACTAAGCGTGTTGAGTATGGTAATAGCCATCCATGTAACAAAAAACAACCTTGGCAGAGGCCTGGCCTTTTCCAGCAGTGGACTACTTACGTCTGAAAGGACGAAACGAATATCATAAAGAGAAAATAATTGATTGCTGTGTTTGTAATGGATAAGCTCTATTCAACTGATTTTAAAAAATCCTTGTACCTGTAGAAAGCTATCTTACTATCGAGTAACATACTAGACATAGCTATTATCTGATAAAGCAAATTACTCAAATAGGATTGGTGTCATTTTATAGTATTCCTAGTAGTAGTAGTACATGGTGTCAGTGAGCCCCGAACTCGTAATCTTGCGGACTTAATATTGGAGACACGTGCGGTGCATATCACTATGTCATGGATAAGGTGTTATGTGAGAAAATATTGTATATAGTAATTTATGTGTATAATAAGTATGACCTACGTTAGTGGCATGCATTGCATATTAAATGTTTTCATAAGGTCTCGGCTCGGTGAATCTTTCTTAAATTATAAATGTAGAAAGTTCGTAAGGATGTTTGGATAATGTTTCTTACTCCTTCACGCAAAAACATCTGAATGGACGAATCTTTACAATATTGCTACAAATTCCTTTAACTAAAGCTTCAAATTCTTGTCTTTGAAGGAATATCAGACGGACTGTAGGTCGTAAAAATTTTGCCATCATCTCTAAAATATATTAGTTTAGAATGTAACCGAGACATGATCAAATGAGAGAGATATGAATAAGCTTCTTAGGTGTCTGCTTGGTATTTCAGGCCCTAATTAGAGTTAGCTCGGCCGTAAAGCGCACAAAGTCTGAATTGGATCAACAAGGCATAAAAAGAAGCTGTATCGCTTATTAATAACTTTAAAATTTCAGTGCGATTGTAGCTTTTATTACAAATTAAAAAGCATATGCATAATATAATTTTAAATGTGGTGTGTAAGCCTTAGAACAACGAAATTGACAAAAGCTAATGTTAACAGCTTCTTGATCTGAGCAAGTCGACCGGGCCTGGTATTCCGGACGCGCGGGCATTAATTAAAGATGGTGGAAACCCGAGAAGCTCTAGAATGTAGGGAGCTGGATTTACAAGCAATAAGAAGCAGCTGCATCGCAAGGAATGTTATTAATCATCTGGCTACGAGCGAGGTCCTTATCCATAGCCAACGGCTTTGCAGTAAATCTTCGTTCCCGCCGAACGAATTCCGAGAATTTTAACGCCATAGTGCGAATTTTAAGAAGTTAGGTTACTGAAACTTGGTAGAAAGTTGGGTGTTTGGAATTTGATTGTCATTAAAAGTCCTGGCAGGTATCCTGTATGCTAGGGTAGGTCAATTGTTCTTTTTTCCAAATCTTTTTGTAATAGTGAAACTACGTTGTATTTTAAGATCATCTATAAATGTGTAAAGTATCTTTAATTTCTTTTCAGTGTAATTACTCAGCGCATCGATCCGATTAAGAGTTCTGGAAATTACAGTTTATTAATACGTATCTCAGTGATACATGAGAATTACGAGAATTAGATGAAATAATAAGGCTATAAGAACTAGCCGTAATGGATGTTTTTAATTTCTGGCTACGATAAGGTTTTTATATCTGCGTTAACACTAAGAGAATGCTAAGAGTGCAATAGCCACGACTAGCGCAAATCTCGAGACGGTTTCGGTGATGCCTGTCGAAAACAGTGTGGGGTTTGAGAATTATCGATTGACAGTCATGGCATTGGCCGAGACACCTAAGAACATTGAAGGTTAGACTTACAAGCAAAAAGAATCAGGATTGTATTAACCTAGATCTACGAGTGCCGGCTGGACAGCCAGCTCTCTAACTTCTTAGCTCTATTAAATCTCCGTTTCGACAGAGCAAATGCTGAAATAACATGAACCGTGAAGCGGTTGTATCAGATCTAGAGACTTCAAAGCGCAATAACATTTTCTTTCAACGAGCCAAAGCTCGTAGAAAATGTGTTATCTACCAATAAGCAGTTGCATCAGCTATAACCAGTCCAATAGGGTCCACACTTAGATCTCCAAGCAATAACAGCTAAGTATCAGTAAACCAGATTTCAAAGCTCTATAAAATTTTCGCTTACACCGACGGAATGCCTGCAATAACCCGAAAATCAAGGTAGTTGTAGCAGCTCCAGCTAGTCCTGGATGTTCGAGACTAAGATTTACACGCAATAGAAACAGCTGCATCGCGAATGCCAATAATCTGGAAAGACGAACAGCAGCGGGGAGCAGTCTGTGGCACGTCGAACCGACACACGCCAACCTCCTTCAAAAATATCTAATAGAGATTATGACGAGAGTACGACATCCGCCGCACGTCATGGTCGCTTGGAAGAGGTTTTAAGCGTACTTATTTAACAGAGTCCCCAAACAAGAAACATGGTTTTTGTAGTTGAACATTGTACCGCGATATGGATCCCTTAGTGTGTTTACTTTGCGACATATTTAGCCAGTGTTTAATTTAATTCACAAATTATATAATTACTAAAGTATTTTCCTTATAACATTTCGCTCGCAATATATTTTCTTTTATCTTAAGTGTCATCTTGTATAATTATGTTCATTAAATATTAAAGAATGTGTTCCTGCCAAGAAAATAAAATATTACCAAAACACATTCATGAGATAATGAAACATATTTTCTCTAGGGAGTACAAGTCAATATTAATTATTTTTTCTACGTCATACACAATAGGATTTTATTTGTTTTCAGCCACGCTGGGGAAACTTATTCAATAAGGAGTCTCAGTTTTATGTAAGTATAAATGAAAATATAAGTAAGTATAAATGAAGTGTAAAGAAATTAAATCTACAAAAATGTAAAATAACAATATTATTTAGTTACATTTATTGACGTAATAACGTCTTATAATGGCTGAACGCTGGCTGCACGCACAAAAAAAGTATCACGTTCCGTGTGCAAGCAAGAGCGCGAAATAAGCGCTAGAGAGGCACAAGCGATAGAGAGGCACAAGTGATAGAGAGGCACAAGCGATAGAGAGGCACAAGTGAAAGAAAGGCACAATCGCCGCAGCGTTCGGCTTGTGACGCATGTACCACTCTTCCACCGTTATTATCACGTAACATCATCCGTCCGACTTTACAGACAAGTTGTTTTTTTATATCTTATATACTGAAAAAAAAAACCAATCCAGCCGTTTCGATAATACAAAGTAATAAGAAATATTACGTACACAAAAACATTACCTTCTGCAGTCGGGTAATTAGTGACTTGACTTTGTCAGAACAAGGATCGTAGGGAAGGCTTTATCAAGACTTAGGCCGCGATTTCATTAAAATTCATAGAAGGCTTTGTTTCGACGCGCTGTTACAAGAAGAGCACTGAGCGGCAGCTCCGTTTATTCAGAAAATTCGTTGGAAGACTGTTTTTCAAAGTCAAATTTAAACGCTTCGGTCGAAATTAAAACGCTGATTTATACAATTAAATTCTTATCAAAAGTGTAAAAATAAGGTTATTATTTTATCAATCACTAGTTTTCATAACAAAGAATAAGTTTTAGACGCACCCAACGGAAAATTGACGTTATTTACTCGAAGTTCAGTAAATAAAAATACGATGGAAATTCCACGTAAATATCAATCACAGCCAAGAGAAAACTTATCTGCCCAGATATTAGACCCAGCTTGAGCGATTTTTTGCCATTAAAACCGAATGAAAAACGGAATTTAATTAGAATTGTTGATGTTATTTTGTAGATTAATAATAATAAAATTTAATAATAATAAAAAAAATAATATTCATCAAGACGTTAACTCTACAGTTGATTGTAGTCTCCTTTTAGGCATCAAAATGCCTGTGCCAGGAGACACCGCTCTTCCACAATAACTAGGTATAATTAAAATTAAGCTATATAAATCTAGACATGGGTATTTATGACTTAGATTATTTTTATATTTACACGTATACAAGAATCGTTTGTTTAAAGTAATAAGGTTATACAGTTTAGGTTTTAGATATGATTGAAATGTTAACTATGTTTCCACGTGGTAATAAAAATATTTTTCGGAACCTTACTCAATAGTGGCGCCAACTTGTGATCACACACGGTAGCTCTCATTTCTATAAAATTTAATAAAAATCATTCGAAAAGTGACGATTATTCCACAGAGTACTTTTGTATACACTGGATTATTCATAAGCATACGAGTACTACCCGAATTATATTGCTTATGTTTGGCATGGCTTAGATTTGCGAATTAAAAAAACGAAATAAAAACTATTCCAGTTCTCCAGTGAAACCCAACAACAGAATATTGGCGTTAGTACTATTACTTATTCTGTGATATTGGGCTTTCTGTCAGTTGGATTTGCCGACGGATTTATAATTAAATTATGTAATAAATAGAGATATATAAAAATACAGTTATTCTAGATAAAAATTACAGTGAGTGACATTCGCATCAACTTCTTTTCCTACTAAAGAAAACAATTCCTACTAGAGAAAACAATTTAGTATCTATTAAGATACTGAATTGTTTTCTCTAGTAGGAATCCCCAGGTCGCCTATTGTTGGCCTTTGTGAGGCTAAGGGTATGAACCGTCCCTGACGCAGCATTACCTGTCAGGATCGACCGAAATGCTCTCACGTTTTTACGCCTGTAATGCCAGAGAGATGGAGATTGCCCACCATTATCTTTTAGAGGACCTAGTCGTCCCTAGTATAAGTATTTCCTATCTGCTTTATCAGATTTCCGTTATTCATCATCATCATCATCATATCAGCCGCAAGAAGTCCACTGCTGGACATAGGCCTCCCCCAGGAATTTCCAATACGACCGGTTGGAAGCGGCCTGCATCCAGCGTCTTCCTGCGACCTTAGTCAGGTCATCCGACCATCTGGTTGGTGGATGTCCGACGCTGCGCTTGCCGGTACGTGGTCGCCATTCGAGAACCCTTCTGCCCCATCGGCCATCGGTTCTACGCGCTATGTGCCCCGCCCACTGCCACTTCAAAGAGCTAATCCGCTGAGCTATGTCGGTGACCTTCGTTCTCTTACGAATCTCCTCGTTTCTGATTCGATCTCGCAGAGAAACACCGAGCATAGCTCTCTCCATAGCTCTTTGAGCGACTTTGAGCTTTCTTATGAGGCCCATAGTAAGGGACCACGTTTCGGACCCGTACGTCATCACTGGTAACACACATTGATTATAGACTTTCGTCTTTAGGCACTGAGGTATTTTGGACGAAAAGACACTACGGAGCTTCCCGAACGCTGCCCAGCCGAGTCGGATTCGACGAAAGACCTCGTCCTCAAAGCTGGAGCTTCCAACCTGGATCAAATGACCCAAGTAGACATATCGGTCCACAGCTTCAAGGATGGAGTTCCCAACAGATACTGGTGAAGGCACAACATGGACATTCGACATTATTTTCGTCTTGTCCATGTTCATTTTAAGGCCCACTTGTTGGGAAACTCCGTTGAGGTCATTGAGCATAGTACTTAAGTCCTCCAGCGTCTCCGCCATAATAACGACGTCATCAGCAAATCGAAGGTGAGTGATATACTCGCCATTGATGTTGATGCCAAGTCCTTCCCAATCCAGGAGCTTGAAGGCATCCTCCAGAGCAGCGGTAAACAGTTTCGGAGATATCACGTCTCCCTGTCTTACGCCTCGCTGCAATGGTATAGCCTTCGTGTTCTGCTCCTGTACTCGAACTGACATACAGGCGTTTCTGTATAAGCACTTCAACACTTCGATATACCGATGGTCGATGCGGCATCGCTGAAGGGACTGAAGCACGGCCCATACTTCGATCGAATCAAAGGCCTTCTCATAGTCCACAAACGCTAAGCATAATGGCCGGTTATACTCTCTGGTCTTCTGTATAACCTGCCGCAGCGTATGGATGTGGTCTATGGTACTGTAGCCTTTTCGGAAACCGGCTTGTTCGGGAGGCTGGAAGGCATCGAGCCTGTTCGTGAGACGATTCGTGATCACCCTCGAAAACAGCTTATAGACGTGGCTCAGGAGTGTGATGGGTCTGTAGTTCTTCAGTAGAGTATTATCACCCTTTTTGAAGAACAAAACCACCACACCCCTTTTCCACGCCTCTGGCGTAATTCCCTCGAACAGAACGGAATTAAAGAGCCTCTGAAGGACTTTCAGTACCGGCGTTCCGCCCGCTTTCAGAAGCTCTGCTGTAATTCCGTCCTCGCCCGGCGCCTTGTTGTTCTTAAGCTGTTTGAGGGCAATCCTAATCTCGTACAGGCTGATGTCCGGGATGTCTTCGGTATAGTGTCGGGTTAGCTTGGCTCTTGGATCTTTGGCCAAGCTGACAATGGGTTTGGCTATTGAGGTATAGAGCTGTCCATAAAACCTCTCAATCTCTCCCAGCACCTCGGCCTTTGTCGAAGCCACACCGCCGTCCTCCGTCTTCAGCTTTGTTAATCGACTTTGCCCAATAGACTCCACCCTTGCGAACACTTTGGAGCCTTTGTTTTGCTCTATCGTCTCCTTAATACGCTCGGTATTAAAGGAGCGACTGTCGTGCCGCAAGGATTTTTGGATTTGTCTATTGAGCTGTCGATGTACATCCGCGTCATCCGAGGTCTGCAGCGGCATGGATCGTCGCGTGGCCATCAAATTTAGGGTCTGGGGTGAGATCTTTTGAGATTTATGTTTGGGGCGGGACCTAAAAAACTTCGATCCCACCTCCTGGACAGTCTTTACCAACCCATTGTTTAACTCGTCCACTGAAACGCAATCTTTCAGGCAATCGAAGCGATTCGAGAGTTCCAGTTGGAAACTGTCGACATTTTGGATATGGGTCGGTGATGGTCGGAGAGAAGACTTCATCAAGCGAGTCCTCTCTCGTCTGAGATTGATATTCACGATGCCTCTCACGATTCGGTGATCACTACCGATTTTAATCCTATTGATCACAGAGACATCGTTAAATATCTCTCTCCTCGTCGACAAGATGAAGTCTATCTCGTTTTTGACAGGGGGTTGGTCCCTTCTGCTGGGTCCCATCCAAGTCCATTTTCTATGAGGCGGCTTCTGGAAGAAAGAGTTCATCGCATAGAGTCCCTCTTCTTCCAGAAAATCAGCCAGCCTATGACCCCTGTCATTCCGGTCTCCATATCCAAATTGTCCCAGTCTGGACTCTCCATCGCTCCGCTTGCCAAGTATTGCGTTGAAATCCCCCATAACAATCGTATAATAGGTTTTAGAAGCGTGTATGGCCCTACTGATGTCTTCATACACCACTTCCACCTCTTCATCTGAGTGTTTCCCGGTCGGCATATATACCTGAATTACCTTCAACGAGTATCTTTTAGATACTCTGAGTATCAGGTATATTACCCTGCTGGAAACACTATCGATGGTTATGACGTTGTTGATGAGGGACTTGTGGACGAGAAACCCGACACCATGCTGTGACTTTTTTAAGTCACCCTCCCGGTGATAGAGTAGGTTACCAGACTTTAGGGTTGTC
This sequence comes from Elegia similella, assembly GCA_947532085.1. Lineage (NCBI taxonomy): Eukaryota > Metazoa > Arthropoda > Insecta > Lepidoptera > Pyralidae > Elegia > Elegia similella. The sequence goes on from OX383942.1 coordinate 354,862, forward strand.
GTGCCCTCTCCTTCTCTTCGGACTTCAGACAGACCCATTATGTCCCATCGTAACCTACTCATCTCCTCTTCCACTTCCTCTACCTTCTCGTCTAGCCTCATTGTGCGAATATTGTGTGTTACCAGGGCCAGTCTCTGTTGGGGGTGGTAGCCGGATCTCTTCCGGAGATTTTTCGCACCCCCTGCCCCGCCGTTACCGTGACCGCTACCGGAGTCAGGAATAGCGGGGCCGCCGGGGACTGGGGGCCTTGGTGTATTGTTTATATTCATGAGGGGTATTGCCGTACTCACCACGCTTGGCAAACGGGTTGGTGAGCGCAGTTAGTTTGGCTTATATCGGTTCCGATGCTGCTGCCCATCGAAACCACTTTGAAGCGTGGGAGGGGAAGGAATTTATTGTGCTAAGGGAACGGGAAAAGGTATTTGGGATGCTACTTGCTCGGAAGGATTGGGGATAAGAAAGTAGCAGCTCGGGGAGGCCGGGCGCGCGTACCCGATGTCATACGTACAATCACCGGACTGGCAATTAAGTATGACACCCCTGGCCGTATATATTATTATATTTCCGTTATTAAATATAATAAATATATATATATATATACGGACAAATCACACAGATTGAGCTAGCCCCAAAGTAAGTTCGAGACTTGTGTTATGGTATACTAACTCAACGATACTATATTTTATAACAAATACATATATAGATACACATCCAAGACCCAGGCCAATCTGAAAAGATCATTTTCCATCTTGACCTGGCCAAGGATCGAACCCGGGCACTCTCGTGTCGCAGGCTGACGTGTTGACCGCTGCGCCACGGAGCTAGCCAAATATTACCTAAATTCCGATTAGATATTTACACACAATGCCTATTTCTGGCAGAAGTAATGGAGGGGTTTGCTATTGATTTCTCCATTTAACACACTACCACTATCAGATTGCCTAAACTTATTTTTTTTTTCTTGTACGTTTTATTATTTATTTTAATAAAAAATATTTTATAATAAAACCGACTTTAATCAAATTACTAAACCGATTGTGATAAAATTTAAACGGAACGGAATTTGATAGCATACGTTTTAAATCAAAAAAGATCTTTTAAAATCGGTTCATTAATAACGAAGTCCTGAGGTAACAAACATTAAAAGAACATATAGCCAAATTGATAAACTCCTCCTTTTTTGCTGAAATGGATGAAAAGATGATGCAGAGTATTTTGTACGTAATTTTTTATTACCTTATCATATAAATAAATAAATATATACGGACAAATCACACAGATTGAGCTAGCCCCAAAGTAAGTTCGAGACTTGTGTTATGGCCCATAACACAAGTCTCGAACTTACTTTGGGGCTAGCTCAATCTGTGTGATTTGTCCGTATATATTTTATGGGATACTAACTCAACGATACTATATTTTATAACAAATACATATATAGATACACATCCAAGACCCAGGCCAATCTGAAAAAGATAATTTTCCATCTTGATCTGGCCGGGGATCGAACCCGGTCACTCCGTGTCGCAGGCTGGCGTGCTGACCGCTGCGCCACGGAGCTAGTATATAGTCAGTATTTTAAATCTATTTCTGTATAATGTAAATTGTAAATTTTATTTCTTTTATTAATCTGAATATGGATCTTAATTATCCGAAATAAATGAATTTTATTTTAATATATTATATAGGTAGATATTAAATCACAAGAAAAAAGGGATAACAATATTGTTCGGTTTTCTAAGCTTAAAGGTTTCTCATGTGAGACCAACGACGAACTAACAAAAACACAAGGGACCATCTGTTTGTAAATTGCCTAGCATAGCACACATGCTCGCATACTAGTAAATATACTACGGAACTGGGCAATGGTAAATTTGGACATTAGTCAGATTGGAATTCAAACTCAGAACTACGAATAATTTTCGTTGAATCCCAGTTTAATATTTTAGCATTGGATCCTGCAAAACATTATCATGTAACACAAGAGATTGGTTCCATTTATTTCCTATTGCCGTATTATCTCGAAAGTTGAACAAAACTTAGCTGTCTGTAAAGTCAGTTTACGGACGATAATTGTACGTGAAAACGGTGGAAGAGAGATAGATGCGTCACAAGCCGAACGCTTAGACCGACCGTGCCTCTCTATCGCTCGTTTGGCGCTCTCGTTTTCATATGGCACGTGGTGCATTTTTATGCGTACAGCCGACATAATTTATTCCAAAGATTCTCGAAAGTACGTAAAACATACAAAATTGTTACCATGCACGTGATTTGTAGCAGCGTCAGTTAGATTTAAGTAGGTCTGCTTCATCGAAACTATAAATAAGTTGCTTTAGACATTCCGTAGAAAGAATTTCCTATTATAAACTTGTAAAAGATAATAATAAAGACACAAAAGATTAAATTCGTTACTAAATTCGCCTCAAATAAAAGTGACAGGCAGCAAGGAAAACAAAAAGGTAATCTAAGCCGGAGCGGAGAGATTAGTATAACTTCGGTACTTACAGCGGCTGAGCCCGGGTGAAGAGGGGGGAGAGGGGGGCGGAATATACCGTCCCGATGTCAAATTTTTCAATATATTATGAGCGACCAACAAATATTTGTGTTGTTCTCGTATAACAAAATATTTTCACGGTAATGTAAGTGAAAATGATTTATCGGGTGCGTATTGTTTGATATAATAACAAATTATATATTTTCATTTCAAGAAAGTTCAAAAGATATAACGTTAACTTCACATAATAATTACTGATTATATTCTTAAAACGTATAATATTCATAAAAGTTTCAATTTGGAAAGCATAAACCTATTTTTATAACGTAAAATATCACCTGTTATACAACTTGTGCAGTATACATGCCAAAATGTATACCATTCAAAAAGTATATTATTTAAAATAAATATGAATCTAAATTTATAAAAATCTATACCAGCTAATTACTCTAGAGTCTAGAGTAATTAGCTGGTATATTTTATTAGTTATAATACGTATACATTTAGATTTTTATAAATTTAGATTCATTATTTCGTAGGTATTACTGAAATAATTCAAATTCGCAAAACAGACATGGGTCTAGACTCTAGACCCATGTCTGTTTTGCGAATTTGAATCGAAATAATTCTAATTCGTGCAAGCTCATGAACATCTATTTTCTTATAAAAAATGCAGAGTAGCCAGCTAAAGGTGCATCATTCAAACAGATGAAGGTAATCGATTCTATAAGTAAAGCAAACGAAAAGTAAAACAAGAACTTATTAACCTCATAGGATTACAAAAAAAAAAAAACTATAACAAACAAAAAAACTTATTACAATATTTTATTGTATGTCAATATTAGGATAAACTATAAAATAAATAAAAAAATGTGATACATACAAAAAGCGCGTGCATTTTGTAGGTATAAATTTTTTTTTATAACTTTTACAATATTTTATTGTATGTAAGTTAATATTAGTATAAAGTATAAAAAAAATGTGATACATACAAAACGCGCGCGTTTTGTATGTATCACAATTTTTTAAAGTAGAAAGATTACTTTTACAGTATTTTATTGTATGTAAATATTAGGACAAAGTATGAAATAAATAAAAAAAAAATATTTGTTTACTTATATATATATATATATATATATTCATTATTTTTTTTAAACTTATATTAGAGGCTATGGCTTGAAAAAATTCACATTCGGAATATTCAGATTTTCGTTTTAATATTTTGTTGTCTTTCTTCTTGTTTTATTAATCTTTTTTTTGCATTTACGAGATCGTCAGGTCGCTATTAATTTTCAGCTAGGCGTTATTTAAAAAGAAAAAATAATTTAGTAACCGACTTAAAAAAAGGAGGAGGAGGAGGAGGATTATCAATTCGATTGTATGTTTTTATTTTTATTTATTTTTTATGTATGTTTGTTACGTACCGATTTTGATATTTCTTTTGTATTTAAAAGCAATTACTACCAAGTTGGTCCCATTTTAATTTGGTATAGATATAATAAAGAACTTTGGAGGTATGGAAGAAACTCCTAAAATAAAATAGTAGGTTTTTTTTTAATTCAATTATTATGTATGTATTGAGAGTCTTCTACCAATTTATTCGTATAACCAATGATTATTATCCGTACTAATATGTATATATAAAGTTTATTTTACATAACAACTAATCGATTTTTAAATTTTATAATAATAAAACGGTATAATAAAGGTTTGATATGTTGAATAATTGTTATAATAAAAGATTTTAGTTTTTTAAACTTATTTCTTTCGATTTAATCTTACTTAATAATTTCAAAATTTTGAAAATTATGCTGACCAAAATTATATGTTTCGTTAATATTTATCTTAAAATATATATATTTTGTGTTTATATGTTATATTACTTACCCGAAACAAGCAATGTATTTTATTATACATACGAGTAGATCTTCACAGTGTATTTTAGAGGATTGCCGTGATCGTATGCCACTCTGTTATAGAGATTAACACTACTTTTATTTTCTTTTTTTTGGGGTTTTTAAAGACGAAGAATAAAAAAAAAACAGAAGCGTTTTTCTTTATCATCATCATCATCATATCAGCCGCAAGAAGTCCACTGCTAGACATAGGCCTCCCCCAAGGATTTCCAATACGACCGGTTGGAAGCGGCCTGCATCCAGCGTCTTCCTGCGACCTTAGTCAGGTCGTCCGACCATCTGGTCGGTGGGTGTCCGACGCTGCGCTTGCCGGTACGTGGTCGCCATTCGAGAACCTTTCTGCCCCATCGGCCATCGGTTCTGCGCGCTATGTGCCCCGCCCACTGCCACTTTAAAGAGCTAATCCGCTGAGCTATGTCGGTGACCTTTGTTCTTCTACGGATCTCCTCATTTCTGATTCGATCTCGCAGAGAAACACCGAGCATAGCCCTCTCCATAGCTCTTTGAGCGACCTTGAGCTTTCTTATGAGCTTTCTTATGAGGAGTAAGGGACCACGTTTCGGACCCGTAAGTCATCACTGGTAACTGTGTAAGCATTAACTTTAAAACCTTAATAAAAATACCTATCTCTATTTCCGTTTCCCCTCCCATACATCCCTCCTATTTCGCCGAGACGGCCTGTGATTGGCCGAAAAGACAGTCAAGAAAAATATGGCGATCGAGTCATGTTAGCGCGTCGCTTGCGCTAATAAAACAAAAAAAATAACGTCTCCTAAGAGTTCGCTGGCCGAAAAGAACCTTAGATCTCATCCGCGAGTGTGTGATGATGTACCACAAGTGTAGGCAGTGAAAAGGAATACGGTTCAAGCAAGAAGATCGCTAGCCGGCCGGCACGAGGCCCCGTCGAAGGCGATTCCTTCACCAACTCCTGTTCACAAACGAATCCAGGTGAGTGCTTACTTTTTCCTCTACTGTGATTCTGGGGTTGACCGGAGAATGCAGTGGCTCTTTCAGGAAGACGCAACATTAATTTATGGTGCCTCCTGTGAGGAATTCCTCACGTACTTATTTCAAATTTACCCACTTAATTTCAATATTTTCAATTAAAGTTATTTCCAAATATGGATAACTAATTTATTCATAAATAGAGTTATTATAGATTCAAATTAACTAGGTACTTACCCACCTAGCATTTGTCTATTTGTCTAACAATCTCGGATCAAACAGGAAATTTCATACCTGTGCCATACCATAGTAAATACCTATTGCTTACGAGTACATACTTCTTATCTCGTTAATTCCCTTGTAATAATCCCGTAATCGGTCGATTTGTATGCCATAAGGTACTATCTTGTTACTCAGGCTTACGAACTATTTTGGATAGCCTAGATACCTACCTAAGGTTAATTAATAGCAGCGAGGTGTGTATTTATGAATATAAGTAATAGTCCGTAGTTTTAAAACCTACGTGTTTTGTGAATATCTGTTCCATTACTCAGTTTCCATTTAAACTTTTGCTACCTACCTACCTTACTCGTACTTTCACAATTAGTGCTTGGCGAAAACATGGCAGAAGGAGAATTAATGTCAACCATTAAAAAACGTGAATATGAGTTTAAAAATATGCAAATACTTTATGACTTAGCAAAAATTACGAAAGAAAATAAAACTAAATTGGCATCCTTTCGAGCTAGGTATAAAAGAATTGATATAATTCGTGATAATTTCATGGAATGCAACGATCGTGTAAACCAGTTGCAACTTAAACTAAATCCTCAATTTGTTATCGATAATAAAGCTTTGTTGTCATTTGACGAGTTATACTATTTTGTAATTGAGTTTGCTGACTCTCTCGACGTCAGTTCGCGCTCGGAACTGTGTCAAAGTCATGCGCATTCCAACTCTCAAGTAAAATTACCTAAATTGCAAATAGCTAAGTTTGATGGTAATATAGAGAACTAGAGTCTAGAGTAATTAGCTGGTATATTTTATTAGTTATAATACGTATACATTTAGATTTTTATAAATTTAGATTCATTATTTCGTAGGTATTACTGAAATAATTCAAATTCGCAAAACAGACATGGGTCTAGACTCTAGACCCATGTCTGTTTTGCGAATTTGAATCGAAATAATTCTAATTCGTGCAAGCTCATGAACATCTATTTTCTTATAAAAAATGCAGAGTAGCCAGCTAAAGGTGCATCATTCAAACAGATGAAGGTAATCGATTCTATAAGTAAAGCAAACGAAAAGTAAAACAAGAACTTATTAACCTCATAGGATTACAAAAAAAAAAAAACTATAACAAACAAAAAAACTTATTACAATATTTTATTGTATGTCAATATTAGGATAAACTATAAAATAAATAAAAAAATGTGATACATACAAAAAGCGCGTGCATTTTGTATGTATAAATTTTTTTTTATAACTTTTACAATATTTTATTGTATGTAAGTTAATATTAGTATAAAGTATAAAAAAAATGTGATACATACAAAACGCGCGCGTTTTGTATGTATCACAATTTTTTAAAGTAGAAAGATTACTTTTACAGTATTTTATTGTATGTAAATATTAGGACAAAGTATGAAATAAATAAAAAAAAAATATTTGTTTACTTATATATATATATATATATATTCATTATTTTTTTTAAACTTATATTAGAGGCTATGGCTTGAAAAAATTCACATTCGGAATATTCAGATTTTCGTTTTAATATTTTGTTGTCTTTCTTCTTGTTTTATTAATCTTTTTTTTGCATTTACGAGATCGTCAGGTCGCTATTAATTTTCAGCTAGGCGTTATTTAAAAAGAAAAAATAATTTAGTAACCGACTTAAAAAAAGGAGGAGGAGGAGGAGGATTATCAATTCGATTGTATGTTTTTATTTTTATTTATTTTTTATGTATGTTTGTTACGTACCGATTTTGATATTTCTTTTGTATTTAAAAGCAATTACTACCAAGTTGGTCCCATTTTAATTTGGTATAGATATAATAAAGAACTTTGGAGGTATGGAAGAAACTCCTAAAATAAAATAGTAGGTTTTTTTTTAATTCAATTATTATGTATGTATTGAGAGTCTTCTACCAATTTATTCGTATAACCAATGATTATTATCCGTACTAATATGTATATATAAAGTTTATTTTACATAACAACTAATCGATTTTTAAATTTTATAATAATAAAACGGTATAATAAAGGTTTGATATGTTGAATAATTGTTATAATAAAAGATTTTAGTTTTTTAAACTTATTTCTTTCGATTTAATCTTACTTAATAATTTCAAAATTTTGAAAATTATGCTGACCAAAATTATATGTTTCGTTAATATTTATCTTAAAATATATATATTTTGTGTTTATATGTTATATTACTTACCCGAAACAAGCAATGTATTTTATTATACATACGAGTAGATCTTCACAGTGTATTTTAGAGGATTGCCGTGATCGTATGCCACTCTGTTATAGAGATTAACACTACTTTTATTTTCTTTTTTTTGGGGTTTTTAAAGACGAAGAATAAAAAAAAAACAGAAGCGTTTTTCTTTATCATCATCATCATCATATCAGCCGCAAGAAGTCCACTGCTAGACATAGGCCTCCCCCAAGGATTTCCAATACGACCGGTTGGAAGCGGCCTGCATCCAGCGTCTTCCTGCGACCTTAGTCAGGTCGTCCGACCATCTGGTCGGTGGGTGTCCGACGCTGCGCTTGCCGGTACGTGGTCGCCATTCGAGAACCTTTCTGCCCCATCGGCCATCGGTTCTGCGCGCTATGTGCCCCGCCCACTGCCACTTTAAAGAGCTAATCCGCTGAGCTATGTCGGTGACCTTTGTTCTTCTACGGATCTCCTCATTTCTGATTCGATCTCGCAGAGAAACACCGAGCATAGCCCTCTCCATAGCTCTTTGAGCGACCTTGAGCTTTCTTATGAGGAGTAAGGGACCACGTTTCGGACCCGTAAGTCATCACTGGTAACTGTGTAAGCATTAACTTTAAAACCTTAATAAAAATACCTATCTCTATTTCCGTTTCCCCTCCCATACATCCCTCCTATTTCGCCGAGACGGCCTGTGATTGGCCGAAAAGACAGTCAAGAAAAATATGGCGATCGAGTCATGTTAGCGCGTCGCTTGCGCTAATAAAACAAAAAAAATAACGTCTCCTAAGAGTTCGCTGGCCGAAAAGAACCTTAGATCTCATCCGCGAGTGTGTGATGATGTACCACAAGTGTAGGCAGTGAAAAGGAATACGGTTCAAGCAAGAAGATCGCTAGCCGGCCGGCACGAGGCCCCGTCGAAGGCGATTCCTTCACCAACTCCTGTTCACAAACGAATCCAGGTGAGTGCTTACTTTTTCCTCTACTGTGATTCTGGGGTTGACCGGAGAATGCAGTGGCTCTTTCAGGAAGACGCAACATTAATTTATGGTGCCTCCTGTGAGGAATTCCTCACGTACTTATTTCAAATTTACCCACTTAATTTCAATATTTTCAATTAAAGTTATTTCCAAATATGGATAACTAATTTATTCATAAATAGAGTTATTATAGATTCAAATTAACTAGGTACTTACCCACCTAGCATTTGTCTATTTGTCTAACAATCTCGGATCAAACAGGAAATTTCATACCTGTGCCATACCATAGTAAATACCTATTGCTTACGAGTACATACTTCTTATCTCGTTAATTCCCTTGTAATAATCCCGTAATCGGTCGATTTGTATGCCATAAGGTACTATCTTGTTACTCAGGCTTACGAACTATTTTGGATAGCCTAGATACCTACCTAAGGTTAATTAATAGCAGCGAGGTGTGTATTTATGAATATAAGTAATAGTCCGTAGTTTTAAAACCTACGTGTTTTGTGAATATCTGTTCCATTACTCAGTTTCCATTTAAACTTTTGCTACCTACCTACCTTACTCGTACTTTCACAATTAGTGCTTGGCGAAAACATGGCAGAAGGAGAATTAATGTCAACCATTAAAAAACGTGAATATGAGTTTAAAAATATGCAAATACTTTATGACTTAGCAAAAATTACGAAAGAAAATAAAACTAAATTGGCATCCTTTCGAGCTAGGTATAAAAGAATTGATATAATTCGTGATAATTTCATGGAATGCAACGATCGTGTAAACCAGTTGCAACTTAAACTAAATCCTCAATTTGTTATCGATAATAAAGCTTTGTTGTCATTTGACGAGTTATACTATTTTGTAATTGAGTTTGCTGACTCTCTCGACGTCAGTTCGCGCTCGGAACTGTGTCAAAGTCATGCGCATTCCAACTCTCAAGTAAAATTACCTAAATTGCAAATAGCTAAGTTTGATGGTAATATAGAGAACTGGCAGATGTTTAAAGACAGTTATACGTCGCTTGTGCATAATAATGTTTCGTTGTGTCTGGATATGCCCTGACACTAGCTAAGGGTGTTCCTATAACATCAGCTAATTATTCTGTTGTTTATGCAGCGTTGCTAGACAGGTATGATAATAAACGTATTTTAGCTACCGCTTATTTAGAAAAAATAATAAAATTAAATCCGATCCAACGGCCATCATTATCAAACTTATCACAATTAACCAACACACTTTATGAATGTGTTAGTGCCTTGCGCGGGTTAAATATTGATGATTTAAGTGAATTTCTTTTATTTTACATAGCATCTCGGCCGCTTGATACAGAAACTAGGAAAAGGTTTGAATTACAAAATACCGAAGAAATTCCTAAATTTAATAATTTGATTGTTTATTTACAGAATTATATAAAGGTATTAGAGGTTAGTCAACCTAGTAATTTACAGTCATTCAATTCTACAAATAAACAAAACCACAATAATACAAAGAAAGATAATTTTTCTCGGCAATCAAATTCTTCCTTAATTACTTCTTCGAACTCAAATAATAATAAACCTAATCAGGCTGCCTGTGCGTATTGTCATGAAAATCATTCAATATATCGCTGTGGTAAATTACATTCTATGAATATAGGACAGCGACAAAAAATATTTAAAGAGTTACAATTATGTCAAAACTGCTTAAGGCTCGGTCACACTAGTACAGACTGCAAGTCTAAGTCCATGTGTTTCATTTGTAACTCAAAACATAATACATTATTACATGAAGAACATAAAAGTTTATTAGCTAATACCATTGACCTAAAGGTTTCTGAGAATTCCAATATGAGCACTTCCCTAACTTGTACAACTCAGCCAAACATATCAAAGTCACCTATGAGTACCAAAATTATTGGTTCAGCAGTGGTTCGGTTGAGAAGAGTGGATGGTTCATTGAAGCATGCTCGTATAGTCATAGATAGTGGTTCGATGGACTCTTTCATTACAAGTAGCTGTGTGCGACAGTTAGGTTTACATATAAAAAAGTGTAATTTAAATGTAACCGGTCTCGGTCAAAATTATGTTTGTAATATTAAAGGTTATACTTTTGGCTCTATTGTGCCTAGGTCAAATGACTCGCCCCAATTTGATATACCATTAATGGTTTTGCCTAAAATCACTTCAATGGTTCCTTCAACCTCATTACCATCAGTGGTCAAGAAAAAGTTTAAACATCTGGATCTCGCCGACCAAGATTTTGATAAATCGGGTCCGATCGATCTGTTGTTAGGAGTAGACTGTTTTGACCAGATATATACTGGTTCACGTTATTGCCCAGGTTCTGGTTTTCCATGTGCACTGTCTAGTGTATTCGGCTGGGTGATAAGTGGTCAGTTTCTTCAAAACGTGGTGGCTCAAACTCCAGCCACACCCGTTACGTCACTCATCGCGTCTTCTAGTGCGCTCGATGAGAGCGTTCAACGGTTTTGGGAATCCGAAGAGCCGTCGAAATGTAAAATTTCCGGTCCTAAGGATGAAATATGTGAAGTGGCTCAAACTTCAGCCACACCCGTTACGTCACTCATCGCGTCTTCTAGTGCGCTCGATGAGAGCGTTCAACGGTTTTGGGAATCCGAAGAGCCGTCGAAATGTAAAATTTCCGGTCCTAAGGATGAAATATGTGAAGTGGCTCAAACTCCAGCCACACCCGTTACGTCACTCATCGCGTCTTCTTGTGCGCTCGATGAGATCGTTCAACGGTTTTGGGAATCCGAAGAACCGTCGAAATGTAAAATTTCCGGTCCTGAGGATGAAATATGTGAACAAAAATATAAAAATGGCACATATCGTACCTCCGAAGGTCGTTATGTTGTACCAATTATGCTTAAAGATGATACTCCAGCCTTAGGAGAATCATATCATCAGGCTCTTAACCGTTTTCTCAACTTGGAAAAGCGTCTTGCCAGCCAGACTGAGTTGAAAACGGAGTATAAGGAATTTATGCAGCAGTACGAAGAGCTGGGACATATGCAGCCTGCTAAATCTTTGTCTACTGACCGTTATATTATTCCTCACCATTGTGTAAGACCACCCGATAGTACAACGACACGTTTACGAGTAGTCTTCGATGCCAGTAGTCGGACCTCGAATAATCTGTCACTCAAGAATATTGTTCATGTGGGTCCTAAGCTGCAAGTGGATATTGTCGATTTAGTGACAAAATTTAGACTTCACAAAATAGTTTTTACTGCCGACATCCGTCGTATGTATCGGCAAATATTGATAAGACCCGAGAAATGGACTACTAACGCTCCTCGTCTTCTTAAGGATGTTCCTCCTGAATTTTGTCAAAGTTCCAAATCCTTCGATGAATCGGGAAATGAGTTTGTCAAAATATTAGGGATACGATGGAATCCCAATAATGATTCTTTTTCATATGCCTTTTCAGACTCGTTCGAAGTCAAATTTACTAAAAGATCCATACTCTCTTTAGTAGCTCGCATTTTCGATCCACTCGGTTGGATATGTCCAGTAGCCTTTGCAGCAAAATCGCTGTTGCAAGAAATATGGCGGTTAAATTTATCGTGGGATGAGACTATTCCAAAACATTTAATCAAACAATGGCATTTAATAGCGGCCAATTTGTCTGATTTACAAAAAAATTCTCTTCCGCGGTTAGTTATACCTTCCAATCCGATGGAAGTACACTTAGTAGGTTTCTGTGATAGTTCTCTAAAGGCTATGGTTGTTGTGTGTATATTTGTGTGGTTACTAATGAGCCCAGAATTTCTACTGCGATTAGTTTACTGATTGGAAAATCTAGAGTAGCTCCTTTGAAACCTACCACAGTAAATAGACCTGAGCTAAGCGCAGCGGTGCTTCTAGCAAAAGTTCTATCGCACATGTATAATTTGCTTAAAGACCATATAACTATTAATTCTATTCGAGCTTATTCAGACAGCAGCACTACCTTGTCATGGCTTAATACAGCCCCTCATTTGTTAAAAATGTATGTAGCCAATCGTGTCATTCAAGCAACTGACTTGATTAGTACCGATCACTGGTATTATGTTTCGTCTAAGGATAACCCGGCCGACTGTTGTAGTCGCGGAGTGTCCTGTCCAGAGCTTATAGACCATCCTCTGTGGTGGAAAGGTCCTTCTTGGCTACAGGATTTGCCTAGTCAATGGCCTAACAAACGGGTTCTACTTCCAAAAGAAGACTTACCCGAGCTCAAACCACTAGAAAATAAAAGTCTTCACGTGATTAATGTGAGAAACCTACTTCTGACCTTAATTGCCAGACATTCCTCTTTTACAAAAATTCTAAGAATTGTAGCATGGTGTATTAGGTTTATTTCAAATTCGAGGGTTGCAAGGCAAAATCGAATTCTTTCATTTCTCAGTAGTCCTGAACTCGAGAAGTTAACCAAAGTATTATTTAAATTGAGTCCGTATCATTATATGTCTTCCGAAGTCAGTCGAGTGCGAGATAATGAACCATGTGTAAAGTCCATTCAAAAACTTTCACCTTTCCTGGACGATGATGGGATCGTGCGGGTGGGGGAACGCATCGATGAGGCTAATCTGTCACCATCTGCGTTACACCCTTTTTTGTTACATAAACAATGTCCAATATCTAAAATTATAATAAAACATTTTCATAAAAAATATTTGCATTGTGGACCTCGAACCTTACAATCTCTTATTCAACGCCAGTTTTGGATAATTGGATTGAGACTTCTGATACGTACCGTGCTGTCAAAGTGTATTAGATGTTTTATTTCGTGTCCGCGCTCTCGTTGGGTCATGCTTAAGAAAATTACCCAGAGATTTTGGCGCGTATGGCAGCGTGATTATCTTCATACATTACAACGAAAGAACAAAAGGTTCGTACATGAACCAAATATTAAAATAGATCACTTAGTCATAGTTAACGAACCTAATCTTCCGCCGATGTTCTGGAAGTTGGCACGGATTTTGCAAGTGCATGCCGGTTCGGATCAAGTAGTCAGAGTAGTTACTTTCCGAACTGCTAACGGAAAGACCTTTCGTAGGCCGGTAGTAAAGGTTTGTCCCTTACCAATTAGTTAAGATAATTTTTTTTTTTTTTCATAAATTACTAAAACATAAATACACACTATCCTTAGGCTAGTTAAAACTTATTTATTACTTTATCTTTCGAAAATAATATTTCTAGATATTCTTGCAATAGTGCGTAGCTATTGCTTTTGGTTTTTTATCTTTCAATTTGCATTCTCTGTGAAACCCTTGTGGATTTCAGGTGGGGGAAAATGTGTAAGCATTAACTTTAAAACCTTAATAAAAATACCTATCTCTATTTCCGTTTCCCCTCCCATACATCCCTCCTATTTCGCCGAGACGGCCTGTGATTGGCCGAAAAGACAGTCAAGAAAAATATGGCGATCGAGTCATGTTAGCGCGTCGCTTGCGCTGATAAAACAAAAAAAATAACGTCTCCTAAGAGTTCGCTGGCCGAAAAGAACCTTAGATCTCATCCGCGAGTGTGTGATGATGTACCACAAGTGTAGGCAGTGAAAAGGAATACGGTTCAAGCAAGAAGATCGCTAGCCGGCCGGCACGAGGCCCCGTCGAAGGCGATTCCTTCACCAACTCCTGTTCACAAACGAATCCAGGTGAGTGCTTACTTTTTCCTCTACTGTGATTCTGGGGTTGACCGGAGAATGCAGTGGCTCTTTCAGGAAGACGCAACAGTAACACACATTGATTATAGACTTTCGTCTTCAGGCACTGAGGTATTTTGGACGAGAAGACATAGCGGAGCTTCCCGAACGCTGCCCAGCCGAGTCGGATTCGTCGAAACACCTCGTCCTCGAAGCTGGAACTGCCAACCTGGATCAATTGACCCAAGTAGACATATTGGTCCACAGCTTCAAGGACGGAGTTCCCAACAAATACCGGTGAAGGCACAACATGGACATTCGACATTATTTTCGTCTTGTCCATGTTCATTGTAAGGCCAACCTGTTGGGAAACTCCATTGAGGTCATTGAGCATGGTACTTAAGTCCTCCAGCGTCTCCGCCATAACAACGATGTCATCGGCAAATCGAAGGTGAGTGATATACTCGCCATTGATATTGATGCCAAGTCCTTCCCATTCCAGGAGCTTGAAAGCATCCTCCAGAGCAGCGGTGAACAGTTTCGGAGATATGACGTCTCCCTGTCTCACACCTCGCTGCAATGGTATAGCCTTCGTGCTCTGCTCCTGTACTCGAACTGACATGGTGGCGTTGCTGTATAAGCACTTCAACACTTCGATATACCGATGGTCGATGCGGCATTGCTGGAGGGACTGAAGCACGGCCCATGTTTCGACCGAATCAAAGGCTTTCTCATAGTCCACAAACGCTAAGCATAATGGCCGGTTATACTCTCTGGTCTTCTGTATAACCTGCCGCAGCGTATGGATGTGGTCTATGGTACTGTAGCCTTTTCGGAAACCGGCTTGTTCGGGAGGCTGGAAAGCATCGAGCCTGTTCGTGAGACGATTCGTGATCACCCTCGAAAACAGCTTATAGACGTGGCTCAGGAGTGTGATGGGTATATAGTTCTTCAGTAGAGTATTATCACCCTTTTTGAAGAACAAAACCACCACACCCCTGTTCCACGCCTCCGGCGTAATGCCCTCGTACAGAACGGAATTAAAGAGCCTCTGAAGGACTTTCAGTACCGGCGTTCCGCCCGCTTTCAGAAGCTCTGCTGTAATTCCGTCCTCGCCCGGCGCCTTGTTGTTCTTTAGCTGTTTGAGGGCAATCCTAATCTCGTACAGGCTGATGTCCGGGATGTCTTCGGTATAGTGACGGGTTAGCTTGGCTCTCGGATCTTTGGCCAAGCTGACAATGGGTTTGGCTATTGAGGTGTAAAGCTGCCCATAAAACCTCTCGATCTCTCCCAGCACCTCGGCCTTTGTCGACGCCACGCTGCCGTCCTCCGTCTTCAGCTTCGTTAATCGACTTTGCCCAATAGTCTCCACTCTTGCGAACACTTTGGAGCCCTTATTTTGCTCTATCGTCTCCTTAATACGCTCGGTATTGAAGGAGCGAATGTCGTGTCGCAAGGACTTTTGGATTCGTCTATTGAGCTGCCGATGCACGTTTGCGTCTTCGGAGGTCTGCAGCGGCGTGGAGCGTCGCGCGGCCTTCAACTCCTGGGTCTGGGGCGAGATCTTTTGAGGTTTGTATTTGGGGCGGGACCTAAAAAACTTTGATCCCACCGCTTGGACAGTTTCCACAAACCCATTGTTTAGTTCGTCCACTGTAACGCAATCCTTCAGGTCAATCAAAGCGATTTGAGAGTTCCAGTTGGAAATTGTCGACATTCTGGATATGGATCGGTGATGGTCGGAGCGTAGACTTCATCAAGCGAGTCCTCTCTCGTCTCGTCGTTTTCTTTATCAAATTCTGATAATTGCTTTAAATAATATGTTTTTTTTTAAACGGTTGATTGCGAAACAAATCGTAGTTGTTTGAAATCAGTTATATTATTATTAAATAATAATCTTTTCTAATTCTGGCTTACTTGTTTGTTTTTCTTTTTTTTATTACACTTTGCTTCCACACCCGGGGCTGCGGGACACATCGTTATTTAAGTGGCCCTCGTAGGATATTATTTATTTTTCAAAACAAAAAAATCTTGTTTAATATCAAGCTAAAAGTAGAGGCACAGCTTAGCGATACTCTTGTTGCACGTATTTACAATCTGAAACCGGGCCGTGGTGATGAAAACCGGCCAAACATAACTTCCGGTTCCAATTGCTGCTTCTTTTATTGGAAAACATGCCGCATTCGAAGCCGGAATCCCGGAATTTACGGCGTGTGGTCCTGGTCGGACAAACGGGGAAACTGAAGTACTGTTGAATTTTGTTATAATTTAACCACAAAGATTTTTTGACTTTTAGCCTCTTGGGCTCACCCGTTTTCCTGGAGGCAGTTGCTGAGGCCATCAGCTGTCGTAGGCAGCTTCTGCTGATCGCAAACGGGTGACTGCAGAATGTGTCAGCCCATGTAGCGTTAGTACTGTTAAAATCATGCTTCGCGTTGCCTAAAATAAATTTCCTGGTTCGCACTGCACCGACTTGGCTTTCCTCCGCGGAGATCTCCGAGTTTGATGGTACCCTGAAATCCACAATCCATTCTATCCCCAATGTGTACCTCGATGAGACCCAGTGGATGCAAGCTTCTCTTCCGATACGCTTAGGGGGCATTGGGTTCCGTTGCGCTCGTGATGTTGGCATTTCTGCTTTTTTGGCGTCGGCGCATGGGACAGCTAGCCTGTTACTACCATTCTCTCTCCTTATGGTAACTTAGTAGGCATACCGTATACGTCGGATGCTGAGTCAGCGTGAGCGGCCATTGTCACGGGTGCAGCAAGCCCAGTAACCACCTCGGTTCAGTGTCCTTGGGATGACGTCGCCGCCGAAAATAAACAAAGACATTTATTGAGGAATGCCGTAGGGTCGAATCTGGCAAGATTAAGGGCGGTATCACAGCTGGAGTCGGGCGCATGGCTACATTATGTCTTTATCGTGTACTGATACTCGTTTCATTTGCATGTAGCAGTTAAATAACCAATTAAATTGTTTCGTTTAAAAAATTATGAAATAAACATTCGTTTTCGTTCGTTAAAATGGGATTCAAAGTTATACTAGTTTAGACTTAAAGACTACTTGTTCATGGAGTGTGAAATTGCAGAATTTCCTGCAGACTTATCAAAGGGTTTAATTTATAAGCATCATATTTAATCTCTTTGAGACTTACAAAACGTAATTTATTCATGAGAGTTGAGAACAAACAAAACATAATAAGAATAAACATACGTACGACGTACGTACGACAAGACAACCAAGGTCGTATCAGGCGTCTATCTCGCGCCACTTGTGTCGATCCCACGGGGCACAAATATACAGCTTTATCACGCAGTAACCGCGCTTTTTGCCATAAACCTTATAGAAAATGGACTCATTATAAGGAAATGTGAAAATGGCGGTAATATATAATGATTATTCATAGGTAAAATCAAACTCAAGAATAAAATCCAACGTAAAAACAGTCGTCTCTCTCGTGCCACTGGTGTGAGTCCCACGGGGCAAAAACAGCGCGTCTGCGGACTGAATATACAGCTTTATTACACAGTAACACGCCGCCACGCTTTTGCCAAACACTTAAGAGAACAGACTTATTTACAAGGATATATCAGAACAAAACAAGGATGTTAAAATACGATGACCACACTTTTACTAAACACCTTTTATACAATAGACTTCTTACAAGGATATATCAAAATAATTATTTTGATTTTGCCGCACCACACATCTCTTCTTCAGATCACAGCTGGAAATCAGTGTATTGCTCTCGGGCAATATTACTACTGAGCTGTGCCCTTTTTGTATTGAAGAGATGTGTGGTGCGGCAAAATACCTGCGCAATTTTCAATGTGTGCTACAGCACACGCATTGAAAATTGCGCAGGTATTTTAGGGAAACTGAAGTACTGTTGAATATTGTTTTAATTTAACCACAAAGTTTATTTGACTTTTAGCCAAAACCGGGTAAGCCGTCATCGAGGCCATCAGCTATCTTAGGCAGCTTTAACTGATCGCAAACGGGCGACTGCAGAATGTGTGCCCTTTTTGTATTGCTGTAGTAATACAAAAAGGGCACAGCTCAGTAGTAATATTGCCCGAAAGCATTACACTGATTTCAGCTGTGAAGCCTGAAGAAGAATTGCGCAGGCAGGTATATTATTTATTTAATTTTTGTACTTACTTTTTTTCTTATTACTGCGTATTTTTTTTTTTATTGTATGTATGTTATGGCACAAATAAATGAATTATCTATCTATTTTATGTGATTACACAAAGACACGCGCACTTACCAATACAATTCAACGGTGAATCGGGTATGCGACTTCAGTGTATTAATTGCAAATTTGTAATACCTAGACATATTTTCTTCCAACAAATGTATTAATATCAAATCAGTTGGACTAAAATTAGAGCATGGCAAACATTTTGGTTGCGTGCAGCCAAGTAGGTTAATCTGGCCAGCTTTCAAGTTCTAGATTAAACGTTTTAATTAAGTAGAGGAAAATTCTCAACGGAAAGTATAATTTTTAGCTATAAAGCAAAATATTTTTTGTTGATTTTTACATAATTTATTCACGCACACTTTGACGACATTACGTAATGGAGAAATCATATTCATATCATACACACTTTAATATAAATCAAACATATAATAAAACTGCGAACATATCAATTTATTTCAGTAATCATTGTACATCATGCAATAAGACGTTGCGCGTGTTATTTTAACAAACTAAAACAAGTATTTTCATAACGCAGTGAATTGTCTTGTTTTGATATTTCATACATTATGTGTGTATGACTGGTCTATCCGTACTGTATTCTTAAGTCATGGTACCTTACCCCCACCGTCATACTTTAACAAACTGAACGAGGCCGTTGAAATTTAAATATACAGCCTTTTATTCCGGAAATGAATGCGGCGAATTCCCTCGTTACTCCGCCAAATACAGCGTTTGTAAGAAGCGGGTATCTGCAACGCCGCAGTGGCAAGATTACATTAAATACGATCGTTTAGTCCAGGGCAGTCTGAGTGGGAAGCCCTAAGGATGGCCATATCTAAACTGACAGAATTTTCTAGGAATTACAGACAAAATTATTTATACTTAATAATGCTAACAGTTAGTTGTGAACTAACACAACTTACTGTTTTTTAGCAAAATTTAGTTAATTTGCAAAGTCAATACTCTGCAAAACGATTCTGTTTATGAATTAAGCATATTTTACCTTACATTTTATTACAGCGCAGGATTAAGAGTAAGTTTACAAAGTTACTAACACGGATTCTGACGATAATATCTATCAAATCACGTTTTTATATCTCTCGGCATAGACAAAACCTATAGCCAGACTCAAAGACCGCTTTTACCAAATATATTTAACCTAGTCGTAGTAGCAGGATTATGCCGAATGACAGTTCTTAGCCTAAGGAACTTGCGGTATTGGATTTAAGCCTGATTCATTTTTGAAAATCTTTACATAAGAGGTACAAGGTTTGGGATAGAAAGTCTGTTCTTTTCTAGCACGAATTGTTAAACAATATTGAAGAAATTAGCTAATATAAAACAAACCTTACTTGGTATGCGGCTAGCAAACCCTAATTTAGTTTTTCTCTTTTCCGCATATCATATCATGAATAAACTGAACTGAGTTTTTTCGGCGTGTTCTTCTCAGCAGTGGTCGATTCAAAACGCTTTTGCAAATATTACAAACAAATGGTATGACTTTTAAGAAAAGAAACATGTTATCCAAATTTGTTTTAATTTTCTTTGGCTAATATGGTTCAACGCTACTCCGAAAGGAATAAAAACGCAATTAGTATGTATATACGCACGTACATATGAATAAGTGCATAGAATTATCATTAAGAGCGCGTTTAAAAGCCCTGCACTATTCTAGCGTTTGTAATATATTAGGTTGAATTCTCTATGCATTACAACTGCAAAACGTTTCTGTAATTGAGGAGCTAAACAATCTCTACATTTGAAAGAATTAAAAAACCTCGCAGCATTAAAGGAGTTGGATTTATGGGTTCGGGTACTCCAAGCTTATGTCTTTATACCTCACGGCGTAGACAGATCCTGAAAGGGCACTCTTGACATGCCAACTACATTTTACATATCTCGGGCGCGCGTTTCCGCAGTGGCAGGATTGTGCCAAATGCGATGTTATTGTTTAGAGTATACGCGTTCTGAGTTTGCATCGATTCAGAACTCAAGCTTTTCTTATACTTTATTCTAAGAAAGAAACAAAAATATAATATACTAGCTTTCGCCCGCGGCTCTGAAAGGTAGCCTATGTCCTTCTCCGCACTCCAGAGAACTTGTATGCAAAATTTCATGATGATCGGTTCAGAAGTTATGGCGTGAAAGCGTAACAAACAAACAAATAAACAAACAAACTCACTTTCGCATTTATAATATTAGTAAGGATAGTATAGTATTAGTATATAGTATATATATTAAGGAAGTAAGGATACCAGCTGTTTCCTCTGAATACATTAGGAACTAAATCATAGACGACGTGGCTAAGATACCATCACCATTTTGATTTGACTCTCTTTTCAAATCGTAGCTTTAGGTTATTATGGTTCTTGACTTTGTCTACCTCGTAATGAATACAAGAGACGTATAGAATATACGCATTAATCTAACTACCCACTTACATAATTATTTGTAAAAATTGGATTTTTATATTATCAGGTACAAGCTCACAGATTACAGAATGTTAGTATAGTTCTGAAATACTACACAAGATTGTACACAACACTTTTTCGGATATAAATACATTTCTTCACCTGAATAAAGCGCAAAGACCAAAAGACAAACGTCTTCTTAATATAAAAAGAAAAAGGAAAAATAAGAGATGTTTACGTTAATTGTCAAAATCATGTTACTGACAATGCGGCTAGCAACACACACATTACTATTTTTATTATCTTTTTACCTACACCCCATCATCATCACGCTAATGACGTGTCATTAGCTATCAAAAATTGAAAATTACGTTTGGTATAAAAACGTGTTAAGTATGTAGGTAGTCATCAGTGTAATCACTGATTACTAATACTGATACTGATTACTAATCAGTACTTTCATATCGACCGCGTAAAAAACCTTGGACTGCTTAGCGTTTATAATATATTGCGTTTGAATTCACTATGTATTGAAACTGCAAAACGAGTTTGTATTTGATGAGTTCAGCAAACTATAACTGCATGTGTGCGCAGGATTAAACGAGTTTGGTTATCTTTAAAACTTTAATATATCTGTACTACTTTATGATTCAAAGGGATTTCATAAACTCCTCCGCACGTGTGGATCGCGAATCGGGGATTTACGAATTTGCGCCAACTATACTACATAATATTTCTGGCACATGTCGTCGTTCATGTTAAACGAGAAAGAAAGAAACTTAACATTGACTAGTGTTCAGTTAACATACTGGTTGGCTATGTGAGCAAGGTAAAAACGACTTCTTTCGACAGAATAAAGTATGATTTATCGGACCTGCTCACAAAATTTCAATTTCAGATCTGTCAACAAAGAGGACCGCAGGTGGACATACGAATGCATTTTTGCGCAAACTAGACCAGATACGCTTCGAGTCACTGTATTGGGCTAGCGTAATAAAATGTATTTGGACAGCTCCGTGGCGTAGTGGTTAACACGCCAGCCTGCGACACGGAGTGCCCGGGTTTGATCCCCGGCCAGGTCAAGATGAAAAATTATCTTTTTCAGATTGGCCTGGGCCTTGGATGTTTATCTATATATGTATTTGTTATAAAATATAGTATCGTTGAGTTAGTATCCCATAACACAAGTCTCAAACTTACCTTGGGGCTAGCTCAATCTGTGTGATTTGTCCGTATATATTATTTATTTATTTACGACTTCACGCACGATATACATACGATGCATTTTTGGCGGACGACATCGTGGGATCGTGGGATAAGCGAAAAAGATAGTGTTGGTGATAGGATCCTGGTAAAAGGTTTCAATGAAAACAACCGAGAATTTGGCGAATCGCGGTGCGCGGAGGACATGAACACACAAGCGTCCTGTTGCATCTCATTAGTGCGACTGACCCGGCTGTGCGGGGGGGCCGTCTTTTGAAGTAAAGCATAGGTAAGTACATAGATGCTTATGAGTACCTTCCTCCTTGCATATTATTTTATTAATATCTAATGTTTTCTTACAGGTTACAGATCCAGTGGTAAGTATAAAGTATTTTAGTTTTACATTTATCCTAATTTTTATATTTTATATTTTCAGAAGCAGCGTGTCGTCAACATTTTCCCCCCCAGTGTTGCCAGAGCGACACTCATCAGGACGCATAAGTGGTGCCACGCGAGTCACAGGTCGTTTCATCACACCCGTCTTTGTCCTAACGTCTACTACCCTAATCCGTCCGTCGGCACCAGGGTATACCTTAACGATTATACCTTTAGGCCAGGTATTACGCGGCGATGATGGGTCGGCCACAACTACTAGGTCCCCTACGTTCAGTTGCAATCCTTCCTGAGACCACTTCTTTCGAGGAAGGAGAGCTGGCAGCACTTCTTTCATCCAGCGTTGCCAGAACAGATCCGTTAAACGTTGAGAAACACGCCATTGACGTCTGAGGTACAAATCACCATCATCGAATACACCCGGAACAGGTAAGTTTGACGAACTTCCAATCAAAAAATGATTGGGAGTGAGTGCCTCTTCACTGCGTGGGTCCACTGACACATGGGTCAGGGGTCGACTGTTAATTATATTTTCGACTTCGGCTAGAAGAGTGATTAAGGTTTCTTCCTTCGGAGCCCTTTCTTTCAGCACGACCTTCAGTGCAGTCTTCACGCTTCTTATGAGCCGCTCCCAGGCTCCTGCCATATGAGGGCTAGCCGGTGGTAAGAAACGCCAAGTCGCGTTCTTGTGCAGTGCTTCGGCTGCCAATGCTGTTTGATCAAGCTCCTTGAACGACTTCTTCAGCTCTGTGTCAGCTCCTCTCATATTAGTCCCATTATCTGACATTATTGTATGAGGCCATCCACGACGCGCAGCCATCCTTCTCAAGGCCATAATCAATGCGTCTGTAGTTAGGGATGTCACGATCTCAATATGTACGGCGCGTACAGTTAAACAGGTAAAAAGAACTCCATATCTTTTATGCCTTTGTCGTCCCACAGCAACTTCTACAGGGCCGAACAGATCGGCTCCACAAATTGTGAACGGCCTCTGATGGTGTGTCAAGCGACCTTCAGGAAGGTCACCGAGACGTGCAGGTACAGGAGTCACCCTTCGCATCCGACAAATCAAGCATTGAGAAGCTACAGTGCGAACAGTAGGCCTGAGGTTCAAAACCCAGTACTTTTGCCGAAGTTCGTTCACCACTAATTCAGTGTAGCCGTGATGAGCGCGAACGTGGTACTCCTTCACTAGCAGGCGCGACATATGGTCTTTGCCATCCAGGATTACAGGCCTCTTAACTGCTTCGTTTACTCCTTTAGCAGCGTCAATACGCCCGCCGACACGGAGAATTCCGTCGCTGTCCAAAATTGGGGTCAATGAGCGTAAACGGCTGTCTTTTTTAAGAGGTAAGTTATTCTTTAACACTTCTATTTCATCCCTAAATGATTGTGCTTGAGAATGTCTTATTAACAATATTTCTGCTTCTTTCAGTAAATCAGCGTCCAGCTGTCTGACATTCGTCTTTTTGCATTTCTTTATAAATAATAAAACCGATGCAGCTGTACGTAATAAACGTAACCAACAGGAAAAACGTCGAGGGTCAGGAACTGGTAAGTATAATATTTTATTATTTTCACTTGATACGGTGTGTATTCTTTCTAACACTTCATCACTAATAATTTCTTTATTTATAGGGTCGCGCGGCCAGTGTTGCGGGTCTTGATATAAAAACAAGGGGCCCGTAAACCATATCGAGTCGTTGTCCAAGATGTGATCGCTCTTTTTAGTGGCCAGATCAGCGGGATTTATTTTAGTCTGTACATAACGCCACTCAGATATTCTACTAAGATCGCATATTTCACCTAACCTGTTCGCAATAAAAACTTTGTAATTTTTATTTTCGTTTCTGATCCAATGCAGTACGGTCGTTGAATCTGTCCAATAAAAACATTCATTGATTGTAACACGATGTTCTGATTTTATTGTCTGCGCTAACCTACATCCCAACAATGCTGATTGCAACTCGAGTCGGCTTATACTCGTATATTTTAAACCGCTAACACGATTTTTACTAGCAATGAAAGCAACTTGCACGGATCCATTACTGTTAAGCTTACGAAAATATCCTACTGAGGCATAGCCAGACGGCGATGCGTCGCAGAAAACATGTAATTGCAATGCACTTGTCTCATTCGATGTCCGCTCGGTCGTGCTACGAGCCGCGTCGGAGTCGAGCGAAACGCGACCTTCTGTGCTTGGATTAAAGTACCACCGTGGAATCCGTATGTTGCTTACCGTAAATACTTGTTTTAACCAATCTTTGAATGAAATAAATAAATCTTCTGTTATTTCTTGATCCCATTCTATGTTAGCCTTCCAAGTTTCTTGCATTATGATTTTTGCCTTTATAGTAAATGGGCCTAGAAAGCCATGTATATCAAAAATGGACATGACGATGCGAAGGATCTCACGCTTAGTAGGCTTTCTTTTAGCCTTCAGCACATCACTTGGTATTCGGCTAAGTGATAGATCAAAACTCAAAAGGTCACTAGCGGGATACCATAACAAACCTAATGTACGTTCCGGTTGATTTTCAACATTGAACCTTACCGCCTTATCATTTAAGGTTTCTTTTGGCGTGTCACTCAGTACCTCTGGACAATTACTAAGCCAGTTTCGCATTAAAAAACCACCTTGTTGATGGATATAGTAAATATCTTTAATTATTTTCTTTGCAGTTGAAGTATCAGTGTGGCTGTCAATATAATCGTCCATATATTGATTTTTGCGAATCGCATTGACAGCCTCAGGCATAGTCGATTCAAATCGCTCAGTGTTTTTGGTTTGATTTATATATTGCGCGATGAATGGAGAGCAACATGCGCCGAACACTAGGGACGTCATTATATATTTTTTATTTTCCCATAAAAATCGAAATGCGTTACAATCTTCTTTTTTTATTTTCAGTTTCAAAAACATATCTTGAATATCTGCGATCGTGCCTACCGCGTTTTCCCTAAAACGAAACATAATCCCCAGCAAGGATTGCAACAAATCCGGCCCTTGTAATAAAAAATCGTTCAAACAAAATCCTTCACTTTTGGCGGCCGCGTCAAACACAAGTCTTAGTTTTCGTTTTTTGGGGTTGTCTACGCCAAAATGTGGCAGGTACCAAACACGACCATTAGAACACTCATCATCGTCGCGCAACTCACGGGCGTAATTATTAGAAAATAAATGCTGCATTCTATCTTTATAACGGAATGCATAGCCGTCTTTATTAGCTAACATTTTATTCTCAATCGATTTTAATCGTTTTAAGGCATTAGGGTAAGAATCGGGCATACTAAAATTGTCATAACGCCATGGTAAGCCGACTGTCCATTGATTGTCAACTAAAACAGCGGTGTTATCTAAAATAGCAATAGCTCGCGCCTCACTTGCGTTCTGACGCGGCTTTGTACCTATACCTATCGAATCCAAAGCAAATGATTTTCTAACTAAGTCATGCAACTGTGCATCACTCAACATATGGCTTTCGGACGAGAGAGGAGACACGAGTTGTGATACCGATTTGCTATTATTTTCAATTGTAAACAAATGATAAATATTGTCAGTGTTTTCTCTCTCCTGCTCCGAATGGTCATGTACGAGTGAGACGAAACGACTAGACTGCGTAAAATGACTTACCAGTGGTCCGTGCACGCACCACCCAACAGCTGTTTTCGTTAGATAAGGCTCACGCTGCTTCTTACCTCTAACACACACAATAGGGGCAATCAAATCGTGGTTATTTTGACCCAAAAGCACTTTAGCTTGAACACCACACTCACAAACCTTAAAGTCCTTAATTTTCTGTATATGTTCGTACTTAAGGTCCATAGCCGATATTTTTTGTACGGGTAAATTTAATTGTTTTATTTTACGCGCGGAAAACTTAAAGCGATCGCCGGTATAGTTAGTAATATCAACGCTCACTATTTCAGATTCGCACACTAACTCGGCGCCGTCCCAGGCGCTACGCGCGCGCATTTCGTGTTTCCGACCGTGGAGCCCTACCTGATCAGCGATATCAGACGAGATGAGAGACACAGACGACGCTTCGTCTATTAACGCGTGGACGTGTATACTACCCGTGGGTCCGTGTACAGTCAATGGCACTATTTTAAGCAACACTTTGGGGCACTGCGTCGAGACCGTATGCACCGTATGCGTCTCACGTTGATCATCACGCGCCGACTCAGAATCCGATTGCTGTTGATGCTCCTCTTTCTTCTTGGGGGCGACCCAGTGCAGCAGGCGGTGGTGCGGCTGCTCGCACCCATCCACATCACAATTGCTGCCTTTGCACGCTGATGCATCGCTATGCTGAGAGCCCAGGCACTTGAAACATAGTCGGTGTGTTTTTGCAAAACGCCAACGATCTTTTCTCAAAGCTCGCTTGAATTTTGGGCAGTTACATATCTCATGAGCTTTTGTATGACAGAAAGAGCACTTATCATTTTCTGTGTTTGTATCGGTCAATAGCACGGCGTGCGGTGGATTCTTGCGATCATCAGGTTTTCGTTGACTATAAATATGACTCACGCCTGATTCGGCAGTCTTGACGGCCTCCAAGTATAGAAAATCCGCCAACTTTTCTAATTTCGCTGCTGGGCTGTCACGATGACTGTAAACATAGTCGGTCCACTTACTAATTAGTGAATTGGGGAATTTTGCAATGACCGTCGCAGCCATCTCAGGGCTCTGAAGAAACTCACTTTGCTCGACAGCCCTTACCGCCGTTACATAATTTTTTATCTTCAAGGCAAAGCTCACTATATGGTGGTGGTAGTCGTCTGGCAAGACAGGAATCTTTTTTAGTTGCAGCACTAATTTATTCAATATAGTTTCAGGCCTTCCAAACCTTAACTCGAGTACTTCTATAACTTGTTCGGTTGTGGTATTCCCCATCAGCAATGATGCAGCTGCTTCTTTGGCATCCCCGCGGAGACATTTGCGTAGCCGCCACATATTTTCATTATTGGAGTATTTACATAAACGTGTGGACTCAACAAAGGCTTCTTTAAAGTGCAACCACTCCAACGGGTCTCCGGAAAATATCGGAAGGTCTTTAGACGTAGCCAATCTAGTCATCAGCTGATGATTTTCTGTTTTAGACGAAGTAGTGATGGCTTTCTGGAGTGCGTGGGCCAACTTTTCGATATCACTCTGAGGTTGCTCGCCGTGATTCACTGGCGGCGACGGTTGCGGCGGCGGCCGCGCTGAGCCCGCGCTGGCGTCCAACCAATCATACACTTTATCCTTGCATGACACAGCGGAACTTGATGCTGACCGAGAACACTTATCTAACTCGCTTAAGTCTGCTGCCAATTCCTTTTCCAGCAGGTCGGACTGTATCTTGGCTTTTTTCTTAATAATTTCGGCTGTTTTCTGAGCAGCTGCAGCTGCTGCATCTGCTTTTGCCGCTGCTGCCTCCGCGTCTGCCGCCTCCATCTCCAGCTTAGCTTTAGCACGCGCTGTCTCGAGCTCCAGCTTTCGCTGACGTGCCACGGTCGACGACGTATTTGCTGACCTGGCTGTTCTCGCTGTTTTTCGTGAGCTAGTGACACTTGGCGGCTTTTTAACAGCTTCACTTTTCAAACTCACTGACACTAGCTTTTCACTTTCTTCACCATCGTGCGTCGAACATTCTGGACGCGCAGACGCACCACGTAACACTTTTTTCTTACGCGGCGTTTTCGGCGTGTGAAACATGATTTTAACGAAGGATCCGGCCGAAGTGACCAAATAATGTTGGTGATAGGATCCTGGTAAAAGGTTTCAATGAAAACAACCGAGAATTTGGCGAATCGCGGTGCGCGGAGGACATGAACACACAAGCGTCCTGTTGCATCTCATTAGTGCGACTGACCCGGCTGTGCGGGGGGGCCGTCTTTTGAAGTAAAGCATAGGTAAGTACATAGATGCTTATGAGTACCTTCCTCCTTGCATATTATTTTATTAATATCTAATGTTTTCTTACAGGTTACAGATCCAGTGGTAAGTATAAAGTATTTTAGTTTTACATTTATCCTAATTTTTATATTTTATATTTTCAGAAGCAGCGTGTCGTCAACAGATAGTATCATCATCATCAGGTGTTTCTAGTCTCCATTGCAGGAGCATGACCCTCTCTGTACTACCGGAGCCATACTTGGCCAGAGTAGAGTGACCGGTGTGATTGTAAGTAGGAAAACAATGCTATCAGGTTACTTTATGCCATAAAAAACCAATGTGTCTAAGGCAAAGTCCTTTTTCAAGAAACAATACGAGGACAAAAGTAATTTAATACGATCCGAGTAAGTAGGTAATAATTTGTAGCAATAGTGTGAAACATTGGTAATCTGTGGCAATAAATAAGGTTGATATTATAAAAATAAAAAAGTTTGCCCCTGAAACTTGTATATTAACATACGAAACCGCCTAGAAATTGAATAAGAAAGATGCCTAAAGGCTCACTAAAAACCTCATAATACCAGATTTCGTCCCAAGCTCGTTATTTGTGCAAACAAAGCTTAATATTAGTATTAAGCTTTGTTTGCACAAATAACGATGAATGATCACTAAAAAGCTCACACAATGAATTTCTCCACTGTGCTGATTGCCTGCTAACTGTATGCAATGGCGACGATGTAAGTACCTAATGAAAACTGCTGGCACTCTCTAGAGCATTTCTGAAACTGTTGGTGATTCCAGCAAAGGACTATTAGGCGAGTTGTAAAACTAATTAAAACATGATTTCGGTGCTGCGCTTCGCGTGCTCCAAGCGGCAACTGGAACTGCCTCCGTAGTCCAGTGGTTAAGGCGTTTGCCTCTAGGGGGTCGTGGGTTAGATTTCCACGGGAAGCATACCTTGTTTAGTTGCTACCAGTTTGGTTAGGACATTGCAGGCTTGAATCACCTGATTGTCTGAAAATGAAGATGATTCCGTGCTTCGGAAGGTACGTTAAGCCGTTGGTCCCGGCTGCCATCTGTGGTAGTCGTTAAAAGAACCACGTCAGAGGCCGAGAGGCGGTTCCGAAGAACTCTGACACCAGGGTGTGCATAGTCGATTGACCGTGACAGCTACACGAAATGATGATGACTGGAAGCAAGCAAGTAAAAATATTGTTAGTGATGATGTAACCTCCTCAAATAAAAGTCGCAGTAGTTTTTTCTAGCCTTTGATCAAAGATTATTTCACCTTATTTAATAAGTACACAAGCTTTTACCCGTGGTTACACTGACCTTTATGTCGACCCTTTAGGGATAGAACTTTTAAAAGAGATCAAAGGTTTCCTACGTCTTTCTCAGTAATCCGTGAGATAGACGTGAAAAAGGGCTTAAGTAAGCCCATTTATACACGACTGGCAAAAAAGAGAGTATTATTTTGCAAGTTCATGTATGTATGCATGTGAGTACATATGTAGATTCAGTAAACGTATATTTTTTATGGTTCCGCAGCCAAAGGGTAAAAACGTGACCCTATTAATTTCGCTCCGCTGTCCGTCTGTCTGTCTGTCTGTCTGTCTGTCTTTCTGTCTGTCAGTCTGTCTGTCTGTCTGTCTGTCACCAGGCTGATTCTCATGAACCGTGATAGTTGACAGTTGAAATTTTCACAGATGATGTATTTCTGTTGCCGCTTTATCAACAAATACTATAAAATAGAATAAAATAAATATTTAAAGGGGCTCCCATACAACAAACTTTTGCTTGTTTTTGCTCGATAATAACGGCAACATTTAGACGCTTGAGCTATTCACAGAATATAAAGTTATATATTCACTTTAAAAATAAATAATTAAATAAAAATTATAATAAATAAATAATTTAAAATAATTATATTAAAGGGGGGCTTCCATACAACAGACATAATTTTTTGCCGTTCTTATAGATAACGGTACGGAACCAGTTGTGCGCGAGTCCAACTCGCACTTGGCCGATTTTTTATTAAAACGTGAGATTAAGACACTTCGTACGTGCTCATGCAGCTTAATGGACACATTTCGTCTCGTCTCTCCCACGCAACTCTTCCCACAGTCGCAAGGAACTTCATGACCTCTTTGCTCACACGAGCATTTGCTTAGTTCAACGGGAATCCCTAAAGCCGAAAATCAGCAGCCCCCACCAACCTTCGCACTGTCACAGCACGCAGCGAGCGACCGGCCGCGCCGTCCACGCTTCCGATCGCTAACATCAGTGCAGATCGGGCGCGTGTCTTGATTCACTTTCGCCCTGATAGAAGACCTCCGGACTAAGTCGAAACATGTCAGCCAGCAGCGGACCTGGTACGTGAGACCCCGTTGTTACATATTTTAATAACGTATATTGTTAGAATCCTTACACTCACCCGAATGACATAGGCATTTTTTGGCAGGGTCTTTGGTTCTCTTTTCAAAAATGTCTTTTCTTTGAAAATGCCTGTAGAATACATGAGAAGAAACCTACATCGAAATCCCATATAACAATATTCCAAACATACTTTAACAAACTGAAAGTTTGTGTTCTTCACTGTGACAAGACACACATTCTGAACTACGAGCCGCGTTGAATACTAATGCGAGCTGAAAGCTGTGAAAGAGCCCGAACGTGCACTTCTATTGAAAAGTTAGTCCCACAGTCTATTGTTAGGAAGTCTTTCCAAATAAAGAGGTAGGGCTGCATTGCTTTGCCTAAACCTCAATTTATGTCAGATATACAGTAAAGAGGTAAGATACTTTTGTTTTTAACCTTTTTGAATTAAGGAAAGCTAATTACTATAAAACGAATAAATTAAATAAACTATAAAATTCATTATTATGTATATAAAAGGGACTTAGCGAGAACCTTTTTATTATTTGTTTCCGTTGAAGGCAGTACTTCATCCTCGTTGTGACCATGATGGATGTAACTCCATTGAAACATTAACGGAAACAAATAATAAAAAAGATTCGTGCTTAGTCCGGTTTATATACAAATTATGTGATTAATGCGCGTAAGTTTAAAAAATAATATATAATTCATATACTTTTTTCTTCTAATATTGTAATTTACTTAGTTACATGATACCTTTTATATAGGTTACAAGTTTTTTTTGCAAAAAAGTATGAGGCACGAGTGCTAATGTTTACCTTGACAAAAATAAATAAATAAATATATACGGACAAATCACACAGATTGAGCTAGCCCCAAGGTAAGTTCGAGACTTGTGTTATGGGATACTATCTCAACGATACTATATTTTATAACAAATACATATATAGATAAACATCCAAGACCCAGGCCAATCTGAAAAAGATCATTTTCCATCTTGACCTGGCTGGGGATCGAACCGGGCACTCCGTGTCGCAGGCTGGCATGTTAACCACTGCGCCACTGAGCTGTCAAAATGTATGTAAAAAATGTTAGATAGTGTTTCTTGGCGTAATGTAAGGATTCCAACGATATTCAAATTTGTTTAAGCATATAAGAGTTAATTTCTTGTAACATAATATTACAACATACAATGAGCCTCGTGGTTCTCGAGACACCATAAATAGACCCTGAGCGAGGATCACAGTGTATCCACTCGTAGTGGTCTGTGGTTTGCTTAAATTAGCAGCGAGTCGGCGGTAACTTGTGTACGCAACAGAGTGTCTTACCTCGTCGTTAAGTTGTTTGACTTAACTGATAATTCAAGAGCTGATAACATTGAATGTCTGCATGAAAACTTGTTTTGTTGTTCTCGAAGGACACCTAATTCTTATAGTATAGATCTGGCTTAAACATTACGATGATTGACGAAACCTCGACATCTTTTAATAAGTTAGGTATGCCTTATGTCCATTATATAAGGCATACAATTAATAAAATCACATGTTTTTCAAACCGACTTCTGACAGTTTTGTTTTGAAGTCGTTAGTATGTAATGTTTATATATCTGCACATTTGCTCGACTGTAAAGTGATTTTCCCCCAAGATTTGGTTAAATTAACAGTGAGCCTGAATTTTGCTTAAATAAACAGGAAGCCTGCGTTTTGTTTTATGGAGAAAGACATAGGGTACATTTTATCTTGGGAAAAAAAATTGTTCCCGAGAGATCGACACTGACGCGGGCAGAGCCGCGGGCGAAAGGATTGATATTATTTCATTTTAAAACAAATTTTTACTAAACCGAATTCCGCTAAATACTTTAATTATTTATTTAAAGAACGTCACGAAAAGACAAGATTATTTGATGACATAATTATTTTCCTAGTGTTAAAGCTGATCATCAAATATTGATAATTGCCTATATGCTTAGTCTAGTTGCCGGCGAAATACTACGTACAAAACTAAAATAATAAAAAGCTTTAATAAATATTGCTGAAAAAATCCTTGATGAAGAAACCTTGAGTGACGTACGTTTTATTAAACGACTTGCTTCAGACTATCTTTTATATTTCTATATTACAACTCAGACAATGATTAATGATTATGATTAATCTCAGTCACACTTGCGACTAAGTTCTTCATATCAAATGACATTACTCTTGTCGCGACGTCTTCGATGGGACACTTTGTTCTATCTCTATCTCTTAACGTTTACAGACTATATTCTTAGAGAAACTACATGTTTTAATGTCTATTTAAGCACCTGAACAAAAAGACAGTTAATAAAGACAAAGGAACAAGTACGAAGACTGATCACAGATCGTCTCATTGTCTACAATGTGCGACTTGCTCAATCTTAGTAGATGATATCTTAGTTAAATTAAATTAATTCAGATATCAAAGATCCATATATCACAATTGGTAGAAATGTCACAAAATAGTAAATTGAATATTTAATAACATAAACAAAATTTCACAACATAAATAAAATTTAAATCATATTAAAACTAAACTAAAATCGGATTAAAATCAAATTAAAATTGAACTAAAATCGATAATTACAATGTTATTATTAAATTTAAATCATATTAAAATTAAACTAAAATTAAATTAAAATCAAATTAAATTAAAATCGATAGTTACAATGTCATTATTAATACGTACTTACTTACGTACTTAGTGGTAGATACTCTCTCTTTGTTATATCTATTTCGAGTAAATCTACTGACAATATCGCTAGTATATCCAACGTAAACTACATGTATAAGGAATCTATGTAAGTACTTAATCAACAAGCTAGTTTAATACAGACAAAGGAATAAGCCACCCTATCACAGATCGTCCCATCGTCTACAACTTACTGCTAAGTTAATCGTATCAGCTAACAACTCCCTCGTCCCGACGTCTTCGACAGAACGCTTTGTTACGATCACTAGTAAACCTGCAGACAATGTCGCTAGTATGTCCTCGGTTAACTTTATATTTTAACAATTAGATAGTAAAAAGGAATCTTTCACTCTATTAGGGATCGCAAGTTATAAATACATATATTAAATCTATGCCAGTACTTAAACAATCAGATAGTTACTACAGACAAAGGACTATGTCACTCTATTTGATAGAGACTCCATTGTCTCCAACTCGTGAGTAAGTTAATCATATCAGCTAACAACCCCTAGTCCCGACATCCTCGACGGAACGCTTTGTTATATCTATCACTATAAACCTGCAGACTATGTCCCAGTGTTTTGTGAAGAAACTACATGTACAACGAGTAACAGAAAGGGTGTAAGAACACTCAAGGGGCATGATTAGCCCATGATAACACTAAGTAGGAGAGTTGTTTATTATCATGGACTGCTCATACCCCTTAAGTATGTATGATTCATCTATATTAGCAATCGGATAACAAGACAGTTAATGAGAACAAAGGGATAAGTACGAAGATTTTATCACAGATCGTCTCATGTTATACAACTTGCGAATAAGTTCATCATATTCGCTAAAACCCCCTGATCCCGACGTCCTCGACGTAACGCTTTGTTATAATATAATATAAATAAATAAATAAATATATACGGACAAATCACACAGATTGAGCTAGCCCCAAAGTAAGTTCGAGACTTGTGTTATGGGATACTAGTTTAACGATACTATATTTTATAACAAATACATATATAGATACACATCCAAGACCCAGGCCAATCTGAAAAAGATCATTTTCCATCTTGACCTGGCCGGGGATCGAACCCGGGCACCCCGTGTCGCAGGCCGGCGTGTTGACCGCTGCGCCACGGAGCTAGCCAAATTATCGTATCGTATAATAATTATTATCGTATAATAAATAATATTGTTATATCTATCACTAGTAAACTTACAGACGATGTCGCTAGTGTTTTGTGAGAAAAACTACCCGTATAACACCAACTATGTAAGCACTCGCATGACAAGACAGTTAATACAGACAAAGGAACAAGTACGAAGATTTAATCTAATCACAGATCGTCTCATTGTTTACAACTTGCGACTTACTTCATCGTACGTATCAGATGACAGTGATCTCGTCTCGACGTCCGAAATAGAAAGCTTTTCTAAAATAGAAAGTTCTATCTTTGTTACTATAGTATACAGTATTTTAAGTGAACGAATATATCGTATTCATAATAGGATTTTCTTAGACTTTTTATGGTTCCGTACCCAAAGGGTAAAAACGGAACCCTATTAATTTCGCTCCGCGGTCCGTCTGCCTGTCTGTCTGTCCGTCTGTCACCAGGCTGTATCTCATGAACGGTGATAGCAGTTACTACAACCGTTGTTAAAGAGGAAAATCAAGCAAAAAAAAATCGGCCAAGTGCGAGCCGGACTCGTGCACGAATGGTTCCGTACCGTTATGTATAAAAACGGCAAAAAAATCATGTCTGTGGGAGCCCCCCCCCCCCCCCCCCCTTTAATATTAATTTTATTTTTATTTAATTATTTATTTTTAAAGTGAATATATAACTAAATATTCTGTGAATATTTCAAGCGTCTATCTGTTGCCGTTATCAATATCGAGCAAAATCAAGGAAAAAAAAGTACACGTCTGTTGTATGGGAGTCCCCTTAAATATTTATTTTATTCTATTTTTTTAGTATTTGTAGTTATAGCGGCAAGAGAAATACATCTTCTGTGAAAATTTTAAATTTAACGTTCTTCAAGCAAACTTGTGAGTTCGTGGCGGATCTCTGCGGTGAGCGGCGAGCAAGGAATGCAAACACGGCTTTCGTACGTACGAGGTGGTTATGTTCCGAATTTACCCCAAATTTTACTGCCCAAGTACA
The DNA here is from genome assembly GCA_947532085.1 of Elegia similella. Lineage (NCBI taxonomy): Eukaryota > Metazoa > Arthropoda > Insecta > Lepidoptera > Pyralidae > Elegia > Elegia similella. Next base: position 390,602 of record OX383942.1, read on the forward strand.
CGTATGAGGTCACATACTCGTAAAATCTCGTAGCAGATGAATATCGTCGTAGCGGTTATGAGCACGACGCATCGGCTACGACGGATAATCGTGAGTTCATCCATGCATAGAATCCTAAAGCAGCCTCCGCCTAAATTACAAGTAAGCCGATGTTACCACTTAGAACAGATATTACAGTATATTTATATAATTAGTATAAAAAAATCTTCTATGTTCTTATTTTTAAATAAAGTGATAGTATATTTTCTAACAAAAGACTAGAATATTAATCACCGTAATCGTTAAGTTTCATTTAAAATAAGGAGGTCAAATAATAAATTAGTAACACGGAATTCCCTCGTAGCCGCCCGCGACTCGGTATTAAAATTATAATGAGTTTGAAGTCTGAGCGACGTTAGCCATTAAAATCAGGCGGTACGCTGATGCAGTCATTTACATCTCAGTAGTAAAGAACATAATAATATTACTAAAGATTTTGTTCATCCATATGCGGTTTCCGTTAGGACGAAAAGATATATGTATGAGTTTTATTCATTGTCATACTGGACTAAGTTTCTTTCGGCGTATTATTTTCAGTGGTCGTTCCGAAACGCTAGTAGTTTGTCGATTTTGCAAATAAAAAAATAATAATATGACGTTCAAAAGGAGATACATGATATACAAATTTGAATAAAATTTTATTTCATTTGTCAGTATTTTTCTTTTTGAATTTACAGTGTGTTACGAAGTTCTTGTCAAGTACAATGCTTTTACGCAATATGAGAAATGATGTCATGTAACAATAAACTCCACTCGCATACAAAATGAAATGGAAACAAAAATGCTTTAACAACGAAATCAAACAGTGCGATGCGAACTCACAGAGATTTTCCCGATAAATTGAACGAGCAACAAGCAGGTTTGTGTTCCTAGTGGAACTTTGCGGTGAACAGAGAGAGGGAAAGAGACGCACACGGTGTTTGTGTCTACGGGGCGGTTATGTGCCAAATTTACGCCAAATTTTACTGCCCTACTTTGGCACGCTACGCCGTAGCATCGCTACAGCTACGAAATTTCGTAGTAGATGATATTGTCGTAGGGGTTACGGATGGGCGCGGCGCGACGCATCGGCTAGTCGCGAGTTTAACAGGCAGGTGCATCCTATCCTATTACACAATTAAGGCAAAAATAATTATAAAAAATCAAGGCGTGTAATTAACTAGCTATTTATTTGTGTGAATGTTGAGTAGTGTAGTGAGTGTATGTGAAAGTGTATCTGTGTAGTGATGTCTTGTGATGTAATAACTAGCTGATTGTTCATGCAACTATTGCTCGAGGGATAACCTGTTACCTTCAAACAATCCTAGTATCCTAGCTCTAACTATAAACTAAGATAAATACTCTTATTAAATTAAGAAATAAAATATGGAGAAAAACTTCATACACACACATACACACGGGTATCATCATCATCATCATCATCATCAGGTCCTTTTTAGTCTCCACTACAGGAGCACGACCCTCTCTGTACTACTAGGGCCATACTTGGCCAGAGCAGCCAGAGGACTTGGCCTACACTCTCCACGCTGGCCAGACGGGTTGGAGAGGTGTCTTAGATGTTTATAAGCTTTGTTTAGCTTGTATTTTCTAAGTCGCCTTCTACTACATCCACGGGAAGACTTGGAGTGGTCCTATTCTACTCTGCCGGATACCACACGGCTACACGGCACACACGGGTATAAAATTGTTTTATGAAGTCCATTGAAAATGAAGTTTGTTTGTATGTTACTGAACCGATCGTCGTGGAATTTCCATATCCCTTGTCTGAGATACTTAGAAAGACATACTACTTTTACCCCGGAAAATCTGTTCCGGAGGGATTGACGTAACGTAAGCGGAGCCACTGACAAAAGTTAGTAAAATTTGGGTATCTCTTGGATAGGCATGTAACATCCTCGTCTTCATCGTCACTTACCATCAGGTGAGATGGGAGACAAATGCCTAATTCAATATTTAGTAAAAAAAAAAAAAAAAAAAAATTTAACAGGCTTATCGACAGCCTCTATTTTTATTAATTAGCCAGCTATGCCCGCGACTCCGTTCGCGTACATTACGATTTCTAAATTAATAAAAAAAATTAAGTAGCTACTCCTGTGACCTGTCCATTTAAATATTTATCCACCAAGTTTCTTACAATTCTGTTAATTCGTTTAAGAGTAATGGAGCTATACACACATACATACAGAAAAAATAAAACTTAAAATCGCTATTATAGCTGTATAATGATACTAAAGCTATATTGATGATTTTTAGTTAGAAAAGTATAGAGTTTAGACACAATATCTCTGAAAACAAAGTAACTTACTCCGTGACCAACCTTTGCGGATTTATTATTATAATTGATGATGATAAAGTTCATGTTACGAGCTAGATCAAATATTATTTACTGTTTGATTAACATAGTTTTTGTTTGCGTATGTAGCAAATATCATATATAGTTCTACATAATTATTCGTGTTCAAGATTTTTCTTTTTAAGTTAGTTGTGTAAATTAACCGACTGTATCATGGTCACTTTTACGATCGCTTCAAAACGTAAACTATTATTAGTTCAAAAAAAGATCGACACACTTTTACTCCTATGAATGCATACATACATAGTACCACGTCTTTTTCCTTGCGGGGTAGATAGAGCCACATTTTGCATGTTGGAGGGCGTGTAGATGGAAAACGGAATTAAAATACATACATCATCGCCTATTGTCACAAAAATAAAAAAAATATATGACAATTAATAAGTGTCCAAATGACCTATATTAAATAAACGGTTTTGAATTTTGACATAATTCCGCAGATTTAGCCCAATCCCTCAATCAGCTTTTACGATCTGCGCGGGAAGGGATGGCATATTCTACGTTTTTTCTTATCTCCCAGACCAGCATGGAAGATACTATGTAAATTCTATAATTGTACTAGTAGATTAAAACAACATTGCCGCGCGCCAGCTTCGCAAATCTCGGTCACTCTATTAGTTTAGTTAGAAAAAGATCGCAGAGTAAATTAGTTAGTCCGCACCCGCCGCCGCCGCCGGCTGCCGTCATTAAAACTACAACTAGCGCGAGTTTCCTCCGCCATGTTTTAATTGCGCGTGGGTCATTTGCAAGCCGGGTCAGCAGCCTTGATTAGATTAATACAAATATCCAGCTTTTTTGTACGTTTTTCTTTAATAGGCCTTAAAAATATATAATGTTTCATAATCAAAAAAATATTGGGGACGTATTTTTTGTTTTCTTAATTAAACAAGAAATGATAAAGATACAGCCTGTCAAAATTCCGTGTGATGCCACAGTTCACTACAGCTTTACCGGTCAGTGACGTCACGAGCCCCCACTTATGAATTTTGCTGCGATTTACCTTTATCATTAATTGTTTATTAACAAAAGAAAAAATGTGTTTTGAGTATATCTATCTGATGGACTAATTATAATATTATTATTTTTAACTGCCTCCGTGGTGCAGTGGTTAAGGCGTTTCCCTGTAAAACCGTGGCCTGTAAGGTCGTGGGTTCGATTCCCACGGAAAGCATAATTTGTTTAGTTGTTTCCAGTTTGGTTAGAACATTGCAGGCTTGAATCACCTGATTGTCTGATAATAAAGATGATTCCGTGCTTCGGTAGGCACGTTAAGCCGGTGGTCCCGGCTGCCATCTGGGAGTCGTTAAAGGAACCACGTCAGAGGCCGAGAGGCGGTTCCGAAGAACTCTGACACCAGGGTGTGCATGGTCGATTGACCGTGACACCTACTCGAAATGAATGATAAATATGACTGCATACATCCGGAACTTTGTCAATAAATATTGTAGGCGGTAGATTTGCATAGTTCTTATAATAATAATTAATTTATTTCGGTTTCCCATATAATGTTAGTTACAGTCAGACTTAAAAAACTATGTTAGTACAAATAGCCACTAGCTTGCAGCGCCTTAATATTGTACAGTCAGGGCGTGAGGCTAACATCATTGATAAATGTCAAATTAGTCTACCTGCGAATACAAAAACAGTACTTAAAGTTTTCGAAACATTAGCTGTAATAAACGCGATAAAATCGTATTAAGTAATTCAATTTAAATGTGTAAAAATCGCGAAAAAGTGAAATTAAAAAGCATAGATACTGCCTTAAATGCGCATTACTTAGCTTAAGAGGGGGAGGAGGAGGCAAACACATAGTGGCATGTTATCATAAGCACGGAAGCGCAAGTAATTAACTAAGTGCTCACAAGTGGGTTTGCGTGTCGACGGGTGTGCACACTGTGCAGGCTAGCGAGAGAAATGGGGCGGCACACACAACATCGCTCAAGGTAATGTACTGCTTATTAACTTAGTAAAAAAGACGGACTAAGTTGTGATAAAAAAAAAATGTATTGCATAAATTTAAAAAAAAAACAATAATATTAGGTCTGCCATAAATTAAGTTTAAAACGGCTGTAAAAAATCATACTTAAAAAGGCTTATTATTGTATAAAAGATTATTTAATCGATAAAAATGCTTGGAAATAATTTAAATGTATATTTTAATGGGTCGTGCTCCTGTAGTGGAGACTAAAAGGGACCTGATGATGATTATGATGATTTTAATGTAAGTAATTTAATTTAAATATTGCAAAATATATTGTTATATCCGAGCCCTTCAGGCACATAGAGACCAAGACTGGACTGAGTATCTTTCGGCGTATTCTTCTCAGCAGTGGTCATTCCGAAACGCTAGTAGTTTTTCGATTTTACAAACATAAAAGAAAGAAAAATAAACAACAGAAACATATGACGTTCAAAAAGCGATACATGTATTCTACCTTGAATAAAAATTATTCATTTTCATTTTCAATACCCAATAAAAATTGGAATAACTAGGATAATAATTTTAAATTCTCTATTTCGAATTTAAAACAGCGTCATTAAGAAGGTCCGATCAATTCATATATTTTAACAGTGTCTCGGTCTGGTTAGCTTTGGAGCCAAAAGTTATCGACAATCTGCAGTTTTAAATTCAAATGATATAGATGATAATGAGGAGAATATGCATTTCATCTTGCCTACGTTCAAATTGAGGTTTAAATGTGTACAAACGTCATCTGTTGACAAGTGTCTCCGGCATATCGAGTATTCTGAGCACTAGTTATCCACAAAGTGTCCCGCACCAGCTGGGACGGTACGAGTCCGGGTCCATTCATGCATTTTAATAGTCCGGACTGCAAGCTTGTCCTGTTATCATTTACGACCAGATTGAAAGGAATACTCAATAGCTTCGATTCTATCCAATTGCATCTTTATTTCTTGATTGCGTTCAAATTTTATTTTCTTCCTACATATTGTCAATCCAGCTGTAGGCTAATTAAGAATGATCCATAGACCAACAAAAAAATCTAAAGAGGGCTCTGTACGATGCATGTTATTTTCTATAATTTTACCTCAATATTTAACTAAACATTTATTATAGAATTTCCTGTAAGTTAAATCCTAATTTATGTATTTGTTTAAAAAAATTAAGATCAATGGTTTTAGAGATAAGTTAGGGAGAATGGTAAATTTTCGCCTATTATATTGAATAACTTCATCACACACTAATTGTATTATAAGTTACGAAAAAAATACGTTTGAGATTGTTGCAACGAGCCCTTACATTAAACATATCACAGGTACGCAAACCTTTTTTACATATCTGAGAGTAACAAAAAACTCAAAAAAAATTTTTTTCATACACCATACTCGTATTAAATGAATTGGCTCAGTAGACTGGGAGTAAATTAACTGTGTCGACTGATGAGTGATCCTTGAAAGGTTTCGTTTTGTCACTAATTAGTACGGAACCCTAAAAAAAAAATTGTAACCAGCGTTGTACAGGCTGGAACGCGGCTCGGTGTCTCTTCCAACTGGTACAAGGTGGCCTTCTTGTGTGTAATAGTCACAACATTTTGTTCAATTATCGTTCACTTAACACTGGTTAATTTCTTCACTTTAAGGTCTCGTACGAATGAGTGACAAAACGAAATCCTTAGAGGTTCACTCGTATATCGTGTTCGCTTACATAAGTCAATTTTGCAATTCGTCTAATTATTGCTCTGTCAAGTTCATTTGTGGGTTACTTGCTATTTACTAAGGAGTCTTTCCTGTTAGACCGTACACCATACGTTCTAGTTGGGCCATGGTCTCGGTCCGGTCATTCATGCATTTTAATAGTGTCCGGCCCGCACTTTGACCGGCCGGTCATCGCTGTTTACGACGGTTGTAAATCTTGGGTAGAATTTGATATTCAGTTTCAATTTATGTCATGATGAGTCAATGAAATAAACCGATGGCTTATGAAGAGCCATGAGGTTATTTCAAAGTTTTACATACATATATGTATACTATTATGTATCTCTCCTCCTGATGTAACGCTCCTGATGTATCTTGAGGAGCACCAGCTCATAAGCGATCGCCAGTACGGATTACGTCATGGACGGTCAGCTGGCGACCTTTTGGTATACCTGACTCATAAATAGGTAGAAGTGGTTGAGGCCTTAGCGGCTAGCTTAAATATGGCGTTTTTGTAAACTTTAAGGCGCGTGTTGCTACACAAATATAAACTCCATTCATACATATTTGTGCGAAGTTTCCCGCATGGCGCGATATTGTGAGAAGTTGCAGGCTTGTCGGCCGATTGAGAACTTCTTCCTTTAGACGCGGAGTGCGAAAGTGAGATAAAACTGTCGAAGTTTCTCGTTTGTTATTTAAAGTTATATACACTGCAAATATATAGAGTTCGTCAACGAGCGACAATGTTCTAATTCTGATTCATGATGCGATGGAAGATCATAAAACAAAATTCATTATTCTGTTCAGATTTTTTTACTAAGTATTGAAGTAGGCATTTGTCCCATCTCACCTGATGGTAAGTGACGATGAAGACGAGGATGTTACATGCCTATGCAAAAGATACCCATTTATTCTACTTCAATAAATTCAAATTCATTCTTTGATTTTTGTGTCGAGTCGTAGTATAGGTATACATACTAATTATATCTTTATCCCTTACGGAATTGACAGGGTTTAGAGTATAAAAAGTCATTTTTAGATTGATGGTGAGTGTAAAAGTAGCAACCAGAATCAAAATAATATTGTAATGCGAGGTTTTAGTCCTTTCTTCCCAGAGATGTTGCATGCAACATCTCTGGGAAGTAAGGGTGGGGTTGTTACAAGACCATACACATACATACAACTACTAAATGGGGTTAACAGAGCTTCAGGCCTAAAGACCGAAATGTCACGTTGAGCGTATTAGTAGGCGGTAGAAAACGATGAATAAAAAGAGTTTGTTTGCCACCGGCATCGCCGATGACAAGTCATCGGCGATGCCGGTGGCTACCAGGTCTTATGGTATTCAAGGTATAAAGTACAACCGGTACTTTGTATGTTTTTCCTATTCTCCCAGATCAATAAGATTGCTTCTTGTTTCCTTGATACACGGAATGCGAAAGTGAGATAAAATTGCCGAAGTTTTTCGATCGGTTATTTAAAGTTGTATTCTCTGAAAGAATTAGGGGATAAAGTATACAGAGCGCGGTAACGAGCGGCGAAGTTCGGATTTATGATGCGATCGCAGATAAATCACCGGAAAAAACCAATAACTCATTATACTGCCAGAAATACGAGGCTATCGGCTTCTTACGTTTTTGTGATAATAATATAGACTTGCTTTTTATATATCTAGTGTCTGGAAACTTCGCATTTTTATATGTACTAACTTATATGAATCAAAATCAAAAATAAAACCGATATCAACTTGTGACACCTTCTTTAACTAAAAAAACTCTATGAAAACAAGAATCTTTGACCTATTATTTAATTTTTCATCACGTTCAAATGAAGAAAATTTGCGTACTACTCACATGTGCTTTTAAGTCAGTAGTTTATGATGATAAATATAACTATCCAAGTTCAGAAAGTGTATCTACCAGTCTGAGAAACTTTGTACCATTTGACCGTTCCGAAGTTTACGTAATCAAACGAAGCCGATGAGCCGTGACGTCATACCCGTTGTTTGTCTTACGATACGCTCGACAAATTGCGTCCAGGCAAATTTAGTACAACAGGAACCGGGAAAATGGGAGGAAGTTTACAATACGACAAACAGTAAGATAAATAAATAAGTAACTATCTGACATTTATTATTTAATAAAAATTGGCAGCAGTTTTTGTAATAACTAGACTAACTAGATACGTAGACATAGAATGCACCATTCTCTTTGCAAATCGTAAAAGCCGATCGAGGGAATGGGTGAAATCTAAGAAAGCTTTTCAGCTTCAGTATGTTGGCATAGGTGGCCTATGACCCCCCCAGAGGTGGTTCCCGGTTTGTCGTACCGGGGGGGCTCAGTACCCGTGGTAGTCCTGGCCACGGGGAAGCGAAGAGGAACCCGCGCGGGGGCGCTCCTGCTGTTCACAGCAGCGAGCGCCCACATTGGGGCGGCGGGGGAGTGGGAAGTTCTCCCCCCACCCGAGGAGGGGCGCTCCCGCGGGCTCGGCTTCGGCCTTGAGCCTGCTGGGATGCGCCCAATGGGGCGGCGGGGGAGTGGGAAGATCTCCCCCCACCCGAGGTGGAGCCGCCGGGAGGGGAATATTTTATTGCTCTCCCGGCGCTTCATGCGGGGCCACACCGCCGTGGCTGTGGTCGGAGATCGGTCGCGGAGGAGAGGGAGTTTCGGTGCTGCCTTCCCGATCTCCCTTTCTTCCGCGGCCGAGCGGTGCCGCACCGTGATTGCGGCGAGAGGCAAGCGGCGGAGCCTGTCATCTTCTCCGCCGCTGGGAGCCAGTTTATCTGGCTCCCATGGGGCCACAGGCGGTGGACTGCGTGGGAGTCTGCCGCCTCTCAATTGGCCCAAGGAGGTACGGCGCGTCCGTGAGTTCCGGACGCGCCTACTTGGTGAGTCGGGGGGACGCTCAGACGTCCCCGAGGAGGGGCCGCGTTGGCGGCCAGCCGCGCCGGGGTTCGCGGTTGTATTTCCGTTCCCGTGTCCCCGGCAAAAGCGGTTGTGATGGAACTCCGAAGGTTTTTTAGTGGGTAGGCACGTCACTCTGGCGTGGAGTCCCACATAACCCGACAGCTCCCCCTGCAAGCTGTCGGGTATCCGTAACAGGGATCTTTCCTTCGTTAAAAAAAAAAAAAAAAAAAGGTGGCCTATGCCCACCAACATGCTGAACGTGACTTTTACGTTTTAAAGATCTGGACTCTGTCTACCCCACACGGGAGAAAGACGTGATAGCATGTATTTATGTATGACTAACTTAATAGGTGCAAGATTTATAAAAGTTCCTTTTGTTGGCAACTCCAACAGAATATTCTATTTTTTATGTACTTTTTGCCTAGCAACACTAACTTTCTTCTTATTTTCGACCGACAGCTAACAGTGTAACAGCTATTTTTAATGCTCTTGTGTCAATATATATTATAATTAATTCAGTTATCTTGTGTAGTATTATTATTCTACACAATACGAGGAAAGAAGCCCCAAGATCCCTACCTACACCTTTCGTAATTCATATCAGCAAGTAACATATATATATAATAAATATATACGGACAAATCACACAGATTGAGCTAGCCCCACAGTAAGTTCGAGACTTGTGTTATGGGATACTAACTCAACAATATTATATTTTATAACAAATACATATATAGATAAACATCCAAGACCCAGGCCAATCTGAAAAAGATCATTTTTCCATCTTGACCTGGCCGGGGATCGAACCCGGTCACTCCGTGTCGCAGGCTGGCGTGTTGACCGCTGCGCCACGGAGCTAGTCAAACATATGCACATAATTTTCGCGGACATATTCGCGGGAAACAGCTAGTGGTGGAATAGAAAAACTCAAAGATTAATATAACATGAACTCTCAAAACAATATATGCAAATAAAAACGTATAGTGAAAGCTAACGTGTAATATTTAAAACATTTTACGACGAATAAAAAAATTAACTATGACCATGGCCGTCGCGGCGGGCTCAACAAAGTGATAACTAAATTTATCGCGCTGTTATGTTGTGACACTCTGGGGTCAAAGTAAAGCTCTCTCGTATATAAATTTATAACTGGCTTGGATCTAGGGACAACGACGAAATATTCGTTTATGAAATGTCCGTTACAATTCTCCAAAATATACTGTAAACTTTCGCCCGCGGCTCCGCCCGCGTCAATGTCGATCCCTCGGGAATAGTACTTTTTCCCGCGATAAAGGGTAGCCTATGTCCTTCTCCGTACTCCAGAGAACTTGTATGCAAAATTTCATGATGTTCGGTTCAGTAGTTACGGCGTGAAAGCGTAACAAACAAACAAACAAATAAACAAACAAAGTCACTTTCGCATTAATAATATTAGTAAGGATTATTCTGTGGCGTAGGCATCTATCTGGATATCGAAAGAAACGTTTATAATTACATGGTTCGCAATTCAATAACAAATTCTGTATATCTTGATACTGAACAAAGTGGAGATGAAATTTCATATACACGGTGAAATTTTGATCGTTCTGGACCCATAAAGGGGTGATTCAGCCAGTCGATATGAACAACTTTTCCTATGGGACCAGTGCTGGGAACTCTCCGTGTATTGATACTAATACTAATGATGAGCTTCGTGGCCTGGTGGCCATTATGCCTGGCTGCCACACCGGGGGGTTCGATCCCCGGTTAGGTCAGTATGGAAAAATCTTTTTCAGATTGACCTGACCCGGGTATACATGCTTATTTGTTGTAAAATATTTTTTTGAACGTTTGTTACGTTTGGGCTGCCTCAATCTGTGTAATTTGTCCCTTTATATTTATTTTTATTACTTTTACCATTTCGTTAGTTCCGTATTCGATCCTCTACTTTCCATTTTGTGCTTTTCACGTCTTTGAGCATTTATTCCTTGAAAAGTGCGGTCGAGTGTGCTTTCGAGACCTTCTCAATGAAGTCTTCATTCGCATCAATTTCTCAAAGCGAGTCTCTGAATTGAAGGATCCCGGGAAATTGCGAAAAAAATACTTCCTTAATTGAAAGAAAATTGGAAATTAACAAGCTTACGTCTGCTCATGAAATCTCATCTCATTAATTGTGTTAAATAGCCTCATAATTATCAAATACTCAGAAGCTCCTTAAATAAAAAGAATTTAATTGTAACTAAAGTAAAGGTAATTTTATTTTTCTGCTCGTGCCTTCATCTAAACGTTCTCCTCCGCAAGCTTATCTAATTAAAATTAGAAAAGTGGTCTGCGGACTCTAACGCTCTCCTACTTAAAATTACAGTAATTATCTCAGGATATAAATGTTATTACTCATGTCACACTAGCTGTTACCCGCGACTTTGGCGGCGTGGGTTTCGGTTTTCTCATATCCTAGTTTCACAATCATTGAAATAGCCTATAATATTTTACTAAGATGCTTAGTTAGAGCCGTTAGGCACAATATAAACCAGAGTGTAGTGCTTGGATCTTGACTATGGCTGCGTTTCCACCAGAGATGTGCGAGGCTGAGTAGCGAAGAATCTGGTAGCCGTTAAAAGAACCACGTCCGAGGCCGAGAGGCGGTTCCGAAGAACTCTGACACCAGGGTGTGCATCGTCGATTGACCACGATTGACACCTACACGAAATGATGATGAGTAAGAGCCGTGTGGTATCCGGCAGAGTAGAATAGGACCACTCCAAGTCTTCCCGTGGATGTCGTAGAAGGCGACTTAGGAAATACAAGCTAAACAAAGCTTATAAACATCTAAGACACCTCTCCAACCCGTCTGGCCAGCGTGGAGAGTGTAGGCCAAGTCCTCTGGCTGCTCTGGCAAGTATGGCCCTAGTAGTACAGAGAGGGTCGTGCTCCTGTAGTGGAGACTAAAAAGGACCTGATGATGATGATGATGATGAGTAAGTATGCCTACTGGAGCCTCCTGGCACCGCCACATAGGTGAGTCCAGCATCCAAGTAGGTAGGAATACTGACGAGGTTAATGGTGCATTAGCTCAAGAGATGCATTAGTTTACTGTGAACAATCTTTTATTGAACGCTAGTAAAACTAAATGTATTAAATTTTGCTTACAAAAACAGTGATATTCATAAAGGAATACTAGAAATAAAAATAAATTATTTACACAGCATTGCTATTGCAGAAAACTATGGATCCTTTTTTGGATTTTGGAGTACGCTTCTTTAATAGAATTCCCGCGGAAATATTAAGTCTCCTATAACTTAAGTTTCAAGCGGCTGTAAAACATCAATTACTAAAAAAGCTTATTATTGTACAAACGGTTATTTATTTGATAAAATGCTTGGATATATTTAAATACCCAGATATTAAATTATATCCAAGCATTTTATCAACCCTTCAAGCACGTAGAGACCAAGACTAGTTTGGGTTTCTTTCGGCGTATTTTTCTCAGCATTGGTCCTTCCGAAACGCTAGTAGTTTTTCGATTGCAAACATAATAAAAGAAAAATAAATAACAGAAAAATATGACGTTCAAAAAGCGATACATATTCGTATCCTATTTTGGTCTATAGCTTCAAGGATGGGGTTCCCAACAGAAACCGATGAAAGCACAACATACCTTAGGAGAAAACTAAAGCAACGAATTGTGTTGACTGGGCAATTTTAACATGTATTAGGCGAGACGGTGACATACCAACGTGGCTGTGACGAGGGTGGGGGAATGTGCCGGTAATTCGGAAAGCGTATCTATTAACGCCATGACTTGCAAAGACGGCACACGAAGCTGAGACAAAGGCTGCGTCAAATGAGTATACGCACCTGTCGACGCTGTCTCCCTTTTTCGTGTCTTTTCCGCGCGTTCTATCGAAGTTACACAGTTGTCTTACAGTAATAACACAGTTTAATAGCTTTAATTTATCTGTGGCTTGCATTGACATTAATATTTAGTGTATTACCAATGAAATACACTAATATAATTCTTATTATTTATGAATGACTAATTAGTTCATTACTGACACGAGTATTTTCTAGACCAAAATTACCGCAAATTTCCGCCCAGCACTTGCCGACGGCGTAAACTCCGCTAATAAATTAGCATTTTAATTGTACGCTCCTTACAGAGCTGCAATTAAAATTTAATTATTTATAAATAATCCTGTTGTTTACCCGGCGTCAGTTTAATGAGCGCGGAGATCAAAATAATTGAGACACGTAGCTACAAAGGTGTTTTTGTTTAATTACTCTTTGATAATAAATAAGTAAAAAAAGCCAAGCAATGTAATAATTATAATATGGTGCTGCAATATGCTGAAACATTTCCACGCGGGTAGGATTCGAACAGCGACTTGGTCATTGTACATGTACAACCAATGCTTCACCAATTAAATCACTGCGCGTCCCATTCCTAACTTTAATATAAAATAAATATACGGACAAATCACACAGATTGAGCTAGCCCCAAAGTAAGTTCGAGACTTGTGTTATGGGATACTAACTCAACGATACTATATTTATACACACACATATATAGATACACATCCAAGACCCAGGCCAATCTGAAAATCATTTTCCATCTTGACCTGGCCGGGGATCGAACCCGGGCACTCTCGTGTCGCAGACTGGCGTGTTGGCCGCTGCGCCACGGAGCTAGACAAGTTTAAAGATATAATTGTTTTACATGTTTTTAGAAAATGTAAAGCAATATATTTATTTCGAACAAATAATCTCTCGTAAAGATCAAACTCAAAAAGACATTGAAACAAGGATATGCGACTCACCGAAAAATTATTGATCACTTAAGGAAGTAATCACAGAGATGTATAAAGTGGGCTTAGGGGCGTGGCAGGTGCGAACGCGACATGAACGAACTGATAATTTTTCTCTAAAACACGGTCAGTAAGGAGTTTGTGTCCGTAAGTGTTACACGTTTGGATTTTTTCTAAAATAAAATGTTGTGCAGTGGTTATGTGCAAAACAGAAGTTCCAATAACGGTCAGAAACATCATGGTCCTACACCTATCAAATCATTTATATCGCATAAGTGTATATATACTAGCTGTTTCCAGCATGCAAAATTAATTTACAAAAGTCATGCAAAAATATTTAAATCTACATCATACGAATAAAGTATGACACGAAGGCCTTATCATAAAACTAGAAAAAATGCTACTCAAGTGCTACGTTAGATATAATAACGTCATATATATCAAACAGAGTCTTTAGATTATGGCAAGACGATGCGTATTCTGAAATTAAGGAAATATAAGCTGGTGTGCCTCAGGGTAGTGTATTGGGTCCGGTCCTGTACCTACTTTACACCTGTGACATTCCTCATTTAGATAGCAACACTATTGCAACCTTCGCCGACGATACCGCTATAATGGCTGTTGGAAATACTCATGCGGAAGCTCCAGAAAAGGTTCAAATAGCTGTTAAAAAAGTTCATAATTGGACAAAGAGATGTCAAATCACGCTGATTTTATCAAAATCAATCCACGTCAACTTCACAAATTAGCAGGATCAATACTCTTCCGTTTATATAAATAAATACCTAGGCATGATACTCGACGCAAAGCTCAGATGGAAAGCCCACGTCAAAAAGAAAAGGGAGGAACTTGAAATAAGGTTTCTAAAGATGTACTGACTGCTCGGAAGAAACTCCGCCCTGTCAGTGCACAACAAGTTACTATTATATAAACAAGTCTTAAGTTAATTTAAACTTATTATAGATAATGATACGGAACCCTGCGTGCGCGAGTCCGACTCGCACTTGGCCGGTTTTTTTTAAAGTAATTATGTAATGGCGTAACTCGAGCTACCTAGTGTTGTACCGAACTACCGCTAGTGATGTACCGAAGAGCAATTCTCTGTTCTCATGAATTCCTTCTCACGGAAATTTGCGGGAATATTCCAATAATTCCCGTACTTAAGAATAAGAAGAGGAAATTCTCGGGAAAAAATTCCGACCCCATTTCACCGTTCTCGAAAATTTCGAACACGGCACAACACTACTCGCGCTGCAGCCAATAAATTGGCATTTTAATTGGACGCGCCTCACCGAGCCTTAATTATTTACAAATGATCCTGTCTGTTGACTCGGCATCGGTCTGCTGAACGCGGAGATCAAAATAATTAAGACGAGACGCAACTACAAAGACTTTTTCTCAATTTAATTACTGCTTGATGAGTAAACAAGTAAAGGTAAAAAAGTTTACGAAAAATACTGTTCAATACTTAAAATATTACCACATAATTTGTCATGAAATGTTGATTAGTTTATTCTCACATTTGTTTTTACATTGATATTTATGCGTGAATATTAGTTAATTGCATATCTGACTCTCTATCATCGCGATTGTTTTTTCAATTGTAATGCTGCAGTGTCTGGGCCCGCACACATGACATTCTGATAAAAAATTAACAAAGTTATTACTGCCCGTCACTTGCCAACTCTCTATTTGTCCTGCACGGGTCTGGTGAAGAGCTGATCCAATGCTCCACCCGTTTTTGCCGTCCTCTAAGTCGACATTTGACTATTGTACTGTTGCTATATTACGTAAATTGCAAAAAAGTGGCCAAACTTTATTTTTTCTTTTTTTACTAAATGTTGAAGAATTTGTCTCCCATCTCACCTGATGGTAAGTGACGATGAAAGTAAGGATGTTAAATGCCTATCCAAGAGATAATTATTAATTCGACTTTTGAATGTCCCGGGACTGTACTTGTCTGGGAATATTAAAACTTATCCCACACTGTACGATATTAGGTACGCGTAGTATACGGCACGATTTTCATTTCTATTACCGACATGAGTGTTTTGGAACAAAATTACCAGAATTTTCCGCCCAGCTCTAGCTCTCGGCGTAACCCAGCGCTTAACAGCGAATAAATTAGCATTTTGATTGGACGCCTGGCAGAACTGTGCATAAAATGTAATTATTTACAAATAATTCTGTTTGTTAACTCGGCACGTTAGTATTAACGCCGAGTCAAAGATAATATACATATATTATCTTTGACTCGGCTATAATCTGCTAAGCACGATCGACGACTGCTACACGACGACTGGCTAAAAAAAGACTAGGGTTGTGCTTCTTGGCAATATGCTTAAAGTGCTGAGTTTTTTGCTCGCTTATATTAAAGTTTTATTGTTTTTCTTCAAACATTGTTGTCACAAGTTTCTATTGTGAGCGTTTTCAAACCATATTGTTTAATCAAAGACAAATCAAATGAGCTTGTTTAATTTAGAAGATCCGATCCACCTTTCGACTCTATTAGCAGAGCGGCTTTAATGCTCGACGTAGACTTCGCCTGGTGTGATCTATTACACACAGCCATCATGTAACCAGCAAGTACAATAAACTACTGTGTCCGTGACATGATGTTGACCACTCTCGACACCACTGTTTCCAACTCAACATGGAAAAACGTCTATTCCTGTATCGTGTTGGGCCTAACCCGGGTCATGGATATTTTTCTCGCATGTATTTCTTTCATGTTAGTCTGAAAGAAAAAAAACAAAACGCAGAATGTAGCAGCTGCTTCTCTCCTCACTCAGGTCGTTAAAAGGAATGAGTTTAAACTATAAAAAATCATGTAAATAGGTCAATTAAAGTTTCGATTCCTTTAAAAATAAATGTCTTGTGACATTGTTATTCAAACAATTTTCTCCTAGAAGAGTCAACTGCGTTTCCTTACTATACATGTTTCACAACTTTTTCATACATTTTCCACCGTTCACGTTCGTCACGCAGCTCTGGTAGAAACACTCACGAAGTTTCACTGCCTCAGTATAACCTTACTCCGGTCAGCTATACGACACATCTTTGGAGGAACGGAGCCGTAGGGACCGTCCAATAAAACTTAATTCTATTAACACCATTAAAAACGGGGTGACTGGACCATCGAACAGACATATTTCACGTACAATAAAACATCGGTTCCGTCCTACAGCTCCAAAAAGGATGTGATTCGGGCGCGCGGCCAACATTGGCGTCGCCGGCAGGGTGTCACGTTTGGCAAGTGGCCAGGCCTGCTTCAACTAGGTTTTGATGGCCATAGTGCTGCTACGAAACTCGGACGTCACTCAATATCTCTAGGACAGTCTCAAAATTAATTTTCGCTGCATTGTACTGGGTGGCGCAAAAGTACTGGCACTAAAGAAAATACTTTTATTTTTTTTATATGACATTTTCTGTCATTCTGTTTTTGAAAATTGTGTAGTGAACAAATGTAAAATACACTGAAAATAAACATGGACCGTTTTACTCCCCAAGAACGTGGAATAATTGTGTCAATGTTCTTACGGAATAATTCATCAGTGATAAGAACACAACGTGAATTTCGTCGACGATTTCACCACCGTCCGGCACCGATTGCCCGATCTGACCAGTCCAGACTTCTTTCTTTGGGGTTTTTTGAAATCTCGGGTGTATGTGAACAAGCCACAGACTCTCGCAGCTCTAAAAGAAAACATTCGTCAAGAAATAACGAACATATCGCAGGAAGTGTTACGGCAAGTTATGAAAAATGTCATAAATAGGGCTCAAATGTGTATCAACTCTGGAGGTCACCATTTAAAAGACATCATCTTTAAATCCTAATGGTACGAAATTTAATGGCACAAATATACATTTAAAAAAACCTAAATCTAGTTTTCTAATTTAGAAAAAATGTTATAGCTGAACCAAATAGGGTCTTTACTTTTGCGCCACCCAGTATATCAAACGGGGCACTGATGAGCTATATTGTTGGATGTGTCGACTAGTGCCCGCTGCATGTCTTGTGATTGCCTTGAAGATGAGCTTCTGATGAGTCCGAAACTATAATAATAATAATAATAAAACGTTTATTTTCTCTTCACAATTAAAGTATAAGGTAAGTAAACTATAGTCAGCAATACCAACACAATAGCTCACGTTTGTTTTCAGCGATTTAGGGACCAGTTTGATTTGTTTTTATATCTCGTTAGTTGAACTGGGGAGACTAAAATTTAATTCCTTGAGCCATCGACACGAATAGGAAAAAAGTTTATCTAAGAGACACCGGCCATTTTTTCTAAGTTGGCAAGTCATAATGCACTGCACAGTGGCCACAAATCTTGCCCAAGCAGGGACGGCTGTCCACATGTCACCGCTTCTTTAAGATGAACAAGGCCTATGTGATTAATAGCCACCGGCCGTCTTCCTTAAGTTGTGATAATGTGCGATGACCTCAAACCCCACCCAAGCAGGGACGGCTGTCCGCATGTTACCGCTCGATCAACCGTTAAGCCTTAGTAAACACTGCCCGTTGAACAAATAGCCGCCGGTCACCTATCTTCCCTAAGTTGCCATAATGCGCGGTGACCACAAATCCCGACTAAGCAGGGACATCTGACCGCATGTCACCGCTCGACCAACTGCTAAGTCTAGACAAACACGGTTTATTAAACTAATAGCCGCCGGCCGACTTCTCTTAGTTAACATAACGTGCAAAGACCACAAACCCCGCCTGAGCTGAGGCTGACCACAGCTCTCCGCACGACCAAATGATAAGTCAAAGTTGTCGTAGTCTATGAACTACTCGTGGTCGTTTACTAGTGGTAGAGCCCGTTACCGGCAAAATGTATTGCTGGTAGCATGAATGGACCGGCTCGTCCGGGGAAGTAACACACTCTCACAGAAAATCGACGTCTGAGTAGAAGTTTTATCGCTTCTATGCGTCGATCGGTGAGTGAGAAAGCCGGAGGCCCATCCTTTCCCCTCCCCTCCCCATTTCCTTCCCTTAACTCCTTGAAACGCCGGCAACGCACCTGTCACACCCTGGTGTTTAGTTGTCCATGGGCAGCGGTGGTCACTTACCATGAGGTGACCCGCTTGCCGTCCTACAACATAAAAAAAACTACTAGCTCTTCTCGCGACTTGATTTACGTAAGTATATCCTATGAGCTATTCTAATGTGTCAGCTAGTTTTTGCGTGAAGGAGTAAAAAGAATGTTCACATCCTCACAACTTACCAACAAACTTTCACATTTATAATATTAAACGGATAAGTTATCTTAAAAGATCTTTATCTTAGTGAGAGATGGAATTGTCAATACATTTGTGACATAGTACCAAACCGTCACTGTTTGGCAGAATCTGAATTGGGCAGATTCGGCTTTGGACAGAATCAATTAATACAGGCAGTATAAGTACTGTTTCTAGATACTATTGTATGACCTGGATAAATGATATTTCTATGACACTGTTTGTATTTTCCTGAGTTATTGTGTTAACATTTAGAGTATACCTATAAACATGCTTCAAATATACAAAATGTAATATTATTATTGACCTAGCATACCAAAATTATTAAGTAATATAAAATTTAAAAAAAATATTTTTCGATAATTCGAGATTCCATGATTTGTTAGTAAATAAACTTACATGTTTAGTTGTCTTAGTTATTAATAAAAATATTGATGTTTGTTTTTAATTTTAAAGCATTCTATTTTTTGTTGTTGTAAATGTATTTACTCTTTTCCATGAGTGATGGTTGTACATGGTTTCATAGGTGGTTATACTGAACTGAGTTTCTTTCGGCGTATTCTTCTCAGCAGTGGTCGTTCCGAAACGCTAGTAGTTTGTCGATATTGCAAATATTTGAAATAATAATATGACGTTCAAAAAGAGAAACAATATATCCAAATTCGAATAAAATTCTATTTGTAACGGAACACTTATGTTCTCGTTCACGATTCTCAAATATTAGTCTTTTGTAAATTGTTTCACAATAATTCATTATATCCATCTTATTTTGTTTGTTATGAAGCAGAATGACATTGACAGTTTGTTTTGTCAATAATTGACGCGAGGAAGAAAATTGATCTATAATCTATGAAAAGTAGAACTTAGAACAAGGACAGGGAATGTAAAATTAAAAATATGAAATTAAAAGTATAGTTTGACTGACTTTATATCTTTAAGTAAGAACAAGGAAATAAATAATCATGATGATAACAAAATTTGATCAAAAAAATTGATAATTAGTTTATTCTTTTGTCTAGGTGAAAAAAGTAAGCATTTTACGGATAATCGAGAGAATCGATTCAATCAAAATTATATAAATATTAAAATAAATTAATACTCAGCGTAAAAGGAATTTAAATGGTAAAATTTATTATAATATCTCGTGATACCAGATTATGCTAATAGGTCGATTCAAGGGATCCTATAGATAGCACAGGGAACACTAATAATTAAAAGAAAGCTATGAAATTGTCTATGGAATTGAATTTGTTACAAGGCACGCTGACCTTTATTTCATTACGAATAGGGGTGAGCATTCAATGAGGATGAAAGGGAGAAAGAGACAGGTAGTCTTAGAACGGTCTAGAAAGTTTTGAACCTAACCAATGGGAAAACTTTATTCAATTGAGAATTTAATGAAAAAGGTCTTATCGACAGGAATGAGCAAGGCAGATTAGTTATTAAATGTAGGGATATTAGTTAGATATTTGCATGAGGTTTTTAGAAAAAATATTGGCCAACGGTTTTTCAGTCAAAGTGGCCTGATTTCTGAGAACCGCACGGTAGCGAGTATAAAAGGCTACGGCGCCATTAGTCTGGGTCATTACGCATCGGGGAATTTGAAGAGTCAAGAGGAATTGCTGCCAGAACGCCACTGCAAGTTTTATTTTAAATCAAGAAAGAAGTAGTTTAAAGTGTGGGTTATCGCCTTATCTTGGCAAATTAGGATCGAAAAGTCCCGCAAAGTCCCTTGCAAAAATATTTTAGCTAAGAAGCACATTGGTATCGTGTTCTGAAGTTAAAATATTGTAGATTCTTTTGAAATATATGAATATTAGCTTGTCCAGAGTAAATTCTCTATAATAGTTTCATATACTGTAAAGTTTTGAATGATATTGAGGAAATGATGTTGGGGAGATCTTTGATGTCTTCGAAATCTTCTCCGTGTCAAATCTGAGATATCTAGTTTCAATTTGTTGGATTTTAATGTAAGTTTAATAGAGTTTTGTGTCGAATTGGGGAATACATGGCCAAGATCAACGCTGGACCTCTATTCCTTATGAGAGCGATTGTTCTTTATGAGGGTAGCGGCCAAGTAGGAGTAAAAATAGTTCGACATTGTAGCTGGTCGAATGGGCTGACATTCCCAGCCTAGTTATGCTACTTGGGGAGTCCAGACGGCCTCTGTGCCTACGGTAACCTACGGTCCGAACGGTGAGCTAGTTTTCAGCACCCTAGCCACTTGGGGACACGTCTGGGACCTCAAACCCTTGTTAGGGCGTGGAAGTCTCGATCCTGACCACAAGAGATGACCACAACCCAAGAGTGATAGGAATAATAGGTTCGTGGGCCCAAACTCTGGCTCCCTTTTACAGCTTAGAGATGACGGATCCTTGCTAGGAACCTAATCTATTTACCAGAGTAGGAAATCTGATTTTAGGAGCAGTCAGGCGTTCGAGTTCGTTCTACACACACACACTTTGGGGATGGGGGGGAACAGTAACTTAACACCTTAGACTAGAAATTAGGGATTGATAGGGACTAGATTAGGCCCATTAACGATTGCGTCAGGTTAAGGAAAAGAGGGGTATAGGAGATAAAATTCCATTCGTTTTCACGGTAAATCCGGTGGTAGCAATATAACCATCCAAGCTGCTGGTGGGTAGGACGTTAATAATTCAAACAATTAATCTTCGACAGTAATTTTAAGGTAATTAGTCGTATCTAATATGAAAGTGAAGTTGAATGTGAAAATATGATAACAGAATGGCATAAGCTGGTTCTGTGATTGTGACAAGTGATAATGCTGAAGAAATGTGCGTATTCTGATTGTGAGAGATTCAGGAAATCTGTTTCTAACAAAGGTATGAAATTCCTAACCTTAATTTTTATGTATAAGGCACTGAGACTATAATAGTGTATAGAGTATCTACCTGAATGATTTGGGGATTTTCATATTGTGAAATCACATAGATTGGCCATGAACAATTAATAACATAACTTGTGGCATAATCTCATAGTTATTTGACAATGGATTGAGTCTGAGTTGTCTATTTAATTACTAAATAAATACCTTCTTTATCTACCTATTTTGTTGGAAAATTCAGATTTGTTTAGTCCAGTGAGATCTAATAACTCTCTGACAATATATTATCATGATAATCATTCTCTGAAGGAGATGGTCTGTTGGTTCCATGGAAGTCATGTAAATTCTGTAAGGTTGAGATATTGACAATCCACATATATACCATATGATTCATCTAATTCTGGAATAAATAATGAATTCTGGGAGAGTAATGTTCCTTATATACTACCAAGGGCGAGTGTAAGATTGACTCAAACCCCTACATATTGAAATCTAGGAATATTACAATCCTCACACTTATATTTGTTGAATCACTGAGACAAATAAGTCTGATGTAATGAACTTAAATGCTAATAGACATTTCATCTCAATCTATTTCTAAGATCTAGAGTTAGTGCATAATAGTACTTATACATAACAGCATGTTATAACATTTACATGCTAACATACATAGCTACAAAATTCCTGAAAATAATAGGATAATGAGTAACAATTGATACAGGGAGTAATATCATGTAAGGACGCCTTTTCTACAGTGAAGGTTGAGGTATAGTTTGACTGACAAACAAACCCTTGCTATAAAACTCCGATTGCTATAAAAATCTGAGTACCTAGTACTACCTGCTTGTTGTAAATTTATAAATTGAGTTCTTTGCTTTTACACCTCCGTGGTGTTATTTCAAAGTAAATAAGTCTGAACTCATCCCAGCGAACACGATGAGAGCATAACGCTTGTGTAGCAGGTAATACGCTTGAAGACATTTAGTCTATCCTCTTGTCCCTGAAGTTAATAGTCAGACATAATTTTACTGACAAATTGCCTATCCTACTATTAGGTGGGAACAGGTACTATTTACTCTTTAATGGGTATCCCTTTTGCTTTCCAAAAGAAATTAGCATACGGAGGAATCACGTCCAAGTCTGGAAGACGAGTGGTACTCTGGCGGGCGGATGGCGGGGCTCGACCAGTAAACCGTAACACCAAACGCTGGGAATATTCACTATATGGTATATCTACCACCACTGACTAACACATACAATGACAATATTAAACTATTACCTTAAACTTCTATCCAATACCTACAGTTGTAGTCATCTATGACTCATTCCTAAAGTACAGTTTCTAACGTCCAAACGTCACAGTGTTACATATCTACGTGTAGCGAAGGATTAAATCTAAACTATAGTGATAACAGTTCACATAAAGGTAATGTACTTTTAGTGAAATAACGGAGTTAAAATATTTTGTTTTGCAACGAACTAAGTGACTCATCATGGCAGTGACAAACAAGTTATTAGCCTGCCGCTAAAACTCGATGCTAGGCGAGTGGCGTCCTTATTACTACGGCTGTACGAACCGTTATACTGTGATAGTGATCATCAAGCAACTTGTATTCGAAACATCGATACCCAACCTACGGCAAGTTTTGAGGTTATTTGTGTGTAATACCGGTACAAAATGCAGTGCTTAGCTTGCAAGAATGCTATCGTTCGCGCTGAATTACTGGAATGTGTGGCATGCAGAGGTGTATTTCACTTCGCCTGTTTAAATATGAAACTGGCATTCTATACAAAACACAGTGCTGAATTGAAGCAATCCTGGAAATGTCCTTCATGTATCAATATCACAAGGCGAAGAAACGACGGGACTCCCGTGCGTAATCAATTCGATGTGTTGAGTGACAGTGCTGCGGATATGTCATGTGATGACCTACAACTGAACAACATGTCCTCGTCTAATAAGGATCATCATGCCTTGACTTATACTCAGATGTTACCGGGAGTGTCGTCAAAGAGTGCCATCACTTATGATCAGTTCAGTTTATTACTCGAAACAAAGTTAGAGGCCCTTAGATCATCAATCATTTGCGACATCAACACTACAATAAAGAAGGAAGTATCGGTGGCTATTAACCAGTTAAAGTCTGAATTCACCGAGACAACAGATTATTTAGCTACTACACAGAACGACTTGAAGGGTGAAATAGTAAAAGCAAATGATAGGGTGACAACATTGGAGACCCAGAATACTAAGCTTCAGTCCGAATTAGCCGAGTTCACAAGGCGTATGGTGGTACTTGAAAAATCCTCTAGAAGTCAAAACATAGAAATTCAGTTATTACCAGAAAAACAAAATGAAAATCTGTATACCTCAGTGAAAAAGATTTGTGAAATTATTCAGGCCCCTGTCACAGAGAACGACCTGTTTGCAATCCGTAGGGTTGCGAAGCTGGACCCTACTTCGAAACGGCCACGCAATGTACTGGTTACCCTGCCGTCAGAGCGGCACCGTGACCACATCTTATCGGCATACAGGAGATTCAACAAAGCCAATAGACCCAATAATTTAAATACAACGCACTTAGGCATCTCTGGTGAAAGAAACAACATCTACATCGCTGAACATTTAGCTCCAGAATGTAAACAACTGCATGCTGCTGCCCGGAAATTGGCCAAGGAGCGCGGTTATAAATTTGTGTGGTTGAGATACGGACGTGTGTATGTCCGTAAGTGTGAATCGTCGCCAGCGGTAGTCATAAGGGATACTACTTGCTTAGAAAAAATTGTATAAATAAATTTTTAATTAATATATTATATATAATAAATATATATTTTCGCATTTCTAATAATTATCTCAGTATTATAATATTAAAAAGTTTGTAAATTGATTTTATTGGTAAAATAGTTTATTGTCACTTGAACGAATCAAAAGAAAAAAAAATATAAGTCTCATATAATAGTAAAAATATTTATGTTGGTTTATTATCAGAATTCTAATGGGTTAAGAACGAAGCTAACAGATTTGTTTCTGAATACATTGAATTCTGATTTTGATATTATTTGTTTAACAGAAACGAACCTTAACTCTGATTATTATGATAATGAATTGCTGGATCAAAGATTTAATGTGTTCCGTAGGGACCGTACAACTACCTGTATTTCTAAAAAAAGTGGAGGGGGGGCTTTGCTGGCTATACGGAAGCATTTTGATGTAGTTCGCCAATTTTCTTGGGAGAGTTCAGTGGAGGATATGTGGGTAACTTTATTGCCTAATAAATTTAACTCATGTGTAATTAATATATGTGTTTGTTATTTACCACCCGATATACCAACTAGCTTGCTTAAAGAGTTTTACTTGAACCTTCAAAGAATCACTGCATCTCTGGTTGAGGATTCTTTAACTTTGATTATTGGAGACTTCAACACACCTAGTGTCACTTGGTCGTCTTCAACATCTAGTAATAAAATGATTCCTAGCTTGTCTACTGACATGAAGTCTTCCCTTTTGCTTAATACTTTATCAATGTGTGATTTATCACAGTATAACCATATTCCTAATCAGAAGGGTAGATGTTTGGATCTGGTGTTGAGCAATGGCCATTGTATAACAGTATGTGATGCCAATCCTTTATCTCGCATGGATGGCCATCATCCTCCTTTATTAGTTGAGGTGATTATTCCGGTGCCCACTCAAAGGTTAAAAGAAAATATAAAAAAACATTATAATTTTCAAAAATGTAATTACTATGGAGTGAAAAGATCACTTAACGATATTGACTGGGTTCCTATACTAACGAACGAAAGTATTGATGGGATGGTGGAATGCTTTTATAATAAGCTGAACACAGTTATAGGGAATCACGTGCCTCTGACTAAACGTAGTTGTAGTGACTATCCTGTCTGGTACTCGGCCAAATTAATTAAACTGCTTAAATCTAAACACAAGTACCATAAAAGATACAAAAAGTATAGTAATCCAAAAGATTATGATCAGTTTAACACCTTACGATTGCTGTGTAAAAAACTTATTAAGTCTTGTTACTCTTCTTATATATCTTCGGTCGAGGACTCCATTAAGACAGATATCAAATCCTTCTGGAGATACGTTAGTAACCGGAAAGGTACTAATAGCATACCTCAGACAATGCAGTACGGTGACAAGGTGGCATCGGATGGTGATGGTGTGTGTGATCTATTTTCAAGCTTCTTCGGTTCAGTTTTTGACCCATGTACTCAAGCTTCACACAATTCTGATTATATTACAGCAACGAGTGGTCAAATTTCTGACATTATCCTAACTCATGACGATGTTTTATCGAAATTGCGTGACTTAGATCCAAATAAAGGACCTGGCCCGGATGGCATACCATCTAAATTTTTAAGGGAATGTGCAGAGGAGCTGGCTACGCCTTTATTAATTATATATAATCAGTCGCTAAAAACTGGTATCTTCCCATCTTACTGGAAAATTGCTCATATCGTCCCTATTTTCAAGTCTGGAAATAGATCCGACTGTTCCAACTATAGAGCGGTAAGTATACTTTGTATTATGGCTAGACTTTTCGAGCGTGTCATATACGATCACTTTTACAACCAAATCAAGCCCTATTTATCGGAGAAGCAGCATGGATTTTTAAAGAACAAATCGACAGTTTCCAATTTACTTGAATTCAAAAACTATTTGTGTCAGTCGTTTGGAACTGGTGGACAAGTTGATTGCGTATATACAGACTTTAAGAAGGCTTTTGATAAGGTCGATCACTGTTTACTTTGTTTTAAACTCGGTTCTCGCTTTGGTTTCCATGGCAACCTTCTCCGATGGGTATGTTCTTATCTGGACAGGAGATCTCAACTAGTCACATTGAGAGGGTACATATCTGCTCCTGTAAGCGTTACTTCTGGTGTGCCACAAGGCTCCCATTTAGGCCCCCTACTGTTCTTGGTCTTCATAGATGATCTCATTGAGCGCCTACATTGTCCGTGTCTTCTATACGCGGACGATCTCAAAATATTTACTACTATTAAGGACATTACTGACTGTCTCGCCCTTCAGAATGATCTGCAATTAATAGAGGACTGGTGTCACAGGAACAATATGCACTTAAGTATTAATAAATGTTATATCATCTCATTCACAAGGAAGAAGATACACAAAGTCCTTTTTAATTATAGCATAGGTTCCGAGAATCTAAAAAGGGTATCAGTCGTCAAAGATTTGGGTGTATTATTCGACGAAGCACTGACTTTCAGAGATCACTTTGACACCATAATTGCTAAAGGATTCCAGATACTTGGATTTGTAGCGAGGGCCACGCAGTGTTTTAAAAAATCTGTAACATTTATTTGCCTTTACTATAGTCTGGTCAGGAGCTGTCTGGAATACTGTTCAGTGATATGGTCTCCAAATTATCAAGTACATTCGGACAGGATTGAGAGTGTACAAAGGAAATTTATGAGGATATTGTGCTTTAGGGAAGGCTGTAGTCGTCAACTATCTTCTTATGCCGACAGATTGAGTCATTTCCATTTGTCTTCATTAGAATGTCGCCGAAAGCAACAAGATCTTATATATCTTCATAAAATTATTCACTTTAAAATTGACTCCTCCAATCTTTTATCTCTTTTAAGCTTCAATACTAGACATCTTACTCGGAATCGTAAAAATGTCTTTGCTTTAACAACTTATAAAAATAATACCTCATACTTCAACCCAATTGTTCGTATGTGTCGTTTATACAACGATCTCTATTTGGCCAATGAAGCCATAGACATTTTTGCGGTTACCAACACTTACTCTTTTAAAGGTCAAATTAAGCGTGTCCTCCACTGAGCTTTGAAAATACCTATCTTTGATATTGTATATTTCTTGTATGTGTATTTATTGCTGTTTCTTTTTTTTATTTATTTAAATACCTACTGTTTTAATGCCAGTGACTGTTTTTATGTAGGTACTGTACTTAAAAAAAAAAAACATATATTCTGTTTTGTGTATTTAACTTTGTTTACAATAATTGTCATGCTGTGTATGCACGTTTTTTGGGTTGCGGTCTAGTTTGTTGTGCTGATTTGTTTTCATTTGTACGATGTTGTGATTGTGACCTGTTGTGTGTACCTTAAAAAAAAAAAAAAAAAAAAAAAAAAAAATTATAGATCAATATGGCTACTTACATTTTAATACTTACTATACATATCCAGAATTCAATACTATAAGAACAAACCGCTGGTAGAGAAACAAGTTGCTGTAGAATGCACCATGCTAGATAAGCAACATACTCCTTTATGAAAAATAATTAACCAACTCTTCATAAAATTAGGCAATTATATTAATGTGAAATAGCAGGCAACATAAAATAACACAAAGTGCAATTTAAACAATATTTATTAGGAAAAACATAAGCGCACCTTAGGATAAAGTCATTCTTATTTATAAGTAAAAATTAGTCATACACAAGTCCGATAGCAACCTTAGGCATAGCATAAGATAGGACTAGGCTTCATCACCATAGGTTAAGATCAAAATCACTTCATTTAAGAAGGTCCAGGGGTTACTATGATAAAACAAGGGTTACTACTGCTAGATATGATCACGCCATATAGAATTGAACAAAGAAACAAAACATTAATAGGGTATGTAGGTTGATAAAGTAGATTAAGAGTAATACAGCTAGCATTTGGTGCAGTTAGGAAATCATAGTAAGGGTAGGCTAGAAAAAAAAATATATATACTTAGGTAAGGTACATATTTCACATGGCATTCATCGTTCTCGTTCGTCACAATCCTTACTTATATTAAAAATGCAAAAGTGAGTTTGTTTATTTGTTTGTTTGTTTGTTTGTTACGCTTACTCTGGAGAACGGAGAAGGACATAGGCTACCTTTCATCCCGGAAAAAACACTATTCCCGAGGGATCGACATTGACGCGGGCAGAGCCGCGGGCGAAAGCTAGTGAATAAATAAATCAAATCAAAGGGAGGAAGGGAGTTGATCGCATCTCACCGCTCGCCTATTGGCCTAAACGCCGCCGGTCACTCATCTCCCTAACATTGTCAATTATGATAAACTACACTCGTCCATTTTTGGCGAGCTTTGTGGCGCAGTGGTCAACACGCCAGCCAGCGACACGAGGGTGCCTGGATTCGATCCGGGAATCGTGAACCATTGTGCCGCGCTGTGCAATTCATATTTAAATCATATTATGATTTGTGCGAAGTGGCCATTTTAGACCCACTGTATGTTTGCTCGTAACGAAGACTGTAACAATGTAATCAGAGCCCTTCAGGCACGTAGGGACCAAGTCTGGATTGAGTTTCTTTCGGCATATTCTTCTCACCAGTGGTCGTTCCGAAACGCTCGTAGTATTTTGATTTTCCATATATTAAACATATAAGAAATAAAATGGCGTTCAAAAAATTTCTAATTTTGAATACCAATTCTTAGACTTTATTATAATTAAAAATGTTGAGTCCTGGTCCTGAAAAGATAAGTTCGTTTCATTTCGTAATATATTTTCTTCGCGATCCTAATAATCTGAAAGTTTGTATGTTTAGATGTTTGTTACACAATCACGCAAAACCGGCTCAACAGATTTCTATTAAATTAATTACTCGGCTCACTTATTATTCAGAATAACTAATAGAACACTTTTTACAATAGACGAAGCCACTGGTAAAAGTTAGTTTTTAAACTTCTGGCAATATTATAAAGAATCTGAAGTTCTTGACAAGTAGAGCCACAATTATCTAACTTGCTACCAACTTTCATATTTGTGTTCAAACTGCTCGCGCAAACTAAGTCAGCGACTACTTTTGTTCGTTAAAAGTTTATCAGGATAACATTTCTAGCTTTTAATTTGAACTGGCAGATCAAATATTATTTAAAAATTTTGTTATCTAATGTATTCGCGACACATTTTAATATAAGGAAATCTATTATTACGACTATGACGCGCTTTGTATCATTCACTGTAATAAATGCAATGTGATAATTTAAATCTTTTGTTTGAAAAAGCAACGCCATACATGTCATCAAATCTAAATGAAACTGGCCAAGTGCTAGACGGACACACACTTAGGGTTCCATGATGTGATTAAATTGCTAAAACCACATTTCTTGTATGTGTCACAACAAAAATATTAGCCCACTATTTTCAGGGACTAATATCGCAGAGGGAAACAATATCTAATATTGAATCACCGATATCAAAATTGGCTAAAAGCCGCCGCCGAGTAACATTTCACCCTTTTCATAGACACGCAGAATGTTGCGTAGATATCTTGGTATGGAGGAGTAAAGTGGCACTCTCCGTGGGAGTAGCTATTGAGCGTCTCGGCGAGGACAATTTAAACGTTTTTCTTCTCACGAGCCAAGAGCACGGGACGCTTCATCGAACAGTAGACAAGGCAAATCATAGTCAATTATTTATTTATTTACTAGCTTTCGCCCGCGGCTCCGCCCGCGTCAATGTCGATCCCTCGGGAATAGTACTTTTTCCCGGGATAAAAGGTAACCTATGTCCTTCTCCGTGCTCCAGAGAACTTGTATGCAAAATTTCATGATGATCGGTTCAGTAATTACGGCGTGAAAGCGTAACAAACAAACAAACAAATAAACAAACACACACTTTCCCATTTATAATATTAGTAAGGATTAACATAAGGCATACAACAGGTAACAATCAGCCTACTTCTGAGCTAGATTGAGACCCAAAAACGTGCATACATAGCATGACAGTTGTAAACATCGTTCGATTACACATCGAAAATAAAATAACAGTGCTTAGAAGTGATAGCTATATTATAAAAGAAAAATAATAAATACACAGTTCGCTACTATGAAACAAGCACAACGATGAGATTAAATGTACTTAGTATCGAAATGGTTACTTATCTACAAATAAGTTACATTCATTTTCATATGAGAGCAGTGGAGGATTCGTATAACCTGATTTTTAAAAGAATTGGTGCGGTTTTCTGCAAATATATCTATTGCCTCGTTGGCCAAGTAAAGCTCATTGCGTTTGCTCATGTGCACTCTTAATTCGATATTGTACGGTTCTTGTTTACAAAAATGACCAACACTGGTAAAGTAAAAAAAAGTCAAAATTATATTTTACTTTACTGGTGTCGGATTGTTCATGCTGCCTAAAGGCATCTGAGAAAGCCTAATGACTCTTATGACTACAACTGGGACCTACGGATTACCGTGCCTTGCAAAGCATGCAGGAACTAGAAACGACTTCAAATAATCATTCATATTAAAAATCCGACTTAAGCACACTACTGAACTGCCCTTTCAAATAACAATTGTTTTTTTTAAATCAATTTATAAATAAAGGAGTAATGAAGTAGCAAACATTATGGTGGGTCGGATTAAGATGCTACCGAGATTCTATAGGGTGATGAGTTAATAGTCGCCAGGCACGACGTATGAACGAACAGCCGCCGGGCGCTACGTGCTACCGCCGTATTACGCTAAGTTGAAGAGTTTATAAAGTAGTTGTAGCGAAATGGATCAGCTTTAGATGCGACAGAGGCCGACAAGTGTGCCGAATTGGAAGTCGCCAATCACGACGAGTGAACAGCCGCGGGCGCTACGTTCTCACTCCGTATTACGCCAATTTAAAGAGTTGATGAAGTAGTTAGTTATATTTTAACTGTTTTAGGTCCGACTAAAGTCACCACGGGTGAAAAGCTGAAAGTCGCAAGACTCTGCAGACGAGCAGCCGCAGGGCGCAACGTGACGCTGCTATATTCCGCCAATTAGAAGAGTTTCGCAGAGCCTCCTGAGTTATTGCTCACAACTAAGATGCAAAATAACGTTTACACACTTTTAAGATTTAGTTGTCATCAACTTATGAGCTTCACTTAATAACTAGAACTTGGTTTAAACGTTTTTCTGATAGCGGGTTAGTTTTTGTTGTTTAATATGAAGATTGTTTGTGTAATAGAATTAAATATTAGTCAGATGATTGATACACCGAAATTTATTTTAATATGAATCACTCTTGTCTCTTCCAGTCCATTCATGTACCCATCAGTCGCTCCAGCTCTGTTCGGAGAAGATCCCAAGTAAAGAGTAACCTAGTAATATCAATTTCCACCGCTGAAACAATTGTATCTACCAAATGACATCGTTTCGTTTTTTATTGTCAGTTAAATACGTGTCTGATGTGCGAGTCCTTCTCATGAAAATGGATTTTTTTGCGGGCTAAGCTATATTAAAAACTCTAACAATATTTAGATTAAATACTCATGTGCTCCTTCTATAGAGCTGGTTAAAAACTAGCTCGATTTTCCGTAAAGCTTACACAAAAAATTCAGGTCACATTTTTCAAACCGCCGCTAAAACAAAACCAAACTCGGCTTTCCAGTTACATGTTGAATAAAATATTGCGAAAATGTTACTCGTCCCTCTCTCTAAATCAACTTGTTTATCCGAATGCGTATTCAATATCGCTGGAACAGATACTGTCATCTCTGAATATATGATATTAATATTGAAAATGGTAAACGGTTTTGTTGCGAGCTTATAACCAATAAGAGACAGGAGATGAACAGAAGTACATGAGCTGCCAATGTCTTTTACCACTAAAACCTTACAAAAAATTGCATTCGAACGTTGAAAAAGAAAACGACCATAAGGCTGCAGATAGAATTTTGATCGCATCCATTTTGGATTCGTGAATGAATGCGACGGCCTTTCACACCTACCTTCACTACGCACTAAATTATTTTGTTTCTATAGATGAATAATTTAACCCCGTTTTCAAAACATTTTTTATTGATGCTTATCTCCTATTGGTCGCAGCGTGATGTTTTATAGCCTAAAGAGTTCCTCAATAATTGAACCAGTAGTTCCCGAGATTAGTGCGTTCAAACAAACAGACTCTTTTGCTTTATAATATTAGTATAGATAATACGGAACCATTCGTGCGCGAGACCGAATCGCACTTGGCTGTTTTTTTTAATTTCAATAGCTTTACGAAGCATTATTGGAATGTATCTGTTTTCTTTTGCAACAACTTTGATTTTACAGGTTTAAGAGGTTGGTTTATTTTCTCGTACGGCTTGTAGGTCTTGATTGAAACTTGCTTTAGAATATAGAAGATGTTTGTTTTGTCGGTCTTCCTTCAACTGATCTTTTGCTATCGATTTACAGAGCTGTTGTTGGAATATGTTATGAAATATACTCAATATTTTTGAACATTTCCGAAAATATGTAGTTTTAATAAACAAGGCGAATAACAATGCGAGCCTATTATTAAAAATATCGGGAGCACGGCGGACGTGAGTCTATTTCCTTGCGACAGAATGTGCGCTCCAATTACGCGGATATCATTGCCAGATTGGAAATGTGCGGAGTTCACAAAATGGCTCTTTGACGCACTTTAGAGCTATATGCGTAGTTTCCAATCAACGAATACTAATTAGAACTGTTATAACGTTTGCTGTTAACAAAAGCCGAGCAACAACTTGATGATGCTTTCATTCACAGCCCACGTGAATCTATTTCCAACCGAGGGAAGTGTACGGCGTCCACAGAATGGCTCTTCTAATCCACTTTAAAGATAAATGCGTCGTCGTGTGTACTGAGATAGACTATTTAAAGGAACAGAAGAGTTCTTAGAAGTTTTTAGCTGCGTCCTTTCATTTCACCTCGATTTTTGGACACCGAAACTCGAATAAGTTTGTTGTTTACTCTTGTTTCCTAGGACCAAAACCCTGAAATTCTGCAAACATGTTATGAACCTTTGAAAAATACTTATAAAGGGACATATCACACAAATTAAGCTAGTCCCACAGTATGTTGTGAACTTG
The DNA here is from genome assembly GCA_947532085.1 of Elegia similella. Lineage (NCBI taxonomy): Eukaryota > Metazoa > Arthropoda > Insecta > Lepidoptera > Pyralidae > Elegia > Elegia similella. The sequence continues at coordinate 424,250 of OX383942.1, forward strand.
AGTCGTATGATACTAACTCAACGATACTATATTCTATAATAGATCAGCATCCAAGAACATTTCCGCTAAATGCTTCACCCCTTTTAAACATTGTAGATTGATCTACTGAACACCCTGAATATTTCTAAGCACTATAATACGAGCGCAGCTACGAGTATGACAGGAACTGAAACCTTGTCAATGTTATCGTTTCTCAAACCGGCGCAAACCCGAGGCGAGCAAATATTATTATAAAATTGAGTTCAATTTTATAATATTTGCTCGCCTAACTCAGAAATACTCAACTTATGGAGTTCCATAACTTGAGTATTTCTGAGAAACATTAAGCTAATACATAGGGGTGATGACATTATATTGTAAGGTTTCTCATTTACCTTTTAAAAGGTATGGAACGGTGCAGATACCTTATATAACACTCTAAAGTATTTAATAAACAGCTACGTAATAAGAAAACAACAATGACAATTTCTCATTCGGAACTGATTCTTTGTGATGGATATCATCTATACTAATATTATAAAGCTGAAGAGTTTGTTTGTTTCAACGCGCTAATCTCAAAACTACTGGTTCAAATTGGAAAATTCTTTTTGTGTTGGATAGGCCATTTATTGAGGAAGGCTTTAGGCTATAAAACATCACGCTACGACCAATATATAGGAGCGAAGCATCAATAAAAAATGTTTTAAAAACGGGGAAAAATTATTGATCTATACTAATTAATCATAATAACAGAAATTGCCGCGGACGAAGTCGGCGACAACAGCTAGTTGCATAAATTTGCATAAACTTAAAATGCTTCAAGCTTCAAGTGATTTTTATAAACGAAGGCGATGCGAGGCCATTAACAAAAGCATCGAATGTGTCTAATCTGTTCACCATTTTAATTGCTTTAGCACATAACTTAGCCTTGCGCTGCTGAATGCCGCGTGGGATAATGTATGACAGTCGTAAAATGTTTTTTTAAACATTTGATAGCAATATGCGGCGTCATAGCTTTTGTTTAGTTTCTTTCAATTCTTAGTAGGAACTGTGTTGACTCCAATTAATAAGTAGAATAATAATAATGATTCTTTCATAGAACCAATCATTAAAAACATTTTATATCAACGAAAACTATTGGTAATAACTATTTTAACGATTTTTATCAAATCTTTGATAACATTAAGCTATTTAACATTTTTATTGTACGTATGTGAGACTATTAACAAAAGCATCGAGTTGAACACAGCAAACGTGAATTAATTTCCTGGGCGAGACAATACGCGTCCCAATTACGGCACACGTGATGACAATGCTGAAAATGTATGTCCTCCGAATGGCTGTTTCGAGAAACTTTAGGGCTAAATGCGTCGTTTTCAAATAACCTATACTGTACAGCAGTTACGTCATAACCAAACGCGCTGCAATTACGTGGGTATCAGTGTCGGACTGAAACTGTTTGTAGAATGACTCTTCAGCCAAATGCAACGCATGCTGGTTGAATTGTTTACAACTATCGTTTGCCTATTGGTTTTTTATAGGATCCATTTTGGAGAGTGTGGGAAAGCGCTCTTTGGGCTGGTAAAACTCTCACCATTCCACCGGACTACGAGACGCTGACAGAAATTTCACCCTTTTGTCGCTGAAATACCTAAGATTCAAACTAAACGCTTCGCCTGCGTCTATATTCCCAGACAAGTACAGTCCCGGGACATTCAAAAGTAGAATAAATGGGTATCTCTTGGATAGGCATGTAACATCTTCGTCTTCATCGTCACTTACCATCAGGTGAGATGGGAGACAAATGGCTAGTTCAATACTTAATAAAAAAAAAAAACTAACAAAAGCATCGGCTCAGCAAACATGTTCGAATAACGATGAACGTCAGTGCCAAATAGAAACTGAACGGTGTTCGCAAAATAGCTCTTTCGGTCCACTTTAGAGCTAAATGCGTTCAGCCCGAACAAGCGATCATTCTCTACACATCTGTACACATATCTGTATCGTAACAGTCCTGTAATCACAAAGGCCACATCATGCATAAAGGGCATTTAGTAAGTTAGTGGGTTCGTAAGTCGTAGAGCCGCGATATATGCGACAAGTCGACGGCTCTCGTATCGCAGCTTGATCGATCAAAAAACGGTTGCGAGCACCGAGGTTATTTATTGCAGAAAAACACATTACTTGCGTAAAACTTGTCCAAGAACATAATTAAGTAGCTAAAAACATAAGTAGATTAATAAGTCGCAAACGGCATTGCAGATATAGACGACGACTCTCGTGTCGCAGTCGCAGTGAGATCGACCTATGGACGTCGCGAGCAGGCTGTCGCGAGGTTATTTATTGACAAATAATACATTACTATAAGAACTGCCCTAATAATATTCTTAAGTATCTTGCATTAGTTATAGCATTGTCATTTTTTATTTATAATATTAAATTAATCTGCATTGACCATAGTTCTTGTTTTAACTATTTTGATATGAATTATGATGGACTACCTATATATATATTTTTTTTTGACATTTTAATATAAGTGTTGTATTTTTTTTATACAGAATATGCAATTAATTCTTTTGTATTAACCATAGCTTTTTGTTTGTTTTTAGTATTTTGATATTCATTGACTATAAGCAACTTGTAATATGTAATTAAATATAATGTACCTAATTGTTGCATGAAAATAATATTTTGCACGCCTTTCCAAGACAAAATGTATTGTCACTCATAAATAAGTTATCATCCTATGTACCTACATTTATGCAAATAAAGTACTAAATAAAAAAATAAATAAGCAAATACGAGTTCATTAGTGGGTTAGTAAGTCGCAGGGCCGCGATACTCGTACCGTGTCGCAGCGTGATCGAATAAAAAACGTCGGGAGCAGGCTGTCGCGGGGTTATTTATTGACAAATTTGTTGAAATTGATGGCTGTAAGTTTTCCAAACATTATAAAATAACAATACATTACTGGAGCATATTGCTCTAAGAACATTCCAAGGGAATAATTGTTCGTCAGCGGGTTACTAAGCCGCAGGCAGTATTCCAGATACAGGCGATGCTCTCGTGTTGCGGCGTAATCGATCAAAGAACATGGCGAGCAGACTACCGCGAGGTTTTTTAATGCCAAATAATACGGCATAAGAACTAATGCGATATTCATTATATTCTAAAGGATTAGGTAAATATTTTAGTTAGTATATTTTATTAATGACTATCTAACAGATAAAACTCCATGGAAGTAATACATTCAATAAATTGTTAATTAATATACATCAGTAATTGCCTAATGTAAAATAATTCAATTTGTTATAAATGTGAAAGCGTAGCCCTTCAGGCACGTAGGGACCAATACTGTACTGAGTTTCTTTCGGCGTATTCTTCTCAGCAGTGGTCGTTTCGAAACGCTAGTAGCTTATCGATTTTGCAAATATTAAAAATAATAATATGACGTTCAGAAAGAGATACATGATATCCAAATTTGAATAAAATTCTATTTCATTTCATTTAATTTCAGTAAGTCATCATCATTTCGAGTAGGTGTCACGGTCAATCGACCATGCACACCCTCGTGTAACAGTTCTTCGGAACCGCCTCTCGGCGTCTGACGTGGTTCCTTTAACGAATTCCAGATGGCAGCCCAACCAGACCAACGTCTTAACGTGCCTTCCGAAGCACGGAATCATCTTTATTATCAGACAATCAGGTGATGCATGCCTGCAATGTCCTAACCAAACTGGAAATAACTAAACAAAGTATGCTTCCCGTGGGAATCGAACCCACGACCCCCGGGTCTACAGGCAAACGCCTTAACCGCGGAGGCAGTTAGTAAGTAGGATACAGCGATGGCTTTCTTGTCACAAAATGTCGAGAGAAGGGTGTAGAGTGGTTATTAGAACGAAGTTCTTTTTGTCTGACCAGATCACGGAACAGTCAAGTCATAATTCGGTGGTGTCCAATCTCTACTTAACGAATCTTTGCGACAGGCCGCGCGGCGAGGCGGGCGGCGGCGCAGGCGGCCATCCTTACTGACCATCGGACGACCGCGTCGAGACGTCCTTGATACTCGCCCTGAAGATGGCCTACTGACAAGTCTGAAACCGTAGGCATTTTCGACTAAAAATACGTGAGTGAAACAGTTTTGTTTAATATAAAAACAGTAAAGTGCTTTAGTTATTTAGTACGTAAGTAAGTTTCAGGCATAGGTATTTTAGATACAGCGAAGGCTCTTATGTCGCGACGTGATCGATCAGAAAACGTTGAGAGCAGGCTGTCGCGGTGTTATTTATTGGCAAATGTATTACTGGCGAGAGTACTACTACCAAAATATTATACTTAAGTAGCTGAATAAGTCCGTGGCTGACTAGGTCTGTGGACTACCAGAGTATTCCACATAGATAGTTGGATTGAAGTATGGATGCTGTCATGACCACATCTTATGGTGCAAACGGGAAGGCGCATGTGGAGCTAGCTATTGGTGTTATGGAGTTTGAATATGTCTTCATAGGAGTTTGAATAGTCATCTTAGGCTTAACTAATCAAAAGGAACTCTACATTCTATATTTGTTTTCCATATTAATAAACAAAAAGCAACATACTGCTGCTTCTAATTCCTACTTCTAACTTCACTAATTAATCTAATCCTGGTATAAACTGAGAGTTTGAAGAAAATTTTGGAAACTATGATATTTGTAATGACCTTTTCTTACTCTTTTTAGGTTATAAAAACTAGACTCAAGCCTTGTTTAAGGAGACGCGACGCGTCGCCCGGGGCGGTCAGCGGCATGCGCTGTCAAAATCTCTAACATAAAAAAAATACCTTAGACTTATAATAAGAGCATTGCTTTTTCTTTACGCTACATACAATAAAATTGGAACTAGGTCGTGTGGTTTCCGGCAGAGTAGAATAGAACTACTCCAAGTCTTCCCATGGAAGTCGTAAGAGGTGACTTAGGAAATACAAGCATAAAAAAGCTCATAAACATCAATAAGACCTCTCCAATCCGTCTGGCCAGCGAGGAGAGTGTAGGCAAAATCCTCTGTCTGCTCTGGCCAAGTATGGCTCCAATAGTACAGAGAGGGTCATGCTTCTGCAGTGAAGACTATAAAGACCTGATGAGGAGGAATTTGGCGTGAATTTCGTTGTGCCGCGTCTCCGTAAACTAAAGTATGTGTTAGTATGTTTCAGATTGAGCGCGCGCAGCATGCAACGCCGCGATCGCTACTGTGAGCCGCGATGTACGCGCATCCCTCTTCGTAAGCGGACAAAAACAGGATACACATGTTAATAATACCCGACATTAAAAACCGACTGACATTACTAAATTCGAACTTAGCAGTGTTTCACAAAGGTCCATAATATGTTATGTCAATTAAATCTACACTAATATTATAAAGAGAAGAGTTTTGATTGTTTGTTTGTTTGTTTCATCATCATCAGGTCCTTTTTAGTCTCCACTACAGGAGCACGACCCTCTCTGTACTACTAGGGCCATACTTGGCCAGAGCAGCCAAAGGACTTGGCCTACACTCTCCACGCTGGCCAGACGGGTTGGAGAGGTGTTGGTGAGTGTTGGAGGTTTTGTTTGTTTGTTTGAATTGAATAGGCTCCGAAAGTACTGGGCCGATTTGAATAATTATTTCACCATTAGACTCCTAAATTATCCCTGATGAACATAGACTATAGAATATTTTCAAAAAGTTAGGGATCCGTATGAAAACTTCGATAATGTAACCCAAGGTGTGAAAAAAATAGCAAGAAAAATCTTTCCATCGCGTACGCTGCGGAAACTATTGACAATAGAGCAAAGTGATGTACTACAGTTTTATAGAGGACATCAATATCTACAAAAAAGTCCGCGGCAGCATATGGTTAACTATTACGGTTACGTCACAATAACTACTTTTTCATATTAAAATATACAATAGCAACGCCGATACAAACGAGGTCACATTATTCGTACCTTGGTATGAATCCTTATCAAAATAAATCATTTTAAATTCAAGGCTATATCAGTACCAGTAAATTACTTTTTGAATTATTCAAATCGGACATACCATTCAAAAGTTATCATGAGTGTTATAATTATTACAATTGAAATTTAAGAAAACTGCGGCATCATAGTTCCCAAACAGATGATTTTGATTATTTGTTTAGTCAAACCATGCTGGTCTGGGAGAAAAGAAAAAACCGGCCAAGTGCGAGTCGGACTCGCGCATGAAGGGTTCCGTACTATAAAAAACCGCAAATAATCATATCTGTTCTATGGGAGCCCCCTTAAATATTAATTTTATTCTATATTTTAGTATTTGTTGTTATAGCGGCAACAGAAATACATCATCTGTAAAAATTAAACTGTCTAACTATCACGGTTCATGAGATACAGCCTGGTGAGAGACAGACAGACAGACGGACAGCGGAGCGATATTAAATTAGGGTTCCGTTTTTACCCTTTGAGTACGGAACCCTAAAAATCAATTGCAATCCCGGATTCAATGATTCTTTCCTATGATTTTCTTCTAATAACAAAGGATAAGTAGCAATTGCTATCTTGGAGAATCAACACCGCAATTGAGTTTATGACTCAAAACTCTCAATTGCGGTGTTGATAATGGACAAATGGTTAAAACGGCAACAGAGCTTTTTTTCTAACGTATTCTGTCCCACTGTTGGGCTACACCTGACCATTTCTTTTCAAATTTCTTTATATCATCACACAAACGTTTTCTAAGCCTACCACGTTTCCTGTAATCATCATCAGGAGTCCACTTCCTAATTAAAGTGGCCCATTGGTCGGCAAAAGACCAGCCCAATCCCATTTCAACTTTGCGGCTTTATGCCCCACATCAACGATGCCAGTTTTAGAGTGATCTACTGGTGTTTGGAACTCTATCCAGCCTGGTGACACCTAGGATGCTTCACTCTCTCTGGTAAGTCTTGACTTGGGAATTCCGTTCCTCAGTCGATGACCAATTTTGCCGTAAGTTAGGATGGGCAATATACACATGGTGATGAGTTTACGATCTGGTGACAATGGAAAGATTCCCTTCATAAGCTCTTTCATGGACCAGTAGCTCCTCCAGGCCTTATCTACCTCTATAAGGCGATTTATTTATTTTTCCTGGCTATTTATGAAGGAAACTAGCTGGCCCAAATAGATATACTCAACGACATAGTTCATTTCTTACTTTTCTTGCCGTTGGTCTTAACTTAGGCCGCGAGTCCAATCCCAAGAGTTGCCTTGCTCAGATCTTCGATAGTTCAGTTTGTTCACACAGCATTTCCTGTAGTTCTGCTGATGTGGAAGCAAAAAAGCCCGATTTTTAAGTCTTTTCGTGCCTATGAGTTTTTTTGCAACATATAATATACGCGAAAAATTTGGCTAATGGTTTCTGTGTAAATGAGTATATCCATCCACCACACTTATATCCCTCACAGGGTAGGCAGAGGGTAGACACATCAACGAGAGAAGTGATTATGAGAAATTTAGCTTCTCCTATTACTTAAGTAGGTACCTAAACGTATAATTGAAATTAACCGAAAACATTCATAATTATTACCAATTACATTAACCATTATTATAGGGTGTTATAAATTTAACGTGTTTTATGTGTCTGTATGTGTATCTATTTGTAGGTTGTTGTTATAACTTTGTTTGTTTATCAAAATCAAACTTGATCGAGTAAGCACGGAAAGTTTGCCAAGCGTGTATTAATATTATTTTTATTATTATTTTTTCGTAGTTTTTCCATGCTGGTCTGGGAGTGAAAAAAAACGTAGAATGTGCCAGCTGCTTCTCTTCCCGCGCAGACCGTAGAAGTCGGTCAAGGGAATGGGCGAAAATCTAAAGAATCATGACAATAGGCGATGCGGCTAGCAACCCATCACTATTTTGATTCCGTTATCCACCTTTACGCCCACCAACACGCTAAACGTGGCCTTTAGGTCTTTTGACCTTAGGCTCTGTCTACCCCGTAAGGGATAAAGACGTGATAATGTGTATGTATGTATGTATTTTTCCGTTAAACCACTATATCTACCCGAGCGAAGCCGGGGCGGGTTGCTAGTATTTAATAAAATAGCCGACATAATAAAATCTGACCTAAAGGCAAGGCATTCGTAACACGATTAAAAGCACTACTTATCTGTAAGGCTTATTACTCCGTAGACGAATTACTCAATGACAAATTTAATGTCTATAGTATATAGTTGTTATAATCGCAACACCCTAACTGGGTACATGTCAACCTGCACAATATTTCTGTAAACTTTATGCTGTACATGCAAGCGAACAAATGAGTATGAATATAACAACGGTCCACGCGACACCCGACGCGCCGCGCAACGCCACGCGCCTCCGTAAATGAGCCCTTGGTATAAAGATTCAAGATCATTTATTCCTTTAGAAATTGGTAGTTATTTTTAATATAAAAATAATGTTCGTTTTGTATAAAATTTTGTACCGTGGTAAAGCCTTCATCCCTACTTGGGATGCGTGAGCTTTCGCTGTGTGTAATGGGCTGGCGACACACAACATCATGACGCAGACTACGTCGTAATACGCCGCGTAATATCCGCTCGACATATTATCAGCGCGCCACAGACACGGATTAAGTTTCTACTAGTAACCACGCCAAGGGAATACAAAAATAAAGGATACTCTCCTTTCTTTTTGTATTCCCTTGGCGTTCGTATATAACTACTAAAAAAAAATTGGTTTTGAATTCAAAACGTAAATCCTATTTTTGAGTCTGTTTGTCAAAGGAATCATAACAGATTCTATTGTTACTATTAACTTATGTTTTTTAATCTTCTAATCTTATTGAGTTTGGCCATAAAGCAAAAAAATGTGCCTGATGTCTTTTAAGCATCCTGCCCTCTGCCCGAAGCGACATAGATCATTTAAAAAAATATAATTTAGTGTTTTTTTACTTTATTTTTAAATTAAATAAAAAAAAACTTTATAGTTATTACCAACTGTTATACTTTGTTTTATAATAAAAAAAGAATTATTATTTAAAAAAAGTATATTCATTACAAGCTATATTGAAATCATTAAATATTTTTTAAACATACTTAAATATTTTCTGAGTAAGTATTTGTATCATGAATCGGTGATTATACCTGAAGACTGAAGAAAGATAAAAGTAATAACCTACGCAATCAACCTACGAATTCTGTTGTGCCTAGAGAGAGAATTCTGAATGAAGTTTGCCTCCGGCACTTAATTTTTTAACTAGTACTCTAGTTATGAATATTCAAGGAGACACCAACTCGACTCCGCCTCTTTCCGACCCGACGGTAACTAAGAAACTATTCATGAATCATAATGAACAGCATTAACATAGTTTGAATGGAGAAATGAAGTTGTGAATGTAAACTAAAGCCGATAACAACACTTACTTCACTTACTACATTCGCTCACTTTCAATATTAAACAGATAATTAAGTCAATGTCAGTCAGGGTGTCATCCTCAACTGCATGTCCGGTGGTTACAGATATGACAACGGGCACGCGCGCCCGGCCTCCCGTGTTGCATCCGAGTGAGTAGTATCCGAATACCTTCATTCCCTTTCCAAATTTAACAAATATCTATCTTCACCCTACAAAATAATTCCGATGGGCAGCAGCGTCGGAAGCACAAGAAGCCACAGAAACTGCACTAGTCAACTCACCTGCCAAGCAGTGAGTATGGCAATATCCTTCCATCAAACAAAACATCCTTGGGGAGACCTTTGTCCAGCAGTGGACTTTTAACAGCTGGAATGATGATGACGATGATGTCAGTGTCAAACAGCAGGTTATTTACAGCTTTTTTTCAGACATTTTTGACTAAATGTTGGATTAGGCATTTGTCTCCCATCTCACCTGATGGTAAGTGACGATGAAGACGAGGATGTTACATGACTTTCCAAGAGATATCCAGACTTACACAAGTATACTTATTGAACCTGATAAAAATTAAAGAAAACTCGATGGGAAGCACATAAGAACGCGCGTAAGATCCAAACTCCGTCATCGTATATTCGTATTACACAAATTTTCGGCAGTGCTTTGTTAGAGTTCTGTTGGATCCCTCGAGAGAGCTGAAAGGTACAGCAAGTCCTGTTGAATCCCTTGGGGAATCCTATCGGGATCAAAGTGGAACGACTGTTCCGATCGTAGTATTCTCTTGAACGGTTTGGAGGCAATGCGTTTTTATTTATTTAAAGTCTTTATTGTAGCTTAGTTACATTAGGCAGCTTTAATGCTAAAAGAATTCTGTCCCATGTCAATCTTTGGGAAATAATCGTAATATTATAGCTATTATAATATTACGATTATTTCCCAAAGATTGACATGGGACATCGCTGGACTAAATTTATAAATCCTGGATAGAGTTCTTTGTATCAGCCTATTACTAAATGCACTTACCAGCTTATTAGCTCGGTGGACGTAGTTATTATTATTAGCGCATGCGCCTTTTAAGGAACCTCGGGCGTGGTCTTCATTGGAATGGGTGGCCACCAGTTACATTATATCTTTTTAGAAATTTAAATAGAACCAATTTCAAACAAAAAAATATGTTTTTATATCGGATCATAAATGAGTTCTGAGACAAGAAATATTAAAACAAAAACACAAGTGTTTTATTTTGCAGTCACAATGCCATTTTGATATACTCTTAATACCGTATAATTTCGATTCGATTCAGCGCCGAGATTGAATCATATATTAGCTCAGATGGCAAAGCGTAGGTCGGATCGGACATAGACCTAGGTCGCCGGTTCAAGTCCCGCCCGCATGAGATTTTTTCACCATATTTTATTTCTTAATTTATTATAAATATAAATACCTATATAAATATATACGGACAAATCACACAGATTGAGCTAGCCCCAAAGTAAGTTAGTTCGAGACTTGTATTATGGGATACTAACTCAACGATACTATATTTTATAACAAATACATATATAGATACACATCCAAGACCCAGGCCAATCTGAAAAAGATCATTTTCCATCTTGACCTGGCCGGGGATCGAACCCGGGCACTCTCGTGTCGCAGGCTGGCGTGTTGACCGCTGCGCCACGGAGCTAGCCATATTATGATTGTAACCTCCTCCTTTTTTTAAGGTCGGTTGAAAGTATCAGCGTGTTAAACAAAAAGAATAATGCAAAATAGGCCGCGAATATAATAATGGTGTTTAGGGACACACTATAGTCCTATTAGGACTAGTTTTATGCATTTTCTGTCTGAAATTTTTATGTCAATGTTACAGCTCTTTAATATAAACAAAATACTAAAAATAAACATTGTCATTAACCATTTAGATGCTAAATGGGTAATGACAATGTTTATTTTCAGTATTTTGTATATACCTCGGGAAAAAGTCGCATCATCGGCCACTCCCGCCGACATAAACAAGGCGGCCGTTTTGGGGCTTATAGCTGTTCCATGAATTTAATGTAAATAATATTCCATTATTGGCGTTGGCAAGCTCCGTTTAAATAATTCACTAATTACCTCGTTATTACTTCGCAACCGATAAAACAGGGGCTTTAGAGAGAAATAATTTGGTTGGAAAGTTGCAAAGGTCACGCTTGTTAGGAAATAATTCACTCGGCACGCACACCAACGTTTAGTACCTGTTGGGACTCGCTCTGGTTTTTACATTTTACCTTTTATGCACGAGTGCTCAAAAATAAGAGAGTTTTAATAGGGACAATTCAGACTTACTCAGATTGAGCTAGCCCCGCAGTAAGTTGTGAACTTGTGACGTAGCATATGATCAGTTGAAAATAAATTAATTAGTATTGATATATTTGAACTCAAGAAATGTTAACTAAATGCCTTATGTCAACTAAACATTATAAGTTCATGCTAGGAATTAAAGCTAGATAAAAATCTAACTCAAGGATACTATATTTTATAACAGATATATACATAAACATCCAAAACCCAGGGCGATCTGAAAAATATCGTTGCTCAAGATATTCAAAAGCACCCACACTGCGCCACAGAGGTCATAAAAATGTTAAGTTTTAAAAAGTTTTATTTGAACACTAATCTTTAGTGCCAACTGGGACACGCTATGGAAATAAGAGTTCCTTTTCTACACGAATGCTTAAAACAAGGAGTGTTATGTTTTTTTTTTATGTTCAAGTATGTTAGAGGGCAGCGAAGGTCGCGCTCGTTGGGAAATGTTGTATTTTGTATTTGTAATTTGTAAGGATTCCAACGACACCCCATACATTCAAATCTGTTCAGATATTTAGGAGTAATGGGGAAAAAGAAGCTCACATACAAACATGAACTCAAATCAAAACATTACATTATTTTTAGGGCAGTCGTGTAAAATAAATAAATATATAAAGAGCTAACCCCACTTTAATAGTGAACTTGCGTCGTAGGATACTAGTTCAACAATACTATATTTGATAAAAGATACTTATATAGATAAAGATCCAAGACTCAGGTATAAACGACACTACACCAGTATTCATACCGGCTGAAATGTCTCGGCTACGCGGTCTTTCATTGATATTTGCTTTGGAATTGCGGAATATGTAAGCGTAAGCTGCTTATGCTAAGCGTAGATATTGATTTAGCTGCGGTAAACATTTCGGCTTCACTCTGCATTATTGTACAAATATTTTCAATTCAATGACCGGAACAAGTGGAGCGTACCTAAATTTCGTTTGATAAACCACAAGAGTAAGTAATGCCTTCGCATATGGCACACGATCCCTCTAATATGGTTGAGCTCAGCGATGGCTGATCCATGCGTCAACTCGTGAACGGGTGCTGCCGGTGGAGACAGGTCTGCTCGGGATCTTTGAGACTTCTATCTTTTATCTTACGAGTATCTGTTGTTGTTGCACGCTAGATCGCTAAATAAGCTGGTTCCACAATATTATGTTAAATGAAATTGTATATAACATTAAATCAGTAAAAAGAAAAATATAAAATATCAATAAAAAGCCCTTCAGGCAAGTAGGCGACCAAAACTGTTGAAAAGAGATTCTTTCGGTGTCTTTTTCTCTGCAGTGGTCGGTTTCTAAACGCTGGTCGTTTGTAGCTTTTGAACAATAATAATTTTAATAAGTATTATTTAAAACGTGAATTGATGTGAAAAAGAGCCTATTACTATATATATAATAAATCTTTGCTCGGTATGTGTGGCGTATGTATTACCCACTCTGTCATTATTATATTCCTTAAAGTTCTTGTAAATGTAGTTCGCTGATTCCGGTCACTGTTTATAATGCATGTCCCGACCCAGACCGTCACTGCTTTATAATAGTACGGGTATACGCGACACACTAACTACACGTGTGGTCGGTAGTTCATGAATATTCGCTTGTGAATTGCGAAATATGGGCGCGGTGTAAGCCGCTTACGCCGAGCGCACATTTGGATTCACCGCTGCGAACCCAAAGCGACGCTACACTATATAATCGTTTCAATATTTATTACTTTTTAGTTGTAAGAAACAAAAACGTATATTAACTTATACCATTTTTATAACTGTCTTCTACGAAAAGCGCTATACCTTTCTAAGCAATAGCTCCTCACAAATTTGAGACCCAGGCAAAGAAAGGATATCTTTTTTTATTCTGCGCTTACTTGTTTTGTATAAGGAGTATTTATTTTATTTATTTATTTATTTATTTAACTTTTGGCACAATTACAAGTGTAAAAGCGGACTTAAATCCAATGGCTTTTTCTACCAGTCAACCAACCGAGTGATGTAGAGAATGGAAAGGTAGTGCAAAAACAAGATATGTTTTTTTATAAACATATCTTGTTTTTGATAAATAAACAATGTATTTTATATTATAAAATAAACAATGTATAAGTAAATACCAAAATCGTAAACTACACAACAAAGTACACACTATAAGATATTATGAAAATAAACAATACATATACTACATAGATCTAGGAGCTATCTGACAGACCTTGAAGAAACAGCGCTTTCACTTTGTTTTTGAATGACGAACGTGTTTGAGCCTTCTCGATGTCCACTGGAAGAGTGTTCCATAGCTGTACCGATTGGACAATGAAGGAGTGTTCAAAAAACCCACTCCGATGAACAGGCGTATGAAGAGGAAGGTTGTTTGAATAGCGGAGTTTGTGGGCATGGGTATTACCCAGATATTGAAACTTAGATTTGAGATAAGACGGAGTTGCGAGTTTTTTCCAGCTAGATTGAATAATTGACCGAGCGAGCGAAGCGAGCGAAGCGAGCGAAGCGAGCGAAGCGTCTCAGTTTCCACTGGCCCAAAATTCTTTTGTCCGTCTGTCTGTCTGTCTGTCTGTCTGTCTGTTCTCGCCTACAGGTCGCATTTCCCAACCGATTCTCATAAAATTTTGTGAGCAGGGTCGGTAATTATATAGAATTTTTTTGTCGTGCCAGTTTTTCGAAATATTGAAAAATGGCGGATATATGGGGGTCCTAAACTTAAAAAAACTCATAACAAAGCTATTTGGAAAAAACCTCAAAAATGTCATTAGACTTTTTTGTTATTCTCATTAAGACGCAACTTTTTTGTCTGAACAACTTTTTTATACGATAAACTGGTACGTGTTTTTAGTCGGAAATTTGCCCAAAAGTTGTCTGAAACAGATTTTTTGTATATTTATGAAAGAAGTTGAAGTACGTGAAGTGGGAGAGGGAGTGAAATTGAACAACTTTCCCTAAGGAACAAAAATCCAAAAATGAAAAATATTTTTTGGCTTAAAGCATAATACTGCGTATTACTTTTATAATTGAAAACACTGAATAAACTTCCTAGAGAATAGAATCCTTAAATAAAAATTAAAAATAAATAAAAAACATTCACATGCTATCCTGTGACCTGAACCCGGGGCTTGTGGATGCCGGCCACTCCTTAACGTAAAGTTCGCATGTTTGTCTGCCATAATAGTTAAAAATTAGCGTCCTATTAAAATTTAGATCAATCGGTAACATAACAACTATGAAACCGGGTACTTAAACTTTGCCTCCTATTCACCCATGCCAAGTTCGCTATTCCGATATTTCCGATCTCGAAGAGGATCACTCCAACTATTTAATGTGTACAAAAGCATACTGAACACGGTGCTTAAGGGCCGTGTTTCCATACAAGAGTAGTCCCCTGAGTCCTCGCCGGATAGTAGCAATAGAGTAATGATTTTTTACGAAAAAATCCGTATGTAATTTTTTTTCATAATTGAATTAGGTATTTATTGAGATATGAACCTTCAAAAACATGAAAAATTGGTACGAATTTCCGTTGTGTTCAAACATCAAGAAAACAAATTTGGGCAATTATATGAGAAAAAGAAACGCAGAAACACAGCCATAGCTTATTTTAAATTTTTAATGTAAAAAAAAATTAAATCGGTTAAGTTTTGGAGAAGATATCAGAGGACTACGAAGCGTTAATTTTGTGTACTTTTTATAGGTATTTTCCGGCCGAGCTGCAGTTACCTCTATCGCACTCTGCGGGGTTTGTTTGGGGACGCGGCGCGACAACAAAAGATATTATAAATATCTATTTTTTAATTTTCTCGAGCTTTTAGTGTTTCCTCTTAAAAAAAGGGTCTGGTCGGGTCTTCTGGTATGGGGAATGTAGGTTTTAATTTCCGTTTCCTCTGGTACCTAATTAAGAGCAGCGGGGATTGGGAAATAGTAACTAAAGGAAATCATCCTTTACTTAGTCAATTAGCATATCAGTAACAGATATATTTTAGAGCACTGGAGGGCAAATGTGGATGTTGGTAGTAAGGGCTCGCGAGGTCTACTGTTCTCGCAGAACCACTAGTATTACACTGATTATTAAATTATTAGATAGATCTCTCAATAATGACTCCGGGTAAAATCTGCTTAAAGCCGGGAGAATGAGGCAAAGGATACGGCATTACTATTCTTACTGCTTTGTACATATATTTTTAGCACACACAACCAAAACACAAAGGATTTCACAAAATAAAAGCCTTTTACAAAATGTTCAAGTTAAATGGTAACCTAATTATGTTTGCGGTTTGTTTATTATTTTATAGTGACGTAAAAGTGCCCTTTCCATGTTCCCTTAACTTCTAACGAAGCGCGTGACCAGAAAACCAACAACGTACGACCGCGCGACACACGATTATGTACGAACTAGCTTCTGCACGCGACATAACCTTTTAACTGCTGATGTGGTTTGTTCATGTCGTAAAAAATGTTTATTTCGTTAACAAAAGTTGGGCTTACAAACATGTTGTGAGGACTGCCTTTTGAGCAAATAATGCTTGTGTTAGAAAGACCTGTCCTTCTTCAATAACAATATTACTAAGCACTGGGAGATTGGATGAAAACGGGAGAACGCTCGGTTGAGGAAGTACATAGACCGTCGTCCCAACGCGATTTTCTCATGTATAAGATAGTGTTTGGGTACTATACTAAATGAATGGACACTTCATTGGTTATCATAAATATCCAATTTCTCACATCCGGTTAAGAAGCGTATAGGAGTTACGAAATTGCGAAAAATTCAAAAATTGTTAAAATAATTGTAGGTATGATTCTGTTCTTTATAAGCATGATGTAAGTATTGTTTTGAGTTTAGATCGATTTAGGTTATGGTTCTAGCAAACATTTGCCCTAACTTAGTCACATCACAACTGGTTGCCATATGTCCAATAATTATGTACTTGATACTGTAATGATATCAAATTCAGGAGTTAGGACTCCTTTCATATATTTATTTAAACCCTTTATTTTTCATTTCTTACGAAGCTTTCTCAAGGTATGAAGTTTTAACCTACCCATTTATTAAAGTGCCTAAACACTATATTATACTTACATCAAAACATCGCGTTGGGACGACGGTCTAATAGGATCACGTCACACATCTCGGTCGTGTGTCGACATCACAATCGATCAAAACTGTAACAAATAATTATTGATTAAATGAGTCCGGTGGACATTTGTTGTGCGGCGGCCGCTCGCCGTCCGCACGAAATAAATAATTACTGCCCGCTATTAATCACTCGCTGGCGGAATGTTCTCTGCCCCAATTCTTCGCTTAAGTTCCCTGGCGGCTTTACCCGCACTAGTAACTAATTAAATAATGGTATATTTTTCTCACAAGGGCGAGTAGGCTATGTAAGTTGTGTGCGCCAGGTTGGGAGCTGTCAGTGTCATGATGACACTGACAGCTCCCAACCTGGCGCACACATAAATAAAGTGCATCTGCATGTCCACACACAATCATAGCCTACTCGCACCATGCCACTGTCATCTGAGTCACCGATCGCGAGTACTTTTTATGAACGAACACCTTTACGGAGAAGTATGTGTTTGGGAGAATCACTCGCTTAGTGCATAATTCCTACCTAACTAAGCTAAGAGTTTATCAATAACATCAAAATTATTTAAAAATATGTTGCCATTTTATTTATTTACCCCAAACAGATATTTTCTGACTCAAATACATTAAGACGGTGACAAAAACGCAAAAGACAATCGAACTTTCAATTATTAGTAAAACGGCATAATGACTCTCTACGATGTAGCTTCTGTCGTAGCAATGTCTACGCACTGCTACGCATATTCGTAGCCGTTCGTAGTGGGGCAACGACACGCTGCGCAGTGACCGGAAACGGAAGCGAAACGGGTCATGGCTGCTCGGAACATGTTATTGAATTGAATGGTCCTCGAATTTATGTGCCGGCACGCGACGCTTTTTGTTGATAAAATAATAATTTCCTTTCTAAACTAACTACCTCTGTTACATTAGTTTCATATTTTTATGTAGATACGGTTTGACCTACTTTAGTGTCGAATAAGATAATAATACGATTGTGTAAGACAAAATAACCATTGAATTGGGAAAGGAAGTAGTGGCTTAAAATGCAGTAAGTAATGTGAAAAGAAGTGGTGTTAAAGAGAAAAATGAATAAGTGAGCGAAATGGTATAAGAACAATTTTACACAAGGCAGGCCCAAAGTAATAATATTCAGACACCTTCTTATTGCACAATTACACAGTCACACAGTTCACAGTCAAGCTAGCTTTTTTTATGCAACAGCCTACATATTTGTATAAAAAAGGTGTAACTTTTAACCCTTCCTTTTTAGTCGTTTGTATAAAGATCTTATGGACAATGAATAAGTAGGTGTGACAAATTGTGTCTAATGTAAACAATGTAATCAGAGCCCTTCAGGCACGTAGGGACCAAGTCTGGATTGAGTTTCTTTCGGCGTATTCTTCTCACCAGTAGTCGTTCCGAAACGCTAGTAGTATTTCGATCTTGCATATATTAAAAAATATACCTATATAAGAAATACAAATATGAAGTTGAAAATTAGAATTTATTCCTAAGTTTCTATAAGTTCCTTGAAAATATGACAAATCGTTCGTTACCAATCGACACATTAGTATTCTCTGCAGCAAACTTATTGATATCAATCGCGACAGCGTCCGAGATCCTCTAACTTCCAAATGAGATATAATCAGATCGGTTGTAACCCCTGAAGTAATTAAAGTATAATATCTTCAGAAATGACGGATTTATTGCTAGTATAACAAAGATGCCAAATCTGTGTTGATATGACGCCCGAGATTCTCCGACTTACAAATGAACAGGCCCTTGAAAGTCAGAAAAACTCGGGCGGCGACGACTTTACGAAAAATAATTTAAATCTCCTATTTAAACCTATCAGCTAAGCGAATTTCTGTGGGATATCTAATATCTAATATGACAGGGACAAGTGAAAAAGATGGGAGAGACCTTTGCCCAGCAGTAAGACGACATAGGTTAATTATTCTGCATTCCAGTAGGGATTCTGATTCTAGGATTTCAATGTAGCTTAGAGGTTCAATATGACGCTGTAGATACTTAAATAGACAGGTTAATCTGAAATATATAATTTTCCATCTTAACCATCACGACAAAGGCAATTGATCACAGATGTCGTCAAATATTGTCATAATATCGATTTAATGTAAATAAATTCAGATTAATACATTAAAATCTCCATTATTTATATAGAACTAGCTTTCGCCCGCGGCTCCGCCCGCGTCAATGTCGATCCCTCGGGAATAGTACTTTT
The DNA here is from genome assembly GCA_947532085.1 of Elegia similella. Classification (NCBI taxonomy): domain Eukaryota; kingdom Metazoa; phylum Arthropoda; class Insecta; order Lepidoptera; family Pyralidae; genus Elegia; species Elegia similella. The sequence goes on from OX383942.1 coordinate 443,296, forward strand.
TCCTGGGATAAAATGTAGCCTATGTCCTTCTCCATACTCCAGAGAACGTGTATGCAAAATTTCATGATGATCGGTTCAGTAGTTACGGCGTGAAAGCGTAACAAACAAACAAACAAACTCACTTTCGCATTTATAATATTAGTTAGGAATTGCAGCTTTAACTTATCGCAGCTACAACTTATCGCAACTTAGAAACTGCACATCTGAAGTTTCCGATGCAATACGGGTGCTAAGCAAACGCAGCGCTTGTTAAATACCCGTATTGCACCGCTCGGTTTCGGCTTCGGCCTTGAGTCCTGAAGAACCCTAAAAGCTACAAAACTATTTATTTTATCATAATAACTAGATTTATTTTTCCAATGACGTGGTTAACACGCCAGATAAGTCACGAGGTTTCCCGGATTCGATCCCCGGTCAAGTCATGATCAGATCGGAAAACGCTCTTTTTCAGACTCTCTTAGCTGGATGTTTATCTGTATAAGTATATATAATAAAATATAGTATCGTTGAGATAGTATCTTACGACACAGGCTCACAACTTACTGTGGGGTTGTTCAATTTGTGTGATATACTCGTATCCCTATATATTTATTTCATTAAATTACAGTATAATTATTTACGTATCTGACTCCGAAAATCGTCTTTATCTTTTTATATTTAGACTTAGGCCGACAGTCAAACTATACGTGTCTATCAGCTTTCAATCCTTGACTGTGACTTGACTACACGCTAAAATCAATGTACGAGTAACAGATTGAGCATCTAATATTTTTTTATTTAACTTACAAAATAGAATACTTTTGGACTATGCATTTGAAAAAAACTGTTTGCACACCAGGATTGCCGGCAGAAGTGAAAACTTGAACATCAACGTTACAGCTGCAGGTATACATTTTCGCAGCGCGGTAGAAAGAGCGAGGGATATTACTTCCTCTCCTACGCTACGCCGGCGGTCTCAGGTTAAGTGTCCGTCTTACGAATTTTTGATCAGGTCACGTGTCCTGACGCCAGTTTAATATTTTGAATTCATCCCAAAAAGTGCTTAACGCCGATAAAAAAGTTTACACTTCAAAAAATATACATGCGAATTGTTATGAAATTTCAAATGCGGCCGAGAACATTAAATTCTAAACGTCAATTCGTTCAGCAATACATCACAAGTCGCCATCAACAGCATATTTGTTCTGAAATTGGATTCACCTGCGATTGATGACCTGTTAAATGAAAGCTTATGTGAGCTTATTTCCCAGGGGTGTGTCTGTTTCGTTTCATTCGTGTGAGCTTTCAATTTTGATCTCATGTAGATTACATCAATATTTCATGTTACTCGTACAAGTAGCATTTTTAACCGACTTCGAATAATTGAGGAGCTTCTCGATGCGGTTGTTTTTATTTATAATGTTTGTTACTTTATAACTTAAACCGATTATTATTATTTGATATATGCTTCCCAACCATTTTAATTTCACGGTATAGTAGTTTGCTTGACGTCGGTTTTTTATGAGAAAGATTATTTAGGACTCAAAAGGAACCCTTATAAGATCACTCTTTTGTCCGTCTGTCTGAACAACGCATTTTCTCTGGAACCCGTTAAGGTATCGAGTTGAAATTAATGTCACATACTCAAATCTGTAGTCCTTTGGAGCTGTGAAAAAATTAAACTTCCAAGTCAACGCAATCAAAAGATCAAAATCGCAGAGGAAACAAAACCTAAAGGGGAGTTCTTGTTGACGCAGAATCCTGAAATTTTGCATGAAGCAAGGTGTTATATCATAAGTCTAAAAACCGTGAACTAAAAAAAACTTTTGTACGTAACCCTGTTTCACAAGTACAATTCGCAATTGGCCGGTTTTTAATCCCTATGGTCATATAGATGTGACTTTGTGACAGAAACTAGTAAGTTTCTGTCACAAGTAAGTAAGTAAGTAAGTGTAAGTAGTATAGAGAGTACAGTAGTACTCTCTATACTACTTCTCGTGATTGTCTAACGTACATGATAATCTGGAAGAAAATACAATACCTAAAATAAACAAGATCGGTAAATTTGAGTTGGGAAATAGGCAAACATCTGATCAATTAACATGATTGGTTAATTGGCGAAGGCGCGCTAGCAGCCTGAAATTTTAGTGGGGGTCACAATAATAAAATATGTCGAGTACCGATTTGTCGCATCTAGGTTTTTATGGATGTCTTTAGGCATCGCAGTTCATACAAGCACCGTTAGATAGATGTCAGCAAAAAATTAAAGGCATCGCGGCAAGTTGTTTAGTTAGGCGTGTGAACATGTTGCTCCTCGTGCAGCGAACGTTTTTACCCCACTGGCTGGTTAGAAGTAAGGTAATATTTAATGCGCGTATGTATATATGTAAGTATATTACTCTTTTCTTTACCTGTTGTAGCCAACACAGCTTTAATTGTATTAAGGTGAAAGCTTTTATCAGCTTTGTTTTCTTCCCCGGAGTATGTAAGACTATGACATCTGCAAAAAACATATGGTAGACGTTAACTTTACTGTCACAGACAACAGAGTCGGAGATATAACGCTTCTCGTTTTTGCGTATTCCCTTCATGTGTGTATCTGACCTGCACTTGGTAGGTTGTCGAATTTAGTGTACCTATAAACGTGCTGAACACAAAGAATAAAAGAACGATGAGCTGGATAAATTTAAGAATGATTGGAAGGAAACAACGCAGGACCGGACTGAATGGAAGAAGTGGAGGGAGGCCTTTGCCCAGCAGTGGGACACATGATGGCTCGATATAATAAATAAAATAATAATAATAAACGTGCTGAACACAAAGAATACTAATTTTACAATCAGTGAGAACTCACGTTCAGTGGAGCATAAATCGATCCGATTTGCACATTCCAGCACCTCAGTCCACATCACTGCAGCGCTTACATACAGCACAGCGCTGCAGCCTCTAGTCTCGCCCACCCTCCTCTTTAGAAATGTTATTTTATTCGTGTGAGTGCCATTGGCAGCGAGTCTCTAATGTGTTGCAATGGCTCGATTTAGATCCCCGCCACTCATGGCTGCGGCCTGCACTCAATGGCGCCTTTTATGTTTGTTTCGAGTATTAGGAACTACTAAGAAAGTTATTTTATTCGCGCGACTGCTATTGGCGAGAGTCTCTAATGTGTTGCAATAGCTTGATTTAAATCACTACCACTTACTTAATAGCTTTTATTTTAATAAAATCACTTTAATATGGTATTATCGCGTATGTTACATTAGTAATTATAAAATGATTTTATTTATATGTGTAACAATCGTGAAACCATCAGAAACCATTAGGCGAATTTTATAAGTGTAATCAGGGCGCGTCATGGCTCGATTTAGATCACTACCAGTCGCGAATCAGTCTTTCGAATATTAGGAACTGCTAAGAAAGTTATTTTATTAGCGCGAGTGCCGTTGAAGCTAGTCTCTAATGTGTTGCGATGGCTCGATTTTGAACACCGCCACTCCCGGCTGCAGCCGGCACTCAATGGCGACTTTTATTTCTTTTCCTAATATAACAAATACAGTTGTTGGAAAATTAAATAGTTATATTCCGGTTTAACTAAAAGTTGGACCAAAAACACTCATCAAACATAAATTATTAATATAGTAATTACTTCTTCTATTCAGTGCACGAAATTTGGTTTCCGCGCCAGCCGGGTTCGATCCCCGGTCAGGTCAAGATGGAAAATGACCTTTTTCAGATTGGTCTGGGTCGTGGATGTTTATCTATATATGTATTAGTTATAAAATATAGTATCGTTGAGTTAGTATCCCATTCAAAAGTCTCGAATTTTTTTGGATTTGTCTGTATATATTTATTTATTTTTAAATATTAAAATCTATTACGTAATCGTATGAAATGCATTTAGCTTACCAAGTCCCTAAACTGGATAAGGTTCCTTTTTTTTCAACTACAAATTCGTAGTTCGATTCCTAAAAAACTATAAAATTTGGAATTTAGAAACTCAGAATCTTCGAATTAGTTTTTGCGTGTTTAAATAAATAAATGTATAATGACATTTCACACAAATTGAGCTAGTCCTACAGTTGATTGTGATCGTATTTGTGTCGTAGGAAACTAACTCAACGATGTTTCCAAAGAAGTATTCATCATTTATGTTGTTAAACTACCTTTAAATTATTCATCATTATGTATAAACGGCGTAAGGAGGTAATTGTATTTGCAGTTTGCGTCGAGTTTGCGTGATCTCGCGCCCCCTGTGTTTGAACACCTCAGTTTGACTAATCAAATACGCCACAACAGCATCCCGGCTGTTTCCGAATAGAATATTATTCGGAACTGCTAGGATCGGAATATCATTTGATCTGCTCTGTCGTTCGGCACTGTGGGTTTTGGATAAGTTCGAGTGACTGAATACTATCTATAGGGATAAAGTCTATTAATTATAATAATTTAACGCGACTACGGCGAGACGAAAAGGAGGGTTGTAATTTTCGCTTTTGTGTATTTATTTTCATAATTAAGGCCTTATATCTCCAAAACTCGTGTAATCGTGGTAGAGCCACGCTAACGGCAAAATTCATTTTTAATAGTAGCATCAATGGGTCGACTCATCCGGGGAAGTCTACACTCACAGAAAATATCAATATCGGCTTTTGAGTAGAACCTTTAACGCTTCTATGCTTCATTTGGTGAGTGAGAGAGCCAGAGGTATATCCTTCCACCCCTTTGCCATGTCCTCCCCCAACTCCTTGAAAGGCTGGCAACGCACCTGTCACACCCTGGTGTTACAGTTGTCCATGGGCAGCGGTGATCACTTACCATCAGGTGACTCGCGTGCTCGTTTGCCGACCTATATCTTAAAAAAAGAACTACTGAACATAATTGAGCAAAAACATATCGTAAGAAGCTTGTTAACAGAGCGCTGGGTGTAAGCTATGTGATGTCACAAACTCAATATGGCACCTACTAGAGAACATCCTAAACATAAAAAGTAGTGTTTTAGATGTTAAGTAAAGTAACGTTATTTGAGAATAATCATATCATATTTTTTTCACTGACGGCTTAGAATAATAAAGACGCAGCTCATTCATACGGATTTTGATTATCTAACACTGTCGAAGGTCGATCAAATTGTTGCTCGGAATTGCATTGAGTAAACGTTCGCCGAGTCCCAGAATCTCCACAGAGAATAATCATCGCTTTGATAGATGGCATATTCACGGAACAGTGTGAATGATAGATGTACAACATATTGAAGTAAGTTCAGTGTTGTTTACTTAAACAGGTCGACAGATTGACGGTCTATCAAACTGTTACTTGGGTACAGTTCGCATTGAGTAAACGTTCGCTGAAACTATATCTTCTTCTTCTTAATCGGATACTCATTACTGAGTATCGTGACTCATGATTTTGTCAACCAACTTTTTCCATCGGCAACGATCCGTTGCTTGGTGTAGTGCGGCGCTGATCGGTGTTTCCAACCTCTCTGAGATCTGATCCGACTATTGCTTTGGACTGCGGCCTCTCGGTCTTTTTCCCTCCACTTTTCCTGTCACCATCAAATGTTCCAAGTTATCGCCATCTCTCCTCACAATGTGGCCAAAGTACCGCACTATACGTTGTAGGCAGGTTGTCGACATTCGCTGAGCGTTTTCTATTTTGAGTTCCTTTAGGATAGACATTTGTGCGAAAGGCCGTCCAAGGTATCCTTATCATACGGCGCCAACACCACATTTCAAAGGCGTCAAGTCTTTGCCTGTCGGCGGCTTTGAGTGTCCGTGTCTCTGCGGCATCGGACGAGGTGTATCTTAGTCCGATTAGTTATGTTTCTGTCTCTCCATACTTTGCTCAGTTGAGTCATTGCTGTCTTTGCCATGCCAATTTGTCTGCGTATGAAACTATATAGTTCAGTATATAGTCTCACCGAGTATTATTGTTGAATTGAACGCCAGCATTGTTTCGACAGACGTTAGCTACAAGTGACAATTGGCCATTGTTGATGATCAAGATTAGTTAGTGTAGATGTGTTATTTGACTACCCTGATGCTCTATCTGTATTGTATTGTCTACGATACAAAGTCTCGTTTTTCAAGCTAAGTCAGAGTAGTGTGGTGTATAGTTAAAAAACCATACACAACTCATTTTGTTATCTACGAAATCAGAATAAGGATAAAAAGTAATTTTGAGCAAACTTTGCCCAAACTGGGTTTGGGCGGTATCTACAAAAGCAATAGATGGTCAAATGTGTCAATCAAATTGCAAGTTTGAATACAAAGTTTGACTAAAGCAAACGTTTGCCGATATCTGAAACTCAGTGCTCGTATTCCATTGAAAGCAAGACTTGCTTCCATACAATATAGCTCCACGTGATAATTGGTCACTGTTGATGATAGTACGGACTGTTGGTGGTGCTATTTGCATCAAACAAACGTTGTCCGTGTGACATAGATGTACTGTAGGCGTACAATCTACAGTATTGCGAATCAAATGCAAGCATAAGGCAAGCGTGAATTGCTGGCATTTGATCCTAGTAAGGCATGAAATCCTACAAAACCTAGGTAAATGTTAATGGCGCAGATGATTCATCTTCAAACGCCACTGTTAGAAAAATCTAATATATTTAACGAATAAAATACCAATGTATTTATATTATGTCAGGCAAGCTTCCCTTAGACAAACGTCAGTTTTACTTACGGTTAAGGCAACAACAGCTTTAAAGTAAAACAAAGATCTGTCTTTACTTATGGTCTTTCAAATAGCAGCGGAACAAACAATGCGTACAAATTAAATTTACACTGAGACCAAGAATCTACAATACAGTGAATGCAAGGTATTTAACACGCCATTTACAAGTACCTATGTCTTGAATTGCTGACGGCGAATAACAATCGTCTTCAAACATCGATAATATGTATATATTTCTAATTACCACGCAGGGCCTGTTATCCTTCATCAATACTAACGTGGTTCACATCTACATCTTTGATGAAGAATCTAAAGTTGGGAATATCTGTACAGTGAACTCATTAAATATCACATGCATTAATGCATTGTCATATAGCATATGTATAAATAGAATTTTAGTCAATTTCTGCATTCCGACGATGCAGTTTCCTATGACATCGCTGTTAGTTGCAAAATCGACGTCATCGAAATCTAGAATCACCAATATATTGCGTTTAATTGAAGGCAAGCCTGGCTCCACACGATGCCAATTCAGCGCACACGACTCGACAGTCGGAAATCCCATTGATGTGCTAATTTTCCGGCACAAATTAAATGACCCAGTTTGCAGCGATCAAGTTTCCTCTCCTAATTTAAACGACATTTTTCTAAGTTTGTTTACTTAGAAAAATTAGACTTAAAACTATGAGAAAACTTAAATGGTACGGTAATAAAATTAAGGAAAAGACATGGTATTACTGATTGATATTGAATAAAAGGTAATATGTAAGTTAGTGCTAAGCATTGTCTACCAGTAACCTGTAAACCCATCTCTAATGTGGTGAAAAGATGATAGATGGGATGCAAATATTGAGTGAGAATTTTTTGCCCAATCCAACACCGCTCAAGTATATTCTTCTTCAAAATGTAGTTGTCAATTAGGGGCAGCGTCAAAACTGAAAAGAAATGTAGGTATAAACTAGTGGTCCCCCGGCGACCACTAATGAAATACCGCGGCGAGGTTTGCATTCAATTAACATTTATCTCGGCGTGCACAGAGCAAATATAGACAGAGAAAAAGCATCGTACATAACTAATTTGTTAAGAACTGTTAAGCAGAAACAACCACAACTAACTAAGACAGACAGATGTTTACAAATGAAATAAAGCTCAAATATGTTCTTCTCATAAAATAGTTCGTTATAGAATCATGGTTTTACATGAGTAAATTTTACATGAGTAAAACCATGATTTTTCTGAAGAGACATGAATTTTATTCTTCAGAAAAACCATTTGGTTGCGCCGTTCTTATTTATTAAACCTGATTCGCTTCACTATATTATCGTTTCGTCCGCATCACTACTCCCTTCACTAGCGAAGATAGTTTTCTCCAGTCACCCGCCAAAATCGTGACCGAGCGCACGCGCCTATTACACGCAATTCGCATACCGCAAAACTCGATTCACATCGCGAACGATATACGAGTGATTCGTCGCATAAAACACTAATTATTTGTGCTATTGTGTTTGAGAAAGTTAAGGGGCCCCTTGTAATTGCTGAAACCCAGGAGTTGAAGATTTGCGCACGTCGAAAAGTGCAGCCACGAGTTGTCACGTGATCGCCAGTTGCAGTTTTTGCGAGGTGGGAAATTCCTTCATTTTTCCTGCATAGTGGTCCCCTTTATCCCGTAATTATTCCCTAAATCCATTATATTTGGTCCATTACGAACCGGATAAATCCAGTAATTTGGTTTCATAAAGGGATATCGAACAATCTTTTCCCATAACATTTTTACGAATCAACGTCAGTATTCCAAATTCGGATATTAATATTCGCATTAGTAAATTAATATTGTGTTCATATAGCATACTATTATTGCTTAATTCATGTTTTACTTGAAAATCGAAGTGGAGTGATAATTAATTTCAAATCTACCTCCCACAATTTTCAACATTAATTTCGTTGTCTCATGATCGTTTTATACGATTATCCTACGTAATCAAACCTGATCTAGTGCTACTTTGTCTATTTTATTATAATACACCCCCCCGCTCCGCTTAATTCAAAGCTATTCACTAGGTAATGGGTCAGTTACATACTAATGTCATTTTACATAATTGCAGCTATTGTTAATATATACGTATATCGCACCGCACTATACATACCTAAATAGGAAGTATAGCTGCTGCAATTTGTAAATGAGCCGCACCGCAAAACTTATGTGTTATATATATAATACAAAATACATAAGTTTAATTTTCTAATAATAAAACTTTGTAATTAAGTTATTAGTTACATAACGAGTTTGGATACACGTATTTGTTTCGTCGTTGTGATCGAGGTTAAAAAACTTATATATTTTCTTTACGCAATTACGCTCATTAATTAATAGGGTGTTATTGCGGATTAATATTGCACAGTTTGTCAGCAATTCTGAAACTTAAGTCAAAGTACTAACTTATATTAATAAAACCGCGCCGCACCACCGTTATACAGGGTGTTACCGTATACAATATACAGGGTGATCAATCGTATAAATTATACAGGCTGACAAACCGAAAAGTGCAATATTAATTCGTTTCTTGTTGTTTATTTCGCGCATAGTTGATCATGGAGAAAGACGAAAGCAAGTTGTCACTTCTTCACGCGAAGCGAGATACAATTTTCACACGCATACAAACTATCGCTAATAGGTCGAAAGATTTATCTGATTCACGCATTAAAGAATCGTTTTTATGTGATATTGAAACCGTAGACAGGTTGCGTACGGACTTTGAAAATATTTTGGATAAAATTAATTCCATTGAATCGACCTTAAATCCTAAATACATGGTTAACTACCAGCCGCTTCTTACTTTTGAGGATTTATATTGTCGAATTAAACGCGCCGCAAAATCGCTTGAGCCTATGCCTGAATTAGCAGTGTTTACTAATTCACTCTTTATCAAGCGTGACAGACCAAAACTGCCACCAATTCAGCTTCCTGAATTTAATGGAGACATTAAGTCATGGCCGCTATTTTATTCTGCATTTAAAACTGTCATACATGATAACCCGACCCTGTCGGACTCTGAAAAATTACATTATTTGATAGGCAAATTGACAAATAAGGCTCAATCGGTATTCGCAGGTGTGTAAGCATTAACTTTAAAAACCCAAATAAAATTACCTATCTGTGGTCCAGCTTCCGTTCCCCCCTATATCTACTTACTTCGCCGAGACGGCCTGTGATTGGCCGAAATAACAGTCGTAAAAATATGGCGTGCGAGTTGAGTTGAACAGCGCTTTGCGCTAATATAATTTCCAAAATAACGACCCTAAGAGCTTCGCTTGCCGAAAACAACTCTAAATCCTCATCCGCGAGTGTGTGATGGTGTACCACAAGTGTAGGCAGTGAGAAAAGGAAAAAAGTTCAAACCCAGCCAGCCGCCACGAGGGCCTGCCGCGGGCGATCCTTCCCCACGTCCTGTTCACAAAGAATCCAGGTCAGTGTTTACTTTTCCCTTGCTGTGATTCTGGGGTTGATCGGAGAATGCAGTGACTCTTTCAGGAAGTCGCAACATTAATTTATGGTGCCTCCTGTGAGGACATTCCTTACGTACTTATTTCAAATTTACCCACTTAAGTTCAATATTTCCAATTAAAGTTATTTCCAAATATGGATAACTAATTTATTCATAAATAGACTTATTATAGATTCAAATTAACTAGGTACTTATCCACCTAGCATTTGTCTATTTGTCTAACAATCTCGGCTCAAACAGGGAATTCCATTCCTGTTCCATACCATAGTAAATACCTGCTTACGAGTACATACTTCTTATCTCGTTAATTCCCTTGTAATAATCCCTTAATCGTTCGATTTGTATGCCATAAGGTACTATCTTGTTACTCAGGCTTTCGAACTATTTTGGATAGCCTATACTTACCTAGGGTCAATTAATAGCAGTGAGGTGTGTATTTATGATTATAATTAATAGTCCGTAGTTTTAAAACCTACGTGTTTTGTGAATATCTGTTCCATTACTCAGTTTCCATTTAAACTTTTGCTACCTACCTACATTACTCGTACTTTCACAATTAGTGCTTAGCGAAAACATGGCAGAAGGAGAATTAATGTCAACCATTAAAAAACGTGAATATGAGTTTAAAAATATGCCAATACTTTATGACTTAGCAAAAATTACGAAAGAAAATAAAACTAAATTGGCATCCTTTCGAGCTAGGTATAAAAGAATTGATAAAATTCGTGATAATTTCTTGGAATGCAACGATCGTGTAAACCAGTTGCAACTCAAACTAAATCCTCAATTTGTTATCGATAATAATGCTTTGTTGTCATTTGACGAGTTATACTATTTTGTCATTGAGTTTGCTGACTCTCTCGACGTAAGTTCGCGCTCGGAACTATGTCAAAGTCATGCGCATTCCAACTCGCAAGTGAAATTACCTAAATTGCAAATAGCTAAGTTTGATGGTAATATAGAGAACTGGCAGATGTTTAAAGACAGTTATACGTCGCTTGTGCATAATAATGGTTCGTTGTCGGACACAGAGAAATTTTACTATTTGTTGTCATGTCTGTCTGGATATGCCCTGACACTAGCTAAGGGTGTTCCTATAACATCAGCTAATTATTCTGTTGTTTATGCAGCGTTGCTAGACAGGTATGATAATAAACGTATTTTAGCTACCGCTTATTTAGAAAAAATAATAAAATTAAATCCGATCCAACGGCCATCATTATCAAACTTATCACAATTAACCAACACACTTTATGAATGTGTTAGTGCCTTGCGTGGGTTAAATATTGAAGATTTAAGTGAATTTCTTTTATTTTACATAGCATCTCGGCCGCTTGATACAGAAACTAGGAAAAGGTTTGAATTACAAAATACCGAAGAAATTCCTAAATTTAATAATTTGATTGTTTATTTACAGAATTATATAAAGGTATTAGAGGTTAGTCAACCTAGTAATTTACCGTCATTCAATTCTACAAATAAACAAAACCACAATAATACAAAGAAAGATAATTTTTCTCGGCAATCAAATTCTTCCTTAATTACTTCTTCGAACTCAAATAATAAACCTAATCAGGCTGTCTGTGCGTATTGTCATGAAAATCATTCAATGTATCGCTGTGGTAAAGTACATTCTAAGAATATAGGACAGCGACAACAATTAGTTAAAGAGTTACAATTATGTCAAAACTGCTTAAGGCCCGGTCGCACTAGTGCAGACTGCAAGTCTAAGTCCATGTGTTTCATTTGTAACTCAAAACATAACACATTATTACATGAAGAACATAAAAGTTTATTATCTAATACCATTGACCTAAAGACTTCTGAGAATTCCAATATGAGCACTTCCCTAACTTGTACAACTCAGCCAAACATGTCAAAGTCACCTATGAGTACCAAAATTATTGGTTCAGCAGTGGTTCGGTTGAGAAGAGTGGATGGTTCATTGCAGCATGCTCGTATAATCATAGATAGTGGCTCGATGGACTCTTTCATTACAAGTAGCTGTGTGCGACAGTTAGGTTTACATATAAAAAAGTGTAATTTAAATGTAACCGGTCTCGGTCAAAATTATGTATGTAATATAAAAGGTTATATTTTTGGCTCTATTGTGCCTAGGTCAAATGACTCGCCCCAATTTGATATACCATTAGTGGTTTTGCCTAAAATCACTTCAATGGTTCCTTCAACCTCATTACCATCAGTTGTCAAGGAAAAGTTTAAACATCTGGATCTCGCCGACCAAGATTTTGATAAATCGGGTCCGATCGATCTGTTGTTAGGAGTAGACTGTTTTGACCAGATATATACTGGTTCACGTTATTGCCCAGGTCCTGGTTTTCCATGTGCACTGTCTAGTGTATTCGGCTGGGTGATAAGTGGTCAGTTTCTTCAAAACGTGGTGGCTCAAACTCCAGCCACACCCGTTACGTTACTCATCGCGTCTTCTAGTGCGCTCGATGAGAGCGTTCAACGGTTTTGGGAATCCGAAGAGCCGTCGAAATGTAAAATTTCCGGTCCTAAGGATGAAATATGTGAAGTGGCTCAAACTTCAGCCACACCCGTTACGTCACTCATCGCGTCTTCTTGTGCGCTCGATGAGATCGTTCAACGGTTTTGGGAATCCGAAGAACCGCCGAAATGTAAAATTTCCGGTCCTAAGGATGAAATATGTGAAGTGGCTCAAACTCCAGCCACACCCGTTACGTCACTCATCGCGTCTTCTTGTGTGCTCGATGAGATCGTTCAACGGTTTTGGGAATCCTAAGAACCGCCGAAATGTAAAATTTCCGGTCCTAAGGATGAAATATGTGAAGTGGCTCAAACTTCAGCCACACCCGTTACGTCACTCATCGCGTCTTCTTGTGCGCTCGATGAGATCGTTCAACGGTTTTGGGAATCCGAAGAACCGCTGATATGTAAAATTTCCGGTCCTAAGGATGAAATATGTGAAGTGGCTCAAACTCCAGCCACACCCGTTACGTCACTCATCGCGTCTTCTTGTGCGCTCGATGAGATCGTTCAACGGTTTTGGGAATCCGAAGAACCGTCGAAATGTAAAATTTCCGGTCCTGAGGATGAAATATGTAAACAAAAATATAAAAATGGCACATATCGTACCTCCGAAGGTCGTTATGTTGTACCAATTATGCTTAAAGATGATACTCCAGCCTTAGGAGAATCATATCATCAGGCTCTTAACCGTTTTCTCAACTTGGAAAAGCGTCTTGCCAGCCAGACTGAGTGGAAAACGGAGTATAAGGAATTTATGCAGCAGTACGAAGATCTGGGACATATGCAGCCTGCTGAATCTTTGTCTACTGACCGTTATATTATTCCTCACCATTGTGTAATAGGACCCGATAGTACAACGACACGTTTACGAGTAGTCTTCGATGCCAGTAGTCGGACCTCGAATAGTCTGTCACTCAATAATATTGTGCATGTGGGTCCTAAGCTGCAAGTGGATATTGTCGATATAGTGACAAAATTTAGACTTCACAAAATAGTTTTTACTGCCGACATCCGTCGTATGTATCAGCAAATATTGATAAGACCCGAGAAATGGACTACTAACGCTCCTCGTCTTCTTAAGGATGTTCCTCCTGAATTTTGTCAAAGTTCCAAATCCTTCGATGAATCGGGAAATGAGTTTGTCAAAATATTAGGGATACGATGGAATCCCATTAATGATTCTTTTTCATATGCCTTTTCAGACTCGTACGAAGTCAAATTTACTAAAAGATCCATACTCTCTTTAGTAGCCCGCATTTTCGATCCACTCGGTTGGATATGCCCAGTAGTCTTTGCAGCAAAATCGCTGTTGCAAGAAATATGGCGGTTAAATTTGTCGTGGGATGAGACTGTTCCAAAACATTTAACCAAACAATGGCATTTAATAGCGGCCAATTTGTCTGATTTACAAAAAAATTCTCTTCCGCGGTTAGTTATACCTTCCAATCCGATGGAAGTACACTTGGTAGGTTTCTGTGATGGTTCTCTGAAAGGCTGGTTGTTGTGTGTATATTTGTGTGGTTACTAATGAGCCCAGAATTTCTACTGCGACTAGTTTACTGATTGGAAAATCTAGAGTAGCTCCGTTAAAACCTACCACGGTAAATAGACTCGAGCTAAGCGCAGCGGTGCTTCTGGCAAAAGTTCTATCACACATGTATAATTTGCTTAAAGACCATATAACTATTAATTCTATTCGAGCTTATTCAGACAGCAGCACTACCTTGTCATGGCTTAATACAGCCCCTCATTTGTTAAAAATGTATGTAGCCAATCGTGTCATTCAAGCAACTGATTTGATTAGTACCGATCATTGGTATCATGTTTCTTCTAAGGATAACCCGGCCGACTGTTGTAGTCGCGGAGTGTCCTGTCCAGAGCTTATAGACCATCCTCTGTGGTGGAAAGGTCCTTCTTGGCTACAGGATTTGCCTAGTCAATGGCCTAACAAACGGGTTCTACTTCCAAAAGAATACTTACCCGAGTTTAAATCACTAGAAACTAAAAGTCTTCACGTGATTAATGTGAGAAACCCACTTCTGGACTTAATTGCCAGACATTCCTCTTTTACAAAAATTCTAAGAATTGTAGCATGGTGTATTAGATTTATTTCAAATTCGAGGGTTGCAAAGCAAAATCGAATTCTTTCATTTCTCAGTAGTCCTGAACTCGAGAAGTTAACCAAAGTATTATTTAAATTGAGTCCGTATCATTATATGTCTTCCGAAGTCAGTCGAGTGCGAGATAATGAACCATGTGTAAAATCCATTCAAAGACTTTCACCTTTCCTGGACGATGATGGGATCGTGCGGGTGGGGGAACGCATCGATGAGGCTAATCTGTCACCATCTGCGTTGCACCCTTTTTTGTTACCTAAACAATGTCCAATATCTAAAATTAGAATAAAACTTTTTCATAAAAAATATTTGCATTGTGGACCTCGAACCTTACAATCTCTTATTCAACGCCAGTTTTGGATAATTGGATTGAGACTTCTGATACGTACCGTGCTGTCAAAGTGTGTTAGATGTTTTATTTCGTGTCCGCGCTCTCGTTGGGTCATGCTTAAGAAAATTACCCAGAGATTTTGGCGCGTATGGCAGCGTGATTATCATCATACATTACA
This sequence comes from Elegia similella, assembly GCA_947532085.1. Taxonomy (NCBI): domain Eukaryota; kingdom Metazoa; phylum Arthropoda; class Insecta; order Lepidoptera; family Pyralidae; genus Elegia; species Elegia similella. The sequence continues at coordinate 458,596 of OX383942.1, forward strand.
ACGAAAGAACAAAAGGTTCGTACATGAACCAAATATTAAAATAGATCACTTAGTCATAGTTAACGAACCTAATCTTCCGCCGATGTTCTGGAAGTTGGCACGTATTGTGCAAGTGCATGCCGGTTCGGATCAAGTAGTCAGAGTAGTTACTTTCCGAACTGCTAACGGAAAGACCTTTCGTAGGCCGGTAGTAAAAGTTTGTCCCTTACCAATTAATTAATATTTTTTTTTCTCATAAATTACTAATACATAAATACACACTATCCTTAGGCTAGTTAAAACTTATTACTACTCTATCTTTCGAAAATAATATTTCAAGATATTCTTGCAATAGTGCGTAGCTATTGCTTTTGTTTTTTTATCTTTCAATTTGCATTCTCTGTGAAACCCTTGTGGATTTCAGGTGGGGGAAAATGTGTAAGCATTAACTTTAAAAACCCAAATAAAATTACCTATCTGTGGTCCAGCTTCCGTTCCCCCCTATATCTACTTCCTTCGCCGAGACGGCCTGTGATTGGCCGAAATAACAGTCGTAAAAATATGGCGTGCGAGTTGAGTTGAACAGCGCTTTGCGCTAATATAATTTCCAAAAATAACGACCCTAAGAGCTTCGCTGGCCGAAAACAACTCTAAATCCTCATCCGCGAGTGTGTGATGGTGTACCAAAAGTGTAGGCAGTGAGAAAAGGAATAAAGTTCAAACCAGGGAGGTTCCCAGCCAGCCGCCACGAGGGCCTGCCGCGGGCGATCCTTCCCCACGTCCTGTTCACAAAGAATCCAGGTCAGTGTTTACTTTTCCCTTGCTGTGATTCTGGGGTTGATCGGAGAATGCAGTGACTCTTTCAGGAAGTCGCAACAGCAGGTATTACCCCGTGCGCTGAGAACTACAAAATTATTTTAGAGACTTTAATAAATAGATATGAAGATAAAAGTTTGCTTGCAACTTCATATTTAGATCAAATTTTCGAGTTAAAGTCTTCTAATTCCGCTCATGTAAATAATTTACAGATATTTCTTGATAAATTGGTCACTTCGGTTTCAGCACTCAAAAACCTGAAGGTTGATGACCTGTCAGACTTAGTATTTTTGTATATCGCTTTGAACAAGTTGGATCCCGAAACCGCTCGCTCCTTTGAATTAGATAATAGGGGATCTAATATTCCGTCTTTCGACACCCTAGTTACATTTGTTCGCGATCAACTTAAAATTTTGCAACGCACTTCCAAGGAAGTTAAGAAGATTGTCGATCATCCCACAGACACGACATCAAAACCGCATAAATCAACGCATAGTTATATCAATACGTCTACCGCGCCCTCTCAACCTCGGTGTTCATTATGCAACTCCGCGCATGAACATTTGTATAAATGTTCGAGCTTTCAAAATTTAACTCCTAACGAGCGTTTTAAATTTGTTAAGTCGCAATCGTGTTGTGTTAACTGTTTGAGCGCGAAGCACCGTGTATCTGACTGTAAGTCTAATTTGCTTTGCCGTAAATGTCAGCTTAAGCATCACACGATGTTACATTTCGAAAATAATCCCGCTACGCCTACTATAAATGCCAATGATGTTAGTGGTAGTACAGTATCCGCGATGCCACCGTCGCATGTGAACAGCCCATGCTCACGGGCACCTGTGACGTCGCCTGCTAGTGGCCACACGGATGATGTCTCGTTGTGTACTTTTTCGGCAAATAACCGACATGTACCTACCACAGTTTTGTTGGCTACCGCGTGCGTTGTGATGGTTGACGCTCAGGGTCGTGAACATTACATACGCGCTTTATTAGATAGCGCTTCGCAGAGTAATTTCGTTTCAAGAAAATGTTGCGAACGCCTAGGATTAAATTCACGTCAAAGAGCGACTAACACTATTGTTAAAGGTATAGGAGGTACCACTAAGACTATCCAAGGTTACGTACACCTGGAATTTTATTCGCGGCTAAATAAAGCCATAAAGTTCAATATGGAATCACTAATCGTCGATAAGGTAACCGAGCGTCTGCCTACCGTCAACGTCAATGTGTCTATGCTCACAAACTTTGAGGGGTTGCCATTAGCCGATGATACATATCACATTCCAGGAGAAATCGACGTTTTAGTCGGTGCATTAATTTTCCCGCACCTCCTATTATCTCAAAAGATTCAATGTGAGTCCGCAAATATCGCACCTTTCGCATTACAAACCGTTCTAGGGTACGTAATTATGGGTACCGCTCCCGCTACCGCATCCGCATTTACTACTGTTCCAAATTGTTGTTTCGGTGAGCCCATGGAGGCCGCCATCCGCAAATTCTGGGAGCTCGAGGAGGTGGACGTTCCGCCGATTCTGAGCCCAGATGATAAGGAGTGTGAGGATATTTATCGTCGCACTACGTCACGCGATGTCGATGGTCGTTATACTGTCGCGCTCCCATTTAAGGGCGACCCATCGACTCTCGGCGACTCGCGCCGCTTAGCAGAAAAATGTTTTTTCTGTCTTGAACGCAAAATGCTTGCTTCACCTAAATTGAAACAAGCTTACGATGATATAATTCGAGAATATTTAGAGAAGGGCTACCTCTCACCCGCACCTCTCGAAGTGGAGGAACCATCTTACATAATTCCGCATCACGGAGTCATTCGGGAGGATAAGCTCACTTCCAAGCTTCGTATTGTTTTAAACGCGAGTGCTAAAACTAGCACATCCGTTTCACTTAATGATCTTTTGTATAATGGTCAAAATTTACAAGGAAATTTATTCAATATAATCATTAATTTTCGATTGTTTCCTATTGCGCTTTCAGCCGATATTAGGCAAATGTTTTTATGCATTGGAATCCGCGAATGCGATCGTAGATTCCAGCGCATTCTTTACCGCTTTTCGCCTGACGAACCGCTTAAGATTTATCAGTTCAACCGCGTTTGTTTTGGCCTTAAATCGAGTCCCTTTCACGCTCTCCGCACAACAAGACAGTTGGCTTCTGACGAAGCTGAGACCTTCCCCAACGCAAATGAGACGCTTCAAACGGGGATATATATGGACGATTACGTCTATTCTGTAGAAGATGAGGCGAAAGCCATATCTATAGCAGCTGAAGCTGGTCAATTCGACCTCGTGAAGTGGACCAGCAATTCGCAAACTGTCTTGGACTCTATACCTACTTCGCACAAGCTCTCGTCCGTCAAGGAATTTGACGTGTCTGACTCGCATAAGGTTCTCGGTTTAAATTGGTCACACAAATCTGACTTGTTCAGTATTACAATTTTTAAACCCGCGGAGAAGTGTAAAAAACGCGCCATTTTGTCCTGCGTCGCTAGAATCTGGGATTTAATGGGATTCGTAGCCCCAGTCGTGTTATTTGCAAAGCTACTCATTAAAGAGCTTTGGTTAAACGGTTGCGGTTGGGATGACGTACTGACAATATTGTTTCCTCATGGAAGCGCTTCAGAGAGGAGCTATCATCATTGGAACGAATTGAAATCCCACGCCACGTTGGCATTACCAGAGGTAATGAAGTAATCATCGTCGGCTTCGCTGATGCTAGCGAAAAGGCATATGGAGGCGTAGTGTACTTCCTAGTCAAAGTCAATGACGTCCACAAGGTGTATCTTATGGGTGCTAAATCAAAAGTTGCACCTCGCAAAGTAGTCTCTTTGGTTAGGCTCGAGCTCTGCGCAGCACTCTTGCTCGCAAAGTTATTAAATAACATAATAACCGCTTGTAACAACCGTATACCTATTAAGCGCATGCTATCAGAGCTATACGTGTTGTTACAACCTGAACACTTTAATTCAGAATTTGCTTACATGTTGAGCGAAAATCGCATAACCTGGTCGCTCAATGTTCCCGCTGCAAGTCACTTCGGAGGCAGCTGGGAGTCGAATATAAAAACACTTAAAATGCACTTATTTCGCGTGATAGGTGAACAAATCTTATCGTTTGAAGAAATGACAACTGTACTCGCACAAATCGAAGCTATAATGAATACTCGACCTCTTTGTAGAACGCTCTCAAGCGATCCTTCTGAACCGCTTGCGCTGACGCCCGCACACTTTTTAAGTTTAACTCCTTTAAAATATTTACCCGCTCGCGACATCGATGAGGATAGACTTCATGTTCTCTCTCGTCATGATTTGTTGGACAAGTTAGTCCAATCGTTTTGGAAGCGTTGGAGGTCCGAGTATTTACATACTTTGCAGTCTCGCGATAAATGGAATACACCTACTAACCCGATCACAACAGGCACTGTCGTAATCCTTATTACAGATAACGCGCCTCCTCTTCATTGGCCTCTAGGGGTTATAGAGGAAGTTTTTCCTGCCACTGATGGCATAGTGCGTGTTGCTCGAGTAAAAACTGCTACTGGCTCGTATTTACGCCCAGTTGTACGTCTGTGCCCGCTACCTAGGCAATAGCTTTCATTTCAATTACTTTTGTTTAGGTTTAGTTTATTTAGTCTTACTTCTTTAATTTATTTGTTTCGAAGGCATCTCAGATCCCTTCAAGCCAGGGGGAAATGGTTGCGCCGTTCTTATTTATTAAACCTGATTCGCTTCACTATATTATCGTTTCGTCCGCATCACTACTCCCTTCACTAGCGAAGATAGTTTTCACCAGTCACCCGCCAAAATCGTGACCGAGCGCACGCGCCTATTACACGCAATTCGCATACCGCAAAACTCGATTCACATCGCGAACGATATACGAGTGATTCGTCGCATAAAACACTAATTATTTGTGCTATTGTGTTTGAGAAAGTTAAGGGGCCCCTTGTAATTGCTGAAACCCAGGAGTTGAAGATTTGCGCACGTCGGAAAGTGCAGCCACGAGTTGTCACGTGATCGCCAGTTGCAGTTTTTGCGAGGTGAGAGATTCCTTCATTTTTCCTATATAATAGCTCCCTTTATCCCGTAATTATTCCCTAAATATACAGTCCATTTAAACCCCATTCGCGCAACCACCATTATTCTGTTATGAATTTATCTTAAGTAAGTTTCAATATTATTTTAAAAAATAGTGATTGGTATCTTTCATATGTTTTTAACCCCAGCTGAAAAGAAGCGGTTTAAACCAGTTGGTAATGGGAGACGTTCGCTAATATATAGAAGCTCGAATAATATAGTTGTCAATTATTGATATGTTCCCAGTGTTTCGAAACAAAACTATGCGGCTTAACTGCACATAGCACTATCAGCATTTTTGTGTATCGCGTTATTGTGTAATAACTTAAATCAACTAGTTCTAAGTTTTAAGATATCAGGTACAAAAACTGAAAAAGGAATATCAGTATGAAGCAGTCTACCACAGCTGTCAGGTCCACAAACGTTCACTAATTAAATTGCGCGGTGCGTGGCGAGGATTGCATTCGATTAACATTAAACTCGGCGACTACGACTTAATACAGAGTAAAATAAGAAAGAGAACAAGCATCGTATTGAACATACGATGCTTGTTCTCTTACATCGTATGTTCAATACAAGAACGCTTTATTGCACCAAAAATAAAATAAAAATACAAAATACAAAGAAACACAATAAAAAATGGTATACAACCGGCGGCCTTATCACTTAAAGCGATCTCTTCCAGGCAACCAAAAAAGGTGATCAAATGGGTGGCGCAGAAAATGGTTGGTATTTTCAAATTGTTGAACATACAATAATATACTTACACAAGACTAAAATAATTTACTCACATACACTTACATAGAAATATACATAGTAGACTTAAATATATACAGTATATCTTTAATACACAATAAGAGGGAGAAAATGGATGAACAAGGAAAAGAAAATAATAATAATATGTAGAAAATGTAAGAAAAGGATGGTGAGAAATTTTAAGAAGAAAGAAAATGCGATTTGGTCATATTTTTAAAACTATGAAGACTTTGAACGCGTCGGATAAGGAGTGGCAGGGCACTTCAGAGACGAACTGCTTGTACAGAAAAAGTTTTAGCATAGAAGTCTGAAGAGTGAGCTGGGGTTCTAAGTAGGAGATTATCTGAGCTGCGAAGTGAATGAGTATGTCCATCGCTAAGGAATACGAAACGCTCTTTAAGATAGGAAGGGTAGGTGGGATTGAAAAGGATGGAATTAAGAAGGAGAAACGTATAAACACCATTAAAACAATGTTTCTTAGTCATTTAATAATGAAATACCACAGCTCTGCGCTGCCAGGTTTACATTAACATTAAGCTTGTGTTTTACCACTCGCACATAGAACCGATATATGCAGGAGACAATTTATCATGATAACGTTGGTCCTAACGGGCCTAATTAGGCAGAATTATTTTTGAGTAATTTAAAAGATTCAATTTCATTTCGCAAAGTCAACCAATTTATACAAAGATTTGACAGAAGATTACGAAAACCACATCGTTATGAAATCAAAAATTGAATTGTAGCTCTTAAGTATTTAAGAGCTACAATTCAATTTTTGATTTCATCGATTAGTATTTATCTAGCACACGTACATACTAGCTAGGAACTTACTACGAGTTTGAAGTTCCTTCAATTCCGGCCTGTGGAACTATGATTGCTCCACGCCGTGCACAACAATATGTAGGAAGTAGCTGTACAAGACGAACAATTCTTACTGCACGAAGCTTTCCCTCTATACTTATCTCCTTTGAGTCTGAAGTTCCTTCAATCTTAGCGCAACTGTAATTGCTCTGCGCTGAACACAACAATACGTAGTATGAACTGTACACAGCTGAAGTTCTAATGTAATCTTTACACAAATGAAAGACAAACATTAATACTGTTGCGAGTTGCTAAACGAGAAACGACGGGAACAATGGCGGAGCGCCGTTGGTACTAAACTTGTATTTGTTGAAACAGAGAAAATCGACATGTTTAATATACTATCAGTAACAGTAACAGAAAATACTTGTTAAACATTAAGTAATCAAAAAGTGTTAAAATGATATTACACTTTTTTATCCCGATTTTTGCTAATATATAGACAAATTATAGAAAGATAATATCTTTATTCATAATAAAAACACAAATCAATTGACCAAATTTTAATATAAAGTTACAGTTATTAAATTAAGAAACAAAATATGGTGAAAACAATACACGCGAGCAGGGTTTAAACCCGTGACCGAATACGACCTACGCTCTGCTAATTGAGCTATCGCGCATTCAATCCCGTCGAAAATGGGCTACGAAAGAAAAGAAAAAAGGCTGGAGCTGCACAAAGAAGGTTGGTGTCAGCTGTAAAAACTATGCCTAATCATATTACACCGTAAAGAGTACAATCTGATATATTGTCATAACAGCAGAACTTGGTCTTCAACGCACTATACTGAGATTGCAGCCGGAAACACGTTCAGAAGATGAGGAGGCATTTCCGGCCGATATACTAGTTTTGTTAGCGGTGTTGTGCACTTTTTGGGATGGGTAAAAAAAGGTAAACTCGAGTCAGGACACGTGGCCTGATCGAAAATTCGTAAGACGGACAAATGACGCGCGGCATAGGAGAGGGAGCAATATCCCCCTCTCTTTCTACATCGCAGAGTTTTCACTTCTGCCGGCACTGCAGGAGTGCAACCCGTTGCTTTTTCGTGGTGACCAACACTGGTGTTAGCTGCCTAAAGGCATCCGACATAGCTTAACGATTACCATCAGGGACTAACAGCCTTAGACAAACATGCCTTCTAAAGCACGGAGGAGCTTGAGATATTTTTATGCCACTTATGGTTACCCATCCCTGTGGGGCCTGCGCCCGGGGTTGCTTAATGTGTGTAAGCGCTAATATTGCTCACGCTCACTGGTGGGCTCCTGGTTATATATCTACTCAATGTGTTCACAAACAAAGCTAAATTTACATGACAGTGTTTTGTTCGAAGTCAAATGCGCTGAATACTAACTACCGCAGTAATGGACTGTGTTTTTGCGAACAACTAGAGACATTAAATTTGGCTCGTTGCAATTTAGACACGAGAGGAGATCCGGGGGTGCTGCGTGCGCTGCATACTAATGGGGGTGACGTGGCTGAGTTTACAGTACATACTCGTAGGTACTTATACTACTAAAGGCACTCAAGAATTAACCGGTCAGGTGTTGAAGACGTATGGAAAACCGAACCGATCAGGGTAGGTACAGATAAAGTTTGATGTGTTTATTTGTTTTTATGAACAGATAAAGAATCAGTACCTGGGCGACCGAGCTTTACTCGGTTATTACTATTTATTGTAATATGGTGGTGTTTAGGTGATGAGACACATAAACTTAAAAGTAAAATGTGAACTGACAATTATTATTATTTACAATAGATTTCAGCGTAGATCAGGTGTTTGATTTCAGTGATCCTAATGAGAAATATATATTGTTATCTCAAACATTAACTATTTTTTTTAAACTTGTCTTAAACCAATAAGAAATACATATAAAGTTGAACATATAAAAAAAAAGTAATTCACCGGGCCGGATTCGAACCCGTAACACTCGTTTCTTGCCGTCCGCGCCTTAACCCACTGGACCAGACGGACAGTGGCCGGTAAGACGAAATAAGCGACCGTATTCTGCGTGGAAAGAAAAACGCACGAAAACTCGAAAACATGCGGTTTCCCAAACATAAGACTAATCTAGGTCAATTGTATACCCCCGAAAACCCCATATACCAAATTTCAGCGAAATCGTTAGTGCCTTTTCAGAGATCATAGAAATGATACAATAATGGCTATCATAGAAATGATACAATACTATCAATAATATTTATTATTATATTTTTGTTAAAGTCTTATTAAAGAAATATCTCTTTAGAAACTTGCACCCCTTCGATCATCTTTTCACCACATCCCTAAGGTAAAACTGGTAGACAATGCTTAGCATTAAGTTATTACCTTTTGTACAAAAATCTTTTGATTGTATGTGCAATAAATTAAATAAAAAAAAAAAAAAAAAAAATGGCTCGTTTAAAGATATAGAAATTTATTACACAGAATACGACGCTTATTTTTGCCAACTTCAACTACTCTGCCTCTTCCACCAGTGAGCTGGGTTTAGTATCAGCCTTTCTTGCTATGGATACACAAGTAGTAATTAAAAAAAATAACCGGTTTATATTATTATTTTTCCTAATAAGTGATACACATAACTATCTCAAAAACTACTGAACCGATCATCATGAAATTTTGCATACACGTTATCTGGGGTACGGAGAAGGACATAGGGTATATTTTATCCTGGAAAAAGTACTGTTACCGAGGGATCGACATTGACGCGGGTGAAGCCGCGGGCGAAAGCAAGTACATTATATATTGAAAACGGGTCATTCACGTGCTATTTTGTCGAGATTGCCGACCATAGTACTGGCCCGGGATTCTTCGGCGTCGTGCATCCCGAACTCGCCTTGAAAATGGACTCCTGACGAGTCCGAAACTATATATAATCGTAATAAACTCAAATAAATACATAGTGTGATTGTGACTATGTATGTATGTATGTCCTCTGGCTGCGCTGGCCAAGTATGGCTGTAGTAGTACAGAGAGGGTCGTGCTCCTGTAGTGGAGACTAAAAAGACCTGTTGATGATGATGATTATGATGATGTATGTGAGTTTATTATTCCACCATAACAGCCTGAACCGATTTAGATGTATGTAGTATCGTTGGAATCCTTAATCACCCCGAGAAACTAAACTATAATTTCATTTAGTCAAGATTTTATTTTATTTTTTAAAAAGCTTGTTGTACCCGTGTTCAGCCCGTTCTAGTAACAGACTGTTTTTTTATTATTATTATTAAAGCTTTATTACTAATTATGTATATTTGTAGAGTGTTCAGTGGAAACACTTAAAACTTTACAAATATACATGCAAATATAATAAGACAGATAAGACTAGCTCCGTGGCACAGTGGTCAACACGCCAGCCTGCGACACGGAGTGACCGTGTTCGATCCCCGGCCAGGTCAAGATGGAAAATGATCTTTTTCAGATTGGCCTGGGTCTTGGATGTGTATCTATATATGTATTTGTTATAAAATATAGTATCGTTGAGTTAGTATCCCATAACACAAGTCTCGAACTTACTTTGGGGCTAGCTCAATCTGTGTGATTTGTCCGTATATATTTATATTATAATTATTTCATTTCCATTTCATTGTTATGTGCCCCCCTATAGGTAGAAACCTCATCCATTCTCGTCTACCTTTCTCTGTCTTTGGCCATATGCATCTAACCTTTTCCAGCTATGTTCATTATATCATCTACCCATCTTTTCTTCCGTCTTCCCACTTTCCTTTTGCCTTTTGGGTCCTGCCATTTAGTTGTTTGGTAAGTCCATCTCTTATCTTTATATCTTGTTAGGCGCCCTGCATATTTCCACTTCTGTTTTAAACTAAAATAAAGTGCATCGGTTAATTTAGTTTTTGCGCGTATGACTGACTGTGTTTCTCGTTTTCTGTATTTTTCTCAATTTCAGTATACTTCGCTCCATTGCATGTTGGCATGATGAAATTTTTTCTTTACTTTTCCAGTGAAGATCCATGTTTGGCTGGCGCCAAAAGAATCAATTTATAGTCTTTTTTTATATCCTCGGTCACACCTAAGTGTCTTAACTTCTCTCCTGCGGTGTAGACAGAGTCTATGTCCCTAAGAATGATGGTTGCCTCAAGCCACATTAACTTTGAAAGGCTCATTTGGGCATCTTTAAAACTAATAGTATTATTCAGTAGCGTTATAGAATTCCCTCGCTGAAACCTTAGCGTAATAATTGCGATTAAAAGCGTGGAGTTTGAGTGCCGCTCCTAAATGATTATTATCATTATATCTAATGCCGCCCTTTAGAACAGCGCTGAGCGCGCGGGACTGAACCACAAATTAAATAACTACAGAACCGACACACATGGCCTCTGTTCTAAGCTTATGGCTGACACCGGGATCCGGAGCATCCCCGCCTGAGGTTGCAATCGAAAACTCTCTCATATGAATGAAAGAAACGACACCGATGTATAGGAACTTTTTTAGCCTCCGACCAAAACAGAAGTGTTATGAGTTTAACGTGATGGTCTTCTTATGTCCCTGTATAAATATTGAGGTCACTTGCCCTCGCCTCAAACGTCCAGTGAAGTAGTGAAAGCTCACGTGAAGCTAGCAACATAGTCAAAAAAAAAGAATTTGTGTTACTCGTTGTTCATTCGAACGATTAACCTAGGCCTATTAGTCTCGTTTAGAGGTGAAACACGTGCCGCGAACACGACGGCCGATACTGCTGCAGCCTCTACAAATGCATCAATATGGGCAATGGTTGCATGCATCAACTATTGGTGATGGCATGAACAAACTAATAGTAGTGTGTGGGCGCTGACCATGTGTATATTTACTATAATCTTCAATATCATACCGGCGAGTTTGAGTGCCGCTCTAAAACATGTGAGAGAGTGAGCGTTACAAACAAAAATAAAAAACTACTTACGAGTACAGAAGGGATACTCATGTGAAGGTTGGCTCGTTATTTATTAATCCCCAAACAAACTAAAGTAGTGTTAAAAAGTTTTACGCGTTTACCTGGCAGAATTTGCAATGTACAGGGACAGGCGATATTGTGCCATAGACCCGTTTTAGGGCCGTTCATATTTATCATCATGGAAAACAAGCCGGTTTATAAATAAAAAATACGAATTTAAATTCGTTAACTATTACCGGTTATTGTTTATTAAATATTGAAGTAGGCATTTGCGTTTGGATTTAAATGTAGTTCGGTTTTCTTTATTTAAGAATATCGTGCTTACACTTATGAGATCAGGTACACAGTAATCAAGTCTGAGTGGAACGTTGCTGCTAAAGCGCTCTGTATGGAGTGTCGTATCTGTGAAATTATTAATTTGTGCGAACAGCTCGAGAAGTGGAACTAGCGGTGATTGCTGTCGTAAACTGAAACGGCAGCCCTCGATCTCACATATATCTAGCTTATTCTTAAACTTTCGCTTTGAACACGTAATTACGTATAATAAAAGGGGGTTTTCAGGTCCATTTCAGAGTATTCGTAGTTTCGGTGATGATGGCGTAATTTTCAATACCGTAATAATTTGCGTCCTTGAATTCAACAGATTTATTTTATAGACATTATAATCGACTAGCTCCGTGGCGCAGCGGTCAACACGCCTGCCTGCGACACGGAGTGACCGGGTTCGATCCCCGGCCAGGTCAAGATGGAAAATGATCTTTTTCGGATTGGCCTCGGTCTTGGATGTGTATCTATATATGTATTTGTTATAAAATATAGTATCGTTGAGTTAGTATCCCATAACACAAGTCTCGAACTTACTTTGGGGCTAGCTCAATCTGTGTGATTTTTCCGTATATATTTATTATTTATTTATAAAAATAAAAAAAAATTCAGTATGTTCATCATTTCTCTTTAATAACCTAATTCACCTTAGAGGGTGAATGATAGTGTGCTAAAGTGTTTTAACCAAGGTTTTAACCCTTGTATTCTATAATGAGATTTGTGCATGGAGAGTGGAAAGTATTTGATATTAACCTTTATCCATATTCATATGAAAACAAATTGCTGGTTATTAAAATAACTGCAAAGTTCACGAGGCGTGAAATAAGTTGGCAAGTAATAATGAATCGCTCTCACAAACCTCGCACCGCGGATATAGCTAGCACTAGCTGTTGCCCACGGCTCCGCCCGCGTTAGTGTCGATCCCTCGGGAACAGGAGAATTTCCCGGAATCAAACATACCCTATGTCCTTTCCTGGGCCTCAAACTACCTCCGTACCAAATTTCATCCAAATCAGTGCAATGGTTGAAGCGTAAAAAGACAACAGACGCTCCTTTCTTAGCGCTTACTCACATCATTATAAAAACTCCTGTACCAAATTTCAAGTTTTTAGGCGCAGCAGTTTCGGTTTGGTTGATATATAAGTCAGATTTGCCCGCGGCTACGTCGCCGCCGTTAGTGTCCATCCCTCAGGAACTGTAGAATTTCCCGGAATAAATGATACCCTATGTCGTTCCTCGGGTCTCAAACTACCCCCATACCAAATTTCATCCAAATTGGTTCAATGGTTGAAGCGTGAAAAGAAGACTATACATACATACATAGTATCACGTCTTTTTTTCCTTACGGGGTAGACAGAGCCTAGGTCTATAGGACCTGAAGGCCACGTTTAGCATATAATTTTCCTATGTCACTTATAATATATAAGTAAGTGCTATATATTTGCAGGCAAGGCAAACTCATGGCTTAAATTCATTCAAATGACGATAACTTTTTTTTTTAACAAACCGATTTTTATGAAACAAACTTTAAATGTTAAACTGAGTTAAAATAAAGCAATTGGTGAAAGTTTGAAGTAAATCGGTTCAGTATTTACGTAGATAATCGTGATCATACATACAGACAGACAGACAGACAGACAGACAAAAAATTCTAAAAAAAATTTTTTGCTTTCTATTATTCTTTTTAAGTGTCCCTCTATCCATTTCAGTCAAAAATTCTAAATGTACAGACAAAATATTTTTACTGTTTTATTATATGTATATAGATAAGGCTATGTTTCTACCAAAGATGTGCGTTGCAAGGATGCGTTACTAGGCTATGAAATATGTCAAACTTACTGGTTGTTGGAGATTCTATATAGATTAATAACAAGTTTTTTGCAAAAAATACATTTTTCGTTAAGCTTTTACTACAAACAAATCCACACTGTAAAATGCTTTCCAAGACAAATCAAATGAACCGAAACACGATTGGTGTACCTTGTTTAGTTTAAGAGTTACTATGGCCACCTTCCGACACCATCATCAAACCGGTGCGATTATTCTATAATATTGTATTGTCATCCGATTTACACATGCTAAATAAAAGCTCAATCGGTAACCGGGACGTTAATTAAATTTAACTAGTAAGATTTAATTACATACAAACATCGGGACAGGTCTCAAAATAAAAGCTTGTAAAATAGCATGCGAAAAGCTAGGCTAATTGTAACCGGGGCAACTATACCCCCGGAACAAATATCCCGGTTAAACCCTAAACATATGAAAGTAAATAGCAAACACCTTTTTAGAGAGAAAATGGGCCTTTTCCAGAAATTTCTATAAAAATGCGAGTAGCAACTCAAAAAAAAAAGGAATTCTGTGGTAGCCACAAATATCCTAGCTATTAAAAACTCGTTTTTCCACGATTCTCGTTGGGAAGTTATTCCCGCGGAATTTCCCGCGACACGACATTTCTTCGCCGTCGTAACTTGCTTTTTGCTAGTTTGTCACCAAATATATTCTACAGTTTTTTTGCTACGTTCGCTGAAAGTTTCTAGGTCGAAGTAGAGTTCCTACGGAGATGTACCTATGCGACAGGCAAAGACCTCGATTTTGCTTCCATAGTGTATCTGCATGCATATAATAAGAGCGAATTAAAGGGAATAAGAATTTTTTAAATTCTTATAGAATCAATTTTGGCATGTGTGGTAATTTATTAGACATTATAATCAAATAAAATGTTTTATTTGAAGAGAAAATACTATACAAAAACAACACACACGATGACAATTCCTTAAAAATATTTTATACGCGTACAAATATTTTAGCTTGTTATTTTTTTATATTCCGCCGTTATTGGCTTTAAGCTAGCCGTGGGAAATTATTTTGCAATTCATGATGTTAATGCCTTTAAAAGATTTTTCTCAGACAAAATGGTTTTGCTTCTTATTATTATAATTTTCCTGCCTTTAAAGGCTGGGCAAGGAAATCATCTCGCAATTTATGTTGATATTGCTTTTTAACTTTTATACACAGACTAAATTGTTTAGCTTCTTATTAATATTATATCCCTGACTTCATTAGCTGTCAGCTGGGTGAGAAAATCTGCTCGGAATTTATTATGATAATGCTTTTTAAAAAATGTTCACACAGACAAAACATTTTCGCTTCTTATTATTATTTTCCTACCTCCATTGGGTGTAAGCTGGCCGAAGAGAATTATCTCACAATTCGTGCGGATAATGCTATTAAAAGATACGATCGGCCCGTGTCCCACGGGGCTGGTATACCGCGCGTGTGCCTATTCTATACAAACAAAGCATAGACTGCTAAAGGATAGACTAATTGAAAAGTAAACTTACTCTCAGCACAAATGAAAAAGCTATTATAATGCGTCAAAATGTACGATGGAATCGCATCCCTACGGGATATTTCTGATAATTTTCAATATTTATTTATACAATTTTGCCATGTGAAAATAGAAAGTTCAAAGTTTTATTATGACTTATTCCGATGGAATAAAACCGCCTTTAGCCTTTACTACAAGCTGACGTCTCTGAAAGAAGCGCTGGCTGCTCGAACGACTCGCGTAAGAGTAAGTTTGAGCGCTTCCACCGAAGTGTATTTTTAGCACAGGCCCTCGCCT
This sequence comes from Elegia similella, assembly GCA_947532085.1. Taxonomy (NCBI): domain Eukaryota; kingdom Metazoa; phylum Arthropoda; class Insecta; order Lepidoptera; family Pyralidae; genus Elegia; species Elegia similella. The sequence goes on from OX383942.1 coordinate 473,940, forward strand.
GTAAAACACCCCAAATACAAAAGTCCAGCGGATTCGAATCAGGCGATGACGATGGCCACATATCTCGGTCGATCAGCACTGGAACGTTTGCTTCCAACCAATTTTGCGTTCCAATTGCTCTGTGCGATGGTGCCGCGTCTTGCTGCAAAGTCCAACGCTCAGAACCGAATGTGTTGCGTGCCCACGGTATCAGCCCTGGTCGCAAGACTTTGTCTCGATAGATTTGTTGGTTTATTTCGACTTGATGGCGACCCATTGAAAGAAAAACGAGCAGAGAACGGCCTTTTTCAGACTCGTACGCCGCACAGACTAGATAGATTAGTGTCCTTATACTACATACTGACTTTGATCGAGCATATAAAAAAACGAAAGCTGACAATGCAGATTTCTCTTTGGATCAGAAACTATGTGTTTGAGGATGACGGTCGCAAATATATCGATATAAATAGATTATTAGACTTTTGTGTGAAAAGATATTTGTAGGTACTCGTAATTTGTAATGTGTTTATTTTTCAAGTACTAGAACTTGAGTCCTTTCTGGCTTTTTTGTATTGAGGTATACAATTTATTTTAGAAAACATATACTAGTGTAAGTTAAAAAATGATGAATATGTTTTTGGGAACCGATACATTGTTATTTTTTCAACAGTGTGTGGCCGGTCCATTCTTCCAAAGTCATCGGCATAGAGTCTCAGAACCACATGTCCCTATTCTCCCCCTCTACACATAATAATAACAATGAATATACTCCCCGCATTACAGTGGTCTCAACAAAATACTCTAGTAATTTACATATCTTTTTATTGCATAATTCAATAGAAAGGTTGCTTATTTTGTTAACATTTTTTTTATGTTTTTGCCTTATTTCCTTTATCTAATATTTTTATTGATGCCTATAGGTCTTCTTAAAGACAGCCTCCGTAGTGCGCTACGGAGGCTGTCTTGATGTACACTCCTTTGCTCAATGCTTTGAAATAGATGGCCAGTCTTCAAGACCTTTAAGCCATGTTTAACATGATGGTGGGCTTGGAAACGGAACCAAAATAGTGATGTGTTGCTAGCCACTTCGCCTACTAACATGATTCCTGATTTTTGCCTATTCCCTCGATCAGATTTTACGATCTGCGCGGATAGAGGATCAGCTGGTACATTCTACGTTTTTTCTTCACCCTCAGACCAGCATGAAAGTAACACCCAAAAACCGGCCAAGTGCGAGTCGGACTCCCGCGCGAAGGATTCCGTAACATTATCTATAAAAACGGCGAAAAAATCATGTCTGTTGTATGTTTTATTTTGATTTTAGTATTTCTTGTTATAGCGGCAACAGAAATACATAATCTGTGAAAATTTAAACTGTCTATCACGATTCATGATACATTCTGGTTACAGACGGACGGACAGCGGAGCCATATGAGTAGGGTCCCGTTTTTACTCTTTGGGTACGGGACCCTAAAAAGTATGACACAAGTATAAAAAACCGAACTGTAGGGCGAGCTCAATCTGTGTTATTTATTATATATTCGTTTATGAAGAATTATGGATCTTAGCACGTATAGAACCATAGTCTCTGCGTACCGCCAAGAGAAAGTAGCGTTTTGAAACATGCAGTTATATTTATTTCTTTTCAGAATCAGCTCTACGCTCTTTCTCTTGAATACGTTCTCTTACGTATTTATCATTCGTTTTAACATTAAAAATAATTGACAAAAGAGTTATTCAAATATCTTTAGGTACATAAATAAGATAAAACTATCTACAGCGCCATTTTAAACCTCTAAACCTTATTGAAATTCTTGAAATTCGAATTCCATTACGATTCTGATTCCAGGATTTCAATATAGTTCAGAGGCTTAGCAAACCGTTTGGATGTACTTAGCCTAGCTATCTAAATCGGGACAAACACATGAAGCCTTGTATATTCGGACCATATTTCTGTAAATCACTCGGAGTGCTCCCAAACAAGCCTAAGTCAACAGAGTCCTAAAACAACAAGTTTGAAGCCACCCAAATGTACAGAGTTGCCGGATAAAATGCCCTTACTTACCCTACTTTAGTAAATTTATATATATTATATGAATGGACGTGTGGACACACAGACAGACTGATGAGCTGAAGTCGTTCTCTGGGTCCCGTCCCGACGCATTAGAAAACAAGACTTTTTTTATTCTATGAAAGCTAAAACTTTGAATTTAATCCATACTAATATTATAAATGTCTGTCTGTTCCCTTTTCTCGCTTTAACCACTAAACCAATTTGGATGAAATTTGGTATAGAGGTAGTTTGAGGCCCTGAAAGGCCATAGGGTATCTTTCATTCAGGAAATTCTACTGTTCCCGAGGGACCGACATAAACGCGGGCGGAGCCGCGAGCAAAAGGTAGTAGAAAATAACAAAAATGATAAATTAGAAGTGAAATCAATACTAATATGATGAAAATGAGTTTGTTTATTTGCTTTTACTACTGAAATAATCATAAAGAAATATTGTTTACACGTTGTCAGGGGCATGGAGACGAACATAGGCATCGTATCATCCAGGTAAACTAGGTACCGTTCCCGAAAAATCTACAATACGACCGGATCCACAGCTGACAGCTAGTAAAAATCAGGTGAAAGAGGTCATTAGGTAGTCCGACAACGATAGTGGACTTTTCTAATGTTTTCGCGATTGTTACCATTTAAATTAAATTACGTACTTATTACGGTATTATCGCGTTTATTACATTGTTTTTACACCTAACGTTTCGAAAACTTTAAAATAGTTTAAGTTAATATTTGTCAACTTAGTCTATCTACCTGCAAACACGAAAACTATTAAGTGATTTAACTAAAACGATACTAGAGGTATTTTTTTACCGAGCGACCGCAAAGCATCGGGCAAAAATTTTTTTTGTAAAAGCGGCAACATATACATTTTGTAAAAAAAAAGTGTCTACCTATTAGGGTTGGATAGACACACCCCTGTTACACCGGAGGCTAAATAAAGGGTCCGTTGCTTCTCTTTCAGTATGGAAGCCTAAGAACCTTAAATGGTTATCGTATCAGTATAGAAATTAAATTAGTACAGGGTACCGCGCCCGAAAATTACACATTATAAAAGACACGTTTCTTTGTAACCAGATCATAGACGGGAAACTTTAATATTAAATTCAGCACGTCGGAAATAGAGTCATTTATTATGCCGTATATTTCCTATTTCTATTTATAAGCCGATACGGACAGATAAGTAGCAGCAGACCCCCGAGAGCCGTTCGCTCTATATTTACATCGATCTGGAGTTAGTTATCTATTATTTAGAGCTCTAATGTTCACCGGAGACCTGGATTCTGTAAGTAGGAACTCACTGAATAAAGGTTTTTTACTATGAAACTTGCAGTTATTTGTTTACTACTTATACTTATTTAAAAGATCAAGGGAATGGGCAAAAATCTAAAAAATCGTGACAATAGGCGATGCGGCTAGCAACCCATCACTATTTTGATTCCGTTATCCACCTTACGCCCACCAACACACTAATCGCCTTTCGGTCTTATGACCTTAGGCTCTGTCTACCCCGTAAGGGATAAAGACCTGATAATATGTATGTATGTACTTATTTAACATAATTTCAGAACAATGTAACAACACATATTTGTTCGATCTGACAGCCCTGATCAGCATCTGAGAATTTTCACAGAATGCGGGACCTGGATTAGCAACATATGTTGTAGTATTAAATCAAAAAGATTGGACGAACGTTTTTGCCCAGCTGAAAATCAGTAGCAGTAATTAGTACAAGTATTTGCCCTTCCCGGGAATTGAACCCAGAGACTCTGGTATAAGAGGCTGGGGTGTTAACCACCACGGAGGTCATTCAACGTCAAAACTTTTACAATCTAAACAATCTACACGACAACAGTGACTTCGACGTATTAAAAACCCCGCAACTTAAATATGATCATGACGATGCAAAGAAAATATATAAATAAACTATAAACATTCAAAAAGAATTTGATATTCCACCAAAATGCTCCAAAAGCTCCGCGGTGCAGAAAAAAACTAAATGAAAGAGTAATCAGTGAATTGATCCGAAAGACTTGACGCGCTGAGCACGACAGCTCTTTTACTGAGCATTTGCAACGAAATCGCCAGGGAAAACCCAGATTTCGATATCTTTCTACCCAAACTGGGTCTATATATCAAAATAGTTAAAGATATTCTATATCACAAGCTGCAAGGTCAAACAACTGCCAGTTTGTAGGTATACATAGGTATACCTACAAACTGGCAGTTGTTGTTATTTAAAATGTGAATTGACGTAAAAAAAAAAGACTGAAAAGGCCTATTTTCAGAAAATACTTTTTTGGGGCGACAAGGCAAATCGCGATTGTCAAATTTATATGATTGGTGGGTCGATTGACAGAAGTAATTGTTAATTGCAACTACGTGATTGATTGCCATTGAACCACGAATATTAACAGCTCATGATTAACGGACCGATTAACGGCGACATTGATTGTCTTCTCGGTGAGCAATTGTCGATTGTTTGACTGTTCAATATTAATTTTACTTTTATTTTTAAATAGCTTTTAGGCAATTATTGGCATAGATTTGTCACCATTTTGTTTTATATATATATATTGTACCAATTTTATTTAATTATTAAGTTTGTTTTAGTATATTTATAGCTTTTGTGTTTATATAATTTAATAGATTTTATCTGTAACTTTCTGACCACTTTTATATGTGCACACATTATAAGTGGAATACAACCTAGTTTTAAATCCTTTGATTTGTATGTTCTGTATTTTTTATTGGTTGTAATCTGTTATGTGTGATTATAATAAATAAATAATAAATAAATAAATTTATTTCTACAGTTTGTAAAATTTTAAATATCAAAGAGTTTCAAATTCTTCCAAGCGATCAAAAGTGCCGCGGCGCATAAAACAGAAATTGAAGAGTAATTAGTTGAATGATCCGAAAGACTTTACTCTATGAGTACGGTAGCTCTTTTACTGCGCATCAATTTCTACGATTTGTACTAAAATATACAAGCAATCAAGAGCGCCACGGCGCAGAAAGAAATAAAATGGATGAGTAATCAATGAAATGATCTTAAAGACTTGACGCGCTAAGCACGACATCTTTTTACTAAGCATATAACAATTGTAATAAATCTCAAAGGATCAATTCTTCAAGCGATCAGAATCACCGCGAAGCATAAAAAAAGAAAATAAAAGAGTGATTAGTTAAATGATACAAAAGACTACTCGATGAGTACCACAGCTCTTTTACTGTGCATTAATTACGATTTGTGTAATTTTAAATACATAATAAAAAAATATTCTTTCAAATTATTAAAAAGCGCCGCGGCGGAGAAAGAAATAAAATTAAAGAGTAATCAGTGAAATGATCCCAAAGACTTGACGCGTTGAGCACGACAGCTCTTTTACTGAGCATTTATTTCTAAGATTCGTATTATTTCAGATAGAAAAGGATTTTTAATTCTTCCAAGCGATCAATAGCACCGCGGTGCAGAAAGAATCGAAACTAAAAAGTGTTTGTGAAATAATCCGAGATACTTAAAGCAATGAAAACGACAGCTCTACAACGCGCATGTGTTTCTACGGCTTCCAAAATAAAAGATTAAACAACAGATGTAGTAATTCAGTGGCATTTACGTGGTAGATTTACTTTTCATTTGGTCTTAGTTCGTGAGTTAATGGCCCAAAGTCTGATAGTCTGAAGATTGATATGACAAATTATTTACTGTTAAGAATAATAACAAGTATTATATATGGAAAAGTGCGTTTGTTCGTTAATTTATTAGTTTATACGCTTTAACGCCTTAACTAAACTGTGTAAACATGTTGTCTGTGGTACGGAGAATGAACTAGGATACCTTTTATGCCGCAAAAAGCTACTGCTCTCGAGGGATAAATAAAGTCGCGATCGGAACCGCAATCCAAAACCAGTATAATTACATTTATAATATTGTAAAAAGAATTGAAAAATTGGTTTGGGCGATTCAAACTGCTGCGGCGCAGAAAGAACCGAAATGAAATATTAAATAGTTTGTTTGTTTTTAGTAGCCAACACTGTCAGATTTTTCAGGCATCTAGCATAGCTCAACGACTGCCAGCAATAATGACAGCCGGGACCAACGGCTTAACGTGCCCTCCGAAGCTCGGAGGGGCTGAATATATTTTATGCCACTTGTGGTCATCCCAACTGCGCCCGGGGGTTGCTTTACACGAGTTAGTGCTTATAATGCTTACGTCCGTTGGACCATCGGGCTCGAAAAACTTGAGCCGCGCTGATCACGACAGCTTTTTACTGGCCTTTGAATTCGATTAATACAAACATACATATTATCACGTCTTTATCCCTTACGAGGTAGACAGAGCCAAAGGTCATAGGACCGAAAGGCCACGTTTAGCGTGTTGGTGAGCGTAAAGGTGGAAAACGGAATCAAAATAGTGATGGGTTGCTAGCCGCATCGCCTATTGTCATGATTCTTTAGATTTTCGCCCATACATCTACGATATTTTTTTTTTATATTAAAATATAGATATTGTTGAAGGTAAATGGCTCTTACTTAGTTGATTTAATTTATTTTTTTGTGCGATCAAGCCTAAAGCTAATATCAGACTACTTATTATTATAAATTATGAAAAGAGATTCATAAAGGAATTTAAATTGGACCGAGCGATGAAAAGCGCCGCGGCGCAGAAAGAAACGAAATGAAAAAGTAATTAGTGAAATGATCCGAAAACCTGCTGCCTTGCTGAGCACGGCAGCTGTTTTAATGGCTATTTATTTCTACGCTTTTAAAAAATTAAAAACATTGAAAGCTTTTTGTAGCTAAGTTGGTCAATTTAATTTTCATTTAGTTTTTTGGGTCATATTTATATAATTAGCTAACCACGGGCGGCAGATTATTCATATTACCTAAAGGTATCTGACTTACTCTTAGCTTAACGACTGCCTTGTAATGATGACGGCCAGAATCATTGGCTAGTTGTAGCTTCCAAATTAAGCAACTTGAAATATTTTAATGCGATTCCCGACCACCAAACTCGGACTATTAAAACCACTCGGCTTCGCCTCGTATTTATAGAAGTCACTCTGTATTATGTGATAATAATTACGAAATAATATCAGAAATTGTGTAAATGATAATTTATTACTAACATCAAAACCACAGATGATTAAGAATGACAAGAGACCGTGAAGTAAGAAGTTCGGTTATAAACTATCAAGAGTGGTTTCATGTTATAAGTTACATATTTCTTATACATCATTTCTCCGCACTTAGTTCGAAAACTTATTCATTAATTGACATGCTACTTGTAAATATAAAAATACAAAACAGATAATAAGAAGTAAACTTCTGAGATGAGGTTTCATCATTCTTATACATCACACTCATTTATGAATGTCTTCTTCACCGCCTTTCCCATTCAATATAGTACATTTTAAAGCCTGACCAAAAAGAGAGATAGGTTTCACACGTTAAGGGCCCGTACTACCTCACACTGCTTTGCATGATTGACTGTTATATCAATAATAATTAAATACTCAAGTTGAAATAAAAATGCAGCAAAGTTCAGGACTAACTCTGGTAACTATATGACTCAAAAACATGATTGCGTTAAATTTTCTCGATAGAAAAAAATTGCAAAGTTGCCTCCAAATCACGTCTAATTTACTCGGTATATAGCATTATTCACCAAATACATTAAAATTAACCTTGAAACTTTTGATTATTATTGCATTACAGATAAGGCAGCCATCATATGTTTTTCTTTTTCGAATAACCCTTGAATATTCCTAAAAATAGCCGTAAAATAGCCGTGTGGTATCCGGCAGAGTAGAATAGGACCACTCCAAGTCTTCCCGTGGATGTCGTAGAAGGCGACTTAGGAAATACAAGCTAAACAAAGCTTATAAACATCTAAGACACCTCTCCAACCCGTCTGGCCAGCGTGGAGAGTGTAGGCCAAGTCCTCTGGCTGCTCTGGCCAAGTAAGGCCCTAGTAGTACAGAGAGGGTCGTGCTCCTGTAGTGGAGACTAAAAAGGACCTGATGATGATGATGATGATTCCTAAAAAACGAAAATATCCAAAGTAGCCAACGCGTTTAGACCATCCGCGTTTGTATCGCCACGCCGCCTGGCATATGGCGGGCTCTTAAGTCTGTCTGGGTGTCTGGCTGAGTTGTCATGGCCGTCAAAAGGGTAGACGTATTTAAATACGGTGTTCTTTATTTGAAACTTGATTAAGCAGGCTTAGTTCTTAGTTTTAGTTAGTGTTATTGATATTGGGTTTAAATTATATATAATATTCATTAAGCCAACAGGTCGTGGGTGGAATATAGTTTTATTGTTACTTCATACCAATCCAGTTTAGCCTCATAACGCAAATCATAAATACGATTTCTTGGTAGTTGCCAGTTCGTAAGCGCATTATGTATGTCAGTTCCCACTGCACTAACGGCCACGCGACATGATTGACGAACAACCGCAGTATTGACCACACTACAACGCAAACGCTGCAATTTGCAAATCACACACATTGACTAAAATGTTTGAAGTGAACAATTCTATAACGGCGTTGTGCACTTTTTGGGATGGGTAAAAAATGATAAATTCGCGTCAGGACACCTGATCGAAAATTCGGCGGACTTAGACATATTTAACCTTAGCCTAAATGTCTTTAAGACGAGGACTCAAATGTTTGGTACCATCGCTCGGCAAAGGCGTACGCAGACTGATCAAGTGCGCGCAAGGGATAGCGCTTGGCGGTTTAGCCCGTGAATGATGAGATAGGAGATAGTCTCGAGTCGCTCAAAGAAAAAAACGTAAGCGCCAAATTCGTTATTTCTATTTTATATAAAATCAGACCGGTTAATTGTATTTTCATATTTACATTTTGATGAATTACTAATGACCTATCTTTTAGTCTAAAAATCATTATTTCATTCGTCGCATTTGAGCTACAATAACAAAAACTCTGCGAACGAAGACCATTTTTCAAAAAATAATACTATCGAGAAAATTTTATCAAAACGTGTTTTCATCTTACACTTTTGGAGATGAAATAGTCAAAAATCATATTACTTAGATTTGAAACTCCTAATTTAAGTATTTTGCGAGATAAATAAGGTTCAGAACGACCTTATTTACAGTGGTATCGCCTTAAACAACGAGTGCTGAATCTTATTAAGGATTAAAAATTACATTGTGTTTTTGTTTTTGTAACTATGTATTTTGTTTAGCTTATTTGATATTTAGTGTAAATGTTGTGTATACCTATTATTGGTGTTTACATAAGTACTAGATTTTGTGAGTGACGAGATTTAATGTTGTATGTAAATACTGTTGGTGTACCTAAATAAATAAATAAAAAAATCGTCGAGAGAAAATAATATCCCCCTCTCTTTCTACCGCGCGGAGTTTTCACTTCTGCCGGCACCCTCGGAGTGCAACCCGTTGTTTTGACCTAACGTGTGTTAGCGCGCGTATTACTTTTAAGTTTACGTTTGTATAGAGTGAGTGCGTAGATTATAAGCAGCTGAGATAAGATTAGGCCGGTACTGACTACAGCGATCGATACGCTCTGTAGGTTTATTTGTATATGCTGTGTTTGACTAAGAGTTTATCTAGTATGTAGTAGTTCCTGAGTTTTAGAATAGATATTTCTCAGTTATCTCACTATTTTAATTCATCGGCAGGAAGTGATACCGAGATTACTTACTCAAGTCAGATTTGGCTACAAACTCAGAGGTAATATCGCGGCGAATGGGAACTGAACTCGTTCCCACATCGTCAACATTTCTGCAGTATTATATATATACATACATACATAGTATTACGTCTTTTTCTCTTGCGGGGTAGACAGAGCCTAGGTCTATAAAACCCTAAGGCCACGTTTAGCATGTTGGTGGGCAATACGTGAAAAAAGGAATCAAAATAGTGATGGCTTGCTAGCCGCATCGCCTATTAACATGCCACGTAACTTTGCCCGTTCCATCGTTCGGCTTTTACGTTCTGCGCGGAAAAGGAAACAGCTGGTACATTCTACGTTTTTTCTTTTCTCCCAGCATGGAAGAGCAGCAGCCGATATTATATATATATCACCACAATATTGTTTGTTTAGTAAACTTATAGACCAATACTTGGTAAGCACACATTTCAATGTCCGCCATGTTTGATGTCCGAACGCGCGCGACCGCAAATAGTCGCGCCTGGCCGCACCGCGCCGCAACGCAGCGCAGCGGTCCGCACCGCCGCCTCGCGGCTGACAGCCTTTATAGTCAAATGCACCGCAAAAACTGCGTTTATGGCCGCTATTCATATGCACTCGATTTATTCAATTCTATTTTAAACAGATTAAATTTGTTTTATCAAACGATACAAAGAATGATTGTGGATATAAAACCAAATACACTGTATATTTTACTCTCATTTTGTTAGTTTTTTTTCTTTATTTTAAGTGTGAGTTTATATGTAGTAAATAGCTACATATTTTTAAATCGTCTAAATCCTAGTTGTTGTTTGTAAAATACATTGTTTTCTATATTATTACCGCTTCTATGCTTCGTTCGGTGAGTGAGAGAGCCGGAGGCCCATCCCTCCCCCCTTTCCCTCCCCCCCAACTCCTTGAAAGGCCGGCAACGCTCCTGTTACACCCTGGTGTAGCAGTTGTCCACGGGCAGCGCTGGTCGCTTACCATTAGATGACTCGCTAGCTCGTTTGCCGTCTTATATCGTAAAAAAAAAGAAAAAAAGTATTGTAAATCGGTATCACGGTTCGAGGGACTGCCGTGTCGCGACGTCCTTGACACTCACCCTGAAGATGGCCATCTGAATTGGCTGAAACTTGTCGGCGTTACCGACTAACAAAACATGAGTGGAACTGTTTATTATAACAACAATGTTTTCTATGTTTCAAAGCATAATTTGATGGTTTGCAGCCAGAACGTATTACATCATCATTCATTGATCATCAGCATTATTTTGCAAGAAGTAATGCCGTAGTATACACCGTTGAAAAGAGTTTCTTTCGGTGCTACTTCTCTGTAGTGGTCGGTTCGAAAACGCTAGTATGTGAAATTATTTGATCAATCTAGTGTTTTCAAGCCCTGATTGTTCAAATATTATAGTGTGTAGTAATTCTTTGTTGGATAGAGTGTTAAAAAGTTATTTCTTAAGCATGAGTAGGCAGGCAGTAAAGGTTATATTATTGCTTGGCGGTCTTCGTGGTGCAGTAGCTAACGCCTAGACTGCTACACGCGAGGCACACGGTTCGATTTCCGGCGTGGAAAAATACTAGACGGCGTTTTCCTTTGTTAACTACTGTAGCGAATAAAGAGACAGATTATATTTTTTCTTTGACTTGATTTTGTATAGATTTTGTATATGTTACTAATAAGTAACATATAAAAAATCTATAACATAATATGTATGTATATTGGTTCCGTGATGTACTTCACTTATACATATAATAAAACAGTAAAAATATTTTGTCTTTACATTTAAAAATTTTGACTGAAATGGATAGAGGGACACATAAAAAGAATAATAGAAAGCAAAAAAAATTTTTCGAATTTCTTGTCTGTCTGTCTGTCTGTCTGTATGTCTGTCTGTCTGTCTGTCTGTCTGTCTGTTTGTCTGTCTGTCTGTCTGTCTGTATGTATGATCACGATTATCTCCGAAAATACTGAACCGATTTACTTCGAACTTTCTCCAATTGCTTTGTTTCAATTCGGCAAAACGTTTAAAGTTTGTTTCATTAAATACAGTTCATTAAAAAAAAGGTATCGTCATTTGAATGAACTCAAGGCTAGAGTTTGCCTGCAAATATAAAGCACTTAAATAATAAGTGACATAGGAAAATTAAAATCAATTCATCATCATTATACGACAGCATTATTCCTATCCATACTAATCCATACTAATATCATAAATGCGAAAGTAACTCTGTCTGTCGTCTTTTTACGCTTCAACCATTGAACTGATTTGGATGAAATTTGGTATGGAGGTAGTTTGATGCCCGGGAAGAACATAGGGTATATTTAATTCCGGGAAATTCTACTGTTCCCGAGGGATCGACACTAACGCGGGCGGAGCCGCGGGCAACAGCTAGTAATTTATAAGATCTTCTGTAACCATGAATAAATGAAATGAAATACACATATTTCTCTCGGCTGGTGGAATTTTAATCAAAATATATTCGGCACGCGACTACATAAAACTTTGGTTTACGGCATCCGGAATCTCCTTCTCTCTAACACTAATTAGGCCACAGACTAAACAGTAAACCGAGATGGCGGGATAAGCACGCCACGCTGGCGACATTCTCGCACTGCGACAACACAAACATTAAATAAAAGTAGTATTCTTTCATTTAAATAAGAAATACTACTGAAAACTAACTGTTTTGTAAAGCCAAATAAGTAAGTCACATAAAAGTTACAATTCTGTGGTGACCTCCATTTTAATATACATAGACGTCATTCTGGAAACCGTTAAATAAAAATAGTTCAAAAAACCAAATAACACGCTTTTATCAGATTATTGTACTGTCATCGGTCCTTGATACGCCTAAATATAATATATATAATAATAATAAAAAAAATAATTAAATCTCACCATTTAAAGTGGGTCAAAATCGAGTTCAAAGAAGTCGGTTACAAACAAGCAAACATACAGGCGAAGCTAATAAAAACCGGCAAAGTGCGAGTCGGACTCGCGCACGAAGGGTTCTGTATTAGATTATTTCAAGACTGGAGGTTTGATCTATATACTTTGAAAGCAGTTTTTGTTGCCTTTTAAAAGACCTTTTCAACGATACAGCACACGTTGGGGTTAGTCCAATTAAATTTTTTAAATTCGCTTTTCGTTGTATGTGCTGATAAAAAAAACATTTTTTCTTATTTTTGAAAACCAACTTTTGGGACTTCAATATCTACCTCTCCACCAATTTTCGTGACAATCCAGACGGAGCCCGGACGGACAGACAGACGGACGGACGGACATGACGAAACTATAAGGGTTCCTTGTGGTCTACGGAACCCTAAAAAGTGTGTAATAAAAACCGACTTCAATCACAAATTTAAATGAGAACAGCTTGAACGTGTATCATATAAAATCTTTATTGTTTAAAAAACAAAAAAGATTTTATCGGAGTGCTCCTCCTTTTTTTGGAGTCGTTTGATTTAAAAACGGCTTTAATCTACAATATCAACAACCTTGTACTGAGAAAAAATAGTGGTTGCTAGAAGCTTACATTTTTGCTATAATTATTTTACATTAGTACGTACAAAAAAATCAATAAAAAATTTTAGCTTCACACTATATATTTGAGAATGTAATGTGGAAAAACATTTCAATGTTCAGAAGTAAATGCTTTTATTGATAAACCCTTGCGTCATCATAGATTATTCATTCCACGGTATCGGCTAAGCAGAGTTAGTGATTTTCTTATGGGGAACTATATACGTTATAACAACAAGTAACCAAAGTTAGTGCTCGATATGCCTAATTGAAAATTAAAAAAGGTTATATGAAAAAAATATTATGTAAAAAGATTCTTTACAGTTTAAACTAAAGATTCCTCAATGACAGAAGTATTTGGCTTGAGCTCAACAAGAACTTTGTCTCGGTAATGATTACCGTGAATTTATTTTTAAACAACAAATTTAGGTGTCAATGATTCATTTTTTTATTGTATTAGAGAGTGTAGGGGTTGGTAATATGAATGAAAATGATATCGGAGAAATGTCCGTTGAATATATTAATTACCATTTTATATTTTTTACATAACATCTTTCATCATAAATTCATTTTAAATCTTCACATTTAATGAAAACAATGTGTTCTAAGCCCACAAGTCTAGTTTTAAGACATTCTAAAATTATGAGTTGACTTCACTTGGTGAAAATGCTGCCGGGCAGTTTGATACCGGTTCTTCTGCATTTGTGCATTGGAAGCGGCACTAAACTTAGATGTAACTAAATTATTGACATCAATTATATAATTATGTTTTCAAAGAAACATATATTAAATAAATGATTTGCGATGAGTTTAGTCACGATTGCTGGAATTAAAAGAACAAGAGGTTCGACTAACCAATTTTAACTTTGCTTTCTTAGTGTTTCACTTATGTTAATAATATCTGAAAGCTTTGATGATATAACGAGGGAGTTTACAAACAAACGTTTACACAATAGTATTACTACAAATTCTCTCGCGAGATGTTTACTCCCCAGAGAGGAAGACACTCAATTCTTTGTGTTCAACTACGTGACGAATCTGTCACTTTATGGCCAAATAAAATGCTTTACGATGGCTAAAAGCCAATTTAAGGATAACAAACAAATAAAGCTCAATAACAATAAATATTTCCTTTTCTCAAACATACCTACTCGTAAATGGACATTAGAGAATATATGTTCTTTTTACGGTTTTTCGTTGTTCTATGAAATGACCTCGCAGAAAGAGGCAAATAAATACCTTAGTAGTTTAAAAACTCTGTAACTGAGATATAAATGTTGCAAAGTCACATTTTTTGGCGAGTTCAGTACACCGCATAGATCAGGTCAAACGTTTGGCGAGCGTAGTTTCTTTGGCTTCGTTTGCTTCCGACGCTGCTGCCCATTGGAAGCATTTTTCAGCTAAGGACAGACGGACAATGAAGGGGGAAAAGCTAGTAGTAGCTCGAGAGGCCGGGCGCGCGTACCCGACGCCATACTTGAAACCACCGGACAGGCATTTAAGGATGACAGCCCTGACCTGATTAACTTATGATTATATGTATATTTTTATTCCCACCTCCAACAACTTTCGTTCCTCCATGTGGAGGAGCTACCTTTAGGATCCCAGCTTCCTTGGACCACATGGAAGTGCCTTAATCGCCTCCGCACTGGGGTAGGTCGATGCCGACATAACCTGGCTAAAGGGGGCTTTATCCAACAGGCGGAAGTGCAGTGTCAGTGTGGTCACGACGGCCAGACCATGTTGCACTTCCTTTCGTGCCCTCTATGCCCCACCAGCTGTACCAAAGATGATCTGTACAGTGTACACTGCATCCGAGAGTGGTGTCAAAGTCACCACATACTGGAGAAACAAAATCTAATCCATTGAGCCATCGACACGAAAACAGGATGTGTGTTTTTTATATATTCATAATTTTTATATGGATTTTCCCAACAAACTTTAACCGAATATCAAAAAGTATGCTCAGCAATCTTTTTAATGTTGTCGCTTACATAATCAGAAATATTTTACAAAATCTACACATCATGCAAGTTCTCAATTATTCTGTTTTGTGGTCGTAGCCGCATCGAGACCGACCACAAAATGTGGTAGATATAAACGGATTATATATCGTTAATCATTTACCGTGATTAATTTTGTTTTGGTAATCATCCGTACTAATATTATGAACTGTTTCGTTACTCTTCGCCACTTACTGTACCCATTATGATGAAATTTGATATAGCAGAGAAGGATAAAGAGTACCTTTAATCGCGAAGAAAGGTACTTACTATTCCAATTAAAGAAATTTAATATTTCATAGTTTGGTTATTCGTTAACAAAATGCGGCAATACATAAAAGTTCATTGATTTAGACGTTACCACGTCAAAAATTATTTGGTACAATACACGAATTTTAGTAATTGTTAATGGACGTGGCTGGCTATGTCTTCATCGGTCGTTGACTTTCACTTTATGGATAGAACATTCACAGTCTTATTATTAAAGGCGGACTTAAGAGGTAGGCGAGTCTTAATGTTGCAATCTGCATTTCTTAAGACACACATGAAAAAATATTACGCTTTAGAAACGTTTTCGTGCATCAACATAATTTGTGCAGGTATGTAAATAAGGATAAAAGTATGGCTTACCTAATCATAATCCTAATAGAGAGAATGAGAGTCGTCACGATGGCGGGTAATATTTATAACTGTTGAATGTTTTCTCAAAGAAAACACAACGCATGTAGGGAACGTAAAGCAAATTCTTCCCGGAGGGGCCTGTAGCCAGGATTTGCCCATCTGTCATGTATATTCAGCTTTAAACTGGCTGCCAACGACCCGGCGTCGAGTTGTTTCCCTAGGCTATGTATTTTACTGCAGGCCGTGCACTCTCTGTTGCATGAAACTGTAACTCGGTGACCCGCTCCGGGGGGCTTTAACGTTTTCTTGTGCATTACGCAACGTAAGTTAGTGGGGCGCATTTAATATTGTGGTTCGCTGCACTAGTTCTGTGTAGACAAGTAGTAGTGATCACAAGGATTATTTACTTATTATTTCACTAGCTAACGCTCGCAGCTACACTTGCTGTAATGTCGACTCCTAGAATCCCCTTTTCTAGGTCCTAATTCGTACCCAAGACAGCGTGTTTATAAATTCTGTGATAATCTGTTAAAAAGTTCAGACGTGTAATTTTCGAAACGTTAATAATAATGATGTAATAAGTATGATAAAACTGTATTAAGTGATAAAATTTTAAATAATACTATCAGTAAGTATTAATGTAGGTATTACAGAAACTCGTAAAACAGAAAAAAATATTTACGAGTACGTCTATGTGGATGTCAATTTTGCAAATATAAAATATAATTATAGTATGCTCAAAAAGATATAAATGATATCCAAATTTGAATTAATTAAATTGTATTCCTATTTGAACTTACACAATTATATAATTTTACAGAACAATTTCCGAATGGACAACGTCAGTGTTGTGTGTAAAAACTTGAGTAATAAAAGAATAAGAAAGAGAAAGACTGACTGATAGGGTTTCCCTTGCTCAACCACATCAACCGCAGCCCTTCGGTCAGTCTGTGAAGATGGCAGCTGCAATATTGGTGGAATAAAGACGAAACTTAATTTCAATCGCAGTAAGTCCCACAGGGAAGCATTCAGAAGCGATTCTTAATTGAGATAAAAGCTAATCATTTTATTCCTACTTTGGGGAATATCATTTTGCATAGCGAAGATGAAAAATTATATCTTCTGATTGCCTCCCTCACCACTCCGGTCATCATTGATACAATTATGGCACGACAATTTCTTTATTTGTTTAATATACCCACGGGATTTGAGCCACGCAGAGACTCGGGCTGGGGACGGTACCATCGTAACTTAATATACCAATTATGTGACCATGACTTCAGTCTTCTTTGCGTGTCGATAGAACAGATACAATCGTATCACTCCAATAAAGGACTACGTCAATAACTCTATTGTCCTCGCAATTAAGTCGTCTCGAGGGCCCGAAAACAGGTGTTTGGGCACTCAGGACATATGGCTAAGTGCGCCATAGATTGTGGGGAGTAACCACACTGACAGACATTTTGCGGTGCGACAGTCATTCCCCATCTGGCCAAATTACCGTTGGAGCGACCAACTCGGTTAGCTAATAGATGTACGAATGTTCAAATTATGAAAACTTCATAACCAATGAAACGTTCAAGTAGTTTCAAGCAAACTCAGCAGTTATCTTGTTTTGTTTGCATACACACAACACATATTAGTATCATGAACAAACTTCTTAGTTTTGAGAGAACCCGGAACAAGCATCGAGCGTAGTGGTGTTCGCGGGGCTTTTGTCTCGGATCTACGACGTTTGCCAACCGACTCAAACACTTAATAGTGGCGCCCCACAGCCGCCTCTACGGAAAACGGTGCATTTATTTATTTCAGACTTAGATACGATGTTCCATGTCAAATAATTTTTAGTTTTTTCTTTCGATATGTATCAGACGTGGGAGGAATGCAAAAGAAACAACTCTGTTGAACTCCGCCGTATCTATTAAGTAATCTGTGTCTCCGCACCGCACCTTGCGCCTAGGTTGGGGGGCAAAAGATCACCACAGTCTATTTTATCGCTGATAATGTAGCATTCTATAGCAGTTTTTGAGTTTTTTCAGTACAAACACAGACAATTTTTTTTTTCTTCGTTATAATGAGTTATGCGCCCCTCAAAACAGCCGCCCGGGGCAGATGCTCCGGTGCACTAGTGAGCGAAAGTTATTACTGGTTGTTGTTATCTGTTAAGATGAGTTATGGAACATCAACTTTGCAACAGTATGCGCTGTTAGCTCTGCAAACTTTCTAGGTTACGAACTTAAATGGATGTGTTACAGCTTTATAAGTTCATTTGAGAACTTGCGTTAAAAGCACTTACTTTTGTTTAAAGAAAAAATCGTTAATAAATTAATTGTTGTATCAAGCTGAAATTCATATCAAATACTCAGGCCTACTGTTCCTTAGTGTTGGAAAAAAATCAAACTTCTAAGCTAACGCAATCAAAAGATATAGTATCGTAGATCAATAGTCGTGGTAAAGCCAGGCTACTAGCAAAATGAATTGCTATTAGCATGAATGGGCCAGCTCGTCCGGGGAAGTACCACACTCTCACAGAAAATCGACGTCTGAGTAGAAGGTTTACCGCTTCTATGCTTCGTCTGGTGAGTGAGAGAGCCGGAGGCCCATCCTTACCCCTCCCCTCCCCATTTCCTTCCACCAATTCCTTGAAAGGAAGGAGTTTCAAGGAGTTGCTCTCAATGTCCTCCACATTGGGAGTAGGGAAAAATGGGGGACATGGTGGAAGGATAAGAAGGATGGGCCTCCGCGGCTCTCTCACTCAACGGTAGAAGCGGTAAAGCTTCTACTCAAACGTCGATTTTTTGTGAGAGTGTAGTACTTCCCCGGACGAGCCGGCCCATGCATGCTACTAGCAAAAATGAATTTTGCCGGTAGCGTGGCTCTACCACAACGAGCTCATAATTACTTTTTCTACCATCCTGAGGTATTGTGGCTTATACTCTGTATAACGCCTGCTCTGTGCACATTTGTGGCCAGTTAACGGGGAGCAGATAACGCTCGTCAGCTAATTTACGGGTTCCGCAGGATGCTGAATAAACCTCAACGCGTTAATATAATTTCGTTTGTAAATCAGGATTGTTCCGGTTCAATTAATTCGCTGTGGTCACATTATCGTATTATTTGGAATCTGCATTATTCGTTCATCACTGTTACAAAGGACAAATCAATTAAAATTCAACAGTGTATTAATAAAGACTCTACCAATAATTATATGGTTTTAATTTTTAGTAGCCATATTTTTCATCAACAACACATGATCGGCCGCACTAAGTCCCGTAGCAAAGAACTAGAGTTGGTTATGCCAGCTACGAGTATATCTCCTTCCATGCTACTACTTTCAATGGGCAGCAACGTCGGAAGTGCAAGAACCCTAATAAAGTGCGCTCGCCAACCGCCTGCCAAGCGTGATGAGTATGGCAATATATGAACATGGCACCGACAATCCTAGGAAGAAGCCTTTGTTCAGCAGTGGACTTCAATGGCTGGATTGATGATGCTAATGCAAAGACAATCATACCTACTAGTTGTCATTGGTTTTATAACTTCCAGCCTTGTTTATCCAAGAATAAAATTATTTTAAGATATTTTCGACGGCCTACTGGGTGTGGCGCATTTATAATGCTTACGCGCATGAAAAGCCAGTCCGGGCGTAGCCTACTGGGATCTGGGATGGATGGGCATGAGTGGCATACACATATCTCAAGCTTTTATGGATGTCGTAAGTTGGTCCCGGTTGTCATCACTGATGGCAGTCGTTAAGCTATGTCAGATGCCTTAATTACCTTGAAAATTTGTCACCAGTGTTGGCCACTTAC
This sequence comes from Elegia similella, assembly GCA_947532085.1. Classification (NCBI taxonomy): domain Eukaryota; kingdom Metazoa; phylum Arthropoda; class Insecta; order Lepidoptera; family Pyralidae; genus Elegia; species Elegia similella. Next base: position 493,635 of record OX383942.1, read on the forward strand.
ACATGAAAAACAAACAATCCATATCCATAGAAAAAAAGAACTGAATATCATATTAAAGGAATGGTCACATAACTTTTAATATTATCCTTTAATAAAACTTCTTTCAAGTTCCACAACAGCTGTGCAGCATTTGTGACCCAGATATCGTCCGGGAATACTTTGTTCATAACTGAACGAGAGTCGTTTACACAGGTTGAGGAAGTAACACTTGTTTCTTTCCATCCGTCAATGTTTGTCATCCGAATTCGTCAGTATCACCGATTCTCTTGACCTCAGGGCTCTCTTGGCCTGAACGCGATGCTCTAACTCCATAATTTGGAACCTAGATGCGCTAGGGACAGAACTAGTAATATTTTAAGAATTTCACTGTTAGGGGTTTTAGTGTAGATAAAGTTGTTTTTAGCACTGTGGGATCACTAATTTTGCTTTGTTTCGAAAGTTAACGAGAACACATTACTAAATAGTTACAATGAACGTGAACGCATTTTCCCCAGATACTAACACATGTATTCTAAGACGTTTCCTACTCGTCCCAACTTCAGTCATTCAAACCAGAATTATTACTGACGTGACATCAGTGTGTGGTGACGAAACCACTATCAAACTTGCTCAAACTATCAACTTGAGGTATCCACCGTGAGAGAGGGAACATTTAAGCAAAAGATTTAAAAACAGATGCTTATCTTTCTGTTAAATACTAAATCACATTCAATTATACGAATTGTTAGATGTTTCCATTTAACATTTACTTTAAAGTTAAATTACTGTATGTTGTTGCCACCAGATAACAAGGTACCTACGTTAAGTGGTCGCGGAAGCACACGAAGTTATTCAACTCAAAATACATGTTACTTTGATTTTCGCAATGTAACGCCTGAATCAAATGTTGGTTTATTTAATTTATTACATTTAGACAGAAAATACAGTGGTTTTTCTGGAATGTGGTATATTCTGGTATTTGTCTGAATTTGTTATATGATAACTGAATAAATAATAATAATTCTAGCCATAAAAAACGTGCTACGTGAAATCCCACAGTTTTAACAGCCTTATCTACAAAGCATACTTGATGTGGTACCGCAATCGCCTCTGAATCGCAGGGGTCCGAGTTTGATCCCAAGACAGTTTATGATGGAAAACTTTATTTTTTAAATTGACCTGGGTCTTGGTAACTATATATCTCCGTCATTGAGAGGGCGCCACCAAGGCACTGTCAACATAGTACTCGCGATTAAATAAAGTTTTTAAATAGTTTGGTGTTTTAAAATAATATGAACTGTTCAAAAATATACGAATAAAGTGATAACTAATTAGGACAATATAAAGAACAGTGTGTGAAAGTGAAGAAAACTGTACAAAAAGTGAAAAACGCGGATGAACAAAAGACACATGAAATACCAACAGACTATAACAAAACATCAAAAGAAGCGATAAACAACTTTAGTGCGTGTACGAAGAAGCTGAAACTCAAAAAACCGAATAAGTGCAAATAATAAAAACCTAATAAATTCATAAACAAAAAAAATGCTGTGTAATGATAATCGAAAAGCAACGTCAACAGCGCCATCTATCGTTATCCGTCGAGACTACCTAGCCGCGCCGCATACTGCCATCTTGCGTAAATCACTGAAACCACAACAGGGATCGATAAATAGTATTGACAGACTTGATTCTACATCCAACAGCCACAATAAAGCTTCTCATAGAGGTCGCTAGGAGTATCAGAACAAACAGGATGGAAGAAATAAAAATGATGCTTTTAAATATGCAACAAGACATAAAACAACAAAAACAAGACATGTTAGAGATGAAGGAAGACATTAAAAATACAATTATTAACGGCATTAACGAGAAGTTTAATAACCTGGAAATAAAAAATGAATTACTGGAGAAAAAAAATCGACGAGCAAAGTACGGAATTAAAATACTTAGAAAGGCAGTCTAGAAGCCGGAACTTAGTCTTGTTTGGTGTAGAAGAACACGAAAATTCATACCATGGACTCGAAGAATCGATAATTAATATAATAAACACACATTTAAAAGTGTCATGTAGTACCGACAACATTGAAGCTGCAAGAAGACTGGGAAAAAAAGGAAAGAAGATCAGACCTGTGATAATAACATTCAAGACAATGTGTTTTAAAATAAAAATTCAGAAAAACAAACGCTACTTGAAAAGTACTTCATACTACGTTAAAGAAGATTATCCAATAGAAGTACTGAACAAGCGCAAGGAACTGCAAAGCCAACTGCAGAAAGAAAAAGAAGCAGGCAACACTGCCTATCTTAAGTATGACAAACTCATTGTATTGAACAACAAGTCCCGTTCGCAGTCAAGCAAGCAAAAGGAATCTGTCCGAATCCCCAAGGACATCGCCACACAGCAGCCAACAAGCACAGTATCCCACGAAGCAGCCACCTAAGAAAACCAAAGCAACTAATATGAAAGATTATATAAGAATCCAAAAACCTGAGCCGACCGTCAGTGAGACACATACCGAAACTTTTCAAAGCCGAACGATGATTCAACGAAACAACATTGCATAGCAATTAAACCCGGGCCCTCTAACCACCCCTCATCTCCCAGTACGGCCGGTCACCGCGGGAGAGTTCGACCAAAACCCACCAAGGAAAACCACTCAAACGAAAAACACATTCAAAATTTGTACCTTCAACGCACGATCACTATCTTCCGAACTAAAACTTATTGAGTTAAAGACTGCGCTACAAGACATCAACCACGACATCGTAGGATTGTGCGAAATGCGCCGTCTTGGAGAAAAAATATTAGAGGACGACGAACATATATTGTACTACCTAGGTCAAACTAAAGGACAATATGGCGTGGGGTTCCTAGTAAAAAAAATACACAAGGAAAAAATCATAACATTTACTGGAATTTCTGAAAGAGTGTGCGTATTGGAAATAAAACTAGAAAAGATACATTTCGCAATAATTCAGGCATATGCACCTACTGAAAAATCATCCCAGGTAGAAATAGATAACTTTTACAACGATTTAGAGAAGGCTCACGACTCTACATCTGCGAAGTATACAATTTCTATGAGTAGAGTTCTAGTATATAACTCCTAAAACATACGAAAATGCAGTTACTGGTAAATATGGATACGGTAAAAGAAGTCCTCGAGGAGAGAGACTTATTCAATACGCGCAGGAATATAACTTGGCGTAACAGTGGCGTGCCATGGGAGAGACCTATGTCCAGCAGTGGACTAGTATAGGTTGATGATGATGATGATGAGGAATATAACTTAAAAATCACAAACACAATGTTCAAGCTAAAGCCTAAAAATCGATGGACATGGATATCTCCAGACAAAAACACAAAAAACGAAATAGACTATTTAATGACCACGAAACCTCAGATAATCTCTAAGTATGAAGTACTGTCGTCATTCTCATTTGGATCGGACCACAGGTTATTAAGAGTCACAATGCAGCTAAAATCAACACGCAGAAGTAGACGCCACTATTCTAACTCATCCAGTAAACTGAAAACAGCGAACGAACAAGAAACATCCCTTAAAAATCTTAACAGCTATATACCAGAACTTATAACTACGCATAAAAACTACAATGCGGAAGATTATAACCAAAAAATCTTCCATTATATAAAGGGAAGCTTAAAGAGCGTTAAAGGAACGAAAACAAGTAAAATTCTGTCAGAGAAAGCGATAGAGCTCATGAAAGAAAGGAACAAACTACAAAATAAAAATAAATTAAACAAAATCGACAAAGAAAACTTAAAATCACTTTATAAATTAACTAACAAAGAAATAAGACTTAGCTACGATACTTATAGAGCAAATATAATACAACAACATCTTGAAAAGTCTAGATCAGCAAAGAAAGCTCATAAAGAACTGAACAAATCAATTACATGGATTTCATCACTTCAGCCCGGCACTGGCAAATGCAAATCGCGCACTGAAATTATAAACATAGCCACTGACTTTTACTCTAAGCTTGTCAACCAGAAAAATCAAATAAAAACAAGGTTGTATACACGTACCACAGCACAGATGCCAGCCCAATACAACAGTTCTCAGAGCCAGAAATATTAAAACAACTCATGAAACTTAAGCCGGAAAAAAGCCCAGGACCAGATGGGATCACAAATGAATATGTCAAAATTGCAAGGACGCTACTACTGACACCAATCACGATCTTATGGAACAAAATCCTAGAGGAGGAAACTGTGCCGCAACCATGGATGGAATCTGAAATAATACTGCTATATAAGAAAGGCGACGCAGCGGACATAGCGAATTACCGTCCCATAATCCTCATTGCTTGCCTCTTCAAACTGTTCGCCTCATGTCTACTAGAAAGAATATCACCACATATCGAAGCACGTCAGCTGGTCGAACAAGCAGGATTTAGAAGCGGATTCAGCACAGTGGACCACATCCAAGTCGTTGACCAGGTAATAGAAAAATATTTAGAATTCAACAGACCCCTATATATAGCTTTTATAGACTACAAAAAAGCTTTTGACGCTATAACACATAAAAGCATCGGGGAAGCATTGGAATCACTAAATATAAAAGAAAAATATATCAATATCTTGAAGAACATTTACAGCAACAGCACAAGTAGAGTCAAACTAGATAAAATAGGCACAGCAATTGACATCAGGCGAGGAGTCAGACAAGGTGACCCAATCTCCCCAAAACTGTTTATAGCTGTCTTACAATACGTAATGGAGAAATTACCATGGTCCAAACAAGGTATCAAGATGAACGACAACTTTTTGAGTTATCTCAGATTTGCTGACGATATCATCTTGTTTGCGGAGTGTCCACAACAACTTAACATAATGATAGACGAGTTAAACAATGCAAGCTCAAGGGTTGGCCTAGAAATGAACGTTGAAAAAACAAAACTGATGACTAACCATAATACGTTACCAATTCTAATAAATAACATACCTCTAGAATTCGTATCAACATATACATACTTGGGCAAACAAATATCGTTCAGTAAAAACAGAAGTTTAGAAGAGGTTGAGGGTAGAGTTGCAACCACGTGGAAAAAATACTGGGCTCATAAAGAAATCTTTAAGTCACAATTGCCGCTGCCAACCAAGAAAATCGTTATGGACACTGCTATACTACCGTGTTTGACTTATGGGTGCCAAACATGGACAATTGACAGTAAAACCAAAAACAAAATACAGACCACCCAAAGACGAATGGAAAGAAGCAGCATGGGGCTGAAACTCAAAGACAAAGTTAAAAACGCCGACATCCGCAACAAAACTAAAGTTACCGACGCCTTATCTTACATACTGAAGAGCAAGTGGAAGTGGGCAGGGCACATCGCTAGGTACGACGACAATCGATGGACTCCTCGGAGAGCAGTAGAATGGTGCGGACCACGAGGAAGAAGAGTGAGAGGTCGTCCACCAGCCCGGTGGGCAGACGAAATAGCGGCAATAGCAGGCCAGGGCTGGCTAGATACAGCCAAAGATAGAGATAGGTGGCATACCTTGGAGGAGGCTTTTACCCGAAGGGGGTCCATATGATAAATAGCAAATTAATTTAATATTTAAATAATAATTATTATGTTACATTTAATTCCAATTCTATTTACTCAAATCAATTTTATTACTTATTGTTTAAACTTATATTGTAAATGGACAAATAAAGCTTTATTATTAAAAAATTTAAAAAATGAGAAAATTAAGAGTGATTTCGTAGACAGGCTTTATAGTTTAGTATCGCATACAATAACACCCCGTGAATAGGGAAACTTCTCTCGGCACAATGTTTGCTCAACCACAAGAGCCACTCTAAACTCTCAACGTTTCTTTGTGCTCGGGTTCCGACGTATCTATCGTCTTTATGGCCGAGTAAAATGTATTTTACGATGGCTAACTGCCAATTTTAGGATTACAATGAAATAAAAGATTCGGAATGGCAAACAATAAAAATGTTTCAAACCTAAAAGCCAATTCCAATCGACCATATATTATGCAAATGTAGGAAACGAATTGATATACGAGTACATAAGTTGGCTTGATACTCGTATTCATCCGAACAGAGTAAATATTAAATAAGTACATATTTGTTAGTAATCATAATATATAGAACAAAGCCGGACTTGTTCGAAGTCACGGGTGCACTGATTTTTATAATTTTTGATTTGTTGGTTTGTTATCAAACAAAAAATAATAGCAGAGCGAAGTTCACCGGGACATCTAGTATATAAAAATAAATGAGATTTTATATCTTTTATGCGAGGCAGAGGGTCCTTGAACACAGTCGGCAGTCCTGACGAAATAGCACGTGAGTGGCCCGTTAACGAGTGGACTACTGTTGACAGAAATTTAAGACTTCTTAGCTATTATCAACATCATATCGCATAGGTAGCACGGTCAATCGACCATGCACACCCTGATGTTAGAGTTCTTCAAAATCGCCTCTCGGCCTCTGACGTGGGTCTTTCAACGACTTTCAGCAAAGGAGAAGAAACTGAAGTAACAATAATACTTGTCCTATAATTTAAAAATACAACAAAGAAATAATGTATATAACCTTACCAAAAGAATCTTAATTAAAATAAGGCAATTAAAGGTTGTGATACAACTAGGACTTTGAATAAGAGACGCGTTTTCTGTGTCGCGCCAAAACAACTAACTAAACTACTTCGGGATCTCTTAAGAAGGTCAAACAAATTACGACTTTATGAGTGGTAATTAGACAACTTTAATTCTTGCTACACTTACACGTAGCATGTAGCGTGCTAAATGTGAGCGAACCAAGAAAGTAACGCAGTCAAATTTCGCTAAAACACCATGCTAGTGGTAGAGCCATGCTACCGGCATAATTCATTTTTGCTAGTAGCATGAATGGGCCGGCTCGTCCGGGGAAGTAACACACTCTTACAGAAAATCGACGTTTGAGTAGCTTCTATGCTTCGTTCGGTGAGTGAAAGAGTCGGAGGCCCATCCTGCCCTCATTTCCCCCCATGTCCTTTCCCCAACTCCTTGAAAGGCCGGCAATGCTCCTGTTATACCCTGGTATTGCAGTTGTCCATGGGGAGCGCTGGTTGCTTACCATCAGATGACTCGCTGGTTTGCCGTCTTATATCAAAAAAAAAAACGCTGTCATAACAATCGACTCCGAATACAAACTGGGGCAGCAACACCTAAATCGATACAAAAATCTGTCTGTTCCATGCTGAAGCATAAAAGGGACTTAATCTATACATATAATAAAACAGTAAAATTATTTTGTCTGTACATTTCGAATTTTTGACTGAAATGGATAGAGTGACACTTAAAAAGAAAATTTTTTGGAATTTCTTGTCTGTCTGTCTGTCTGTCTGTATGTATGATCACGATTATCTCCGAAAATACTGAACCGATTTACTTCAAACTTTCACCAATTGCTTTGTTTTAACTCAGTTTAACATTTAAAGTTTGTTTCATCAAAATCGGTTAATTAAAAAAAGTTATCGTCATTTGAATGAACTCAAGGCATGAGTTTGCCTGCAAACATATAGCCAAAATAAAATAAAATAATAAGTGGCATAAGAAAATTAAAATCCAAAGTCAATTCATCATCATTATACGACAGCATTATACCTATCCATACTAACCATAGTAACCCATACTAAAAAAAAATGGAGAAGCTGACTGACTGACTGACATATCAACGCAGGGCCTAAACTATAAGGGTTAGGAACTTGAAATTTTGCACAGGAGTTCCTTTTATAACGTAGGGGAGCACTAAGAAAAGATTTTTGGAAATTCATCTGCTTAGGGGGAAAAACCGGTTGCAAAGTAAGTATGAAACTTTGTTGTTTTTGAAGTTATTAGAATGAAATTCAGCATGAAGGTTCTTTACTGAAAGGTATGAAACACAAGTAAAATATTTTACTCATCATCCCTTAAGGGGGTAAAATAGGGGTGCAAAGTAAGCATGAAACTTCGCCATTTTTGAAGTTAGTCGAATGAAATTCAGCATGAAGGTTCTTTACTAAAAGGCATGAAACACGAGTAAATTATTTTTCTCAAAAATCATCCCTTAAGGGGATATAACGGGGATGCAAAGTTAGTATAAAACTTTCCGTTTTTGAAGTTATTCAATTGAAATTCAATATTAAGGTGTTTCATTGAAAGTCATAAACTAATGTATTCCGGGTAATTCTACTGTTCCTGAGAAATCGACACTTACGCGGGCGCAGCCGCGGGCCAAAGGCAAACCTGACATATATCAACGCACAGCCGAAACTACTGTGCGCAGAAACTTGAAATTTGGCACAGGGATTCTTTTTATGATGTAAATGAGCACTAAGAAAGGATTTTTAGAAAATCAAAGGGGTTGATGTTTTATGGAATTTTCTCATTTCTGGACTTAGAAGTTTGAAAGAAGGTACGCAAGTTCTCAATTAAAATTAAAAAAGATCTGTTTAGGTGAACTAGACAACATTCTCCCTTGAAGGGGTAAATAGGGGGTAAAGTTTGTATGGAATTTTTCCATTTCTAGACTTAGAGGTATGAAAATAAGTATATACGTTCTAGGTTACAATTAAAAAAGATCTGTGTAGGTGAAATGTACAAAATTTCCCCCTTAAGGGATAAAGGGGGGGGGGGGAGGGATTGTATGGAAATTTTCTCATTTCTGGACATAGAAGTATAAAAATATATACTTAATATATGTTTACATTACAATTAAAAATATCTGTGTAGTTAAAATGGTCGAAATTTCCCCTTGAAGGGGTAGAATAGGTGGGGTAAAGTTTGTATGGATTTTTTTTATTTACTTAGAAATATGTCAATAAGAAGTTCTCCATTACAATAAAAAAAAATCTGTGAACGTGAAATGGGCAAAATCCCCTCCTTAAGGGCTAAAGATCTATGCAGGTGAAATTTATTAAATTCCCCCTTAAGGGGAAAAAGCAAAGGGGCAGGGGTTTGTATGGAATTTTTATCATTTCTACTGTTCCCAAGGGAACGACATTAAAGCGGGCGGAGCCGCGGGCAACAGCTAGTATATGATAAAACGTGCCATAATTATGTATGACAGCGCAATTAAAAGTTGCGCCCAACTTGGACTAGTAATAAAAGGCGCTTTTTCTATCTCGCGCCGAAATAATTGTAGTACCTCGCGAACTCGTGCGGAGGACGAACAAATTAGGACTTGGGAACTCCCGGCCTTACTGTCGATGATGAGCTTCAGTGCGAACTGGATCAGCGGTATTTCTAGTAAATGGTGATATAAGATATAACGATTTTCGTTTTGAACATGCAACTGAACGTGCTTCCATAACAATTAAAGTCATCATCATCATTTCGTGTAGGTGTCACGGTCAGTCGACGATGCACACCCTGGTGTCAGGGTTCTTCGGAACCGCCTCTCGGCCTCTGACGTGGCTTCTTTAACGACTACCAGATGGCAGCCGGGATCAACGGTTTAACGTGCCTTCCGAAGCACGGAAACATTTTCATTATCAGACAATCAGGTGTTTCAAGCCTGCAATGTTCTAACCAAGCTGGAAACAACTAAACACAGTATGCTTTCCGTGGGACGAACCCACGACCCCCGGATCTACAGGCAAACGCCTTAACCTCTGGACCACGGAGGCGTTACAACGATTGAAGTAACGGTGTAAATTAGCTTTTCATTTTGAGGCCATGCTATATATGTATTATATTGTGAGAGCTAAAAGCCAATAATATCTCCAATCGTTTCAGTGGCTGTATTCAGTAGTGTGATTTACCGCTTCTGTGCTTCATCGCTGAGTTAGTAAATAGGTCGGCTGTACTTCAGAGCTTGAAGTCCCGCCTGACTCAAGTAGTTACGGACACTAGATGCTGAAAGAAAAACTAAAAAAGTGAAACAACACCACCATGCAATCTACCCGCTGGAGATTGGTCGCTAGCGAACGCAATAGCTAACTAATCCGTTATTTTCTGACAAAAATATATGAATACATAAATGGTTTTCCCGAGTGACTAAAACATGGGGTTCTTAAAAAAGGGCGTGAAATGTTTTATTCAGGATCGGCAAGTGATCGCGCGAGTGATGCCCCTGGTGTTGCAGGCGTCCATAGGCTATGGTAGCCGCTTTCCATCGGGTGGGCCTGTTTGCCTACTAAGTGGTATAAAAAAATAATACATAGTATCACATCTTTTTCCCTTGGTAAGGTTCATAAGGTCTTATAGACCTAGGGTCTGTCTTCCCCGGACAGAGCCTAGGTCTATTACCTTATGGCCACCTTTAGCATGTTGGAGGGCATGTAGATGGAAAACGGTATCAAATAGTGATGGGTTGCTAGCCGTATCGCCTTTTGACATGTTAGCGATATCAACTGTACTGCGGCGGCTGATTTCACAGATTTTATCAAAATAAGTTAAGTTATATGTTGAAAGTAAGTTCGAGAATTGCGTTGTGGGATACTAACTCAACGATACTATATTTTATAACAGTACACATCCAAGACATCCACACAGGCCAATCTGAAAAGATCATATTCCATTTTGACCTGACCGAGGATCGAAATCGGGACCCCCGGTATGGCAGCCTGACGTGATGACCACTAGGCCACAGAGTTCGACCACAAAAAGTGCCACTGTATGAGACCCACAATGACACCGTCAAGAGGCTAGCTCTTAATTATCAGATAGATATTTCTGACACAAGAGTCTCGTAATATTGGCACAAAATCCCTATCTCTCATAGCTGGCAGCGACTTGCGGCGGATATCCTCGCTCCCCCTCCCGCCGTGTACTGTATATTTTATTACGTACTCTCTGTAGCATTATTACCGTGCATGCTGAGCCCGGGGCGCGCCCGCTACAGAAGCGACCGGCAGCGGATATCCTCGCCTACTACCGCCGCACTCCGCTGCACTATATATTTTATTACGAGCAAGTCGGGCGAGCTCTCTATTGCACGTAATACCTTCAGTATCTTTCTGCCCCAGTTAGCATATATTAATGTTATAACAAACGGTTTCACTCCGTTTCCGAAACCGTTTCTTATAATATTATTTACTAGCTTTCGCCCGCGGCTCCGCCCGCGTCAATGTCGATCCCTCGGGAATAGTACTTTTTCCCGGGATAAAAGGTAGCCTATGTCCTTCTCCGTACTCCAGAGAACTTGTATGCAAAATTTCATGAAGATCGGTCCAGTAGTTATGGCGTGAAAGCGTAACAAACAAACAAACAAACAAAGTCACTTTCGCATTTATAATATTAGTTAGGATTTTTCGCGGTACTTTTAATATTATTATAAGCATTTAAATTGTCTAATGTATATTGATCATCATCATCATCATCAGGTCTTTTTAGTCTCCACTGCAGGAGCATGACCGTCTCTGTACTACTGGAGCCATACTTGGACAGAGCAGACAGAGGATTTGGCCTACACTCTCCTCGCAGGCCAGACGGGTAGGAGAGGTCTCATTGATGTTCCTGAGCTTTGTTTAGCTTGTATTTCCTAAGTCGCCTCCTACGACATCCATGGGAAGACTTGGAGAGGTCCTATTCTACTCTGCCGGAAACCACAGGTCTATGCAATTCAAAAATTCAATAAAGACTTCACGCGGCTTATTTTGAATATCCTCCTTATATGTTTTGAATTTGAATGGATTTGAATCTGAAAGATATCAAACCCCGCCCGCATGAAATTGTTTCACCATATTATATATCTTAATTTAATAAGAAGCATTGTGAATGCAAAATAAAACATAATAATATCCGAAAATAGAGATATACTGAATTAGGTTAAAGGGACACTTTTAATCTGCATCTTTAGTGTTCCTCGCGCCCTGTAACACCCTGTAACACCGCCCGTCGCAACGATTACTCATTGTCACCATTCATCAGGCTCGGCCGGGCGGCGCTCGGACACGATCGTTACGGGACAAAGCCACTTAATAGTAGCCAGGATTAGGACACATAATACGTGTGATGTAACGTATACTATGTTCGGAGTCTGCATCTTCACGTGACCCTTGCGCGCTGTATCACCGGCCGATGCAACTATTACTCATCGTCACCATAATATATCAGGAGCGGTGGAACGGACACTCTCATACGATCGTAACGAGGTTATATTTTCACTAACATTTGCCGTTTAGTGTTGTGGCATGTAAAATTAACTCCACATATAGGATCGCTTAATTTTACTAAGCTACCTAAAACACAGCTCTGTTGGAAACGACCCAGCGAAAAACGTGTTCTTGGCATTGTCGGTAACAAAATGCAATTTCAGATAGCTGCACTATGATTGAAATATACATTTTCACAGCCCCACAACACATCCTCGTTCTGCATATTGTTAATGGAAATGCAGCCGAATGGATGCTAAGACTAGAAGATACGGGGTAAATACAACGATGGTTGGAACACTGAAAATTCTGTCCGAAGCTGAACAACTCTTTCCCATAAAGAGTCAGTATTATATAATGTACTCTGTGCCATAAACAAATAAAATCGAAGATGGGAAAAGTATGTGTTCTTTCAAAATATTTCAAAGTATTAATCGATTAATTTATCTATGCCACAAAAAGTTAAGCACTAAAAAGATAACTTCGTCAAAGTGATTATAAAACAATATAGGCTACTATTAACGCATCGTTACGTTCCTTGCTTAAGTTAAAGAATTCATAAGTCATCAATATCATCCAGGTGTAAGAAATTAAAAAAAAAACACCGACACAAAGAACCCTCTTTTGCACACCGCTGAACCGATCCAATGCGTTCAGAAAAACTGCTTCACAATCGGTTCAGCCATTTGGGAGCGGCAACGTAGCTCGAACAAATAAACAGACTTTTATTGCGTCAGGGGTAAACAATTAATTAGCATAATACGTAAAGGAAAAACCTCAAGGAAACCTGCATTCTAGTGCATGATTTACACAGTGATTTAGACAGCCTAACTCTTAAATATCAATGGAAGAAATAGGAAGGATGTTGTTTCCTCCGTCATCTTGCCTCCTGTCTATGAGTATTCTGTGTCCGATACATTTCGCTGTAAATTAGCCGACTGCGGCACAATGCATGCTTTGTACCGGGTAATGTATGGCTCTAGTAATGCTCTGTACAATAGGGTCACATCTAAAGAGCGCAACAACATAAATTTGAATCAGGTTTATTACTAAAGATTTTTAAATAAACAACATAATGAGCAAAAGGAAGAGATGACAGTTACAAATTAGCGGTGATTACAACATTTACGACCTTTTTTCCCAAATCTGCATGAGGAAAGCTTAGAGAATAGGTACGCATATAGGACGAATCTTAGTTGCATCTACTATAGTTTCTTAGAGCCATGAATTCGTTCTAAATAAAACAGTGTAAGTAGTCAGTATAAGAGACCGGTGTTAGTTTTTGGGGGAAACTTATACTATGATTTTTTCATAGCAACCGAATCAGATGTCTTTCCGATTAAACAACGATTTTACGATGACCGCTCTTAGTTAAGGTACCAAAGCGATACTAATAAACTAAAAATGATCAAACAAATTCCCTGCTTACAAAATGCCTGCATTAAAATTACAATTAAACTTACCTAAAATGCTAAGATATTGAATTATTACATTACATATTATCACGACGTCTTTATCCTTTCCGGGGTACACAGAACCGAATGCCATAATACCCAAAAGTCACGTATATATAGCGTGTTAGTGGGTGTATAAGTAGAAAATGGAATGAAAATAGTGATCGGTCGCTAGCCGCATCGCCTATTGACATATAGTTTCTAGATTTTCGCCTTTTCTCTCGGCCGGCTTTAGCGCGAGAAGAGAAGCAGCAGGTACATGGTACGTTTTTAATTCTCTCCCAGACCAGCATGGCAGGAATTTGATTACAAAACAAAATGGGAACGAACAGCATTTGCTCAAATCCCGGGCGAATATTAACCAGATGTCATTAGATGTTGTCGTGTCGTAATCACGCCAATTACGACTGATGGCAGGGAGATAATCGTAAGCGATTATCTTTAGAGATAAAAGCCAACCATTTCATTCTCGCTTCTGAAAGATTTTGAATTTCCGTCATAATTGGGAAGATTTCGATTTGCGATGTCATTTGTTGCGGTGCTGTCGAAAATAAATATATATAAAACCTTATTTTAGACGTTGATAAGAGAAAATAATGGATATACTTACTAGTTTTAATAGTAAGCAATAGCAAAAGATTTTGAATTTTAGTCACACTACAAGATTAATTATCATCATTTCGAGTTTCACGGTCAATCGACCATGCACCATGACCTCTCGTATTGCGGCGTAATCGATCAAAGAACATGGCAAGCAGACTACCGCGAGGTTTTTTTAATGCCAAATAATACGGCATAAGAACTAATGCCATATTCATTATATTCTAAAGGATTAGCTGAATATTTTAGTTAGTAAGTCATCATCTTTTCAAATAGGTGTCACGGTCAATCGACCATACATACCCTGGTGTCAGAGTTCTTCGAAACCGCCTCTCGGCCCAACCAAGATGTCTGAGAACTAAAATATTTCTTGGCGATAGATCTATCGATAAGGTGAAAAAAGTTGATGATCAATATAAACTTTAGTGACAAAAAATATAGTCCCCTTAGATATATACCTGTATAAAAACGATATAATGCCAGCGAAGCTTTAGCACCTTATGAAAATATACATTTTATTTCAAAGGCCTCGCGCACCTAACGGTCCATTTTGGTGGACTGCACGGCACTGGCGAAAGACAAGCCGTCATATAAAATACTGCACTGACCTCAGCAACTATGTATAATGCAAGAGAACGTAACAGCCTCCCTGGGCGGGTCACCGACTTACTGTCTCATGCCACAGAGAGTACAACGACCTATTATAGAGCATCGACGATTGTCGGGTTGTTGGCAGACAATTTATATATTTTATTTTATTTACATAGGAAGTCCAACCTAACAAGTATAATAACAATATAACCAATTAAAGGTCCTGGCCGATGGAAACAATATAGGTTAACAAAAGTTGAACATTAAAACGCTACTAAAAAGAAAACAATAACATCATACTATTATAAAACAGCTACAAGAAGTCAGTGTGCCTATAACAAAAATGTTAATTAGAACATATAAATGTCCTTTCTTAAAGAAATTCACTAACAATCATCAAGAAAGAGATAATCTAGCCATTATATTACTGAAGCAAATGCTCATAAAGTATCCGTTTAGCTTTCATTACGCTTGTAGTGAATAGATCAGATTTTGATCGATTCAGATGGAATGTAAAGAGGGGGGTTAATCTGAGTAATCTAGATGGAGCATATATTATAGGTACATGGCATAAACGAAGAATAATGTGCATTAGATCACAAAAGCTCCCCGGGCTGGGATTCCGAGTTATTGTTTCATGCCACAGATACTACAGTGGCATGCAGTGCATCGAATAATGATCGCCGGATCTTTGGCAGCTGAACAAACATGACAGATTGGCATGACTTGGCACTGGCGCCGGCGGAGTATGAACTTTCAATGTTACATAAACAGTATGTTAATTTAATAAGGTATGTGAAGTCTGGATCGTTAGAATGGTATTACAATTATGAAACCTACCTTCATTCTTATTTTTACACGACTTGTAAATCTGAATAGATTGGAATGTGAGGATCGTTAGAATCCTTGTTCTATTCCGAATCACATAGGGCATAATTTTTTGGCAAGTTCAATATTATTTTTATATACTTATACTATTTAACGATAATTATATAAACGTAAGTTTTAATAACATTTAATTTTATTTGTTTATTATCTACCTGCACAATCCATGTAACTTAAATCAAATTATGAAAAAAAATTTTTTTTCCTGTCCTGGTGACTCAGCCCAATGCTGGTAACTAAAAAAAAACCGGCCAGCTGGCAGTATGAAAATGTAAAAAAGAATTCTGAGTTTTCAGCATTGGTCCCATAGGAATAGTTGTTGGCATTGACGGCCTGAGTGGGCGACTTCAGGGGAGTCATCATCATCATCATCAGGTCTTTTTAGTCTCCACTACAGGAGCACGACCCTCTCTGTACTACTAGGGGAGAGGGAGTATAAAGAGTAAATTTAAACCCGGTAATTTGATCAAAACTTAAAAGTTAGATTTGACTCACATCTCACAATGTCCGATTGAGCTGAAATTTTGCGGCAAACTTGAAAATCGGATGCAGCAAAATGGTGTCAACGAACTGGTGTACTAATGCAAAACTCCACGACGCACCCTAGCTCAGTCACCAAATTTTTACTACCAATCGGCGCACAATTATTAAGTAAGCTTGTTTCTGGAGAAATTTCTGCATGTTATGTTTATTTTCATCAAATCATCTGGCAATGTCGCATTTTGTCAATAAGTACGTATATCCAAACAAAATTAATCAGTGTGACCGCTGATAATCCTATTATATGCATTGTGGTCCACTCCCGCTGCGGTCGCGACCACAACGAATAATTGTCGATTTATATCCGAACTGGCTGTTTTAGATAGCGAAACATTTATTGTTGTTGGTTATTTCGTTTGTAATCCCTAACTTGGATTTAGCCATCGTAAAGTATTTTATTCGGCTATAAAGCGATAGACACGTCGCGACATCAAGCACAAAGAATTGAGTGTCTTCCTCTTTGGGGAATAAAGTCTTCGCGATGGAATTTGTTTTGTGCGTCTATGTTCCTAATTCTTTAAGTTTATTCACGAATACAAAAAGACAATACCGTGCAGCTGCAATAGAAAGGAAGCAAAAATGAATTGGTAGTCGATTTATTTCTTGCTGGTTTGCAGTCAGTAAGTAAATATATAATAAATATAAATATATACGGACAAATCACACAGATTGAGCTAGCCCCAAAGTAAGTTCGAGACTTGTATTATGGGATACTAACTCAACGATACTATATTTTATAACAAATACATATATAGATACACATCCAAGACCCAGGCCAATCTGAAAAGATCATTTTCCATCTTGACCTGGCCGGGAATCGAACCACTCTCATGTCGCAGGCTGGCGTGTTGACCGCTGCGCTGTTATAATTTTCTTATCAAATATTTTTTGATGTTATGAACTTTTTACTAGCTCCGTAGTAAAAAGTTCATAAAATCAAAAAATATTAATAAGAAAATTATAACAGCAGCTTTTTAGATTACAGGGTTAATAAGATTTTGCAGTAACGGTGATGGAGCTGAAACTCGCTAAAAAATAGAGTTAATCGCATCGGCTCGACTTAATTACTTACTAATCTCAAGCAGATTACTCGAGTAGTGTTGATTAGCTAAAATGCTAGTGTCCGGACACGGCGGCAGCCATCAAAATACCCCTATCAATATTCTTTCAATGTTGGGCAAAGATTCGCTAAGGATAGAAAGTTATGGCGGAATTATGGGAGGCCGCTTCATCCGCCGTAATTTCTATCCTTGGCGATAGTCTTCCAATGTTTATCGTATACCATCATAATACTCGATACTCAACTAAAATTCTAACCGTGTCTAATCTAGGCTAGCGCATAAAGTGAACTGTAAATTTTCAGACTCATCTATTACCAGAGTGTGCCAAGAGATATTACGCAAATTTATTATAGTCTAGAGTCTTAAGCTGCAGCCATTTTGACAGCATTTGAAAAATTAGAGTAAGTTAGACTACAAGTGATAAATCTTCGATATATTGTAAGTAATCTGATAAAGTAATTGCTTATACGCTAGAGACAGCTTACTCACTAAAGAATGATGTATTATTCAGTATTCGTAATATGTAATGCAAACCTTATAATAGAAAACTTTTTATTTAAGCGTATTCAGGATCCAGCACTTCGCAGGTAAAGCATAAAGTTTAAGGAACTCCATGGTCCAATGGGCGTGAGCATTAGCGCTTATGCATGTAAAGCAACCCCGGGCAGGGCCTTCTAGGATGTGGTCACAAATGGCATGGTGGAGTTGACAGCTCCGTGGCGCAGTGGTTAACATGCCAGCCTGCGACACGAGGGTGCCCGGGTTCGATCCCCGGTCAGGTCAAGATGGAAAATGATCTTTTTCAGATTGGTCTGGGTCTTGGATGTTTATCTATATATGTATTTGTTATAAAATATAGAATCGTTGAGTTAGTATCCCTTATCACAAGTCTCGAACTTACTTTGGGGCTAGCTCAATCTGTGTGATTTGTCCGTATATATTTATTTATTTATAATGGCATAAAAAAATCTCGAGCTACTCCGTGCTTCGTACGGCACATTAAGCCGTTGGTCCCGGCTGTCATCATTGAAAGCAGTCGTTAAGCTATGGATTTCTTCAGGCAGCTTGAAAAATCTGACACCAGTGTTGGCCACTTGCACCCACGAAAAACAACAACAATACAAGTTAAAAAGAAAATAAGCTAACAGACTGTACAATACGCCACATTCCTCACAAAGCATATAAAAATGTATTTTAGCACACGTCATGCAGGTGAAGAGGAAAGTTTCGGGCGCCAAGAATTATAACTCGATAATAAAATGTGCGAGGGCTGAGAGCGGGTCCGGCCGAGCGCTACTGCGGGAATATCGCGAGAGTTATGCGGCTCTCGGCGCTCAAAGTGAACTGTAAATTCTCAAACGAGACTATTAGGCGGAATTTACGTCGTCTCGAGTCATAAGCTGTCGCCATTTCGACAAAAAATCACAGATGTTACCAAGACCACTGAGAATTAAAATTCCACTACAATCAAATGAAAAACATCACATTTTAGACAGACTGCAAACTTTGTTTTTGCTAGTAGCATGAATGGGCCGGCTCTTCTGAGGAAGTGCCACACTCTCACAGAAAATCGACGTTTGAGTGGAAGCTGTACCACTCTTATGCTTCGTTCAGTGAGTGAGAAAACCGGAGGTCCATCCGCCCCTTCCCCTAAACACGACTAAAAAAGAACTAGCCAAATCGGTGCTGCTGTTCCACGTGATGCCGTGACCGAGGGAAATAAGGATTAATTTTGATATATACAGTTATAACATATATAACTAGATAAAATAGCATGGGGAGGAACGGGGAGTGCATCGTTACTACGGGAATCTCGTAAGAGTTATGGTCGCGGCTGTTCTTAGCGCAACGTGAACTCTAAACTCTCAAAACCAGTCTCAGTGAGGCATTAAACTGATTTAATGCGGACTTATACCACAACCGCGAACATTATGGTAGCGATAGAAAATAAAACGCACGGTAACACTAGCCTTTACTATAAGCATAGTTAAAAAAATGTTCAATTGTTGAAGTTTAAAGAGTAAAGCCCCACCACATCAATTAGGAAAGGGACGTATCGTATATACTATTATTCAAATATCAAGTAATAAAAACTCTAGTTTACGAGGAAAATAATATAATTGGTTATATCAAAATAATAGAAATATAGCAAAAGTAATGACACCGGTGGCTCTTAACAATGTGAGCAGTAAATTCTTAAACCAGTCTCAGTAAGGCATTAAACTGATTAATGAGGGCTGATACCAGACATTTCGGCGGCAACGGAATAAGGAGCGGACGGCACTTTGTTACAAGTCCATTTACTTCTAAACCCCTACGAAAAAAAGTGTTATAAGTTTGACCGCTATGTGTGTGTCTGTTTGACTGTATGTGGCACCAAAGCTAAACAGGTGGACCGATTTGAATGCATTTTTTTTTAAATGCCGGTGTTTGAGCGTATCAGCTAGATCCATTCCACTCGGGCCAAAGACTCAGAATTGTCAACGATCTCATGATTACAAAAGTTTCAAAGGATACTTATCACGGTTCAAAAGATACAGGCCTGTAACAGACAACTAGGCTCAGTAATCAGATCCCGTTGGCACCTTTGGGTACGAAACCCTAAAATCTCTTATTCAATGTTCGGATTATCAACAACCTCTTAGTTTTTATCAAAATAAAACCAACAGATTATCCGCTTTCATTTCGTGAGGTAGTTGTGCGTACCGCTGGGAGGGTCGGTTATAAACACAGAAGGGTTACTTTAGCACTTGTCTACTAGGGTCTCTATGGTGCACTTAAACTTTGTAAATAACAACTTCGGCTTAGCCCATCGATATAAACAACTTTTTCTCAAACATGCTCGGAAATTTAGGCATTATTGCACGAAGTTTGTAATTCTTGGCTGGTGCACTACTTTACCAGCCTAGGCCAGGAAAGTAAGTATGAAAATTCATTCCCGGCCGCTGCTCAAAACTTTTTAATTCATCTATGTAACTTGTACTATCTAACTTGTCATACAGCCAATGGCTACCACATTATAAAAGAATGCACTCATCGAGCATATAAGTATATGAATATGAAAATAATTTAAAATGTTAGTAAAATCACACAAAAATATTCCAATAATAAAAAGAAAAAACGCGGGAAAGCAGATTTTTACGGTATTACATTTTTTGGGTAAAATATGCCTGGGCTGTATGGGCTATGTTTCCTTAGCACGAAATGACAAAGAAAATAACGCGGGAATGTACTATTATTTATTTTACTGCAAGCAAGGTTGTTGTATTGGATTGTTTTGCAGATTGCTTGTAATGGACTTTATAATGTAAAATCGGTGTAATTTGGTGTTATAAATGGCTATGTTTATGAACAATGTGTGGACTAACTAAAGTGTCATGGTGCGGATTTAGAGATTTACATAGCGGGCTGGTGGTCGCTCGCGTTACTGCGTCGTCTATGATCAAACCAGAGGATTCGTGGGAATTGTCGCCAGGAGCTCCGTCGAATCAACGAAATGAATTATACCATAATTTCTTTGATAAAACGTTAAAAAATATGAAGGAAAAGGCGTAGAACACCAAATGCCGTAAAACAAATATGAGAATAAAAATGTACATACTATTATCGTTTTTTTTATATTATACTCATTTATTCCAGTAGTACAGTCGGCCAAGCAGATACCTGACCCCCTGACTTTTAAAACGTAAATTCACACTTTGCTGTGAAGCGCCACCTACCGTGATTTTTGGCAAGTAGACAGACAACTGCTGGTATAAACTTGTTTCTGATAACCTGCTCAGTTGCAAATTTTGTGTTTCTAATAATCTCAGCTAATAATTCAAGTAATCATCAATGGTAAGAACAAGAAAGAATCAAAAACAATCCTACGTAAAGTTCGATTCGAACCATGGACCCACGACTTGAGAAGCTAGCGCTCATCTCAATACGCCAACCGACGATATGACGTCTCGGGCGAAATTGGCTATCTATTTCTACTGCTATGACATCATTGTCACCAACTGCAACGCATTGCTTTAACAAATAAATTGAGGGTAATCTATCAGATTTATTTATACCTGATACCAACTAATCAAAAATATTGTTCACTCGCGTCACAAATAAGATACTGCGATTACTGTGTAGTGATCCAAAACCCCACCAGTTATTAGGCATCCCGTTTCATCTTAAATAGCAGATTTTGTGAAAGCTAATATTGTATTGTAAAGACAACCACAGTATTTAAAATATCTATATCTAGAGAGTTAGGTATCGCGGTAAGTAGAAATTATAAGTATTTAATATACTTACTTAATTGTCACAATAATTTGCCATTGAGAACAGTGGCAGGATAACATTAGGTAAAAATATTCATTAAATAGTGAAGTAAAATAATAATAATATTTAATACCTAGTGTATTACGCAGTGTAGAATAATAGGTAACTGATCGTATTATTGTTTTGCAGGTTATTGGGGACAGATGTCTTCAATGGGCCCAGGGGAGCTGGTAGAATTCGGCGGCCGGATGAATAAAGAAAAATACTTGGAAAATTTATGAGATGTGGTGATTCCAACAGTTTGCAATGTAGAATATATTTTATTTAAGACAATTGTTCTGTGATCTAACTGTTATTGAGTGACCAATTAAAATCCCAGATTGTAGGGTCAAATAGTGCTTAACTGGGACACGAGACACGAGTAAAGTTTGATTTAAATCAATTTAGACAAAAAGGTTATACTAAATTAATAAATATGCGCATAAGTGATATGTGATCTGATCTAACATGGTAAGTGAAATGACAAATAGACTTGAACAAAAGCTTCAAAATGGGGGTCACCCTCTCCCATATTAAAATTCATTTAATGCCATAGGTTTATATTCATTCTTATACTATTATCGAAGCAAAGTTATTCACATAGCACTATTTGACCCTACAGATTTAAAAAAATATAATACTATGATTAAAAAGAAGTTGAGAGATGTAAATTGTTACTTATTAAGTAACATGTTGGTTCTCTCTACAGAAGATTAATCATAGTTTGAATTAAGTAGGCAGGTATTTATTTCACTGTTACATTTTTTTGATGTAATAAAGTAATTAAAAATTTAAAATGCTTTTTATTCACAGTAATTAGCTCGGTAACATTATGTTAAAACAACCAAAATTACACCAACATCACAATACGAAGTTGGTGATATTTGTAAAAAATAAAAAGCTTTGGAGGATTTGACCCTGTTCATTCATAATCACATTAACTATTAAACCGTAGTGCCTACCACTTGCGCCACATCTAACTATTGAAGTATCTTTGAAATAAGCGTATCGTCTGCTAGGGCTTGTTTTATTTATCAAAAATCGAATAGATGGCACTAGTCGCAAAGGATATTACACTTGTATATTTTTATCTTTGGGTTTAAACCACGGATGTTTCTTTAGTTTGCGAAAAATGGCGCTGTTGTAGGGGGTCAGATATCTCATTGGCTGACTGTACGTCTTTCATTATTTCCTCGCATTTATTGAGAAAAGCACAATACATACCTTTGCCGGGAATCGGCTTGCCGGACTCGTATTTATTCCAAGGCCTCGCTCACGCTCGGCCTTGAAAACTCTACTCGTCCGGCAATCCCTTACTTCCCGGCCTCTGTAGTAATGTACTATTCCTATGGGACCAGAAGGAATGCTGGAAAAAAAAATTAATCATTTCCATACAAAAGAATCGCGCCGCCCAGCCAGTTTGTATGGGAATGTCGATTTTGTATGGGAATGTATCGGCCAGTTTGTATGGGAATGTCGGTTCAGAACGATCAAAATTTCACCGTGTATATAATTGGCATTTTATTAATTTTAATATTATTAAGTAATCTTTATTATTTTGATGAAATTTTAATTTTCGAGCGACTATCATTCAATATGTCTGGAGACGCCAGCAGCGTGCTGCGCCTTTAGCGGGTGCGGATTCTATTGGACGAAAATATCTTTATTGCATCACTAGCTGTTGCCCGCGGCTCCGCCCGCGTTAGTGTCGATCCCTCGGGAACAGTAGAATTTCCCGGAATCAAACATACCCTATGTCCTTCCTCGGGCCTCACACCTCCATACCAAATCTTGGTATGGAGGTGTGAGGCCCGATCAATCCAATTTCATCCAAATCAGTTCAATGGTTGAAGCGTAAAAAAACGACAGACAGAGTTACTTTCGCATTTATAATATTAGTATTAGTATGGAAGTATCTTATTTATACTTCTAAGTCCAGAAATGAGAAAATTTCCATAAAACCTTTACCCTCCGATTTTACCGCTTTAGGAGTGAATTTTGTCTATTTCAACCACTTATATGTTTTTTAATTGTAATCGAGAACATACATACCTATTTATTTTCATACTTCATAGTTCAGAAATAAGAAAATTTCCAAACAAACTTTACCCCCCTTCTGGGGGATTTTTTTCCAGTTGACCTACACAGATCTTTTTCAATTGTAATCGTGAATTTATTTACCTATTTTCATTCTAGTCAAGTCTAGAAATAAGTAAATTCCTATACAATCTTTACCCCGCTATTGTAAAATAAAAATGGACGATATTTTCCCCTGAAGGGGTAACCCTTCAGGGGAAAATATCGTCCATTTTACCTACACAGATATTTTTAATTGTAACCTAGAACTTATATACTTATTTTCATACTTCTAAGTCCAGAAATGAGAAAATTCCATATAAATTTTACCCCTTTAGAAGTTAAATTTCTTAAAAACTTTTAGCGCTCACTCACATCATTAAATGAACCCCTATACCAAATTTCAAGTTTCTAGGCGCAGCAGTTTCGGTTGGTTTGCCATTTGCCCGCGGCTACGCCGCCGCCGTTAGTGTCCATCCCTCAGCAACAGTTTGGACCCTTAAAGGGGTGACTCAGGTCATTAATATGAACAACTTTTTCTATGGGACCAATGCTGCGAACTCAAAAAAAAATTCGTCATTTCCATAAAAAAAGAGTCCTGCCGCCCGGCCAGTTTGTATGGGAATGTCGAATTTTCTTTTGAGTTCCCAGCATTGTTACCATAGGAAAAGTTGTTCATTTTGATGGTCTGAGTCACCCCTTTAAGGGTCTAAAACGATAAAAAATTCACCGTGTATATTTGCAGGCAAACTAATGCCTTGAGTTCATCTAAATGACGATAACTTTTTTTTTAATGAACCGATTTTGATTAAACAAACTTTAGATGTTTTGCTGAGTTAAATCAAAGCAATTGGTGAAAGTTTGAAGTAAATCGGTTCAGTATTTTCGGAGATAATCGTGATCATACATACAGACAGACAGACAGACAGACAGACAGACAAAAAATTCGAAAATTTTTTTTTTGCTTTCTGTTATTCTTTTTAAGTGTCCCTCTATCCATTTCAGTCAAAAATTCAAAATGTACAGACAAAATATTTTTACTGTTTTATTATATGTATAGATATAGATAATTACTTCATTCAAAGAACATAAATTACAAAACATATGATACAAATACGGACTTCTTGCTTAGCAATCTCTTGCAGCCGATCTTTGGGTAAAGTAGAAGATAAATCAGACAAGGGTGGGCGCAGTACAAATCATAACATATATAATTTTAAGTTTAGTTTTTTATGTAATTAAATACTTTTTACATATTACAACAGAACTATGTTTAGTCTGTTATTAGAGTGTCACAGAAGATGTCAGAGAATGTAAGACGCAATAATTATTAAAGACGACGATTTAAATAAAAGATTATTGATTCTATACGCTGTTATTATATTTATGTAATTTAGATTAGATTTTATATAAGATTAAATATGTTTTTGGTTTAGTCAGAAATTAAGTATTTTTACACTTTAGTACATTGTTAATTGCCTTTTGTTATTTTTATGTGCAAAAAAGAGTTTACATACATACATTAACATGAATACACTAACATAAATATATATAAATGTATTCTTTCAAAATACATTTCGTGAATGGCGTGATTTGCGAAGTAATGTTTTCAGTGCTGAATAAGCGTCAATTTTCATTTGCAGTAAATGTCAATTGGAACGAGAGACCAAAGCGCCGCCTGGCGGAAACAAACCGATACAAAAAGGAACGAATCATTAGCGCCACGAAGTATTTATTTACACGACTGCTCGGCCTGAGCGTTATGTTTTCAGGGTTCATGTATCTATGTAAGTTACTTTATTCTATCATAACTTCTGTAAAATTAGCATTAATTTTCATTCGCGACTTTAAATTGGACTGAGCGAATACAGCGCCGCCTGGGAAACACAAACGAGAACGAAGTGGAAACGAGTTATAAGTGAAGTGAATTGCTTTTTATAGAATGCAAGGACGCTGCAGAGAAGTATCAATTTGTCCTGATTAATTGATTTATCAGAACAAGATCAAATACGCCTTTACTAATTACAACTCTACTTACACATGCGTACTTAAATTATTTCAAATATTAACCTTGTGTCTCATTTTTCTCTTCATTGTTACGTTTTACATCGACATTGTTCGGTAAGATGGAATGGTTTTGGTTATTGGAGCATTAGTTTTTACAACCACTGCCGCCTAACAAAACCGCCTTTGGTTAAGATTTAAGATTAGCACAAAATATTCGTGCTATTTAGCCGTGTGGTATCCGGCAGAGTAGAATAGGACCACTCCAAGTCTTCCCGTGGATGTCGTAGAAGGCGACTTAGGAAATACAATAATATAAACATCTAAGACACCTCTCCAACCCGTCTGGCCAGCGTGGAGAGTGTAGGCCAAGTCCTCTGGCTGCTCTGGCCAAGTATGGCTCCGGTAGTACAGAGAGGGTCGTGCTCCTGTAGTGGAGACTAAAAAGGACCTGATGATGATGATGATGATTCGTGCTATCATCTTTGTACTTTCAAAAACTTAAGCTAAAGCATATCCAGTAAGAACAGGCGTCGGGCAGGCAGCAAATCAGCCGCTAATACAATACAAAATGGTAAGAAGAAAAAAAAGGGAAAACAAGCATTATTTGAACCATATATATTCACCGATTAATTGTCGAAAGTCAACGGAAAGACCAAAGTTTATTTACGTTTTTACTACTTTTACGATTCTGTATTATTTACTTATTCTGATTTCGAGATTAAAATATGCAGGGCTTCAGATTCAGTCTGTAATCTGTATGCCTACGTAAATTGATATGATAAAATACCTCAAATACCTATTCACTCATATTCAATATTTGATCCGATTCAAAGATTTATTCAGAAAATATGCCTTTTCAGGCACTTCTTCACGTCAATTTTATAATTTATTTATTAATATTCAAAAGCCACAAAGAACTAGCGTTTCAGAACTGACCATTACAGTGAAGAAGACGCCGAAAGAAACTCTTTTCAACAGTATTGGTCGCCTAGTTGCCTGAAGGACTTTGTATGATACATTTTTTTCTGATTTCATGTTATAAACAAATTTCAATTTATATAATTTTGTGAAACACGTTATGTTAGCGATCGAGCGTGAAACAACAGATGAGATAAAAGATAGAAGTATCAAAGAGGCCGAGCAGACCTGTCCCCCCCGGCAACACCCGAACACGAGTTGATGCATGGATCAGCCATCGCTGAGCTCAATGAACCGACACACAACCGCTGCTACCAGTTTAAACATTTAAGTGAGCATGACTTACTCCAACTCGAAAGCACAATACACAAAAGCTAATTGTCGACACTCGTTGACCGCAAACATATGTTATGATAACTCCAGCTCCGAAGTCTGCCAAGCAGAAATAGTCTAATCTGAAACTGTACGCGTATTGCTAATTTATGTTTACATACTTAATAGATTGACATACATAGTGGGTACTCATAGAATTGATCGTCTCTACTGAATCAAAAAGGGCTACAACTAGGTACTACTAGCCAAGTGGATCTATGTAGACCAGGAAAACGTTCAGTAAATGTGGTCATGGAGACCAGACCATGTCACACCTTTTGCCATGTTCATTGTACCCCACTACTTGAACAAAGTACGACCTGAAATCTGCCTCAGCGAGTGGCGTGGCCACGGAAGAGAAGAAACGGAGGGAAAAAATATAATATATTTTTAGACGTTTTGAGCCACCTACACGATAAGAAGATTTCAAAAATACTTGTAAACCGACCGCTCCTAATGATAAAAAAATTATAAGAACTTTCATTTTCTGATAAGAATATGTGTTCCTACTTAAATCACCGCATGTTGTTTCTTTTCTCTGAACCTTGGACTATATTTGCACGGAGCACGAAAGACCTCCCGCGGGAGCCTTTGTTGCAAATAAAAGATAATTCACTTCGGATCGCATAAATATAAAGTGAACTCAGTGAAGTACTCTCTGTGGGCCCCGCTGTCTGTGAGAATCGAACTTGTAAATATTGAAAACTAGATCCACCATGATAGATGATATCTCGGCGAAGAAAACGTTTCTGATCTATACGATTTTAAGTCTTGGAAAACGATCAAAATTCTTTCTGTGAAGCAACTATTAAAATTATACAAGCATCTATATATGATGGCATATTAGTGAAAAATAATCATCCAAAAATAGGCTATAAGATAAGGTAACTACCAACATTGATTGGGACAATATTGTTTCATCCCCAACTATTTGGACGGTGGTTTTATTTATTTAAGGTACACACAACAGGTTTCAATCATAACATGGTATAAATGAAAATAAATTAGCACAATAAACTGGACTGAAACCCAAAAACGTGCATACACAGCATGACAATTATTGTAAACAAAGTTAAATACACAAAACAGAATCATCATCATCATCATCAGGTCTTTTTAGTCTTCACTGCAGGAGCATGACCGTCTCTATCATCTAAAACAGAATATAATCTATTTTTTTAAAGTAGGTACAGTACTTAACTTACAGTCACTGGCATTAAAACAGTAGGTATTTAAATAAAACAAACAAATAGCAACATAAACACACACAAGAAATATACAATTTCAAAAATATTTCAAAGCTCAGTGGAGGGTACGCTTAATCAAATTAAAAATGTTAGACCTTTCAAAAAGTTATAATTGGTAACTGCAAAAATGTCTATTGCTTCATTGGCCAAATAGAGATCATTGTATAAACGACACATACGAATAATTGGGTTGAAGTATAAGATTTAATTTTTATAGGTTGCTAAAGTGGTAGCAAGTATGGCAGCGCGTACGCGCGTCCGGCCTTCCGAATCACTACTTGCTTTCCCCCATTCATCAGTGTGAGAAGTATATCAATACCTTAATTCCCTTTCCAGATCCAAGAAATTCGTATACTTCCGAGTTTTAAAATGCTTCTGATGGGCAGCAGCGTCGGAAGCACAAGAAACCAAAAATGATGATGATTATGATGGTGATGAACAGGTTATACTTGCTAAAATATGTCTCTCTTTTCCGTCGTTTCCATATTCCGAAAATTAACAATAAACACATAAAAGACTGGATGTTGATGAATAAGAATAGTAGCAATAAAAAAATTGAAGATAAGTCTAAAACTATTGTCACTGCATACCATTTGTATGCAACAAGTTGCATTCGCTGACACAATGGGAGGATATATCTGTGTCAAGTGCGGCGGAGGGCGGCACAGAGCATGCAGCTAGGGTTGTCAGCAAGACAGACACAAATATAGAGTCTAACACGTTGTCTTAGCAAGAAAAAAAACCAAGGGTTGTACTTCGGGAGTGCCGGCAGAAGTGAAAACATTAACGTTACAGCAAGAGCAGGCATACATTTTCGTCGCGCGGTAAAGGGGGGATAGAGAGGGGGATATAACTTCCTCTCCTACGCCGCGCCGGTGGTCTCAGGTCACGTGTCCGTTTTACGAATTTTCAATCGGGTCACGTGTCCTGACGCGAGTTTAACGTTTCATACCCATCCCATAAAGTAATAGTTAACGCAAGGAAAAAAAGACATTTTAGTGTAAGCATATTGAAATTATTGTTTTACCTATAATGTTATTCATCCACAATTTTAAGAGGGCTTTGCCGATTTAGATCAAACATTGTAGGTAAAATTACCTTTGGAATAAAAAACCTGTTTCAATTTCGGTTCAAAATAGGTTAGCTGTCTGGGAGCTACGGAACTACAGACACAGGGTCAAAAAGAGATGTGCGTTACTAAAACCGGACAAGTAATTAAAATAAAAGGTCTTACGAAAGTTTTAAACGCTATCTATCAGAATCCTGCAGAACTGGACACCCAGCAACCCTAGCCGCAGGGCAAGAAATAGCAGCACCGCGCGCTTTCATCCGGAACTTAGACGAGACGCCGCGGTGACTTAAATGAAAGCTCCTCAGTTACCCTCCACTTTTTATCATTCTTTACGATGTTTTAAATACCTAGACAATTTCTTTCTCTGGTAGGAATAAAGAAAGAACATAATGTGTACCTTGCTTCTCCACTCTATCAGAGAATGAAATTAATCTTAGAGAAAGAACAAAGAGAAAATCTAGTTGTGGTAGAGCAGATTATTGCTAGTAGCATGAATGGGCTGGCTTATCCGGGGAAGTACCACACTCTCACAGAATATCGACGTTTGAGTAGAAGCTTGACCACTTCTATGCTTCGTTCGGTAAGTTCTCACTTACCTATCAGCATCGAGCAGAAGGCCAATTCCCCCCCCCCCCCCCCATTTCCTCCCGCCTATGTTGTCCCCCCAATATCCTCCCCCAACTCCTTGAAAGGACGGCAACGCTTCTGTCACACCCAGGTGACTCGCTTGCTCGTTTGCCGTCCTAAAGCATAAGATAAACCAAAATAAAAATTTTTGGACAATTTCTTAATGTAAGTCAATTAGTATTGCAAGATTTGGTCACAGATATGAAGCTGAGGAGATCTCGTTATCAAATCAGCTCGTTGACATCGATATTACATTGCCATACTATATCAAACACAGATTGAACTAGCCTCAACTTAACTGAAATCCTTTATTTAATTTAGATTTATTTGAATACTTATTAATTTTCAGTTACTGTTAATGAGAACGTTTTTATCGTTTAATATCGGTTCCAAAGCAGAAGAACCGGTAACAAACTGCACTGCAGCATTTTCTCCAAGTGATGTCAACTAACAATTTTAGAATAACTCAAAGTTGTAAATTTATGATACTAACTTAATGTATAATTACTTTAGCACACAAATATAAAAATCCGTTTGTTACGCTTGTGGTGATTTTTCATGTAATTTTGTTTTTCTTTCTGTTTGTGTGTGACTTTAGCTACAAATAAACATATTATCTATCTACGTACCCCATAGAAGTATGAGAGACGCAATTTTTTTTTTAAATCTATGACGTACCCCAATACAAGCTGTCGCATGGAAGAGGTTTAATGTACAGTCGGGGGCAGATAAAACTGTCCCCTCTAAGATTTTAAATTGTAGGGGGTGACATTTATCTGCCCCCGACTGTACTTATACATCAAAATCAGACATTACTTTTTCATTCATTACAGAGAAATGTGTTTTTTGGTAGTTCAGTATTGTGTTGTGGGTCAGGACAGGCTTAGACGAAAGACAGTGTGTGTATGTCCAACTCGCACTTGGCTAGTTTGTCAACCTTCCATAAGATAAAATAATATATTCCATAATTCCTCATCATCATCATGATTTCGAGTAGGTGTCACGGTCAATCGACCATGCAAACCCTGGTGGCAGAGTTCTTCGGAACCGCCTCTCGGCCTCTGACGTGGTTCCTTTAACAACTACCAATTGGCAGCCGGGACCATCGACTTAACGTGCCTTCCGAAGCACGGAATCATCTTTATTATCAGACAATCAGGTGATTCAAACCTGCAATGACTAACCAAACTGAAAGCAACTAAACAAAGTATGCTTCCCGTGGGAATCGAACCCACGACCCCCGGGTCTACAGGCAAACGGCTTAACCACTGGACCACGGAGGCAGTTACAAAGATGTAAACAATTCAGCGCAGATTTTTGCAAACAAATTACCATGGGGATTACTGTGACTCGCGACTGACGGCCGCATTCGTGATTTATGATGTTTAGAATTGAATCGGGTGCTAACTTCACAAGCTGGAGTCAGCAAAAATGATTAAATATCAATTTATTTATCGTATGGTTTATACTTTATTTAAAAAAATATAAATATATACGGACAAATCACACAGATTGAGCTAGCCCCAAAGTAAGTTCGAGACTTGTGTTATGGGCTACTAACTCAACGATACTATATTTTATAACAAATACATATATAGATACACATCCAAGACCCAGGCCAATCTGAAAAAGATCATTTTCCATCTTGACCTGGCCGGGGATCGAACCCGGTCACTCCGTGTCGCAGGCAGGCGTGTTGACCGCTGCGCCACGGAACTAGTCATATTATTTCAAAGCTAGTCATTTATTTATATTATTTCAAATATAAACAATACGATAAATAATATATCTATGCAAAAAAGTTGACCTATATACATAATATATGAAGTGGTATTGACTCAGTGCTCTAAGTGGGCAACTTGATAGCAAAAGCTCAACTACCTAGTACATTTTTTAAAAGTAAAAGCTTCTTTAACGGCGTTGTCTCTTTTTGGGATGGGTAAAAAATGTTAAACTGGCGTCAAGAAACTTCGTAAGACGGACACGTGAACTGAGACCGCTCTTTCTACCGCGCGAAGTTTTCACGTCTGCCGGCACTCCCAGAGTGCAACCCGTTTATTTTTTGAGCACAATGAGATCAGTAAGATTCAAACGAAAGTTCTAGTACAATTTTTTAAAGAGACTATAAACCGTTCTGAACTCAGATTTAATTAAAGCCTTCACAAAAATAAACATTAGGTGTTGAAAATGGTGGGTCTATTATGGCTTAATCTCTGATTATTTTTTAGCGTTCAAAGATCGACTTTCCCAAAGAACTCTTCATAAAGAAAGAAATACAAAAACGCCACCACGGTTTCAAAATGGAAAATCATTATTCTATGGCTGAGCTCTGCGAGGGACCAACGGTCTAACGGAGTCCCTCGCAGATCAGGTGACAACGGTCTAACGGGAAATGTGTTTCGGACATAGTCAGTGAAATATTTTCGCTGTAAAAAAGGATACGCGTCCATGCTACACACCGTTTCACAGTTGTCACTATCAAGTAAGGCAGAAACAGCGCGGGCGCGCCATCAGCGCACCTCTTCTATTTGTTTTGCACCACGTCCCTCTCGTACATGTTGTATGAAAGAACATTGGAAAAGCGTCAACGGTTACGACGCGAGCGTACCAATGGCGCACCGCTTCTGTCTGGCTTACGCCTACGTTTTTACATACGCGCGTCGCATCTTAGCACCCTTTTGCTACACAACTCATCTTCGGTGGAAACCCAGCCTTAGGGCCCCGAAAACCAAACAACGAAATAAAATATAATGGAGGATACAGTACACTAAACAAAAGGCGCACATCGGCGAAGCGATCTCGCTGCCTTCTGTATTAGCGATAAACCGAAAAGATTGCGAAATTGTTATTACCTCCTTTATGCAAAACCTTTTTGTTATTGTTTCCTTCCGCTTTCATTGCCGGTTACGAGCGTTATGGGCTGCTCGGAAAATTATCTCGCAGTTCGCAGATGACGCCGTTAAAAGATATGCTCGGAGTGTATATTACGCGGTTATCGTCCATATGTAATTGTCAACTGCCTCCTACACTGTGTACTATTGCATTTTATTCAAAAAATCTAAATATCTCCCGTGTTGGCCACTTACACATATTAAAAACAAACAAAATTATGATCAAAGCAGCGACTTCAACAGATCTAAACTAGTTACATCTATATCCCTTACTAGGTTTACAAAAATCCTAGTATGGTCTATGATACCATATGATCTTAAGGCCACGTCGAGCATGGAAATAGAAAATTGGAATCAAAATAGTGAATAGTTGATAGCTAGCCGCATCGCCTATGACGTAATTTCTACTTCTTCGGCCAACTTTATTGAGAGAAGAAGTAGCTAGTACATTCTACGTAAACTTAGTTGAGACAGTTGTTAGTTACACGTTACACTTAAAACAACTACTGAATATAAATTTTCGAACCACATAAAGTTTAGTAAATATAAAATCATAGCAGCTTTAATAATAATACCTAAAATATCGTTCCGCCAAGCACCGCGCGCTGTCGAAAGTAAACACGTTGCTATTATTAATAACAACGTGTTTACGTTCGACAGCGCGCGGTGCTTGGCGGAACTTGGCGAAACGATAGGAGGCCGCTTGGTACCTATTGCGCTCGTATACCTACAAAACCTTGTTACCAGCGCTTGCCTCTACTCGTGGTGGTAGGTACTCAAATGGATAATATTTTTTCTAATTTCCCTTATAAAGTAGGACTTTATAAATCTTTCTTCAGTTACCACCATCTTATGTGGGCTCGTTTTCAGACGTTAGATAATGGTACGGAACCCTTCGTGCGCAATACTGACTCGCACTTGTATGTAGGTATGTTAATTGGACACGCTTAGTTACCTAAGCGGCTAGATTGAGGCTAGCTTGACTGATGTCGTTAAATTTGTCTTGTAAGAGTAAGGGTATGCCAAATTAAATGGCATATTTATGGCGCCAATTACCTTTGTGTAGGGTTCTCTGTTATTTTTAATGAAATTACATGCTGTTATTATTTCCCCTTTTATTGTGGGATATAAGCTGGCCAGAAATTATCTCGTAGTTAGCAGATAACGCCGTTAAAAGATACGATCGTGGCCATATTCCGTTTGGGGCCTATGTAAATAAACCAGAGACCTCTAAGATGACTTTATTTATTTAAACTTCATTGTACAATCTATACTAATAATCTAAAATTAAACTACTTATCAATAAACCTAACGAAATGGTAGGAAGGATGGGCTCTCTCACTCACCGAACGAAGCATAGAAACGGTAAAGCTCCACACTGATAGAAAATCGACGTTTGAGTAGAAACTCAAACGTCGATTTTCTATCAGTGTGGAACTTCTATGAATTAGCCGGCCGATTCATTCTACTTACTAGCAAAAATTAATTTTGCCAGTAGCGTGGTGCTACCACAACTAATCTTATCTTGAATGGCTCTTCCACTCAGGGACCATGTCAGCTGTGTTGCCGAAATATCGAACAAAACTTAAAAGTTATTTGGCTCCAAATAAATTATTTTTGTTTCTTTCTTTCAAAACTCAAA
This sequence comes from Elegia similella, assembly GCA_947532085.1. Taxonomy (NCBI): domain Eukaryota; kingdom Metazoa; phylum Arthropoda; class Insecta; order Lepidoptera; family Pyralidae; genus Elegia; species Elegia similella. The sequence goes on from OX383942.1 coordinate 527,998, forward strand.
ATTGGTTGCAGCAGTCTCGTAGCTTTAAAAAGGTTAATTTAGGTTTTCGTGACTAATCTATTTGTAAAAGTCTATGCATTAAATCCTCCGGCGCGGTCGCCGGCCGCCTGGCAGCATAACAATAACAATGAACATACTCCCCGCACATTACGATATAACCAACAAAACACACGTAAATTACATATCTTTTTATGTCCTTATTTATTATTTTATCTTACCAAAAATAAGTATATTTTTCTATGTTGTGTATTTTTCGTTTTCTTTGTGATTTAATTCAACAGACGTGGAAAATAGGTGCAGTATGAGCTATTCTTAAATACCTTTAATAACCTTTACTTGACCAGGTAGTAGAGTGGCGACCACGCGCGGAAATGCTAACAATACGCCACGCCCACTGGGCTATCGAGCTTCTGTTGCGACATAGTTCGCATCATTTCACTCATTGTAAAGACACGGTAAATGCAAGTATCATCACTTAAACTGGAATAACTAACACCGCCCTCAGAATCACATTACTTTGTAGTATTATGTACATTGAGTTGGAGAGCTATTTTGAAATGGTGAGTCACGTGAAGAATGATTTTTACATTGTTGTAATCGTACGACTCCCCGTCAAACTTGTTTTAGGATTTAGGCCGCAGACGACTCAGCTCTGCTTGTTTTTGAGAACTTTGCTTGGCTGATAATTCGAAATGATTGCTTTTAATTACATAATTGCTAAAAAAGGAACGTATTATTTTTATATGTAAGTGTAATTGTAGATAAATAAGTTTAATGTTTTAATCCAAATCACATTGTAAGATGGTTCCATTTAGTTACTGCATATCATCACAAACCTCCGTGTTTTTTTTTGTGAAATGTGTTTATTTATTTTTATTTTTATATGGGTTTGAAATAAATCAATAAATAAGTGTACGTATGTGAGATTATTCCACCAATTCGTCTAAATGACCCAACGGATTTTACTTTTGATTTAGTTTGCATATTAGTATATTCATTTCACCTTTCGTTTGGGATCGATCACAAACAAAAGGTGGCTCGCCGACATACAAAAAACTGCCGGAAAAAGCTGGGATTGGAAAGCAAACCCAGAATGGGGCCTTAACTTAAAGAGATATTGAGAGAGAAAAAAGCAGTAATTTAAAAAGTTTGTTAAATGTTAAGGATATCATCAGGTCCTTTTTAGTCTCCACTACAGGAGCACGACCCTCTCTGTACTACTAGAGCCATACTAGGCCAGAGCAAATGTTAAGGATAATAAAGGCTTATTTATTATTATGTATTATTTATATTATATATTCATTTCATCAGACCATGGCTGGTGAAATTATACTGTATTGAGCGGAAAGCAATGAAAACTGGCACAGGACTGTGGAAAATAGCGTGAAAATAAGGTATGCCTTTGTACAACAGTATGCTGAGGAACATGATGAGAAGTTTAAACTATTCGAGTTCGTGTTCGCGTTGGACACCAACCCTACTTTTTTTAGATGTATTTTGTAACATACACGTTATATAAAATGTAAAGCTTCTGTCGACGCAATAACCCCCTCTATCTTGTAAACGACTGAAGTCACCCTCTTTTTTTCTCGATTTCTCACTCTCGATTAATTCCAATTAAAAAACTGCACCAAAATAATTTTATCAATTAGATATTTATACCTGATCTGAAGTTTTGATATTTTATTTATTCATTACATCTCACAAGCGAACAGATGTTACATCCAAAATGCTTACAAGATTAACATTAAAACTAGCAAAGTAAAAAAAAATACACATTTGTCAATTTATAAAGCCAGAAACAATATCAAGATTAGTAGAATATTACAATATCAGAATAAATAAATTAAATTAAATTACAGTTATGAATTAATGATATAAATGTCACTAGTATTATAGAAAAGTTAGTACCTACAACATGTCAAACAGCTACAATATGTCAATTAAAATTATACGAAATGCATTATATAAATGTCCTAATTCATCGGCAAATAAATCTAGTTCATAGTGCTGGGCAAGTATGTCCCCGATAGTGGTGAGTGCGCGGTTGGTGGGCGCGTGTCGGCCGCGCTCGGTGCGCGCGCGCGGCGGCTGTAGCAGCCGCGGGCGGCGGCGCGGGGCCACCTGGCCCTCCGAGTCCGTAGGTATGTTCCGAGGAACCAAAATACGGACACGCTCAAATATATCGGGACAATCGATTTTATTACGTATTATGGATAAATAATGCGCAACTTCACACATGGCCCTTCTCAATTTTAACGTTTCCATACTAACCATACCCAACACAAATGAGGATGGATATAGGTAGGGATAGTAGCCGTACTGTTTGTAATAGAGCCAACGAGTAAATTTACGTTGAATTTTTTCAATCATTAGAACATATTTTTCTTCGTAGGGATTCCAGATTGCAGCACTATACTCAAGTTTACTACGCACGTAAGCGTTGTATAACACTTTGGCAACCATTGTATTACCAAACTGTGATGCTGTTCTCATTACAAATCCTAAAATCTTATGTGCTGACTTGCAAAGATTAGTTATATGTGTATGGAAGTCTAATTTACAATCTAATACTAAGCCTAAATCTTTTATATCATATACTCTATCCAAAGGGGCGTCCGATAAATTATAATTAATGATAATAGGTTGTGATTTTCGTGAAAAAGTTATTATTTTACACTTTAAATTATTGAGTGGAAGGTGGTTATCTTGACTCCATACTAATACCGCATCAATGTCTCTCTGTAAGGCGATCGCGTCTGTCTCCGTTTCGATACCTAAACACAACTTTAGGTCGTCCGCAAATAGAAGACACTCAGCGGTCAAAACAACTTCCGGTAAATCATTGATAAATATAACGAAGAGCAATGGGCCCAACGTACTACCCTGACTTAGTCCTGATCTCGTAAAGTAATCTTCAGAATCATATCCGCTTAACCGCACATATTGACGACAATTATTTAGATAGCAAGAAAAAATTTTTAGAAGCTCCTGCGTAAATCCAATAATGGCTAATTTTTCCAACAGCCTATCATTATCCACAAGGTCAAAGGCTTTTTTGTAGTCAAAGTAAGCCACATCGACCTGCTTACGCCTATCCATTTGCGAGCAGACATAGTCTACATGCGCGACCAAGTTAGTAGTGGTAGATCGAGTGCAGCGAAACCCATGCTGACTGTTGTGTAGTTTCTGAGTGATTTGGCAACTGATGCGATTACTTAGGATTGCTTCAAACACCTTGGCAAATACGGATGGGACTGCAATAGGTCTGAAGGAAGAAACATCCGTGCCTCCCTCGCCTTTTGGAATGGGAGTGACTCTCGATAATTTCCAACTATCGGGATATCTTGATTGCGATAGTGACAGATTGAAAAGATACAATAGAGGCTCCTCAAGAACCGATGTACAGTCCTTTACTAAAAATACAGGAATACCATCATGTCCACCAGATGATCGCGGCTTGAGGCGCCCCACTGCTCTTCCCAGATCGGTCCCATCAACTGCTACGATCGAAACGGAGGTTGCATCTCGATGACAATGTGCAGCTTCAGCAGCTATATCGGGGTTTAGCACAGGTCTATTTGCATGAAATACAGATGCAAAGTATTTAGCAAAGGCGTCGGCTGCTGCTTGACCCTTCACTTCAGCATTTTCATACATATATGTATCTATATTCTTTCTATCTTTTTTCTTATCTTTCACATATTTCCAGAATTGTGCCGGGTCATCTATGATATTTTTTTGTAGTTCATTCATGTATTTTTGATGTTCGAAATTAATCATTTTTTTTACTTTGTCTCTATAATACACAAACATAGCTTTGTTAAATTATTTGCCCTCTTTTTTGAATCTCTTATGATGAAAGTGTTTATTTTGTATATTTTTTATTATTTCTGCACTATACCATTTCGGATATACGTATCGTCGTCTAAGTGCTATTTGCCTTTTTAAAGGTACAAACAGATTTATTATTCCATATAACTTATCGTATAATAACTGAACAGCACTGTTGATATCGCTAAGTTTTAACAGGTCGGACCAGTCAGTTTCTAGCAATGTCTTATACAAACCCGGGAAATTCGCCTTGCGCCAATTCCAATTCGGACTGGTTCGAGGGCGAGGTGTCGCTTGGTGTGTGATTGATATTAGTGATGATGTTCCCGTGCGTGGAAGTGTTAAACTTATATCGAGCATAGGGTGGTACTTGTCAATTTTTACAAGTGGATCTTCATCGCGGAATAACGCCAACTGATCGGGTTCAAAATTGCCCAGCACGAGGTCAAGCATACCGTCATGGTCATTAAAAACCGTATTATATTGCATTAGCGAGCAAAAGTCACAAAAAAATTCAAAGTTTGTTTTTACATACGCACTGCAAGAGTTTAAATTGAAGTCACCTAGGATTAGAACATTAATGTCAGGGTAAGCACAAATAGCATTTTCTATACAAGTCAAAACATTTAAATATTGCTCGTCCTTATAGCTAGGAGGCAAATAAACAACACAAATTAACATTTTAACATTTTTATATGTCACAATGACGAATATCAGTTCCTTGTCATCAGTCATACCGACAATGTCCGTAACTAATTTAAAAGTATAACAGTCGCGAAATGCGAGCATAACTCCTCCCCATCCACAATCCACTGCTCTATCCTTCCGTATCACATGAAAGCCTAAAAGGGGAAAAGTTCACTGTCAGACACGGAACTCGTTAGAAAGGTCTCTGTTATAGCTATGACATCATATTGACTTTGCGTAACATTATTATAGAAAGTATGAATTTTCGTCCTCAGGCCTCGAACGTTTTGGTAACATATTTTCATCTCATGGAATCGTAGTCGACGCTTGAAAGTTCTTGCCTTTGGAGCGAAAGTTCTGGCGCCATGGTTTTACACATATGTCCTTTGCCCAGTTATCGGATGACATTATATTATCGGCATGCTTTAGTGGAACTCCAAGCTTGAACGACGCGTAGTGCCCACGTGAATTCAGTTTTTCAACCGTACACTCGTCGCTGCCACATATTGATTTAAGGTGTTCGCGTACTTGCTCAGCTGTGGTGCCTACCTGCACGTAATATAGGTGCAAGTATTTACGCCTCTCAGCGGCATGCAACATTGTAGAGCCGGGCGCCGCAGTGCCTCTGAGTACTTCAGGAAATGAAGCTCGAGACCGTTTGCGCCTTACTTCTTCCCAGTCTCCTTTATCGATGCCTTCCTCGTTATGGCTATTGATGTTAGAGACCAATGCGGATGGTTCTGTCTATAAGACCTTGGGAGTACTAAGGACGCGAGCCTCCGATAACGACTTCGTTGAACTCGGGCCTGTGGCCGCAGACTCGCTGTTTAGCTGAGGTGTTTGTTTGGAAGGCTTATTTTTAGAAGGTGGTTTATTTTTAGGAGATGGGCATATTGGAGTTCTGATAGATGTCGAGGGTTTGGGTAGTGGAGTTGTTTTGCTGGCCTCATTAATGTTAGATTTATTTTGTTCTTCTGATTGCAAAGTCTCTTTAGTTATTAAATTAATCTTTTCCAAAATTTCAGTTTTAAATGCCAAAAATTGTTCCACCAGTAATTTATTAATTTTGCTCAACAGCTGTGCTTCAAAATTAACTTGTAGGTTTTTTAATTCCCGTGTGACAGAATCCTTCAAATCATTCAATAAAATATTTTCTACTAACTTTTTCTCATTAACAGGTTGTACAGGTTGCACGTATCGCTGCTTAGTACGCATAGTCACATAATCCGGTGTCTGCATAGATATGTCGAGGCAATCGCTAGCCGTACTTGAATCATTTTTAAGTTGTTGACGCACTGGAGTAAGAGAATTATCTAGTTTTGGTTGTCTACTACGGCATTCCACACAGATCCAAGAAGTCTTAAAATACACCGACAGCGTTTTAAATATATCTGCAGAAAAATTTGCGCAAATAATATCAAAAATCTGCTTACATTTTGAACATTTCATATACGGGGGCCGTCTTCGCTTACTTCACCACGGCAGCCGGCGCACGGAGCTTTTCTGGATGCCATCTTACGCTGTCCGCAGTAGGTGGATATTGCAATGGCGCAGTCAGCGTTGACCGTCGGTAGCACGGTGGCGATGACTCACTGTAGCAGCGGGCGCTTCGCGGGTTGTCGTAGGTCAGGGTCAAACGGTTAAACAATAAATTTTAAAATGTTTTTGCCTATTTCTCCGGTGTTCATTGATGAAATTGAATTATAATTACACCACTAGAATTGGCACTGCAACAGCTTTGTGAATTATATACACACAACTTTTAAAAACAAATTTAAACACGCGTTATTGCATATTCTTTACGGAGCAAGTTTGCACGGATGCTTTCTTAACAACGCCTCGGACGAGAATCCATCCCTTGGGAGCTACGATGCCAAATGCAAACATACCAAACCTAGTTTGCCTTCACATTTTCCGTTGAGGTTATAAAGAGCATATGTTATTATTACAGTATAAAATGAAATTATATAACCTCAATAGCATAACCTTGAAGAAGGTTAACGAAGATGTCGGAACACGCTCGGATAAGGAGGAATGATCCAAAGAGGGTCAAATTTAGGAACTTATTGTGAAATGGACTGAACGCAGCCTCCACGGGAACAGCGACCCTTTGTATAGATAACCTGTAACTGCCGACGTTCAGCGTCGCGAGCAAATCAAGTCTATTGTTGGGACAGGGTTGGGGCAATTGCCGGGAATCCTGACGAGCCAGACGCTATTTCTCGTACGAAAAATAAAAATGTAAGTTATTTAGTCATTATTTCTTACAGTTTCAGAACGACGGTTTAAGAAAATATATTCCGCTCGGCCGAAGTTATGCCGGCCCTAAACCCTTTCCCTAATGAGTTTTTACCAAAATAAAGGTCGACAGCCCAATGGCTAGCGGTCACTGTTCGTTGAATGACAATTGTTATACCTACATGAGAAAAAGTTCGCCTTAATTAGCAGATAATAAGTTTATACTTCATTTTGGAGTAAACTTAATTAAACTGGAGTAATTTCTCTTTGAACATACATACATAGTATCACGTCTTTTTTTCTTGTGGGGTAGACAGAGCCTAGGTCTCTAAAACCTGAAGGCCACTGGGCATTAGGTGAAAAACGGAATCAAAATAGTGATTGGTTGCTAACCGCATCGCCTATTAACATGATTCCTCAGATTTTACCCATTCAATCTATCGGCTTTTACAATCTGGTACATTCTACGTTCTTTCTTTTCTCCCAGACCAGCATGCAAGAGTCTTTCTTTTCTTTGAAGCCTTCTGAAATTAAAAGAATTTAAAGAGGATAACGAAATTACAAAAGTAGAGATAGTAAAGATAAAAACTAAGAAGAACTAGTAACTACGGTAAAAAGCATCGCCGAAATAATAATGGAAGAGTGAGTACATCCGACGCAATAGTAGAAAGATCTTCCCTTTGTAGGCATCGAGCATACTACATCGCTCCCGCCTAACAGCAAAATGTTCTTTAATTATATGAATCCTGCCTGACAAATTATTATTCCTATTTGCTTAACAGCTTCTATCTGTAGCTGCACATTATTACTCTCTTTACACCGCCTACTCATTAGCGTTGCACGTCATGAATTCTGAATCTGGCAGCCGCAGCGCCCGGAGCTGTTTTTAATTAGCTTCCCGCCAAGATTTCTAAAAGAGAAGTCTTTTAAAACATAAGTATATTCACTGGCAGCATCATAATTAAATTTTGCTTGGATGGACACGTTGTCTTGGATACAAGGAATGTCTACATCGCCAGTGGCTTCATCCCGAAAACTAGTGCTGTTCCTGAGGGATCGACATTTAACGTGATCGGAGCCGTGGTCGGTCGATTAATTTCCTGGTTTTAATATGTTAAAAGAACTGTGGATATACCAAGTTTCTCTCACTGGAAGTTAAATATATCGAAATATTTAGATAAACTCCGCCGTCTGGCATTGATCCACCATGAGTGTAGACAACAATATGACAAGTTCAACGACCTTTATGCAGTGGTAACAAATAAAGAATAAATTATAACGGACATATCCCACAAATTGAGCTAGCTAATAAGGTAGTGCGGGAGCGATGTGGATTGAAAGATGATGTTGTGACCAATATTGAGAAATGTTAAGATGGTTTGGCCACATTGAAAGGATGAATGAAAGAAGAACAACAAAGAAAATATATAAAGCCAGTGTGAATGGGAATAATGTTCAGGGTCGACCTCGTCGAACGTACTGCGATCAGATTGATGACGTTCTTAAAAATGGAGCTGTTCGAAGTACCCGACACCGTAGAGCATGTATGAGGAGAGTTAATGAGTGTAGAAGAAGCTAGAGATATATGTCAGGATCGTAGCAAGTAGAGATCCATAGTCTCTGCCTACCCCCATGGGAAACAGGCGTGATAATATGTATGTATGTATTGAGCTAGCCCCTCAGTAAGTTGTGAACTTGTATAATAATAATAATAATAATAATAATATATGTTTATTTTCTCTTTAACAAAGATAAGCCTTAAAAGTATGGGTCCTAAAAACTATGGTTGTACAATTTGTTGCGACTTGTTCTCTTTGTTTGGAGACTAGTCCTTGAAATAGGTTCCTATTGGAACCTGTGCCACAAGTGACTAGGCCCCTCCCTCGGATCACTGAGTCTTACATACAGTGTAGAATAGTGTATCGTAGGATAGTAACTCAACGATACTATATTATAATTAAATAGATAAACATCCAAGACCCAGGTCAATTAGAAAAAGATCGTTTTCCATAATGACCTGACCGGGGCTCGAACGAAGCCACCGAGCTCGCCATAGTGGTAATGGAGGCAAAATTACAATGATTTTTTTCAGCCTGTCGTGCTGTCTGTACATCCATCCGCGCTTCGTTAAAACTTTACACAAACTACTTCGCACGTTTATTTAAAATTGTTTTTACATTTTTAAAGAATAGTCCTGAAGTAGTTGAAACCTGAGAGCTTTCTCTCGGCTGTAAGTAGGTTACAGCTCCGTAACTCACTAGAATTAAAATAAATAATATTTTTCCGAAATAATATTTATGACAGGCTTTCAAATCAAATGTGCAGACGTGGGTTTTGCATGAAATCAGAATAGAAAGAAGGAACATCACTGCCCCCACTGCGATGAGTGTCCGCAAGTGGTATAAAAATATCGCAAGCTCCCCACGAACATAGTCTTATAGACCTGGCCTCTGTCTACTCCGTAACGAAGAAAGACATGATAGCAAGAAGATGCTTATATAATTAAATTTTTAGGAAGAAGTATGAACCTCTGCGGTCCTGAACGACGCCTCGCGACTGTAAATAGACTAGTGGTTCTGCGAGAACAGTAGACCTCGCGAGCCCTTACAACCAACATCCACATTTTCCCTCCAGTGCTCTAAAATATATCTGTTACTGATATGCTAATTGACTAAAGGATGATTTCCTTCAGTTACTATTTCCCAATTCCTGCTGCTCTTAATTAGGTACCAGAGGAAACGGAAATTTAAACCTACATTCCCTTTACCAAAAGACCCGACCAGACCCTTTTTTTAAGAGAAAACACTAAGCTTGAGAGAATTGAAAAATAGGTATTTATAATATCTATTGCTGTCGCGCCGCGTGCCCAAACAAACCCCGCAGAGTGCGATAGAGATAACTGCAGCTCGGCCGGAAAATATTTATAAAAATTACACAAAATTAACGCTTCGTAGTTTGATTTCTTCTCCAAAACTTAACCGATTTAATTTCTTTTTACATTAAAAATTTAAAATAAGCTATGGCTGTGTTTCTGCGTTTCTTTTTCTTATATAATTGCCCAAATTTGTTTTCTTGAGTTTTGAACACTACGGAAATTCGCAACACACACAAGATTTTAACATACGGATTTTTTTAGTAAAAAATCATTACTCTCTTGGTACTATCCGGCGAGGAATCAGGGGACTACTCTTGTATGGAAACACGGCCCTTGAGCACCATGTTTAGTATGATTTTTTCTACACATTAACTAAGTTGGAGTGATCCTCTTCAAGATCGGAAATATCGGAATAGCGAACTTGGCATGGGTGGATAGGAGGCAAAGTTTAAGTACCCGGTTTCATAGTTGTTATGTTACCAATTGGCCAAAATTTTAATATCAAAATTTTAATAGGACGCTAATTTTCAACTATTATGGCAGACAAACATGCGAACTTTACGTTAAGAAGTGGCCGGCATCTATAAGCCCAGGGTTAAAGTCACAGGATAGCATGTGAATCTTTTTTTATTTCTTTTTAATTTTTATTTCAGGATTGTAAGTTTATTCAGTGTTTTCAATTATAAAAGTAATACGCAGTATCATGCTTTAAGCCAAAAAATATTTTTCATATTTTGATTTTTGTTCCTTAGGGAAAGTTGTTCAATTTCACTCCCTCTCCACTTCACGTACTTGAACTTCTTTCATAAATATACAAAAAATCGATTTCAGACAACTTTTGGGCAAATTGCCGAATATAAACACGTTCAAGTTTATCGTATAAAAAAGTTGTTCAGACAAAACAGTTGCGTCTTAATGAGAATAACAAAAAAGTCTAATGACATTTTTGATTTTTTATCCAAATAGCTGTGCTATGAGTTTTTTTAAGTTTCGGAACCCCATATATCCGCCATTTTTTAAAATTTCGAAAAACTGGCACGACGAAAAAATTCTATATAATTACCGAACCTGCTCACAAAATTTCATGAGAATCGGTTGAGAAATGCGACCTGTAGGCGAGAACAGACAGACAGACAGACAGACGGACAAAAGAATTTTGGGCCAGTGGAAACTGAGACGCTTCGCTCGCTCGGTCAATTACAGCTCCCGACTAACCGGCTTTGGAAAAATATGTGTAATGTAATTCGCCACTGATGAAAAGTGACCTTCAAGTGAAACAGTAACTAAACAACATGTTTTTTTTAATCTACTAGTTGTGGGCAATCCAAATGACGCAGACTACTTTTACCCTAAGGGTTTATATTACAGGGTTTATATCGCACACGAGTAAAGCTCGGGGAAATTGTATTTATAACGCGTTCTATTTCGCGATACCGTAAAAAGCGGTAAAAAGTTGTGTTATAACTACGAAATATAGCCCTCATCGACTCGCTGGAAAAATTTCCGGAAATAACTTTTCAACGAGTTTGCCGGAAAACAAACGGGATTAATGAATGGCACATTTGTGCAACACAGGCGTCATTTTCTATAACACTAGGTAGGTACGAGGACTTTGGGAGCCCAATACGAGTAAGCCTTATTAGCGTTTACGCATGTTACCAATTTAGGGCGTGTTCCCCACTAGGATTAGGCACCGCAAGTAGCAAAAAATATCTGGAGCTACATCGTGCTTCGGAAGGCATGGTAAGTGTTGGTCCCGGCTGTCATCATTAATGGCCGTCATTAAATAATAATAAATAAATATAAACGGACAAATCACACAGATTGAGCTAGCCCCAAAGTAAGTTCGAGACTTGTGTTATGGGATACTAACTCAACGATACTATATTTTATAACAAATACATATATAGATACACATCCAAGACCCAGGCCAATCTGAAAAAGATCATTTTCCATCTTGACCTGGCCGGGGATCGAACCCGGTCACTCCGTGTCGCAGGCTGGCGTGTTGACCGCTGCGCCACGGAGCTAGTCAAATTAAGCTATGTTAGCTTGAAAATCTAGTATTTGCCATACTAGATTAATGTAGATTTTCAAGCTAACACGGCTTGACGACGAACTTAGTGACTTACACACACACAAAAAATAAATTAAGGCACTGTGCATCAGACGAATACCGTAATGTCTATTTTTTCGTCGCGCAGTTAGCCTTATTTTTCACGGAATACTAGCATGAAAATAATATGAAGTACAGTTAAAAAATGGCGCAGACAAAGGGAGGCTTATACCCAGCAGTGGGTCGTGGAAAGCTGACGATGATGATGATGATGATAGTTCAAAAATCAAAATAAATGGTTACATCAAAATATTTTCAAAAAAATATTTAAAACCTAGCAAAATAAAATAGCAAGAAAGCTACATATATCCAGAAAAATTTTCGTCGCGAATTACTTGATATTTTCAGCGACAACTACCAACTTTTTACGTCTATAAAAAGTATAACTAAATGAGCAAAATGAATACCTAAAAAAATATTTGGCTATAATTATGGAATTATTAAATTAAAAGTGAAAGTTAACACGGAAATGGCCGACACGGGTTTGAAATGGGACTAGTGACAGGCGAACCGGTATCGCCACTTTCAACCGCTACAAACAGCTAAGGGATACAGCGCCTTAAACTAGATAAAACCCATGCTATTTTTATTAGTAAAAGATATAAAGAAATCCTACGATACTATAACTAATACAATTAAAGAAGAACAGCAAAAGGTCATAATGAGGAAGGTCGATCCTTAGAAAATATAATTTAAGTAAAAATACGATCCCGACAAATTCAAACTATATATCAGTAGGTAGGGTACGTGTTCGAAATAAGAGCTACAGTTTATTGCTAGATAAACAACAACATGGAAGATAAGGAATCCCAAAGTAAAGTGGCGGAAAACAGACACGCACAGCCACAGAACTTTATGCTCGTAATGATAACCCTAGATCTGAATGTCGTATCATTATATATAGTGCGATTTAATGATTAGAAAATGACAAAATAATTGTATATTACCAACTTACAGATGAATGTAGCAGCAAACTATTCTAATTATCGCGAACTGCTTCAGATTCCGAGTGCTGAACGTGAGTAACGAAAACTGTATCCGCGAGGTGAGGAGTTCCGTGTGATGGAAATTTATTATTACTTTCGTTTGTTATATAATAATAAAAGAAGTTTTGAATAGAGAAATATGTATAAATGATATTCCTATTCTTTCATTGGTTTCATTTCTTACACGTTCAAGCGATTTCAAACTTAAGTAACCTTTCAGTGAACTATAATAATTTTCGTGAACTATTTCTGTTTCCGGGAACGAACGGCAGTAATGAAAACTGAATTCGCAAAGTAGTAGATGAAGAAAAAAGACAAGCTATTTATTAGATACCACAAAATTAGCACAACAATCTTACACTTACATAACAAAAGTGAGACATGTACCAAATTGGTCTCCGTTCAGCATATGTCACGGTGTTAATCATTACGCTGGTTTTCCGTGGCTACCATATTTAAAAAAATTTAAGCACATAAAAAAATCACAACACAACCACCAATACGGTTCAGTGGCGCTACACTAATCGTAAAAAAGGTACATTAAAACTCGTAAAAAAGTGAGAAGATTCCACGTGAAGAAACGTGATCTCACGCTTAAAAAACGCTTGCATTGGAGTACCGGTGAGGAGTTACCGCAAAAGGGTAATTTAATATTACTTGCTATATAGAGCGTGTTCAAGTTAACGTTAAAACTGTTTCCCGTAATTGCATATATTATGTTAGTGCTGCTCTAATCCACAAACTAGAAAACATAATCATTCCAGAAAGTCATATTTACGTGAAGGTTTTATAAATATCCATCAACTGATGCATGTATACATGCATCGTAAGAAACATTGACATTAATAATATCAGTGAGAAGATAGTAACAACTATTTATCAAACTTAGTATGTCTCTTGCAGTAAATGAACTATCGTTCGCTCCAAGGTCACCTAGGAACTTATCCTACGATAGTCATTAGACTTTCATAGGATTAGTGTTGGTTCAAAACCTTGATCGTGAATAGAGACGTGTCGAAGAAACAGAGACTTTCTGAAGAAACAGAGATTCTCGAAAATTTCTCAATGATTCTCGCACATAAGACAAAGAAAAAATCTTATGTTTTGTTAACCTCGCTTTCGCTGTTATCGAAAATTTCGAGAACGACACATCCTTTATCATAAATGATGAAAATTACACGCGTGAGGTGAGGAATTTCCTATTGAGAGAAATTCATTATTACATTGCATTCAAGTGCGCTCCAGATCTCCTTATAATATATATATATATCTAACTTACCTTTTATCTTTCAATATCATCATCATTTCATGTAGGGGACACTGTAAATCGACCATGCACACCCTGGTGTCAGAGTTTAACGGCATCCGGGACCAACGGCTTAACGTGCCTTCCGAAGCACGGAATCATCTTTATTATCAATATACAGACAATGAGGTGATTCAATCCCGCAATGTCCTAACGAAACTGGAAACAACTTAACAAAGTATGCTTCCCGTGGAAATCGAACCCAAGACCCCCAGGTCTACAGGCAAACCACTGGACCACTGAGGTAGTTAGTTTTCAACTAAGTTATCATTCAATAAACAAAATTAAATATCGCAAAACTAAGTACTTCTGGTCCCAAAAACTAGGAGAATATTGAAAACTACATCCGTGAGGTGAAGAGTTTCCGTTTGAGGGAAATTCATTATATTTTGCTTTATAGCGTGCTCAAGCTCTCACGCTCGAGGCACTCAAACTAACATTGTATCCTACAGTAACTACGTGAAGGTAAATCAGTTTTAAAGCCATGACCGTGAGAACTATATCCGCAAGGTGAGAAGTTTCCGTTTGAGGGTACCTGCGTTAGAGCGCGCTTAAGATATATCTTTTGAGCTTAGTATATTATAGCGGAATATAGTGATAACCGTGGAACTAACTTGAAAACACTAATGAAAGTATTCTGCTGCTAATAACAAAGTTCCTCATAAAAGATAGATAGAGCACTAGAGGTTACAACTTTAATAACTACTCTTATTTATTATGAAATATGTTCATTTCATTAAGGTATGAAAAAAGCGCTGAAATTCTGTGGAAATAAGTTTCAAGTAGGTTCCGGCGCCAGAGAGCGAGTTTTTAATGGCCGCCATATTTATGGCTTTGCGTACCTTTTAACTTAGCAGCAATTTTATTTATAACTTTATTAGCATTCGCCCGGGCAGTTAGTTATAGTACAATAGTTTGGCTTAGGATATTAGGATCAGGACAGAACAGATTGATAAAAATATATTATTACTTTTTCTACCCTATTTTGTTTGTATGCAGCCCGACCTTCATACTTGATTAAAGAACCAGATCCCTACCAAATAAATATTTTTGGCATATTACTTCTCATGTAAATGTGTATAGTAAAAATAGAATATATATAATACTGCGCGCTTACCAGTAGAAAAAACTCATTTCATCAGTTCTCCTAACTTTACGTCTCTGACAGCCTACATCCTATATATCGTTGGTGTTGTATCCATCTCGAAAGAAGATCAGTATCGCAATTTTTGGTAGATAAAGCTAAACTGACTTCCAAAAAAGTTGGTGTGCTTAAAGCCAAACGATATTTCAACCCGGCCCATCGGTTGATGCTCCACAAAGCTCATCTACGGCCGCATATAGAGTATTATTCTCATCTATGGGCTGGAACACATGCTAAACGTGGCCTTCAGGTCTTATAGATCTAGGCTCTGTCTACCCCGTAAGGGAAAAAGACGTGATACTATGTATGTATGTATGTATGGGCTGGAACAACAGACTATCAGCTTGTCCCATTGGAACCTATTTAAAAGAGAGCTGTTCCAATTGTTCATGGTCCTCGGCTGAGGACAGCATTTTCTACATCATTTTTCATAAAGCAATAAAAAAAGTTTAAATAGTAGGCACTATCAATATTGCACCACGCGCCATGGAAACAGGATTCATAATCATGACCTCGAGGCCTGACGATCCACAACAACGCCCTTACTCAAGATCGTCTTTTCCTCGCGTGGGTAAGTTGTGGAACGAGTTTCCTTACAATGTTTTTCCCGAAGCTTTGGGTTTCTTTAAGCGCCTTGTTAACACTGATGACCTGATGTATCAGATGTCAATGTTTATAACTGCTTCCGGTGGACTGTAACGTCGGAAGCACAAGAAACCAAAGAAACTGAGCTAGCCAACACGTCTGCCAAGCGTAATGAGCATGGCAATATCCTCCCATGGTACTATACATCCTTGGGAAAGGCCTTTGTCCAGCAATGGACTTTTTAAGGCTGAAGCGATGAAGTGATGCCAAATGCGCTGGTCACCACTGTATATAAATCTTTCAAAAGGTGATTGAAGATTTTTTTTTTTCATTTACTTCTCGTCATAGGGAATCAAAAATAGTTGAGAGTGCTTTAAGCGTTACAAAACAAAATGCACTACATCATCGCAACTATCATTACCGTGTCGCAATGCTATTTTTATTTCCAAAGCACTTAAGGGCAGATAACAGAACGGAGACCACATAACTTCATAAATATACGAGAGCGGTCGGCGTGATTCACATTGATGGCGGAAAACTAATACCATGCAATATCCAATACGATACAAAGGAATTAAATCTAAGCTCATGTAAACGAGGCGTTATTATTCCGCCACATAGAACCGTATTTCATCGAAATTTTCCAATAAATGGGAAAATATAGTCCATTGTTTAAATCGCGGGGATGCAGCGGGGGGCGGGGAATGGGGTTGTTATTACACCAGTATTATGTTATTGAAATGTAAATCAAAGTATAGATAGAAACCCATATTATACAACAAGCGTGATTTTAATAAGAGCACAGAATTCATAAACATGAAAAACAACAGATGATCACATTGATCCGGAATCAGTAGGTTTTGCAACCCTATTACCATAGAGTATGGTTGAGCCACGGCAAAAATATTTTTTGCTGAGTAGCATGAATAGGAGGCTCCTCCGGGGTACCACATTCCACACTCTCACACAAGTACCACACTCTCACAGAAAATCGTCGTTGGTGTACCGCTAGTATGCCGCTTCTATGCTTCATTCGGTGAGTGGAAGAGCCGGAAGCCCATCATTCCACCCCCTCCCCTCATTCCTTCCCAACTCTTTAAAAGGCCGGCAGCGCTCTTAGTGTTGAAGTTATCCATGGGCAGCGGTGATCACTTACCATCAGGTGACTCGCTTGCTCATTTGCCGTCCTAAAAAATATGCCGCACAAAAAAAGAGCAGAAAAATACTGCGTACAAATGTAATTAAGGAATAAAATGGTACCTAAAAGGTTTCTGCGCCCATTTTGTAACCTAATAAAACCGGCTATTTTCGGCCACCTTCACACACGAAGGGTTTTAGTCTCACATGGTGCTTAATGTACAATATTTTTACGAGGCTCTTACTTATGAAACCTGCACTTAATTTCAGATTAAGACAATAGAAAAAACGCACATTTTGTGTAAATTTTAATTAAGCTCCAAAGATACGGACCTGTGACAGACGATCAGACACACAGGCAAAAAAGACTTAGCAACAGGGCCCCGTGGGTACTCATCGGGTTCGGGAGCCAAGAAATTAAAATATACCTAATATAAACATTCAGATTCGAGGCAAAAATAGACACAAATAACCCACTCAGACAATATCTACCAAGGTAACCAATTAATACTTAGTGTTGTAAAAAAATCGAGTCGGGAGTCGAAATATTCTGACTCTGCTGTAAATCACAAGACTCAGCTCATAAGAAAGACTGCACTGCTCGATGTGTTAGTTATACTCAAGCTTCCGTTATAGGCTCGAGTTCGGTATAAATTCTCGAGTCTAATTATGGACTGAGTCGTGCCGAGTCTGGTAAGTAGCTATTAAGGGTGGTGTGAAAAAAAATGTAGTTATTTGTAGTGTACGTACCTATCATTAATATCAAATAAACTTTTGAATTATTGTATCTTGTACTGGAGAGTTTGTTGAGTCGATGTATTTGGTTTGGTATTCGAACTCGAGTTGCTTCTGCGACTCAAGTTCTTAGTCGACTTGAGTCCGTGCTCTGACGACTCGTGCTCGACTCGACTCTGACTTTTAAATGTCTTAGACTTAGTATGCAAAATTAGTCAAGTTTTGCAAATGTAGACTCCCGGACTCGAGTTTTTTACAACACTATTCATACTACATTAACCTTCTACGTTACACGAGAGAAACCTCATTGAATCGAAAGAAATATCGTTTGTGAGCGTCCTGTCGTTGCTAAGTGGAGATTGTCCGCGTAATAGATGGTTGTTTTCGTCGATCCGGGTCGTAAATCAGGCGGCGATACAAAAACCGGAAAGTTGCTATTATGGATACATAGATACGTAGATTAATGGTTTATTTGTTTCGGCGATAGGCACCGTTAATAAAAACAGTTGGGGTAAAGTTTGAAAAAGTTGTAAACAATGCTCTATACTTATTTTTAATTAAAATGTTTATTATCTTAATAATTATATCAGGTATTTTAACCTGTCTGATGTATGTGTCTGTGTGGATTTATTTTCAACGGACGTTTTTGTATTTATAATATACGTTATACTCGCGACCCACCCCGGCTTCGCACGGGTGCGATATATTTATACATTTCCTCTTGGATTACTCTCTATTTATTGCAAAAACCGCATCAAAATCCGTTGCGTGGTTTTAAAGATCTAAGCATACATAGGGATAAACAGCGGGAAGCAATTTTGTTTTATACTATGTAATAAACTCGAATATGAGTTGTGTGTGTGTCATACATTAAGGTCAAGAAAATGGCATAGAACCGAGGGACATGGTGGGTACTCCGATAAGAACACAGTTCTTAAAATTAAAGATAGAAAGAAAAAGCGAGGTGATATGCTCGTCCGACACAAAGGGAGGATGTTAACCATACCACCCCGATTGTTTATTTTTAACTGACTTTGAAGCTAGCCCCAAATGAGCTCCAGTACATCTTTTACTAATCCGACTAGTATTGAAGGCTAGCATTATTGTAAAATTTGTTTACGCGCTTCATAACTACATACAATCAGATGAATAAAACAAATTTGGATTTGAGCTGCCTGTTACTTACCAATTTTTGTTTTTCAAGCAACCTCAGACGGCGCCGTGTGTTCGGCCTGCGAAAGAACTTTTTACCTCAATATTAGGAGGTGTCGCAATTGCGCGTTTAAAGAGTACCAACAGCATTCACCGCACTAATTCCCGAGCTGGTGTTCTGCAAAACACCAGAGTTTAGAGCCGCTAGATTCGAAGGGTAGGATTAGAATTAGTCTTGAATTTTGTCGATTAAACAAAGAGAAAATTTTCAAAATGGCATAATTGGCACAATAACTTTGGAGTTAACTTTGATAAGTCTCGCGGGCTCTTTAGCTTAGAGCAACTAGTGCTAATGTAGCTATTAGGCTTCGGGAATAAGATAATATTTAAATTGAAAATATGTTATGAAAATATTTCGCCACAGATAGGATTTGAACCTACAACCTTTAACATCTGACCCGTCGACGCTCTCGACTACTCTCAAATCATTTCATATTATACCGAACATTGTAATGCTAATGAAACAATTAATTAATAAGACTAATATTAGCTTTTCATTTGTGCCAAGGTAATATAATAGATCAGAATCCCTGCGAGACGCGTTGTTTGCAAATATGTATAATTAATACACCTGTGCGCGCGATCATTGCTCAGCAATTAAGTAGAATTACTTAGTTTGGGAACTAACAACTAAATTTTAATTGAATGTAAACCAGCGATGGGCTATTTACTTGGTAAATGTCTAGACACTGCAAGCGATGTTTAATTAAAAAAATCCTAACTAGGCTTATGAATGCGAAAGTGAGTTTGCATATTTGTTTGTTACCCTTTGAGCTCTTAAATACTTTGCATCATCACCATTTTCTATTATATAAGGTCAATTTAAATTAAGCGGAAATGTTTTAAATTCTAGCACCCATAATCTAGACAAATGCTTTAGAAGCAAAATAAATAAAATCGACACGCTAGTTTTCGAGATATCTGGACCTGAACATTTAGAAAAATCACCCTGTGACCAAAAAAAACACTTTCTTGGCCAACAAATTTTTACTATTATCTACTGTGGATACTACATCACTGCCATCGGCAGAACAGGTGACTTATCGATTTTAATAAAAAAAATAATTATTTTCTATCATCATCATCATCATCATATCAGCCGCAAGAAGTCCACTGCTGGACATAGGCCTCCCCCAGGAATTTCCAATACGACCGGTTGGAAGCGGCCTGCATCCAGCGTCTTCCTGCGACCTTAGTGAGGTCATCCGACCATCTGGTTGGTGGATGTCCGACGCTGCGCTTGCCGATACGGGGTGCCATTCGAGAACCCTTCTGCCCCATCGGCCATCGGTTCTACGCGCTATGTGCCCCGCCCACTGCCACTTCAAAGAGCTAATCCGCTGAGCTATGTCGGTGACCTTCGTTCTCTTACGAATCTCCTCGTTTCTGATTCGATCTCTCAGAGAAACACCGAGCATAGCTCTCTCCATAGCTCTTTGAGCGACTTTGAGCTTTCTTATGAGGCCCATAGTAAGGGACCACGTTTCGGACCCGTACGTCATCACTGGTAACACACATTGATTATAGACTTTCGTCTTTAGGCACTGAGGTATTTTGGACGAGAAGACACTACGGAGCTTCCTGAACGCTGCCCAGCCGAGTCGGATTCGACGAAAGACCTCGTCCTCAAAGCTGGAGCTTCCAACCTGGATCAAATGACCCAAGTAGACATATCGGTCCACAGCTTCAAGGATGGAGTTCCCAACAGATACTGGTGAAGGCACAACATGGACATTCGACATTATTTTCGTCTTGTCCATGTTCATTTTAAGGCCCACTTGTTGGGAAACTCCGTTGAGGTCATTGAGCATAGTACTTAAGTCCTCCAGCGTCTCCGCCATAATAACGACGTCATCAGCAAATCGAAGGTGAGTGATATACTCGCCATTGATGTTGATGCCAAGTCCTTCCCATTCCAGGAGCTTGAAGGCATCCTCCAGAGCAGCGGTAAACAGTTTCGGAGATATCACGTCTCCCTGTCTTACGCCTCGCTGCAATGGTATAGCCTTCGTGTTCTGCTCCTGTACTCGAACTGACATACAGGCGTTTCTGTATAAGCACTTCAACACTTCGATATACCGATGGTCGATGCGGCATCGCTGAAGGGACTGAAGCACGGCCCATACTTCGATCGAATCAAAGGCCTTCTCATAGTCCACAAACGCTAAGCATAATGGCCGGTTATACTCTCTGGTCTTCTGTATAACCTGCCGCAGCGTATGGATGTGGTCTATGGTACTGTAGCCTTTTCGGAAACCGGCTTGTTCGGGAGGCTGGAAGGCATCGAGCCTGTTCGTGAGACGATTCGTGATCACCCTCGAAAACAGCTTATAGACGTGGCTCAGGAGTGTGATGGGTCTGTAGTTTTTCAGTAGAGTATTATCACCCTTTTTAAAGAACAAAACCACCACACCCCTTTTCCACGCCTCTGGCGTAATTCCCTCGAACAGAACGGAATTAAAGAGCCTCTGAAGGACTTTCAGTACCGGCGTTCCGCCCGCTTTCAGAAGCTCTGCTGTAATTCCGTCCTCGCCCGGCGCCTTGTTGTTCTTAAGCTGTTTGAGGGCAATCCTAATCTCGTACAGGCTGATGTCCGGGATGTCTTCGGTATAATGTCGGGTTAGCTTGGCTCTTGGATCTTTGGCCAAGCTGACAATGGGTTTGGCTATTGAGGTATAGAGCTGTCCATAAAACCTCTCAATCTCTCCCAGCACCTCGGCCTTTGTCGAAGCCACACCGCCGTCCTCCGTCTTCAGCTTTGTTAATCGACTTTGCCCAATAGACTCCACCCTTGCGAACACTTTGGAGCCTTTGTTTTGCTCTATCGTCTCCTTAATACGCTCGGTATTAAAGGAGCGACTGTCGTGCCGCAAGGATTTTTGGATTTGTCTATTGAGCTGTCGATGTACATCCGCGTCATCCGAGGTCTGCAGCGGCATGGATCGTCGCGTGGCCATCAAATTTAGGGTCTGGGGTGAGATCTTTTGAGATTTATGTTTGGGGCGGGACCTAAAAAACTTCGATCCCACCTCCTGGACAGTCTTTACCAACCCATTGTTTAACTCGTCCACTGAAACGCAATCTTTCAGGCAATCGAAGCGATTCGAGAGTTCCAGTTGGAAACTGTCGACATTTTGGATATGGGTCGGTGATGGTCGGAGAGAAGACTTCATCAAGCGAGTCCTCTCTCGTCTGAGATTGATATTCACGATGCCTCTCACGATTCGGTGATCACTACCGATTTTAATCCTATTGATCACAGAGACATCGTTAAATATCTCTCTCCTCGTCGACAAGATGAAGTCTATCTCGTTTTTGACAGGGGGTTGGTCCCTTCTGCTGGGTCCCATCCAAGTCCATTTTCTATGAGGCGGCTTCTGGAAGAAAGAGTTCATCGCATAGAGTCCCTCTTCTTCCAGAAAATCAGCCAGCCTATGACCCCTGTCATTCCGGTCTCCATATCCAAATTGTCCCACTCTGGACTCTCCATCGCTCCGCTTGCCAAGTATTGCGTTGAAATCCCCCATAACAATCGTATAATAGGTTTTAGAAGCGTGTATGGCCCTACTGATGTCCTCATACACCACTTCCACCTCTTCATCTGAGTGTTTCCCGGTCGGCATATATACCTGAATTACCTTCAACGAGTATCTTTTAGATACTCTGAGTATCAGGTATATTACCCTGCTGGAAACACTATCGATGGTTATGACGTTGTTGATGAGGGACTTGTGGACGAGAAACCCGACACCATGCTGTGACTTTTTTAAGTCACCCTCCCGGTGATAGAGTAGGTTACCAGACTTTAGGGTTGTCGTGCCCTCTCCTTCTCTTCGGACTTCAGACAGACCCATTATGTCCCATCGTAACCTACTCATCTCCTCTTCCACTTCCTCGACCTTCTCGTCTAGCCTCATTGTGCGAATATTGTGTGTTACCAGGGCCAGTCTCTGTTGGGGGTGGTAGCCGGATCTCTTCCGGAGATTTTTCGCACCCCCTGCCCCGCCGTTACCGTGACCGCTACCGGAGTCAGGAATAGCGGGGCCGCCGGGGACTGGGGGCCTTGGTGTATTGTTTATATTCATGAGGGGTATTGCCGTACTCACCACGCTTGGCAAACGGGTTGGTGAGCGCAGCTAGTTTGGCTTATATCGGTTCCGATGCTGCTGCCCATCGAAACCACTTTGAAGCGTGGGAGGGGAAGGAATTTATTGTGCTAAGGGAACGGGAAAAGGTATTTGGGATGCTACTTGCTCGGAAGGATTGGGGATAAGAAAGTAGCAGCTCGGGGAGGCCGGGCGCGCGTACCCGATGTCATACGTACAATCACCGGACTGGCAATTAAGTATGACAACCCTGGCCATAGCTCATTTTAATTATTTTCTATGAAAGCATGAAAAAAAAGTAGATCGTCGATTTCTTAAAATTTGCTACTAAAGCATTTCTTTGACCTATGAGACCCAGCCCTTAAAATATTTGCCCCTAATTCAAATGAACTTGTATATAGTCAGGACGATATCCAGACTCTCTATTACGAGAGCAAAGCGCGGGCTAAAGCTTGTGTATCTACATTTGTGTAGCGCGTCCGGCATGTTTGCAGAAAACCGGGTGGATGACTTCTATGTGCTGTAATGCGCAAAATGAAGGCTTCCTTCCACTTGAGGCTCCTGAAGTGTAAAAATTTTATAATTAAATAAATTTTTTTGACTTGCTATATGTATGACAAAAATTTCATTGCATAAAAGATGGTTGACATGTTTAATTTTTCTAGTTTAATTTTTTAATTTAATTTTAATTTTTCTAATTTTAATTTATATACTTTGTTTTTATTTTAATTGTAATTTAATTTCATTAATTTAATTTAACTTCATTCATTTTATTATATCTATGTTATATATTAATATGATACTGATTAATATTTTCAATGTATATGTAAGATATGGGACTTAGTACCTGAAATAAATGATTTATTATTATTATTATTATTCTCCTTATTTATTTAATTTCTTAGTTCTAGGTTTTTATAAAACTTATATAAAAAGTAAAATATAAAAAAATATCATACAAAAAATACAACTTTTATAAAAACCTAATCCTAGAGGTCTGCCAGCAGCGGGGCAGGGCTCAAGCTACTGACAGTTAAGGCTACAGAGAGAGAAACCTCCTGACGATGCGCGCAGTGTCCAGGAGTACTGCCTTCTGTATCTGACCCTTGATCCAGCCATCTAGCGAGAGCCTCTTGAGGTGTTGATCGAGGCTCTTCGCTATAAGACCGTTCGCTGAAACGACTATTGGGACAATGATCGTCGAATCCACATCCCACATAGCGGTCACCTCGTGGGCCAAGTCTAGGTACTTAGTAAGTTTGTCCTTCTCGGCCTTCACAAGGTTCTCGTCATGCGGGATGGTGATATCGATGAGCATTGCCTGGCGCGTCGATCGATCTTTCAGCACGATGTCAGGCTTATTGGCAACAATAGTCCTATCCGTGATAACAGATCGATCCCAATAGAGCGTGGCACGACCATTTTCGAGAACCGGCATTGGTGTGTACTTATAGTACGGCACTTCGGAATCCACAAGCTCATAACGAAGAGCAAGTTGCTGGTGGATAATTCTGGCTACAAGGTTATGTCTGTGCAAGTACTCTCCGTTAGCCAGATGAGAACAACCGGAGATAATATGCCTGAGTGATTCGCCAGGACGGCGGCATGCTCGACAAATGTCGACCGTACCGTCCTTCAGGATATATCTCCGATAGTTGTTCGTCATCATGACTTCGTCTGCAATTGCACAAGCAAAACCCTCGGTTTCTCCAAAGAGGTCACCAAATCGTAGCCAGTTTACCGACGCGAGCAGATCTACATCAGGCCCTGTTAAGGCCCGGTAGAACCGCCCGTGCAGCTCCTTGCTCTTCCATATGTCCCTGTGGTCTTCGGTGCTCAGCACCGTTGGTCTGTGCCAGTTCTCGCTTGCTAAGGAAAGCGGTGTAAAGCTCCTATCTACTGCAACAACGTCGCGATGCATCCCACACTCATTTTTAAGGAAATAATCCCTAAGACTGTACACCTCGCGGTTATGGAGAGTCTTGGCGTTCAAAAATCCACGACCTTCACACTTACGTGGGATGTACAGTCTCATAACGGATGAGCGTGGGTGAAGCATGCGTTGCGCTGTCAGCTGTTGACGGACCTTCCTATCCAGGGCATCTAACTCAGTTTGGGTCCATCTTAGTATGCCAAAGGAGTAAGTGAGTAGGGGCATTAATATTATTATTAATATACATATCAGAATCAAATTCTGCTCGGCTGAGATAGCCGGTAATAATGATAAACACGGACCTAAGTCAAGTGAGTATCATGGTTTGGGGTATCTAATTGAAGGAATTTTCTGACGATCCTACACGTGTTCAATATTACAGCTTTTTGCATTAAGATGTAAATGTGAGATGGGATGTCGAGTTGAGAAATAGATTGATGCAATTGCTTTGGTATAACTCCCGTAGTTGACAAAACTATTGGTATAATGGTTGCTTTTCTTAGATTCCACATCCTGCATATTTCATCTTTGAGATCTGTGTACTTACTAAGTTTTTCTGATATTGTGGATTGTAGATTGTGTGTGTTCGGCACGGCTATATCAATGATGAAAGCGATTTTATTAGTTTTGTCAATAACGGTTATATCTGGCCTATTAAAATGTGACGTCCGGTCCGTTAAAATGGCTCTATCGTAATATAGTTTATAATTGCTATTCTCAAGTACGGTGTCGGGGACATATTTATAATATTGAATAAATGGCTGTGTTATTAGTTTGTATTTGTGTGCAAGATACTGATGAATAACATTAGCTACTTGGTCATGCCTGAATTTGTAGTCTGTTTGAACTATTGCTCTACACGCTCCTGTTATATGTTGGATCGTTTCTGTGGCACTGTGACATCGCCTACATGAGTCTACAACTGATGGAACTTTCATAATATGCTTTCGGTAGTTTTGAGTTTCCATTACCTGGTCTTGAATGGCTACCATAAAACCCTCAGTTTCCGGGAACAATTCGCCACGCTTAAGCCATGCGTTCGATGCTACAATATCGACGTTGGGTTGGCATAAGTCATGGCGATGTCTTCCATGTAAGGACTTTCTGGCCCATTCATCTATTTTAGTCAGTCTGTCTGTCTGTGTTTCACTTTTCTGTGGCGACATATCTTGTAAATTAAGAGGTGTGTTTTTAAGGTCATTTTGAACAATAGCATTGTGTAAGGTTGATGTGCCGGTTTTAGTATAAAAATACTTTCTGAGAGATTGAATTAGTTTGTTGTGTAAGTTTGTTAAATCTATTATACCTCTACCTCCATCGTTTCGTGATAATGTCATCCTTTGTATACATGATCTCGGGTGGTGCTTTCTGTGTCGTGTCATAGAAGTATTGATAATTCTTTGTAGGTTTTTTAATTCGCTTTTTGTCCAGGAAATGATGCCAAAGGAGTAGGTTAAAATTGGGATCGCGAAAGTGTTTATGGCTTTGACTATGTTTCGTGAGTTTAATTGTGAACTAAGTACTATATTAAGACGGTGCTTAAATTGTGTAGTGAGCAGATTTTTTGTTTCTTTGTGGTGTATCTCTTGAGATTGTTTATATCCTAAATATTTATACGTATCGTTTTCACCAAGAGGTTCTATTTGTTCACCAGTGTTTAAATTATGATATATTTGGTGTTTTCGTCCTGTTTTAAATGAATTTACTTTGCACTTATCAATGCCAAATTCCATTCTAATATCTCGTGAGATAGCTTCTGTAAGATCGGCTAACTGATGTAAATCGGATTCAGTAGATGCATATAGCTTAATATCATCCATGTATAGTAAATGATTCAGTACAAAGTTGCGTTGGTTATTACCGTTTTTGTATTTTAAATGGTATCCTAATTTCTGTGAGTTAAGCTGATTAGATAGAGGATTTAAGGCCAGACAAAACCATAATGGGCTCAATGCATCTCCTTGGAATATACCGCGTTGGATTTTGATACTGTCCGTCTTATCATTGTCTAGTTGAAGTCTAGTATCCCAGTTCAACATAACGTTTTTCAAAAAGTTGGTTAAAGTAGGGTGAATTTTATAAATATTCAAAATTTCTGCAAGCCAGGAATGAGGAATGGTGTCATACGCTTTTTTATAATCAATGTACATTGTGTAGAGGTCCGATTTATTTTTATGTGCCTGTTTATGTATGATAGCGTCTATTGTGATTTGTTCTTTACATCCCTGACTAAAGTTTTTGCAACCTTTCTGTTGTTCTACAAGTATTCTATTGTTCTCAATATGCGTGTAAATGGTTTGTTGAATGCAAGAGGTTATGATTTTATAAATGGTTTGTAAACATGTAATGGGTCTGTATTTGGAAGGGTCTGAAATATTGTTTTGATCTTTGGGAAGCATGTATGTAATGCCTTCGGTGATAAACTTTGGTAAGTTTTGTGGATTTTTTATGAAGTTATTAATGATGTGATAGAGGAATGGGTGAACATAATTTAATTTCTTATACCAGAAGTTATGAATATGATCTGAGCCAGGTGCTTTCCAACTATGTAGATGTGTAATTGTGTCTTGAAAAACTTCTATTGAAATTGATTCAAAGATCATCGGTTCTACATTTTCATTTTTGTGGGTTTCAAATGCTATCCATTCTGCTTGATCATTATGTTGGACGGGATTTTCCCAAATACCAGCCCAAAAGGTACGCAATTCTTCCGGAGATGGTTTTGTTTGACTATTGTCATTAGCGGGATGAAAATTTGATGAATTATTCCTAATAGTACGATAAAATTTCTTTTCATTATTTTTAAACTGTGAATTTTGGGTTTTACGGAGTGTACATGCAATATACCTATCTAATCTTATGCTCGCTACGTTAAGTTTCTGTTTTAAGGTATCTAAAAAATGGTGAAGTTCTGAATTAGGTTCTTCGTGTATGGAATGAATGCTATGTTCTGCTATTATTGCGTTGACATGTTTTGAAAGTCTACTAGTTCTATTTCCGTTTATGTAATGTGTCATTCTCCCTATTTGAGCTCTTAGTTTTTCAATTCGCTTCTCAAGTCGTACTTGCCATTTTGGTTTAACTTTTCGCCTATTCTGATTCCCATTTTCAGCAGGTGATTCTTTTGAAACTTTGGAACCATTAAGTTTTGCTATTGTCCAAGCTGCAGAATAAATAATTGTATGCAATTGTTCAAAATTGGTTTCTTTATTTACATATTCTGGGAGTAAAATAGTGTTAACATAATTCGTTATTTTTAATAACTTTTTACTGGTTCTTTGTTTAGGAATGAAAGGCCTACTAGTTGGATGTGTATCTGTGAAATGTTCCAGAGACTCTAGAAACATTTTATCTATGAATGGTTCTCTTTCTATATGGTCATATTGTAAATTTTCTTCTTCGTTTTGTACTGTTAAACTATTTAATTCTGTCATTCCTAACCCTTGAAAAGCTATTTCATGTGTAGTCGTGTAAGTTGGTTCTGGTGTGTGTGATATGTGAGATGATTCTGGCTGCATTGTGGTTGTGTTTTCTGTTAGTGTTCTTGCTACTTCATTGCGTATTTGCTGTAATCTGTCGTTACTAATCATCTTATTGTTCATTATAACTCTTCTTTGGTCAGCGATACGTTGTTCTGAGAAATGTGCTATATTTGGGTGTTTTGAAATAATTATTTGATGCAGCTGTTGTCTATAGGCTGATTTATTGGTTTCTAATTGGGTGATTTCATAATATGCACGTATTATAGATTCATTTATTTCATTACTCCACCTAAATCTCTGATTTGTGTTCTGTGTTCCTATGGCGTTATTGTGATCTATTTGTTCGGTCTGTCTGTCAGTGTTACGTAAGTATGTTTCGACATTATTACGAATTTCGTCAATTTTTGCTGGGGATAGTAACTTATTACGGATAATAGCACGTCGTTGATCTCCAATACGTTGCTTGCTGACCTGCATGTGTGGGAATTTTTCACAGAATTTTTGATGTAGTTCGGATAAGTATGTTCGAGTGTTTGTTTCTAAAAAAGTCAGTATGAGATATGTACGCCAGATAAATGTATTCATTTCATCATTCCATCTTATACGCGTACAAGAAGGAACCTTAGCGGGTGCAGTCAAATTGTCTTCAGACACCTGCACAACGTCCTCGGTTGTAGGGTAAGAAAAAGTTGATGATTTGACTGAAATTGGAGAAAGATCTTGGTTGCTGTTTAGATACGAGGGTGGTGAAGATGGAAGAGAGGGAAACAATGATGTACATGATGATGAAGGTGAAATATTGTGATTGTCGGCTGTAGTATATTGTTCGAGGGGAGCCCGCCTGCTCAGCCCCCCGTCGCCAATGGTTCGTATACTGTGGCACTCAGCATCGGCTCCAAGTGCGCCCCGGCGACCCCCGGGCAGCGGCCGTAAATTATACTTACTTTTACAAACTTTCTTCATGTTTAAAACGGGTAAAGGTGGATAGTAAGAGAGGAAAGTTGGGATCGTTGGTAGGAAAAGGCGTTTTTATTTTTTTTTTATATAAAAAGGGTTCATAGATGGTAAAGCCCTTGAAGTATTCGAATATTATTAGGGGCATTATTATTATTATTATTATTATTATTTAGATGCTTTTCTCACACATCTGAGTTGATTGCATGCTGAGTGTGGTGAGTTGAGGATCGTAACTTGTATTTTGTCAGCAAATTGATCCTCAACTTTCCTCATCACCACATCCTGTATAAAGATTGTAGAACGATGAATAAAGCAGTCTTCATCCCAGCCTATCACTTTTCTTTATATTACAGACAAGGGAAACGCCGCAACGTGTTAGACATGAATGGAGATATCTCCAATCGTGTCTAACGTACTGAAGATGGAAAACAGAATCCTTACTCGAATTAACATGATGTCTTAGATTTTCGCTCATTCCCTGGAACGGTCTTCGCGGGAAGAGAAGCAGCTTGTACATTCTACGCTATTTTGTAAAACCGGTTCCTTTAGCCGGTGTAGAAGGTCAGGTATTTTAATAAATACTGAAATAATAAACCTCGTAGTTTGTAATAAACACTGCAAGTTTCCTTTTACCACAGTTGTTTGTTTAGAATAATCCACATTCCGGTCGTGTTTATGATGTCGGCTCGCTCGCGGCAGTACAAGAGCTGACACAACGAAACGTACCCGGACCCCGCCCCCTGCGAATCATATTGTCGAAGTCAAATGATATTTGGAGAGAATAACATTTGCCTCCGACAGTCATTCGTTCAGAATATCATTCCGTAAGGAAACAGCTGACTCTGCTGTTGAAGTGTATTTGATTCTAAATCCGATGTCTTCAAGCTTGTGTATTTCGATCAACTTTGAGAGATATTGTTTCCGAGATAATAAAACGTACATCATTGATACGGAACAAGTATTCAAATATTACTTGTAACGCTTTCATTTATATTTTTACTAGATGTTGCAACGTCGATTTCAACGTCAATTTCCATTTAATAAGGCAATTTCATCAACATGATTGATTTAAACACATATTGTGCAGTTGCTTGGTATTAAATAACTGCACACTATGTGCTCAAATCGTGTTGATGAGATTGAACTTTCAAATTCATATGACTTTTATTTAAGTAAATAAGGAAAGAGTAAAAAAGAATACGCAGATTACAACAGAACAACTGTTTTGGAATCCATTCAGTATTTCTGGAGATAATGCAGACCTTTATATAAAGGCCACACTGATGGTACAGGCCATTATTTTATTGCGTCAGTAGATTACCTCAGTCTGCTCTGGTCAAGTATGGCTCCGGCAGGGTAGAGAGGGTCATGCTCCTGCAGTGGAGAATAAAAAGACCTGATGATGATGATAATGATGATGATGATGATGATGATTACTACGGTTTGATTGACACTGAATAATGAAATATAGTTTAGTCAGTTTACGTATCTGCTCCACAGCGTATTCGTTAAGGCCGCTTGCTGTCATGAATAGCCCAGCAGAGGAAGTCTGAAAATCTGTTGATAAGGGGCGACATATTCACACTTACAGGCTGTCCAACAGTATGCCGCTATTAATACGGAGACCTTTACGGAATGGCCGTAGTGTGTGAAAAGGCCGCCGATGTGTTAATGTCTTTTCGGATAAAAACAGTCGAAAATATCTGTCAACGTAGCGAATTTAATCGTGATATCTAGAAAATTTGAGTTCGTGAACGAATAACCTACAAAAAAATACACATATACTTTTAAGTAAATAGGGTTAATTGAAAACAATTTTTGCTTAGTAATTAAATACCTATATGTTACTGTGATTTCGTATGAAAGTACAATTCGCGGTGAATAGATATTTTTCATTTCACAATCGGCACTGCCTTACCGACAAATTCGTTAAGTAGTATAGTAAGGTCGATTAAGAGAAGTGAGAGAAAAGAAGTTTTTAATACGGCGTTTAACCTGTTAAATCGGTATCGTAACGATCGTTATAATTACAGAGACAGTCTGCAGGAGTGCTATTTTTACGAGCGATTTCTTCATACAAAAATCTAATAAATACCAATTCTTTTAAAAATATTACCCCATGTTCGATACTCGGTTATTGATCGGTATCAAGGAAGGAGTCATCATTAAATTTAACAAAATTACGGTAAAACAAATATAACAAATATTAAAGGACAGTACTTATCTCTAACAAGAGATAAGTTATGACGTTAAAGGGCATATTTTAACGCAAGCGAAACCGCAAGCTGAAGTAAAATTATTTTTTCTTATTCTTTATCGTGACATCAACATAAAAATAATGCAAAAGAAATTGTTACACCGCGAGTGAAGTGTTCAACGGCGTTGAAAAAGTGCTGTCATTCGGTCTCCGGACTAGGGTCTGGAAGTGAGGCAAGAATGCGTGCAAAGGGCCGCCGTATATCATCCTCTCGTGTCATTAAGGGCGCGGATAACCCGCATATTTCATCTCGTACACACGAAGGTATGTGCTACTCGTCTGTGGATACACGTGTGGGAATAATAGGCACGTAATAACATTGGGATGATAAACAGGTTCAGACTCTCCGTTCTGATGATGACTCAAACATCTTGTGCAAAAGCATACCAAAGTTGATTCATTTCTTTCATGTAAATGTATATTGGTGACAGAGATTAAAGCTGCCTAAACGTATATGACATAGCTTAATGACGGTCATCAGTGATTACAGCAGGGACCAACGGACAATGACATCTAACTTGCCTAGATAGAGGCGGCACGGGACTTAAAGATGCCTAAATTTAATTATTAAGTTATTTGAAGTCTCTTATTAATAATTATCTGACCTGACCTGGCTTCGCACGGGTGCGATAAGTTGTACATATAAACCTTCCTCTTGTCACTCTATCTATTTGAAAAAAAACCGCATCCAAATCCGTTACGTAGTTTTAAAGATCTAAGCATACCTACATAGAGACAGACAGACAGCGGGAAGCGACTTTGTTTTATACTATGTAGTGATAATGATGTTTAACTACCAAAAACTTGCCGCTCACTAGTAAAAGTTTAAAAAGGCGAAACATGTACTCAGAATGATGAATACAGTCAGTGGATTATATTGCACAGTTCCCGCGCAGCTTACCCCCGCACCTCAGACTTGTATTGCGAGTGCTATTGCTCGGGCTCTAATGTGCTCCGCTTCAGTAATGGGTTCAATTTAGATTACCGCCGCTGACTGCAGCCGCGCGCTCAATGGCTTTTTTATGTCTCTGGCCTCAGAACCCAACACTGTTTCTTCCATTCCAGTGTGTTAGATAGAAGTTAATTCTAGACACTTTATACTCAGTAAAGTTAGAATCAATTTAATTCATTTTTAGTACAGTTTTTAAAGAATTTTAGTTAATTATCAGTTTTTGTGTTTAGAAATGTAACTGTTCTTTATTCTTAATAATATTGTAATAAAACATTGTGTAGTAAAACTACTAATTACCGCCAAAAGTGGCCTCTTTTGGTTTACCTGGTCCAAAGCCCCTTAACATTTATTCGTTAGATGGGACTAAGTTCTCTTAATCCTACGGTAATTGCTGAGATGAACTCAAACTCAGGCACCTATGTAAATTATGTCTACAGACAAAGCGTCTGGCAGGAATGCTTAGCTAACCTAATCTTCGCACAAATGGAAAGCAAACATTACATTACCGCCAGGTAATAGCTATAACATTATCAAGAAATTGAGAAAATATTTCACAAAACATTACTCCCACATTTCCAAGTAATACTCGGTCACGAGTATTATTTACGCCAACTGTCTTATTTTTACAAAGATAATAACGTTTTGTTATAAAGTTGCACAATTTTTGATACATGGAAAAAAAGAATTGAGACAATGGCCATTTGCGAAATTACAATTTAGACTAATCACACTGCAGAAAAGAAAATATTAATTCTCTGAAAGCGTTTTTGTACACCAGATGCTGCATTTCCTAATAGCCGCAGTAGTAACGGCTTTGTTTTTGTACAAGACGGTGGCGCCGGGAGCAATGCAATTGAGATAGTGTAGCTAACACGTGCGCGGCATTATGATCGCGTACGCTAGCTCGTTGCACATTTATAAGAGAAGCAGCTGGCACCTGGAATGCGCCGGCTGTTTCTTTCGCGCAGTTTGTTAAAGTCGATTAAAAAATAAAAGCAGAAGAGTTTTAGGGCACAAAAGTACTAAAAACTGCTAAATAGTGAAATTTTCTCAAGGCTAAACTCATAATTTTTATTGGTAGTGAATATCATTTAAACAAACAATAGTAAATTGTGACGCAAGGGTCTATTATAATACTTTTAAGTCTTTTTAGTTTAGAGTGGAATAAAGAAGACTACAATTCAGGTGCTTTAGAATCCCGAGCGTAGCGAAGTATTCAGACAATGTTGCCATAATAAATGTAAGCAGCTAGGTAAACTACAAAAATATGCTTCGAACTTTTTGGTCACGATAATTTTTGGAACCATACGTTGTTCACAATTCAAATTCTTCTTAGTCGTACTCGTATGGGAAAGAAAACGTATTTCGGTCCCTGTTTTCAGGCAAACACTTTTTGTTTTTGAATAAGTAGATGAGATGAAAACCATAAATCTCTCTATCTTTATCGCCGCCTGATTTACGATCCGGATCAACGTAAATACAACCATTATTACGCAGATAATCTCCACTTAGCAAAAACTCAGGACGGCTGAAACGATATTTCTTCCACTTCAATGAGTTTGTCTCGAATCGTATCTCGTATGGCATAGAAAGCTAATGAGATGTAGTTTGAAGTAGCTATACAACGTGTTATGAAAAAGCGCAAAAACTAAAATAAATTTGTTCAGACTCTCAAATTATAAATTTAAAAAATATTTTAATTACACTGTGTTTGATCATTAGCTAATTCTACTGTAATAGCGTCACGCGAAGCTGCAACGTCGCCCTAGATCGCGCGTAATTACCATAGACATCTCAATTCGCAAGAAAAAATACATGTCATCGTAAATAATCCGCAAAAATAAAATTTAATGATTTATACAGCGTGTAATGACCCTCGACGTTCCCATAAAGGGGTGACTCAGACCATCAATATAAACAATTTTTCCTATGGGACCATTCAAAAGAGTTCAGCCGCCCGGCCCGTTTATATGGGAATGTCGAATGATTTTTTTTTAGGTCCCAGCTTTGTTCCCTTTGGAAAATTGTTCATATTGATGGTCTGAGACACCCCTTTAAGGGAACGTCAAGGGTACATTTACACGCTGTATATTTTTTATGATGACACCAGTGTTGGCCTCTTACACAGAAGTTAAACCTTATTAAATCTATCTTAAAATGATGAAGTTGGAATTTATATTTATACAAATTACATATTACCTTTGTACAATTTACAAGGAAGTTTAATAATCATACAAATAATAAAAATGCGCAAATAATTGACCTGTTTAATTTTTACGCTTAACGGCTAAACCGATTTAGATGAAATTAATTATATTTACAGGCAGAGACCCTGGAAACTATGTTTTAAATAGAATACTACGATTTAGCTTAATTTGATAGTTAAAAGGTGAAAAATTATTCAAAGTTCAGCTTCTACGCTGAGGAAGTCGTGAGTAGAATGTAGTACATATTAGAGAAGTGCAGTTTGCTTAATGTATACCATAGTGTAAGTAGTTTTCGAATGGTAGAAACCGAGCAGCGTCAGCTAAATGCCTGTAAGTAATTAATATGTGCATCGGAAACTCGAGACGTGTAATTACTTAGTTGCGCTAAATTGCAACCGTGATACTCTAAACAATGGAGGTTTCAATGCGTCTATCGATTTTCGACGGCAATGTGGCCGAGTTTTCGACATCAAAATTTGAACAGGGGAAATTCGGGCATGGCCAAATTTTTTTGTAGCCGGCTTTCCACCTAAGCCCATTGACGGCTTTGTGGCGCAGTGACTAAATCGGTAGTCTGCTACACGAGAAACTCTGGTCACGGTTCCCAGCGAGGTCGAGTGCTTGTTCTTCATTTTCACTGGATTAATCTGTGGTCAGTAGACCACACAAAGTAAGACATTATTTCTACATTTTCTATAAGAAATAGATATTGATATTAATTGAAACATTATTTCCTGAACCTTTGTCTGGTAGCGGGACAAAATAGCTTATAAAATAAGATGTAATTAATAATGTGTATATATAACTAAATATTCTGTGAATAATTCAAACGTCTACCTGTTGCCGTTATCAATATCGAGCAAAAACATCACGTTTGTTGTAATGGAGCCTCCTTAAATACTTATATTGTTATTTTTTAGTATTTGTTGTTAAAGCGGCAACAGAAATACATCATTTGCGAAGATTTCAACTGTCTATCACGGTTCATGTGATACAGCCTGGTGACAGACTGACGGACAGCCGAGCCATTTTAATGGGGTCCCGTTTTTACCTTTTGGGTAAGGAACCCTGAAAACTATTTCGACGTGAAAGTTGTGTTGTGTATTATATATGTGTACACTGTCCCATAGGACAGTGTCCAGTCGTCGAGTGATTCATTAGCAGGCAGCAATAATTTATTTTGGGCAAGCAGGCAGGTCGGTGGCCGCAATGTAATTAGATTCATTTAATTAAAGAAATAAATACTCTTCGTAGGACGAAACCCATAGATATCAGAATATTACTAGATAAAACCACTACTCTACGTCGTAGCTGGTGCTACGACTAGGTGTGTGTCGTAGGTCGTAGGTACTACGACACGGTGTAGCGGATATGTGGCAGTACCTACAACACACACCTAGTCGTAGCACCTAGGTAGTAATGTGCCTATGGGAGAATAGGTGGGTTTTTTTTTTGCCCGCGAATTTCTTACCTTCATTTATCAAATTATAGAGAAATTATCGGGAATTTTAACAAAATCTCAGAAATTTTCTTGCAAGATAATAAAATAATTTTGACGAATAGAGAATATATCTTAGGCGCATCACTATTACGAAAAACTACACCGCATCGTAGCACCTATGACACAACCACTGTGCCGGGTCGTAGCACCTATGACACAACCACTGTGCCGGGTCGTAGCACCTACGACATAACCACTGTGCCGGGTCGTAGCACCTATGACACAACACTGTGCCGGGTCGTAGCACCTACGACACAACTGCTACGCTCGTCATAACAACTACAACATAACCGCTGAACCGCAACCGGACTTTCTGTTATATTCTAAGAACTATTGTACTCTATTTTAAGTGAAATAAATATCATTATCATCGTCATAGTAGAACCCACGACAAAACCGCAAAGTCGTAGCACCTAGTATACAATAACTCACGACACGACTGAAGTCAGAAATGAAAAATTAGGTGAAACATGTTAATACGTGGCAGTAGAATTCGGTGAATGATGAACATCTATATGATATAAGCTATCATATAAATGCTGCCCGCATTCATTTCGTGCGAGCAAGTGGTTGGACGAAGTGGAACAAAAGCTCACTGGCTCTCATTCGATTATGCTGTTCATTGTTTTCACTCGATTAAGAGCTCGATCGGCTCGGCTTAGTAGGCGCACGCGTTATTAACGCTCACGCATGTTACGCAACCATGGGCATAGTTACTACGTGGATTGGTCATCACAAGTGGCATACAAATATCGTGTACTCTAAGAGACACATCAGGCAGTGTTATTGAGTCACAGAGACTATTTCAACATTAGTCACTGTTGCTTTAGAGACCATTGCTAGACAATTTGATAAGAATATCTTTAAGCTAGCGACTTAATTATTAGTAGATGACAGATGTGTGCTTTTAAACAGCTCGATAAAAATCTGACCACAAAGTTGGACATTTACACGTGAACAATCATGGACAGTTTAATATTTTAACATTCTTATTGTTAGCCGTTTTAGTTGTTGTACATGCATATTTTTGGATGTCAACTGTTGGTAATTCTTCTTACTGGACATTAGTCGTGCAAACTATTTTTAAGATTCACCATATTCTGTTTCTTTTTTCGGAACTTCAGTTACAGATATCATAGACTTAGTATTTTGTTTAAAGTGGATTTTTTACTAGAGTTTAAGTGTCACTGCCAGACAAAGTTTCAGTCGTGGTAGAGCCACGCTACCGGCAAAATGAATTGCTTGTAGCATGCATGGCTCCTCCGAGGAAGTACCACACCCTCACAGAAAATCGACGTCTGAGTAGAAGGTTTACCGTACGGTGAGTGAAAGAGCCGGCGGCCCATCCTTCCCCCTCCCCTCCACATTTCCTGAGCCCAATTCCTTGAAAGACCGACAATGCACTTGTCACACCGTGGTGTTGCAGTTGTCCATGGGCTACGGTGATCTCTTACAATCAGGTGACTCGCTTCCTCGTTTGCCGTTCACAAATGCGTAAACTAGTGTACAGCATTCAATCCTGAATACAGAAATGGTTGTTCAATCATATCTTATTGATTATCTGTGGTATGCACAAACAAGCCGCGTGAGCAAATTTTCGGTGATTGATTGGCGGTTATTCGTGTATACAGTAAATCAATCCCAAACCGCAGCGTTTGCGAGCACATAAAGGAACCATGAATCAACAATTTATCTTTAGTTTGTGTAAATGCCATCGGAGCCATCAATAGAGCGCTACTTCGATAGCGAAATTAAGTTATTAAGTTTGGGCACTCGGGACAAGTAAGTGAGACATAGTTTGTGGGATAAAATCAGACTGACAGACATTTTAAGATGTGTCGATCATTCCACACCTGGCCAGATTATCTTTACAGCCACTTGGGTCCGGAGTTTGTTCAGCACTTCCAAAGGGGTCAAGGTAGATTGGCCAATGAAGTTGGCTGCAGTGTGATGACAAAATGAATCACTAATACGGCTTCGTACTCGTAATAGCGTACCTCAGGCTCCGATGCGCCAAAGCTGAGATACGAATTGGGACAACGCTCCGGTGAGGAGGAATTTTTATAATAATTTAGTGTCCTAGTCCTGGCCCAGCGCCAACGAAGGTGATGCTTTTTCTTATTATACCAGTCATGAGAATTTTTTATAAATACCTAAACCTAAGATTTGTTATCAATAAATGTCACTTGCAGTTCAATTTTATCGTATTACAAGCTTTTTCTAAACTATAAAAAAGCATGTCTCGTGTCCTGTACCTCTAAATGTTTATCTACCAAGTTTCATAAAATTCAGTTCATTCGTTTAAAAGTTATAGAGGAACATACATACATACAGAAAAAAATCTAAGAATCGTCAATTTAGTTTCAGTATCATGTATAGAGCTCATGAACACGATATCTCTGAAAACAAAGTTACTTACTCCACGACCAACCCTTACAGATTTATTATTAGTATTGATATACTTCGTATCAGAGAATAATTTATGGTTCTCAGGTTATCTTACGGGTCAGTGGGAGAGTAATGATAGCCATTGCATAAAACCCTTTCACTGCGGGGTGTTTTTTGATAAAAATAGATGAGGCCGGTGAACGCAGGGCACCGCTGCGTCACGCGGCTCCTACCTGCAACCCGCGGATGATTAATTATGACGCCAATATCGCAGTCTAAACTGTACTACTGAATGGTACGTCTGGTCCGACGGAACTGTACTATGTGTTACTCGTATCCCGCCTAAATATGTTCTCGTCCTTTACGTTTTATGCTTGCTGTTATTAGTTACTCGCGACTACTACTTACATAATACTCGTAGTAGTCATTGCAAATTACCCTTTTATAATACAACTAGCTTTCGTCCGCGGCTCCGCCCGCGTCACTGTCGATCCCTTGGGAATAGTAATTTTTCCTAGGATAAAAGGTAGCCTACGTCTTTCTCCGTACTCCAGAGAACTTTGTATGCAATTTCATGATGATCGGTTCAGTAGTTACGGCGTGAAAGCGTTACAAACAAACAACCGAAAACACTCACTTTCACATTTATAATATTAAGTAAGGATTTGATGAGTTCGGTGAACGCAGGCGCTGCAGCGCACTTTATTCTTTTTTACCGATCATTAATCTATGAATTAACAACTTTTCAAAATAATTTAAAACGTTTTTTGAATTAATATACCTAATAGTTTAGTTATTAATATACATTTAAATCCAATAAATGTATAGTGGTATTTTTTTATTAATCCTTACTAATATTATTAATGCGAAAATGAGGATGTTTGTTTGTTACGCTTTATACTGAACTGATTATCATGAAATTTTTTTTAGTCTCGTTGCGACCGCGATGGATGTAACTCCATTGAAACGTCAACGGAAAAAAATAATAAAAAGGTTGAAATCATAGACATACCTTAGACTTTCAAAATGAAAATGAGTAGTACGTCATTATACGGCTTCACTGTGCTTTAGAAAGAGAGATAAGACTGCTGACAGCAGGCCCATTTTTAATGACATTTGACATTACCTGGGCACAACAAGGCCCGCTGAATTTGAAAAGGAAATTATTTTACCTAAAATATAAATAATCTTTTAACTTACACAATAAAATTAGGTAAATACCAACATGGTGTCTTGTGCGGTTGTCGAGTGCACTACAACCCGTAGGAATAATCCTAGCAAATATACATTTCATCAGTAAGTATACATTTTTGTCACCGGTATAATTTCGGTAAAAAACTCGAACAGTTTTGATTTCTACTAGGATAGTATTGTTAAGTATGCTTCATAATTGATAGGAAAATGAAAACATTTAAACATAAACGAGAATTAGCGAAAATATTATGTAAAGAAAGTTCGCACACGTTTGCACTAGTGCTTGAAGTTATTCATATTTTATCGACATCGACAATAGTTTCGATTGCACTCACTGAAATATTGTTACTTGATATTTTACCCGACTGCGTCCGGAGCAGGTTTATTGTAGCTTTCACGTACTTATATGTATGGTATGCTATTTCACTCTTCCATACTGTTCAGACAGAAAAGAATAAATCGTAGAATGAACCGACTGCTTCTCTTCCAAAAAAATCTTGTAAAAGCCGATCTAGGAAATGGGCAAAAATCTGATACATTATATTAGTAGGAGATGCAGCTAGCAACCCATCAATATTTTGATTCCGTGCTGAACGTGGCTTTTGGGTTAGACCTGTCTACCTCGCGAGGGAATAAAAATGTAATAGTACGGATGTATCTATACATTTTATGGTACGCTCCATAGCCATAGCCCAAACTAACATTATTGTTTGTGTTTTATTTATTGCATTACAGTTTTTAATAAGAGCATAGCTAGTAGAGCATCATTAGCATACTTTGAGTACGATAACCAATTTGTTAAATATTGCATTGTTGTAAATTGCTATGAATAACAAGTGTCATGGTTGTATTGTTTCTTTTAATTTTTAACTTGCCCATTGAAGTTATTCCAAAATTAACGTCATCATCATCATCATCATCACCTCAGCCACAAAAAGTCCTTTGCTGGACATAGGCCTTCTCCAAGGATTTCCAGTACTATAATTGGAAAGGTCAACTCAGGTCGTCAGACCACCTGGTCTGTGGGTGTCCAACGCTGCGCTTGCTGGTACATGGTTGCCATTCGAGAACCTTTCTATTGCATAGGCCGTCCGTCTACTTCACGTAACGATATCTAACAAAAGTGTGCTCAAAAGTATTTTCAGCTAGATCCTTACGTCGCCGTATATTTTTTTAGAATCTATTTGTTATGCATGTTTCTTATTCTTGCAGACTCGCGGGTGAAACTATTCACATGGACATAAAAAAATCATACAGCGAATCTTTAATAAACATCATAGAGTTTATTCAGGTACGACTAACTAAACAAATTATGTTTATAGTAGCCTGAGCCTGTATATCAGGTGTGAAATATGTTTGTATACTTATGGTTTATTTTTCGTAAAATATTTTGATATGCATAGTGAAAATGTACGTGTTATATATCCTCGGTGGGGTCATTTCGTCTGTGCACATGACAAATTTTCCCTATAGGAGCAATACTAGTTAAAATACATTGCTAAATCTATTGATTGTCTGGTTAAGTTATTTTCTTTTTATCTATTATTATTATTATATATTATTAGCTGACCATTCAAAAATGGGCTGATTTGTTACCCGACTTCAAAAAAGGACGAATACTACGAATACATACGACTACGAATTCGGCCGTATGCCTTTTTTAATCGCATGACTGTTTGTGTCCTCATAACCGCATAAATCTTTTTTTATATAAAACGGTATACTTTCAAGTTTTTTCCATTTAAATTTTATCAAAATAAGTTCTGTAGTTTGATTGAAGTCGGTTTTTTGTATGAAAAATATTTAAACTATTATTTATGTGTCAATAAAGAAATGAAAAAGGTATCTATGTTTTATTTGCTGTGTTTCAATGGAAATAAATTATTTATGGAAGTTCATTGCCTTTTACTCTTTGTGAAGTTTCTCTTCGGAAAATGTATATATCCCTGTAAAACTGTACAATTTTGCTTCTTTTCTCAATGGGAAGGTATAATGATTTGACTATCGATACATTGA
The DNA here is from genome assembly GCA_947532085.1 of Elegia similella. NCBI lineage: Eukaryota > Metazoa > Arthropoda > Insecta > Lepidoptera > Pyralidae > Elegia > Elegia similella. The sequence goes on from OX383942.1 coordinate 569,846, forward strand.
CATACACCAGGTACATTTTAGCCAAACACTACTGAATACATATGCAAAATCACACCCACAACTGCATTTCAAAATCGGTCTCGTTTGACAGCATCCGTTTGGATCTCTATCCGTCAGGATTATATTATATTATCTCTATGGTTGAAATAAATTGAGCTATGGCGTCAAGTTTTCTAATTGGTATGTCCAATCATAGATAAAAGTCCTACTTTTCTCAAGGGAAAATAAAACAAATTAATAATTATATATTAAACAATTCTAATCTTTACATAATTTACATGATTTTAGGCGTTCTGTCAATAGATGTCAACACATTGATTAAGACGTCGATATCACGAAACAGTAAGTATAAATAGGTACTTCCTCCATTATAATTACTTGTCAGGTGATGAGTGATGATAGTCATTGCACATCACCCTTCAATACAGCGCGTGATGTAAATTGATGAGGCTCGTGAACGCAGACCCTTGCGTCACGCGGGGTTCTACCTGCTTGCAACCCTGCAATGATTAATTATGACGCCGATATCATAGAATAGAAAGGATATGGTGTTGTACGAGTCGAATAAGGGACAAGCATAAGAACTTTTTAACAACTAAAGCGTACTCGAGGAGTTGGGGACGGGGAGGTGAACTATCGCCAAATCTTTACCAAAACTTTATATGGATGTTAAGTCTCGACAGTTCTGAATTGCGTACTGTTCGTTTTGATACTAGCCTGTCCAATTGATATTTTAAAATCCCGGCAATCAGCGTACAACATACTCGCCCATCAAACAAAATCATCGTCAATCAAACAAAACATACTCTTAATAAATTAAGAAATAAAATATGGTGAAAAAATTTCATGCGGGCGGGACCTGAACCGGCAACCTAGGTCTATGTACGACCTATGCTCTGCCATCTGAGCTACCGCACAATTCAATCTCGGCGCCGAAATCCTCCAACATATCCCATAAAACAGTTAAAGCGCAAGCAATGTTTTGTAAAATGCTAGTTGTGCTTACTCTGGCATCTCGACCTGACACAGCTTTAAGGTAGACTTAAGCGTTCTGCTAGAAAAAGCCTGATTTACTTTAAAATATGTCAGGTTATTTTTAGACTGAATAAGCTAAGGGTCTCGGGCTACAATAAGTAATAAGGTGTCCGAAAAACTGGCTGCTCTGTCCAACCATTCACTATAAAGATTGGAATCCCTAACTGGGCTTGTAAATATATGGGACCGTTCAAGTATTACGTAAGCAATATATCAGTTATTTTCCATCCCCTCCTCCCCCTTGTCAATCAAAAGTAAAAAAACGCTTTTCCCCCTTCCTCCAATCTTACGTAAACATTGGTATAACATTTACAAAATATTGTGCTTATTTTCAAAATGTTGCTGACGTCATCACCGTGCAGGCACTTCCACCCCCTTTGTCAGCAAAAATAAGCCTAGCCCAGACCCCCCACCCCCCATTCGCTGGTATTTTAATGATCCCTATAGAGTGATAAACAGAAACGCAATATTCATTTGAAGGGCATACTCCATAATATTTAGCGACTGGTTTCTTAAACTCAGCAACCATGTGGAATTCTTAAGTAATCTTACAATACATAAAGCATAAAAATATAACACTGCGTCGTTGCGGCGCTATAAAAATAAATGTGGAATCTTTGTATTATCTTTTGGGCTCCTCTACTTCCCGATGCCTTTTGTCTTACGGCTTTAAGCTCTGTCCACACTGTAGGCAATAAAGACGTGGCACTGTATCTATATCTGTAAAATATGGAAAAATAACACGTTGTTTTTAATACCTATTATTAATGACATTCATTGCAAAAGCTCCGAAACTTTCACAACATGTGCTCGGGAAGGGTTTATGAGGAAGTAAATGTGACCCTTATTATGTTTGAGGTCTGTTTATAATTTCAGGACCATGTTTCAGTCCTTTTCTGTTTCCTAACCTTTAACGAACGGGGCGCGTGACTGGAAAACCTACGTCCAATTACCACGCCCTGTGGCTGTATGTACACTGTGCGCCATCATATATACTTTTAACATATGACATTACAGCCATCACTTCTTTATCCCTTACAGGATAGACTAAGCCTGAGGCTATAAGACCCAAAGGCCCGTTTAATCTTATTGGTGGGCGTATAAGTAGAAAGGCAGAAACAAATCTGCGATGGGTCGCTAGTCACATCAACTATTGACATTATTCTTTTTCTCAGCCACTTTCTCTATTTTTTGATTATATTACTTTACGATTTAGACAAATTTCGATAATCTGAGGAGTCATATGTATAAGCAGCGTCAATTATATGAAGCTAGCAACCGTATTTATGATTATTTTACTTTTCCACCTTCGCTAAATGTGACATTTAGATCTTATGCCCATTGGTTTCGTATACCCCGTAAAAAATACAGACGTGATTATCCGAAAACCGAAATTGGTTACTTGTATGTCGTCTGAAAATCAATAAACGCAGTTTTTACATAATTTTCCGCAGACCATTACTGTCAGTAGGGGGTCCTACTGACCCATTCATATATGACATTTTCTGTAACACGCCGTATAATGGCAATGGAACCGAATTTCCCCGGCCACAAACGTCGAGCCTGGCCACGCCGATCGTTAGCGGTATAGCAGCGGCCACAAACGGCCGCGTTTATATCTATCAGTGCGACCGTCATCGCGCTCACCGAATGTATGCTGTTAATTCTCGCAATTTCCTGGTGTCTATGTCTGCACCGCTAATAATATGATTGTACTGAAATCCCAGTCACATGCGAATATTATTCGAACGGTATAGTACACTTTATTCATTTTTGACATTCGAACATTTTTCACATTTCTTATATTATATTCCGTTTACGCGGTAAAGTTGATAAGAATTCAGAATTCCTACTTTGATACACTAAACGAATTATAGCTTTTTTCTTAAGATAGTCGCAGCAGCATAACTTGCTTCTAGACTTGGCGTTTGATTATATCAAACGAAAGCTCCTCCGTGCTTCGGAAGCTACGTTAAGCCGTTGGTCCCACCTGTTGTCATCTTTGATGGCGGTTGTTAAGCTATGTCAGATGCCTTAAGGCAGCTTGAACAATATGACACCAGTGTTGGCCAGTTACACACACGAAAAACAAAAACAAACAGCTTCAAAAGGTCCAAGAGATTTGCGTTACAATACTTATTGATTCGCATACGTAGCCGTTCGAACGGTGCAGAAATCTACTCCTTAGTGACACTAACTTTTGTGCGGGTAAATTTTAAATGTCCTTTTATGTGTGATCACAATAAATACAGAGTGTTACAGAAAGGTGAAATAATAATATTTGAAAGACATGCTCAATCCCCGATATTGAAGAACTTTTTAGATACTTATTTTCTTTCTAAATACGAAAAAGTTTTGGTCTTTCAATATAAAGTGATGATTTTGTGAAGTTTCTACATTTATATTATGTTTTTGTTTTATCTATGCTCTCTGAGGGTTATATTGACGTTTATAAAATACACTCACGAAGGACGTCACAAAACGAATGGTAATATAATTCATCAAATTAGGATTAGCGAATTCTACTGCTTTAACTTTGCTGCGATGACAATTGCTCTCGCATCCGCAGGAATAGCTATATCGAAATTGCTCGGAATAAAAAAATATACTCCCCATCACTTCTACACTGAGAGGAAAACCGTCGAAAGCTGAGGTTTTAATTTATTTTCCTTCTCTTGCTATAAAATCCTTATTGTTATCAGCGGTACGGTTGTTGCCACCTACCAGTGGTACCAGAGTAGGTACCAGCTTCAAAAAAGGAGAGAGTTTTTAATTAGTCTTAATCTATTTTCTTCATGTGTGTTACTTCATAACTAAAAACATAAGGGAAAAAATCTTTAGCGGCGTTGTGCTCTTTTTGGGATGGGTAAAAAAAATTAATTCGTGTCAGGACATGTGTCCTGAACGAAAATGCGTAAGACGGACACGTGACCTGAGACCGCCGGCGCGGCGTAGGAGAGGAAGTAATATTCCCTCTCTTTCTACCGCGCGGAGTTTTCACTTCTGCCGGCACTACCGGAGTTTTTTATAAATTGGAAAGGTATATTTCTAGTTGGTTCTATTTAAAATTGGCTCAAATATCATTGAAGTTGTTTCTTTTGAATGTAGAGTACTTAGGTATTATTAATTTATTCAATAGGCCACTTCTCTCAAACCCGTCACTAATACAAACACAATATTTCCACCATTTAATAGACGAGCTTTTATTACATACGTTGTAACTAGCCTGAGCCGTAAGAGATTAAGACGAGATTATTATCTTTCTATAGCGCGTCCACGCTTTATCCATGGCTTAAGTAAACAATATTACAGTTCAGTAAATCCATAGGGAAACATGGTGAAATATCCTTACCATAACTTGGTTTGAAATATTTCATTCAAGCATAATTTTTGTTCTAATGGTTTTGCGATTGATTATAAAGTAATATAATTTAAATGTCAAGAAAAAAGATTGTCCTGTTCGGGTTTTTGTTGAAAGCTCCTGGCATTTACCTAGTTCAGTATAGCATTCATGATCATCAGTTTCGAGTAGGTGCCACGGTCAATCGACCATGCATTTACCATATAATAAATAAATAAATAATAAATAAATATATACCGACAAATCACACAGATTGAGCTAGCCCCAAAGTAAGTTCAAGACTTGTGTTATGGGATACTAACTCAACGATACTATATTTTATAACAAATACATATATAGATAAACATCCAAGACCCAGGCTAATCTGAAAAAGATCATTTTCCATCTTGACCTGGCCGGGGATCGAACCCGGTCACTCCGTGTCGCAGGCTGGCTTGTTGACCGCTGCGCCACGGAGCTAGTCATAGTCATCATATATAATAATAACGACGTGTATTAGGTTGACCTCCAAAAAATACCTACCGCGGTAGAAACGATGGGTCCTGGGGCCCGGATGTAAATTTATTTTTGAAAGACACACCATGCGTCTCATCAACGCAACTGGAGACCCAAGAGCTGGCAGTTATGTTACTCAGCGGATAAGTCTCGCAATTTAACGAGGAAACACTGCCAGTATTCTAGGATCGTTACCTTGATGTGGAGCGTTGAAGATTTATTTTATATTTATGTTAAATGGATATTTTTATTTGTAAAATGTGCTGTTTAAGAAAGAAATGAATTAAAATTAAAAAATATTAGAACCAGTTAGGATAATATTTAATATTATGTATTTTCGATGTAAAATAACAATTTGAGATCTGTGACGTATCACGTACGTAACCCATCTCGGCAAGTACATAAGTAGTACCATGCGTGATCAGCATAGAAAACGCGTCGCGACGTGTCTTACGCTCGGTATAGTCCCCAGTATTTACACTGCCCCTTGCTCTAGTCACAATTAATTATATTTAATATACTGGTCTATATCCACAGGAAATAATTTATTACGACGACGCAATCTGTCTCGACAAGTACGCAGTGACGCAGTATCGCACGTGATTAGCATACAGAGTGCGGAGTATGTTTGCTTCGATGTTGTATCCAGTATTTACATACATAATATCACGTCTTTTACCCTTACGGGATAGACAGAGCTCAGGACTCTAAGACTTTAAAGCCACGTTTCGCATTCGTGGTCAAAGGGTTAATAAGTAGCAGCTTGAGCAATAGTCAATATTCTGCTATATGTTAGACCGAAAATAAAGAATTTACCGCAGCATTTTGTGCTAATTGTGCAACAAATGCAGTTTTTTAATCTATTCAACCAGATATATTATGTCTTCCTGGATTATTTTTGTTTCAAATAGAATTAGATAAACATATGCGGATTCTATCACCATCTGAGCCGCAAAATGTCCAATGCTGGATATAGCAGAGGGCTTCTGCCAAGAATGTCCAATCAGATCCATTTAAAAGCGGCCTGCATCCAGCGGTTTCCTGTGGCTTAGGTAGACACACCTGTTTGGTGCAAAGATTATGGTTTGATTAACCAACACTGCATATGCCGATGCGTCCAGTTCTTCTGTTTAAAGATAGCTCTTTATGTGAGTGAGTAATAATTGTGCATGAGTGCTTATTTATTAGTAATGACCTTCACTCTTTTACAATAGGATTCATTACGTATTATTCATTTCATTCTAAATTCATTCAATCATTAACTGTGTCTCTGCTGGGAAGGTCTCCTTCATTTATGCTCTGTGACATAAACAAAAAAGCGAATCATCCTCGAACAACGTCGGTTCTCAGCTAGTTCCAAATCGTTGTGCGTGTCGCGACGAACAAATTGATCCCTAACGAGCGCCGACCTTCATCGTACCGAATTATTATTTCTTCAAACTTCTTGTTTTATCGACTTACTGAGTTGTTAGAGGTGATTATTTTGTTGAACGAATTAATTTTATGTATTTATTACTTACTAAGCTTTATCACGAACATATTCATGTAGGTATAGAGTAATTTTCCAAGATTTCAATATAACATCTTTTTTTACAGGGTGTTTCTAACGGCCTCAGCAACCTTCCATATGATGCATGCATTTGAGACTGAAACTTTAAAATATAATCATCTTTTTCCTGCTTTATATGGTTTAGATGAAATGATACACTGTATTTTTAAATTGATGGATTCTTACATATACTATTCTATACTAATATTATAAAAAAGAAAGATTTGATTGTTGGTCTGTTTGTTCGTAGTGGATAAATTAAAAACGACTGAACCAACCTCGTCATTCTATATCTATACATTATGTGTGGTACATGATATTTATTAAGATGACATTCCTATTTAATTTCCATAATTTGACATTTCTCTTAAGTTTAATGTATCCTTTCAATAATATAAGATTATTTTTTTTATCAATTCAAGCAACATTTAATATTAAAAAAACTAAAATGAAATGGGTTTCTTGTCTTACTGTCTTCCAGCGGGGAGCAGCTTAGGCGGGCGGAAGTTTCCTTATTATGCATGACACGACACTGAGCGCGGGTTATACGTCGGGTAGAAGGAGAACGCCGGGCAGATATTACGCGGCGTGATTACGCCGTCCACCGCGTAACGACTGTATGCTGCCAGCCCATTACACGCGGTAAACGTTCACGCCTTACTAAGTACATGCTGTCTTTTTGTACACATAACTATGTATACAAATTGTGTTAGAGTAACGCTTTTATAAAGTTACTTTAGTAATAATTCTTTCCTCGAATACATTTTCAAAAACTTTATAAAGTTTTATATGAATGGAGATGGTATTATGTAACATATATAGGTTTAGGACCGTGAATGTGTTCCAGAGAACAAAATAAAGGCATCGCATGAATCCAAATCAATGACTGGAACACTCGTAGCTACCGCTAGCGCTCAGCTAGTAATTTGGATCCGAATTAACAAACTGATAATATATTTTTTAGTTACCTTTAAGTAACTAAAATATTTAAATTTTACATACAACAATTTATTTGTAAGACAAAAAGTGTTTAAAATCTTTTTTAATGATTTCTAATGTTTCGCGATTGTTACACATTTAGATAAAATCACTTTAATACGGTATTATCACGTATATTACATTATTTTTACACCTGACGTTTCGAAAACTACAGTTTTCATGGTCGCAGGTAGGCTACCTGCGACCTTTAAATCTTTTTTATTTTTAGTATTAAACATGATTTAAAAATTGTAAAGGGACGTTTCTAGTAAAATTATACTTTTCTTTGAAGGCAACTCGAGTAAAGGCAATTATATATTATAGTTCAGCTGTGACTTTGTTCCGATTTATTTATTTGTCTCCGTGAATCTTCTTCTTTTTGCTTTACCTTGTTCCACTTTTTCATGTGGGGTTGACACAATATGTCAGTTCTTTCCATTTTGTTCTGTCGGCTACCATAGCATTTGTCGCTCCTTTCTTATTCATATTCTCCTTGACACAATCCATCTATCTTTTCTAAGGTAGTCCTGGTTCCATTCATCAGGTAGTCTGTTCTAGGTTCCATTCATTTTCAAATCCAATACCTTCTTTGTTATTTGACTTTCTACTCTCCTCATCACATGCTCACACCAACTCAGTATACTATGGAGCTTTTCTGTAACTTCCCCTTATAAACTCGTTCCGTATTTTATCAATTCTTGTCACTCCACATATCCATCTCAACATTCGCATCTCTGTTACATTCATTTTTCTTTATTTCATCTTTTTGTGGCCAAACATTCAAAGTTTGTTAATTTCCCCCCTCAACCTAACCGGCGGCCGGTGGCAGGACTTCCTACCTCATAAGATACCTGAATGAGACTAGTATGTAGTGAAAGTAGGTGCTTTGGAGGTGGGGGCCAGGTAGGGTTGCCACTCCCTAACCTGGAAGAACCATAAAAAAAAAGGTTTCGAAAACGTCAATTTTGGCCAAAAATTATCTCATCAGATACTCGAACGGGAGTTTGACGTAGTGAAATATATCCTTATGGAGAGGTGAACCAGCTAAGGTTGCCTGCGGCAACCCTGGAAGAAGTCCAAGTTCAGCCACCCTGAAAGGGGCGATTTTTTATGGTATTTTATCTCATAAGATACCTCAATGAAACTAGTGCCCAATGTTAGTTCTGAGGGTCGGCACTGCGAATAAAATAGGTTGCCTGCGGCACTAGTTTCATTCATGTACTATATGAGATTAAAAAAAAAATGGCACAGTTATACGTATTAGCCTATATCTCGTGAACTACTGAACCGATATTAGCACTGACGATCTTGTATATGAATAAAGTAGGTTGCCAATCCGTAACCTGGAACAATCCAAGTTCGGGGATGAACTTGGATTGTTCCGGGTTACGGATTTATACGTGGAATTTGCAAATTAATCATTTAAAAAAGAAGTTGGAACCATATTTAAAAGCAAGGCGAGATTACGATTGCGATGGTTCTTAACCGACTTCAAAAAAGTGAGGTTTTCTTTTCCATAACCTATTGGTTATGTTAATTATTTATATATAAACATTAAATATTTTCCCGGTTCGCCCGGGCCACACATCGTATGACTCGTCTACTGTAGTCCAACAGCGTTTCCCTTAATTGGTTGTCTGCAAATGCTCTCAATGTATTTTCATGTGTCAAGTCCATACCCAGTCCCAATCTTCTTCTTTTATACAGTTTTTAGCCGTGTGGTTTCCGATAGCCGTGTAGTTTCCGGCAGAGTAGAATAGGACCACTCCAAATCTTCCAATGGATGTCGTAAGAGGCGACTTAGGCAATACAAGATAAAAAACAAAACTCATAAACATCAATGAGACCTCTCCAACCCGTCTGGCCAGCGAGGAGAGTGTAAGCCAAATCCTCTGTCTGCTCTGGCCCAAGTATGGCTCCAGTAGTACAGAGAGAGTCATGCTCCTGCAGTGGAGACTAAAAAGACCTGTTGATGGTGATGATGATACAGTTTTTGACCAGTAGGTAGCCACAGCGACGCCGACGCCTTTGTCGCTTGCTTTATTAAGGTCTTCGATTGAGCAGGTAGAGGGACAGTTGGGGCACATCATGAGGTGAGACATCGATTGCGAGTCCCAATTCGCAACCCAGTCTCAGAATCCTAAAGCGTGGACATTCAAGTATTATATGTTGAGTGTTCTCCTGGGACTGATCATCACAAATACAGAATAGGGACGGAGACCGGCCTGTTTTAAAGAGATAAGCTCGGAATCCCCCATGGCCAGTGAACATTTGTGCTTCTAGGTTCGTGAAGCAAGTTCCTCGGAAAATCCGTTGAGCCTGTCTGACATCTGTTACAAATAGCTTGAGGGATGCTCCGGTTGTTGTCTCTGTGTATCGAGTTTGCTATATGTCAAGTATGGAGCTTCTTATGAGGCTCGGAAGCTCGTACATACGAAACGGTTACATTGCATCGAGATGAGCGTTTCGGTATCCAGGGCCCGTACAATGTTTTCGGCTTCTTCTCGTATCGCTGCGAGGCTTCTTGAGTCATTCTAAGCAATGACTCAAGAAGCCTCGCCTATGTGTCGGTTGGATAAAAGGTTTTAGCCAGCAGTTCTGCGGACTTTTCTGGGCACAAAAGGCCGCTTCCGTCTGGATTTCTCATTAGTCTGTCCTTCTCCACAAGTCCACACGCTTTCACAATCCTATAAGCCGTTCCCAGATGTTCTCTTTCTTTTAACAGCTTTCATCTCAGCCAGTAGCGGGTTCCACCACTTTATTAATTTACACTTCGTTTTAGGCTTAAGTTTGGGAATCGATGCTTCGCAAGCCCTTGTAACAATCTCCGAGTATCTGGCCACCAGGTCATCAAGAGCTTCCCTATCTTTAATACCGCTGATTGAGTACTGGGTTATTTGATCTGCTAGGAGTTTTCCTCTAACATTCTTTTCAAATATAGTCCAGTTAGCTTTCGCTGTTTGGTATTTCCTTGTACTAGTATTTTGGGGGGATTGTTGTTGTATCATTTAATTCACATATACCAGTTCCTAGTCATGGCTCTATGATCAGGCAAAGGTAGCAGATCTGCTTCTACTCGCCAGTTGTTGAACTTATTCGCAACACCGGGTGTGGCGATAATAATGTCTAAAATGCTCTTATATCGTTTATTGCCTCTGTAGACATAGAAAGTTGGTGTGTTTCACTGATTTATCACGGAGACAAATGTTCCGTATAAGCTAAAAGGTTACACTAAGACGTATTTGTTTATAACTCGAAAACTACTAACCTAGTTTAATGAAACTGGCAACAAGTTAAACCAAAATAATATAAAATAAGTAAAATTAACATGGAAAAGATAACCTCACTTTTTTGAAGTCGGTTGAAAAGCATCGCAATCTTAATCTCGCATTGCTTTTGAATATGATTCCAACTTCCTTTTAAAATGATTAATTTTCAAATTCCACGTATAAATCCGTAACCTGGAACAATCCAAGTTCATCCTCGAACTTGGATTGTTCCAGGTTACGAATTGGCAACCTATTTTATTCATATACAAGATCGTCTCTCGATCGTCGTTGCTAACAACCTGCACTAGTTTCATTCATGTACTATATGAGATATAAGATTGTGTAAAAATACATCAATTGAGTCATTAAAAATGTCTGCTTCACTGACGTTGACGAGCATATCTCCAAGCATCTGCAGGGCCCGCAAAGTTGGAGCATTTCTGACATAGTCAGTCCGAACAACCGGTGGAATGAACAACCGCGGTCGTCGACGAGGCGCCACCACAGCACCTTCACCTCGATTCCAACGCAAAGGGACGCGAAGGCCCAGTAATTCCAGAGCGGTTTCGTTATTCACCTTGCTATTGAGTAATAAGTAATAGTGAATCAAAAGCATCATTTTTCTACGGTATACCAGCGTATTAAGACCCACCATACCCACAACAAACATGGATGGATATAGGTATGGGTAATATCCGTATGTTCTTTGAAATAACCATCTGGCAAATTTTCTCTGGACCTTCTCGATCATTAAAGCATAAGTGCTTTCATAAGGATCCCAAATTATGGCACCATATTCTAATTTACTTCTAACGTAGGCATTATACAATGTTACAGCAACTTTATTATCGTCAAAATCCGATGCCACTCTCAGAATGAAACCTAGTGTTCGAGAAGCTTCTTTGCATACATTTATGATATGACCATGAAAGTTAAGGTGACTGTTAAGAATAACTCCCAAATCACGGATCTCGGATACTTGCTCTATAATTTTACCGTTAAGGTGGTATGTGGCACGTACAGGTGAAGTCGAGCGACTGAAAGTAATGGCTTTACATTTGGCCACGTTGAAATAGAGATTGTTAGTCCGACTCCACGCGGCCAATGCGTCAATATCTTTTTGCAATCTTTTAGTGTCAGCATTACTACTCACACCAAGAAATAATTTTACATCGTCAGCAAACATGAGACATTTGGCTGACTTAATGGCTGTTGGTAGGTCATTAACTAGAATAATGTTTCGTGATTGCATGGAGCGCAAAAGTGAGATTGTAGGATGTTTGGTTAAGTAAAAAAGTACGCGCTTTAAAGGCCATCATCGCTTACTTCAAGCAGAAACATTTCAGCACGTTCATCCATCACTTACTTCATCGCAAACCACACACTTTAAGAGCAGTTTTTACTCAAAGCAGTCATTTATTATTTGGCAATAAATAACTCGTTCTCGACACCCCTACTCTACAAGAAGTTCGATTGATCGCGACACGGAGAGTTCTTTACTACCCTGAAACTCTAATACTTCGAATAAATAACAGCACACGAAAAACTTGTGACTAAGTTCATCGTAGTTGAGTAACAAACTTTTACACCATCTTTGGCTTAATATTCAAAAACTTGATTAATTGCAAAAATGTTACGAATATTCACATGAATCTGCAATAACAAACCAAATTATGCGTTCCAATTACACACAAAATGAAACATGGCGGAACATCGCGGCATAAATCAGCAGACATGTTTAGCTGCGGGGGTTTTTATCAACGTTCCCGCTCCACGCAAAAAATTATGAAAATGTTGAAGTACCTCTTAAGTTTCATATAGTTATGCAGAAAGGCTGTGAGTTGAAAGTGCTAATACGCGGTTCTGTATCCAAAACCAGCGAAAGGGACTCTATTACCTGTACGTTTACAAAAGCAAGTTGAAGGTATTCCAAAGAGTTGCCGGTTGGGGATTTTCTTTACGACGTGTCTGGCTCATTGGGGGAACGTATTGGTCATAATTTCTTTCGTATTTCATTGGGTTCTTACGTATTGGTCATAATTATTTCTATATATTGTGTGTGTCTATTCCCACACGTATATCGTATATATTATTATATTATTTCTTTGCAACCGCACTTGACGGCTTACTTGACGGCGATAACTGAAAATCAGTGTTTTTGTACCTAAGTGCAAAATAATCGCTGAGTTATGGCCTTTTTGTCTTGCTGCAGCACACAAATGACTGTTCTTGTGTTTATGTACTTAGATTTATCGCCTGTAATACTAATTTGTGTGTTTGTGGCAATAATAAACAAAAATAAACGTATTATCTATTATTTAGGTCCTGCTAATATTTTTTTATATAATGTAAGTGTGTACATTGATTGACACCAGTGGAGCTTTTTTCACGGAATTTCATAACGACGCTGTTATTCTCCCTCTTGATTTATTTCCCGGAATAAAAGTAAATATACCCATTTGTTATTTCTGATTATTGCAGCCGCAATAAAAGACAATAATAAGGTTGAAATTTAAAATGATATTAGGTACCTTAACATAAATAAACTGCAACTCTAGTACCTCTTTTTCACATACACACTATCACGTCTTTTTTCCGTGCGGGGTAGACAGAGCCCATAGGTCTTTAGACCTTAAAGCCACGTTTAGCATGTTGGTCATGGAAAACGAAATCAAAATAGTGATGGTTTGCTAGCCGCATCGCCTACTAACATAATTCCTCAAATTTTTGCACATTCCCTCAATCGTCTTTTACGATATGCACGGGAAAAGAAGCAGCTGGTAAATTCTACGTTATTACTTGTCTTACTGACCAGCATGGCAGAGAGCCTCTTTTTGTCACTCACAACACTGTATACGTATTTTAAACGTAATACTTGACAATTTTACTGATGTGCCGCGGTAACTACAACAGTAGTAAGACAAGTAATACTGGACTGAGTTTCTTTCGGCGTATTCTTCTCAGCAGTGGTCGTTTCGAAACGCTAGTAGCTTATCGATTTGCAAATATTAAAAATAATAATATGACGTTCAGAAAGAGATACTTGATATCCAAATTTGAATAAAATTCTATTTCATTTCATTTCATTTCAATAAATAACAAATAAAATATAGTATTGAATACGGGGTCCTTCGCAAAAAACTCAATCATTATGCATTTTTATTTATTAAGTGCAAGTACGACAAACTCTTAACTAAAGGAAAAATAAACACATCTTCAGCTTGGACCCGCTGGCTTGTTGACTTATTTCCTGATAAAGGAGTACAAGGTTCAGCGCACAAAGTGAACGAAGCCGCGGTGGAGCCTTTGTTATGTTTATTATATTGCGAGAGAACGCGGGTCGGACGCCCTCCAGGAAACAACTTCACATACTCGTCCCTTCCGCATATTGTGCGCCACAAAGGCAAGTGCTGCATCTCAATAAACATTTCTATGCTATTACCATGTCTCTTTTGCGCCGCGTTTGATTTTCTCTGTAATAGAGGAGTTGTGAGCGTTTCTGCCAGAGCTAAGCGGTACGAGAATGTACGGCGAGGCTGTGGAAAGATATAATATAGATTTATTCAGATAAGATTCAAAGATTTATTCAGAAAACAGGCTCATTTAAGAGTCATTCAAATAATGTCACTCTGGAAAGTCTGTGTTATTCAAATTCCTTTAAAATATTTCACATTTCCCGATCACCTAAATAATTCATGCTTTGTCAAAATGTGAAAGATCTACTTAAATGGATCAAATTAGATCAATCTATACATATAATAAAACAGTAAAATTATGTACATTTCGAATTTTTGACTGAAATGGATAGAGGGACACTTAAAAAGAATAATAGAAAGCAAAAAAATTTTTTTGGAATTTCTTGTCTGTCTGTCTGTCTGTCTGTCTGTCTGTCTGTCTGTCTGTATGTATGATCACGATTACCTCCGAAAATACTGAACTAATTTACTTCAAACTTTCACCAATTGCTTTGTTTTAACTCAGTTTAACATTTAAAGTTTGTTTCATCAAAATCGGTTCATTAAAAAAAAAGTTATCGTCATTTGAATGAACTCAAGGCATGAGTTTGCCTGCAAACATATAGCAAAAATAAAATAATAAGTGACATAAGAAAATTAAAATCCAAAGTCAATTCATCATCATTATACGACAGCATTATACCTACCCATACTATCCATAGTAATTCATACTTAAAAAAAGGAGAAGCTGACTGACTGACTGACTTATCAACGCAGGGCCTAAACTATAAGGGTTAGGAACTTGAAATTTTGCACAGAGGTTCCTTTTATAACGTAGGGGAGCACTAAGAAAGGATTTTTGGAAATTAATCTCCTTAGGGGGAAAAACGGGTTGCAAAGTTAGTATGAAACTTTGTTGTTTTTGAAGTTATTCGAATGAAATTCATCATGAAGGTTCTTTACTGAAAGGTATAAAAGACGAATAAAATATTTTACTCAAAAATCATCCCTTAAGGGGGTAAAATAGGGGTGCAAAGTAAGCATGAAACTTTGCCATTTTTGAAGTTAGTCGAATGAAATTCAGCATGAAGGTTCTTTACTAAAAGGCATGAAACACGAGTAAAATATTTTTCTCAAAAATCATCCCTTAAGGGGATATAACGGGGATGCAAAGTTAGTATTAAACTTTCCATTTTTGTAGTTATTAAATTGAAATTCAATATTAAGGTGTTTCATTGAAAGTCATAAACTAATGTATTCCGGGTAATTCTACTGTTCCTGAGAAGTCGACACTTACGCGGGCGGAGCCGCGGGCCAAAGGCAAACCTGACTTATATATCAACGCACAGCCGAAACTACTGTGCGCAGAAACTGAAATTTGGCACAGGGATTCTTTTTATGATGTAAATGAGCACTAAGAAAGGATTTTTAGAAAATCAAAGGGGTTGAAGTTTTATGGAATTTTCTCATTTCTGGACTTAGAAGTTTGAAAGTAGGTACGCAAGTTCTCAATTAAAATTAAAAAAAGATCTGTTTAGGTGAACCAGACAACATTTTCCCTTGAAGGGGTAAATAGGGGGTAAAGTTTGTATGGAATTTTTCCATTTCTAGACTTAGAGGTATGAAAATAAGTATATACGTTCTAGGTTACAATTAAAAAGATCTGTGTAGGTGAAATGTACAAAATTTCCCCCTTAAGGGATAAAGGGGGCATTGTATGGAAATTTTCTCATTTCTGGACATGGAACTATAAAAATAAGTATATATGTTTACATTACAATTAAAAAGATCTGTGTAGTTAAAATGGTCGAAATTTCCCCTTGAAGGGGTAGAATAGGTGGGGTAAAGTTTGTATGGATTTTTTTTATTTACTTAGAAATATGACAATAAGAAGTTCTCCATTACAATAAAAAAATATCTGTGAAGGTGAAATGGGCAAAATCCCCTCCTTAAGGGCTAAAGATCTATGCAGGTGAAATGTATTAAATTCCCACTTAAGGGGAAAAAGCAAAGGGGCAGGGGTTTGTATAGAATTTTTATCATTTCTACTGTTCCCAAGGGAACGACATTAACGCGGGCGGAGCCGCGGGCAACAGCTAGTATACAATATGGTTACAATTCAACGGGCAGTGTGACCTGCCGAAGTTAGAGTACAGTAGTTATTAATATCTGGCAGCCATTCAAAACAAAAGCCTAACAAACGCCTTATCCCTGCACTCCAACTCCCAACGCGCCAGAAAATGTATGAAGAACCGGACATTCTCTTCAATTTTATCGTACAAATTTTCACGTAGCGGAAAAGCAATGAAAATTCTGCCGCAATCAAATACGTCGCTGATTAACACCGCGGGTGTTTCCGCCATTTATCATTTAGCGTGTATTCGAATTCATGAACGAACAGCCTTGTAATATTTTTGCTATTAATCGAGTACATTTTGGATCTTACGCCAACAATGGTTTGGCAACTTATACTTATGGATTTTGTGAAAAAAATATAGGGAAATGTTGCCAAACATTCGCATTAATAAAATTAAGATATTGTGAGCTAAACATTTGTAAATATGCAGGTATTATTCTGTTAAAACTCAAAAGATACATCTCTATGACATACAATGGAACTTACTAATACTACTTACTAACGGACTCCCGTTAGCGGCCTTTGTATACAGAACCATAAATGCCTTGTCCCTGCACCAAAACTCTCCGAGTTCTGCAAAACCGTATGAATAAGTGAACGATCTCTACAACCTTTTCGTACTTAGATTTTTTGCGCAAAACGAAAAGGCCGATAAAAACCGCCGCAATAAAATACGCCGGCTGATTTACACCGCGTGTTTCACCACATTACATTTTGTCTGTAATTGGAGCGCATAATTTGGTTTCTTTTTGCGAATTCATAAGCTGGTTCGAAACAGTAAATCAAGATTGTTTCGTTTATATTAATGTCATGTCATGCCTGCGTTATGTGTTATGTGCGAAAATTTGATATATAGAAACTAGAATTTACTTTTCACATTTGTTATTTTAATTACTTATTATCATTTGGTTAGGACATTGCAGGCTTAAAACACCTTGTTGTCTGATAATGATGTTTCCGTGCTTCGGAAGGCACATTAAGCTGTTGGTCTCGGCTGCCATCTGGTAGTCGTTAAAGGGTGGTTCCTTTAACATCTACCAGATGGCAGCTGGGACCAACAGTCAGAGGCCGAGAGGCGGTTCCAAAGAACTCTGAAACCAGGGTGTGGCATGGTCGATTGAGTGTGGCTCGAAATGATGATGATTACTTATTTTCTTCTATGATGGCTTTATTAATAATCGGACAA
Organism: Elegia similella; assembly: GCA_947532085.1. Taxonomy (NCBI): domain Eukaryota; kingdom Metazoa; phylum Arthropoda; class Insecta; order Lepidoptera; family Pyralidae; genus Elegia; species Elegia similella. The sequence goes on from OX383942.1 coordinate 587,311, forward strand.
GCGGTGAAGTAATAGTGAATATTAGTTGTAGAGTCCCTTTAACAACCATTTTAAAGATAATATTTATTTTTACTACTACTACTAAATGTTGGATTAGACATTTGTCTTATCTCAGCTGATGGTAAGTGACGATAAAGACGAGGATGTTACATGCCTATCCAAGAGATACCCATTTTCGCCTTTTCCTTCGTCTTCAACTGTCAACGCTCCGCAATATATATCAAGAATGAGCAGGCTTCATCGTTGGTACACATTTTGCGCAGAGCGGCAGAGCCAATGAAATATTCCGCCGCAATCAAACCCGTCCGCTGATTTACACCGCGTGTTTCGCCATGTTTCATTTCGCGTGTAATTGGAACACATCATTTGATTTGTTATTGCGTATGCTGCCATAAGCTGGTTCATTAAGATTCATTAAGATTTTGGAACATTATGCCGAGTATTTTTTTTTATTAGCTTCACCTGGTGTTTGCTTGTTTGTAACATTTGTTTGTAACCTGCTTCTTTGAACTCGATTTTAACCCACTTTAAACGGTCAGATTTAACCTTCGGAGCTGTCGCCACGCGTAGGTATGTTTTCGATACTTACACGGGAAGTGAGACAGGCCTGCCTTCGGTTTATTTTGTACTTACCCCATACTTACTTCCCACATGGTGATTTTTAAGACGGACTGCATGAGTTTCAGAATATGTAATGCCTGCATTCATCTAGCTCAGGATAATTCGCTCCCACTAGAATTCTTGTCTATTTTCTGCTGTATTCACTATCTGCAAATTGTCGGCGATATCAACTTAAAAATATGTGAGTGAAACCTTTCGCTTCAATTTTTAAGCAGCTGACGTAACATCAAAAGATAGAACTTACTGGACTTTATTTTTGAAGCTGAAATGACTTTAGGAAACGCTCGCCGAGAGTGATAAGCTGGAATCTTTTCAGTCACGAATCTGGATGGTGACGCCAGTCACGAGTCACAGAACGTGCTGGTGCAGTTATTATACCAATCGGATCCTGCGCGGACTACTCACACGCCTTACTTTTTAACCCCCGTCCAAAAAGAGGGGTGTTATATGTCACACGTTAGTAGAGGAATGTGTGTGTCTATCTGTAGCATCGCGGCCGCAAAACAAGTGGACAGATTATGCTTTCTTTATTGATACTAAAAATATTTATATTAGGTCGTACTAAATATATATATTGGGCGTAGTCTATACAGAATTTCGAGTAAATTGAATTTTTCATACAAATTTTTAGTATCATTTACTTTGGCTTGAGACACTGTTGGTTTGATAAATTCAACTAAAGTGAAATTTTGCATGTATTTACGGACAACAGTGACCTTGATTTACGCGATTTACGCATTATAAAATGTACAAAAAGAATACAAAAAACATGACGTCTATACGGACAATATCTGAAGCGAGTTCTTTTCATGGCCATTTTTCAATAATTAAATTTAGAAAAAGTATGTTAAAATACCTGTATAGTCCACTCTCAAGTTTTTTGTGTTTTAAATGGTAAATTTTGTGTAAAACAATGTGTTTAACTGAAAATCATAGTCATTAGGAACAAAATGGCTAGCGGAAAAAAAAGCCACCGTACCTATTTCATAAGTCAAGACCCATTTTATATTTGGGTGAGGGGTGTCATACTCAACTGCTTATCCGGGAGTTGCAGGTACGCGCTCCCAACTTCCCGAGCTGCAAAAATTTTACGATTGCAAACATAATAAAAGAAAAATAAATAACAGAAAAATATGACGTTCAAAAAGCAATACATAGGATACATGTTCACATAGGATACACGCTTTTTGAACGTCATATTATTAAGTAATTTTAAATATAAATTATTCATTTTCATATCTACTTCTAAAAAGGTATTTTATTCGTTATTTTCATTGTATTTTTTTTATAGAACGAATTTATTTTAGTTCAACCAAGTGTTGTTGTGAAGGAAAACATTTTAGACATCGCCGAGACATTCGATAGCTACTTCCGCGGAGAGCGCCACTTTACTCCACTCTAGCCAGGCTGTCTGCGCAATTCAAAGAGTGTTTATGAAAAGGGGTGAGATGTTACTTCGTTTCGGCTCTCAGCCAATTATATATTATTATGAAAATAAGTTCAGAAACTAAAACCCAAGTAGATATTGGTGGAGAAAAAAAATATGTAGCTTTTATACATTATATAAACGTCCACGATTATCGACATCTGCCTTTGATAGCGGCCTACTCCCACCCGCAAACTCTTCAGTTCCTTCGTGATCGTGCACAATGATCACGATACTGTAGTGCTTATTTATAACGTAGATATTATAATATAACATATTATATAATAACTGACTCTCATATACTAACTGACTCGACTAACATACAATTCTGAACACTAATTATCCAAATATTTAGACCCGAACTTAATTCTAACTAAATAATGATGCAAAACATATACCGGTATACTATTTCCATGAATATTTCAATCTCCTCTTAAGTAACATATCTTCTAATTATATAACAAGCACTTCCTGTCTTTGTTTGTATTAATAATATCTCATAACGCGTCACTTGTAAACGTTTAATATTAATCTAAAATCACTTAGGCTAAGCTGCTCCGGCTTCTTGTACCCCGTCTGAGGGTAGGCCTGGTGTCCTAAGACAGGTGCCTCTGGTTACCTAGTTCCGGCACCAGTTCTCCACAACAGATTAGGTCACCTATATTTATTAACTGTATTTGTTATTAATTACATATATTATAATGGTTTAGTTAAGTAATAACTTGTATTGTTGTGGAGACAAATAAAGATTATTTTTATTTATATTAATGAAAAGCACAGCAGCAGTAGGTATTGCGAGCTTTCTCTATTCCGGCCCAGTTGAGTAACTTACAAGTGCAAGTAAAATATGTATATCGAAAGCTCGCAATAATACTACTCTGCTTTTTATTAATATAATAGATTTTATTCTAGTATCTACGTTAATAAGTACTAAAATAACACTAATAATAATTAAACCTACATGAAAACATAAATATTTACAAATTAGATAGTCCCTCCAAACCGTCGAACCTTGGCAACGTACCCTAATCGCTGGCATGTGCAATAAATACTTATATATGGACAAATCACACGCTAACTCAATCTGTCCAAAACTTGTATAATGGATCACTAACTTAACGATACTATATTCTAAGATTCTATAACACATACATAAGATAATCATCCAAGACCCAGACCAATCTGCAAAAGATAAATTTTCATCTTGACCTGACCGAACCGGAGACCTCCGGTGTAACAGCCTGACATGATGACCACTAAGCCACAAAGCTCGTCAATAAAATTAAATAATCCAGGATTACTTAATCTGTATGGAATAATCTCAAAACTAAATTTAGACTCGGTACAAGGCTTTACTTTTATTTAGAAGAGATTTATCATTACACCCTCTTTGTCATGAGAAAATAAATTACGTAGTACCTTACGACATCCGGAAAGCAAGTTCAAACAATTCTGCAAGCAAATTACTTTGTGCGAAAAGTTTTAAATTAGACTCAAATACTGTGTACGAAGTTGAGATAATTTGTTAGATGTACTCGTATGTACCTTCGAGACAGCGTGAACGTTGTTTGTGAATAACGGGAATTAATACGTCCCTGTGTGGGAAAAGTTTGCCGTCCTTATTTGTCTTGATTGTTTTAGCGTCAACTATTTTTGATTGCTGTTACTTATGAAAACAATTAGCTTTATATATGTGTACTTACAAGCCTTGCAAACATTAGGAACTGGTTTTAAAATATCCATAATTAATAAAAATTATTTGTATAAATATAAATCAAGGAAGTATGTATATTGTAATTCAGCGTGATATTGCGTGAATCGCTGAGAGGCGGGTTTAATTTTTAAATATGTACTAAATAAATGTAATTGTATTCGCCCGTGTCAAATATATATTGTATCTAAATTCTAAGGCTGTCGACAATAGAGATACCGTAATTTCCTCCACCCCGACCGCGAAGTGTCGGGTGAGCGCGCACTGTTCACCGCACCAACCAACGCTCATCGCTCAGCTAATCCTATTGAAGTAATTCTAGTACATTCACCAAAATTCAAGGGTTATCCTTAATTGACGTACCTTAGACGTCCTTTGCTTTGACCGCGTATTGTCAGTTAAGTGAGTACAGCGACCGCCATTAATCGCCCAGCGAAACCTATTGCATTCATACTAGTAGTAGATAATCTCCGAAATGTTACTCCAAATGCTGGGATTGTCAATAATTCAGCATCATCGTCATTTAAGCCGTAAGAAGTCCACTGATGGGCAGAGCCCTTTTCCAAGAAGGCTTGGCAAGTGGGTCGACAAGCGCAGTTTCTTTGGCTTCTGTGCTTCCGACGTTGCTGCACATCTGTATTTGTTAAGCGGGTGCCGCGCGAACGAAAAACGTCGCTACTGCGCGAGCCATTAGGCTGCGTAGAATTAGGCGATTATGAAAAAAGGTGAAGTCTTAATATTTTTATAAAAAATAAGAAAGTGAGCGACCTCCGAGATGTACATATAAATATTGTCATGTGAGCATTATGGTTTTAGACGTAAAAATTACAAAGTTTTCGAAGAAAAATGTATTTCGATATCACAATGTATATACATCATTTTTATATTTCATATGTATCTGTTTCAAATTCCAACAAGGGGGCGATCTTGTTTAAGGCGATACCACTGTAAATAAGGTCGTTCTGAACCTTATTTATCTCGCAAAATACTTAAATTAGGAGTTTCAAATCTAAGTAATATGATTTTTGACTATTTCATCTCCAAAAATTGAAGATGAAAACACGTTTTGATAAAATTTTCTCGATAGAAATATTTTTTGAAAAATGGTCTTCGTTCGCAGAGTTTTTGTTATTGTAGCTCAAATGCGACGAATGAAATAATGATTTTTAGACTAAAAGACAGGTTATTAGTAATTCATCAAAATGTAAATATGAAAGTACAATTAACCGGTCTGATTTTATATAAAATAGAAATAACGAATTTGGCGATTACGTTTTTTTCTTTGAGCGACTCGAGACTATCTCCTATCTCATCATTCACGGGCTAAACCGCCAAGCGTTATCCCTTGCGCGCACTTGATCAGTCCTTTGCCGAGCGATGGTACCAAACATTTGAGTCCTCGTCTTAAGGATCGCTCTAAATTATACAAATACTTTTGATGTATTTAATTAATTCAGCGCATTTTACAAGTGATTTTTTCAATTTTCACAATTTCGTGCAGTACCGTCTTAAACTGCGAAAGGATAAAAAAATGTTGGGTTTGGGAAGGGAATTAAGGCTGCTGCTGCACGGCGTGCTGCTGGCCATGCACGTCACCGGCCTGGCCGCGCTGCTGCGCATCGACTGGGCCAAGCTGGTACTAACACATTTCATTCATCATCATTACAGCCGCAAAAAGTCCACGGCTGGACAAGAACGTCTCCCAAGGATTCTTCGTTCCATGGGAGCATATTGCTTTACTCACCACGTATGGCAGGCGGGTTGTCGAGCGCAGTTTCTTTGGCTTCTTGTGCTTACGACGCTGCTGCTTATTGGATGCATTTTAAGCTGCGGAAGGATAGGAATTTGTTGGATTTGGGAAGGGAATGATAGGTATTGGGATACTACTCACCCGGATTAATGGAGAGAAAAGCACGTAGCAGTTTCGAAAGCCGCTGGAAAGGAGTTGCCGTACCTGGATACCGCGCGGCGGCGTCTCGCTTTTCCTCGTATGGTAGGAGCTGATGAACTCAGGTTTAGCTATGGGTCTTCTAACATCTGGGTCCGGGGTACTTCACCTTATTATCCTCGGAGTTTTCTTAGGCCTTTTTATGTATTTTTTTTATCACACACACGTGGAGCGAAAAATGAAGCTTGATCAATTCCTCCCGAAAAGTGACATTGACAGCTAGTTGACAAGTATCACACAGGACATATATGCAGTACGTTTCGTTCGCCGCAATCAGGGCTTAGCAAACTCGGAAAACCATAGTGTTAATAATCGTATTGATGTGGGTTGAGAAAATACTAAATTGGAACGGTACGTAACAGCCGGGCATACCCAATGCCATACGTGCAATCATCGACCCAGCAGTGGAGGAAGACACCCCTGACCTTCGGCAATTGAGATACTTTAATTCTAGTAGGGTTTCACCTAAATGCTAGATTTGTCGATATTGAGAACATTGCCACAATTTCCTCCGATTCAAGCGCTAAATCACGTCTGAGCGAGCACCGCTCACCGCAGCAACCATCACTCATCACTCACTAGTGAACTAAAGCCGAGATTCACCCTGAATGTTATAAGTATCTTAGTACCATCCGCAAAGTGATGGCCAACCTCGCAGAGCTTACCGTACCGTCCAATCGTTCACTGAAACCTGTTGAAGTAATGAGCAAACCGAACCCACGACCACAAAGTCTATACTCACCGAATCCCTAATTCTAGATTAATGTATACCAGAATGTTAATGTGGAAAGGTACTTGTTATTGCTGGGGACATCGATAATAGAGAATTGGCTTTTATACCCTGCAACCGCTTTTGCTTTGCTTACCGCATGTGTAAGTGTCAAATTTTCATGCTACTCAAAGACATTTCATTTACTGACTTATCCAAGTGATAACCACGCGCGGGTAATCCATAGGGCTATTCTAAAACAACAAAACCTGCTTCATTCTATCGCATATATCTTTGGTAGAAACGAAACCTTTATCTGTTTGTAGTAAGTTCGAAACACGTATTTATTAAATAATGCGATATTTTTGAAATCAAATGATTAAGTAAAAAAAATTACTTACTTCTTTGTTATGTCTCACAGTGGACCAAAAAATATACGTATACTAAATAAGAGCTTTGACTTATGGTGCCTACCATTGATAAATCTACGCTACTGTGACGTATAACTAATTGTGTGTAACAAAGGCCTCTACACACAAGGTGACCATTACTGGCGACGACAATAAATCTGACTAGACCGGGACGACGAGCGTTTACCATGTGCTGAATAGATTGAGCATTTGATACATGGCTGATTGGGTTTCTAGTAGTATTAGACGTTATTGTTATCTAATCCGATTCCGATTTAACTAACACCTGACTTAACTACGTACGTAGTTTAGTCAGGTCGAGTGCAATTCAGATTTTAGTTTATGTCCAGCAAAATAAAATACTGCAGAGGCAGGAGTTCCTTAGTCAGCGGTCGCTAAGCGTGATACGTACCGATGAGTAATGACTGCTCGAAAATTGCCGCTGTGCAGTTTGTTGCCGCTTCTTCTGCACTCCTAAACAGGAGTGCCGAAGAAGAATAGCTATAGTTAAATTACATACATTCACTTTGAGTTAAAGTGTACGCAGGTGTTGACTTCCGCAAAGTGACGCCAGAGTCAATTCATTTTGAAAGTAAATTACTATATTTGTTGTAAATTAAAGTTAACGATCACCGATATTTTAAATATCTTTCTATGTCAGCCATTCGTGCCCCACTGCTGTGTTAGGTCTTCCCTAGTTCCTAAATATCCCTTTTAAAATATATAAATGATGAATAAATGATTTTTAAATTTGAAATTTAACGGTAAACTTTGAAGGTCGGCGACAGCGGCAAGTGTCGCGCATTTTGACACGACGTGCACATCTCTGTGTGGCGCCGTGTCAAAACCAAAAGGAACAAAACGCTTACTATATAGATGGTCAAAACATATTCAGATATCTACGGCATGACATAATCGGTCGCGCAAAAAATGCGCGACACTTGCCTCTGCCGCCAAACTTCAACTTAACCTTTTAAGAGTCACTGCACACTGCAGACTTTCTACCGTCTGATAGTTTAGTCTGGCTCTCAGTCAGTATGAAGATGCAACCGATACCGGATCGGTGTAATGTGCACTCGCTTACATCTTCATTCTGATTAAAAGACCAACTAAACTACCGGCCGATAAAAAGTCTGCAGTGTGCGGGGAATCTTAGAAGACCATTAGTCTCGCGCTGCTTCAAGCTGTCTATGCTGCTGTCTCCCGCTAGCTCTGCCCATCACAGAATGTCTCACTTTAGCTGTAAATAAACAAATAAAAATATACGGACAATCACACAGATTGAGCCAGCCCCAAAGTAAGTTCGAGACTTGTGTTATAGGATACTTACTTAACGATACTATATTTTATAACAAATACATATATATATATACATCCTAAGACCCAAGCCAATCTGAAAAAAATGTTTTTCCATATTGACCTGGCCGGGGATCGAACCCGGGCACTCTCGTGTCGCAGGCTGGCGTGTTGACCGCTGCGCCACGGAGCTAGCCAAAGCTGGCTGTGCTGCTATCAAAGCGCGAAAACGCAAAATTTATTTATTTATCTCAGTACTTCTTTGTTTTTTCAAATCTGTAATATCGAAAATATGGTTATTTGAGCGTAAGTACCTATATCTCGAAATGATTATGGATTCACCAACTTAAATTTTCTTTTGCTTGCCTTTTATTTAAAGCTGATATCCGACACGTTTTAACTTGTTAGTAACTTGTAAAATATGAAACTTTTACGTATTTATTTAGCGAGTATTGTGCACTCGCCCTAACATTATAAAAAAATGGATTTCATTAATTAAAAAGGATGACAAGAAATGGAAAAATACAGAAAACATTTGAGTCCTTCGCCAAAAAACTTTCACCATTCATCATTGCTTCAAGTCTCTTTCTCTTCAAGAATATATTTGAACATTTTATTTATTTCTAAAAGCTTTCAATGAGACAAGCCTTTGTAGTCGCGTTTGCGTCTCAATTATTTTGATCTCCATGCTCAGCAGAGCGACTGGCGCGGGAAAATAAAAAGCTTTTTTTGTAAATAATTAAATTTTAATTACAGTTTTGTGAGGCATCCAATGAAAATGCTAATTTATTAGCAAGCGCCCTGCTCCAACGCGGCAGACGGGGGGGTGAGGGGGGGAGGTGGAAATCACCGTAATTTTGGTGTACAGTTCACCGGTTGTTAGTGGCATGAACAAGGATCATCTAGATGAATGAAAATTTAAATTACAATAAGATAATTAAATAATTAAATGTATAGGGAAAAATACATACAGATTAGTAACACACTAAGTGTGAACTTGTGTCGTGGGATACACCTCAACGACACTCCCTCAGGGAAAGTCAAGGATTCTAAATACCTTAAACGTTCAAATGTTGCCATTTAGATATGGTAGAAACTCGTAAACGTACATTCAGGAATCATAAATGAAATCATACCTCTGAGATCATATTAATCTGCAATACGCATCGTCCCTCTTAGTGTAACGTCCATAATGCACACTGTGATATTCATCACATTACTCACACAACTCCGCTACGTGCACGACACAGACAATATATGTAATATACAATAACTATAGTTCTATTATAAAAATAAATTGTAATATCTCCCCTGTCGCAATTACTCTGCGAAAGGGGAGATGGAACTGATGCTTAATTTCGCCACATGTCATTGCAAGCTTGGTTAAACTGCTAAGTTTACGGCCATGGTTTGTATCCCACTCGCATTTTCTTTTTTAAATAATTTAATTCTTAAAACAGTATTTAACTTTATTTTATATACTTCATGCGATAGGTAATAATCCATTTTTTTTTTATAAAATAAAAAAAAAATGGATTATTTTTTAGTTATAAAATAAAAATGCACAAAGACCATGGCAACGGTCTACTTAATCAATCATATAAGTAATAAAATATGTATAATCAGTGTGACAAATAGTATGACGGTTAATACTCGTGTGTTTACACTACGGACAGTAATGAAACGAAATGAAAAATAATTATGGTAGAAACACAAACAAAAAATACAATTACAACATAAAAAAAATACAACTAATAAAAGTGATGGCTCAGTGTTACACTAGACACGTTTGTGACCAGCACTGATATTCAGCCGTCACCTTTTTCGTCAGTAGTTCTACCTATATCTATTTATACATTATATTTATAAATTTTTCCTACGTTCGTAGTAAGTATAGCTTAAATACTCTTTTTATTATGAAACGTAACCTCATCCTTTTGCAATTTATAAATAACTTAAACGAAATTAAGGTAACCAACACATTCCCTTGTAATACAAAATATATTTACAAAAAGTTATTAACATATTTTACAAGTAAACTTCAATAAAACATGATTAATATGACAGTAGAAAGAGAAAAGTCGGGAAGGTTCACAAAACATAACCGTTCTTTTGATTATAATGTTTCTTATGCCGGTTTTCTATCGCGCACACCACCAATATAAAGTGCATCACGCACAGTTGCCAAGGAAACATTACATATACATAATACTGCAAAGTGCCTCGTATGAAACCATCGCCTTCGTATTCTTCCAACATCCATCATACGTCGCTGGTGCTCATGGATAAGCGCGGTATTCCACTCCGCTCGCAGCTGACAAATGTAGCCTCTTCTCAAATAATCACACCTAACGTTTTACTTTCCTCGACTAAAACAAAATAATATAACTATTTTCACGAGTTATTTTAATTATATTAACCCATTTTTTTGTTTGATTTGAAGAATAGCATTGAGCAAAATCATTAAAAATATGAACCATGTTATAACTATTAAATTCAATTTTAACAAGTAATTCAAATATGTTTCGACCGCTCTGCAGTGCAATAATATTCTCCTTCGTTTCCATTTTAGGTGTCTATATTTTTGTTTGCTGGTATTTGTTAGTTTGTGCAAATAAGGTAATATCTCAAAACAAGGACTAAAGGGTAATATACCACAAATAGCAACCATCATTAAAGGATACGTCAACTAGTCTTCACCACTGTTCAACAATAAGAAACGGAGTCGGTTATGTGACACACATCTGCTTTTTTTTTCATTCACAGTCAAGTATTTTTTTATATGTGCCCTATATGGGATACGATATGGAAACATCATATTAGACAAATTACGATTTTTAAATTATTAACAATGTTATAACACCCACAAAACATTTATAAAACACTAGCTTTCGCGCGGCTCCGACCGCGACAATATCGATCCCTCGGAAATAGTTTTCCCGGGATAAAAGGTAGTCTATGTCCTTCTCCGTACTCCAGAGAACCAGTGTACAAAATTTTATGATGATCGGTTTAGTAGTTACGGCGTGAAAGCGTAACAAACAAACAAACTCACTTTTGCATTAGGCTAGTTTCCTAAAAAAATATAATTAGTCCGTCAGTTAGATAATTAAAAAACTTTGGATACGTTTTTTTTCTTTTTTCGATTTAATAAACAATTGTACAGTTAGAGCCCTTTGAAATTTCATGTGACGTCATAGTTTGCTACTCTTTTTAGCAAACTTTGACGTCACGAACCCCCACTCATGAACTTTGAAGCGCTATATCTTTATATTTTTTTGTTTAATTGACAATAGAAAAAATACGTATCCAATATTTTTTGATTATTTCCATTACGGACTAATTGTAATGTTATTATTTTGACCCAGAAAACTAGCCTTTTACAATATTAGTTAGGATCTCAAAGTGTAGTGAGATTCAAACCTGTTTCCAACAGACAAGTCCGCTAATTTGCAGCTATTAACCATTGGGCTGGTAATCTACAGGTGGAGCGCGTTGAATTAAGGATAACATTTGTCTTAATATCTATGTCAATACATTGCCTTACCACACAGCTATTTCACAAACAACTCATAGTCATAATGTCTTAAGTGCAACTAGTTATATTAAGCAATCAGGGAGAGAACTCTGACTGGTCTTTTGAAGCTTACCGTACAATACTATGAAATAACATAACACTCCCTTTTTCGCAATCATGTAAAAAAAGAGTGTGATATATAATCTCTTTCAGCTAACAACCTAATCAACAAATAATTAAATAATTAAAACGTAGTTCAATTAACAAGGCTTTGATCACGCTGACACTTAATTAAGTACTTTACAATTTTATCTCTAAAGTAAACATCTCTGCTGCAGATGTTTTCATGTTTTACGTTTACTCATAAACAGCCACCAAAGTTTTAAAGATTATTTAGCATCAAAGAAATTTAAATCGAATATAAATCTATATTCCACGTTGAAATGTATTTTGTCTTAAAAATGATGATACGCCTTATACGAGTAATAAGCCAAAGAAACTGCGCTCGCTAACACTTTTGTCCAGTGTACTTCTTGCGGTCGGAATGATGACCAAATATAGTAGAAATATAGTCACCCATGATAAATAGAACTGTAACAATTGAAATTCAAAATCATATGGCGATTAGAACAATACCAGTCTGTGTATACATAGCTTGATACATCATCATTCATCAGATAAAGCCGTTTGTTTAGTTTGACCCACGTTTGAACACAACAGTGCAGAGCACAACAATCGAGGAAACTTGAACAATGAAGACAACACAAACGTGACCGCAAAACACGATTAACTCAACGCTGGCTGTTCAGCCACCTAGACTAGAATCTATATCATATCTATTTCAAACCGTTAAGCTGAATTTTCACCAGATCTATGAGGAGGATTACGTGCACGAAAAATTCAAAAGTTGTAGAGCTTCATTTTCTTAGCCTCGCTTGCTAAAGTTCTAGTTGAAACGGTCTACCGAGAAGTGTTTTGTCAAATTGTAATTAAAATAATGTTAATTTGAAATACGTATTTTTGGAATATTTCATTTTTTATGAACAAGTAGATTCAGTAAAGTTTTTGCCACGGCAAATCCTACGAGCCCAAACCCAATGGGCTATCTTCTTTAGTTGAGAAGATCTTCGGATCTTCAGACCAGCTTTAAGTGCGGATACATCTAGTTCTAGAACTAGGCGTAGCTGCACTTCGCCTATTAGCCGTAACATAATAAATACGGACAAATCACACAGATTGAGCTAACCCCAAGGTAAGTTCGAGACTTGTTTTATGGGATACTAACTCAACGATACTATATTTTATAACAAATACATAAACATCCAAGACTCAGGCCAGTCTGAAAAAGATCATTTTCCATCTTGACCTGGCCGGGGATCGAACCCGGGCACTCCGTGTCGCAGGCTGGCGTGTTAACCACTGCGCCACGGAGCTGTCAAAAAAACATATATGTATACAGCATAATATAGCATTGTCATCTGACTTATAAAAGTACCCAAAATTACAGCTTTATCGGGAATAGGTTAGTTACAAAATTAGTAGCGTGATTTGACCCGAACATACTAACTTACAAGATACATGCGTTGCAAGCTTGTAAAAATCTCACAAGGCATTCCCACACATTCAAGCTCAGCTCTTAGAGTTAACAGCGTTTCACACCATCGCAACGCATCTTAGCTATTTTGTGTGGTACTCAGCATATTTGTTGAAAATGCATCCTAAACATTTATTTATTTTATTTTTTATTAATAAAAAGATATTGTACAGTAATACCAACATATAGACAGAACTAACAACTCTGGTCACTTTTGCGATATCAAAGATCATCAAAAGATATTTTTACCTAAAAATTGAATATTCCCCTTGGGAGCAAAGCCGAGGGTGAAAACTAGAAGGTATAAGATTAAACCATCATGCACCGTGGTGGATCACTATTGAATTATATTATCTAGTTGAACGTCAGCTTCCTACACCGTGCAGTTTTCTATTTATCATGCGCTTTAACCTTCACAGCACTTAAGCACATGGTTATCATTGGATTATAATTACATTAATAATCCTGATACAGAATAATTGTCGTTTAATTTGTATCATCAGCCAAGACGTAATTAGAATATGGCTTAAGGTAATAATCATATACTGTTAAGGTAAATGCATGCAAAAGCTATCACTTTCTTTCTACGTTGCGCATTGGTCATATCGGTCTTGGTTTAATATACCTTCTGCATCATACTTTTAGTAGTATTTTTTGTTAGATCCTAGTATTTAGTTATTTAACTGATCAGGTTATTACACTGATCTTCGACGTCAGTTACCGGGCTCCAATATACTATGGAGATAAACCCACTAATTCTTATTAGAAAATACAACTTTGGATAAAAAACCGCGAAACTCAGTTTTATCTCACTTTCGAATGTAAAGGAAATAAGAAGTTCTCAGCCTACTTGCTCAGAACTCTTATTACAATATTCGCGTTGTGTGGAAACTTCGGGCGAATCTGTATTAAAGGATTATTATATTTGTGGAGCTACACGCGCCTCGGAGTTTTGAAAAGCAGAAAGATGTGGAGGCGGCGGCGTGAAATAATCACCGGAATACACGTGGGAGAGGTAATGACATGAATACATAAACATGGAACACGTAAATTTCCGTCATATCCAATGTGTTTTTAATGTAAAAAGACTCTGAATAGGATCTTTAATATCTCTTTACGACACGTAACAAAATATGAGTTGTACTTATTGTTTGGCCTTTATGTAGGTATATAATGTGGGTAACAGTGCGAACATTGCTCCGCCTTTTATGTGGCTATCTTCATGGCTATCGACGTGAGCTTTTCATGTCTCCCGGACGCGATCTTGTGTGTTCTTCGGCATGCGCTCCACCGTGGTATAAACCAAGATCCTGGTTGTGAACGTTCCACGATGGACTGTCCAACTTGTTCAGTGACGGTTTGCACGGATTATATTATTTGTAAATATTTTTAAAAGTAGGTTTTCTCAATTATTGCACTACATTTAGATTAAACATATTTAATTATTTTTAAATACGACATTATATTATTATGTTATATTTATATTTACCAATAATTAATAATAATATGTATAGTAAGAGCACATTTATTTCTGGTATTAAAGTATATAATCACTTGCCACTTGAATTTAAGAGCAATGAAAATAATATTATATTCAAACGAAAATTAAAGAATTGGTTATTAGAGCATGTTTTCTATGATTTGTCTGAATATTTTGAGTATAATACTAATAATAATAGGCCTAAGAGGTATTGTACTGACAAATAACTAAATTACATTGTACCTACATGAATATTGCATGCCTGAAAGGGTAAGACTGTTGAAACTGTTTTTGTTTTTTATTTTACCATCTTTGTAACACAGTTATGTGCAATAAATATTTTGAGTTTGAGTTTTGAGTTTGAGTTTGAGTTTTATGCCAAAAAAAGGCAAATTATATTCGGTTTTTTTCCGAATATAATTTGCCTATTTTACATGCGAAAAGAAGAGATTCCTGATTGCAATGCCCACCAAATTTTACAGCATTTCGACAGTTCTCTAATCTCATACTTCTCAACCTGACCAGTCCTGTCAAGTAAGCTCTTTGGACCTAGTAAATCATGCGATTAGATTTTTCTGACAAACGCCTACTGTAATTGGGGCGTCGATTAAAAAATGACTGTCGAAAATATAAACATAACTTTGATCAGCTCAGAACAGTGAAAATGAAACAAAAGAGAATATTCTGGACGCCAATATTTGTTGTTTGGCTCGTCCGGCACTTACCGTCAGATGTAGATTTAACGCAACGCGTTGTACCACTCAAACTGATTTCTCTGGTTGGTCCTATAGTCGACTGGCAGAGAATACCATATGACATTAGGTCCGCCATCTTATCACTTCTGTTTAAATTATGCGACAAAGAATATATAAAAAATCTGTGTGTATAGTCCTCAAGGTCTGCGAACGAAACTGTTGGACCACAAGTACCCGCTTGACGCGTGAATTTCGCCGCTCAAAGCGCGCCCTGACCAGACAATTTCCATTAACCTACTTTAGAAACGAAATATATGCTCAATACCAATGACACACGTGAATTTTTAATTGAGATTTACTAATTTCTTCTTATAACAAAACGAGGACTAATTTTGATACCTGGTTTACACCATGATCCGCCGAAAACAAATTAGCAATGACAGCCGGTATAAAAATAAGGTACTAAAGATATATCCTCGATTTTTGATTTTATGTTTTATTGCTCTAAGAGTTCATGTTTCTCTTTAATTTCAATAGGTTTCATCTGATTTCATTTCATTTCATTCTGACCACAACGCTTCTTAAGTTGGGGAAAAACACATTTTATGTGTATGTTTGTTCCGCTATAACTTTCCAACTCGATCTTTAATGGAGAATAAATTTACTGACAGTTAAATATAAGTATCCTTACTATCCTAACTTCCTTATACTTATCCTTATCCTTACTATCCTTATCCTTATCCTTACTAATATTATAAATGCGAAAGTGAGTTTGTTTGTTTGTTTGTTTGTTTGTTACGCTTTCACGCCGTAACTACTGAACCGATCATCATGAAATTTTGTATACAAGTTCTCTGGAGTGCGGAGAAGGACATAGGCTACCTTTTATCCCAGGAAAAAGTACTATTCCCGAGGGATCGACATTGACGCGGGCGGAGCCGCGGGCGAAAGCTAGTTATACATAAATGGGAAAGTTTGAATATTTGTAACTACGTGTTTGAAATCAAATTTTCACACAGAAAATTAAACTAATGCTCTAATGTTTTTGAAGTACGAATCCAAGTGACAAGTGCGCTTTTAGGGATATTGCTTCCGCAATTTTTTTTTTAAATCTATGGATATTGCGAATATAAAATTTGGTACAATATAATAACTTTTTTACGGGCATAGTTTTCATAGCTACTTTTAAGTAGTATTCATAGTTATTGACTTGTTTGCTTCATCTCAGAATGCAGACAAAAACTCCACACTGTATTACGACCTGAGTCAATCAATTTGAGGAACTCGATAGCCCAGTGAGCGCGCGCATGTGCATCGTTGTCGCTTACGCAACTCCGGGCGTGCTCCCCACTGGGATGGTGACCGCAAATAGAAATGCTTGAGTAAGGATGAAAGGGTCGTGCTCCTGTAGTGGAGACTAAAATATAAACAAATTAAAAGTGAGTAAACTATATATGATGGGGATAAGAATTATGTTTTGATTACATGTATGCCTGTATTACTTAGCAGACAAAGTGGTATAAAAAAACATACTTTACTGTATACGTAATAGCAATAAATAATAATAATTAATATATAAATAAATATATACGGACATATGACACAGATTGAGCTAGCCCCAAGGTTAGTTCGAGACTTGTATTATGGGATACTAACTCAACGATATATATTTTATAACAAATACATATATAGATAAACATCCAAGACCCAGGCCAATCTGAAAAAGATAATTTTCCATCTTGACCTGGCCGGGGATCGAACCCGGGCACTCCGTGTCGCAGGCTGGCGTGTTAACCACTGAGCCACGGAGCTGCCTAATATTCTAAGGGAAACATTTTTATCTTATCAATAAAAGAAATTGCGGCTGTTGTCCCACAATTATGTGCATTTGGTACTGTGCTAGTGCCCAAAACATCTTGTTTGGCCGAAAATTTTAAATTCAGTGTTAGTAATAAAAACATAAAAGGCCTAACACATGTGCCCTTGAAGACGTAAACAGACTCCTTCCAGATTTACGATGGTCATAAACAGCGATGACCAGTAAGCTCACCCGGACACTGTTAAAATGCATGAATTGCCCGGACGGCCCAGCTGGCGCTTCTTGATAGAATAGTAACCGACACACATTACCGACCCCTCGTGTGATTGATTCCTTGGTGCTAATGTAAATGCGAGTCACATTTTTATTTATTTAATAAACTTAATTGTTCCAAAATAAACATTTGATTACAATAGGCGGACTTAATGCTATGAGCATTCTCTCCCAGTCAACCATAGGGTAAACAGAAAAATAAAAATGTATGGCGCAAAAAAAGTGATTATATAACATACTAGAAGTATATTAGGGAATGATAAATAATGATTGTAACAACATAAATATTTATACATACATACAAATATACATATATATATTTATAAATAAATACTACATACATACCAATGATGAAAACAGAGAAATAAGGGTATCAAGAAGATAAAGAGTTCAGAAAGTGAGAGTGAACCTTTTTTTTGAAGGTGAATTTTGTTGAAGATTCTTTAATGTCAACGGGCAAAGCATTCCAGAGTCGATAAGCAACAAGACTGAAAGAATTTGACATAAAATTAGTCCGAAAGAGAGGAGTAAAGAGAAGACGTGTATTCGTAGAACGAAGCTGCCGATCATGTGTCTCAGAAAGGAACTGAAACTTACATTTTAAGTACTCAGGACAGTGCGGATTATTTAAAATAGAAAAAAGAGTGCAGAGAATTCGTAGCTGTCTACGTTGACACATTCAGGGGGCACCATACAGAGCATCACTTTTATACAGCTACCAAGTAAAGCAAGCAGAAAATAGTTACAGCTTTTCGAGCGAGTAAGTGAATTGATTCGAAGTTTCTCTTTTCAGTTTTTATAATGACTTTGATCTAGTAGAATCGTTTCCGGACTGGAAAATTGGCATTAAATATCTTAGTATACCGCATAGATATATACACGGCGAAATTTTGATCGTTTTGGACCCTTAAAGAGGTGATTCAGCCTGTAATATGTACACTTTTTTTATGGGACCAATGCTGGGCAGCTTCAGACCAACGCTTGATTTCTGCGCAGGGCAGCCGAGTTGTTTATACTGCCATATGGGAAGGTAGATTTTACGAGATTCCTACGTTGGTTCTATTAGATAAGACGGGCTAATTATGTGCTCGCAAACTCACTCGCGAGTATTAATTTGATTATATACCGGCTTACGTAATTACGTTAGGAAAATGATTTATTCGTCCGACGGTTCAACGAGTGGTTCGCACGATTTAATTTTACAAAAAACCCAAAATGATCTAAAACGCATGTGCGGTCGCCTGCAAAAGTCCATATAGAAGTTGCGTAAAAAGTCGTGTGTAGCTACGGATACTATTTAAAAATAACAGCAATTTCAACCTTATACATGTGGCATAAGGTTCACGATATTGTTAAATATATATGCCTTCATAAACAGTGCAATCGATTTTCACCTTAAGACTATATATAGACTTTTGCAGGTAACCGTACATATAAAGTCACTTTAAAGAGCATTGTAAGCCATTACATCCTACAGTAAAGTTATTACATTACCAACAGTACCCACAAAATAGCAAGGTTGGCTACTGGCTAGCAATAGCTAACACAAACGTCAGAACTTACAAAATCATACTTCCGTTGCTGAACTGTAAATTAGTACATCAGCGTACCGCCTGATTGAATAGCACTCGGGCGTGGTACTAACGTCGCTCAGACTTCCAGCTCGTTATAATTTTATACCAAGTAGCGGGCAGCATCGAGCTTACAACATGTAGTTAATTTTATCTTTGGCCTCTTTTCTATGAAACTGAAACTAATTATAGCTAATCAATCTAACAGAGATCAAAAAGAGCAAAACTAGGCTGAATATTCGTACGACAGAAGAAATATGTCATTTCGTATTCTAATCAAGTATCGTATAAAAATTGTGTAATATCTGTTGTAGGTCGTAACATTGTTATCAAGATAGAGGCTGGCAATAAGTCCTCAAGATTTTATGCGTCGATAAACTCGCGATCAGCCGTCGTAGCCGATGCGTCACGCCGGGGCCCCTCGTAACTGCTACGAAGATATCATCTGCTACGAGATATTGTAGCTGTAGCAGAGCTACGGCGAAGCGTGTACTGCGGCAGTAAAAGTCGGGTAAATTTGGCACATAACCGCCTCGTAAACACAAATGTCGTGTTTGCTTTCTTCCCCCCTCTCCCCGCTTACCGCTGAGTTCCGCTACAACCTCGAAAACCCGCTTGTTGCACGTTCAATTCTACAGGAAATGGTGAGCTCGCATCACACTGTTTACTCTCGCTGTTAAATATTCTCGTTTCTGTGTTACTGTTCCATTCTGTTTGCATGCGAGTGGAGTTTTATAGTAACACATCATAATTTATCGTTTGTATAAAAGCATTTTAAGCTGCTCAAAAAGGACGTTTAATTACACTTAAATATAAAGATTGACGCTGTATCAAACTGAAATCGTTATAGAAAAATGAAATTTGAATGCCTTATTGGTGTGTTACTCAACCACATAGTCTTCGATTCGATGCCGGGCCAAATCAAAATGGAAAACGGTATTTTCTGTCTTTTTCTGGGACTTACATTTACAATATAATATAATTAGTATTTCGTATTCTAATCAAGTGTCTACAAATTCTGCGTAATATCTGAGCTAGGTCGTAACGTCGGCTTCTTATTAATCAAGACAAAGGCTGGCAATACGCCTTTAGGATTTGATGTGTTGATTAAGTCTTGATCAGCCGCCGTAGCCGAAGCGGCGTGCCGCAGCCGCTCGTAACCGCTACTAACATTATCATCTACTACGAGATCTCATTGCTTTAGCAGTGCTACGGCGTAGCATGTCAAACAGTTAAATTTTGCGCTTTGGCACATAACCGCCTCGTATACACAAATGCTGCCTTCCCCTATCTCCCCGCTTAACGCACATCCACCACTTCCACCACAAACCTCAAACCTGCCTGTTGTTCGTAATTTTTTTCAGAGTAATTTGTAAACTCGCATCACACTCTTTACTGTCTCTGGTTTATTTTTTATTCAACTGTTGATTCAGTGCGTTTAACCCCTTCTCGCCCATCTTGCCTGATGGGAAACAACGATGAAGTCTACGGTGATACATGCAAACTCAAATAATGCCTATTCAGTCTTGTCTTGATCCCTAAATTGTACTTGTCGCAAAACAGCGACGCGGGGAAGGCTTTCCATTGCTTAGCCGTCGCATAATGAACGAGGAGGCGAATCTCGAGGCACGATGTTAAAACATTTTCGTATTTTTGTTTTCATTCCATTTTGTTTGCATACGAGTGGAGTTTTATTGTTACATGCCATAATTTCTCGTAGCGCATAAAAGCATTGTAGAACGCTTTATGCGTTTTATACGCGACAAAAGTACGTTGCGTGGAACATACTTTGAATATTTACAAGATTAATTAACGCCAAATAAATTTCCCATAATGGATAATGAACTAAATGGAAGTTAAATGTAATATTGTTCAAGGACGAAGAGAAACTGTTCTCTTGATATTTAGAAATAAATTAATATTATAAATCAGTATGTGTATCAGGGTCACAAAAAGAAACACATTTAAAATCTACTTTTGATAATTTGGGAAGACAAATAGACATAACCAACCGCCTCTAAAGTGTTATTAAAACTTTCCGTCTAAAAGCGTATTACCACAATCTCGTTTTAATTAGTTTTACTACTCAAATAATACCCAGCCAGCTACATCGGGCCCGGTGCGCCCTGGAGACCGGAATACACAGCTCCCTCGGTTTCCATTAAGTACTTAAATCGTACTCTCTGCGCACAATTAGTATGCATTGCGGGTCCCAGTTTACTACATAATGATTAGTGGAAATTATGAAAATTTACATGTTTTTAAATCACTAGTACTATGCGCTAAATTAATGAAATACATCAAAAATATTTGTATAATTTCGATCAATCCTTGAACAAGATCGCCCCCTTGTTGGAATTTGAAGTAGATACACATGAAATTTAAAAATGTTATATATATTGGTATGATGTCTAAAAGCATTTTTCTTCGAAAACTGTAATTTTTACGTCTAAATCAATAATTCTCACATGACAATATTTATATGTACGTTTCGGAGGTCGCCCCCTTTCTTAGTTTTTTTTTATAAAAATATAAATATGAAAATATTAAGACTTTCATCTTTTTTCCTAATCGCCCAATGGTTCTGCGCAACCTAATGGCTTGCGCAGTAGCGACATTTTTCGTTCGCGCGGCACTCGCCTTAATAATATCACAGCGCATCCTTGAAAATAGCTTTTAGTAGTGTGTAAGGTTGTTTTCTATAACTCACTCGGACACTTTGGGCGCGAGGAGGTCACCAAAAAGCTCTTTAATTCCTTCAATACTTCTTATCTCATATGCAACTGCCTTGTCAATACGACCACAAATCATTATCTGTGCTCGTATTGACAATGCTTACACGGAGAACGTAATCTGAATTTATTTTGTTCCCTTTAATTCTTATATTCTATCGAAATTCTTCCATGCTGGTCTGGGAGAAAATAAAAAACAAAGAATGTGCCAGTGCCATAAAATTCAATCGAGAAAGTGGGCGTAAAATTAAGCAATCATGTTGTAGGCGATGTGGCTTGCAGCCAATCAGTATTTTGATTGTTTTCACCTACACCCCACCTACACCCCACCAACACACTCGACGTGGCGTTTAGGTCTTGGTCGTAGGCTGGGCATAGGCTATGGTCAATAAATACGTCTTTAGTCTTTACAAGGTACATAATACCTTGTAAAGAATAAAGTCGTGATTATTTTGTATATTTTCTATCGAAATAATCAGAGTACACGTAGGCCTACCTTCACGCCTTTATTACCGATCATAGAAAATGATGCATTCGTTCATTAAGCAATTCAAAAACAAAATGCAGGATATCTTACATCTAGAACCATGGGCACGTGACCCAAAGGAGAAGCAGCTAGAAATTCTTAAAATACACGTCTCTATACATCTCATAAAAATTTTTGTTACCTCAATTAAAAATGGAGACGAAAATATGAATGCTTGCATATATTAGAAGTGTCATGTTGTATTAAGTTTTGTATGTGTAATAACATTAATGAATAGTTCAAAACAGCGTATAATTTATTTATCTCACGTGAGTTTTAAGCATAATTAATTTTTGTAAAAAATGGCAGGCTTGCAGTCATGCCACCACGGCAGGCAATCACCCCGCGGTCTCAAAAGGATATAGGCCGGATTGTGTCCATGGAGCTTCCGCGCTTTCTCTTCTTGTTTTACTCCAATACCAATGTATTTAGATTCTCTTGTGTCTACTTTCTGATCGTCAACATTATTCAGTTTCGTATTCGCCGTATGTTTGTACAATCCCGGCTTCACATCATGCGACACGATCTGATGATAAATACAACCAATGCATCGATTTGCTGTAAGAACTGGATCGAATAGTCTTTCACCACTCCGCCAAGAATCTGACTGCATTGTTACCACTCCTGCACTCTCCTGTGGGTGTATGTGGCCATCGTTGCCCCATACGTCGACGTTGGAAGCCCGCTGCTTGTCAACCGACGCGTTGACAATAATTTGTAATGATAACAGGGCCGCAACAACTGTGGACATTTGTTAAACATTCTTTAAAGCAGGGGTCGGCAAGTAGATTAAAATTGGGCCCGGGTATTGTTTATAATTTTTATAGAGGTTTATGAAAACAAATGATAATGAGTACTATCTTTTTCATCGAATGAAGTGTAGGCTTAAAAAACGTATAACGCAATCCGAAATTCGACCTTTTGCGGTCTCTGCTTAAAATTGCTAACTAGTGTAACATTCTTACCCTTTCCTTAATTTTTCCTATCACCCTCTACTCCATGTAACATTTAAGGAAACTAATTTTTATTATTTAAACAAGCGTAATCGTCGTCATGGCCAGAAAATGTGATCGTTTATTTGTCTTACAAGGACCCGTACGTTGTGTTTTGTTTAAATCAGTTACGAAGTAGTTGTTTAATACATTTGATTAAAGGAATGCACGCATAAAAATAAAAGCAGGACTAAAACTATCACTTAGCTTTGAATTACTGCCGACGTTGATACTGCGTCGCCTCAGTGATGTAGTGACGCCTCATCATGTCCCGTATGATAATCTCGCCTCGCGATTTCTGTCGTCTGCCATATCAGGAGTGTCTCGATTCGCGTTCACGCATGAAACAGGTTTTCCCACAAGTTTATATTTATATAATAGAAATATGATGGGGTCTTACAGGTCATGTTATAGTAAATAAAATATACATATAATATTCAAGTTAAACTAAGCTATAAAAACCAATTTAAACTCCAAAACTCCATCTAGAAGAAAATGTATTGAGGCAGGTCATAAGACCTGTAGAATTCCTATGAAAAAATTGGATATATGCGGGTCTCCCATCCATCCTAGCAACCCGCCCACACTATAGCCAGTTCCAAGACAGAATTGGAGGGTGCTGATGTTCCACATGCACCTGGCTATAAGTGTCCTGCGACCTGGCTGATCGACCTTCTAACCTAGATTCCCTAGACCCTATTTCCTATCCTACTTCGTCTGCAGACGTCTTTAACCTACTTTTCCTAAGCCTACGCTACGCCGGCGACTCTTCCAGATCACCTAGCTCTAGATTTATAATTACAGCTATCAATTCCAGGCTCAAAACCTCATTCTTTCGACAATATTCCCTAGAACTGCGGCTGTCTACAGTTAGCTTCCCTCGCTGCGGCTACTGCCGTATCTAGACGAAAGCCTTAAGCTTTGAGTAGAAAATTGTAGCTACTATGTCTTATGACTGCAAAATAATTATAATTAAATTAATTGAGTAATAGTGATATGGTGGAGTCTACAAAAGTCACCAGACGCTCTAACTAATAAAATAAATTTAGTAATAGCTTCTGATAATTTAAGAAATGTTACAAAAGGCAAGTGTCAAAGTAAGGGCTTGATGAAAATACGTCCCTATCAAACACCTAGTACTATTTCAGATCCATTACTATATTGACATGATCTCCAGCTAGACATCAAGACATTCACAAGAAATAAATACTTAAACAAATATGTATAATGCAGCGACTCATAATCTCACTTTTCAACGTAGACTGGACTGTACAACCTCGCCTTCTGACATTCTGTCATTCTTCTAACATACAATGTTAATTGTCATGCAAATATATGAAGAAATACAATAGATGACTTAGATAGTAGACGATAGAATAATAAGATTTATAAAATAATAAAATATAAATTTCATACAACCTTTGTAGCGTGATGTTAAATTTACCAGGTGATATCTGCGCAGTCTTGTGAAGATTCGCCCCTACTTCACTAATCACTTAATTATATATTTAAATTTACAGCAGATTTTTGATTTTCATATTAATTTAACGCGAGATTTAATACAAATTATTTTAAAGACTCGGAACAACAAGCTTGTCTCCCGTAATTATCGAATTAAGTGTGATTTTCTAATTTTTATACGTTGTTTTAATTAATTTTCTTTGAGACACTCCCGACTAACTCAAAATCGATCCGTACACGAAACTCTAATAATTAATCTTTGCTACGACTCTGCGTACACGCATCCCAAGCCCGACTACCTGATCCCTTCCACCCCCGTCACTGCCAATCTCCCTGTCTTAGCCACACCCCTAAATTCTCCGAATTTTACTTAATTCACCCTGAATGGCTAAGGCAAATATAGCTATCCTTTTCTTTTATTGATAAATGCCCCTCCTTAGAACATTGAGTCAAAGCGAGTTTTATTTAATAATTGTAAATCACAGTATTGTTATATAAGTATATAAATAAAAAAATATACGATGAAAATTCTGTAAATGACTGCGTCTGTTACAGAGCGCCCCTTGATGAACGATAAATTTTATGATAAGGAAATTTTGAGTGAATCACATTAGATTTTTGTTGTTATATTATAAGATTATAGCCTACCCCTTCTAGAACCATATATTCTCATTCTGATTAGAATCTAATCATAATAGTTTCAAATAAAATATTTTGTTATTATATAATTGTTGTTACGCCTTAGAGAAAGCTTCATGTATCAAGTTACATGATTAATTTAAGTTCCCATTTATTTTGTTAATCAATAATAAAGTCTTCACATTGTTTAAAATGCAAGAACGTTAAATTAAATTAAACTATATTTTAATCAATTCAGTAGTATTATAAATCGACCAAGGCAAACGCAATACGTATTAAACATAAAGATCGAGTTGTAATGCTGATGAGGTTATAAAATTATTGATCAGTTTGAAAGTACGTACACGTATGATATTATCACATTCTTATCCAACGTGGGCCAGCTAGTGTCCAAGGTCACTAAACCCGATTATCACACTCAGCGTTTTATTGAACGTATATGTAGAGACGTATACTAACGTAATCAATACAGTGATGGATTGCTAGCCGCAGTGCCTTAAAGATACATAGTATGTTTTAACAACATCACAAGTATTCGTAACTAAATATTACCGACTCTACTTTCTTTCTCATCCGTGTATATTTCGATCTAAGTACATATCCTATATCCTAACTAATTTATAACGTATGTTTGCTTTAGTTTTCCTTTAAATTTCTCTGCTCTTTTTATTTTATTGCCTTTTTATTTAAATAATAAATAACAAAGAATTTATATTACTTAAATAAAAAAAAAACTTTACCTAAAAATTGCGTGATATTTTAGCATAAGTAATTGGATTTCATTCTATTTTTTAGAAATTGTATATTTTCTATAATTTACAGACAATATCATTATCCATACCATGCAGACGATCACGCTATTTTAAACTAATTAATACACAATGAATTATTGATCACTTAGCTGAATTCGTATGTTCGGCAACGCCCCTATTTCAGTTGCCAGCATATGTCCATCTTTAACTTAGGCCCATTGCAACCTGAAATTGATTTACATAGGCTATGATTACTAAATGATATTGAGAAATTTGTATGAAATAACATTAATTTTACAGAAATGAATTATTTGCAGTCTTATTTCAAAACCATATGAGGGTTGCATTGTGTTTAAGTGTTGCGATAACATAACTTCAAGTTCCTAACCATAAATTATGGTCTCTTTAAGAGCACTACTAATTTTACATAACAAGTTGTTTATTCACACTTGTACCTTGTTCAGAATCCCACGAACCTTATCGCTCAAAGATTTAAGTAGGTACTTCATTTGTTTTTATCGAATCCGAGAATTTTGACTGCGTAACAGACCCTCTTTTTTTTTGTTTTTTTTGTAAATTTCAACATGTGCAAGCCATGTTTCAAAAATAGCTTATCTTTACTGCAGGGCATAAAGAACAATAAATATTTGTTGTATTGTTATTGTTAACCGTTTTCTTCCTTTCATTTCTCCCTTAAAATTACAACCAATAACTATTATTGCCTAACAACAAAGGTATAATATAGATGTAAAAATAAAAAACTAGTTACAAAATCCCCAAGAATCCACCTCTAGTTTTTTTTTATTTCTTTATTCTTTGCGATCCTTATGAATATTATTTTCCCAAAAACATAGAAGTGTACCTGTATGTAGCCCTAGTGTATGTGTTTCGAGGGTAATATGTTTTTAAACCGAGAGAGTATTCGTTATTGTTCAAACTTCAGCTTTAAGCTTAAAACTTCAGCCTATAAACGACAATAGCTTTTTACAATGTTAATTCAAATTTTTGGACAATGTGAGGTTGTGAGGCTCACAGATCCTATTAATCCTACAATAGCACATACGAACTGATTAGACTTTCTAATCAGAAACGTATCGACTATCATGTCCATCCATAAAATTGATCAGCACTTATAGCAAAAACGATTATAGTCTATATCCCGAAGTCACACCTAAAACTTACATCTAAACAACTCCATAATACTGTCTTGGAAAATGTATAGTGTAATTTCATCATAGCTTAGCTTCTTGTGGAGTATGGAGTTTTATACAGGTGTTATAACACTTGGGATTATTTCCAAAGGATAATTATATCCATGGAATAATAAAACTAACCTAACACCAAAAATCCCCCTATACAAAACTCGTGTCTGTGATGTGTAGTTTCTAATATTTGGGTAAATAATATTTAAATTTGGATTTCACAAAAGAATGAACCCTATATTTCCCTAAGATAAACATATCCCCTTTTTTTGTTTGATTCTCTGTCTACCATAGCCTAAAATTTATTACCTTTTTTTTTTTTTTTTTTTGAAACCACTTGGTGTTTAACTTAAAGTGTGACGTGAAATAATATGCCATCGACAATCCCATAAATATAAAACAGTACTTCACAACTCCCTTAAGTTCTCGAAAGTTACATGTTAAGATGTTTATTTCCCATGCTGCACCAATTCAAAACGTCAAAATTACCAGACTTTACGATGGGTACCTTTTTTTTTGTTTTTCTAATGGACATCTTTATTGCCGTCAATAACTCGGAAATTTTACGAAGTTGTGAGACAATAGCTCCACTAACACGTGCAGATAATAAATGGGTCTCGTAGGGTCATATTGCTTTAGTCAAATTCTTATCTAATTTTAAAACTGCGAACGAAATTGTTCGGTGTTTTTCTTTGTTCAACAGAAAGCCTTTGTTACTAATTACCGACATAAGATTTAGTTTTGATTATTTGCTTGTATTTTCTTTACTCTAAAACGGACCCGCCATAAAATCAAGGTTGCGACTCAAAATAACACGACTAAAGAATGATAAAATTATGCTTCGTGCTATTTATTATATTAATCTTGGAATTCTCGTCATCCAAAACATTATAGAAATCATAATATCAGTTTCTTCATTTACAAAACAGTTACTATTTTACTCTTTAGAAAGGTGTCCCAATATTATAAATAAAAAAGTAAATTATTTCGATCGTTGGTTTGATACGTTTTCAAGCCTTAATCTATGATTCAATTGTTATAGAATTTTGCATACATAATTTCTAGGTACAAAGAAGGACATAGGCTTCCAAAAAGAACTATTTCCAAGGGACCATTAAAGATGTTAACGAAGCCGCAGTAGCAATTATAAAATAAATTATTATTTCTCCCTTCTATTCATTAAGTAACAATATACCACATTATTTCGAACAGGAATCGAACCTGAAACTTTATGCCTTAATACTTATTTCTAGTATTAAAGTAAACTAATATTTCTCCCTTCTATTTATTAAAAACTAAATATCACAATATTTTATACAGGGATCGAACCTGCCTGCGATTTCATGCTTTTTATTTTATTCCTTATACCCTAACGTTTTCTTGTGGTTTCAGTCAGCGATACAACTAAATAATATATATGATTGCCATAAAAACTAATAATTTAGGCGGGAATCGAACCCAGCTTTATTTAATATCGTTTTAAACTAGTATCAAATAAAAGAAAATTACATATTTCAGCACGGTATTTGAATCCAACTATGAATTTGTTTGTATTTGTTTTATTCTATAACAAAAACCCACATCTTTTGAGATGGAATCGAACCTCTCTTAATGTTATATATGCTAAATCAAGAATAAATCTATTAAAAATACTTATATTAGGTATAGTTCTGTTGCACAAATCATATATCAGAACCTAATGATATATGTACTATATATTTTGTGTATAAAATGAACCTACAATTTATATAAACATAGGCTTCTATAAAATTCTTCATAAATCAGCAGATAATATGTATTTTTTTTCTTTTGTTTAGGAGTCGAACCTAAACTAGAAGTCTATAATTGACTACATTCATTTGAAATATAACCATTCACCCTTCTATCATTCTTTCTTTCTTTTAACCTTAACTATTCAACAATGCAATAAACATATATTTAGAGCATAGAAAAGGATTTTTTTTTTTTTTACTTCATTAAAATCGTGAGGAAACCAAGGAAATCGCTTACTTTTAATTTTAAAAGTGATTAAATTAACTGATTGTGATTCAGGATTCGAACCCGACTTTTTCTCTCTCTCTCTCTGAATAATTTTATTCTATGATTATAATATTTCTTGTTCCTGACCCTAACTGTTTCGCCCCTAGCTCTTAATACTTATTCTCAATAAAATAAAATAGACTTACGGATTATGATTATAACTAAGCAATAAAATATTAAACTTAAATAAAAATATACTCCTTCACATAACTAGTTCAATTTCAACGATGTCGAACAGTTCTCTATTTCGTAATAAGAGTTAAACCTACAATACTCCTACATATTTCCATAGTTACTTCCAGGTTCTTTTAAATGCGTTCTTGAGCTCAAAGAGTTCAAGATTGTATGACGCACATCCTGGTCACGGCACCACTCTGTAACATTCTTACCCTTTCCTTAATTTTTCCTATCACCCTCTACTCCATGTAACATTTAAGGAAACTAATTTTTATTATTTAAACAAGCGTAATCGTCGTCATGGCCAGAAAATGTGATCGTTTATTTGTCTTACAAGGACCCGTACGTTGTGTTTTGTTTAAATCAGTTACGAAGTAGTTGTTTAATACATTTGATTAAAGGAATGCACGCATAAAAATAAAAGCAGGACTAAAACTATCACTTAGCTTTGAATTACTGCCGACGTTGATACTGCGTCGCCTCAGTGATGTAGTGACGCCTCATCATGTCCCGTATGATAATCTCGCCTCGCGATTTCTGTCGTCTGCCATATCAGGAGTGTCTCGATTCGCGTTCACGCATGAAACAGGTTTTCCCACAAGTTTATATTTATATAATAGAAATATGATGGGGTCTTACAGGTCATGTTATAGTAAATAAAATATACATATAATATTCAAGTTAAACTAAGCTATAAAAACCAATTTAAACTCCAAAACTCCATCTAGAAGAAAATGTATTGAGGCAGGTCATAAGACCTGTAGAATTCCTATGAAAAAATTGGATATATGCGGGTCTCCCATCCATCCTAGCAACCCGCCCACACTATAGCCAGTTCCAAGACAGAATTGGAGGGTGCTGATGTTCCACATGCACCTGGCTATAAGTGTCCTGCGACCTGGCTGATCGACCTTCTAACCTAGATTCCCTAGACCCTATTTCCTATCCTACTTCGTCTGCAGACGTCTTTAACCTACTTTTCCTAAGCCTACGCTACGCCGGCGACTCTTCCAGATCACCTAGCTCTAGATTTATAATTACAGCTATCAATTCCAGGCTCAAAACCTCATTCTTTCGACAATATTCCCTAGAACTGCGGCTGTCTACAGTTAGCTTCCCTCGCTGCGGCTACTGCCGTATCTAGACGAAAGCCTTAAGCTTTGAGTAGAAAATTGTAGCTACTATGTCTTATGACTGCAAAATAATTATAATTAAATTAATTGAGTAATAGTGATATGGTGGAGTCTACAAAAGTCACCAGACGCTCTAACTAATAAAATAAATTTAGTAATAGCTTCTGATAATTTAAGAAATGTTACAAAAGGCAAGTGTCAAAGTAAGGGCTTGATGAAAATACGTCCCTATCAAACACCTAGTACTATTTCAGATCCATTACTATATTGACATGATCTCCAGCTAGACATCAAGACATTCACAAGAAATAAATACTTAAACAAATATGTATAATGCAGCGACTCATAATCTCACTTTTCAACGTAGACTGGACTGTACAACCTCGCCTTCTGACATTCTGTCATTCTTCTAACATACAATGTTAATTGTCATGCAAATATATGAAGAAATACAATAGAATAATAAGATTTATAAAATAATAAAATATAAATTTCATACAACCTTTGTAGCGTGATGTTAAATTTACCAGGTGATATCTGCGCAGTCTTGTGAAGATTCGCCCCTACTTCACTAATCACTTAATTATATATTTAAATTTACAGCAGATTTTTGATTTTCATATTAATTTAACGCGAGATTTAATACAAATTATTTTAAAGACTCGGAACAACAAGCTTGTCTCCCGTAATTATCGAATTAAGTGTGATTTTCTAATTTTTATACGTTGTTTTAATTAATTTTCTTTGAGACACTCCCGACTAACTCAAAATCGATCCGTACACGAAACTCTAATAATTAATCTTTGCTACGACTCTGCGTACACGCATCCCAAGCCCGACTACCTGATCCCTTCCACCCCCGTCACTGCCAATCTCCCTGTCTTAGCCACACCCCTAAATTCTCCGAATTTTACTTAATTCACCCTGAATGGCTAAGGCAA
The DNA here is from genome assembly GCA_947532085.1 of Elegia similella. Lineage (NCBI taxonomy): Eukaryota > Metazoa > Arthropoda > Insecta > Lepidoptera > Pyralidae > Elegia > Elegia similella. The sequence goes on from OX383942.1 coordinate 618,976, forward strand.
ATATAGCTATCCTTTTCTTTTATTGATAAATGCCCCTCCTTAGAACATTGAGTCAAAGCGAGTTTTATTTAATAATTGTAAATCACAGTATTGTTATATAAGTATATAAATAAAAAAATATACGATGAAAATTCTGTAAATGACTGCGTCTGTTACACTAGGCAAGTCAAAAATTTAAATAGTCTTTCTTTCAGCGTCGTACGAAAAAACTAAAGAAAGAGAAGTATTATGGTAAAACACGGTTGGATGAGGAGAAGAAATATTTCTCTTCTACAACAGAATGTAACAGAAAGTCCCTTAGTATATTCGCTATACTCACCTATACAGAGCATGGTGCCAACGATCCACTAAGTGAGCAGCTGCTGACTATTTTAAACTATTCTTAATAAATTACTCGTACGTGTAAATGCTTATCGATCAAAACGCTAAATAGCTACAAAATAAAACTCGTAAAGTAAACACGTACTTGTATTAACATCTTTTTTATTATGTCGCTGTGTATCTTAGGTGTAAAGCAAGTTGCGTTTTTTTTTCTATTTCTTTTACCTATTCATTTTTCCTATCTCAATAATAATAATCAAATATATGATTCGACGACAAGTCTGACTGGAAAATAATGTTTTGACGTACGTACAAGCAAAAAGCGCTCCAATAATAGACCCCTCGCATTTGGCCGAAATAACAAGAAAATTCGCCGCTTTCATTTCCGGAGGAATAAAGGCTGCCTGTTTAAATTTCCACAGCTCCGTTCAGTACGCTCAAGTACGCCAGTGCGGCCCTGACCATTGACTAGTGAGACTAATAGACCAGTCAGTGTTTATTGACCCTGACCAAAAAGAGAGGTGTTATGAATTTCACTCGTCAGTCTTTTGAGTCGTAATCACCGAAAGGGAGAACTAAAATTTGGAAATCATGGGTGTCTCAGGAAGTACTTAATTAAAAAATACTAGAGTAGTTTTTCGAGTAAATTTCGCAGTAAAATTTCAGTAAGGGTTGCTGGATTTGATGAATTAAACGTGGGATTTCCTTTTTAGCTCCTTAATTGACTCGTAGTGGTTTGCATAGACAATCACTTATCACAATATCTCCGAGAAAAATAAACCGCAACTTGTTGTCTTCCTGTCATGGCCTCCAAAATGAGAGCTAAATCGACCTTATCTTATTACGTCGGTTATAATTGTGTACACAAACAGAGACGGGCCGGTAATGAACTTGTACTGCTGTTAAATCCCCCCTTAAAGACTGTTACACTGCGACTTCTTCGCTCACCGATCCACCTCCTCGTGTGACTCCCGTCGTCAGACAGCCTTCCCGTAGAAAGCCGTATCTAGCTGATATCTTAGAAGTCGTTGGACAGAAGTCGGTACGCACGCAGCAGCAGGCCTCGCGTTACTTTGTAATAAAATTGTACTGCTGTTCCGAGGCGCGCTGAGTTTTATACCGCCGGGACCAGCTACTGTTGCAAACGGCAGACATCCCGCTTACTGATCTTAAAAATGTATCGTTTACATATTTCGGCAACCCGCAGCCAAGCGAGACGAGTATGGCAACATTTTCCCATGAAACAACCCTTGGGAGAGGCATTTGTTCACCAGTGGACTTAGTTTGGCTGAAATGATGACATGAATGAACAGGAATAAAATGTTCCCAGCGTAGCGTTGCTGTTAGTATTATATTGCTTTTTGTAAAATAACAAAAAGCAATATAATACTAACAGCAACGCTACGCTGGGAACAAAGTTTGCACAAACTGTAGTAACTAGGCTTGTTAGGTACATTATTTGAGCATATTATCATGTCTTTCTACTTCACGGGGTAGACGGAGCTTGAGACCTCAAGACCAGGGATTAAGGACGTTGATGGGCGTACAGGTGGCGTTTCAGTATAGACATAATAATGTTTTGTATAATGTTGTGCTTTGTTTTCGCAGAACCATGATGTGTTTCTGTTCATGGGAGCCTGTAAGTATGACTAAGCAGCCATGCCATAGACTAAAGTGCTATAAAGATAAGAAGATTCAGATGACTAAAATATTTAAACCTGGACAATAATTCACACGTGTTGTTGACAATTTACAGGTGAATCATAAGCGGGTAACAAGGCCATGAATCACGCAAAGCTCAGTTCTTTAACCAAAATAAAGCTGTTTATAAAGGCTGGCAGCTTATAAAGGATGTCTCTCTCAGCAAGAACTTGGATTTAAAATTACTTAGAAGTATTACGACGTAGAAGTGCTACGGCGAGGAATAGTTAGTGTATTTAACATATTGTAGATGTTATTTGTACACAATTTACCTAAACTTCTTTCACGAATCTTTTAGTATATTATAGAATAGCAGATATGGCGTAAAGATATGTCATGAAATTTTGCATACCCGTTGTTAGAATAACATAATGTATATTTTATCCCTGGGAAAAGTACTGTTCCCGAGGGATCGACACTGACGCGGGCGGAACTGCGGGTGAAAGCTAGTTTATCATAAATTTTTCACATACAGTACAGTACAGTAGATACAGGCTTAGCCTAGTATGAAAGTCATAATTTTGAAACCTTATTTTTTTTTGTTTTTAATCTATTTTTAAAACAGTGTTAAATGTTATGGAACATTAAATATTGAGTTATAGATTAACTTAAAAGCAGAGCATGGCTCTCCAAGTAATAGTTTCAAAATAAAGAAATTGTCTTTTTAACCATGAACGAAGATTTTTTTTATTTGTAACTGTCCAAAAATTGTTAATTGCTCGATTAGAACTGTATGTATGGCATACATACCATACAAATCGTACTAATTTAGAAGTAGTTAGAAAGTTTTTAAGTAGTTCAGTTGCGCTTTTTTAAGTCATCATCATCATCATTACCTCGATTCTCAATAAATTACCTCGATGGACAGTCACGGGCATTACAATTGTATTCCATTTTAGTCCTTATCACATTGACTTAAGAACCGGTGTCTATACATATTAATGCTCGTGGCTGTATTATGCGGTTGTCTGAAGTTTGCCGATGATATCCGGAGATAAATAGACCGAGCGATTGCGGGTTGCTATCTGCGGGAGCAAGTTTTTATTTATTTATTTATTTCAATAACAATATTTTTACAGGTTACTATCCAATACAATATTGTTGTACCATGTAGTCACTATTCCAACAAAAACATATCTCATCGACTTCGTTTTTGGTAAATAACTTCATAATCACATATGTTATTCGCATACATACTACTACTTTAACAAAGCGACAAAAGCAATTAAGATTTTTTTAAATGAAATAAATTTAGAATTTTTTGGCTGAAACAAAAAGTCGTTATGCTAGACGGTGGAGCTCCCATTTCGGAGCAAAGCTAATGTTCTGGAATAGTAATTTTCTACACATCGAAATTTTATCTCCATTCATTGCGGAGGCTACAAAAATACATATAAGCACAATGTATAGCAGGAACAGCCATGTATACCGTAGTGGTGCTACGACGTAGAAGTACTACGACGTAGAGGTACTACGGCGTAGACGTACTACGGCGTAGACGTACTACGGAATAAAGCTGCTATGACGAAACGTGCTTGGAATTGGGATATGCAATACAATGTAGATTAAAAGTTATTCCTATGCGCATGCTTTAGACATTGACAATTTAAATTAACACTGGTAATGTTAATTAACACTAGTTAATAAATAAATGAACTGCGGAGTATAACACTACAGTTTCAATACAGTTGTAATTTGATTTGGCTATTTATAATAACTGTAAAAAAATATAGAAAATTGTGTATAATTTCAAAAAAAGTACTTCACAGTGCTCGTAATTGTAAATAGAGATGGAATGAAACATATTTTTAATTTCAAACTAGAGATTCAAATCTGTAAATCAAAATATACCCAAAAAAATAGTAAAGCTACGTAATAAAGTCCTGATTGACACCTGTGAATATGAAGTCGCAAGCAACATCTAGTTATAAATATTTAGATAATCATAAAGTTGCCAAAGATATTAAAACCTACAGTCGGTAGAGTTGGCGGCAGGGGGAGGGGGAGGGGCGGACATGAAAGGGTTGGAGACGGCTGTCGATGACAGCTTACGTGCTCAGTTTCTAACTTCCGTAATATTGAGTACCTACGACGGCTGTCGATGACAGCCAAAACCTCCCTCATCGAAGTGGAAAGAGCTCAACGCGCAATACTAAAAGTTGCGGCAGGACTACCTTTCCACCACCCAACGCACGAGCTATATAAGCTCTGGGACGTACTCACCGTTAGGCAGTCTTTCGTGCTCTATACCACTCTGAAACAACACTCCCAGACACAATTTACCCCAATGGCAACTACGAACGCTCGTAGAAGGAAACCTATCTGTGCGTACAATAAGCTAACAACGGCGACCTCTAGTCACTTCTTCTGCTATCTCGGCCCGTACCTTTATAATAAGCTAAACACACTACTCAATATATACCCGCTTCATAAGTATTCGTGCAAAGCCACAGTCACCAAATACCTCAAAACCTTAGACTACACAAACACGGAAGCCTTACTTACACCTTACATATAAAATCACTCAAATCACTCCCTGCCGTTCTCTTCTAATTATCGTATATACCTCTATCCTTCACCACTTTCATGAATTAATTACCTTCACACTTACTTACCTTACTTACCTATCAAAAATCCTTCCTCTAGAAACACTTTTAAACATAATAAAATATCACCAGCAAAATCCGAAACGACAAACATTACCTACCGTTGTCCCTGACCGCCGTTTCTGATCTCGTTCATGCCTCCAAATTATCTTACTGACCGACACTACAATGACCTACTCACTGACACTCACTCTTCCCAAAACTAACTTGACGCTAATGAAACTAAAACTGACTTTCATTTTCTACACTCTACACATTCATACACTCTAACACAACACTGAAGCGTCTACGGTATTCAGTCAGACTAAGTCTAACTAGCGTAGTGTAATAAGAGTTAGACCGTCTTACTCTGAATTCAGTCAGCAAGATCGGGCTCGGCGAGGCTAACTGGCTTAGAATCTGAATATCGAGTAGTGTAATAAAATAAGCGTTAGACCGTTTAGTCTGCGCTCGCGTTCACAGGGAGCGGACGTGTGCGTGCGCCACGTATATTTTATTCATATTAAGTGTGTCTTGTCTTGTTTGCGTTACCTTTACAATAATGGCGCGCAGTAAAGAAAAATAATCTTTCATATGAAACGATTATGAAGAAATTTAATGGGACCAAATTGAAAGCATAGGTACTCTTTAAAAAAAAGAACAAATAACAGTTTTAAAAATTGGTTTAAAAATGACGGAGTTCTGAGGTAACAAAAATTAAAATAAATACAACCGAATTGATATTAACCTCTCCTTTTTTTTAAGTCGGTAGAAAATTATTATTAAGCATGACTGCATGCTAGAGTTGTACCATGAGATGCCATATTTATAACAAAAATAATCATCAAGATTATTTGAATAAAGAATTACAAAAGAAACATGTTTTTTTGCTACGGCAAATTTTTTGGGCTTAGAAATTGCAGGTGCCATTACAACCGCCAACGTCGACGTCTCGCGTGCGAATGAGCAAGCCCGCGTTTTTCAGTCTAGTGTAATAGCCAGCGGTCTAATTAGACTCGAAGACAGACTGAACTCACACTTCCACCCACACACATACAGACACAAATCTTACACTAACACCTACCTGTGCTCCCCAAATTAGATTAAACAATATGTAACTGCCAAGATTCTACAGTTTTTATACCCATTTTACACTCCATGTAAGACTCAGTGATCCGAGGGAGGGGCCTAGTCACTTGTGGCACAGGTTCCAATAGGAACCTATTTCAGGGACTAGTCTCCAAACAAAGAGAACAAGTCGCAACACAAATTGTACAACCATAGTTCTTAGGACTCATACTTTTAAGGCTTATCTTTGTTAAAGAGAACAATAAACAATATTATTATTATATTATTAATATTTCTTATATGTAAAAATCTAGAAAAGAACCATCTTCAATGTACCTATATAACTATACAGAGTGTTGAATCGAACGAGCACTGCGAGATATTTAAAGTGAAACTTCTTTAGCGACCTTGTGTACTTTTTGGGATGGGAAAAAAATGTTAAACTCGCTTCAGGATACGTGACCTGATCGAAAATTCGCAAGACGGACACGTGACCTGAAACCGTTGGCGCGGCGTAGAAGAAGAAGTAATATTCCCCTTCTCTTTCTACCGCGCGGAGTTCTCACTTCTGCTGGGACTCACGGAGTGCAACTCGTTGTTATTTTTTAAACAAGGAACATTGACAACTCTTTTAGAAAAAATAATAACTTCATTTTAGAAAATGCCACAGCTGGCCCGCGCTGAGAGCCCGCGTTTACACATAGACACTTGTCAATGGCGAAAAAAATGTTTGTCCTATGGTACTTATTTTATAAAAGTAACGGATAAAACAGATTGTAGGGATAAAATCTTATTACTTATTCGTAGGATAAAATGTTTCTTTGAAATCTTATATTTGAAATGTATAGATGACTAATTTAAGACACAGATGAGTTAGTTTAGTGCGAAGACATTCAGATGCTTTTAAATGATGAAAAATCGCAATGACTTCAAGTTGTTTATTCATAGTGACAACAAACATCAGAAATTTCGACTCTAATACCTATTAAGAAAAAACACTTCTTTTATTTTTCAAAATTATTTCAATTCCCAGGCAGGGTATGGCGTATATAATAAATCTATGAATGCAGTTTTGACGGTTCAGTGTCACTTAACACGCGTTTGTGTTCAAACAATGAATAATGCATTGTAATATGCTTTCATATAAAAACCGACATCACACAAACTACTAAACCGACTAGATGTTTTTTTTAAATTAAGTATTGAATTAGGCATTTGTCTTCCATCTCTCTGAAATGAACTCAATCTAAAAATATGAATGTTTAGATAACAAAATATGTTTATAAATTACAGAGTTATGAGTAACATTGGAAACAACATACAGCCGGATTGAAAACTTCCTCCCTTTTTAAAATGTATATCTATTTTACTTGGCTAGCTCCGTGGCGCAGCGGTCAACACGCCAGCCTGCGACACGAGAGTGCCCGGGTTCGATCCCCGGCCAGGTCAAGATGGAAAATGATCTTTTTCAGATTGACCTGGGTCTTGGATGTGTATCTATATATGTATTTGTCATAAAATATAGTATCGTTGAGTTAGTATCCCATAACACAAGTTTCGGACTTACTTTGGGGCTAGCTCAATCTGTGTGATTTATCCGTATATATTTATTATTTATATTTATTTACGCTCCTTGAGCGAGAAAAAAGCCGATATAGTTAGTAGCTTCCTCGTCGGCGGTCCCACCTCCAACTACTATATAATAATTCCTAACGAAACTTATTAATGAAACCTATCACTAAAACCTGTTTTGTACGCCTGACTATTAACCTCCGTAAAAAGTGTCATTGAGTTCGATTCATAAACAAACAAAGAAGTTATTACTAAACACGTGAGAAAATTATAACAAACCTACAGTGAAGGTGAAGCAGGAAGCACAAGCAAGACTCTTAAAAACATAAACACGGAAGAAACAAAAGATAATCGCAAAAGTTGTTGAGGGATTAGAGCAGTGGTTCCCAAAGTGGTCCAGGTCGACCCCCGCCGAGACTCGGCGGGGGTTACGCTGGCAGAGATAAAAATTGGGGTTTCAGAAGTTGCAAGTGGGGTCCACGAAAAATTCAAAAAACATGCCATACCTTTCATTCCGTGTCGAAAAAATAATTTATCATCTGTTATTAACCTATTAATAAAAAAAGGAGCAGATAAAAATACTGGAAGATTTGCTGTTTCACTAGATAGTATATAACAAAGTCGCTTTCGCTGTCTGTCTGTCCCTATGTATGCTTAGTTCTTTAAAACTACGCAACGGATTTTGGACCGGCTTTTTTTAATTAAATAGAGTGATTCGAGAGAACGGTTTATGTGTATAAAATATCGCACCCATGCGAAGCCGGGGCGGGTCGCTAGATCCTTATAAACAAAGCGAGGTATTGTTAATTTGCTGTCAATCCACCAAGTGAATCAAACCATTAAAACTATTTAAAAAAAAATGCACTTACATTATAAATGTTAAAATATTTATTTTATTAGGTATGTTGTCATATTATTTTAATAAGGAAAACACAAGAAAATACGAGCAGATACACATATTTTATGTTTACCACTCTAGGGTTGGAACGCCAATTTCCACCGTTACATCTAAACTTCACATTTTATGACTTTTAATATGAAAGAAATGTACAAGCAGGGGTTCACCGAAAGCAGTAAAATTTAGAAAGTGGTCTACAAGAAAAAAGTTTGGGACCCTCTGGATTAGAGCTTTGGAACTGACGTCGTCTGCCGACAGCGGGTAATCCCGGATGAGGAGGGCGGGGCATCAAAGGATTGGAGACTCCTGCCGAGGACAGCACACATGCTCGCAATGTTTGAGTCATAGTAACATATTGTTGTTTGATTATGTTTTTGTGTGTGTAAGAAGCCAACACTAGAGACAGATTTTTCAAACTCTTTAAGCAGACTATCATCAATGGTGACAGCCGTGTCCTGCGGCTTAACGTGGCCTTTGATGCACGAATAAACTTATGAAACATTTTTATTGAGGGCCTAGACTTTTTTTGCTAACTTGCTTTACTGTCAGATGAGTAATCCCGGGTTAGACAGTCGGGGAAGGTGCATTAAAGGGTTGGAGGCTACCGACCAGAGTTTACATGCTTGTTGCAGCCATACTTTAATGACGTTACTTTTAAGGTACAATTCCGTGCATCGCAGCCGTGTGCGGTCAGTCCCTTGGTGGAGGCGCTGCGCCTCCCCAGAGCGGTGGTTTTCTTCCAACCACCGGAAAAATAAAAATCACTGGAATATTTTGTTTTCAGCTGATCATCATAACATTCATTTAAATAACTATTACAAAAGTATTACATATTTTATGTTTGATGTGTATTTTTTTTGTATGCGAATACGTTATATGTATGTCAACACTGATTTCAGATTTTACAAGCTAAAGGCATCTCGCTAATGATAAAATCTTTTAACAAAATGTATATTTTTGTAATACATTGTTCTAGTTAATTGAATACGTACTTTCAGTATCTACAAAAATTTCTTCATCTGCTACAATTTATTAAACTTTCCTAAATTTCGAATTAATATTGACAGTCGTGTCTTAGTTATTTATGTTTATTTTGTTAGTGTTGATTTGAGCGCATTTGCAAAGGTTCCTAGACTACTAAGTACTGGAAGCAATATTCCAATCAAGAATAATGAATATGCGGGTAAATTGCAGTGAAATTGGATGAATTCGTGGTGTTCAGCGTTCAGCGAGCGCCGCGGTACAGCGGCGGCCGAACAAAGCCGCTTTGTCTGAATTTTAATGAAGTTCCGGCTGCGTCCTAATTCCAAAACTCATAAATCCGACACTCTTCCGGCCGACAACTAAAAGATAGAAATATTTAATTTATTTGTATAGCATTACAGCTCTCACCTCAGGAAAAACAAAATAAAAACCAGTTGTAAAGCTCTGATTCCTAAGCACGCCTAATCAGAGCTTTTATACTTTTGGAAAGCTTTTGTTATTTAGACAGTCCATGCTTGGTATTTATTTTCTCTGTGGTAGGACTATCGGAAATTTCAAGCACATCATGAATCCATAACGTCAATGTGGTCCACAGATATTACATCATAATTTCGTGTAGGTGACACGTACAATCGACCATGCACACCCTGGTGTCAGAGTTCTTCGGAACCGCCTCTCGAACTCTAACGTAGTTCCTTTAACGACTACCAGGTGGTAGCCGGGACCAATGGCTTAACGTGCCTTCCGAAGCATGGAATCGTCTTTATTATCAGACAATCAGGTGATTCAAGCTTACAATGTCTTAACCAAACTGGAAACAACTAAACAAAGTATGCTTCCCGTGGAAATCGAAACCACGACTTGTTGTTGTGGACCAGAGACACACATATTACAGAAAGCACACATCTTAGAACTCTACATTTTAGAAGTGTAACAATTACAATATATTTGTGAGCTGCTTGATACCTTTTTAATGTTTTATTGTTCTTACCACATAGGCGAGAACAATCAAAGTTCATAATAATGTATGCCACTTGGGACAACAGCAATATAAATGAGACGCAATTGGTACTATAGTTTTCCACTGTGATACAAATTACGGATACAAAGTGTGTATAAATAGGATACCTTGCAGCAACTGGCACAATTGTAGATGTCACCCACTGGTAATACATAAATATTTAACTTAAGACCAAAATTTGCACGATTTTATGCAAGTAGGAAGATGATTTCGAAGTCTAGTATTTTATTTATAAATCGAGCTCATAAAGTAATAACGACATTTAATAAATGTTATCTTTAAGTTATCCCCGGTAACCTTTCTGCTAGTCTACTGCAGCGGCACGGTTGGACATATCCTAGCAACTTGCAGGGTGACGAACGGCTGCAATTTCGAGCGACAGGAGACGAATGTCACGTCGCGTGGGAACGCGGCAGACGCGACTGCAATTCTGTGCAAAATTGAGACGGATACCGCGACCCGCAGCCCGCACGGGAGCAATCTACTGAAACATCGTGCCCGACCTCTTACAGTTTGCTATCGCTCTCTGAACACGTACTGAAACTATTTTCCCTCGCTCGCAATTCTCGCGGACGAAATATTCGAGGCACTCGCGGTGTGTGCTCAGTATATCACGGACCAGGTGCCCGAGTAATGCTGTAATATGAGAAAATATTTTTAAGAAAAACGGGTACATTTGCATAATAGGTTATTTCGAAGAAAAACTAGCTATTACTAGTGTTGTAAGTGTAGCCGTTTGAAATATGTTCGGAATAATTACCTATAAGCGGTGTTTTTAGGGTACCGTACATCAAAAGGAAAAACGGAACCTTTATAGGATCATTTAACTGTTCGTTTGTCTGTCTGTCGGTCTATCAAAACCTTTTTCTCAGAAACGCGTAGGGGTATCAAGCTGAAAGTCACATCAACCACTCAGGCCTACTGACCTTTGAGCTGTGAAAAATCAAACTTCTAAGCCAACGTAATCAAAAGATACAGCTGTTATGTCGCAAATTTTCGTGTTTTTTTCAACAATCGTAAGGGAATCAAAACCTACAGGATAGTTCCCATAAACTCAGAATCTTAAAATTTTGATACGAAGCAACGTCTTATATCAAAGATAAAGGAAAAATTGCGAAAAACATACATTTTTAGTTACACCATATAATCAAAATATTCCTAATAATTTTTCGACACTCGCCAGGGAATCAAAACCTACAGGGTACTTCCCGTGAAATCAAAATTTGAAATTTGGTACAAAGCAACGACATATAGCATAGATAAAGGAAAAATTGCGAAAAGCATTCATTTTGAGTTACATCATATAATAAGAATATTCTTAATAATTTCAAACTTATTATATACAATGTACGGAACACTTCGTGCGCAAGTCCGACTCGCACTTAGCCGGTCTTTAGTCATATGTCCGGCTAAACCGCCTGCTATGTCCGGCTACTCACTTTTAACACCTGGCAACGCTAAGCACGAAAATTAATACCTATGTAACATAGGTATTAATCCAACAGGGATGTGGATGACTCAGGCCTCCTCTGCGGCCCGTAGAGGATCAAGCGCCAACAGATAATAGAAGCAATCAAGTCCGTCGTCAATCGCTACGGGTTGAACCCGTACGGTGTTCCTGGAACGCGTCCAATTGATATATTTAGAAAGGTGCCCTTATTCTGCCCTGGACTGTAGAATATCACACGCGTGCACCAAGGGGTGGGTATCTACAAGGAAGCGGTGATTCGTGTATGATGGGCAGTCCAGGTACATGAGAAGCCAAGCGGTGAGGCGAGAATCACATACCAAGCGAAAGATAAGAATAGTAAGGCTATATAAAATTATAATTCCACGTAAGCACAGACAGTTCGGAAAGGCAGCAGTAGAAGGCGATAATTTATTGACTTTATTGACATGTTATATAACAGGAAGCAACGGTAAGTGATTCTAGCTTCATTACAATGGATTTAAGATACAATGATTATGCGCATTCGTATGTTTTGCGTCTAATTGTACATCTTTTCTTATAAGACGTACTCAACATTACGAACGGGAGGGTAAGAAACCACGTTTAAATAATTAACGTTACTGACAAAGGGTTTAAGCAATTTACTAATATATTTATTAGAATTTAATACGACAGCGTAAATAAATATCTACTAAATTTAATACACTGGCTTGTTTAAAGCAAAGATTCATAAAAGATTCATATGTTGGCAGGCAAAATCAGCCAGCAAGGAACCATGTTTCTAGAACTGCATACATTATGATTTACTTATCTAGTAGTGGCCAATGAACACATTAGGAGGCATAACTATTCGCAAAATAAATTACAATACAACGTGTTACTGTGTAGAACAAAGGAATGTTCGAGAATGTTCCCAAACCGGACAAAGAAAACGACCACCAGCGTGGCAAAATAACGGTTACCACACAATAACACCCGGTATTCACCGTTTATCAATAAAGCTACGTAACTAAGGATAATTGTGCATCACTCACCCATTAACGGGATAAACACTACACGAGAACTATGTATATTAAGTAAAAGGAAACGCGTCCACACGGGACTCAAAGCGTTTCGAATTACATTATAAGAATTCTAGGCGCGGGCGACCCGCAGCCGGGCTCGCCGCGAAGTGTCGCAATGGGAGACCTCGCACAGTGATGCGACCGGAGGTTCGGGACACATCGTTAAAACTCGGCTAGGCTCGGAACAGTCGTCACCTGCGCGCGAGTATATTGTAGCGGAAGGTCATTTCGTTCGTTATTACAACGATGCTAAGGCAACAAGTAATCTACTATGACTAAAGATTTATAAAATAATCTTATATGTTACAACATCTGCAGATGTTCTTCAACTACATTTCGGTCTACAAAAATCTGAGATGAAACCGAACGTATGGCATATTCTTAAAGCAATGAACAACTAGATATATTACTACGAATAAGGTATAGTACCCATAGCGTTTAAATAGATAGAAGGAGATCTACTACACGAACGATGCTTTCCACATGGATATCTATCTGTAGTATTTAGGTACCTTTCAACAAATAAAATGTCCTTAAAGTCTCGTTTTGTAAAGCGTAAAACTGGCATTGTCAGCGCGCCGCGGTTCTCGCCGTTTCGTATAATTTCCGCTAGTCGTTCTCGCCGTCTATTTCGCGGAAAACTCTGGAATTTCCCGGAACTCTGCATTCAGCTATTGTTCTGGGCCGCAGCTATTGTTTCGTTGCAAATGTAATACGTACCTACCTTATGTTAAATAGTGCACCTCGCACCTTACGGCTAGGGTAACCATTTGACATGCATCCAAGTTTATCCAAATGCTTATGCACTATGCACCATAGCTTTCCATTAAGAAGACAGAAAATTAATAAAAAGACAATAAATAACTAACTCTATAGAATACTGCTTACATCAATGCGATAAAAAAAGTAATGTAAAATTATTTTAAAAAGTTGGAATCGATTTATTACAAAAAAAATATTACCTATGGTCTGGGGTATCATCCACAACTCCTGTCCGGTGTTTGTAGGTATGGCATTGCGTAAACCCGCCCGGCCTCCCGAGCTGCTGCTTTTTCCCAATACCCTAATTCCTATACCCCTATACTTCCCAGCTTATGTCCACATTTATATAGCAAATAAATTATGATTGATTGCTTTAAAATGCTTCCGATGGGCAGCAGCGTCGGAAGCACAAGAAGCCAAAGAAACTACGCTCGCCAACCCGCCTGCCAAGCGAGGTGAGTATGACAATATCCTCCCATGGAACAAAGAAATGAGAGAGGCCTTTTTCGAGCAGAGGACTTTTTACGGCTGTAAAGATAATACATTTTATAATAAATAAATATATGCGGACAAATCACACAGATTGAGCTAGCCCCAAAGTAAGTTCGAGACTTGTGTTATGGGATACTAACTCAACGTTACTATATTTAATAACAAATACATATATAGATACACATCCAAGACCCAGGCCAATCTGAAAAAGATCATTTTCCATCTTGACCTGGCCGGGGATCGAACCCGGGTACTCCATGTCGCAGGCTGGCGTGTTAACCACGGCGCCACGGAGCTGTCATAATTTGCCTTTATGTTAGGACTAGCTTTCGCCCGCGGCTCCGCCCGCGTCAATGTCGATCCCTCGGGAATAGTACTTTTTCCCGGGATAAAAGGTAGCCTATGTCCTTCTCCGCACTCCAGAGAACTTGTATGCAAAATTTCATGGTTCAGTAGTTACGGCGTGAAAGCGTAACAAACAAACAAACAAACAAATAAACAAACAAACAAACTCACTTTCGCATTTATAATATTAGTAAGGATTAATATCATTATCATCAGCTTTCAATGACCCAATGCTGGGTATAAGCCTCCTTTTGTCTACGTCATTTCTCTCTATCTCTAGCCATCGCAATCCAGTTATTTTCAGCGATTTGCCTTATGTTTCAACCCACCTATACTTTGTTTTTACTTTATTGTGTAATTTAAGAGAATTGACTGGACATCGATAATTTTACTGCATTATTTGAATTTATTGGTTTTGTATTTTTATGTAGTTTTTATGTAGTTTTTAAGAGAATTTTACACACTATGTAGAATTTTTCTATCGTATTGTCACAGAGAAAGAATACTACGTACAAGTATAGTACAATCACGTAAAATAAAATGCAGGTCGTGAAGAGCCATCGACAATCGTAACAAGCCGTAAAAATACAAAGTCGCAAACGTCCGATATCAATAATGCACGGATTCTCTCCAAGGAATGATGCTCAGCTCCTAACATACGAGGCATTGAAAAATGTCCCCTATTGTAAAGATGAACAGTTCAAGATCACCTGCAGGGTTGTTTTTACGACTGAGGACCGGCAGGTCTCGGCGGCCGTTAGGAGCTCGTTTGGAGGTGATACGTCAGCGACGGGACGCCAGAGACCGGCGCGAGCGGGGGACTAGGGAACTTCTTCAAAAGTCGTAAATTCGCAATCAGTGGGGCTAAAATTTCAGCAGAGCAAACTTTTCTGAAATACCAAGTTTTGTGGAAATGGAAAAACAGATGCATTTTCGCAGCGGGCGAACTTTCGAAAAATTTAAGTTAGTGCCAACTTCTGACCCACCTTAAATATATGTTTGTTTTAATAATCGTTTTAATAAAAATAAAAGATTTGTTAAATGTAGCCTTTGAGAAAGTACATTTCAAAACTCAAGTTGATATCGATTGTGTACTGAATACATTCAATACATACGTACTTGTACTTACTACAACAAAAAGGATAGCTTAGGAACCGCATACCCGCCGCCTGGCCTGGGAATCAAACCCGGTGCCCCTCGCATAGCAGGCTAGCGTGTTAATAACAGTGCCACATTGTTGTCATAGACTGTATTTCACATAGATTTAAAAAAAAATTGCGTCTCTCGTATTTCAAGTAGCGCCTCCAGCCTTTAACCTACGTAGTTGAAATTAAACAAAAGAACGAAGGTAAGGATTCTATGTAGAAATTATAGTAAAATAAAAATCTCACATAGGGACATACTTAATACTTACATAAATACGAAAATAACACACTCCTTTTTTGGCAGTAGTGTACAAATAGGCTAGTCCATTCGTGAAAACGATCTCATTTTGTGCAAAACCGGGTCGTCGCCGACTTACATCGACAGCGTGCGTAATGAGGCCGTCGGTATTCGCGGGGCGAGCTGCCGCTTTCAATTACTGTTGTCAGCGATCAGACCGTGTTGCAAATAGATAAGTTCCATCCGGACCCGGAAAAGCATTGTGACCGCCTATCTCGGCTTGTTTTGGATATAGTTTGTTGTTTAGTAAAGGGAAGGGGGAGATAGCCTGGGTGTTAAGGCAGTTAATAAGTTACTGGCGTCAGAAATGGCCCCGACTGTTTCACACTGGGACAGCACCAACGGTCAGGTAACCCTTAACTTACCAGAGACCACAATTAGTAAATCGTGCGCTTACGGATGCAGACGAGACATAGACATATTGTCACGTCTTTTTCCCTTGCTGGGAAGACAGAGCCCTGATCTATAAGACCTTAAAGCCACGTTTGGCATATTGGTTTCCCAATAGTACCCGCATCACCTACTAACATCTCTCCTCAGATTTAAGCCCATACCTCGAATGGCTTTTATCATCTGCGCGGGAAAAGGAGCTGCTGGTACAATCCACGTTGTTCTTCAAACAGTGAGAAGTTGTAGCAACACAGACGAGATATAGTAATATTGCTTAGATATCTCAACAATGGTGACAGTTGGTAGAAATAGTTAACAAAGTAGTTACAGTATATAAGCAGACCTTTTGCTCGCCTGGGTTTGTTATCGTTACTTCACGCCCGACGCCAGGTTAGTACAAATTGTAATAACTAGGTATAATTGTCAATGGCGTCTCAGTCACGCGACTGTTTTGCAACTTAAGTAGTCAATGGCGCCCAAAAGGACAGAGATCGAAATAAATAGTACAGTTTTGTTTATTTAAACTTCAAGAAACTGTATAATACACTACACCAGATTTTATCCGCGGCTCGCGTTAATATGGATACCTTGGGCACAGTACCCGACACCCAACCCAGACAAAAAGAAAGAGTTCTTTAGCATTTATAGGTTTAGCATCGACAAGAATGCCGCTCGCACCGTCGACCGCGTGCTTATTAACGAAAGCATTTACGCGTGAGCTTTGTTCGCGCTTGCGCATGTTAAGCAATCCCGAGAGCAATCCCTACAGGGATGGGTGACCGCAAGGGGCATAAAAATATCTCGAGCTCCTTCGTGTTTCGGAAGGCACGTTAAGCCGTTGGTCCCTATTATTGATGGCAATCGTTAAGCTATGTCAGATGCCTTTAGGCAGCTTGAAAAATTTGACACCAGTGTTGGCTTACACACACGAAAAACAAAAACGAAAGCATTATTGCTCATACAATGATCACCGTACCACTATGATACCACTGTAGCAAACATAATCCTTATCTACTAAAAGTTTGTAAATGTATGGAGTTTGTTAATTAATCACGCCGAAACGGCTTGAACCAATTTTGTCGAAATTTTGCACACAGATACGTTATTATCTTGATTAACACACAGAATGGAATTTCATCCCGGAAAAAAGTATTGTTCCTGCGGGATCGACATTAACGTAAGCGGAGCCGGGGACGACAGCTAGTTTTATATATAAGCCAGTGACATACACTGAACTGTTTATTCGTGCAATGAAACTACATATTTTTGTCAAACATGTCAAGAAAGTTGGGCTTGACTCTTCGAATGTTCTCCGTGTAGCTAGTAATCATATACTTACTTGGACCTCCTTACCCACTTCGCGGCCAATGAACCGAATCCAAATGGAGGACTTGCGATACAAGAGGTGTTATAGATTTACGGCGACAGGGGGTCGCCATCCGCCGGCCTATCCGTAACTCCAATAATAAAGGTGTGACGAATGGGGTTTGTTTTTCAGGGTTCCATAGTAAAATGGTTCCAACAGGACCTTCAGAAACTATTCATGTAAGTCAGGTCGTGCTTTCCCTATCCATACCTATCAATCCTTGCGGCTCTGTAAGCTGTAGACCTGGCGAGTCTTATCACAGCGACCTCGCAATGAACGTAAGCGCGATAGTCCCTAATGACATTTTGGCAATAACCGACTAAAAAAATAATAATCTTGAGACCATGTCACAACCTGCTCACCAAATTTCACGAAAATCGGTTGAGAAATGCAACCTGTATTTTACGGCCGAACAGTGGGACAAATGTACAGACGGATATACAAAAGACTTTTTAAGCTGAAACGGAGACGTTTGTTTGTATAAATTAAGGAACTATTATATGTAAAGAAAGAAAGAACTCTACAGTCATCATTCCAGCCGTTAGTAGTCCACTGCTGGACAAAGGCCTCTCCGAAGGATTTTTCGTTCAATGGAAAGATATTGCCAAACACCACGCTTGTGGCAGGCGAGTTGGCGAGCGCATTCTCTTTGGCTTCTTGTGCTGCTACGGCTGCTACCCATCGAAAGCATTTTGTAGGTGGGAGGGATATAAATTTGTTGGATTTGAGAAGAGACCAAAGGATTTTGAATACTACTCACAAGGATGAAATGAAAAGCAAGTAGCAGTTCGGGAGGCCGGGCGTGCGTACCCGATGCCATACCTGCAACACCGGACAGCAGTTAAGGATGACACCCCTGACCATTCAAGAACTGTACAGTGTGAAAATGCAATAAATAAATTGTGCTGAACTCGCATGACTAGTATTTACCATGGCTGAAGCCACTTTTTAAAAAATCCTTAGAAACGGTATTCTGGATAAAAGAATTCACCCATTTAAGTGTATGTTTAAAGCATGTAATCGTAAGAAACAAACGAATGTACAGACTCACAGCTTGTATAATAGTTAAGATACGGAACGTTCAGTACGCGACTCGCACTTGTCCACTTTCAATTCCCATATCGATAAGGTCCCCCGCGCGGCGGAGGCCCGTCTATCATCGGCAACGGCAGAAAGGTCACACCGACAGGGTGTGACCCTTCTGCCGCCCATTTATATGCCGCCGGCCCAGGTCGAATACCTTTTAAGATACAATTGAATGCACTTTGATAAACGTATGATCGTACGTATTAGTTTCTCTGGTTAAGGGCTAATTTTTGGTCTTGCGGGGGGCTAGACCCCCAACACTACATATTAGATACATAAAATTGATTATACGAATATAAGAGTGAGTTCGTTCATATAGGTATATGAAAGAACGCACTCTTCTATCCGTTACCCTTTAGGTACTTTACACAACACGCACGATATTATTTATTAGTATCGCGTTTTCTTGTTTAATTTAGTTTTTATGGAGCGTTGCCCCCTGAAAACTTATTTGCTAGTAATGTTGGTCAAATTTCTAACAACCGCAACAACGGTTACCCAACATGCTGAAGTGAGTCTGTATTTTTTTCGCTTCCGTACTGAGGCAGGACGATGCACGCATGATTTGGCACGCTGGGTCTACATTGGTTTGGCGGAAGCGCAGTGTCGGTGTGGTCATGAATATCAGACCGTGTCGCTCCCTTTTCGTGCCCTTTACTACCTGCACAAATGCTGACCTCTGTGGAGCTTCAGAAGAAGCTATCAGGGTGGCGTCCTATTGGAAGGACAAAATATAGTTTTGGGCCAGCGAAACGACAAGGTTACCCAAATTCTCTTATCATTATGAAATGAGTTTTAAAAAAGTCAAAACTACATTTATTAAAGAATAAAGTGTCAGAAACGCTATGCCAGCTGCGCCTCGAGCGCGGGGTTCCTTAAAAAAGCGAAGTCGTCGTCGCGCTCCTTCTCGCCGAGGCAGTTAGAGGGCGGCGCGGCGTGCGCGGCGTGCGTGGCGTGCGCGGTATGCGCGGCGTGCGGCCGCGCCTGGCAGCCCTGCTGGCGCAGCAGCAGGTACAGCAGCAGGTTGTACTCGGCCGTGGCCCCCTGCACCGCCCGCAGCGCGCCCTCCAGCTGCTCCTGCCGCGCGTCCCACGCGCGCAGCCGCTCCACGCTCGCCCGTAGGTATTGATTTAACTGGAAACATTCAACTTTGTAATGCTTTATTATAGCAAGTGAACCATTTATTTAGCAAATTATAGACTATGGCTATCAGGTATAACTTATGCGCCATACCATCTCGCTCGTGAGCCATTAACGTGCCCATTGCAGTCCATTGGTGAGGCAGCACAAACAGAAGAGTTGTCTGAAATATAACATGTGGTGTGACTTCTGTTTGTATCTACCTACTTCCAGGAGCGCAGCTCCGCTACCTAATTCCATTAAGAACACAATAATCACCTTTAATATTCTCCTTTCCATTAATTTTCTCTGAATCCATTCGAACACGTACGTGACGAACGCCAACATGAATAGTATTACTGCGAAGAGCAGGTCCAGCGGCGGGAAGCCGGTGAAGGTGGCGTCGTACCAGGGCTGCTTGGTGGGCGCGCGCGGGCGCTCGGCGGCGCGGGGCGTCTCCTCGCCGCCGGAGTACAGCTCGGGCACGTAGTACTGCACGGGCAGCAGCGCCAGCGCCACGAGCGCCGTGGCCACGGCCAGCCCGCTCGAACACCCGCTCAGTGGCACCGGCATTGACAACGGCGACCTCCGCACGCACACGCTTCACATCGCCAGCCGCCACGGGAACCTCGACAAGTTTGCAGTATAAACATAAAACTAAATGATTATTTAAAAATATATACTGATCTATTGTAAATTGATATTGAAATAAAATTGTCGCTGTCACTCGATTTTTTCTTCATAAGACATCCGAAACAACTATTGACAGAAGTTGGAAAGACAGAAGTTAAAAAATTAGGTACATTAAATTTCATGTTATCCCCGCAATAATAAAACGCTTCTCTGATACCTACTCTTCCAAAATTCCTAATAAAAAAAATGCCAAGAAAAATGTGCATGCATACCTTGACAAATAAATTCTGTATATACATATGGTATATACACATTTTAAAATTCTAACCCTATTCGTCCAAATTCGTTGAGCAGTTATCCTTATCCTTACTTCCTTACTAATATTATAAATGCGAAAGTGAGTTTGTTTGTTTGTTTGTTACGCTTTCACGCCGTAACTACTGAACCGATCATCATGAAATTTTGCATACAAGTTCTCTGGAGTGCGGAGAAGGACATAGGCTACCTTTTATCCCGGGAAAAAGTACTATTCCCGAGGGATCGACATTGACGCGGGCGGAGCCGCGGGCGAAAGCTAGTGGTGTAAAAAAGAAACTCATATAAGACCATATTTACATTCATCCACCATATTTACCTACATACATACTTCTTCATCCTTTATACCTTACTATCCCATTTTTTTATGTGGGGTCGGCATTTCCTGTGATATGCTTTTTCTCTCCTTATCTCATGCCCATACCAACTGAGTCTATGACATTGGAGTTTTTCTGTTACAGGCGCGACTTTCATTCATATTTCCCCTTATAAACATACCAGCTTTCGCCCGCGGTTCCGCTCGCGTCTATGTCGATCCCTCGGGAGCAGTACTGTTTTCCGGGACGAATTATGCCCTATGTCCTTTTCCGTACCCCAGACAACAAGTATACATAATTTCATGATAATCGGTTCAAACAAACAAACAAAACGCATTTATTAATTAGTTAGGAAGGATTCTGTATTTTATCCATTCTAGACGTTGTCACTCCACACATCCATCTCAACATTCGCATCTCTGTTATACTCGTAAGCAGTTTTCTTTCGCCCATTCCCTTCAGACAGGTCTGATTTCGGTTTTTACATAAATATTTACTACCATACTAGCTTTTGCGGCTCCGCCCACGTTAGTATCGATCCCTCGAGAATTTTACCGGAATGAAACCTGCGGCGACACCTTCGGAGGTGAAATCCGAACAAATCCGGTGGGAACGACGCACGTTTAGTCATATGTTTTTACCGACTGCAACGAATTACGAATCGTGTGTACAGAGCTATATCTAAACTAAAGGTATCTAAACTAAAAGATGCTGCATTCTGACGCGAGCTAATCACACCGTATCGCTAACTACATTGAATTGATATTTCTTTGAATACCTTTGCATAGCGCGACTTCTGCACGTAAGTACAATGTACTTATTCTGTGCCCCGAGCCTCAAACTACCCCCATACCAAATTTCATCCAAATTGGTTCAATGTTTGAGGCGTGAAAAGATGACAGACAGACAAAGTTACTTTTGCATTATTAATATAAGTATGTACCATGGATTAGTATGGATGGAAGTATGGACAACTTTAATCCTTTTTTGAGGTCGTGCGTGTAAAAAATCAATACACTCCTTTTTGGCAGTCGTGTATTAAAACTAATGAATGAGACAATTTTGATAAGCCAATAGTACCTAACTAGTGTTAAAATTGGTAGGTAGAGTAAGATTTACTATGCAGCACACTGCACAACTGCTCAGCACCTCACGAATCACGCACGATTCAAGGTGAGAGGGAATACACCTGTGTGAGATTACAAGAGTAATCCTGTGCGATTGTTGCAAAATTGGTATACAAGTTGTAAAACTTGTATACCAATTTTGCAACAATCGCACAGATTGCCGTTTTCTTTCGAAAATAAAATTACACCATTTACAAAACTTTCTTCATTACGAACTTAGATTTTTAACGTAAAGTAGATATCTAGATTTCTTCATACAGATCTATAGGCGAAATCGTACTATCTAAAATAAATCGGACGTCTTGCTAGCTTCAAGGAGATAGAGCAGTAAATAAAATAAAACAATGTAGGTAAGTATAAAACCTCAGTATCAATCTTGCAACACTTTACTTAATGTCAGATGTCAGTAGTTGGGATGACGTTCGTTGACAATAGCCAATATTGACATGACATTGACACATAGTACAAAAACAAGTTTTGAAAGTTTATTTTGTTGTATGCTGTGCAGAATTCTAAATTAATTTATTCTTTTCTACCAGTGTAGTGTAACAAATGTGTACTTTTCTACAATAAGGTAGGTTAATTCTACGTTATAATAGTAATTTCATGTAATGCTGAGCTGACCACTGTTGCATTGTTACTCGTGAGTTCGTGACTCGGACGTAAACATATCCTGTATTTCAGGGTCAGCCAGCCTTGATACAAGGATCCTACGACGCCCTTTTTTATTTTCCTGCGAGGAACGTGCGCCGCTGCCATGAGAAAAGTGGCTTTGTTCAAAGGCGCGTCGGAGGAGTACCAGAAAGTGTTTAGTGATAATGAGTACGAGGTAGTGTTCGTGGAGCCGCTGCAGTTTTCCCTGATCAACCTCGACCAGCTCCGGGAGAAGCTCGACCAGGACGACTACGACGGACTAGTGCTGACAAGTCCGAGAGCCATTGAGGCTGTATCAAAGTGCTGGGACCCTGCCAAGTTTGTTGTATGGAACACAAAGAGAATCTACACAGTGGGGCACACAAGCTCTCAGAAAATAAGCATGCTACTTGGTTTAGAGGCTATGGGGGCAACTTCGGGAAATGCTGAAAACTTAGCTAAGTTGATCACAAGTGAGAACTCTAAATCTAGCAAATTCTTATTCCCCTGTGGTAATCTGAGATCTGAAACCTTACCCAACACATTATCTGCAGCAGACATAACCATAGACGCTATTACAGTGTATGAGACAAAAGAGAATGAGAATTTGAGAAAGGATTTAATGGAACTGAATGAATCTGTGCCTTCATGCATGGTGTTCTTCAGCCCCTCTGGCTGCGAGTATATCTACCGGCAGCTGCAAACCTTCAACAACCGGCTGTCTCTCCTTCCACACTTTGCTATTGGGAACTCCACTGCACATAAGATTGAGAACCTCGGGCTAGAGATAGCAGGAGTAGCCACCAAGCCTGTGCCTGAGAGCATGATGGAATCTGTTAAGACATACTTTGCTACTGAAAGAACTATTAGTTAGAAGTTGGTAATCATTTATGGAGCTGCTCTCCACAGTATGTCAAGGTGCATAAACATGTTCAGAGCATTCCTTCTCTGAAATTCTGTTGAGACTCTTCAATATACAGTCATAATTGTCATAAGATTGTAATAATTGGCCAAAATTTATTTATATAGTACCCTTTATTGCACAAAAAGAAACAGTTTAAATGGCCATGTACAATTTGCAAATTGTGTAACATCTCTGTTTTTCTCTCAAACCTTTATAGTGAAAGAAACAATGTTGGGATAAAACACAAAATAGGTATAGACATAATTTTGCCTGCAATTTATGATTATATTTGACGAGGATGAGGTATAAAGTTAACAGGAGGATAACATTCTTGTGTGACAAAAAAACCTTTAACCTTACTCACTTTAGGTCACACACATTGTATGTAAGACATGTATCCAATAAGTTTGTTAAATGAGTTATGTATTAAAATGGAAAGGCGAGTCATTATATCACAGTACTATTATTATCTAAGTGCTCTCCTAGATGAGGGCAGCACAGAAACAATATGAATGGGGGAAACAAAGAGAGGCCTATGATCAGCAGTGGGCAGAAGATTGGCTGAGATGAAGACTTATCGTCTTGTTAAATAAACACTTGTTATTTGATCGAAAACTTTAGTGGATAGTTGTGATAAAAGACACAAGCCTTTGCATGCATATAAGTATAGAAATACACGGGATATGATGGAAATATTTAATGTGCAGGACTGAACTGCTGTAGCTATATAATCGTTATTTAATCACTCAGCTACGAACTGGCCCATGGGGCCGCATAACAAAACTCCAATGTGTCTGCGTTTTGTGGCTTGAAGGATTAATCAACTTTATTGTTCCAAAGTAAAATACTCACTATTGCGGCTTTAGAAATACTAACAGGACGTGCCTGTACTGTGCTGTGCCTGCCAGGTAAATAATATTGTTTATTTTGTGATGGAGGTGATTTGCCGACGACAATGTCAATATGCACGTAGGAAAAACACTTTGCAGGCAAATATTTCCCAAGCGTTTTTTGAAGTGAACAGTAATATCCCCCTCTCTTTCTACCGCGCGGAGTTTTCACTTCTGCCGGCACTCTCGGAGTGCAACTCGTTGTTCTTTTTAGGGTTCCGTACCCAAAGGGTAAAAATGGGACCCTATTAATATCGTTCCGCTATCTGTTTGTCTGTCACCAGGTGTATCTCATGAACCGTGATAGTTAGACAGTTGATATTTTCACAGATGATGTATTTCTGTTGCCGCTTTAATAACAAATACTAAAAAATAGAATAAAATATATATTTAAGGGGGCCTCCCATACAACAAACGTGATTTTTTTGCTTGTTTTTGCTCGATATTGATAATGGCAAAAGGTAGACATTTGAAATATACACAAAATGTTTAGTTTTTCACTTAAAAAATACAATTAATATTAAAGGGGTTCCCATACAACAGACTTTTTTTGCCATTTTTATAGAATGGTATGGAACCCTTTGTGCACGAGTCCAACTCGTTCTTGGCTAGTTTTTTATTAAATGATGGAATTGGTAGTATATCAGATTGTAGAGCATGAGGTCATGCAAAGACGAGTCGCAGGTTCAACTACATATTGTTTGCATGGAATATTTTTACCATATATTATTTATTTATTAAATAAAAAAAATATTGTATTTCTTAACAAAGTATTATTCAGTTGTTATGTACAACAGTTTTACACACTTTGTGATTTGTCCTTATCTAACCTTGACTTTGTATTTATGATCAGCTCCATATAGGTTTCCTATTTAAATGGTGTTGGTATTACATGTGTACAAAATACTAAATAAGTTATATTTAAGAAAATTGCTGGGAAAATAACAATGAAATTAGTTATAGCCAAAGAGACCCATGACAGCTTGCTGATGATGATGATGAATGGTGTCCAACGAGTGCAATATGTTATCGTTTTGGATTTGACTATATTATACTTATTTTATTCATGTTTGTTGTCGTTTTATTAATTTCTTTCCAATGATGTGGGGAGTCGGAGGACCCTCTTTAGAAGACAGCTAAGAAGTTAAACATTTTCAGAGTTTATCATGTTCACATGCCTGAACAAACAGAAACAGATGTATGGGGATATGAATACTCATTCATGGTCAGTCAGTACGATGTGAGGATGCCAACCATACAAAGAGTTAGGCGCCTATTAAACCATCCTGAATTCAGCACTGATGAGAGGGACGCGCTATACGTTAGACACGATACGAGATATCTCCAATCGTATCGCACGTATTGCGGTGTCCCTCTTGTCAGTGACTTATTCAGGATGATATAATACTATTACTCTGATGAGAATCCAACCAGTGAGACTGACTGTAGGTACTATTGTTTTTAGCAGGGCAGTTGTGGTTCATTATTAATTTATAAAAAATGTTGTTAGTCTTGTTTATACAGTTGTTACTTTACTATTAGCACAGATTACTTAATGATGTTTGTTCCACTCTCTTAATATCGAAATCATTATCGAATATGATCGATATGATTTTACCAACATAATATTGAAAACAATACTTAGATAGAAAATAAAAATATCTTTATTTGCAACTAGCTTTCGCCCGCGGCTCCCGTCGCGTCAATGTCGGGAATAGCATAGTTTTTCCCGGGATAAAATTTCATGATGATCGGTTTCGTAATTACGGCGTGAAAGCGTAACAAACAAACAAACTCACGTTCGCATTTATAATATTAGTTAGGATAAACATGGTAACATTTTATGACAATGAATAGGTTGTACTTTCTTTAAAATTTCTTTATTACCTAAAGTTAATTGTCCTTAATGTAGGTATGAACCTAATAATACAAAAATTAACCTTAAAATTAAACAGTAGATACAATCAGATTTCCTTTAGAACAAATGTTGTCACATTGTCTATCATTGGCGACAAGATCAAGGTAAATTAGCCGCAGCTGTGAAGTAAGCTGCGGTTTTTGCAGTTTCCATAACAAAAAACAATACAAGAAATTTGATATTAGGGTGGCATAAGTTTCAAACTTTAGACTTTCTCTGAGTTTGTAATTGTAGCAATGAAGCAGACATATGTTCTCATTGATTTAATTGCGGATTTCCTTCAATATAGTGGCCTAGGTTCATAATTATCTATCTCTTATACGTTGGATAAATAACCACACTGACCAGTCAGGCTCGAAGTCACAAGGAATTTCCAGACTCATTGAAAAGCCAGGGCCAAAATATGGAAACCAAAAGCAGCGTTCTCCGAAGTGTTTTGCATGCCCACACTAGACATGACTCGACACACAGTCCTTGGCCCTCCGTGTCAGCTAGCTGTGGGTCAGGCCTCCTGCTCCGTGGGCGGGGCGCGCGGGGGCTCCCGCGCGGGCTGCGCGGCGTCCCAGCGCCGCGTCACCTCCGCGTACGTCACGCCCGCGCTGCCCACCACCATGGCGGCGGCGAGGATGCCGAGCGGCTGCAAGGGATACACGTTACGCTTAACCAAGGAAAACTTAGCAAGAACCTGGAAACATCTAAATATATATAACTCAAAGGTGACTGACTGACATAGTGATCTATCAACGCACAGCACAAACCACTGGACGGATTGGGCAGAAATTTGGCATGCAGGTGTATGTTAAGACGTAAGCATCCGCTGAGAAAGGATTTTGATCAATTCTATCCCCAAGGGGATAAAATAGGGGATGAAAGTTTGTATGAAACTTCTACCTATACTTCTTACCGCGAGCGAAGCCGCGGGTAAAAGCTAGTTTTAAAATACTAATTGTGGTTGGAAAATGACTCCTGGAGATTAGATTCGCCCAATCCCTAAGACTGATTTCAAAATGTCGTCGGCGAGATGCGCCGTTGACGAGCGCGTTCCAACAGCGCGCTTGGTATCGCGCATTTCGTTGCAATGTACAGCTATGTGTACGTATAGTCGTCATCATTGGAACAAATATATACCTAACAACAGAATAATCAATTATGGAAAAGAACAGCGACGTCGTAAATCATTGCAAATTGATTATTGAGCGCGCGCTTCGGCAGCGTTGGCCGTCGGCGAGCGTTTTACGAACGGCGTGTTTCAACTGCTTAACTATGAAAGTAAATTATCTAATTTATTATATAGTGTGCGCGTTTGGACAGCGCTGTCCAAACGCGTCTCTCTGAAATCAGCCTAAACCAGATTTTACGATCTGTATCTACGAGAAGAGCAGCAGGTAGTACATTCTACGTTTTTTCTTGTCCCAGACCAGCAAGGAAGAAATTTTCTTTGTTCTATAGTTGTAGTGTAGCCATCATTACCTAGACAATAAGCTACTCACCGCGCGGATGATCCCGATGAAGTTAGTGCTGTAACAGAACACCAGGCTCAGGATGGCCACGACCAGCAGCAAGATGCCCATCACCGTGGAGACTATTATGTCCTGGAAAGTCACACAAATGTTGGTTAGGTAGTCCCTTACTTCACCCAAAGATTCAAAGATTTATTCAGAAAATAGGCCTTTTCAGGCATTTTTTTACTAAAATAGAAGCAGTAGGGCCTATGAGCGCAATACCCATGAGCCAAAAGTCCCGGGTTCAATCCCCGCCCGGCCCGGCCACTACCGCTTAATTTTTAGTCTAGTCTAACATATCTAAGTGCCGCCGATCAGGTGTTCGGACCACTTGACTAAGACAGGAAGGCATTGGATGCAAGCCGCCTTCCAGCTTGTCCTTGGGGGACGCCTACTTCCAGACTTCTTGCGGCTGAGATGATGATGTTGCCGCACACTTATCAATTCGTAAACGGCTCGAACAGTTCAGTATTATTTGTATGAAACTCCCTACTGCGACGCACACTATTCGGATTCGTAACGTAATCGCCTCGCCTCGGGACTACCTCACAAATTGCGCCAACTCGCGGTCCCCGTTACGGCTCGTCCACGCGCTTTACGTCTCTCCGTAAAGCCCGTCCGTTCTAAAATAGCCAGTCGACCAGAGCGGTCGACGAGCGGTAAGCCATAGCCGAGTCTACATCAGGTTTACGTCTACATCAGGTTTACGTCTGGTGGACGGCGCGGCGAGAAGCGATACGGTGTCGATCCTTTTCCGAGTTGATAAGTGTTTGTATGACAGACGGAGACGTGACAACATCATCATCAGGTCTTCATGACCCTCTCTGTACTACCTGAGCCATACTTGGCCAGAGTAGACAGAGGATTTGGCCTACACTCTCCTCGCTGGCCAGACGGGTTGGATTGATGTTTAAGAGCTTTGTTTAGTTTGTATTTCCTAAGTCGCCTCTTATGACATCCATGGGAAGACTAGGAGTGGTCCTTTTCTACTCTGCCGGAAACCACACAGCTAACGTGACAACGTGCTCACCGCAAACAGCCAGAGCTGCGGCGCGTAGAGCGGCAGCTGCAGCGCGGTGCCGGCATAGAGCAGCGAGGCCGCGGCGGCCGCCGCCAGCGCCACCGCCACCGCCGCCGCCGCCAGCGCGCGCGCGCCGCCGCAGCCCGCCGCGCCTGCGCCTAGGTACACCACGGACACGGCTATGCACACCACCTGCACTGGGCAGGACACAACATTTTTACAAATTACCTGCGTGAACAATTCACATTTCGCGCAATTGATAGTCGCTTACGTACTAGTAACAATCCTAGGTTGATTATACCACCTCATACGTCTCGAGCATACGGTAGGTCTTTTACTATAATTGCTGCCCAGCTATGGAACACACTTCCTTTGGAAATAAAAATGAGCACTTCCATTGAGTCATTTAAACGCGGTGTTAAAAGATTTTACACTGGTTCGTTTGACATATGAGCATACTAATTTAATTTATGTATGTATATATATATCTATATATTTATTTATTTATTTATGTATTTTGGATTAACATGTATGTAAGATATGTTTTTTTTTCATCATATTTTCGAATACCGGTTGACTGGAAGAAATCCCTTATTGGGATAAGTCCGCCTATGTACATCATTAGTTTCTAAGAATTGCCTTTTGTTATTATTTTTTTTTTATGTGCAATAAAGAGAACAACCCGAGTCATTGTGAAGGACCTGCAATGCAAATTCACAAATGCAGAATAACACAAAGGAAATTAGGTCTGGCATTCTGGAAGCTTTTTCAGGAATGTTATTATTTTATATTATAGGCACAGCGCATATAAAAATATAAATAATTCGATATTTCACATCTGCCAGCCGTTCCGTCACGGCTCTAATTCACTTTTAGGTAACCGTATAAATAATCACAATCCTATCTTGAATTGATTATACTGCCTTACCAAGCGTTTCCCACATACGAGTAAGTACCTATATCATTAATACGTGACTGTACACGGAGAAGACCGCTTAGTCCCCATCCACATAGCAACCTATATCACAGAAGAAATACTCCTTTATGCTTCGCCCCAGTCGGGTAAAAATACTGCGTAAAATACCTACAACCGTCTACCATGAATTTGTACATTTATTTTGCGACAGTAGCAGATATATGGTAACGTTTTTAAACCGTCACACCTACCTAGGTACTGTGAGTGTATTATTTGTCTTGTTCTACTACCATGAGTACAACTGTACAACCAGTGACGTGCACAGACATTTATCATAGGGTAGACATAATTATAAAACTTACCTTACAAATATACCACCTATATACCTTACCTTACTATAATAATAATAATAATAATAAGCCTTTTTATTTCCAATAACCTTGCAAAATAGTTTCATACATATTTTAAGCTACGATTCGTCTATTATTGGAACCCCACTCTGGGTATAGGCCTCCTCTAGCTGATTCCATTCTTTTCTATTCTGTGCTATACTTTGCCAAACTTCTCCTGCTATTGTTTTTATGTCGTCGATCCATCTGTTCTTTGGACGTCCAATTCTTCTTTTTCCTATAGGTCCTTTCCATTTTGTTGTTTCTGCTGTCCATCTTTTATCAGTAAATCTTGCTATATGGCCTGCCCAGCGCCATTTTTGTGTTAGAGCATATTTGAGAGCATCTATTAACTTTGTCTTTTTCCGTATATGTTCGCTTCTTATCTTTTGAATTTTCCTTACTCTTAATAAACTCCTTTCCATCGCTTTTTGGCAGTTAGCTAATTTTGTTTTTATTTTAGTGGTGTATGTCCATGTTTGGCAGCCATATGTGAGGGTTGGCAGGATGCTGGTGTCCATAACCATCTTTTTTAGGTGAAGAGGAAAAGATCCTTTTAGTATTTCTTTTAAGCTCCAGAATTTGTTCCAGCTCATGTTTACTCGGCGTTCGAGTTCCTCTTCGTCGTTGTTGTCTCCAAATGTTATTAACTTTCCAAGATATAGGTATATAACTGCTCACATATTCCAGCGTTTTACCAAACAGGGTAATCTTATTAGTATTGCTGTTTGTCATGACTTTGGTTTTATCGTAGTTCATCCTAAGTCCGATCTTCTCACTTTCCACGCCTAAAGAGTTAATCATTTTTTCCAGGCTTTGGCTTGTTTCGGCAAAGAGGACGATGTCATCGGCAAATCTTAAGTGTGTTAGCCGCTTCCCATTTACATTGATTCCATAAACATCCCATTGCAGATTATCAAGGATTAGCTGTAGTACTGCTATAAAAAGTTTAGGTGATAGGGGATCGCCCTGTCTAACTCCTCTGCGGATTGGTATGTTTGCTCCTCGTTGTTCCAATTTAACTCTGCTGGTACTTCCGTCGTAGATGTTTTTTAATACGTTTATGTAATTTTGATGAATTTGGCATTTGTGCAAGGCATCCCATATAGAATCATGCGAAATGGTGTCGAAGGCTTTAGCATAATCGATGAAAGCTATGTATAATGGTCTATTGAACTCTTTATATTTCTCTTTGACTTGTTGCATGACATGTATATGGTCCATTGTGGAAAAACCAGAACGGAAGCCCGCTTGTTCAATTGGCTGGTGTTTGTTTATTTCCAATGTCATTCTGCTTTGTAGAATTGATGTGAAAATCTTATACACAATCGAAAGTAGGCTTATAGGTCTGTAATTACCTATGTCTTTTGAATCTCCTTTCTTGTATAGCAAGATTATGTCAGACTTTTTCCATTGTTCTGGCACCTGACCAGTATCTAAGATTTTGTTAAATAGGTAGGCGAGAGGATGTACAAGAAGAATAGAACCA
The DNA here is from genome assembly GCA_947532085.1 of Elegia similella. NCBI lineage: Eukaryota > Metazoa > Arthropoda > Insecta > Lepidoptera > Pyralidae > Elegia > Elegia similella. The sequence continues at coordinate 650,697 of OX383942.1, forward strand.
ATTTTTATAGACTCATTCTGTAGCCCGTCAGGTCCAGGGCTTTTGTCAAGTTTCAGCTTTTGAATATGTAGTGTGATTTCCTTAGCGTCTACTGGTGCTATGTCAATTTTACTCTGGTGGAGTTTGTATTCTTTAGAGCTGGTTGAGTTTGGAGAGATGTCAGTTTCCTTATCATATAATAGTTTATAGAATTCTGTGGCACAACTTATTACATCATCTCTGTTATTGGTTTCTGTTTCATTTGTGTTTCTTTTTAGGTTTTGAATCCAGTTTTTATGTACTGTCAGTTGTTTATAAGCTCTTTTGGAACTTCTATGTTTTTGTAGGTTGTCCTTTATTATTTTGTTTCTATAATTTTGATAATCGTTTTTGATGGCTTTGTTTGTTGTTTTGAATGAAGCGCTAAGTTTGCGTCTCATCTCAAGTGTTTTATGTTTTGTCTTTACTAGTTCTTTTCGTTTCGTGAGCATATCCAGGGTCTGTCTGCTGAGAATTTTTCCAACAGTATCTATTTTTAATTCTTTCTGTTTTGATGGTATACTTTTTTTAATGATGTTTTCTAGATTGTTATAGAATGTCTGGACGTCGGACTCATTACCTTACTATACGGCTAGTTATCTACAACTCGTTTAATATTATGATAGTCTTTCGAACTTCGACCGCAAAAGTATTCAAAACAAGCGAAAGTGAGATATGATTACAACCTGCGAACCACGTACACGTACTCGTATCATACGGTTTAAGATGAAACTTTAGAATAACTAACCCTAACTAACCAGTTACTTGATTTGTTTAAAAGCGTGTTCACTAACACTTTATATTTCGGTTTCGGCATGCAAACACTAAGCGACACAACTTTCTCATGAAAATATTTTTGTCACAAATGAAATTTAACTGATAAAGCAATTAATTCTAAAATAAAACTTTCCTCTTGGATTGTTTGTAAACACGTAACGTGAATAAATGGCATCGTTTATGACATTGACATAAGTATGAATAATATCTATAATGACATTGACAAGTGACGATGACATTTACATCGCGCGCGGCAGCCAATAGGAACCTCGGAGACACTGTCTCAAATTCACACACACAGCGCAAATTTGCTTTGCATGTGCGAGCCGATGAAAGATGTTTACTTGTACTACTACAAAAGCGATTTCCTGTCGGTGTATAATAATTTTCTATGTGTGCGTGAAGTCAGACCTTTGAAATTTTGTCTTTAGAGATACTGCTTAGCGCGGGCACGCGCGCGGGCCGCGGCCGCAGCGCCGTACTTGAACAAAATCGACTATATAGTATTTGCTAGCAGAATTTTGCAGGCGCACCGAATATAATTATTTTTTTGTAAGAAAAATAATTGTATTTATTTAGCGACTGCAGGGTAGACAGTGTCTAACAGTCTATATGGACTGCACGTCACTGTGTACAACATAGCCCACTCTGGCAACTACTCAAGGTCGAATGTAAACATGATAATAAGAACATTTCTGCGATACTAGCTAGCACCATGAGTTACAAATTTGAACCTCGTTTTCTATCAAGTGAAAATAGTCTATTTATTTATTTACTTATTATTATTACGAGCCATCGATAGTAGATAGGTACTTAAATCGATAGTACGATAGATCGAATTGTTTACTAGCTACTTACGTGTTGTAAAACGTGTAAACCCGTGGTAGACACTCAGCTTAAGGTTTATCAAGTTGATCGCTAGATCCGACGTCTATGCGATTATCAACTACTAAGAAGAAAGATTTCCCGATAGGTGAAAATGAAAAAAGAAACCTACCTACTGCCCTATAAAAACTGGAAGGCCTTTTAATGGTTATTTCTCATGTTGCTAGTCGCTGGCAACGCGATGGTCGGCTCGTTGCGGGTCAACATACTGTGCGTCACGAAACCACAAACTACGAAGAAGTACCTAAGCTGTGTACCCAGTAACCAAGTACTAGGTATGCAAGATACTGGCTGTGTAGGCGCAACTGCGTACGCGCAGTGTTTCGTGGAATTCATTCTTATTGAGTCATCATCCGCCCCAATGGTCAGCATGGAAAGGAAACCAGCCTAGTCGCGCACTCACCACTGAAGTCACTTTGAGGATGCCCTCAGCCGAGAACAGAAAATCGTGGTTCTCGTAATATTCGCGTAGCGCGGCCTCCTCTGCTCGGTCAGGGTCGAGGGGCGTAGTGCCGTCCACCACCATACTCATTCTCATTACACACTAGGAATAATCACTGATTAGAAAGTCCACAATTTGAGTTTCTGGCTCAAATGCTCTTTTCTCTGAAGTGTCTTCCTTTCACTTATACATTAAATAGATAGGTACTTAATATGTTTCATCCTCCAAATCAACACTATGCTCAAAATCGTTTCACTAGTCACTTCACTAAATATAGTTTCCGCAATATAACGCTGAAGAAAAAAATATTTTGTTGCAACATTTTATTTTATCAATTCTCTCCTTGACTTCAGAACAACTCTGTCCTCTGATTATTTCTGTAAATATTTACCACTGACGGCCTGCCCTGAAGCCATATTTCTTTAAAAAGTCAGTCGTTCTCGAGGATGGGTTAACAGGGCGGCGATATCAGACAGACTTATCAATCTAAGTACAGCAATTGCCAAATTAATCAGATAACCCATTCAATCACGCCGAAGTACTATTTTGTACTAAGATAAGAATCAATAAACGATTACAATCTCGGAGATGCATTAATATACGAGGCCGCACGAAATAATAAAAAAACATTAACTTTCTAGACTGCAATCAGGGAAAGATAAATGCACTCGCTACTAATCCATAAGATGCAGTAGGAGATATGCTACTGCAGGTACGCTTTTTAGGGTTCCGTGCCCAAAGGGTAAAATCGGGACCCTATTAATATGGCTTCGCTGTGCGTCTGTCCGTCACTAGGCTATATCTCATGAACTATATCTAGTGCGCGAGTCCGACTCGAACTTGACCGGTTCTTTTTTTAAGTAAAGGAACAGGAACAAAGCACAAGTTGATTGTTTAAACCACAGTTGGGTATATTGTGGTTTAAACCATTGAAATTCTAAAACCTCCGTTAGTATAAAATGATCAAAGAATATAATACTATCCACGAAAAGAATCGACCCTTATGAAACACATATAATGTAACATAACCTTATCACATTAATACATGAAACTAATAAGAAATAAGTAATAACTAAAGAAATAAGTAGTGCCTTTGTACTCATTTATAATGCAAATGTATTTTCATGTGCATTATAAATGCACATGTTGTGTACATATGACCGTGTTGTGTACATAAATATTTAAATAAATAAATAATAAAATAATAATAAGAAAATCTAAAGTAAATGTAATAAATGAAACACCATGATTGTATAAAACCATATATTATCATTAAAATTTAAAAGTAAAAATGACTCGCACATATTGATCGAGATCGTACACATAACTTACAGTATAACTCGGTACATAGTCCTCGTACGATACATGCCATCCTACAATATACACACAAAGCGATCGGATCAGGGCTGGCTGGGGGAGGAGGGAGCCATAGACTCAAGCTTCGTACAAACGCATTTTCTTTTCGCCATTTGGTGCGTGGATTAGCTTCCATCAATTAGGGTTTTCTGAAATATGTGGCGCGGCGTACTCACTTACTGTTGACAACGACCGTGTAAATCGTTCTGATCGTCACTTTAAAATACACTGCAGCTTTCATATGATAGACTGTTTCATTTATAACATACTAGCTGACCCGGCCACGCGTTGCTGTGGCTAAAAAAATTGCGACTATAATTTGATATTTAAACTATCCTATCTCTCAAGTTGGATCGAACTGCACATGGTGTGCGAATTTTATTATAATCGGTTAAGTGGTTTAGGAGTCCATTGAGGACAAACATTGTGACACGAGATTTATATATATTAAGAAAGATAAACTGTAATGCTTGTTGAAGTGACCATCGAAACGTTGTACACGGCAGATATCAAAAGTTAGCGAGGCCTGCAAGGTAAGCATACGAGGGTTTTCGGAGTCGATATTTTCCCTAAGTATCGAAACGTAACGAGAGGTACCTATGTTAGACAGTAGCTGTCAAAATTAACCAACCATGTATAATCATCAAAAATATCTCTTGTCACGGCCGCCGCCTGGGAATAAACCGAAACCGATAACCCTGATCGGACATACGAATCAGTGCTGCCATCTGCCGGAAAGCATTTCAGAAAACCCTTATTTCGATGATTCAACTACGTCATTCCGTCGCTAGTTGTCGCATCGTTTCTTACCTTGACGGTACAAACCAGTAAATGTACAATAATTATAGAGAAACATAGCTTCTAATTCTAGGTCAGTCGGGTAAAAATAGATCTCTATCAATTTTATTTCTAATAAAATGCATTAACCAAGGGAAACCCGTTCTCGTTCTTTCATTTGCGGCAAACAAGAATGCCTTTTGGCATTTCATCCATGTTAAATGCGGTTGCACGACCCTTGGGCCTCCATGGTCCTACACCTATGGCCAAACATCCGGAAAAGGCCGGAGATGGTTGATGATGCTTGTCCGGCAACTAAATTGTGTGAATCCAGAAACCAAGTGAATGAATGGACTATAACAGGCGCCAGTTTGCAAGTCAACAGCACACGTTGACCTATTGTACTCGCGCTTTTTAATACAGATATCTAAACCACGTGTAAAGCAAAATTTCTCCTCATTAACTATGGTAGGGCCATATCGATATAGTACCTATAAACAGTAGTTTTTGGTTTTCAACAAGAAAGTATCTGAGTGTTACATAGAGTATGGTAGGTCAGAATGCGAATAACCTGCAATTCACCTGCCACATGATCAGACTACTTGAAAAATTTAATAAAGCGCTTATACTTTTCTATTAGGTCCGTGTGTGGTAGATACATTGAATTAGAAATCAGAAAACTATGGAAGCAGCATTGCGCTCAAAAACTGACACCACGCAAAGTAGGTAGATCAAAGCGGGCGGGGCTTAAAAAATATAACCTTTCGCGAACTAGTCTGCCACGCACTCGGTGATGGAAGGACGCGTCGATAAAAACATTTAACGACATATTTTTGTGTACATCGGCGATATATTAACGAATTAAGATAAAAATGACTTCTTGTGTAGTATATTGGTGCAAGAAACGCAAGGAAAGACGGAAAAGTGACACTGAAGTAACTTATTATTATAGCGAGCGAGGCGAGCTGTTGTGGCGAGCGATGTCTATCTACCTCCGCTATGTTGACACCATAGGGTTCATTAGAAATGTTGGCACCGCCCCGTGACCTTGACGCGGCCAATCGCAAACTATTTTCGTTTATGCGTGCGTAAGTTTTTCGTTGTGATTTAAGTTTGTTTGCGTAAATGGGATTGATATTGAATCGTTAGTTGTATGAGAGTTACGCTTCCATAGTTTTTCTTATTCAATGGGTAGATAAGAGATTAACAAATAGGTCATCCTACAGCACAATATTGCCCTGCAAACTGGCACTTAGTATACCTGACTGCCAACCGGCAGTCGCTGGATGCGAATCGGTCACAAACGGAAGGTAACGGACAATCCAACAATAACTTTGTGATATGTATGAAGACCTACGTCGGTAACGAAGTGGACGATATAGTAAGGTGAGAGCGCTGAGCGTACTTAGACACGAGGCAATAACAAGGACAAGACGACTAACAGAGTATTAAGAAATGCAAATTCGCCAAGACCACAGGTAAAAGTTTATGTCAAATCGGCAAATGTCAATTCAGAATCAGTAGCGCAGATGAGTTTAGATATATACGAGCGGTGTTCGATGTAGTTTCGGCAAAGGGGTGAATAGCTAATTAAGAGGGTTACTTAATGAGCTCATTAGTTCATTACACAACCTGAGGTTAAATATATAAAGTTACAAGTGTGTGTGGCCCCCTTATTCATAAAAATGAACAAACGCGTATTAATCCTATTTCAGGTAAAATATGTTTGTCTTGTTATTTCAATATCTAACATTGGACAGGGACACAACATGTTATAACAAAAGTAGGTTTAAAAAGCATTTGTTTTTTTTTATGAATAACGGGGTAAGTTACTTATAATCCATCAACCACAGTAAAAAATATTTAAGTCATCATCATACGCGACTATGTATTGAACGCCCCTAGTTTTTTAGAGAACGTAGACGTGGTCAGAGCTACGCTTCCTTACTCCACGATAGACGTGTCTTGAACAGTCATCACTGTGTTATCCTCGTGTCTAAATGCGCTGGGCGCCCAAAAAGCAGCGGTGCCAACTGAATTCGCGGGAGTTAAGCGAGTGTACGACAGACGGACAGTATAAAATTATCTCCTATAACAATCTTAACGCTGAACTCTTACAGCTACTATGTCTGAACTGCGAACCCTAACTCTGACATGCACACGTATGGTTCGTCCGCATCTATACAACAGGAGTCTAGGGGTAAACGTAAACGGCGACTCCAGGAATCTTTGTTATAAAACTTAGTGCAACAGATGGAAATAGCGATCATGTTAACTCTCAGCCGAGAAGTTTCGATCTCTTCTTCGACACACCGAATAGTGTGCAAGCGAGATACAATATTTGTAAATAAGGGGTATGTCGTATTATAAAGTCGTATGTTCATTCTGAAAAGCTCGAAACTCGTTGACCAAATAAATAAATTAATACACCAATGATTTTTAGAACTCCTGTCCGTTATGGTTTCATCCAAAATTGGACGTAACGGACCGCCCCGTCCAAGTAGGACAGACCTACATATATACGACGTTGTAAGGGTTTCTCGCCCTGTTATCTATATATTATATTAGTTTCTCGCTTTGTTATATAGTTAACAGAGTGAGAAACCTTACAACGTCGCACTGGAGACTGGACATCTCTCCACCGACCACCGTCACGACGGGCGAAGACGGCCCAGGAAACCATTTCAGATCATCAATAATCAATGGATGTTTCTGCAATAGTTTTCAAATAAAAATCTTGTGTTCATATATGGAGATTTCCGTTTACCTTTACCCCTTCAACTATAATTACTTTAAAACAATAAATACAATTCGCTTACACAAGTACAAAGTTACCCTTTTACAGTATATTCAAGTATTCTCAGACGTAATATTAGATTATACAACTTATGAGAGATGGACGAATGGAAAACAGGACAAACAAATATCAGAGAGCGGCGCAGACGTGAAGACACCGGCGCTGGGAGACTAGGTACTTTAAAATGTTTAAAACAACAGTGGGGTTGTACGCCGAGAATGAAACTTACATAATTGTAAGCGGAGATCTATCCGAGGCAATATTGTCCACCTACCATAGCATGTCCAATAATTTTCGGACTGTTATTTGAATACATTCTGTCCCAAACGGTCAATGTTTCTTTTCACAAAAGAGAAATCTTATTAGAGACAGATTGAGATCTATATGCAGCCTGGTTGTATATGGAGCTGATGGCTAGGAGCCATGTTTCTTATAATCCTTGATTGGTAACCGCACACTAAAGACATGATATTGCTATTTGCAAGGACATTTACTGCTATCACTCAATCAGATAGAAACTCATATATTATTATTTGCTGCTCACACTCCCCCACTGTCTAGCAAAAAAACTTGCAAATAAATCTTTTGTACGCTGAAGCATAACAGTATATACACATACATTGAAACGTAACGGTGTCCTAACGTCTTCGCCAGGGATGGACCGTTCAATTCGATATAACTACTAAAAATACGAGATCGATCGATAGTAGACTAGATTTGTGCAAAAACTACCGAGGAATGTTGCTTAATCAAATGCTAATAAATAATACTTACACTACAGACTAGCTTCAAAATCAGACTTGCGAATAACTCAACTTTGGTAGAAGGCTCGCTGCTACCGACGCACTACGCTGGCTCGGTCCCTCAACACAGGTAAAGCACTTGCAATTCACGACGTCGAGCGGGATTCACTTGTGGTTTAAATGTTTTTGTATTTGTCACAGTGTGTGTGATATTCAGAGCAGGGATGTTGCGAATATTCGCATCCGCATCCGCAAATGCGAAGCATCCGCAAATGCGGAGCATCCGCAAATGCGGAGCATCCGCAAATGCGGAGCATCCGCAAATGCGGAGCATCCGCAAATGCGGAGCATCCGCAAATGCGGAGCATCCGCAAAAAGATTTTTTCACATCCGCGGGTGTGAAAAAATCGGCATCCGCAACATCCCTGATCAGAGATCGGATATTCCAGTGCATATTTACCTAAAGTGGATTTTTAGCTCACGTATTATGGCAGCGGCTTCTTAAAATGTTTTTATCACAAATAAAATCCTGGTATAATATTCTGTTTCATTAAAACTCGGGGAATATAAAAACTTTGTAGGTGCGCAACCTACAAAGTTTTTATATTCCCCGAGTTTTATTAGGCCCGATTGCACACTATTACAACCTAGGGTGTTTTAGTTTCGTCGAAAATCACTGAGAGTAAAACCAGCGAAAACCGTAAAAAAAAAACCCATTACTTTGGAGCTCTTTGAGCTAGTTGAACCCTCACCATTCCTCCATCGGACTACGAGGCGCAGACTGAAATTTCACCCTTTTATCGTTGGAATACCAAAGAGTCGAACTAAACGCTTTGACAGTTCCTTTTTGGTTCGAGTAGCTAAGGTGTGGAATGAACTGCCTGCGTCTATATTCCCAAACAAGTACAGTCCCGGGACATTCAAAAGTAGAATAAATGGGTATCTCTTGGATAGGCATGTAACATCCTCGTCTTCATCGTCACTTACCATCAGGTGAGATGGGAGACAAATGCCTAATTCAAATTTTGTAAAAAAAAAAAAAAAAAAAAAAAAAAAAAAAAAAAAAAAAAAAAAAAAAAAAAAAGAGCAGGGCAATAAGTGTATGGAGTGAAGTGTACTGACTCCTTACAATTAAATTTGTTCATCTAAAACGATTTCAATCATAAAAGGATTTTTTCAACAAAAAAGTGCTTTCCATAATTGCAAACTTCTGAACTTTAGGTAAATTTGCACTAGAATATTCAATCTCTGGACTGATATTATAAGCGTATATGGTTGCCATAAAAAGTAAATTATTGTTGTATCGCTATTACTTGATACTTTTACATTTATGTCAACATCAAAGTTCATGATTTTTTTTCACTATATTTGAAATGCTATCAGTGCAGTACTTAGCGTACGCACACAACATAGTGGTTATATGCTGTTTGATGCACACAAACGCAACAAAGGTCATGTCACTTGCCTTCGTGAATTGCATGAACTGTATATAAAGTATTAATTAGGAATTATTTTGGGAAACGGAGCAGTTGTCCGACGATTGTCTCCGTTGCGTATTTGTTAAATGTCAGTCTCGAAGCTCTGAATAATATTTAGGCAGCAGCGCAGGCAAATATTTGTACTTCACTTTCAGGCTTGCTTTGGAACGGTGAACAGGTATTTTATGCGGTTCTGTGTGTGTTTATACTGACAAATATTACACAATAAGCTTAGTTAGTTTGAGTAGTAATTCATCAATCTTTTCAGTCAATATAATTTAACCTTTTAATAATGAAGTTATTAATCCGTCAAACAGTCTTTATAACTTAAAATTTTTAGATACAAAGTGCATATGTGAATGTGCGATTTTTATATTCGTCTTTATACATTGGCCAGTCGACCCAATCGACATCGAATGGCATCGTTATGGGGCTTCGAACCGTCTCGCCGGTAGTGCGTCGGCCGCAGACGTCCACTAAACGAACGGAGTGTCACTGCGTCGTCGGGGCCGCGCGAGGCGCTGGCAGTGATCATTGTGCGGGGCTGCGACCCGGCGGCGCGACTACGACCGACCGTACAAAAGTATAAAGTCGAAAAAGTCCACTTAACTACGGGATATACTCGGGGTCGATCGGGCTATCGAACATGCGTCACTATAAGGGGTCGTCGCGCTCGGTGGCGGCGCGCGGCGCGGCGGGCACGGCGCGGTAGGCGGCGCGGGCGGCGGGCGCGGCGCGGCAGCGCGGCCACGCCAGGCTGCCGGCCGCCAGCGCCGCCGCCGCGCCCGCGCCCGCCACGCCCAGCGCGCCCGCCGCCAGCAGCAGGTTGTGCAGCGGCGCGGGCGCCCAGCGGTACTCGGCCGCGAACAGCACCGAGTACAGCGTCAGCAGCCCGCCCGCCAGCAGCGCGCAGCCGCTCCACAGGCTCGTCACGCCCGACTGCAACACCGTACACACCACTCAATGGGCATCCACATTTTATGTCATCATAACCCTTTGACCACGATCCGACATAGAAAATATATGTCGGATTTATCCGACGTTCGCAGTCAAAGGGTTAAAATTTCTACGGCTGGCCGTTAGAAACCCTTTCGTACCGTGCTTAGCAGGCGGGTTGGCGAGCGCAGTTTCTTTAGCTTTTTGTGTTTCCAATACTACTGCCCATCGAAAGCATTTTTAAGCTGGAGAAGAATAGGAATTTGTTGGATTTGAAAAGGAAAAGAAAGTATTAGGATACTATTAATTTAGATGAATGGAGGAAAAGTAAATAGCAGATAGTGAGGCCGAGCGCGTGTAAACGATGACATACCTTGCAACGACCAGACAGGCAGTTGAGGATAAAATCCCTGACCATTTTATGTAAAAAGTACTAAACATGCAAAACTTATCTCCATTGATCTTACAATGCAAATGAATCTATTGTAGTGTAACGATATTTACGTATATAACTAATGTAACCAATCTTTTAAATACAGAGTCGTGTAAGAGCATCCAACATGGCGACCCTGCCAAGATTCGTTCCTACACTTCTTCTTTTCCTTTTTGAGTCACATTTTGAATATAGTAATTTTGCTCAATATGCGGCTACGGCCACTGCCTGATCATTTGCCTCCTCTAGATAACCTTGTGTGCATTGAAAAATTAACTTAAACGCTGGCTCATTGATTGAACATCAGTAGAAGCTTTATTATCGCTTCTATGCTTCGTTCGGTGAGTGAGAGAACTCCCTCCCCTCCCCATTTCCTTCCTCCAACACCTTGAAAGGCCGACAACCGACAACGCATCTGTCACACCCTGGTGTAGCAGTTGTCCATGGACAGCGGTGATCACTTGCCATCAGGTGACCCGCTAGTTTGTTTGCCGTCTTATATCATACCTAAAAAAATAAAAAAGCGCAGTGTGATGTGGTCGTAGGAGTTCTTGGCGGGAATTTCGGCCGACTGCACGACTTTTGTTTTGGATTATTTTGCAAATTGTTTCTAGTGGACTTTATAATGTGAAATCGGTGTAATTTGGTATAACACCAAATTACACCGATTTCACATTATAAAGTCTCAAATACCCATGTTTATGAACAAAGTGTGGAATAACTAAAATAAAGTGTCATGGTGCGGCTGTAGTGAGATTTACTTAGCGGGCTGGTGTTTGTTGGTTGCGTCGTTTATGATCAAGCCAGTGGATTCGTGGGATTTGTCGCCAGGGGCTCCGTCGAAATCATCATCATATCAGCCGCAAGAAGTCCACTGCTGGACATAGGCCTCCCCCAAGGATTTCCAATACGACCGGTTGGAAGCGGCCTGCATCCAGCGTCTTCCTGCGACCTTAGTCAGGTCATCCGACCATCTGGTCGGCGGATGTCCGACGCTGCGCTTGCCGATACGTGGACGCCATTCAAGAACCCTTCTGCCCCATCGGCCATCGGTTCTACGCGCTATGTGCCCTCCCACTGCCACTTCAAAGAGCTGGTCCGCTGAGTTATGTCGGTGACCTTCGTTCTCTTACGAATCTCCTCGTTTCTGATTCCTCCGTCGAAATCAGCGAAATGAACTACACCATCATTTCGTTGATACACAAGCAAGAATAACTCAAAGTTAACTAGACACTGGCTAAATAAGCTTCTGAATGTAGTTTGAGGGCCAAATAGAAGAAAAGAAAAGAAACCGGCCAAGTGCGAGTCTGACTCGCGCACGAAGGGTTTCGTAAAAAATCATGTCTGTTGGTATGGGAGCCTCCCTTTAATATTAATTTTATTTTTTTAATTATTTATTTTTAAAGTGAATATATAAGTAAATATTCTGAAATTCCAAGCGTCTACCTGTTGCTGTTATTAATGTCGAGCAAAAATCAGCAAAAAAATCTCGTTTGTTGTATGGGAGCCCCCTTAGATATTTATTTTATTCTATTTTTTTGTATTTGTTGTTATAGCGGCAACAGAAATACATCATCTGTGAAAATTTCAACTGCCTAACTATCACGGTTCATGAGATACAGCCTGGTGACAGACGGACAGATAGACAGAGAGTCAGACAGACGGACAGCGGAGCGATATTAATAGGGTCCGTTTTTACCCTTTGGGTACGGAACCCTAAAAAAAGAGCGCAGTGTGATTTTTTTTTACTTAATTTTGGATTAGGCATTTGTCTCCCATCTCACCTGATGGTAAGTGACGATGAAGACGAGGATGTTACATGCGTATCCAAGAGATATCCATTTATTCTACTTTTGAATGTCCCGGGACTGTACTTGTCTGGGAATATAGACGCAGGCAGTTCATTCCACACCTTAGCTACTCGAACCAAAAAGGAACTGTCAAAGCGTTTAGTTGGACTCTTTGGTATTCCAACGATAAAAGGGTGAAATTTCTGTCTGTTCGTACCAGCTTGGCCCAGTCGATGGGCAGCAGCGCGGCGAGGCCGGTGACGTGCATGGCCAGCAGCACGCCGTGCAGCAGCAGCGACGACAGCGCGGCCAGCAGCAGCAGCTGCACGCGCGCCGCCAGCGGCAGCAGCGCCGCGCGCGCGCCCACCGCGCCCCACACGCACCCGCACACCATAGAGCACACCAGCTGCAACACACACATACGGCTTCTTACTCCCATCTTATGCCTATGCACCTACTCTACCCCGCAAGACAAAAACATGTAATATAGAACAGTATATTCAGGGATGTTGCGAATATTCGCATCCGCATCCGTAATGCGCAGTTTCCGCATAGATTTGGACATCTGCATTCGCATCCGCAATAAATCAATGCAGATTTTTATACGGATGCGAATGTCGTACGAGTTGCGACAAGAAAAAAAAGGGGCGGGGCCTGCGAATGGCGCGTGTCATATTATATTGTAATGCAACAAAACAATGCTTATATTTTTAACTTCATGATCGAATAAAAAGATGTGTGTGAAGTAAAAATATAGGAGTTTTAGAATTAATGCTAATTTTTATTAATAAAAGTGTTGATTATTTCTTTATCATCATACTGAATACAAATTTTCGTTAGTAAAAATAATGATTATTACTTTTCATTGTTTTGATTCTTCATTTATATACTATATTTTTATATAGGATCTTAAACATCCGCATCCGCATCTGCATCTGCATTCACATCCGCGGATGTAAATGGAATACATCATAGGATTTGAAGTCTTCCCGTGGATGTCGTAGAAGGCGACTTAGGAAATACAAGCTAAACAAAGCTTATAAACATCTAAGACACCTCTCCAACCCGTCTGGCCAGCGTGGAGAGTGTAGGCCAAGTCCTCTGGCTGCTCTGGCCAAGTATGGCCCTAGTAGTACAGAGAGGGTCGTGCTCCTGTAGTGGAGACTAAAAAGGACCTGATGATAATGATGATGATAGGATTTGAGCTGCTGTCACTTAGAGCTGCGTTAGGTTTTTTACCCTTCTCGCCATGATTTTATACAAAAATCAAGAGTAAATCAATACTTATAATAAATCTGTTAGGGTTGTTTATGGAGTTAGTTACTTTGTTTTCAAAGACATCGTTTTTATAAGCTCTATACATGATACTGAAACTAAATTTATGATTTTTTTCTGTATGTATGTTTCTGCAAACTTTATGAAACTTGGTAGATAAACATTTAAACAGGACACAGGATAGGCTACTTAATTTTTCTCTAGTTATCTTATCATATAAGTTGTGCCACCCATACAAACATAACTTAAAATGTACGCGAACGAAGTCGCGGGCACTGCTAGTTATGAAATAATTAAAAATAAATTGGCATCCTAACAGGGAAATCTTAGTAAAAGGGGAAAAAATCAACATCAACCCATCTTACAGGAATGATTTTACTTGGTCAGTCCTTTGGTCCTTTAATCGCGTCATACCTTATAGGAGACGCACACTTAAATACTCACAAGCATCTCGCGCTGTGTCTAAACATTGGCAATATGGTGTACTGTTGTTTGGTTAGGGTAACTAGTACCGACTCCAGAAGGCACAGGTGTGTGTAAATGAAACGATGATGTGATTCAACGTACTTGCCTCCGAGGTCGAGTGGTTAAGGCGTTTGCCTGTAAACCCAAGGGTCGTGGGTTTGATTCCCTTCGGAAGCCTACTTTGTTTAGTTGTTTTCAGTTTGGTTAGGACATTGCAGGCTTGAATCACCTGATTGTCTGATAATAAAGATGATTCCGTGCTCCGGAAGGCACGTTAAGTCGGTGGTCCCGGCTGCCATCTGGCAGTCGTTAAAGGAACCTCGTCAGAGGCCGAGAGGCGGTTCCGAAGAACTCTGACACCAGGGTGTGCATGGTCGATTGACCGTGACACCTACTCGAAATGACGATGATGAACGTACTTGCGCTTTAAAAGCGCGTGAGCTAGACTGGGCCGATGTATATGTCGCAGACATATTGTATGATTCCGCGTTTTACAAACGGCGTCGTCTTTTTACTAACGCTCGCTCTTTTGGAATATGCCGAAGGCAAATTGACAACTCGTTCAATTGTAAACATTTCAACATTGATGGTTATAGTAGGGTGACTATCATAAAACACAAATTGGACAAATCACTTTATTTCAGCAATCACGTACCTATTCATGTAGGAATAACTTAAAATACATGTTTAGGCACTCAAGTAATTTAAATATTTAAGTAACAAAAACTTAATTCCTTATTGCCTGTCCGGCGGTTGTAGATATGGCTAAAGATACGCGCGGCTTCCCGAGCTGTTGCTCACTCATCCCCAAGTCATTCGAGTGAGTAGAATTTATTTGTTTATTCAGGAATAACAAACAGTTACAAAATACAATCTTATAGACTACTGAGGCTTATATAAATACACGTACTTAATTTTGTAACCAACCACGTTATCCACAGTTTATTCATCTACACGTTAATCAATCAGTTGCTTCTAGAGGGTTATCAAATATAGGTCCAGTAAAATTATAAATGATGATAACGTAAATTACAGTATTGGGAATAATACAGGAAATAAAAACGGTAAGTTAAATTTAAAAAAGTAAATATAAATAAACTATAAATAGAATATAATATATAATAATCGTACAAGTACACATTAAATTAAGTAGAATGCAAGTCAAGCTGAGAGAGTAACTGGTGGAGCAGCTTTTTAAATTGATGTATTGAACACGCAAATATGTCAACACTTTCAAATAGTTTATTGTGCGACTCAATCATACGATGCATGGGAGAACGGTGTCCAGAATTACTATTACAAAGAGGTAATGCAAATAGCGGACGAGAACGCACTGCTCGCTGATAACTAGTCCTGGGGACATTAAAATACAATTTATCTATAAGATTAATGGAATCAATTTTGTTGTGCAAGATGTTATAAAGTACTACAGCTTCAAGAAATATACGCCTTGATTCTAAAGTAAGCAGATTGTGCCTGGTGAGTAGCTGGGGATATGCGAGGTAATGCCGATGGCATTTGTAATGCATTGTTCGTAAGAACTTACGTTGCACCTTCTCAATGGCTAGAGAATATTTTTTGTAGAAGGGATTCCATACCGGGACAGCATACTCAAGTTGTGATCTAACTAGGGTTTTATATAAATGGAGATATGTAGAAGATTTTTTGAATTCAGCAGAAGACCGAAGGATAAATCCAAACATTTTAAAAGCTTTGTTAGTTATATTTTTAACATGCGCGTCTAGACAAAGTTTTTCATCAAAGACGACACCAAGGTCTATCACGGAAGTTACTTTAGCTAGGGGAGAGTTACAAAGGTGGTAATTGAAATTAAATTGTTTAATATTTTTAGTAAAAGTAATGAAATTACATTTAGATAAGCTAAGATGAAGTTTATTAACAGTGCAGTAATCTGAGAGCCTATCCAGATCACGTTGAAAAGAAATGCTGTCATTAAATGATTTGATAGATTTATAGACCTTCAGATCATCTGCGTACATTAGAAATTTGGAGTTTTGAAAGCAAGATTTGATGTCATTAATGAATAAAATAAATAGAAGTGGTCCCAGTATGGAAACTTGTGGGACTCCAGAAGTGACGTGAACCTTAGAACGATAGCCATTAACAACTACAAACTGAGTTCTACTTTGTATGTAGGATTGAAACCAACGGAGTAAGTTACCACGTATACCATTGTACGCGAGCTTGTTTAGAAGTATCACATGGTCCACTTTGTCAAATGCTTTCTCGTAATCGGTATAAGCGACGTCCACTTGTACTCGATTATCAAGGTTTACAAATAGTTCACTTGTGAATGTTATTAAATTTGAAGTGGTGGACCGAGATTTAACGAATCCGTGTTGTTCTTGTATAATAATATTATGTAGAATACCTCTATTCCGTTTCCAAATCCACCAAACTCCTGTCCTTCCCATGCCTAATCCAAAATGCTTCTGTGGGCAGCAGCGTCGGAATCACAATAAGCCAAAGCAAATGCGCTCGCCAACCTGCCTCCCAAGCGTGGTGAGTATGGCAAAACCTTCCAATGGAAAATAAAAAAGACCAGGCCCCCAGTCTAAGGCAGCCCCGCTATTCCTGGCTCCAGTAGCGGTCACCGTAACGGCGGGGCAGGGGGTGCTAAGAATCTCCAGATACGGCCCGGCTACCACCCCCGATGACGACTGGGCCTAGTAACACACAACATCCGCATGATGAGGCTTGACAAAAAGTCGAGGAAGTGGAAGAGGAAATGAGTATGTTACGATGGGACATAGTGAGGCTGTCTGAAGTCCGAAGAGAGGGAGAGGGCACGACAACCCTTAAGTCTGGTAACCTGCTATATCCCCGGGAAGGTGACATAAAAAAGTTACAGCATGGTGTATCTCGTCCACAGCTACCTCGTAAATAACGTCGTAACCATCGAAAGTATTTCCAGCAGGGTGATATACCTTATACTCAGAGTATCTAAAAGATACTCGCTGAAGGTCATACAGGTGTGCATGCCGACCGGGGAATACTCAGATGAAGACGTGGAAGCGGTGTATGAGGACATTAGTAGGGCCATACACGCTTCCAAGACCTATTTTACGGTGGTTTTGCGCCAATAATATTCCGCAGGAATCCTCCGAACACCATATTCCATGGACATCTTAGCGTTTTTTACGTGCCGGATAACCTCAAAACCTCTGTTCACGGCTTTTTTCTGCTCCTACTTGAGAATCGTAAAATTTTCTTACCTTACTATGATACATTTCCTAACAACAATCCTTTTTTTGTAAAAAGTCCTTTGAACACGCAGGATTTGCACTGTTTTCATTATTTTTCATATTGATTAGCAGCGCCGCGCGAGGTAAGAAAAAGAACTAAATACTTCAATTTGCCGCGTCATTTTGTAAACGGCGATTGAATTGTCTATCAAATATTAAGGCATATTATATACTGACAAGGCAATTCACAATTTGCCTTCGGCATATTCCAAAAGAGCGAGCGTTTGTGAACAGACGACGCCGTTTGTAAATCGCGGAATCATACAATTTGCCTGCGACATATATATCGCGACATGGAAGGTATGGGTGGGAGGCACTGACCAGCAGCAGCGTGGTGGCGGCGCCGCGCCAGGTGAGGAGGTGGCGCGCGCGGCAGTACAGCGGCGCCAGCGCGCGCGGCCGCGGCGGCGGCGCGCGCCGGTAGTGCGCGTGCGAGTCCCACGACCGCTCCGTCAGCTCCGTGCCGGCCGGCGAGCGGCCCCCCGCGCCGCCCGGGCCCGAGCACCCGCTGCCCGCGATCTCGAAATCCTGCGCATGCAACGCCATCAATATACATTATACACCCACACTTTAGCAAACAAAACTAAAACCAATTATATCAATCGAAAATGTGTGTTGTCAGCGTAGATTGTCTTGTTAAAAACAAACCAAAGTATTTATAAGGTACCTTGGCTGAAAAAAATTTTGGCTTATACTCACAAACATCATCTATCTAAATATATATAACTCAAAGGTGACTGACTGACTAACATAGTGATCTAGCAACACACAGCCCAAACCACTGGACGAATCGGGCTAAAATTTGAAATGCAGGTAGATGTTATGACATCAATTATATTAGAAAATAGTGATAACTAATTAAAGTACAATGTCTCTTTAAGTGCACATCCTCACTGCTGCAGCTTCAGTCACAAGCAACTACAAACAAGCTTTTAAATGTCTGATATCGACATGATGCAGGATGATGGGACTTGCTCACAGTTTAAACGCATCAAGTTAGCGTTATTGCTTATATTGACCTATGAAGCTTAGTATGCCCTTTCCTTCCACAATTATAATGTCTAAAATAAGCATGATATGACCTTAACATGGTATTATCAGGCATTACTATAGGGTGCTTTGAGCAATAGCCTTTGGCGTAGCCATGGTTCACCTGCAAGTCGTCATTGCAACAGCTTTAGGAAACAATGAAAATTTGACAAGCTTTTGATAAGTATAAAGTAGCTAGATTTTTTAATGAATTTAATTACTACAAGTATGTGCAACAAGGTTGAAGTGAGTGGGTGTTGACAGTGATCAACACGACCATGCCACGGCGTTTTAAGGGTGACAATAACAATGTCAACATCGCCTTGATAGGGTGATCAAGGCATTGGAGTTTGAAGCAAGGAGTCTGTTTGGCATGTGTTGGGGCTGACCTGCACGTCCTCGCCGCGGCAGCTCGTGGGCTCCAGCTCGCGGATCTCGTCCAACAGCAGCTCCACTTCGTCGGTCGAGTACAGCTCGCTCACTGACACGTAGCGCGTCGGCGCCGCTTGCATATCACCCGCGCACTCGTCTACTGCCGGGCGCCGCCGCCGCCCCACCTCCTGTCATCATCACCTCCACAACGTTCAACTTCTGGCTACCAACCGCATCAGCCACTGTTCACGAGACGGCGCAACTCTTTACCTTTTCCGGACTTTTACATTGAGACTTTGTTCGGTTGTTTGCGACCACATAATCGAATTTGTAACCTTTACCAAAGGAACGTTGACGTAATAAACAAATCCATTTCACAACGCTTTGCTTTTAGCACGCCATGTCACAAATTAGAAATACAGATTAATAACAGAAAAATGAATCGGTCGACTGAGTTGAGAGAGACTGTAGATTTTTTTTCGTTTGCACATACGATTGTGTGTTGCCATCCAACAGTGTCATCCGATTAATGTTCCGAATATCGGCAGATATAGGTGCACATGAATTACACGATCCATCTAACTATTATTGAGCTTAGTCTCACAAAATGATAGTTTTTATTTATACATTCAAAAGTATTTTTTATGTTTATAATTACCTTGTTTTTATATTAAATTGCTCCCTCGTATTGTTGAATTCGGTTAAAAAAATTGAATTTCTGAAAAAAACCCTTAGGTGTAGGATTAATAAAGCAACATTTTCATGCTTAATCACATATGACATTATCAATGTCGCTGTCAATCTGTCAAATAATGATGAGTTGCCAGGCTGGGAAATATTTTCCCCGAAATTCATGAAAAGTACAAGGACAGGAGTGCTATTTTTGAAATGACGCCGTTCGTAAACGAGTGATTTTTCAGCCAAAAATCGCTTGGACGAGTGTCACACTTTCAAAAATAGTACCCCAGGACCGACTTTTTGTGATACCTACTCTACTGCTTAGCTTATATACCTAGTTAATATTATTGCTTATAATTAAGTACCATTTATTTTACTAATAATTTGATTTAAGGATAATGGGAGAGTAGTTTAGTAGATTGGACTAGCTGTTTTCCCGTGACTTTGTACGCGTAAATTATATTACCCTCTGATAATGTAGGTAGCTTAGATAGCTTACGTAGGATTCTGTGCATTATATATTTCTTCACTTCTGGAATAGTGTTTTATTTCCCTAATTTTATTTAAGTAAACGGCGATTTTATTTGACGTTAAATTTTAATATTTTATCATTTTTGATACAGCATTGTATTATCAGTAGGTACGTCTAACTGCCACTTCCATACTACACACATTTGTTAACTGTGGCCTGTCCTTTACTCCCTCAGCAGTCAGATTTCGTTAAAAATTGTCGAAAATCGACATTGAAGTGCAATAGATAATTAGATATAGATCTTCTGTAAATGGTAAGCTGATTTGTAAATTTGGTAAGGGTATACTTTTTTAACTATTTGATAAAAACAGTTTCGGCTGGAGTAATGTTTCCGTAGCCGGATCTTTTTTGTTTAACGGTAATTTTGAAATAAATGTTGTCTTCTCTATACGCGAACGTGCAAGAATGTACTTGAAGCATACGTAGGTAATTAGGTAGTTACTTCAGATCTTAAATGTAAAAACTTCCAGAATTTAGGAAATGAATGAAAAATTGATCATGAAAAAGATCCAAATGTAGGATTTATAAGCAATATTCCTATGCTATATCACATGACAATGTCAATGTCATTATTAATCTGTAAAAAAGTAATGACGTTGGCTGCCAAGTCTTATGAGTTGCCAGGTTGGGGAATATTTTCTCCGAAATTTAGAAATGTACATGGACTGTTTTTTTGTGATACTGCTTAGCTTCTATTGTTGTAAAATTATTTTTTATTTTACTTTTGAATACCTACCTCTCTCTACTATTTGCCACATTGTTTTCTGAATGTCGCAAACCAGGCGGCAGGACTGAGAGGTTCAGCTCAGACAACTGTCCAAAGTGTCACATACAGCCTTCTCACAGCCGACACATAACGGCCTTCAGCTCCAGCAGCAGCTGCTGCTGCTGCTGCCGTTCATTTCTATGCATGCTGGCGGTGTTTTTTTTAAGCAACATTGGAGTTCAATGTGACATAAGTGAATGTGAAACAAACAACCATCAAATGCCAGAGCAAGATTTTAATAATTTGTCGAAGTTGAATAAAAACAGCATAAATTCGAATAAATAAAAAATTTTATTTCCCTTCCATCTGGTTTACTTTATATATATATTCTTTGATTCTACATTAACATATAGGTATATTTTTTGCTATTATTGGTAACATAAACTATTAAGCCCTGAAACTTCATTCGGAAGCAATTGGCGTTATTTATTCATTTGGCGGGCAACCACCACCCCGCTAGGTAAATCTCAGTTCAACAAACACACCAAGTGAAGTTTACTATAGTGCAGTATAAAAAAAATTGTCCTTGTACGCTGTACGAACTTTGGGAAAAATATGCCCCATGTCCCCAACCTGGCAACTCATAAGACTTGGCTGTCAACGTCATCATTATTTGAAAGATTGACAATGACATTGAGATTGTCATGTGATTAAGCATGGGAATATTGCTTATAAATCCTACGTCTTTTTTTTTCAAAAATTAATAAAAAAAAATATTTTTAAAAGAAAAGTCTGGAAGTATTTACATTTAAGGTACTTTTGATTGCATAAATAAAAACCATCACTTCCCGCTTGTAGTAAGCCCAGAACATTATTACTCCTAGCGGAGGTAGTAAGTGGATAGAAAGCAGTCAAGGTCTCTTCATGTGGGTATTAGGGAGTGTGGCCTCCACCTTTAACTATAACTTCATGTATCCAACTTCAGGAAAATAAAAGTCCGTTTTTTGTTTATGTACTTTTTATGTAATGTACCAAGATTTTATTAATTATATTTGTCAAATGTAACAAAAAATATAGACCAATACCTAATTTTCAAGGGCAGTCTATAAAATAACTGTAAAACTTATCATTAAGTTTTTCGAACTTACAAATTAAGAAAACAGCTAGAGATCAGAACCGGCGAAGTATATTTATTCACGAAATTGGATATTAACCGGTCGAAAGATATACATTAAGGCCACGACACGAGTACTTTTGGAGATGGGTATTATTCACTCTTGTAATCTATCACTCCATATATATATTACATACTTAGCTGGTTCCGATCACCAAATCACAGAATTGTCCTTAACATGCTGCGCACGAGGGCTCGAGAAACGTGCGGGTGATTGACAGCCGCTAGGCGCTACAACAGTCGGAACGCGAGGAGCATATTTACCTAAACTACAAGCGCGCGTTTTCCATCGACGGTGTTGTTCACTCTTGGGATTTATCAGTCGTATGTTTAGGTAAATAAGCTCCTCGCGTTCCAACATCGGTCGTAGCCGAAAGTTTTGATTTTATCACAGAACAAATCAAAGCACAGACCTAGTTTGGCCACGAACGCGGGTCGCTTGGCTCCCCGCTCTTTACTTATTTATTACTCGTTTACAATACATGCTCCATTGAAGTCTGCCAGTCAGTAGAATTACGGCGTTTCTTCTCAGCAACAACGATCTTTTAACACTAGCCGTTTTAGTCTAGTTATAATATGTAAAGATTTGTCTTTGAATCGATTTTAAATTATTTTAAATATAGAAAGCTACATTCCGCGGGTGCCATAAATTATAATTTACGCGGACGAAAACGGCTAGTATTGTAAAATATTTCTTTTTTACCTAATTTTTTACAATTATCTTTCAGAAATATCTGACCGGCAAACTCTAATAGAAATAGTAGTATCAAAACAGTACATTTAAATGCTTATAAGTACAATAATGCCTACTAAAAAGTAGGGGCCTAACTAATAAGATAATACCGCAACGCGATAACTCAGACATCAATGCTGCCTGCTCCCCCGCATACCGCAGACAGAGTGAAGCACTATAATATAGGTAAATGTATAAATCAGTATCACTAACATTAAGTAGAGCTAGACTGAAGCTGACAAATGCTTCAGTGTTGACCAGACACCACTCCAGACCCTGATTATGGAACCACTGAATTGGACTTTCTTGTATTATTATCTCCGTTAGGATACTTAATATTCTAAGGAACTAACTTCACTCTATTATAACACTTATTAAAGAGCTAGGCCCATGTCAGTGCTGGTGTGCGGAAAAAATCACACAATTCTTATTTTAAAGAAAAATAAAGGAGTTAACATCATCATCATCGTCCCTTTTTAGTCTCCACTACAGGAGGACGGCCCTCTCTGTACTACTAGGGCCATACTTGGCCAGAGCAGCCAGAGTTAACATAACCTTAAATAATTATAGAATAATTACAATAAATGCAGCAGATCTTGACTGGATTCTAAACATATGTAACTAAAATAGCTAGACGACTTCCGTCGTAGCCGGATATGTCCAGTGGGGCCAACGTGTTTCACAAGCTGGTTCACTTGCTCATGCAACCGATAACAATATTTTCATTAAGAAATAGGTACCCGTTTTTATAATCTTTGTAGCAAACATAACATTTATATGAAAATGTACAAAGGTAAGCATCATATGATTCAGTTATCATATTAATTGTTAAATGGACGCCATTTATAATTCAAATATTATAACAATACTGGGCAGTAAAGTATAGCACATTAGCATAGTACATTTGAAGTCATATAATATTTGGTCAAAACATAACTATCATTTTATGTCATTTTATATCTACAATGTCAACTTTCAACTATTTTACAAATTTATAATTAAAAGCAAATATAATCATTGATGTGTTCAAACTAGTGTTGTACGTAAAATTATCTTGATACTTGAAATAAATTTTTATTATTACAAACTATAATGTAAAAAAAAGCATGTGTGAAAAGAATATTCATAAGAGATTCTACAAAAACGTAACACTTACGCACTAACTGGTACAAAGTCTTAGTTTGAGGTGAGAATTTAATGTCACATAAGAGGGAGAATTGACGTAGGCGGACGGCGCGCGTTATACTGTGTACCGGGCCAGCTACGGGGCGCCGGGACCGCACTATCCCGGGCCGAAGCCGGGCGGCGGCAGGAAGCTGCCCGGCGGCGCGAACGGCGCGTACGGCGCCGGCACGTACTGCAGGCGCGGCGCGAACAGCGCGGGCCGCGGCGGCGCGAAGGCCTGCGGGAACGGCCGCAGCTGCGGCGGCGCCACGAACGGCCGCGGCTTGAATTCTGGCGCCGCTGCGTTGGGGCGGAACTGCGGCGCCGACGCGTTCGGATGGGACTGCGGCGCCGACGTGTTCGGATGGGACTGCGGCGCCGATGCGTTCGGATGGGACTGCGGCGCCGACGTGTTCGGATGGGACTGCGGCGCCGATGCGTTCGGATGGAACTGCGGCGCCGACGTGTTCGGATGGGACTGCGGCGCCGATGCGTTCGGATGGAACTGCGGCGCCGACGTGTTCGGATGGAACTGCGGCGCCGACGCGTTCGGATGGGACTGCGGCGCCGATGCGTTCGGATGGAACTGCGGCGCCGACGTGTTCGGATGGAACTGCGGCAGCGACGCGCGCGGATGGAAGTGCGACGAGGAGGTCGGACGGAACTCGGGCGCGGCGGCGTTGAGCGGGGCGGCGGGCGGCGCGGCCCGGCCCAGCGCGCCCACCATGAACCAGTGCGCCGCCGCCGGGTCCACGCGGCTCAGGAACTGGAACGTCTCGCACTCGCTCGCCGATAGCGTTATGCCGGCCGGCGCGGTCTGCTCCGCTGCGGGGGGCGCGGGCGCCGCGGGGGCGGGGAGTGTGAGGGGCGCGGGGGCGGGCGGCGGCGAGGGCGACGGCGTGGGCGGGACGGACAGCGCGGGTTCACTACGATTTGAGCGTTCAGGCTCCGCGAATTCAGCCGCCTCGGATTCACTCGGCAGGATCGGTATGGAGGTCGGGAACAGCGGCACGCGGTTGACGAGCGTCACGGGGCGCGGCGGCGGGGACGGCTCGTCGTCCTTGGTGTCGGGCGGGGCGGCGAGCGGCGCCTGCGGCGGCAGGCAGTCGGGCACGTGCCGCCGGTAGTCG
This sequence comes from Elegia similella, assembly GCA_947532085.1. Classification (NCBI taxonomy): domain Eukaryota; kingdom Metazoa; phylum Arthropoda; class Insecta; order Lepidoptera; family Pyralidae; genus Elegia; species Elegia similella. The sequence goes on from OX383942.1 coordinate 675,653, forward strand.
TCCACGTAGTCGAGCGAGATGCCGTCGCGCAGGTAGTCGCAGATCTCGGCGTAGTTGGGCGTGGCGCCGCTCTCCAGCGCCTCGAAGCGCGGGAACAGGAAGCACTCGCCGCTCTGAAACACACGGCGCGCTACAGCCACCAACACTAACTTTGGAGCGCCAGCGTCGCACCGCGGCGAGCGACGTGTCTGACAGACAGGCTGTGGTCGCTCGCCGTGTGTGACGTGAGCAGGCGTCGGTGGACGTCGCGCGCCGTGTGCCAGAATCGCGTCGCGGCAGCGTCCGCGGACGTCGACCGACGCGCTCGTCCGCTTACGTTTACATCGAGATTCAATTACGTTTTTGTAAAATTTATTTTGAGCTCATTCACTGCAGCTCTTAATTCAAGGAACGATACTATTAGATATATAAGATATGATCTAGAAGTAGTATTTTAAAGAGGAAATTAATAACGTGTTCATAAATACACCATAGGTACATCACGTTATAAAAAAAAAACTATCAACAATCGACAAATTGGCAGTGGACTTGCGGTTACCTAATGCTATATGTACAACCATAATTTTAATAGCGAGGTATAGCATGAATCACAAACTAACCATGATTTATAAATAAAAAAAGTGAATAGAAAAAAATCTACGGTTAGCGTAAGAAAAAGCCACCCAAGGCGAAATCTTCAATTACTCTTAGAAAGAAATTGGCTAGTCTAAAACTGAACGCCGCTCCAGTGCATCGAACGCTTACATACAAATCATGTTGACATACGTAGTAAATTGATGTTCGCCATTGGTTTACCAAAGTCTTGTCAAACACCACGAATAACGCTTTGAATCATTCAGATCATTTCTAAACCGTCCGTGAGTACCACTCTCTCCGAAGTCTAATTCCCAAACTGCTGGACTTATCGATGCATGGCACGAAAGCACGGCAGGGCGGACGTGACATCCCGAAATTTACGCGAATGCTGCCATACTTGACAATACCTGGTTTATTGGCTCCATTCGTTGACATTTTAGTTTATCGACTAATCCGAATTCACAATAAAATCGCTTCACGCATTCAATGAAAACTGCAATAAGTATCATCCTCTCACACATTAGAATAATAGTAATGGGTGGAGCGGCGTGCAGTTTCAAAAAAAATATCATTGATTGGTCAAATATTAGATTCGCAACGACATGTTTACAAATAAATGTTTGTTTATCTTTAACGACCACTGCTGAGAAGAAACGTCGAAAGAAACATGAAATAAAGCTACATCAATAAGATGGAGCCACATTTTACTCGTATGTCAAATAGTCCAAGAGCCTACCCGCTGAATTACCTCTACAATCTTCATCCAATAAACTACCATCTCATCAAAAGTTTAGGGTAACAATAAAATACTTTCTTTAATTTTTGACTTCTTGGTGCCTGTTGTTACGTTTACATATTTTGTTAAATAAACGAGAATTCAATTCTATTCAATAAAAAAATCGTTAAAAACTTGTATGGCGCTATTGGAACGACCGCTGCTAAAAAGATACAACAACAACACCCTGTCCTATCTCCACAATACCCTAGCGTGCGCTACTTTTGTATAGTTCAACGGACGAGTCATAGTTTGTTCGTCTTGACATTGGTTGGTTTCTTATTGCCAATTTGAGTTGACTTTTTGGATGAAGCCACACAAAGACTGCTTTAGTATAAAACAATCACATTTTACACTCTGTAGACACGTCTTTAATACATTGCCGCTGTCATTTATCCTCTTTGGTGCATTTGGTTACTAAACAGCAATGAAAAGCATTTATTAGCTATCAACACACGACCACGCACACGACTGTTAAAAGAGGTGAGCTTAAAGCACATGAAAGGCGTCCCGAGTCGAGGCGTGTGGTGTTCTTACAAAGTGTAAATTGGTTCAAAAAACATAGATATAATTCAATGGGATCTTGGACTATAAAATCCCCGAAACGTAATGTTATACACGACATTATAGGGACTACCTAGATATGTAGTAAATGGTACAAATATATAGCTTTTTGATCACATATTAGTTTTAAGGTTTAAGATATACTTATCAATAATACTATATCGGTATCTATAGTGGTACCGCTTTTGTGTAAGAGCTAGAAATTGTCTAACTTAAAACTGACCGCCCCTTCAACACATTTACGCTCACATACAAAATATGTGACATACGTAATTGTACGTCGCCATTGGTTTTCCAAAAACTCTTGTTAACTTCCCAAACTGCTGGACCTGTCGATCGATTTGGGGACGTGTCATGTCACACAATTGACAACATTTCAAATTTTTTACCCTTTGTTTTATATTTTATTTCGATAGTACTTCAAAAATTAAGAGATACATATTTTTTTATTTCTTAATATACCGAAAGGACAGTATAATTTTTTTTTGACAATTAACTTCTCCGCAATCGTAGTTAGTTAGCGGCTGAATAATAAAATTTGCTTTTGCACTCATATTTAAAATAATGGCGTCGTGATAGTCTGTGGAATTGCTGTCTTGTACTCACTTTTCTCTGCTTCAGGTCTTGTATGTCATTTTGTGAAGCAGTGTCTCACTCCATTTTTTTTTTTCTTAGGGAATTGTTTAGACTAAATAGTTAAGCCATAGGTAGATGGCGCTATTAATATATTCTTCTTCTTCTTTTCGAGTCGGAATGACTATTGACTAGAGTAATACCCAATATACGGCCACTGCCCTGTCATTTGCCTCCTCTAGATCCTTTTGTGTGCAGTGAGTGGAACTTTAAGGCACGTCAGAAGGTGGCTCATTGATTGAACATCGCTACAATCGCATGTGCTGATGTCAGGGAAACCCCATCTAACCCGGTTTTCTGGGCAACTCTCCACACCAGCCCGGCGTCGATTCAGCGACTTCCAGACAGCCCAGGGGAGATTGCTACCCGGTGAAGTGTTTTGGCTAGCGGTGAGGATAGTGTTGATTGTGGGTACAGGCTTCCCCACTGCTTCAATCTAGCCTACGGAGCCTCATTGGCTTTAAGTTCACGGACTGTTACGGCTCTTCATTCGTGATGGTGGTGGATTACGAACGTATAATGGATGTCTGAAATCCCGCGCTTGCCTATACGGCACCGGCAACATTACGCCTTACACTTGGGGGAGCAATACCAGACAGAGTACAAGTGGTGCAGTGGTGTAGGCTTTAGGGTACCCGTCATTATCCGGCAAGAGTAGTTAAGGGCAACTTCAACCTCTTTGGCGTGTGCCGAGCGCCTAAAATTTAATTTTTTAACGAAATTAAGAAGCAGTACATATTTTAATGAAACTTTTTTGTGTATCATGTAATAGTAATAAATACAATCCATAAAATACTCTTTTAGGGGCTGTTTTAAATATATAATTTGGCTTTAGGATCTCATCAACAGTGGTAGTAAAAAATGGCTGCTCAGTCAAGTGTCCATGTCAAATAAATTTTAAACTTTTAATTTTGTTTCCGTTTGTGATCTGCGAATTTGTTTCATGTATACTATTGTGCTTTTTATGACGATTTGCTATATTCCCGGACTCCAAAGACCTGTCTTAAATTGATTGACATACGCTTCAAATTCTGGACTCTATTGATGTGCAAAATGACGCCGAAATGCTGTAGAACACGTAAGTTCTGTACTAATATTTAAAGTTTTATTTTCGTACAGCTTCTACTGTAGAATTTGTTTATAACTGCTAGCTTCACAAGAGAAATCACTACATGCAGCTGTGAAAAATGTAATTAAAGAAAATTAAATAATATGTTACAATGTAACTTAAAATTATTACATTTTGATCTCTATAAGATTCCTACATCAACAGTTCTCCCACATCAGTAATATTCAAAAACTAAATAGGTAATATTGATTTGTGGATTTACGTAAAGGAGAACTTAATAATAAAATCGAAAAGGCCGGATACCTACTCTTTGACTCAAGTCAATGACCGCTGCGCTGTTGCAAACTACGCCATATTGCGCTAGATGGCGTTAGCATTGATTTTTTAGTGTTAACTCGAGGTCAGTACAGTACTCGGTGACAGACATTTGTTTTTTTAATAGTTTTATGCAAAGTGTCTTACTTATTCTGCCTTTTTCTTTAAATCTCAGGATTTAGAAGATATTTCCATTATTAATCAAGTCAAAAATAACAAAAAAAAATGTGTTTTGTGTGAATCATAGGAATATCTCGAAACGGTTTTCAGTTTAAGGCACCTAAGTAAAAATAAAATGTTGTTAATTGTCTCGAATGCCACCATACTTGACAATACCTGGTTTGATAGGCTCGATTAGTTGACATTTTAGTTTGTCGACTAATCCAAACTCAACACACATATAAATCGCCTTACGCATTTAAGCTAAACTTTACAATATGTATTAGCGTCTCTCACATTGAAATAATCGTAATCGGCAGAGAGGCAATCAGTTTTAAATTGGGCAATCTCTACAATATTATGCACATGATAAGTTATGGCAAGGCATTGTTCCGCAGCTTGTTGGCGAGCGCGAGTCGCCGGCGCAGCACGAGGCTCGTCACCGACGTCGACACCGTGGTCACGCTCTCGCCTGAACTGGACGAAGGCCCACTACGAGGCTGCGAGGGGTTCGTAGGGGGTTGAGGGTTACTAGGAGATGTCGATAGGATACCAGGAGATAATGAATTCAGAGATGTCATAGATTTACTCGAAAATGAGTTGTTAGGAGGGTTCATCAATGTCGAATTATTAGGAGATAAAGAATCAGGAGGTATGGACGTCTTCGCAGCGGGGATTTTGGCGTGCAGTGCTCGGATCCGCGCGAGTCGGCGCGAAGCCTGCGTGGCCAGCGAGGTCACGCTGCTCGCGTCGTCGCTCGTGGCTTCGCTTTTCACGTCACTTTTCTCTGCTTTTTGAGGACTAGGGTGTAGAGCGCGCAGTTTCGCCAGTAGCACGGATCGAGGCGGGGACGGGGTGGGCGGGGCCGAGTCTGCCGGCGCAGGCGACTTATCTTTACAGTTCTGTTGGAGAAGTCTCGCGATGAGCGGCGACCGAGACTTCGTCGGTGACGCAGCGTCGAGCGACAACGGGGCAGATTTGAGTGACGTCCCGTTCTCCTCGCACGAGCCTACCAACAAACGGCGGAAGTCTGTATCTAAAAAGCTGTTCCTCTCTTCGTTATCGGCATCCGAGTCGGAACTCGGGCACTCCCACGTGGGTAATCTCCTGGCCTGTTGTCCGACGAGCTCCGAGGCGGAGGCCGACACGTCGCTGTCGGTGTCATCGGTGTGGAACTGCGAGATGGCGGTGAGCAGGCTGCGCACGTCCGCCTCGTCGTGTTCGTGGTCAGAGTCTTGCAGGGCGATGGAGGCACTTACTCGGACGCAGGAGTCGCGTCGCGGGTCGGCGTGTCCGGAGCGGATGAGGTCCGCGCTCACGTCTTCGTCCTCGGCCGTCGACGTGTTCACCAGGAACACCTCCAGGATGTCTTCCTGCAGATACAAGCGACGACTGAACATCTACTAAAGTTGAACATAAACAACACATCGGATGGATTCAATTTAATTTCTTGATGAGTCTCATGTGAGGAGCTCGATTACCTAGTTAATCGCTTACATGCGATTATAATGCGTGCTTTTCTCGAGCTCTCGCGTGCTTCGAGAGGGACTTTAAGCCGTTAGTCCCAGTTGTATTACTAGATGGTAGTCGTTAAGCATGTCACATGCCTTTTTGTGCAGGTTGAAAAATCTGACACCAATGTTGGTCACTTACACACACGAAAAGCAAGTAATATATAAAATATTCCCTCTCGCTCCCCTGCATCCCTGCTCGGAGGGAAAAGACTGATAGTGCTAGGACTATCCTGCTCGGAGTGAAAAGGCTGATAGTGCTAGGATTATTCTGCTTAGAGTGAAATGGCTAATAGGGTCGGGTCTATTTTGCTCAAAGTGAAAAGGCTCATAGGGTCGGGTCTATCCTGCTCAAAGCGAAAAGGCTGATATTGCTAGTTCTATCCTGTCCGGAGTGAAAAGGCTGATGCTCAGTTTATCCCGCTCGAAGTGATAAGGCAGATAGTGATAATGCTCTGTGTGGTTATCTCTAAACGAATCGTGCAGAGACCGCAGCTGTTATTTCGGGCTCTTAAGATCAGTACGGCAACGGAGCGGTCAGGAGGAAGGGCAGGGGTGATGCACTGACCTCGCGGTCGACGGCCACGACGCTGGCGACGAAGTGCGTGTCGCGCACGGTGTCGAGGAAGCGCGTGCAGGCGGCGCGCGGCCAGCGCCGGCCCGCCGCGCCCGGCCGCACGCCCGCCAGCCGCGCGCGCACCGCCATGGCCGGCAGCAGACCCCAGCACCGCCGCAGCGGCCGCAGCCCGCGCACGCACACCCGGTCCACCGTGCCGTAGTCCACGTGCCGCACCTGCCGCCACCACACATTACTGCCGACGCCGGGGACTCAGGGAGCGCCGGACGAGGAGTCCGGCAAACCGATTCCCGGCGAGGCATGTATAGCGCTTTTCTCAATAAATGCGAGGAAATAATGAATGTTAATTAAGTGAAAAAATTAAAATTATACTGGAACTAAGTGAATATAATATAATAAAAAACCCAATAAATGGTAATTTTTTATAGTCGAATTTTCATAGAAATAATTTATTGTGAAACAAGCACAGATTATTTTGTTTGTATGAAGTACTATAGGTAAAGGTAAAGTGTTTAGTCGTCTATTGTGGGGGACCTCTCTTTTGTAAAGGCCACGGGATTGTAGCTCCGGTTACCCTCTCCTAAATCCGGCCCTGCCTCTACAGGATGAAACTTAATTCATTAGCATACGTTAAGGAGTGACTCAGACCACGAATCTGAACAACTTTCATTATGACACCAACTTCGACATACAAAAGTGGAATATCTACTTGGCCAAAATCTATAGAACATCTTGGGATGCTATAGGATTTTTTTATAATAAAAATATTCAAAGAATCCACTGCCATAATATGTGAGCCAAGCATTAAGTTTAGGTAACTATGCACTAGAAAATCCGACCTCTAGTGAAGACGGCAATACCATAAAGAGCACCGACCTTGACGGTCTCGCTGTCGATGACCTTGACGATGAGCGACCTGTGCCAGTCGCGGTCGAACACGCTGCTGCAGTAGTGGCCCACGCGCACCGCCCCCATCGCCAGGTAGCGGTCCTTGCCCTCGCCCATGGAGTAGTACTCCCTGCAAATTAAACAGGTATATTATCATCATTCCTGCGGTAAGATGTCCACTGCTGGACACAGGCCCACAAGGATTCTTCGTTCCATGGGAGGATTTTTTTCATTATTGCCATTCTCACCCGCTTGGCAGGTGGGTTGTGCTTCCGACGCTGATGGCCTTTAGAAGCGTTTTAAAGCCAGGGAAGAATAGGAATTTGTTGGATTTTGTAAGGAAATAGAGGTATTGGGATACAATTTACTGGGATCAATAGCGGAAAAGCAAGTAGCAGACCGGGTGCGCGTACCCGATCCGAATACGTGTAACCAGCAGCCAAGCCGTTGAAGATGAAACCCCTGACCGTCATAACGTCGTTGATGCCGTTACTTTTGCGAATTTGCTTAAAATCGCAAAAGAATCCAAACCTATAGATAGGGTCTTCCCGTTTCAAAGTCATGAAATTTGGCACGTAGAAAGGTCTGGAACTGCCTGCCTGGATCAACTGTCTCAGGTAGACATATTGGTCTACAACTTCAAGGGTGGAGTTTCCACCGTCAACCGGAGACGGCGCAACATGGACATTTGACAAGACCTTTGTTTTGCCCATATTCATTTTAAGCAGCGTCGGACACCCACCTACCAGGTGGTCGGACGATCTGACCAAGGTCGCAGGGAAACACTGGATGCAGGCCGCTTCCAACTGGTCATTTTGGAAATCTTTGGGAGAGGCCTATGTCCAGCAGTGGACTACTTATGCTGATATGATGATGATGATGAAAGGTCTTATAGCCCAAGTTATAAATCTGAAAACCGTAAATTTGCAATTAGAATAAAAGAACATTTTGTTCGGACTCTCGGTAAGCGAGTCCGACTTGCAAAAGGCCAGTTTTTATACATTGAAGGGGCTGTCTTATTATCATAATACAAGAAAACGTAAATAGATGTGGCCATCCTCTCTGTATCTGTGGAAGTAGGGGTAATGAGTATAGCACTCACGTCATCTCGTCCATGATCTGCTCCATGGCGATGTGGTACTGCTCGCCGAGCCGGATGAGCCAGAAGTGCGAGGGCGAGTACACCTCGCCCACCATCACCTCCAGCAGCGCGCCGGGCTCGATGGCGGCCAGCGACAGCGCCGGGATGCTCTCCATGAAGTGCATGCAGTCCACCGGGAACACGTCGGGGTCCTGCCAAAGACGGGGACGACAATGCAGACATTCCTCTCTACAAATAACCGCTTCAAAGTGCGAGACAATATCCCATCATTTCCATGGGATTCCTTCTTCAAATCCTAATTTTATGATAATGATAACCTCCATGCTAGTCTGGGACAAAAGAAAAAACGTAGAATGTACCAGCTGCTTTTCTTCCCATGCAGATCGTAAAAGCCGAATGGTGGTATGAGCAAATCTGACGAATTATGTTAGTGGCGATGCAAATTCCCACCTTAAGCCTAAAAAATGCTAAACATGGCTTTTAGATCTTAAAGAGCTGGGATTTGTTTACTCCACAAGGGAGGAAGACGTGATACGATACATATATATGCATGTATGTATGAGACCATCTCAAAAGTATAAGAGTCCAATTTTTTGATAGTGAGACCATTTCCTTGAACCACTAAGCTCGACAGCTCCGTGGCGCAGTGGTTAACACGCCAGCCTGCGACACGGAGTGCCCGGGTTCGATCCCCGGCCAGGTCAAGATGGAAAATTATCTTTTTCAGATTGGCCTGGGTCTTGGATGTTTATCTATATATGTATTTGTTATAAAATATAGTATCGTTGAGTTAGTATCCCATAACACAAGTCTCGAACTTACCTTGGGGCTAGCTCAATCTGTGTGATTTGTCCGTATATATTTATTATATTTACTGAAAGTTATCAGCCTAGAATTTAAGGAGAAATCGGTGAAAATAAATAAAACAAAACATTGTATCGTTATAAGAGAAACAAAGATTGTTTTTACTACTGTAGCATAAGTAGATCGAATTCTAGCATGAAACCGGAGAAAGTTTCAGTTCCAGCTGCCAGAAGCTCGCATATAACTGACAAATAAGAGCACAGAGCAGCACTGCAATGCAATGGAGATGCATTGCAGTACAAACGGCATGCTCAAATTGAGCAATCATCTGCAGCTTATATTTTTGTTTCTTTTTTGTGCAGTATTTGTATTTAAATGAATTTATTTTTTAATATTTGAATCTTGAATCTTTGAGGTCTTTTTAGTCTCCACTGCAGGAGCATGATCCTCTCTGTACTACCGGTGCCATACTTCGCCAGAGCAGACAGAGGATTTGGGCTACACTCTCCTCGATGGCCATCTGGCCTCCCATCTGGGTTGGAGATTTTGTTTAGCTTGTATTTCCTAAGTCGCCTATTACGACCTCCGTGGGAAGACTAGGAGTGGTCCTATTCTACTCTGCCGGAAACCACACGGCTAAAAGTAATTTAATATCATTTAATGAATACTTTATCGGGGCGTCCTGTGTGCAGTATGGCTCCGGGCGGGTGTACCTTAAATGAGAAGCACTCACAAAATCAATTCCCGGCAGCGCGTCGTCGGGGTCCACAGCGCAGGCGGGCCGGTGCGGGCGGTGGGCGGGGCGTGGTGCGGGGCGGGGGGCGGGCGGCGCGTGCGCGGGCCGCAGCAGCCAGTCGCCCGTGGCGTCGGGCCGCGCGATGGCCAGCCGCGCGTCCAGCACCGACACCAGGCTGATGATGCTCGTGAACCCGAACCGCCCGAAGTTCAGCTCGCGCCCGTGCCGCTCTCTGTTACAACACGGTTAAACATTACCTGGCTTGCGACCGTTCAATTAGAAAAACTATGGCAGCATTGCGCTCATAAACTGATACCGCGCAAAGTAGATCAAAAAAGTATATTTTTTCGCGAACTAGTCTGCCGCGCACGCTGTGACGGAAGGACGCGTCGATAAAAGCAATTAATGGCATATTTTTTGTGAAGAAGAAAATGACTTCTTGTGTAGTACAGTGGTGCAGGAAACGCAAGGAAAGACTGAAAAGTCACACTTGAGTAATTTATCATAGCGAACGAGCCGAACTGCTAGCTTATCTATCCGCTATGTTAGCACCATAACGTTCATTAGATATGTTAACACCTCCCCGAGACCTTGACGCAAACTAGCTTCGTCTACTATGAGTACGTAAGTTTTTTGTTGTGATTTGAGTTAAGTTTGTTTGCGTAAATGGGACCGATATTGAATCATAAGTTGGATGAGAGTTACGCTTCCATATTTTTTCTAATTCAATGCTTGCGAGCTATTAATTGTCGATGAACTTGTCAAAAGTTAGCCACGATTATGTATGAGCTTAGAAACTCTCATGCTGTGAAAGTCTCATAATCAATAGAGCTAGTTATCTAGCTCTATTGATTATGAGACTCTCACACGTCTCACCTGACTCATGATATAACAGAAGAAAGAGTTGGGTAAAATAATAACAAAATTATTTTTTGGACATTAGAAATTTTTGGAATCGGGATTTTGTCCCTAGTTATAGAAATACCTAACTATGCTGAGAGCACTGCTGTGATTAACCCTTTGACCGCGAAAGTCGGATAAATCCGACATACATTTTCTATGAAAACATTTGTAGGATTTTCGCGGTCAAAGGGTTAATAGGTAACTAATTTATTTGATCAGAAAAGGTTTTATACCATACCTGTACAATCTCAATAGATCTGTGCACCATACACCCTCTGCACTTGATGCCACTAACTCCACCACCTCATCCTTCAATTGTTCCAGGGCTATGCTCTTCTTGATGCTATTACCTGGAAAAGAAACCATAGAATGCAGTATGAGTACAAAATGTGGTAGTTGGTATCATGTATGTATGTACGTAAACTCTTTATTGCACACAAAAAAAAGTAAGTAACAAAGGCAATTCTTAAAAACTAAATAAGTACAATGGCGGACTTATCCCAATAAGGGATTTCTTCCAGTCAACCGGCATTCGAGAAGATAGGTAAGAAGGCTACAGGGTAGCGTAACAAATATGTACAATATTAAACAAAGTGCGAAAATACTTAATTTCTAACTAAACCAACAAACATCTATAACTTATATAAAATCTTATCTAAAATACATGAATAAATAAACAAATATATATATATATATATATATATATATATTAAATTAATATAATATGCTCAAATGTCAAACGAATCAGTGTACATTTTTTTAACACAGCGCTTAAAAGAGTTAATGGAAGTGGACAACTTTACATCTAATGGAAGTGTATTCCAAAGCTGGGCAGCCAGCACAGTGAATGACCTACCGTATGCTCGCGATGTGTGAGGGGGTATAATTAACTTGGGATTGTTACTAGCCCGTAGACGACTATCAATTTCACGAAATGAGAATCTCTCACGTAGGTAGTTCGGAAAAGAGGGATTAAAAAGGATATTAAATAACAAGGAGAGGATGTGAACATTACGTCGAAATCTGATCGGAATCCAATCCAGCCGACGACGAAACTCCGAGACATGGTCGAATTTGCGTAAACCGAAAATAAAACGTATACCTTGATTTTGCAATCTAAGTAAGATACATCGGCATAGTCCAGAAGGGGAATGAGGAGTGATTGTGCAAGGAGAATCTTAGTTCTGGTCGGTAAGAAATTCTGTAAACGACGAAGTGAATGTAAGGAGGCATACGTCTTACGGCCGATCTCGTTGATTTGCGGAACCCAAGAAAGAGTCTGATCAATAATGATCCCTAAGTTAGTGACTGAAGAAGAGAATGGAATGATGTTATTGTCCAGGACTACATTAGGGACCATCATGTCATTGACCTTTGTAATATAGTAAGAACTACCAATGATTATAGCTTGGGACTTAGCTGCATTGACGACCAGGCCAAAATCTCGGGACCATTGAGCAATTTTGGTGAGATCAGAGTTTATAGTGTTGATTGCTACACTGAGGTTATCCAAAGAAGATGCAGTATAGATTTGCAAATCATCCGCATAGAGGTGAAAATTTGAAGAAAGGGATGTCGTAATGCCGTCAATAAAAATAGAAAAAAGGATAGGAGACAGAATTCCACCTTGAGGAACGCCAGCAGAGAGATCTTCCCAGTCAGAGCGACTGTCGTTGAGCTTAACTAACTGACGACGTCCAGTCAGGTAAGAGCGGAACCAAGAAAGAGAGTTAATTGAGAAATTTAATATACGCATTTTTCCAATCAGAATGTCAAAATCTACTGAATTAAAAGCACTTGTGAAATCAAGGAGGGCAAGTGCAGTTAAATTTCTGTTCTCAATATTAGCCCGGATATCGTCTGTGATTTTGACCAGAGCAGACATAGTGCTATGACCACGTTTAAATCCGGACTGGAAAGAGGTAAGAAGGTTATAACGCAAGAGATGTTTCGTTACCTGCTGATTGACGTGATGCTCAAGGACTTTGGAGAGCAAAGGTAGGATGGATATGGGACGGAAATGGGAAGGACAAGATGGGTTAGGCTTTTTCGGGAGAGGAATAATGTGGCCGTATTTCCAGGAGGTGGGGAAAATACCAGTAGCGATGGAGCAGTTTACTATATCCGAGATGTACGGGGCAACCAATGACACGATAGGTTTGATCATATCGAGAGATATGTTGTCATTGCCAACTGCACTTGTTTTTAACTTTTTAATTATTACAATAACTTCATCACCAGATATTTCACTTAAGCAGAATAAGGGAGCATCTCGAGTAGATTGAGCATCGAGGCTTTTTAATGTATTCTGCTTAACATCCGGGGCAAAACCAGCAGGAGATTGACAAAAATATCTATTTAGCTCCTTTACATCCATACCGAAAACATTTTCCGAGCTCTGTTTACCTAAACCCAGGCTTTTCAAGAACATCCACAGTTTTTGAGGGGGACAGTCTGCATCAACTCGTGATGCGATATATTTGCGTTTGGCTTCGCGACATTTTTTATTACATAAGTTGCGGAGAGTGATGTAGGATACACGGTTATCGTCCGACGGGCATTGACGCAATCTTAACTTTGCCCTGTCCCTTCTGGCCATGAAGGTTTTAATTTCCGAGGAAAGCCACGGAGCAGGAGAATGTTTAATGCGAACCGAACGAAAAGGGGCATGTTTATCAAAAAGGCCGTTAATTATGGTGTTAAAGTTCTCAACCTTTTTGTCCACATCAGAGACCGTAAGTACAGAGTTCCAGTCTGCTTTAGCAAAATCAGCTTTGAAAAGAACCTCATTAATGGACGAAAAATTTCAAGATGTAATGAATTCATGTTTCTGTTTTGGAGAACGCAACTTAAACGAAGCATAAACAAGGTCATGAGCAGAAAACCCAGCCGCATTAAATTGTCCGTGGATAGAAACGAGATTTGGGGAAGAAGTGATGATTAAATCAAGAAGGGAAGGAGGTCCATTATGGGGGAAATGTGTGGCTGAGAGAGGGAGTATACTCAAATCCAAGGAATGCACTAAGGATAGAAGTGATTTTGATCACTTTCCACAGCTGGACTTCTCCCAAAGACTCGCTGTTCCATGGGAGACGACTTCCGACGCCTCTGCCCATCAAAAGCATTTCTAATAAGAAGAAGAGAATGAATGTATTGGGATACCACTCACTCAGATGAATAGGGGAAAAGCAAGAAGCAGCTCGGGAGCCGGGCACGCGTACCAGCTGCCATACCTGCACCCACCAGCCAAGCAGCAGTCAGAGGATGACAACCCTTACCTGGGTAGCAGGCATACCTACATCTTTTGCCACTTATTTTCTCTTTACAATGAGTTAATGCCACTTATCCGCCGATATTTTATTGCAAGTCAATAAGTACTGCCAATTTGTCTTTTATTAGAGAGTTGGGCCGTCGTATTTCAGACCGAGTTAAAGACAGTCGTTCTACGTCGTATCTGACCCAAAGGCTTTCCATTGCTATTCAACGTGGCAATGCAGCCAGTATAATGGGAACCTTTGGGCCAGGGACGATCAGGGGCGGTCTTTTAGACTGAGAATTTTGACGATGCATGTAGCGAATACTGTTTTATATATATTTTGACGAAGCATGTTGCTGATTTATTTCTGTAAACTTTTGACGCAGCATGTTGCTGATTATTCTTTAGTTTTTACGCAAATAAATAATAAATTTAACTTATAGAGATTAAAAAAAAAAAATTGTTTTAGGTCACAGATCTATTCAGACCTCTCCATTGATATAATTATGGTTCATACTCAGAAGTTTTCAAAAAGTTGACTAACATATATATATATACAACTTCATCAGAACTCTGCAGATGTATAGGACTATTTGCATGGTTACCGTAGCCATAAATTATGTTACTTACTAGATGAAGTTTGTCTTCCAGAGTCATTATCCGATAGCAACTTCCCGTTCACTGAACTCTCACCGTCGAAATACTGAGAATTATATAGCGATGTCTTCTTCTTCAAAAAGCTACGTACAGCGTTGCTAGAACTGTCGTCCTTTGGTAGGCTATTGTTTTGTGTTTTTGTGACTTTAGTGATTTCTGGAGACCTCCGTACAGTAACTTCTGGAGACTTCCGGACAGTTACTACTGGAGACTCCTGTACAGTTACTTCTGGAGACTTCCGTACAGTATATTCTGGAGAACTTTGTATCTGATGGTTATTGCTATGATCTTCTACAGTTGACTCAGGTATTGTTGAGGTATTGTTTGTACTATGGTCGTTTTTAATGGTAAATTTATTAAATGTTTTGACTATCAGGTCCGGTTCTTGCTGTTGTGGCGGCGGCGGCCTACGTGGCTCGATACTTCTTCTTTTTCCTTTACTGAAATATTCAAATCATATTATTTTGTTTGTAAAATACTAATTAATTTTTTATTTTTAATGTACTGAAACGAAATATACTCACTATTTAACAGCGGCACTCTTTTTCTGGTTCTGCACAAATTTGTCTATGTGCTTCAGCTCTTCTGTCACAATGGGGGTCAGGGTGGGGTTCTTTGGATCACCATGGAACTGATAAAATACAATTTTAGTATTAATGCATAATGTCTTTATCCCATGTTAGTTTCAATAATAAGTTTCTGTAAAAACTACCTTTTACTATGGCTGTATTTTTAGTAAAAATATTGTTTATTACTAAACAGGTGTTTCTGTACTCTGCTACATTTTCTGTTGCTCTGGTTTTCATGGTAGGTTTCCCTGCACAGTATGGGAGTCAGGCTCCTTCCAAATAGACTGAGATAATTCTTTCCAGGTGTAATTTAACAGTTATAATAAAAAAAATAATTAGCAAATAACATTTTTCTGGTTTTATTTACCAGGAACGTAGTTTAGAATAATATAGAAATGTACCAAGTTGTTTTATACTATGTTGTGATAGGTAGATACAATCAAAATAGGTTCAGAACAGCAAATTAAATAAAAAAATGTATAGGGACATATCACACAAATTGAGCTAGCCTATAGATGCAAAAAGTATTTTAAATATTTAAAACCATTTGGTTTTAAACCTTTTTTTGGTTTAAAACGTTTTATTTGCAACTATAAACTAGCCCCACAGTAATTAGTACTATATTTTGTAATAGATACTTATATAGATAAACATCCTAGTCCCAGATCAATCTGAAAAAGATCATTTTCTTCTGTTTGCGGTCAAACAGTAAAAAAATATTTTTTGGAAAGATTTTGATGAGTTTTTGTGTACTCTGGCCAAGTATGGCCTTAGTAGTACAGAGAGGGTCGAGCTCCTGTAGTGGAGACTAAAAAGGACCTGATGATGATATTATACTATAACACAAGTATGTGGTATGATTTATTATGCATATGTGTTACATACATTGTTGATTTCCTATTTCATGGTGGTGAAATCTGGAGCCACAAGATCTAGAGGCTGATCCAAATACTTTCTGCAAAATGTTAAATATAGAGGGAGTTTGCCCAGGTAAGGGAAGTCATTTCTAAGATGTGCAAATTATTGAGGCATTGAAGTGGATCTTTAAGGCTGTTAATGCAATGCCTACTGTGCCTGTGTTTATTATGGTTGAATGGTATAACCATTGTCTGTAAAAGGTAAAACTCCTTATAACATAAATTAATATTGGCAGGTACTTAGCAGTATATTCAATGTATTAGTGGAGCAAATTTAATGAGCAGCTTGATGGCCCAGTTGTTAGCCCTTGCACATATTAAACAACCCATTATGTGTGGCGATCTTAGATGGCTGCCCACAAGCGGCATATAAAATATTTGAGCTCCTCCATGTTTTAGAAGGCATGTTAAGCTGTTGGTCCCAGTAGTCACAATTACAATGCAGTTTGTTATGTAAAGGGTTTGAGGCAGTTTGAAAATCTCCGGAAATGTTGATTAAACGTGAGGAGATCTGGTCCTAAGGTCTCCAATGCTTTTAGATTGGAACGTCAATTTAAGATGTTATGAAACATTTGAAATTACTCACGACAAAACAATCATTGAATCGCTCCTTGAGGAACGAGAGGGGCTCCCGGTAGCCGTACTTGGCGGTCGGGAGATGGCCGCCCATCATCTGGCGGTAGTCCCGCAGCAGCGAGAACATGTCCACCTGACACGGGCTAGACACCACCAGCGCCCGCAGCACCTTCTTCAGCTGCTCCAGCTCGTCCATGGTTGGCGCGTTCACATGCCAGATGTGCTAACTCAGCATAACCTGCGAAAAACAGCTTTTATTACAGTCGTGTGGTATTGAGGGTAGATTTCCTATTTTGTTATGTGTTTATTTAGTGTGTAGTAATTAGTAGAACGAAGAGAAAGAGGAAGGTAGGTAAGTACATGAATAAATAGGTAGATACGCTCTTTTACGAAAATGTTAGGCTTGTGTACAAACAACTTTATGAAAACCAAATTCATAACAAAAGATTAACCAAATACAGATTGTACGAACTCAAATATATATGTAAATAATGTACTTACAAAATAAATGATATGAAAAGCTAAAGCCTTCAAAAACTTAATTTTCTTTCGTTAACAATTTTATATATAGGTAGGTATCTACTATTGAAGTTTTGTTTGATAGTTTCCACAGATTAAAACTCAGAACAAGGAACCGATTGACACTTTCTTTGAGCTACTATTGCCAACACTCAAAATTCGTTCGATGTTCCTCGATGGCGAAACCACGGAACTATCCACGGACAAAAATCACCCATCCCATATCACATCAAAATCCATCCAATACATAGCTGAGCTGCGTATGTTTGACAGCTTTGCTATGAAAAAAAAAGAATAATGGAAAAGACGTCTGTCACTGTCAGCCAGCCAACTGTCAGAAAATCGAACGAATTGAATTGTTTTTGTGGAAGCGAATTATTTTTCTAAATTACGTAAGGATAAAGAATAGGGCTCTCTTATATATCCACGATGTCTTTCTTCCTGAAACGAACCGCCGGTGTGGCGGGCAACATAGGCAAAATTATTTTTAATAATATGAGGCCCGTTGCTGTTCAGCAAATTGCGACGAAAACTGAACAAGCGGCACCGTCCGTGGAAACTCGCCCCACCTTTGCTAAATTAGACCCTGCTCAGAAGGCCCAACTGATCGATTTCGGTAAATATGTTGCCGATTGTATGCCTAAATATGTCCAAAAAGTACAGATAACTTCAGGCAATGAACTCGAAGTACTAATCCCTCCAGAAGGGGTTATCCCTGTGTTGACGTTCTTGAAGGACCACCACAGTGCGCAATTTGTCAACCTCATTGACATAGCGGGCATGGATGTACCCACACGTCCATTTAGGTTTGAGATCATCTACAACCTGCTCTCATTGCGTTACAACTCTAGGATCCGAGTCAAGACTTACACTGACGAATTATCGCCAGTTGATTCTGCTAACGACGTGTTTAAGGCAGCAAACTGGTATGAAAGAGAGATATGGGATATGTACGGAGTCTTCTTTGCTAACCATCCAGACTTGAGGAGAATTTTGACAGATTATGGTTTTGAGGGCCACCCATTCAGGAAAGACTTCCCATTGAGTGGTTATGTGGAAGTGCGTTATGATGATGAGCAGAAGAGAGTAGTAATAGAACCCTTGGAGTTGGCGCAAGAATTCAGGCGCTTTGAGTTGAGCGCCCCGTGGGAGCAGTTCCCCAACTTCCGTGGGAATCCTGATGAGGAGGTCACTAATCCTGGAGAAGATAAACCCAAGAAAGAGTAAATCAATACCCACTTTGTAGTTCATGTAAATAAGCTAAATAAATTATATTGAAATGTACTGTGTTTCCATTTTATTCAACTAGAATGTAAGAAGTTTTTAATAACATTGAATTTTTTAAATGTTTGCTACCTCATAACCAGAGATTGGATATCCTAGTGCATATTTACCTTAAGTTCAGAAGTTGGCAATTATGGAAAGAACTTTATTTTATTAAAAATCTTGTTTGATGTTTTTTTTAATAATTTAATATATTCTGTCCCACTGCTGGGCAATGGTCTCTCTCATCTCCACTTGTCCCTATCGGATGTAAACCGCGACCAGTCTTTTTGAAAAGTATCTCAATCATCTCTCCAGCATTTTCTCAGTTTTATGATTAACAAAGTCAAAGTCATAGTCAAAATATTTTATTCATCGTAAGATATTTTAAATATCATTTGGTGAACGTTAAATTACACATTATTATTTACAACATTAATATTGTTGACGTCAATAAGTTACTTAAAGCTAAGTTTACGCCACTTCCAAGGCGGAGTGCAGAAGAAGCGGCAACAAACTGCACAGCGCATTTTCTCCAAACGACATCAACTTACAATCTACGACATACTTAGAACTAAATGTGTGGACTTGAGCTTACATTGTCATGTCGTAAAATAAATTTTAATTTGTAGTATGAAAGAATAGTAACGAAACAAGAAATTAAATTTTTGATTAAATGTCAAAAGTCAAAACACAATACGTACAAATTGTACCAATTCATGTCATTTTTATATTAGTAACATGACGAGAGTCCGGCACCGAGCTTTGGCCAGATATTTTTATCGTTTAAAAAATCATCAGTCCTGTAATAAGCCTTTTTACATAGTACCTGTTTAACATACGGTTTGAATTGTCTATCAGGCATATCAAGGACTGATTCTGGCAACTTATTATAATAGCGTATACAGTTACCTAAAAACGAATCACTAACCCTGCTAAGCCTATACCGCGGGAGAAATAATTTGTTTTTATTACGTAATGGCCTATCTGTAAAGTAACTTATTTTTTTGAAAAGCGAAATATTTTTCCTTACGTTCATTATATTATCAAATATATACTGGGAAGCTACTGTCGTGATATTTATTTCTTTGAACAATTCTCTGAGAGATTCTCTCGGACCCAAGCCGTAAATAGCACGGATCGCTCTTTTTTGTAATATAAATATAGTATTTATATCGGCTGCTTTTCCCCACAGAAGTATGCCATAAGCCATTAAACTATGAAAATATGCAAAGTATACAAGCCTAGCAGTTGCCACGTCTGTCAACTGTCTCATCCTTCTAATAGCGTAAGCTGCAGAGCTAAGTCTATTAGATAGTTTAGATATATGGTCGCCCCATTGTAATTTTGAATCTATTGTAATTCCTAAAAATGTAGTATTGTCCACAAAATCTAATTTTTGCGTATCTATCAGTATGTCAACAGATGCTTGCCTCACATTTGGAAGAGTAAACCTAACACATTGGGTCTTTTTGGCATTTAATATAAGATTATTGGCTGAAAACCAATTTGAAATTGCAGACAAGGTACTATTCGCCGCACTAGTATCATCACTATGGCGGTCCATTTTGAATATCAGAGATGTGTCATCGGCAAACAGCACCATACCAGCTTGTTCAACCTTCTTCCTGTGTCAAACTTGTGACTTGCAATAAATATCTGAATCTGTCGTTTTTATCGCGACGTGGGCCTGTGGGATGCGTTTACTCCGATAACGGAACGAACTTCGTTGGGGCTAAGCGCATGCTATCAGAGCTATACGTATTATTACAATCTAAGCACTTTAATTCAGAATTTGCTCACATGTTGAGCGAAAATCGCATAACATGGTCGCTCAATGTTCCCGCTGCAAGTCACTTTGGAGGCAGCGGGGAGTCGAATATAAAAACACTTAAAATGCACTTATTTCGCGTGATAGGTGAACAAATCTTATTGTTTGAAGAAATGACAACTGTACTCGCACAAATCGAAGCTATAATGAATACTCGACCTCTTTGTAGAACGCTCTCAAGCGATCCTTCTGAACCGCTTGCGCTGACGCCCGCACACTTTTTAAGTTTAACTCCTTTAAAATATTTACCCGCTCGCGACATCGATGAGGATAGACTTCATGTTCTCTCTCGTCATGATTTGTTGGACAAGTTAGTCCAATCGTTCTGGAAACGTTGGAGGTCCGAGTATTTACATACTTTGCAGTCTCGTGATAAATGGAACACACCTACTAACCCGATCACAACAGGCACTATCGTAATCCTTATTACAGATAACGCGCCTCCTCTTCATTGGCCTCTAGGGGTTATAGAGGAAGTTTTTCCTGCCACTGATGGCATAGTGCGTGTTGCTCGAGTAAAGACTGCTACTGGCTCGTATTTACGCCCAGTTGTACGTCTGTGCCCGCTACCTAGACAATAGCTTTCATTTCAATTACTTTTGTTTAGGTTTAGTTTATTTAGTCTTACTTCTTTAATTTATTTGTTTCGAAGGCATCTCAGATCCCTTCAAGCCGGAAATGGTTGCGCCGCTCTTATTTATTAAACCGCTTCACTACTATAGTATCGATTTCTCCGCACCATTTATCCCATCCCTAGCTAGGCTCGCTCGCATCAGTACCCACTCAGATCGCAACCCGCGCGCGCGCCTAATAGGCAATACACAAATACCGCCGCTATACTCGATTCACAACGCGAACGACATTCGATTGATTTGTCGCATGAACACTAATTATTTGTGCTATTGTGTTTGAGAAAGTTAGGGGCCCCTCGAAAAGTGCTAAAACAGGACGTTTGGACATTCGCGCTCGTCGGAAAAGGCAGCCACGAGTTGTGACGTGATCGTCAGTTGCAGTCTTGCGAGGTGAGAAATTCCTTCATTTTTCCTACATAATAGTCCCCTTTATCCCGTAATTATTTCCTAAAATATACAGTCCATTAAACCCCATTCGCGCAACCAGATATTAAGGTATATAGATACTTATTTGTAGAAGTAGGTATACATAAGAAAATTCACAGTAGATAATTATGTCAGTGTGGAAAAATTGACCATCATCAGCAAGTGTTGGAGCAGCACGAGATAATCCTTATCCTTATTACTAATATTATAAATTCGAAAGCGAGTTTGTTTGTTTATTTGTTTGTTTGTTTGTCACGAGACTGATGTCTTAAGTAATTGCTTAATTTGCTTAAGGGCTAATCGGACACTTAGTATGAATGTAGTGAAACCAATACTGATTGTCAACGCCTTTATTGTGCTGTTTAATTTGATCATGTCTACCGGCGGTAGCGGTACCGCTTGAAGTGGAACCACAGCTGGAAGATGTTGTTGTGGAAGTGGCAGCGGAAGCCGCGCTTGTACGAGTACTCCCACTCGCGGTTCACGATCTTGAAGGCGATGTCCTCGTACGGGGGCCCGGCGTGGAAGCGCAGGACAGCGAAGTCGGGATTCTCGGGGCACGGTTTCTGCAAGAATTATATCACTTGATTTCCCTTCTTCTCTTAGAAAAACATCACCATAATGCAAAAATCTATTCTAACTAATTTCTATGACTGGCAACATACTGTCAGTGGGATTGTTTGTGGTCTATTTTTAGATAAAAATGCTGCTGTCACTATAATTAAACATGATGAAGGCCTCATGATTTATTATAAACCTCCATAAGAGGTATAGTAATTTTGCTGAATGTGACAATGGACTGTTCAGCGCTACGTTTAGCAATCCATTCTCTATTCTCTATACCGACAGTACCTGTCGGTATAATTTTTGACGTTTCTACCTACAATGTGACTTATGTAGAATACAATGTCCGTGCCGTCGAATAAGAAATATATTTCCGTAAAATAATTATACCTATGCGTATCATAGTTTGAAAAAAAAAGTCTTAAACTAGTGGTATCTACTAATACAGACAGCTGGAAGTATTGAATGGAACTTACGAGAGAAAACTCCGGCGTGGCGTTCTTGTCTATCAGGTCTGGGTAGAATATGTTGAACTTGTATCCTTGTACAATCTTCGGAGGCGGGTTGTCCATGTCGTAATGCGTTTGGTTGTACTTGTTCCACTCGAAACCGGTGTGCACTCTGGAACAAAAATTTAATTTTAGTCAGTGAATTGTAACGTATTAATTGACGGCTTCGTAGCGCAGTGGTTATCATGTCATGCTGCTACACGAACGGCAACGGAATTGGTTCCCAGTGCGGGTAAAACTTGTCCTTTACGCCGCTCATCGCGGTTTGGAGCTACCCAAGTGTGACGTCCACTTGTCACGCCTGAGTAAGTAACCGGTGTTTTAGTAAAACAATCAAATAGTATTTGGTTACAGCCGTGGTCAGACTGGTCGCTAGGTCTGACAGTTAGCGGCGACTGTCAGACCTAGCGACCGGTAGTTAGCGGCGCTAACTGTAACCCCCACTCTGTCGGGGGTGCGCCTACGTTTATACATTTATTGCAATACGTCACACCATGTTCGGTTGGTAACTTTGCTAAATCATTTGACAACATGAATGCTGCCATAATAGCGGGTCCCGTGACCTGTGTTTTGATGTATCACAAATGAGGATGTAACCACGACAACGTTCGGACGGCTCGGGGAAGGAGGAGTGACATGTAAGTTATAGAATTAAAAACACAATTAGCTACAATGCCCATCTCGGTCATGGCATAAAATGGTTAAATAGATTTTTTTATTTGAATAAAGTTTTGAGTCAGATAGAACCCTCGAGTCGATCTCCGTTTCCTACTGCATCGGTACATTCGAGGAGAGTCCCGGTGCTGTGGAGGGAGGAGCATGCCAAGATCACCTGTTGAAGTATCTGGGCTTGCGCGGGCGGTACTTGTCGGCCCACAGACACGGCTGGTCGGGCAGCGCCAGCTCCACGCTGAAGGCGGCGCCCGCGCCCGCGCCCGCGCCCATGCTGCGCCGCGCCGCCGCCTCCAGCGCCTCCGTGCTGCGGGGCAAAGCGCCCTCCGCGCCCAAAGCGCCCGCGCCCGTGCCCGGCGGCTGCAACCACATATACATCAGTATTGTCGCCGAGATCAAACAATGGAATACTCGCTCCCAAACATAGTCCTTTGCGCTCATATTTTTTTCTTCCTCGCTTCCAAAGTACTTCGCTACCAAAGGAGAGACGAAGGGCGGGGGGTGCAGTCAGCTGCTGGTCCCGTGCCCTTCGTCACTTGCTACATGTAATCTGTCTGTTGTTACCAAATTGTATTATAATATTTCAATAAGCAAGTCACTATCTTTTATTAACGTTCAATCTCGATCAGTCTTCTATCCCGCTACACACAGTCTTGAATATTCTGGAATGTCTACCTGCTGTCGACCGTCATGACTGGAAGTATATGGAATATTCTAGAGACCTATACAATCGTATATATAACGAATCAGGATGACAATACTAGGCACACTCACGTGACTGGCGAGGAAGTCGGCATGGTCTTTGGCCGCGTTGCTGGCGTGCAGCGCGGCCCGGAGAAAGGCCACGCGGCGCTCGTCGTCGCCGGGCTCGGTGAGCAGCGTGGCGGGCTCGAGCGCGCTCGGCGACAGCGGCGGCGGCGAGTAGCGGCCCGCGCGGTACAGCGCCGCCGCCGCCGCCTCGCCGGCCGCCTCCTCCGCCTCGGAGCCCGACGCCGAAGCCTCCGCCTCCGCGCTCGCGCGACTCCCTTCTTGCGGCTGCGGCTCGCTCCTGTACGTACAATGTACGACCTATCATCTCATACAGTCTTTTTACAAAACTAGCTTTCGCCCGCGGCTCCGCCCGCGTCGATGTCGATCCCTCGGGAATAGTACTTTTTCCGAGGATAAAAGGTAGCCTATGTCCTTCTCCGTACTCCAGAGAACTTTTATGCAAAATTTTATGATGATCAATTCAGCAGTTACGGCGTGAAAGCATTACAAACAAACAAACAAACTCACTTTCGCATATAAAATATTAGTTAGGATGAGAACTAACTTTAGTACCTGGTTTAAACCAATATCCGTCCGAAACAAATTGAAAATGACACTTGACCAAATGTCAAAGTGACAAACGTCGACTTATTTTGATCGAATAATGGTTTAAACCAGATACTAAAATTAGTCCTCGTTTAAGACGGATACAATTTAGCTAACAGTCAATACCTACACATGCAACGTGCAATAATATTTTAACCTACATTTAAACTACTGAATAAGCAGCCTTACCATTAAGTAACATTTGTCATTAAATCAACCGATTTGTCTTAGCGTTATAGTGAAATTAATAAATTTAAAGTAAAGAAAGCACTCGACGGCTTTGGGTTATATTCTCTCGGGAGTTTCTCCCACCTAACTAGCATCCCTTCCAACTCAACTCAACTAAATTAACTATCTTAGCTTGGTATGCGATTATCCCATAAATACAATAACGTACATTATTACACGATTACATATCCATACATATCCATAATCGTAGCAACTAATAAAAATGACCAGAATAATAATTCAATAATTAATCATGAAAGGGAGGTAAACGATACAATTGACAAAGTAATTAAATGGCTCAATATGAATAATTTAAAAATTAATCTTGACAAATCTAATTATACAATTATACAATTCAATAAATCAAAAAATCCAAATTGCAATTTTACATATATTATACTAAAAATAAAAGAAGTGACAAACATAAAATTTCTGGGAGTTACAATAAATCAGGATATGAGTTTTAAAATTCATACAGACAATATAAATAAAAAAATTAATCAATTTGTGTATGCATTAAATCGTGTTAAAAATGTTGCGGATAGAAAGACTGCAATTCTATCATATCGGTCATACATAGAGTCTATTCTGCGATACGGTATAATTATGTGGGGCAATAGCATAGAATACACAAAAGCATTTGTGGCTCAGAAAAAATGTATAAGAGTGCTATGTGGAGTACCACCTAGAACATCTTGCAGAATATTGTTTAAAAATTTAGGATTGCTGCCTCTCCCCTCACTTTATATATATGAGATATGTATTTTTGTTCACAAAAATATCAATCTGTTTAAGAAAGCAAGTGAGGTTAGTGGAAGAATGCAAAGAAATCCATATAGGCTCGTATTAGACAGAACTCCGAAATCTGTAAAATGTGCAAATAGTCCACACAACATGTTTGTAAGAATTTATAACAAGTTGCCAAATGAGTTTAAAAACCTTAACAATTATTTGTTTAAAAATAAATTGAACATGTGGCTACTCCAGAAAATGTTTTATAAAATTGATGACATTTTTGATAATAATTAAGTACTTCTGACATTTTTGTATAATATTAAATTGAGACTTATTTAAAGTTGTAATTATTAATGACGCTAAAAGTATTGTGAATTTGATTAATGAGCCTATATTTAGTATTGTAAATAGAAATGTAATCAAATAAAAATATTGCATGCTGTAAAAATGTAACATCTTTCTGTACCCTATTTAATGCAAATAAATCTTATCTTATCTTACACAACTTGCAATAAAATTACCATGTTGTACAGGCAATATACGAGGAGGTTAATTCAATAATTCTTTTGTTTTCACTATTACGAAGACATTATTATATTATTTTGCACCCGTCCCAAGCCGGGACGAGTCGCTAGTTATCTTTTATGGCAAAGATAATAGAAGCTCTTGTTTATGATCATGTATACAATCGTGAACGTGAAACATTATATCTCGACCAAGCAACATGGATTTATTACTGGTAGGTCAACAGCTAGTAGTTCTTGTTTACTAAAACTACATTCGTCAAGCGTTTGCGGCTCAATGTTAGGTGGACTCGATTTACACTGCCTTCTGAAAGGCGTTTGATAAAATATGCCATATAATATTTTTGGACTAAATAAACAGCGAACCCACATGGCAGTTTGTTGCGGTAGTTGATATCATATTCTCTGGACATAGTCAAATTGTTGCTATTAAGGGTTTCCTCTCTAAACCAGTTCATGTAACATCTGAGGTCCCTCAAGGATCGCATCTTGGCCCACTAATATCTATTATATTTATTAATGATTTGGTAGACCACATTTCAAGGGAATGGTGATGCTGATGATATGAAACTTTTCCGAATAATTACTTATGTTAACGACTACATCTTATAACAAATTGACTTGGACTATGATGGTTACAGCTGGGGCTATGACATTTACAACCAAAAGAACTAAAGTTGTAGTTGTAGTATGTAAGTATGTCTACCATGTCAGTTATCAACCCTTACCTGAGTAGCCTAAGGATTTAGAGATATTTTGATTCAATTTTGAAATGAAACTAGCACTTTGACTATATTCAGTTTATTTTTTTTTCCTAATTGTTATTTTAACTCGTCTTTTACTTGACTCGCACTGGCTGCAAAACAAACCAGTATTTGTTTACGTAATTTGTGGCCCTGGTCCTGTGGTCCTGGACTAACTTAATCCGGTATTGGGAATACCCAATACCGGATTAAACTAAGACTAGCTCCGTGGCGCAGCGGTCAACACGCCTGCCTGCGACACGGAGTGACCGGGTTCGATCCCCGGCCAGGTCAAGATGGAAAATGATCTTTTTCAGATTGGCTTGGGTCTTGGATGTGTATCTATATATGTATTTGTTATAAAATATAGTATCGTTGAGTTAGTATCCCATAACACAAGTCTCGAACTTACTTTGGGGCTAGCTCAATCTGTGTGATTTGTCCGTATATATTTATTTATTAAGTTACATGGTAAAACATTTTCAGCTCGAGGGCCCCAGCCTGTCGATTCATGGCATACATGAGGCACCATTTTCCGCCCCTACCCTGGCTGAAGCCTTTGGAGACAGTTGCCGTATGTGTTCACCTAAAGAGAAATCTGGCGCTGCAGGTACAGAACATGATGCCCTAAGCAATTGCTCCATTTGTTTCCGGTATAGGCCTAATACAGACGTCACACAGCGCAATATTAGTATGATAATAAGGTTGCACTTTGTAATATCGACATAAATTCGCGGACAAAGTGCAATCTTATTCTAATAATAATAAGAGCGCGCCGCGGACTTTATGTCCGCCACTGTCCGTAGTCGGCGTTGGGCCTTAATCCAGCACAGACCACTCGATGATACCAGCTACTCTAAGTAGAATAAATGGGTATCTCTTGGATAGGCATGTAACATCCTCGTCTTCATCGTCACTTACCATCAGGTGAGATGGGAGACAAATGCCTACTTATACTTAGTAAAAACATAAAATAAAGAAAAAACTGACTTGGGCTCGGCCGTGTGGTGGTCTGGCTGCACGCCCTGCTCCTGCTTCAGCAGCTCCAGCTTGCGGCGCAGGTTGTGCTGGTGGCGGTCCCGCAGCCGCGCGCGGGCCATGTGCGCTGCAACAGACCACACCACGCCGCTTATACAGCGCGCTTATTCATCTTCTCGGGGCGACATTTTAAACAATCATAAAACGGAACGACAGCGCCTTCAGACAAAATTATTATTACGTGGTAAGGGTTCGGAATTTGGAGAATGAAAAAACAACACTGACACCTGATTTCCAACAAAAATATTCAATAAGCACGTGGTCCTAGTACTCATGCATGCTCGGATCGTTAAAAAAATCTTGTATTAATATGGGTTGAAGATAACGATACGATGACTCGCGGTTAACTGAACACGATCGTTTTTTTTTTTTGGAAGGACTATGCAGATAGCTCCAAGTGAGCTTTCGCTACTTCACCGGGCGTTTGAGGCAAGGGCAGAGTGCCTTCAACCTTTTAGACAACAAAATCAAAACGTTTATTCAGAAAATAGGCCTCTGCAGGCACTTTTTCACGTCAAATCACCAAAGGGCCCCCAGGAGGTTACGGACCTCGGCTTTGGGCGCTGCCTGTGTGCGCAAGGCTAGGAGAGACAGCAAACCCTCATATTACCTGATGGGACGCGTATACGTGCATGCAAGCCTGAACGGCCAATCTGAGAATCAATGGCAAAAGCCTTTGGAGAGCAGCAACTCTCATCTTTTGCCTTATGGGCCGAAACACGATCGCCTCGTCCTTGCCTTTATATACGGTGATATGAGTTTCTAGAAAATTCCATATACTCTCGGTTCCGACAACCAATCCTTCTTAAATATTCGAGACTTTGTATGTACGGGATAGAATACGCATGTGAGAACAGGTTGGAAGATGTGTGAGCGAGACCGAAGATATTTGTGAACAAGGTCGACAATGTTCACGGTAGTTCTAGAACATTCCATTATGAAAGCTTCGCGACATTATTACATAATACAAACCAAGCAGTTCAATCCAATTCAAGTGACCTAAAGCAAGCCTGTCTCACTCCTCGTGTCAGTATCGAAAACATTCCTACAAGCGGAGACCACTTCAAAGCGGTAAAACCGGACAAATTCAGTAGGAACGACACGCGTTTGTTCACATTGTGTTCACCGACTTCATCGAATTATGAATCGTTTTTCAGAGCTATAAGAATGAAATTGGCTTGTAATGGATTCTGTAGGAATCTAAGCGAAAATGTGCCGCGTTCTGATGCGAGCTAAACACAGTATCGCTAACATTGAGTTAATATTGTTTTAATGAAGCGATGATCGACTATTGATACTTGCCCATAATCATCTCGTTGGCACCTTTAAACTGCAGGGATAGATGTTTTGAATATATTGGTTTGAAACAAAAAAAAAATACATTTTAATTTTCAATAATCGAATACCTAAGTAAATTATTGAAAATTAAACTAAACATTGTGTTATATCTATGTATATATCTAGGTAAATACTACATCCATTAATTTTCGAAATGTTCTTGTTCCGTAAAGAGGTTGTTGTGGCTATAAGGATGCGGGCCTAACCTTTGAGCTGGCTGAGCAGGCTCTCCCAGTAGCCGACGTCCACGCCGTCGCGGCGGCCGCTGATCTTCTGCTCGATCTGAGTCTGCAGGGCTTCCAGCTGCGCCCCCGTCTTGCCTTTGAAGATCTGCGTGACAAATTATGAGTTGAACAAATTATGATACAATGCTTTGGAACAATGGCCACTTTATTATTTTGATAGCAGCCGATTCGCTGCTGAATCGAATTATTAATTAGAAATAATGGTATTAGTTTTGATAACATCTCCATTTTTCACAAAAAATCATTTCAGAATCAGAATATTTTTATAAACCCTGGTCAGCCCCGTTTCTCCATTGCATATATCTAAAACACCATGACCATCAGAGAAAAGTAATGATTTTGTAGGGAAGTGAAAGGCTGTGTGGCTCAAACCTACACTGCAAGCATTACCTGTGTGACATCTTCGGCCACAGCTTGATGTACGCCGTCTCGCCGAGCGTCGGGCGCGGCCAATCGACGCAACTTGCCGAGTTCGTCCAAGACTATTGTCTGTACATCTTCCCAGTATGATTGGTTGGCGTTGTTCTCCAGTTCTTTGTACACCTGAAAAACCATATAATATAATATTAGGGTATAAAGAACTAAAAGCAAACACGACAACGATATCACACGGAAAAAGAAGGATGGAAATATTTCGGTGAACATACTATAACTTATGATTGTGTTGATTTAAAAATATTATGACAATGGAGAGACGAAACTTGCACCATCAGTGTCTATTATCAAAATAAAAATAAATAGATTTATTAATTACATTACTATGCACAATAAATTAGGAGTGCCGCAAGGTTATAGTCTTCGACCAACTATGAATTGATATAATTACATTACACCAACCTTGATATCTTCAAGTAAGTCCTCGAGATCCTGTGCCTGTAGCCCGTTTAAATAAGTGTATGGCTCATGCATCTCCAGTGCATCCACACACTCTTCAGAGCTGACGTACCACGCCAGTAGATCTATAGGCTTTGCTGTAGACAGAAACACAAAATTATATCTTAAGCTTGTGTATTTAATCTAAATGCATGTTTGCAGTCTTTCTTAAACCAATCCGTATTTTATGTCGTAATACCAAACAATGTCAGAAGGGGCTTGAAAATACAATATGCGCAAGTCATGCACTTTACCCCAAAATAAATTTACTAAGACTTTTTATTGCCGGCTTCCTCTTACCTCGGCCATCCCTGATGCGTATCTGCGACCGCAAGCGAGCTTGATGCAGATGGAATGCGTCCTCCTGCCTGGCCCAGCTGCTGAACTGCTGTGCCTCTCTGGCACGAGCCGCGGCCGCAGTCTCCGATTCCCGAGCTGCTCGCTCTGCCTCGCGCTCTAGACGACGCTGCTTTACCTGGCAATAGAAACTATGATTTAAGGGAAGGGAACGGGATTAATAAGAATGGGCGCTAACGAAGCGGTAATATATGGATTGCGAATGCAGTTTGAAACTAGCCAGATGTTGGGAGTACCATATTTATACTCCATGTCAAAAAAATCAAAACTTGTTTGATGCAGGGGCTATGTAACTACAATAATAATGTAGCAGTAAATGGTGGAAAATAGATCAAAGATATCAGTTTATTTTACAAATATTCTAGGTGACTTTTTTTGCAACTGTTAAAAGAGACGATTTTTAGGGTTCCGTACCTCAAAAGGAAAAAAACGGAACCCTTATAGGATCACTTTGTTGTCTGTCTGTCTGTCAATACCCTTTTTCGCAGGAACGCGTCGAGGTACCGAGCTGAAATTCATATCAAATACTCATCATCATCATCATTTCAAGTAGATGACATGGTCAATCGATCATCACACCCTGGTGTCAGAGTTATTCGGGACCGCCTTTCGGCCTCTGACGTAGTTCCTTTTACGACTACCAGATGGCAGCCGGGACCAACGGCTTAACGTGCCTTCCGAAGCACGGAATCATCTTAATTATCAGACATTGAAGGCTTGAATCAGGTCATTCAAGCCTGCAATGTCCTAACCAAATGGGAAGCAACTAAACAAAGTATGCTTCCCGTGGGAATCGAACCCACGACCCCTGGGTCTGCAGGCCTTAACCACTGGACCACGGAGGCAGTTATATCAAATACTCAGGTCTACTGTCCCTTGAAGCAGTAAAAATCAAACTTCTAAGCCAACACAATCAAAAGATACAGCCGTTTATGCCGCAAATTTATTACTTAGGGCTCTCACACATAAACACGATACGACGTCATATCGTGTGTATGTGTGGGAGCCCTTAGTACTTCCCTGAACTCAGAATCTTGAAATTTGGTACGAAGCAAACGTCTTATAGCACAGATACATCAGGAAAATTGAGAAAAGCATAAATTTTTAGTTACATCATCATCATCATCAGGTCCTTTTAAGTCTCCACTACAGGAGCACGACCCTCTCTGTACTACTAGGGCCATACTTGGCCAGAGCAGCCAGAGGACTTGGCCTACACTCTCCACGCTGGCCAGACGGGTTGGAGAGGTGTCATATAATAAAAATAATTTTAAACTTATTATAGCTAGATAATGTTGGGGAACCTTTCGTGCGCGAGTCCAACTCAGACTTGGCCGGT
The DNA here is from genome assembly GCA_947532085.1 of Elegia similella. NCBI lineage: Eukaryota > Metazoa > Arthropoda > Insecta > Lepidoptera > Pyralidae > Elegia > Elegia similella. Next base: position 707,432 of record OX383942.1, read on the forward strand.
TTTTATATTTTATATTATTTCTTATTTTTTCTATTGGTGTACACACAACAATATTAATTACAACAACCAATTATTTATTGTAGAAACATGAATTTTGTGACATAAAATCATATTTAAAAATATATATATACGAGTATATATATCTAATCAAAAATGCCACCCCGAATAGTATTAATTATTTACCTTTTCAAGTTCAATCTTGTTTTCCAATTGCTTTTGTCTATTGAGGGCTTCAAGCTCATCCCTTGACACAGACTTTACCCCCTCCTTGGCCAACTTTTTGGTCCAAACGAAGGTGTTAGTGAGGGCAGAGTCTCCGAATGGGTTGTCCTGGTTGGTGTAGCACTGGTACTCGTTGTCCCAGCCCATGCGCTCGCGGCGTCGACGTTCCTTTTCTTGCTTTTCTTTGAGGCGACGAGCTCTGAGATAGTAGGACAGAAATTCACAGGTTTGTTAACTCATAATATCTTCTTTCAGGCATTATGTTCAGCCCAGGAACATAATATGTTATGGAGATCTCACCTACATACGACAAAGTGAAGACAACTTTTTTAACCTTGTGTTCTCTTTACCATTTGAATAAAGAGCAATATCCTGTCAGTTTCATGCAAACAGTACAGAAAGGGACAGAGCCAATTGCCAATGCTAAGGTTGAGGATGACACAACAAAATACTACAGACAATTGTTCCATAGAAGCGCTAAGCTTCACTCATAGTGATAGACTAGGTCAAATTCTCTGAAGTTTATATGTGAATCTATCTTTAAAATAGGATTTCTTTAGTATTACCGTCTTCTTCCACTCCTCATCCCACTTTATGTGGGGTCAGGCAGGACAGCATGGAATTCTTTTATCCATGCTGTGAAAAGTTTCGGCTTATTTTTACGACTGGCTGCCTGCCATCAACCCTCCTTGGGAATGCTTTCATTGCACGAGATGTCTTAAGCTTGTCCCCTTAGTCGCCTCTTATGACATCCATAGAACAGAATGGAGTGGTTCTGTATTCTAAGCCGGAAACCACATGGCTTATCTTTAGTATTACAGTATATTGATTCTTATAAGGTTATCCTAAAGACAAATTAATTAATAAAGACTTGCTCTGTGATAAAGATGGATGGATTGGGTCAAAGAGAGTATAAGCAAGAAAGGAGTTACAAAGGCTATGGAATGCTAACAAAATGAAGAGAACTAACATACTGTGCTGAGACCCCATAAAAGTGGGATAAGGTAAAGGAAGAAGAAGCAGATACTTAAAAGGGAAAAGATAACTAGTGCCTTAAAAATTTACACTTTGACTATAGTTTTAACACAATTAAGATAATTGATTGATAGAAAACATCAAATTCTTCAAGGGCTGCTGGCAAATTATGCACATTAATTAATGTTTATTTTTGAATTTGTATGTGATTGTTTATTTACCAATAATACAAAGTACCTACACATGACAGAAAAGCTTGTGAAGGAGTAGCTTATTTTTTTTTTTTTAAATTAAATTCACAGACTTGAATATCTTTTGCCTCAATTATAATATGATATGAGATGATCAAAAATTAAATTTTGGGATTGTGGTTAAAATAAACCTAAATATAATAGGTAGGTATCTGTTTGATTTTTAACACAATTGATTAATGTTAAAAATTCTTTTTTTTTGATTAGACAAAATCATTAGATTGTCTGTTAGAATAATGTTTTGAGATTAACCACTGTGCCACCGAGCTCGCCAAAAGATTGTTGCAAAGTATAGATCTTACCTCTTTTCCTCTGGAGTTTCATTGGCTTTCTGAGCCTCCTTCTCCTTCCGGCGTTCCTCCTTGAGCCGCAGCCGCTCGGCCTCGAGCCGCTGCAGCAATTTCAGCTCCTCCTCGTCACTGTCCTCGCTGCTACTGCTGCTTGATGAGTGCTTCTTCTTTTTCTTCTTACTTTTCTTATGTTTTTCTTTCTTATCCTTCTTTTTCGTGTCCCTGCTTGTAGATCTGTGTTTGGATCGCTCTTGCGAGTATGACCTCGACCTTCTGTCTTTGCTACGAGCCTTACGATCACGATGACGCTCTAAACTGCGACTCCTAGATCGGTCTCGTCGTCTGCTTGATTCTACGCGTGACGACCTGATAGACAAATAAATTTAAGAATTTTAGTATCAACATTTACACTTGTATGCATTTTTGTTGAGAAATCTATGAATAATGCCATTATAAATGGCAACAAATAGTTGTTCTTAACTCACATGCTTATGATATGTTCAAACTTCTATGAGAATTGTCTTGAATGTTACATCACAGAGCTTTTTCTGGTTTAAAATTACTCATATCACTTCAAATAATTATTTTTCTAAATAAAATCACACAAAACACGGAACATACTCAATTCAATTACACTACACTCATTGACGCGTTGACGTTGATGTCTCTTTAAAATGTCAACGTCAATGTCATATTCATATCACAGCAGGGGTATTATTTTTAAAAGTGTGACCCTCGTCTTCGAGCGATATTTGTCTTAGAGTATTTATTCTAAGATATTTGTATGGAAAAATCGCTCGATTACGATCGGCATCATTCCAAAAATAGCACACCAGCCGGCCTATTTCCTAACTTAGTGTACAACGTTTTGATAGTGACTTCAAAATACATTACGTTTTAAGTATCTTACATAAAAATAGTCAACATACGAAGGCCGCAATGTATTTTGAAGTGACTATCAAAACGTTGTACACTGAGTTAGTAAATAGGTCGGCAGATCACAAGTTCTGGGAAAATAGCATAGAGCCAACTGTTGAAAGACTAGATGTGCTATTTTTTCAAATGAGCCCTTTGTAATATCGTGCGATTTTTCTATACAAAAATCGCTCGAAGACGAGTGTCACACTTTCAAAAATAGTACCCTAGATGCCACGGCATAGATTCTTGCATTGTTTGTAAGCTCAGATTGTAAGCACCAAAATAAAATTGTTTATTTTGTTGTCAGTCATCCATAGAGGTGGGCGTTTAAACGCTAAGCGCATAAATAAGTCTGCTTATAATATTAAGCATATAAGCACGTTTAATTTTATAAGCTAACAACGTTGTTAGCTTAATTCAAATTACTAGGGCGACATTTTTTTTCCCGTTGAACTTATCGTCGTTACGTTAGGTACGTCGTTTAAAATTAAGTATCTATCAGTTCCGTTAGATGGCGACACAGGTAAAGTACAATCGAAAGTTATTTCAATGGTACGGTAACCTTGCTAAAATGTAAAGCGCACTATTTTGATAGCAAACAATTTACGTATTATAACTTTTTCATTCAATCGGAGTATACAACGATTTTATTACCCTGCCAAATTGCATAGTGTCTAACTGTGAAAAAAACACTTTAAATATTTGTCTTCTTGATTTATTTGGACTATTTTTCGTTTAATGCTTATTTTTTATTATTTTTCGTTTAGTTCGATACGCTTTCTCGTTGGCGTAAGATATTGGCACATTAGGGAATTCGTCGTTTCGCGCGTTTTTAATAGTGCTTATGTTTTAACCTTTAGTTTTCAGGTAAACTGTATATAGTTACTTAGTGTTAATAGAGAAGGGCATTATTGTGGGTGGTGTAAATAACTTTAGTGTGCCTTGTAATATGAATCTTCCTTGCTGGTCTGGACGAAAAGAAAAAACGTAGAATGTACCAGCTGCTTCTCTACGCGCCCAGATCGTAAACGTCGATCGAGGGAATGGGCGAAAAACAGACGAATCATGCTAGTAGGCAATGCGGCTAGCACTATTTTGATTTCGTTTTCCACCTAACGCCCTCGGCCCACCAACATGCTAAGCGCGGCTTTTAGGTCTTTAAGATCTGGGCTCTGTCTACCCCGCAAGGGAAAAAGACGTGATAGTATGTATGTATGTAGTATAAAAAATTAAGTAAATGTAAATAAATGTAGAAAATAATTTACTTATTACTTTAAGAAAAAATGAAGGAAACGAAGAGAAGTTCATTGAAAACGTTTAATCAGTAAATTAATAATCGCAACAATAAATAGTGATTCGATTATTTAAACGAAAAATTGTCCATAGGCTATTAAGCAATTAAGCTATTAAGAAAAGCTGCTTTTTTAAATAAGCATAACGTTATAAGTCGTTGGCAATTTTAAGCCGTTATTCACATCTCTATCCAACTGTCAGTTGTCAATGTCAGTCAGTCAAGACGACCACCAACAAAGCAAGTGAAGTGAAAGAATTCCGTGATATATGTTTATTTCTCTCTGTGTAATAATCGGAAATAATTGCCTGATATTTTTATAGTAAAGATACCTTTGTCTCTCATTACCATCATATAGCCAGAAAAGATTTATATGAAATGTGAATTGTTATAATAGTTTAAGACCGCAAGTTGTTACTTTCCAAAATGTCCTTCTTGCGCGGCTCTGAGAACTATGTGTGGTGCACGACGAGTGTTCTGGGCAAGGGGGCCACGGGCGCCGTGTTCCAGGGCGTCAACAAAAATAATGGTGAGCCCGTTGCTGTGAAAACCTTCAACCAGCTAAGCCACATGCGTCCGCACGACGTTCAGATGCGCGAGTTCGAAGTTCTGAAGAAAGTAAAGCATGAAAACATCGTGAAGCTACTGGCTATAGAGGAGGAGCAGGAAGGCCGCGGGAAGGTCATCGTCATGGAACTGTGCACCGGCGGCAGCTTGTTCAACATCCTCGATGACCCTGAGAACACCTACGGCCTGCAAGAACACGAATTTCTGTTAGTATTAGAACATCTAACAGCTGGTATGAAGCATTTGAGAGATAATAACTTAGTGCACAGGGATTTGAAGCCAGGGAATATCATGAAGTACATAAATGAGGATGGTACAACAACTTACAAGCTGACTGACTTTGGTGCAGCTCGGGAGTTACAGGAGGAGGAGCAGTTTGTGTCCCTTTATGGCACAGAGGAATACCTGCACCCAGATATGTACGAGAGAGCTGTATTGAGGAAGCCAGTGGGAAAGAGTTTTGGAGCCACAGTAGACCTGTGGTCCATTGGGGTCACTTTGTACCATGTGGCTACCGGACAACTGCCATTCAGGCCATATGGTGGCCGGAGGAATAAGGAAACTATGTTCTATATCACCACTAAGAAGGCTTCAGGAGTTATATCTGTGAGTGACTTATTCCCTTTTAATATTTATTACCTAGAGATTCTTTTCCACAGACTGCAAAAAAAAGAGGTCTATATTCTACTGTATGTATGTTTTTTTTATGTAGGTATTGGTAGGTACTGATATAGATAAGATCTTATTATTTATTTATTCAGTGTATGGCAGAATAAACAGTCATTCTTTTTACAGTAATTTTTTTTTATTATTATATTGAAAGACACTTAAAACATATAACTTGGACATCAGTTTGCCAGAATAAATAAAAACATTATAACTTATAACCTAGACTAGTGGTTCTAAAACTTAATTTTATTGGGGACCTCTTTTAGAAAGCATTATTTTTAATAAAGCCCTTAAATACCTAAAAACAGCTCTGAAAAAATCAAAAACCTGGTTTATTGTTTACTATCATAGTGTGGTGATCCACTTATTTGTCAGATTCAAGGGGGGATGGTTTTATAGGAATTTTGGTGGCAGAGCTCAAACAGAGCCTTTGCAGAACCCTGGGGCTTTCCAGATAACACTTTGAAAATGGATGTAGAAGGCAGTAATCCAACATATGTAAACATAAAGGTTTATCAATTTCATGTATAACATAAGCCACTAAACATATTACACAAATAAACCTGCCTAAATGTGCGTCAGAAAGTCACCTGAAGGGCCTACAGAAAACTCCCAAAAAGCATGATTTTGTATGGAGTATGGTATATCCCATATTTTAATATGTATGTACTGCAATATATTGGTTTCATGCAAATAAATTATTGATTGATTTAATTTTATTTTCATTTTATTATTTATTGTTATAGTGGCAAAATATATTACACATTTGTGTGAAAATTCATGTCTCTACCTGTTACAGTTCAATAGATGTGAAACTGACAGACAGATGGACAGTGTAGGCATAGTAATAGGGATACCATTTTGCCCCTTGGGTATGGAACCCTAAAAACTATAATACAGAAAAAAACAAAAGCACTTCATATCTACGACAACAATGAGATGTTATTAAATAATAATATATAAAATCAATTAAATATTTATTAATATATTTTATAATTCTCTAGTACTCTGGAAATATCCATAGATACAAGCAGTATATAATTGCTTGTTTAGTACAAAAACATGTAAACAACATACATAATCATTGCAAAAAGTCATGAATATGCTAGTTTCCTAAAAAAATATAATTAGGCCGTCAGTTAGTAATTAAAAAATATTGGATACGTATTTTGTCTTTTATCGATTGAATAAAAAATGATAAAGATTTGAAATTCCGTGTGACGTCATAGTTTGCTACACTTTTTAGCAAACTTTGACGTCACAAGCCCCCACTCATGAACTTTGATGCGCTTTATCTTTTCCATTTATTGTTTAATTGACAAAAGAAAAAATATGTGTCCAATATTTTTTCATTATCTAACTGACTGACTAATTGTAATGTTATTATTTTGACCCAGGAAACTAGCCTATTGTTGAAGTCATCTGTTTGCAACAGGTGTATGTCCAACTGGTTGATTGAAAAGATCTGTCTGAGATAAGTCCACCATTTTAATTCTTTGGTATTATCTGTTTATCTTCTAAAGCTTTAAACCAATATATGAAATGAAATTTCATAATGTTTTTAAATATAATTCTAAGGCTGAGTAACAATTTGACCCAGGGCACACAAACAACAGAGAATGGCCCTATTGAGTGGGCCCGTGAGCTGCCCTCCCACTGCCAACTGAGCCTCGGCCTCCGCAAGCTGGTGACGCCACTCCTGGCCGGGTTACTGGAGGTGGACCCGCACAGGATATGGACCTTCGATCGGTTCTTCTCAGAAGTGCAAGTGATCACATCCACGACACCAGTGCATATATTCCATGTCAACAAGGCTGCCAGCATCAAGGTACATTATTGTTTTTTTTATCATGAGAGAATATTCTGATTGCTCCACTCTAATTTGGTACAAGGTGAGATGATTTTTATAACTTAGATCGCATGAAGACCACACACAAGAAAACAATTGCAATCTTATTCTGTATGATTTCATTCCTGTGTGCCTAGTGTAGGAATTGTTATTTATGAGAAGCCAAAGGAAATAAATTTAAAACTGATATCATATTTTTACTCCTGATGCGTAATAAATTTTCTTATTTAACCTTTTGCATGCCAGCGCTTGTTTACGTTACTTTACCTGACTAGTAGAAAGGCTAGTAGAAGTTATAATAACTTTAGTTGTCAATGGCGTCTCAGTCACGCGACCGTTTTGCAACTAAAGTGCTCAATGGCGCTCAATAGGTTAAAAAAGAAAATAATAATATTTGGAGACAAAGAAAACTTTTCTACAATAAAATACCTACTTAAATGTGTATTTGCCTTATACATAGTATCATGTCTTTACCCATTACGGGTAGACAGAGCATAGGTCCATAAGACCTTATGGCCACATTTAGCATATTGGAGGGCGTGTAGATGGAAAACAGAATCAAAATAGTGATGGGTTGCTAGCTGCTTCGCCTATTGACATGACGCAGATTTTAGCCCATTCCCTCGATAAGCTTTTACGATCTGCGCGGGAAGAGAAGCAGCTGGCACATTCCACGTTCTTTCTTTTCTCCCAGACCAGCATGGAGATTTGCCTCATAATATATTAAATAAAGACAGAAGCTGCATATTTATATAACCGTAAACCACCTATATTGCACCGCTTGACGAATAATCCATTTTAGGAGCGGTAAAAACGCTTGACCAGTTGACAAAATTTTCTCGCTTGACCAATTATCCCCTACATCATATTTATTTACTCTCAAAGGGGCGTCCCAAAGTATAAGGTTACATAACTTAACTCGACATAGCTCAAAAACCCACAAAATGGGACATTAATGATGAAAACGAAAGTAGGTAATCGGCTGCATAATGGCGGCGACCTACATCTGCCCGGCGCATTGTCTTGCTGCCGCTGGTGCCGCGTAATTTGATTATTCCGCAACCCATAGACTTCGCAAAGCGGCGGAACTGTCCGCTCCTCGCGTTCGCCACTCATCGGTCAAGGTCTATTGGCCTCGAGGAGAACAATTCGAATACGCATTTATCACGGAATTGATTTCTAAATCGTAAAAGAGGAAAATCTTTTTACGGGATACAGGTAGGCTAGGAGACTCTCTTTTACGATTGTATTGACGGATTTTTTGCATGAATCCGTAATAATATCATAAATGCGAAAGTGAGTTTGTTTGTTACGCTTTTACGCCGTAACTACTGCACCGATCAACATTAAATTTTGCACACAAGTTCTCTGGGGTATCTTTCATCCCGGAATACTGTTCCCGAGAGAACGACGTTGACGCGAGCGAAGCTGCGGGCGAAAGCTAGTTAGATATAATGAGATTTAGAAGTCAGTCTTGACAATATCGCAAGACCAAAATTTGTATAGGGGTCAGTCAATCAATCAATAGTCCTATGGTAAGATTGACGAGAAGCCCCTCCACTATGGCATTTTTGAAAAATATGTAAAAAGAATAATCGGATCGGCCTTCGTCGCACTCAAAATGGCTCTGAAATGGAAATTGAAGTGCAAAGAAATCTGTAAATAATGGCTTGTCCATTTTATAATACGTCTATGCCGCTAATCTAAATAAAAAACAATAAGTTGCGCCACTCGCCCGTAGCCGGTGGATTGGCCATGGGCGAGCGCGGCGGAAATCAGAAGCACGAAGTAGGTTTCTCGTTCCAATCCAATTATAATTAGTAATTCAATTACTTATGTTATTCAACATTTATTTTATCCGATGATTTTATTACATGTAATGGGAAGAAAGATCCAAGACAAGACAGAAGGACATTCATGGGAAATAAAGGTGAACGATTACCCACAGATAGGTAAAAAAACCGGCCAAGTGCATGTCGGACTCGCGCATGTTGGGTTATGTAGGGCATACCAGAGAAACACAAGATTGTTCATATACTAATTTATTTTCCGTTTAGTAGGAAGGTGTGTTTATGCAAAGAAAGCCGTACAACGAATACTCCACAATGGCTGTGAGAACGTAGTCGGGATACTTCAAGTGCCCAGTGACGGTTCGAGTTGCAATCATTAAATACAATATTTATGACCAACTAATGACATAGAGAGAGAAAGATTATTGAGTTAGACAGGGATAGAAATGTGATTTATTTTTGCCATATTCCAACAGCGCATACAGGGTTCCGTACCATCCTTATCCTTACTTAATATTATAAATGCGAAAGGAGTTTGTTTGTTTATTTGTTTGTTTGTTTGTTTGTTTGTTACGCTTTCACGCCGTAACTACTGAACCGATCATCATGAAATTTTGCATACAAGTTCTCTGGAGTGCGGAGAAGGACAGGCTACCTTTTATCCCGGGAAAAAGTACTATTCCCGAGGGATCGACATTGACGCGGGCGGAGCCGCGGGCGAAAGCTAGTTATCTTTACGGCAAAAAAGTAAAGTCTTTATATATGGGAACCCCCTAAAATAATTATTTTAGTTTGTTTTTTTAGAATTTGTTTTTATAGAGGCAATAGAAATACATAATCTGTGAAAATCTCAACTCATTAGCTAGCACGGTTCATGAGATAAGGCCTAGCGACAGACGGACGGACAGACAGACAGAAGGACAGCGGAGCCATATCAATAGGATCCCGTTTTTGCCCTTTGGTTACGGAACCCTAAAAATTGGTAGAATTGTTGCGTTGCATAAGGAGGTCAAACAAAAAAGCAGGTGTGCTTTTGTTTCTCATTGCTCCTACACCATGGCGGTAGACAAATGTTTATGAATTATATTATTACATAATTAAATGTTCATATTTTTTGTTTTCTGTGTTATATCATATAGGTATTATGCATGGCGTATTTAATAGTAACGTAGTGAAAGTAGCCGCGGGTAACTAAGCGTGGAAATAATTACGGATACTATTGCGGCCTCTGTTGAGCTGAAGGGATACTAATCACTAATAGCTACTATACTAGCGAGGAGATTACTCAATATTTTGAAGACTTCTTCTTTACAAGCATTCCCGTAAATACCACTGCGTCCTTACTTTTTTCATCTGTGGAATCTAAAAAGTTATTAACTAGTTGTATACCGGAATTTAACAGTCTTCTAATATTTGAACATGTAACCCCTCAAAAAATCATTGATACGTTCAAGACTTTGAATAATAAAAAAACTGGAGACCTGTGGGACATCTCAGTATCAGTCATAAGTAATATTATAGAAATAATTGCTCCTTATTTAGCGTCTATTTTTAATAAATGTGTGGATGCAGGGACTTTTCCTGATCTAATGAAATTAAGTAAAGATATACCGTTGTACAAATCGGGTGATAAAAATGATCCAACAAATTACCGTCCCATTTCTATTCTGCCAGCGTTAAGTAAAATATTTTTTTAATCGAAATGCTCTATTACATAGTGAACAATACGGATTTACGAAGGGTCGATCAACTACTGATGCGGGTGTTGCGCTTTTAAAACATATATATTATGCTTGGAAGAGAAAACAAAATGCTATTGGTGTTTTTTGTGATCTCTCCAAAGCATTTGATTGTGTAGACCACGATACCCTGCTGTCCAAATTGGAACACAATGGAATTATAGGTAAATCTATTGTATTAATCAAATCTTATTTGAGTAGCCATATTCAAAAAGTTAGCGTTGATAGGGTTCAATCCTCGGGATCATCTGTTAAGATGGGCGTACCCCAGGGCTCTATACTAGGCCCCTTGTTGTTTCTTATATATATTAATGATCTGCCATACTATGTTAACACGTGTAAAGCTGTACTATTTGCCGATGATACTTCTCTTATTTTCCCTGTTGATAGGACAACAGACAATTTTGACGAGGTCAATAGTACATTAGCTCAAGTGTTAGAGTGGTTTACAGCAAACAATTTGCTGTTGAACGCTAAAAAGACGAAGTGTATTAAATTTTGTTTACCGAATGTTACAAAAGTACACATTAACAACACGCATTGTGGTCGAAAACGAAACGATAGATTTGGTAGATAAAACAGTATTTCTTGGGATGACAGTTGACTCGGGACTTCAATGGGGTGCCCATATCACATCCTTAGCGGGTAAACTTAGTTCTACTGCTTACGCTGTTAGAAGAATAAGACAGTTGACTGACGTTGATACTGCGCGTTTGGTATACTTCAGCTACTCTCATAGTGTCATGTAGTATGGGATATTACTATGGGGTAACGCAGCAGAAGTTAATACCATATTCGTCTTTCAAAAACGCGCTATCAGATCTATATATAAACTAGGTGCTAGAGAATCTCTTAGAGAATTGTTTAAAAATATAAATATTTTGACATTCCCCGCGCAATTAGAGATGGGCAATCCACCCACCCGGGTTTAAACCCAGTTGGGTAAAAACCGGGTGTTTTGGGTGTTTTGGGTTTAAACCCAATAAGCACCCAATTTTTTGGGTTTTTACGATTTTTTACCTTAATTATGCTACTTCTTGACCTGACTAAGCTGGTGCAGTGGACTACAGTTCCAACCCTTTAGGTCCAATTGGTCAACTTCCCTCCCATATTTACGTTTTTGTTTTATGCCCTTATCAAATAATATTTTTTGCGATAGAGCGAGGCGACATGACCAGAGGATAAAATAAACGGGTATTTTGGACTGTTAATAGCTCAATAATTTACATATTGTCGCGAAGCTCCCAGAATGGAATAGTCTAGAACTTATTCGAACACCGTCTGTCGCGCTCATAAATCTTATATCTTGCTCACACATATGTATTCTAGGTTAGCGGGAGTACACACTACCGAATATTCTGGCAGTCGGAACCGAAACTATATGAAATTAGAGACAAAACTATTATGAGGGTACGGAAGGGGCCACCGTCATTCAGTTGACCGCGAGTATTCGAAGCGAACGATTCCAATACGAGTGCGAGTAATAACAGTGACCGCAAGGCCACGAGTACGCGCGTCGTGCAGCTGCGACAGGCTTCAGAGGCAGCCGCACACGGCAGAGGCAAGCGCCAGCGCCAAGGTGTTCACGAGAAAGGGCGGCAAGGAAAGTGGACGTATTCAGATCAAAGAATAATACATTAATTTTTTGAATAATACAATTACTAATTGTTTTGACCGTGTTTTGAAGGATTCATTTATGATACATGCTTTTTAACCGACTTCAAAAATTGAAAAAGATGTTCTACAGTTTGAATGTTTTCTTACTGACTGGTTGGTAACTTTTGGGTAAGGAATTTGAGGATCTTGAAAATGACGTCAGTCTTGGAATCCAAGATGGCGGACGCGACTTGTCATAAAAAATCGACATGGGTGTCGTTGTCTAAGTATTTTGAGGTGTAGATCTCGCAAAATGACGTCAGTTTTAGAATACAAGATGGCGGACCCGAATTTGTTATAAAAAATCGACATGGGTTTCGTTTTCTAGGTTTTTTGGGTGTAGATCTCAAAAATGATGTCAGTTTAGGAATCCAAGATGGCGTACGTGACTTGTCATAAAAAATCGACATGGGTGACGTTTCTATGTTTCTTGGGAAGAAGATCTTGAAAATAATGTCAGTTTTGTAATACAAGATGGCAGGGCTTTGCAAGGACCTTATTCATCATGGGTGTTAATCCCTTAGTTTTTTGAGGGTGTAAATAACGTAATTTTCGAGGAAGAATAGGAAACAACACCCATGATGATTTATCATAAAATGTCGTCATCTTTGATTCCAAAACTGATTTTATAATCTAGATCTACACCACTAAAAACCTAAAAAATTACACAAGTAGATTTTTCATGATAAGCCACCATCCGCCATCTTAGATTCCAAAACTGACATCAATTTCGACATCTACACCCTAAAAAATGTAGAAAACGACACCGATGTCGATTTTTCATGAAAAAATGCCTCCGCACTCTTAGTTACCAAAATCGACGTCATTTTTAAGATCTACACCCCAAAAAGCCTTAGAAATAACATATATGTATTTTTTTCATGACAAGTCACGTCCGCCATATTGGATTCGAAAACTGACATCATTTTCGAGATCTACACCCCAAAAAACGTAAAAAAGAACACGCATGTCGATTTTTCATCAAAACTCGCGTCCGCCATCTTGAATTCCAAAACTGACGTAATTTTCGAGATTTTCACCCTAAAAACCTAGGAAACGACACGAGTGTCGATTTTTCATGACAAGTCGCGTATGCTATCTAAGATTCCAAAAATGACGTCATTTTCAAGATCTACACCCCAAAAAGCCTTAGAAATAACATCCATGTAATTTTTTCATGACAAGTCACGTCCGCCATCTTGGATTCGAAAACGGACATCATTTTCGAGATCTACACCACAAAAAACGTAAAAAAGAACACGCATGTCGATTTTTCATCAAAACTCGCGTCCGCCATCTTGAATTCCAAAACTGACGTCAGTTTCGAGATTTTCACCCTAAAAACCTAGGAAACGACACCAGTGTCGATTTTTCATGACAAGTCGCGTATGCTATCTAAGATTCCAAAATTGACGTCATTTTCAAGATCTACACCCCAAAAAGCCTTAGAAATAACATTCATGTAAATTTTTCATGACAAGTCACGTCCGCCATCTTGAATTCCAAAACTGACGTCAGTTTCGAGATTTTCACCCTAAAAACCTAGGAAACGACACCAGTGTCGATTTTTCATGACAAGTCGCGTATGCTATCTAAGATTCCAAAATTGACGTCATTTTCAAGATCTACACCCCAAAAAGCCTTAGAAATAACATTCATGTAAATTTTTCATGACATGTCACGTCCGCCATCTTGGATTCGAAAACTGACATCATTTTCGAGATCTACACCCCAAAAAACGTAAAAAAGAACACGCATGTCGATTTTTCATCAAAACTCGCGCCCGCCATCTTGAATTCCAAAACTGACGTCAGTTTCGAGATTTTCACCCTAAAAACCTAGGAAACGACACCAGTGTCGATTTCTAGGTTTTTATGACGTTTTTTCTGTAACTACCAATGTCGTCGCTCGGGTGGAGCGACAACAAAGGGTATATTTTTTTTAGGTTAAATGGTATAAGAATTAAAACGATAAATAATGCCTCGAGACATTCTGAAGTCATTGTGGAATAACATGCTCCTGTACATATTTTAATACAAACATAATCTCTAAAAACAACAATACACTCCTTTTTTTGAAGTCGTGTAAAAAGAAAACTATCAAAAACTCAAATTTCAATACCTACATAAGAAAATAAAATAATATCATTTTACACCTTAAAATTATTTATTCTTCTAATTACGTCCACCGACACTACTAAGTCATTGCCGCACTCGTTCTAACATAAGGTCTGACACAGCATGCCGTCTCTTTCTACTTTGGCGCAAAGCTTCTAAAATATTTACGGCAAGCAAAAGACCAACATGTTGGTCAACTGCAACATGAAAACACAGAACTAATTATTTTCATCTCGGTTTTTATTAATAGTAAACATTTAAAAATTTCCTAAAATTTAATTAAGTACGTACGTAATATTTCTTTAAATTATTTTAACGTACAGCAAGGTACAATTGATCATTACAATTTAATAAAAATATATTTTTCATATGTTACTAACGTTTTTGACAAATAAAGTAAACACCCAATTTTTTGGGTGTTTATGGGTGTTTAAGGGTGTTTATTGGGTTTTTACCAAAGCACCGGGTTTAAACCCGGTGCTTTGCCCATCTCTACGCGCAATACATATTTGCAAATATTATGTTTGTTCGTAATAATCTTCATCTTTACGCGAAAAATAGTGATATCCACAACAGGAATACGAGAAATAAAAATAAATTAGCGACACCAACTTTGCGATTACAGAAAACAATGAATTCATTTTTGGGACTTAGTATACGCTTCTATAATAGAATTCCTGAAGAAATATTGGCTCTGTCATTAGGTAAGTTTAAGACTGCTGTTAAAAATCAATTACTTAAAAATGCCTACTATTGCATTAATGACTATTTAACAGATAAAACTCCATGGAAGTAATACATTCAATAAATTGTTAAAAAATATACATCAGTGATTACTTAATGTAAAATAATTTAATTTGTTATAAATATGTGAAAGTGTAGCCCTTCAGGCACGTAGGGACCAATACTGGACTGAGTTTCTTTCGGCGTATTCTTCTCAGCAGTGGTCGTTTCGAAACGCTAGTAGCTTATCGATTTTGCAAATATTAAAAATAATAATATGACGCTCAGAAAGAGATACATGATATCCAAATTTGAATAAAATTCTATTTCATTTCATAGTGATTAGTATCCCTTCAGCTCAACATGATAACATTATTCTGAAGAATGAAGAAATATTATAAAACAACAATATTTAAAACACGCAAGAGTATTACAGTACGTACTGCAACAATTATGACTGACGTTGTTTGTTCGACACGTACAAAATAGCGTAACGTCCATTAGGTTAACCTGTTTTGTCGGCATCTGTGGTACGGCAAGTGCCATTTAACCACAGGTATACACGATATTTTTCAGATTGGCCTGGGTCTTGGATGTTTATCTATACATATATCAACATTATTAGGCAGCAGAATTTATGTTTATTTAGTTTAACACCGGTCAGTGACTCCCGTGGTGACTAATTTTTGCGTTTAGATGTGAACAAGCTTCTTCATACAACAGAGCAGGAGTGAAATACTGCTGAATGTATTTGTTCGGCTAAAACGTTTTCTCAACATTTAATTTTTCGTTTCGTTTGTCGTTTTGATCTCCTCGCCTTGGATTGAGAGCTGACAGTACTGTGGCGCCGTTTTCACGAGCTCCGTCGAACAAAACGGTTATAGTCTCAAAATTGCAGGTGTTCCTGAAACCAGACGAGAAGTTCGAGCACTTGCAGACGTACATCTGCGAGCAGACGAGCGTGGTGGCCGAGTCTCAAATCCTTCTGTACAAAGATGCACTGCTGCTATCCGAGGTGGACGAGAACACGCTTGGTAAACTAATAAATAAACGATCTTTCGTACATTAAAGGACTAAATAGCCAGTTTGGCCGATGCACTGAAAATCTCAAAATCTACCGATACTTCCTAGATATAAAGTTCAAGTAAAGGGAATGCTGAACCTTTTTCTCTTGGTTTTTCTACAATGAAGTCGGGCTGCTTGAACGTTTTTCTATTAGGAATTGATTCGGGACTATCAACCAAACCAACCATCAATCAGCCTTGGGATGAAGAGTATATCGGCGGTATTACGTGTCTGATAAAAAGAAGTTTATGCGTAACAAGGGTAATGTTTATTTTAATCAAATGCATTTAAACTCGTAACCGCGTACCAATCGTCTCGCAAGAGATATTGTAGAGAAGAAAAAGTCTGAAAGCGAACGCTGGACTACGATGCATCACAGTTGAGGATGGAAACGGAAATAAAACTCAGATCAGTGGGTAGTCTCTAATACTTAGGCCTCTGACTATAATTATAGTACTGGTTATCTAAATAGGTAACTTTTTGTTTTAGGTTATTTGACCAACAATGAAAAATTATACCTGTGAGATTATCTCAATGTCGAAGTAAAATTTTCTTGTTACAGGTAAAAATTACCCGGAAACTTCAGCAGAAGAGCCGCTTATGTTGTTCAATAAAAACAACAACAACGTGAGCATGCCTCCTGAACCCGAGATGCCCAAGTTTCCGGTGTTCCCTAACATCGTGTCTGTGGAGAACGACGCCAGCCAGGCCAAGGTTTGCTCTTTATTTATGAACGTTTCATGATTACAGAGGCTCAAAACGTGATCCCTGCGGTACGCCTGTAGTATAATCTTCACAGATTAGTTATTAGATTGGATTATTTTTTTACTTTCTCTATTGTAGATTATCAAAACAAAATCTCGCGAAAGAAACACATAAATTTTAAATTTTTGCAAATATGGAGTCGTGTAAGTGAGAAATAAACATGGTCAATAATGTTGAAGGTCTTCGAGAAATCCTGTCGAAGGAAGGATATTAACTTTGCTGTGTTTGTAAATGGAGGATCGAACGTTGGCGTTATTTTTGAGGATAGCTTATTCGGTGTGCAGACGGCGTGCAGCGTGGGCCACGTGGTGCGGCGGCGCGTGGAGGCGCTGTGTGCGGCGTCGCGGCTGTGCGGCGCCTGCGTGCGGCGCTGGGGCGCGCTGCTGGCCGCGCGCCTGGCCGCCGTGGCCGCGCGCGCGGACGCTCTCCACGCGCACGCCGCCAGACTGCACGATGCGGCCCGGGCGCTGGACCTCGCCGCCACTGCCGCCAGGATGCTGTGTGCGCAGGCGGGCGCGGGTGGCGCGAGCGGCGAGGCGTGGGGCGCGCCGGCGGCGCTGGTGGCGGGCGAGGCGGGGTCGCTGCAGGCGGCGGCGGGCGCCCTTCGCGCGCGCCACGCCGGCGGCGGCGCGCTGCGCGCCGAGTGGGACGCCGCCGCCACGCTGTCGCCCTGCCCCAGCGACCTGCGGCTGCACATCAAGGCCAGGACGCTGGTGGAGAGGTCTTATCTTTTATTGCTCGTTGCCATATACCTACGACATCTGTAACTTACAATATGCATTGCAGTGGTTGCTTCCGAGATGATCGCAATCTCTACCACTTTAATTTATGTTTATATTTGTAATTTGATAAAAAAAAATCATTGAAACAAAATTATATTGTTAGTATATAAACGGGACTTAGTACGAACCTTTTTATTTATGTTTTCGTCGACGTCAGTCTCGTTGCGACCACGATGGATGTAACTCCATTGAAACGTCAACGGAAACAAATAATAAAAAGATTCGTGCTACGTCCCGTTTATATACATAATTATGTGTTTAAAGCGCGAAAGTTTAAAAAAGAAATTCCTATAATTAGCAGTAAACTGAGATGATGATAGTGAATAACTTTGATTGACGAAAAGAAAGTCACGGAAAAACAGGTAGTAATGAGTTCGGTTGCAGGCTGCGCGACTCGTGGCAGCACCTGGTGCGGGACCGCGCCACGCGGTCGCTGACGTACAACGACGAGCAGTTCCACGTGCTGGAGCGCATCACGGTGGCCGAGACGGGCCGGCGCGCGCGCGCGCTGCTGCAGAAGGCCGCGCCGCTGGCGCGCGCGCGCGCAGACGCCATCGCCGACTGGTAGCCCGCCACTTTGTACCACTTTCACAAACGCCTTCGACGTAGTCAACCTGTCCTTAAAAGTGTATACACTGAGCCACGTTTGAATCTGTCATCTGATGCATAAAATATACATATAACTAGCTGTTGCCCGTGGCTCCGCCCGCGTTAATGTCGTTCCCTTGGGAACAGTAGAAATGATAAAAATTCCATACAAACCCCTCCCCCTCTGCTTTTACCCCTTAAGGGGGGAATTTTATACATTTCACCTGCATAGATCTTTTTAATTGTAACCGTGGACTTACTTCCATACTAACCCTACTCCCCTATTTTATCCCTTCAGGCTTACATACATCTTTTTAATTGTTATCATGAACGTCCAGAATTGAGAAAATGTCCATACACACTTAACAATTGTTGCCCCTTAAGGAGGGGATTTTATACATTTCACCTACACAGATGTTTTTAATTGTAATCGAGAACTTACATACCCATTTTTATATTCTAAGTCTAGAAATTGAAAAATTCCATAGAAACTTTACCCCCTATTTACCCCTTCAAGGGAAAATGTTGTCTGGTTCACCTAAACAGATCTTTTTTAATTTTAATTAAGAACTTGTTGTGTACCTACTTTCAAACTTCTAAGTCCAGAAATTAGAAAATTCCATATAAACTTCACCCCCCTTGATTTTCTAAAAATCCTTTCTTAGTGCTCAATTACATCATAAAAAGAATCCCTGTGCCTGTTTCAAGTTTCTGGGCACAGTAGTTTTGGCTGTGCGTTGATATATAAGTCAGGTCTGCCTTTGGCCCGCGACTCCGCCCGCGTATGTGTCGATTTCTCAGGAACAGTAGATTTACCCGGAATACATTAGTTCATGACTTTCAATGAAACACCTTAATATTGAATTTCAATTGAATAACTTCTAAAACGGAAAGTTACATACCGACTTTGCATATCCGTTATACCCCCTTAAGGGATGATTTTTGAGAAAAATATTTTACTCGTATTTCATGCCTTTCAGTAAAGAACCTTCATGCTGAATTTCATTCGACTAACTTCAAAATGGCAACGTTTCATGCTTACTTTGTACCCCTATTATACCCCCTTAAGGGATGATTTTTGAGTAAAATATTTTACTCGTGTTTCATACCTTTCAGTAAAGAACCTTCATGCTGAATTTCATTCGAATAACTTCAAAAACGGCAAAGTTTCATATTAACTTTGCAACCCGTTTTACCCCCTTAGGAGATGAATTTCCAAAACTCCTTTCTCAGTGCTCCCCTACGTTATAAAAGGAACCCCTGTGCAAAATTTAAAGTTTCTAACCCTTATAGTTTAGGCCCTGCGTTGATATGCCAGTCAGTTAGTCAGCTTCTCCTTTTTTATTAGTATGGATTACTATGGATAGGTATAATGCTGTCGTATAATGATGATGAATTGACTTTGGAGTTTATATTTTCTTATGTCACTTATTTTTTTATTGCTATATTTTTGCAGGCAAACTCATGCCTTGAGTTCATTCAAATGACGATAACTTTTTTTTTAATGAACCGATTTTGATGAAACCAACTTTAAATGTTATGCTGAGTTAAAACAAAGCAATTGGTGAAAGTTTGAAGTAAATCGGTTCAGTATTTTCGGAGATAATCGTGATCATACATACAGACAGACAGACAAGAAATTCAAAAAAATTTTTTTGCTTTCTATTATTCTTTTTAAGTGTCCCTCTATCCATTTCAGTCAAAAAATCTAAATGTACAGACAAAATATTTTTACTGTTTTATTATATGTATAGATTAGTCGTTTCTAGTATATATTTATTACGATTTGAGACTTCATAACCGCCGTTAGTGACTTCGGTTCGGGAGTTCCACAAGGATCTTATCTTGGCCCATAATTTTTTTATAGAATTCACAAATTGATTAAAGGTTGACCTGCGAAAATTAGAACTTAAAGTTAACTTTATCTTTTCTATATTTAAGAGCCTTTTGTTATAATATATGTTAATTTATTTAGGTACAAAGTGGCACAGACGGTGTACCTTCAGACGCAGATCTTGGATAAGGACGTGTCTCACACGGAGCTAAAATTGTTAGCTTTAGCGGCGCGTCTGCAAGACGCTGAGCACAGCGCGAGAACAAAGCTCAACGACGCGCTTAAACTGGTAAGTATACTATCAATATTGTAAACATAAGTATTTATTTCTGTATTGTAATATAACCTTTAAATGTTTAATCTTTAATGCAAGGTGTCGGCGACAAAAAGCGGGCCGGTGGCGGCCGAGGAGGCTGGGCGGGCGGCCCCCGGCGGCGTGTCGTGCGGCGGCGCGGGGCTGCGCGCGCTGCTGGCCGCCGCCGACGACGCGGCCGACGCCGCCGCCAACAACGCCGCGCTGCTGGCGCGACTGGCCGCCGCCGCGCACCAGCTGCAGCCCTAGCCCTCCCCGCACGGTGACACTCGAACAATACCTTCTTCTTCTTCCGTCCCTGTTCCCGTTATCTGGGGTCGGGTCTGCTCACTCTACGGCGCCAGGTTGATCTGTCCTGGGTTGTCGGTTTTGGCAATTGGGCTTTCTTAAGGTCTCTTTCGATGTTTGACCACCAGGTCGTTGGCGGACGGCCTCTACCTCTCCTTTGTTCTGGCAAGCTTAATGTGATTTTTACTACATGGTCTGCGTCCCGTCTCATGATATGCCCATACCATCGCAGGCGATTTTCCGACATTTTGTCTGCGATTGGTGCGACTTTAAAGCTCCCCCGTATATATTCATTCCGAATTCTGTCCATCCTGGTCACCCCACCCGCCCAGCGCAACATCTTCATTTCATTTACATGTGCCATCTGTTCATGCGTTTTCTTAACTGTCCAGCATTCGGAACCGTACAGTCAGTAAAGACTCGAACATTACCTACCACCTTTTATCGATTGATGGATCCGTTTGTGATATATTTGGACTCATCGTCGTCGTATCAGCCGCAAGAAGTCCACTGCTAAAATTCTTCAGCAGCACCCATCGGCGGAGTGATGATCCTATGTGACTTCGACGCTCACCACGTTGAGTGGTTGGGATCACTGAGGACCGATTACGTTCGGACAGACTGCATACAACTTTGCTATGACAAATGACGTCAATCAGTTAGTAGGTGGACCTACCAGACTACCTGACATTGAAATACACAACCCTGCTTTGTTGGATCTTCTGCTGACCTCACATCCAACGATTACCAGGCATTCCGTGATGCCCCTCTGGTAACCTCGTTGCCTGATACGTACTATGGTTCCATCCGGTCACACCACGCAATCCCGACCACCTGGTATGCGTCATGTGTGGCATTATAGATCAGCCGATTGAGAAGGATTGCGAGAATTTTATGTATCCTACCATTGGAGACGGTTGTGCTTGTCATCAGAAAATCCTGACATTTGTGCAAAAGCTGTCGCCGAGGCGATACTGCTGGGCATAAAGTGCTACATTCCTAGCTCAGCGGTGTATCGGAGGGTGGTCTCAGCCTTGGTTTCTTGGTTCGTCTTTGCGCGCCGCCCATCTCAAACGTGAAGCCTACGAAGTCTAAGTTGCTACGCGAAATGTTGTTGGCGTTTGATCGTTATACTTCTGATTTAAAGAAACGGTGCAACGCAGCTTCAAGAGCTTATAAGAAACAGATCACTGCAGCAAAGTTTGCGCATACATGCATTAGTGAGAGATTGGTTGGCTATCCCTCCGGAAGTAGAGCTCTCTGGTTTCTTGCTAAGACAGCCCAGGGTAATTTCTGTCGCCCTTCACTTCCATCTTTGCACAATCATCAGGACTCGTTCACTCCGCAAAAGAGAAGACATCGAATTCCACCCCTCGCGAGTATCCCTCAAGCACAGGTGGAAGAGAGCAGAAAGAGACTTGTGTCTGACATTGAGACCTCCCTGGAGCAGGTCTCTGGTTGGGGTAAATTAAACCTAGTTCAATTCAACCCTATTGTTCTGTAATAAAGGTATTCACTGCGCCAGCGCAGATGTTTTATATGTCTACCTACATAGTTTGTATAAAATTGTTGAGCGAAGATGCGCAATGGAGCGCGCGGGGATGGGAGGGCGCGCGGGGGCGGGCGCAGGCGCCGCTCAGCCGCCGGCCTGTCATACAGTAGTGATGTGCCAACTCGGAAAAAACAAAACTCGATTTAACCCGAGTTAAAATATACGTAACTCGAGTTGAACTCGAGTTAAGTAACTCGAGTTAACTGGATGGACAAGTAAATGTTTTTTTGAGTTTTTTCCAAATTATTTCTCCTCAGCTTGGCTTATCTACTTAAAAATTGGAACAGACAAATTATGTTTTTATTTGTCTCTATTCTTTATTTTTTTATATTATTTATTTATAATGTATTGGGAGAGTTCTACCTACTAACTAAAGAAACAAAAAAGTTATTGTTTGAAATCGAATCATTTATTTAAGTATTTTTGGCTTGAATTTTAATTAAAAATTATATTTACTATCAATTAAACTATGAAATGATATAGCAATCTTAAAAATAAAATCAGACTAACATTATGATGCAAGTATGTACATAGGTACATTTACAGGCTTATTATTGTTTTATAATCAGTAATCACAATATTTTCAAGAAAATAAGATAATTAGTGTCACATAGAATATTTTTTCCTTAGTTAAATTATATGCTTATATTTTTGTCTTAAATATATCATAATAGGTACTAGTTACTATAAAGGAAAATGACAAATTATTTTAAAACAAAAAGAAAAATATTTTCCCGGCAATTACAAAACTCGAGTTAGAGAGAATTCAACTCGAGTTGATTCGAGTTACGCCTAACTCGAGTTGACTCGAGTTAGGTACTCGAGTTAACCATCACTATCATACAGTCGTTGAGAATCTCGCTCAGATACAGGCGTATCGCGCATTGCGGGCTGTTGGGTCCGCCATTTTGCGTTCCGATTCATTCGCGTCGTGGTGGCGGGATGATAATTATTAGTTTGTTAAATGCCCTTGTTGGGATGATCTATTGTTTGTGAGGCCTAGGGCCATAGATTAAGTACTATAGATACGTAAAGCGGTGGTTTTGACAAGTCTGCGTGTTTTCCACTAA
Source organism: Elegia similella (assembly GCA_947532085.1). Classification (NCBI taxonomy): domain Eukaryota; kingdom Metazoa; phylum Arthropoda; class Insecta; order Lepidoptera; family Pyralidae; genus Elegia; species Elegia similella. The sequence goes on from OX383942.1 coordinate 730,746, forward strand.
GAAGACCCCATTTAACATTACACCGAAGTTCCAAGACACCCCCCCTACCATTTCTAAGAGTATTGGGATCCTTGGCGTCGATATTAAGAAGGAGGTCCAATTCCGGCGTATAGTATTTAACCGTTTATACTATGGGGAGTGTTCTGAAGAACTTTTTGACTTGGTGCCACCGTCACCTTTCTACCATCGCACCGCTTGTCACAGGAGTAAAGTCCATCCCCACATCCTTGACACTTGGGTCTCCAAAAATGTCAGAGCGTCACGTGTTTTTTTTCCTCGTACAGCAGGATTGTGGAATGGATTCCCTCCCGAGGTTTTCCCTGTGTGCTTTGACTTGGGGTCCTTCAAAAGGCGTGTTTACAGATATCTAAAGAGTCGGCAACGCATTAGCACCTCCTCTGGTGTTGCAGATGTCCATGGGCGATGGTGACTACTTTCCATCAGGTCAAACGAGCAGACGAGCCGTCTGCTCGTTTGCCGTCAAATATAAATAAAAAAGATAGGCCCCAAAGATTTCCAAATTCACCGGTTGGAAGCGACCTGCATACAGCGTTTCCTTGCGACCTTGGTCAGGTCGTCCGACCACCGTTCGGGTTAGTGGATGTCGATGCGGTTGCCGGTACGTAGTCACTGGTCCTTAACCTTTTTGCCCCATCAGCCATCACTTCTACGCGCTTTGTGCCCCGCCCACTGTCACTTCAAAGAACTAAAAACTGAACGCTGCCTAGCAGATATTTAGACTCTAAGTGCTAATTTATGGATTCTTTTAAAATTCAGAGCAGTAACATATATTATAACGAAATTGAAAGAAAAACTGGCTAAGTAAGGTTTATAAGTCAAACTGTCTTAGTCAATCAAATTATAAAATGAAATTTTTTAAAACTGCGCGCCTCTTTCCTTTCATGTGAGAACTGACCCTCAGCCGTAATACTCCTGATACTTAGACTTTCAGTCATACCCTACAACTATATCACGAAATACTAATGCATATGTCCATACTAAGTGGTGCTGGTGTTGGCAGATGCCACGAAAATAGAGTCAAGTGGGGTTTCTCAAAAAATGCGAGTGCCACTGTGGTGCTATCCAATCTATGAGCCACCTCTTGGTGTGCCCAGAAAGCCCAATTTCTTGCTCTCAGCAAGATCTGAATGAGGCAAACGAGCGGGCAATTGCGGTGGCAATGCACTGGTCGAAACATATTTAATTAAACGCAAAGCCATTTTACGACTCGAAAGAAGAAGAAGAATACTAAGTGCATTAATGATTGTTTCAGATTCAGCGTCAATCTCGTCTACCTCGAGCTCGTCGTCGTCCCCGGCCTCGGCCGTCACTGTGAGTCACGAGGGGGGGGAGCGCGCCACGTGTTCGGTCGGGTAACTCCTGCTGGGAAACGACGATTGCCAATCTTTACTACAGTGATGCGGAACTAGGGACCGCCTTATTATAAAACGAGGAATAACCTTAGTACCTGGTTTAAACCATTATCCGGCCAAAATAAGACGACACATCATTTTGACGGTTGCTCAACTGTCACCGTCATTATGTTTTGGTCGGATAATAGTTTAGTCTAGGCACAAAAGATAGTCCGCGTTTTATAATAAGACTGTATAGGTAATTTTATATTGGAATAATATAATTGCTATGCCCTTGTGTATCAAATACGACCTGATCTGACGAATATTCTTAATTCCGAATCTACTTACTTTTGGCAAAACATCGAAAAGATGCCCTTAAATGAGTGTAATAACTTTCTATCTCAAATTCAAAAAGGTTCGGAACATATCAGATATAAAAATGTCGGCATAAACAACTCTAGATCTGTAAGGGGCACACTACAGCACGCCGGACAGACAGAGCGACATCTTGTTTTATTAAATTTCTACACGCCGAGTGTGATACGATTTCAAACCCCCCCGTTTTTGTACCACATTAAAACAATATTATTTGCTTAAAAAAAAATTCATTACACTGGGTAAACAAAGTATCAAAATTATGATCTTATCTTGGTATTAATATATCATTCCATGTTGCGATCTCACGACCTAAACCAGTTCCTATGTTTTGCGAAGATGATTGTTTTTTGTGTAAGTGGCCAACACTGATGTCAGATTTATCAAGCTGCCTAGAGACATCTGACATACTTTAAACACTGCCATCAATAATAACAGCTGAGACCAACAGCTTAACGGGCTTTTCAAAGCACGGAGAAATTCGAGACATTTTTATGGCAGTTGCGGTCACCCATCCCAGTAAGAATCGCGCAGGGGGCTGCTTAGCATGCGTAAACTCTAATGATGCTCACGTCCACTAGCCCTAGCTCACGAAGATGAAGTCGAAGACGATCGAAGTGCAATACTGTGTTCTAGAAGTATTTTCTACCGAGTAATTATATTAGTTTGCAATGTGACTCATTTGTAGTTAAGCTAGTAATTCATTACATGACACTAGGTAGGTGTTTCACTAGAGGTTGGTAGCTCATGTTGCCAACATTGATTTCTAGTATGTCATTCCGTCCAGCCGGCCTATTTGCTTAGTGTACAACGTTTTGTACATAGAATACTACATAGAACGGTAGTGACGTCATCGATTTTGTAATGTATCAGTTCCTATTTAATCTGCCACATAGTACGCCATTACCGCTCTACGTGCGGTTGAGGTTACGTAGAGGCAATAAAATAAGTATTTTAATTGTAAATAAAATGTAATGTTAATTGTATAAGTAATTTTATGCACATAAAATAATACATTCCAAATGTATAATGAAATGTTTCTTATTTACATGTAGTTTCATTTGGTATCGATAACACGTAAAGATAATACATCCAGAAAGAAAAAAATACATCATATTGTTTATGACTGCACAGCCAGTTTCTTATGCCTTGGTTTCTGCCATCGCGGTGCCGTTCTCCGAGCAGGATAGACCTATATACGCAAAAGAAAATACCTTACACATTCCTTAATCACGTACTAGCTTTCGTCCGCGGCTCCGCCCGCGTATATGTCGATTCCTCGGGAATAGTACTTTTTCCCGATATAAAAGGAAGCCTATGTCCTTCTCCGTACTCGTATGCACAATTTCGTGATGATCGGTTCAGTAGTACGGCGTGAAAGCGTAATAAACAAGCTCACTTTCACATTTATAATATTATTATTATATTATATATCACGTATATGAGTCTATTCTGCTCGGAATGCGGCAACACAATGTTAGAAACCATACAAAGGCCAAGGCATTAGCCGCAGCGTGCTAAGCGCTAGTATGGAATGTCTTAACGCCAATTGGTCACATCCACACACACGAGATCTTGTACTTCTGAACCGTGCAACAATTAATTAACTAGCCATTATCAGGTAGTTTGTTCTGATGTCTTAAAACTAATTATGAAGCAGACAACTGGCGCAAAATCAAAGCATTCTGTACATAATTTCATAAAAATACAGAGATCACTTCATGTCGAGTTAATTGTATAGCGCCATCTGTAGAAGCGGAGAGGTGGCTCTCTAAACTGTAACATGACTATTTATTGTGCATCAGGCCGATAGTAATTGATCTTTCTTTAAAAAAAAACAGCTTTTCGTATCGGAGGCGACTAAGTATTGATATTTAACCCTTTGACCGCGAACGTTGGATAAATGAGTGTGCGAAAGCGCTCTTTGAGCTAGTTGAACCCTCACCATTCCTCCGTCGGACTACGAGCCGCAGACATAAATTTCACCCTTTTATCGTTGGAATACCAAAGAGTCGAACTAAACGCTTTGACAGCTCCTTTTTTGGTTCGAGTAGCTAAGGTGTGAAATGAACTGCCTGCGTCTATATTCCCAGACAAGTACAGTCCCGGGTCATTCAAAAGTAGAATAAATGGGTATCTCTTGCATAGGCATGTAACATCCTCGTCTTCATCGTCACTTACCATCAGGTGAGGTGGGAGACAAATGCCTAATCTAATATGTAGTAAAAAAAAAACCGCCATACATTTTCTATAAAAATGTTTGTCGGATTTATCCGACGTTCGCGGTCAAAGAGTTAATAGATTCCTGAGGGCGCTGTAGTATTTCTTAGGACGCAACTTGTTGTGACGGTGTAAGACATGTCGCTTTGACTCTGTACCAATAGGCTAGTTTCCTGGATCGTAATAATAACATAACAATTAGTCCGTCAGTTAGATAATCAAAAAATATTGGACAAGTATTTTTTCTTTTGTCAAATAAACAATAAATTATAAAGATAAAGCGCGTCAAAGTTCAGGAGTGGGGGCTCGTGACGTCAAAGTTTGCTAAAAATTGTAGCAAACTATGACGTCACACGGAACTTCAAAGGGCTATATCTTTATCATTTTTTGTTTAATCGACAAAAGAAAAAATACGTTTCCAATATTTTTTGAATATCTAACTGACGGACTAATTATATTTTTTTAGGAAACTAGCCTATTGGAGTCGAACCTCACAATTCATTAAACTTAAATTATAAACATAACAAATCAGATTCGTAATAAATTCTCTTGATTGCAGCACACAATTAAGTTTTTAATAGCTGTCAAAATAAGCTTGGTACATAATGTACTCTTTACTGCAATGAAAAAACAAATAAATTTGTACAATTGCGATACAAACATTGTACTAATATTGACATTTTAAACCAGACGATATCAATAAAGACATCGTATATGAGCTAACTCAAGGCATTAAGCGCGGTCAGCGAAAGTGTTAACCCTTTCAACACCGTGGACACCGCGTCCATCGGAAACTGCCTTGGAACGCCAACGAATTCTGAAGTTGTCCTAATTAGTGTGACAATCAAAGTGATCGCGGCGTAATAGGCACACATCAGTTTTTTTTTGTGGCATTCAAAGGTTTAATCCCAGTCTGATGAAGTCTATCCATTGAAATACAAGATATACAGACACAGTACCACGTCTTTATGTGTTAGTGACCGAGCGAGCGCGAAGCATCTGTTACAGCATGGCCAATTCTTCTATAATTTGCATTTCTCAACATACTAATGGACCTAAGCGCCATTTTTTACTTTTACACTGCGCACAAATTTTTACTTTTACTTTACTTTAAAATACAAAATACGCGCGAAATCATAAAACGAATTCGTTAGATATTGTCTAATGTAAAAGTGAACACATCCAGTGCATTTACGCTCACATACAAAGTGTGGTGACATACGTAAAACACAAATCTTCGCCATCGTTTTTTCAAAAAGTCTTGTCTAATTATTCAACTGCTAGATAAGAAAATGCGAGGTGCCATCTCATACAAATGGCGCGCATGCCAACATACTTTAACATTACAACAAAATCGCCGCGCGCACAAGGGTAAAGTATTGCGATAAACATTATCCTCTCACACACTGAAATAAAATAATCATAATTGGTGGGGAGCGTTCATGTTTCAGCATGTAACATAACCAACGCCGTTCCCGTGAAGGAGTGACTCAGTCCGTCAAAATGAACAACTTTTCCTATGGCAACAAAGCATCCGGGCCGGCCGAACACTTTTGTAAAAAGTAAATTTTTTTGAGTTCCCAGCATTGGTCCCATAGGAAAAGTTGTTAATTTTGACGGGCTGAGTCATCCCTTCACGGGTAGGTCGTTGATTAAGTAACACGCTGTATAAGACGATGCCCACCGTCCTGTTCGCGTATGTCCCAATATGTACAAGTGGTGTAGGTGTGGTCCGTGGCTACGAGTAGCCCTTGCCGCGGCTGCGGTCCAGCATCTTGTACTCGCGGTGCGCCGCCTGCACCGTCTTGAACGTGTCCAGCAGCGCCGCGAAGTCTATCGGCGGGGGCGGCGCCGGGCTAAGGGGAAATTCATATATTCATTATAGCCGTTAGATAGCGCGCTCGGTATGTACCTATTTTTCTGCTTCTGCGCTACGCTTTGCTTAGACAGAGTGTAAGATGGTCGCGCCCTAAATGCTTTGTGTTTTATGAGATCATTCCCGCGATTCCGTCCGCGTAAATTATATCCTATGTTACCTGCCTATAATTTAGTTTTATATAGGGTGATAGAATTATTAAACCGGGACCATAACTATATAAACTATAAAATCTTATCTCTTTATAATATGAAGATAGGAACGGTACATTTTATTTATGTCCTCTAAAGTCTGACACGAACTTGCTCTTTAGAGCAGTATACCCACTAAATTCTAGCAAGAATTGCAACATAAGTCTTTCTCTTTATAAATACAAAACGCATATCTGATCGGGTCACACGCACCAGTAATAAGAATATGTTTATTAGAACGTTGTCAGGCTTTACCCTAAGTGCAGAGGCAAGAAGTTACATAAAAACTTAAGGCTTATTTCAGAGCGACGCGTTGACAGCGCCGTCCAGACGCGCGCGCTTGCAATTACCCTAGATGGTATACTACCTTTTGTAATTACGCAGTTGAAATGCGTCGCTCGGGAAACGCGCGCCGCCGGCTCGCCGGCTGCCGAAGCGCACCCTCAATAATCAGTTTGCACGTCGCTGTTCCAGCAAACTCTGTTATTATTATATGTGTCCCAAAGATGACGACTATACCCAACTGTAAATTGCAACGTAACGCGATACTAAAACTCGTTTCACAGCGGCCGGTCTAGCGGGCGCGGTTGAAACGCGCTGGTCAACGTCGCATCTCGCCGGGGCGCGGCGTCATTGTGAAATCAGCCTCAGCGTTTATTGAGTAGTGATGTGGTACCCCTTGTCGACGTCAGGCCCCCGCGCGAGGTCTGGCGCGCAGTGCAGGCGCGCCCTGAGCGTGTGGAAGGCCTGGCTCTGCGGCAGCAGCATGAGCAGCCCGAACAGCGCCGCTCGCAGCGCCGAGCTCTGCGCGCCCAGCAGCTCCAGCCGCATGTCTGCACACACGTGGAAAAACATTTCACGCACATTATTCATAACAACATACTATCACGTCTTTTCCCCTCGCGGGGTAGACAGAGCCCAGGTCTTAAAGACTTCAAAGCCACGTTTAGCATGTTGATTGTTGGTTGGCAATTCGAAACATTGGGGTACATAATTATCATAGTACAGTATGGTAAGAACGAGCATTTTTATTACTCAATATAATACACGCTCATTTTTACAATTTATTGATGAAAAATAAGAAAAAAGTTAAAACATACTTGAAAACTTTCGCACTGCATATTTACTAAATGCATTAACGTGTGTTCGCGGTTTTCTTCAGACGTTTCAACCAGGTTGCACCGGCCCTTGGTCACTGGATGACGTCTGTAGAAAAACGGTATGTTCGCGCTAATTCCCGTTAATGCATTTAGTTAATAAAAACATGCCAACATATTAACTAATTATAATTAACGAATTCTCTCTAGTAACTTCTCACTCAAGCCCTTCCTTCTTCGGACTTAATATACTTTGCTTTGCTTTTCGTATATGTAAGTTCGTATATAACCAACACTGGTGTCATATTTTTCAAGCTGCCTAAACCAAACTGACTTCTGACATAGGTTAACGACCATCTAGTGATGACAGCCGAGAGTTAATCTAAATTTACTCTTCTATCATAATCAAGGCGGTAAGGGACATCCATTGACATTAACCATTAACAATGAAGTCATAAATGAAGTAGATGATGCCGCATTTTTGGGCATAACCATAGACAAATGTTGCAGATGGAAACAACATGTAGATAAAATATGCACAAAATTGAATCGGTTTGCTTACGCCTTTTGGCGCCTGACTAAAATCAGCGACCAAAAACTTGCTTTTCAAGCATATCATGACTATGTAGAGTCTAATTTGAGATATGGCATCGTGTTGTGGGGAAATTGTGTTGAGTTAAATAGACTTTTTATTACGCAGAAAAAATGCATAAGAGCTATGTGCAATGTTCCTCCTTGCACCAGTTGTAAATCTTTATTTATAAATTGAAGTTGTTAACTCTTCCATGCATTTATATATACGAGTCATGTATTTTTGTAAAAAATAATTTGAATTTATATAAAAGGCAGGGAGATTATACAAACTACAGGTCTAGACGACCAAACCGACTTTTGTTACCAAATAGCAAAACAACAATTTGCTCCAGAAATTGCGGTTTCATGAGTGTAAAAACTACAACCGTCTACCTGAACTGATCAAGTGTCTCTCTTATAATTTGTTTAAAAATAAACTGTATGTATGGTTGGCTGAGAAAGCATTTTATAAAATAAATGAATTTTTAGAATAATATATAATTTACAATAATTTATAAAAGTTTGGAATGCCGTATTTATTTATCAATTCAAATTAATTTTCTTGTTATCCTGATATTATATACTAATAATAATAATTGAAATTTATTTATAAATTCTCTCACATTGACTAGACTCGTCCAAGACTAGACTAGATGTTGTGTATTATGTAATATTTATGATTAAATAGCTATGTATTCAAATTTTGCATGCTGGAAACGGCTAAGTGTAACTACGCTTAAGGGAAATAAATCATTTCATTTCATTTCTAGCTTCTCAGCAATCCTCACGATGAGGCGAGAGTTACATCCCCAGGCCTGACCGCCATGGGTGGTGGTAACTGGGTCCGCCCTGCCCACCGGCCTGCCCTTAACTCTTTGATGGACACGGGCCGACTATAGCCGTTATAACAATAAAACCCCTATTGTGACTCATTTACTGTCTATCAAAGTGTTAAGAGGGATTTAGCCACTCTTTTCATGCTTGGCAAGCGGGTTGGAGGACACGTGAGCAACCTGAATTTCAATGCAGTGAAAATATCAGGAACCCGCATTGCAAAAAAACTCAACACTTGAATTGAGAAGTGATAAATGATGAAAACATAAATAATACTTACATGCAAATATAGGAGATTCTATAAGCTGAACGAGTTTGTCCACCTCCGTCAGAAAGTCCACTGTAATCTCCAAGTCACCGCTGTCACTTGAGTTAAGAAGCCATCGAAAATAATCATTGATAATTATAAACATAAGACACTATGGAAACTAAATCTTACAGTGAAATTTCGCAGTGTAGTCTCAGTCTTGAAGAAGACTCCCATGTGTTTCTCAGTATTTTTTGCGAAAAACATTTCTAAGTTGTTTGAAGTTCTACTAATTATGTAGTGTGTATCTTTAAAAACGTAAGTAATATACAATAAGCTTAAGTATTAAAGATTTTAAACCACACGAAGCAGCGACCAGAAGCCAAAGTAAAATAAAAATTCTCCAATTGAAAACGTTTACAGATATGATGGCACTGAACAGCTGCCTGCGTCATTCTAGCAACATCAGTTCATTCGTACATACATAGAATCACGTGTTTATCCCTTGCGAAGTAGACAGAGCCTAGGTCTATAAAACCTGAAGGCCACATTTAGTATGTTGGTGGGCATTAGGTGGAAAACGGAATCTATCATTCGTACTTTAAAATCGACTAAATTGTCGACCCCTCGTTATTATTTCAACTGAGGAGAGGTGTGCATTACTCCAGCCGAAAAATACCAGCTACCCGCAAACAAATATTAATACAGTGGCGAGCACGTACCGGCATCCGCAGCGTCGGACCCCCACCGACCAATTGGTCGCTCTACCTGACCAAGATCGCAGGATGTAAGCTCCTTCCAACCGGTCATACTGGAAATCTTTGTGGCAGCCCTATGTCTAACACGGATATAGACTTCTCGCAGCTGAGATAGTAATATATCTCAGTGGCGCAGCGGTCAACACGCCAGCCTGCGACTCGAGAGTGCCCGGGTTCGATCCCTGGCCAGGTCAAGATGGAAAATGATCTTTTTCAGATTGGCCTGGGTCTTGGATGTGTATCTATATATGTATTTGTTATAAAATATAGCATCGTTGAGTTAGTATCCCATAACACAAGTCTCTAACTTACTTTGGGGCTAGCTCAATCTGTGTGATTTGTCCGTATATACTTATAGTGATGATGATATAAAGGATACAAGGTAGAGATGAGCTGGTTGCAGTGGCTGTAGTTGTGTGTGAGCAGACACAGCGCCAGCAGCGAGACGGGGCTGTGGCACCAGCACTCGTACAGCACGACGAACAACGCGTGCGTCGCCTGGAATATGGCATTACTTTTTTGTTGCTTTTGATGCGCGATCACGCGATAGCACTCTCATAAAATAACTGAAGTTGGCATTTCTTAAGGTACGAATAAATAAGTATACTTTTAATTAGAAAATGGTATGTTTCGTTTATGCAAACGCCTGTTTGCCTTTTTTAATAAATTCTACTCTCAAAGTCCTACTGGCAGAGATTTCTTTAGAAATAATTAGTGTTTTTTTTACAGAGTTTTATTGTAAATGGTTTTTCTTATATACTTATTGTTGTGTGCGTAACTTTTTAAACAAACAAATTAAGTTACTTAAACAAATCCTTACTAATACTATAAATGCGAAAGTGAGTTTGTTTGTTTGTTTGTTACGCTTTCACGCCGTAACTACTGAACCGATCCTCATGAAATTTTGCATACAAGTTCTCTGGAGTACGGAGAAGGACATAGGCTACCTTTTATCCCGGGAAAAAGTACTCCCGAGGGATTGAAATTGACGCGGGCGGAGCCGCGGGCGAAAGCTAGTCAATTATAAAGTATTCATAAATACAAAAATATATATTACCATAAGATATCCCTTAAAATTTACAGTAACTTTTATAATGAAGCCATTGCCATAAACGCAACATTTAACAAGCTGCCGAACACACTTCTGATATCACCCGTAAACACGCGACATGTGTGACCACTGACCACACATCAGCCTGGTTTTATCAAGACGGTATGATGGGCTTACCCAAATAATATGATTGCAACGTTTATATCTCAAGGGTTTTTGGACTATTAAGGTAATTTTTTCACTGATGTGTCTATTTTCACGTCGAAAAAACAATATGCATGTTCTCGATTGGACGATCGTAGAATACATGACGGGGCTGTGACAGTGTGTCGTACCGGCTTGTCAAAGTTCCTGAGAGACAGCCTGAGGTCGTGCAGCTCCGCGGCGGTGAGCAGGATGCAGCTGAGCACGTCCACCATGGTGCCGACGAACCGCAGCGAGCGCTCCTGCGGCAGAAGCCGCGCCAGTGCACTGTACACAGCCTCGGCGTTCAGCAACACGCACAACTGCCTGGAACGATCATACTATTTTCATCTCCTATTTAAAAAGCGCGGTGTGCCACCGTATTCAGGGTCTAAAATACGTTTTTAATACGAATGCACTAAAAAACTTTTTTTAATTCACAATTCAAACTAATTTTCCTGGCAGGGTCGCCATGTACTATTGGGAGCTGAAGGAGACAAGTTATATATAATAATTAGTAATTTGAATATAAGGAAATTAGTATAATTTAAACTGTGAATTGACGTAAAATATGCCCGAAAAGACATACTTTTTGAATAAAGCCTTGACTCTTGAAACAAGGTACTTAAGTTTATAAAGAAACATATTTCTCCTTCTATCTCATCTAAGATTTTGCAAGACATGAGACACAATAAGGACACAATGTCAAAGCAATTGATACGATTCCAAATTTAAAAATAAAATAAAAAAGAACCGGCTAGGTGCGGATCGGATTCGTGCGTAGGTTTCCGTACCATTATCTATAATAAATAAATATATACGGACAAATCACACAGATTGAGCTAGTCCCAAAGTAAGTTCTAGACTTCTGTTATGGGATACTAACTCAACGATACTATATTTTATAACAAATACATATATAGATACACATCCAAGACCCAGGTCAATCTGAAAAAGATCATTTTCCATCTTGACCTGGCCGGGACGAACCCGGTCACTCCGTGTCGCAGGCTGGCGTGTTGACCGCTGCGCCACGGAGCTAGTCAACTCTCTATCTATAAAAACGGCATAAAATCACGTCTATTCTATGGGAGCCCCCTTAAATATTTATTTTATTGTTTTCTTAGTATTTGTTGGAATAGCGGCAACATAAATACATCATCTGCAAAAATATCAACAGTAACTATCACAGTTCATGAGAGCCTACCTGGTGGCAGACGGACAGAGGAGCCATATTAATAGTAACCCGTTGTTACCCTTTGGGTAGGGAGCCGTAAAAATTAATAGAGACCTGATGATGAAGGCACCGCGGTCCTCCAGCAGGTTTTCATCCGCCGCCAGTAGCCGCAGCAGCGCCTGCAGGAACCGGTGGTAGTACGGACTGGCTTCCAGCTCGTCTGCACACAACACAATATTATATATTGATACAGGAGAATACAACACTCTTCTCACAGAATATCGACGTTTGAGTAGAAGTTTTACTGCACCGAACGAAGCATATACTGCGTTCGGTATATAATTCATAAAAGCATATACTTCGTTCGGTGAGTGAGAGAGCTAGAGGCCCATGCTTTCCCCCCATTTCCTTTTCCCATTTACTCCCCCAACTATCTGAGTTACACCCTGGTGCTACAGTTGTCCATGAGCAGCGCTGATCGCTTACCATCAGGTGACTCGCTTGCTCGTTTGCCGTCATATAATATTAAAAAAAATAGGCTGGGCGGCATTTAATAGGCTGGACGACATATTCAAATCACGCGACACTCCACAATGCTTGAAGACCCGCTTATACAACCAATATGTCTATGGTGCTGAGACATGAACTCTCACGAAGGTAACCGTGTACAAATTTGACTTATAACTTTTTTAAGTCGACAACGTACTTAACTACAGGATATCGGAATAACGATCATGAACCTTAAATAGATCTGGGCAGGACACCTGGCCAGACAGAGTGATGGCAGATGGAACAAGGACTTAACCGAATGGCCTAGAACCGGGGAAAGAAGCGTCGGACGTCTTCCGATGAGATGGGTTGATGATATAGTCAAGGACCGAGACGAATAAAACGGCTGGAGTGTAATTGACCAGACCAAGGCCCACATGCGTCTGTAGTGCCTAAAGTGATCAATATGAGTAGTGAACAGTTTGGTCAAGACATTGCAGGCTTCCATTGTCTGATAATAAAGATGATTCCGTGCTTCGGAAGGCACGTTAAGCCGTTGGTCCCAGCTGCCATCTGGAATTCGTTAAAGGAACCACGTCAGAGGCCGAGAGGCGGTTTCGAAGAACTATGACACCAGGGTGTGCATGGTCGCTTGACCGTGTCACCTACTTGAAATGATGATGAGTGAACAGTGATTAATTTCTGCGACGCAGCAACAAACCAGGATTATGAGCGCTTTGCGTATTGGATATTCAACGTGTTGGAAGACCAGTCAAATGTAATTGTTGGGATTTCATAATGAATAAATGCCCACCGGAGCATTTGGCGGTTTACTCCAAATCCCGAACCCTCACCACGTAATATACAAATACAAAAAGGTTACTCCACAAGTTATAACAAATTTTGTACAATTTAAATACACAAATGAACTTAAATTAAGAACTTGTGGGAGCACTGGAGACACCAAACTAAGCCGAAGCCTGTATCTTGAGACACCAGGTCCCTCTCACATACAAATGTTTCAATAAAAGCGGAATGTATTAGGCACCCGTGTTGCAGGAGCAGATCTCGGCCAGCACGGCCAGCGCGCGCCGGACCACGTCATCGGAGCTGTCCGTGAGACTGCCCACCAGGCTCACGAACACAGCGTCTGTCTGCACGAACATCTGCAAACAAACTTTATTGTTGAAATTAAATAGAATTTTATTCTAATTTGCCTCCGTGGTCCAGTGGTTAAGGCATTTGCCTGTAGAACCGGGGATCGTGGGTTCGATTCCCACGGGAAGCATACTTTGTTTAGTTGCTTTCATTTTGGTTAGGACATTGCAGGCTTGAATCACCTGATTGTCTGATAATAAAGATGATTCTGTGCTTCGGAAGGCACATTAAGCCAGTGGTCCCGGCTGCCATCTGGTAGTCGTTAAAGGAACCACAAGAGGCGGTTCCGAAGAACTCTGACACCAGGGTGTGCATGGTCGATTGACCGTGACACCTACCCGAAATGATGATTTAAATTTGGATATCATGTATCTCTTTTTGAACGTCTTATTATCATTTTTAATAATATTTAGACAGCTCCGTGGCGCAGTGGTTAACACGCCAGCCTGCGACACGGAGAACCCGGGTGCGATCCCCGAAGAGCGAAATAGTCTAAGGGAGTTTCTGTTATATTCTAAGAACTATTGTTCTCTATTTTAAGTGAAATAAATATCATCATCATTATAACTATACAGAGGCCATACCTCTGCCGGGGGCTTGAGGTATTAATACAGGCTGTAGTTCAATGATGCCACTTCAGTATGAACCGACGACTGGTGAAGCATGGTGGTCAGTTACTCCACCATAGCATCTAACTCCATCTTCCCCGCTCGCCCGCAATTCTAGCCCCTCGTTGGGTTGGGTCTCTGAGGACGCCAATAGCTTGCCGAGCTACCAATTCAGTATTATACCTCTGCCGACAGCTTGTTGTATAGAGGCAGGATCCAGTCCAACACTACCAATTCAGTATTAATCGACGCCTGGTGAAGCATGGTCGTCATTAACTCTACCATAGCATCTAACTCCATCTTCCCCGCCCGCACTCCTAGCCCTCGTAGGGCGGGGTCTCTGAGGACTACATACCTCTGCCGGCAGCTTGTTGTACAGATGCAGGATCCAGTCCAGTGCCGCCACTTTGGTGTGAACGGACGCGTGGTGCAGCATGTTGGTCAGCACCTCCACCACGGCGTCCAGCTGCAGCTTGCCCTCCCCCTCCCCCTCCCGGTCCCCTCCCTCCCCCTCCCCCTCCCGGCCGTCGGGGGGCGCCGCGGGGCTCTCTGCCGGCGACACCACCAGCTTGGTGAGCTGAAAGTTCACTGTGGCCGCTGTTTCGCGGATGCCTGACAGATCAGCTAAGGATTCAAGTTTGAACTTTTTTGTTATAGTAATTTATTTTGTGTATGTGTTAATTATGTAAACGAAATATTTTTTTGGTATTTATTACTAGTATATCTGGTTTCAGAACAAGGAATTTTAGGAATCGATGTTTAAAATCGATATAATGTTTGGCTGTATGCGAGTCGTACGCCAATAAATGGCTGTTAAAAAAAAGTGTGTGGGTAATTCGTAGAAATATTTTTTAATGAAATATGCACTTTTTACTGTTTTTAAGGACATATTTTTTTTTTTTACTTTCTTTCTTTGACACCCCAGACAAATATGTAAACCATCACTATTGTAGCATCTCGAAAGGCGATAAGCTCGATTGAATAAATGATCAGAGGTTGTTGCTTTGTATCTGGCTTTGTATGTGGACGACACGTTAACCCAGATGCCTTAACACATATCCTTTCAGGTCACCTGTAGTATTTGTAATATAATGTTTATTACATTACATGGAAATACAAGGGTAGGCTTTTGTCCAATACTGGGACATAACATCTTTAGGCTAGGAAAACAAACGACAGTGTGGAGTGATTCCCTAGCAATCTCACTAGACAAAGGATACTCTTCCTCGGCTCGTCGGAGTAGGCCAGGCACGGCAGCACGGCGCACAGGATGCCCGACGCGTACGGCAGCATGGCCGGCCCCGCCAGCTCCACGAACTCCTTCAGCCACGTGATGGCCGTCAGCTGACAAACATCACTACGTAGTATCAAACAAACTCGCTTCCCGCTGTCTGTCTGTCCCTATCTATGCTTACATCTTTAAAACTACGCAACGGATTTTGATGCGGTTTTTTTATTTAAGATTCAAGAGGAAGGTTTATATATCGTTCATTGCATCCGTACAAAGCCGGGATCGGGGTCGCTAGTATTCGATAATTATCATTAAGAGGTGACTGGTTAGCCGCGCGATCTTGGCGATGGACATATTACCGAGTAATTGCGGTTGCACCTACATCAAACGGGCGTACGCGGGCGAAATGAGACAACGATTTCAGGGCATTATTCAACGCGCCTGCCTTCCAGTGGGAAATAAGGTATATGAGTAACCAAACTACGTACGCAAGTGAAAATATTGGAATCCTCTTCCCTCTCACATGCGGCAGACATGTCCCGCCCAGTCCCACTTAAGCTTTACTGATTTCACACCTATGCACATCCTTTATTTGGATACGCGTTAACTGTCAGCGCCGACTAACTTTAACTTTTAGTTTGATTTTTACAAGATATTCAAGGTATCTGGACCACTAATGCCGGAATACTCAACGCCATCTCAAGAGCATTTTAACTAAGAACGTTCTCAAATCTCGTTCTGAAAACCTATCCATAGTTAGACAAAATAAAATTATTAATTTAAAGGCAAAGATAAAAATAACTACCGCAGAAATTAAGTTTTAAACCCAATCACACTGAATTCAGTAACCGCTGTAGAGATATCTCATACCGTGTCTAACGTACTGCGGCGTCCCTCTCGTCACTTACTGAATTCAGTGAGGTGTGATTGAGCTTTTTCTACTTAAATTATGTAATGTAATCAATCACCTTAAATCTACCGTACTACAAACAGGAGGTCTTCTCGATAAATATAAAATTACAATCACGTACTTACCTGAAGTAGTTCTTCTGGCGACTGTGCATGTGTGATCAGGATGTTGATCATGGCCTGGAAGTCCACACGAGAGGGGTCTTTCTTTATGCTCCGTAGAAATTCACTGAGCTGCACGTCACACCTGAGGGAAAGGTAAAATTAAACAAATTACTAGTATAGATTGTCTCATACCGTGTCAAAGCCAGGGGGTGCCATTCGCAACTGCTTGACCGGTGGTTGCAGGGTGATGATGCAATGACTACGGGTACGCGCGCCCGGCTCCCCGAGCTGCTGCTTACTCATCCCTGATTCATCCGAGTGAGTAGTATCCCAAAGACCTTTATCCCGTTTTCCCAAAATCCAACAAACTCCTTCCCATCCCTCGCTTAAAAAAACGTCTTCGATGGGCAGCAGCGTCGAAAGTCATATAAGCCAAATACACTGCGCTCACCAACCCGTCTGCCAAGCGTGGTGAGTATGGCAAAATCCCCCCATGGATTTAGAAAATATACCAAGGCCCCCAGTCCCCGGCGGCCCCGCTATTCCTGGCTCCGGTAGCGGTCATGGTAACGGCGGGGCAGGGGGTGCTAAGAATCTCCGGAAGAGATCCGGCTACCACCCCCAACGAAGTCTGGTAACCTACTCTATCACCGGGAGGGTGACTTTAAAAAGTCACAGCATGGTGTCGGGTTTCTCGTCCACAAGTCCCTCATTAACAACGTCATAACCATCGAGAGTGTTTCCAGTAGGGTAATATACCTGATACTCAGAGTATCTAAAAGATACTTGTTGAAGGTAATTCAGGTATATATGCCGACCGGGGAACGCTCAGATGAAGAGGTGGAAGTGGTGTATGAGGACCTACTGATGTCCTCATACACCACTTCCACCTCTTCATCTGAGCGTTCCCCGCCAGTGTATTTGGCCATACACGCTTCCCAAACCTATTTTACGGTTGTTATGGGGGATTTCAACGCAATACTTGGCAAGCGGAGCGACGGAGAGGCCAGAGTGGGGCAATTTGGGTATGGAAAGCGGAACGAAAGGGGCCATAGGCTGGCCGATTTCTTAGAGGAGGAGGGACTCTACGCGATGAACTCCTTCTTCAAGAAGCCGCCAAACAGAAAATGGACCTGGATGGGTCCAAGCAGAAAGGACCAGGCCCCTGTCAAAAATGAGATAGACTTCATCTTGTCGACGAGGAGAGAGATATTCAATGATATCTCTGTGATCAACAGGATTAAAATCGGAAGTGATCACCGAATAGTAAGAGGCATCTTGAATATCGATCTCAGACGAGAGAGGACTGGCTTAATGAAGTCTACGCTCCGACCGTCTCCGGCCCATATCCAAAATGTCGAAAATTTCCAACTGGAACTCTCGAATCGCTTCGATTGCTTGAAGGATTGCGTATCTGTGGACGAGTTAAATAATGGGTTCGTAGACACTGTCCAGGCGGCGGGAGCGAAGTTTTTTAACAGCAGCTCAATAGACAAATCCAGAAGGCCTTGCGACACGACATTCGTTCCTTTAATACCAAGCGTATTAAGGAGACGATAGAGCAAAATAAAGGCTCCAAAGTGTTCGCAAGAGTGGAGTCTATTGGGCAGAGCCGATTGACTAAGCTGAAGAAGGAGGACGGCGGCGTGGTATCGTCGAAAGCCGAGGTGCTGGGCGAGATCGAGAGGTTTTATGGACAGCTGTTTACCTCAGTAGCCAAACCCATTATAAGTTTGGCCAAAGATCCTAGAGCCAAACTTACCTGACACTATACCGAAGATATCCCGGACATCAGCCTGTACGAGATTAGGATTGCTCTCAAACAGCTCAAGAATAACAAGGCGCCGGGCGAGGACGGAATCACAGCAGAGCTTCTGAAAGCGGGCGGAACGCCCGCATACTATGGGCCTCATAAGAAAGCTCAAGGTCGCTCAAAGAGCTATGGAGAGGGCTATGCTCGGTGTTTCTCTGCGAGATCGAATCAGAAACGAGGAGATCCGTAGAAGAACAAAGGTCACCGACATATCTCACCGGATTAGCTCTTTGAAGTGGCAGTGGGCGGGGCACATAGCTCGAAGAACCGATGGCCGATGGGGCAGAAAGGTGCTCGAATGGAGACCACGTACCGGCAAGCGCAGCGTTGGACACCCACCGACAAGGTGGTCGGACGACCTAACCAAGGTCGCAGGAAGACGCTGGATGCAGGCCGCTTCCAACCGGTCATATTGGAAATCCTTGGGGGAGGCCTATGTCCAGCAGTGGACTTCTTGCGGCTGAGATGATGACTAGTATAGATTATCTAATTTGAAATGAACTGTGTTGGCGTCCCCCAGCGTCTTCAGCAGCGGGTTCAACAGTTCGGGTAGATGAGCGATTAGATCAATGTCAGGGACAGCATCCAGCACAAAAATCCAAGATGTCGCTTCTCCTAAGTAAATCATCCATGTAAAACATTGAACTTACATCCTGCGGAACTCGGCGTTGGTATCGTTTAGCATATTCAGGAGCTATGGCAGGTGCGCGATGAGGTATATATTGGCTACGGCAAGCTGTTCTAAGTATGCCATGTAAAACTTTATCTTAGTGCTTACATCCTACGGATCTCGGCGTTGGTATCGTTCAGCATCTTCAGGAGCTATGTCAGATGCGCGATGAGGTATATATTGGGTACGGCAAGCTGTTCTAAGTAAGTCATGCATGTAAAACTTTATCATAGTGCTTACATCCTGCGGATCTCTGCGTTGGCGTCGTCCAACATCTTCAGCAGCGGGTCCAGCAGCTCGGGCAGGTGCGCGATGAGGTCGATGTCAGGCACGGCGTCCAGTACCGACACCCACGACACGATGAACTGGCGCGCGAACGCGTTGCGCGTGTACATGCGCTCGCGCACCATCGGAATGAACGACGAAAGGTCGAACGACGAGCTCTCTGTCACTATGTCCTAGAAAAATACATACAATGTATAATAATCAAACACTACGTCCTTTCCCCTTGTGGGGTAGACAGAGCCCAGGTCTTTAAGACCTAAAAGCAACGTTGAGCATGTTGTTGGGCGTTAGGTGGAAAATGGGTATACCTATCTCATCTACGTTTTGCTGATGACCTGCTTGTTTGCCAAATCGCCGGACAATCTCCGAAAAATATTGCACTTGGCTAGAAGAAACGGTAGGTGTAGTAAAGCTGTCACCGAGTAGAATCCCAGAATTGGGAAACGTAGTATTGGACGTCTAGTAGATAGGTGGGTTGACGACATAAGATAATTGACGATGATAAGATGGAAAATGAATTCAAAATAATGATTGGTTGCTTGCCGCATCGCCTACTAATATAATTCGTTGGTATTGCCTATTCCCTCGATCAACAGAAGCTGGTACATTATATCTACGTTTTTCTTTTCTCCCAGACCAGCATGGAAGAAACATCAAACACTGATGGACTCAAATCTTATTCTCTCTACTAAGTAAGAGTATTCACGAATCCATTAAAACATTATTGTATGTAACGCTCTTCGTTACATTTCTATAATAATGTTTTAAAGACAAGTAAAAAAATATATCAATCTCATGTTACTTTACTATAGGGACCAAACGGAAAGCATTCTATAAATAATGATAGTGCTATTTTTTTAAACGTTAAGTATTTCCGCTTGTCTCAAATGGCTTTTACTTACTTTTTTTTAGCTTTTTCACGGAATGAAAACCTAAAAGGCTTTGTATTAATCTATGAATAACAGAACAATCACACTCAAAAGACGAGCAAAATTATACCGTGTATTGTGTAGACAGTCTCAGAATGAACAAGCAATACAATGTGTTATCAATGTAAACATTATTGAATGTGACTCAATATGGATGCAAAAACTTCTGCGGTGAGGATAAATATAGATTAAAATTTATGATTCTCATTCAATAAACAATAATATTATTTTCTCAATAACAATACCGTGCTGCGGCATTTGACCTTGACCGACACTATAAAATGAGTCACATTACTTACTAACTTGCCACCTTAACAACATCATTATATTTATCATCGAATAATTAATAAATATTCATAGGTACATATAATCAACCAGGAATTTCACAGCTGACACATCAACTTTTGAAGTTGACGCCAGTATCAAATGTTACTTTACTCCAACTTATTTACTGTAGAATATGTTTTGATTACCTAATACCCTAAGCCGCAACGATTGTTTTAAGTAGTACGTATTAATAATGACATTGTAACTATCGATTTTAATTTAACTTGATTTTAATTTAATTTTAGTTTAATTTTAATATGATTTAAATTTAATAATAACATTGTAATTATCGATTTTAGTTTAATTTTAATTTGATTTTAATTTAATTTTAGTTTAGATTTAATATGATTTAAATTTTATTTTATTTTGTGAAATTTTGTTTGTTATTTAATATTCAATTTACTACTTTGTGACATTTCTACCAATTGTGATATATGGATCTTTGATTTCTGAAATAAATGTTTTTTTTTTATAATTTAATTTAATTTAATAAACTGACGGCAAACGGCCTCCGTGGTGCTGTGGTTAACTCGCCAGCCTGCGTCACAGGGGCACGGGGTTCGATTGCCAGCGCGGCAGATATTTGCGGTTCTATTCAAGGAGAGTTGAGGTCAGACAGGCAGTCGGCCGTAAAAACTTTCACCAAATCATATTACAGCATGAATGCTGTCATAATAGAACCCGAACCCCGGGCTCCGACGCATCACAGTTGAAGACGCATACGGTAAAACCCTCGGATGATGACGACGATTTGATGGATTGGGTTTCTTTAGATAGATAGATATCAACTTTATTAGCATCAAGAAGACACACATACAAACATAATATCTATACACAAACAAAACATTTATAAACATTGAGAAAAATACAAAAACAGCCTAATCTTGTTAGCATGTGTGCCGCAACGATACCAAAAGGTTGTAGCTCAGCGATACGTTTGCTCGCAGAACAAACCACTCTTTTAGATCAACACCAACCAAAATCAAGGGCATCAAGGCTATAAAGAAGTGTAGGCAATTACACTTTCTCATTACCTCTACCTTTTGTCAGGGATGTCATCCACAACTGCCTGTCTGGTGGTTGCAGTTGTGGCATCGGGTACGCGCGCCCGGCCTTCCGAGCTGCTACTTGCTTTTCCTCCATTCAGCCGAGTGAGTACTATCCCAATGCCTTCTTTCTCTTTCTAAAACCAACAAATCCTATCCTTCCCTAGCTTAAAAATGCTTCCGATAGGCAGCAGCGTCACAAGAAGCCAAAGAAACTGCGCTCGTCAACCCGCCTGCCAAACATGGTGAGTATAGCAGTATGCTCTTATGGTACGAAGAATGCTTGGGAGAGGCCTTTATCCAGCAGTGGACTTCTTACGCCTGGAATGATGATGATGATAACTTCTACGTCTATTTTTTTTTTATTATTATTGCTTGTCAGATTTTTTTTTTACAATTGATTGTGTTCTTTAGTTGCTTTAATATCTGTGTGCTTTTTTGTAGCAAAGGCCTCCTCCAACTGACTCCACTTTTTTTTTCACGGGCTAGTGATGTCCAGGTACTGCCCGCCACTGCCTTAATTTCATCGACCCATCGCTTGAGTGGTCTACCTCGTTTCCTTATTCTGTTACCTGTGTACCAGTTCATTACTAATTTCGACCACTTGTCTGTTCCTCTTATAGTATGACCTGCCCATTTCCATTTGAGCTTTTAGATGGTTACCGTGACATCTTTTGTTCTTGTGCATTTCCTGATGGTCGTAGTTCTTATTTCGTCTTTCAGTCTTATCCCCATCATACTTCTCAGCATAGCATTTTGACAGGTCTCGAGTGCTTTGCTTCTACGTCTATACTATATTATAATGATTATGACAATACGTAACTTATACAGTATTTATACAACCGACCTTGACGAGGCGTATACTATATTATAATGATTATGACAATACGTAACTTATACAGTATTTATACAACCGACCTTGACGAGGCGTATACTATATTATAATGATTATGACAATACGTAAGTTATACAGTATTTATACAACCGACCTTGACGAGGCGGTCGAGCAGCTCAGCGCCCTGCTTGACCTGCGGCTCGGGGTCGGCGGCGAGCCGCGCCAGCGCGTCGAACACCAGCGGGAACTGCGCCAGCGCGGCGCCGCGCGCGATCTTCAGCACGTTGAACAGCGCCTCGGCCGCCTGGTAGCGCACGCGCGACTCGCTCTCGCTGAAGCACGCCACGATCGGGTGCGTCAGCTCCGGGAGGTAGTTCACGCAACCCTGGGTACAACGAATATATCTATGTTAGTTTTAAGTATGCTTCTCTTATGTACATTTTATATGTTCTATATATGATTATCTATCTATCTATCAATAAATAAATTTAATTGTGGTCTAGGCCACATTATCTGTTTCATATTGTTGATGTCAAGCCTTCTAACTATATGCTGACAGAGTATAAGTTGAGAGCTCGAATTTTTTTAAAGCTACTTGTGGTCACCCGTCCTCGTGGCGACCACACCCGGGGTTGTTTAACAAGAGTGAGTGCTATAATGCATATGGTCACTGCAACATCGATTTCCTTAATTATGGAATACTGTCATGCTTATAATTTGCATCCCAAGATACCATGAAAAGTGGGGTCGGCCATCTTAGATCCTTAAATGCAAGATACTTACTAAGCAAAAAACGGCAATAGTTTAACATAACACTATGTTTTTCTTTGCCGTGTTTCATTGCCATGTGGTATCCGGAATAGGACCACTCCAAGTCTTCCCGTGAATGTCGTAGAAGGCGACTTAGGAAATACAAGCTAAACAAAGCTTATAAACATCTGTGAGACCTCTACAACCCGTCTGGCCAGCATGGAGAGTATAGGCCAAATCATCTGACTGCTCTGGCAAAGTATGGCTCTAGTAGTACAGAGAGGGTCGTGCTCCTGTAGTGGTGACTAAAAGAGACCTGATGATGATGTTTTTGTAATACATCTAAATGATACCACCATTAAAGCAAGTTTTGTGAACATATGGAATTAATTATCTTGCTAGCCTCTTTGCAAACCATCTAGTGATTTTGTGTATTATCTAATCATAGAATCCATCTACACATGACATGTTTTATGCTGCCTGATATAACCACCAGGATGTATGAAAAGTATACTTTAAAGTTTCTATGGGGTCTTGACCAATGCTTACAATGTTTTTTTTTTTCATAAAACTCCTTTGTAAGGCAGAAAAGTCACAGGCCTTATATTGGTAGAGTTGAAGTTTTTTCAACAAATCTCAACACTTTGATTTCCATAAATTTCAGTGCAACATGGCCACCTATGCCCCCTACACTTATGGTTGCTTACCACCATAGATGTAGGTGTCACAGAAACTACTAACCTTGCCTAAACCCACTGCTACAGAGGACAGCCCCATCAGAGCACCGTTCTTGACGTTAGGGTTGGTGGAGGACATCAAGTCCTGTCCCAGTACTCGGATCAAACGCTTGATCTGACTTGTGTTGTTGGCATCATTGAAGTCTTTCACCATCCTGGGAACAATGTGAGGATTGAAAATACTACACAGGTTAAATACAGACCTGCTTGCCAATAAGACTGATTTAAAATGGCATACTGGTTAAAAGTGACAAACAAAATTATGAATAAGCCCATACTCAGGGCTGGATTTAGGCGAGGGCAACCTGGGCATTGGCCCCGGGGCTTCCACAAAAGAGGGGCCCCCACAATAGAGTTCAGAATAATAATCAAATTCAAACTAGTAAGCAACTTTTCCCTTGGTTTCTTCTTTGGCATTTTACCTTTACCAATGGTACCTACTTTGTACAAACATGATTATAACAGAAATCATTGATCAATATTTGTTCACTCCAATAAGCTTTCTCTCCTGAGCATTGAAAGTGATTAACTACGAATTTCTTTTTAAATTTCGGCGAAATTAGCTCAGAAGGTTCAAAACTCACATTTTTTAAATCTGATAATGAATGCTAGAGTAAAAATTTATATTTTATTCTCCAGAAGACAACATCAAAGAATATTGTTGTATGTAGAATGTGTTGGTTTTACAGTAAATAATCCCATCCTTGGCAATTGTGTTAAAACTAGACATCTTACTTGGGAGAGCTTAAAAATAGCCTCATCATCATCATCATCAGTTCCTTTTTTAGTCTTCACTACAGGAGCACGACCCTCTCTGTACCACTAGGGCCATACTTAAAAATAAGGCCATAAAAATAGCTTAGCACAATTTTATAATTTCTGATGTTTGAATCCAATAGAATTGGATTAGCTATCCTTCACAACATCAAAATGTTTATTGTGTATATGAAGAGGAAAGTGAATTTGATTATTTAAAATACGAGTATGAAAATTAAGGCTAAGCAATTGTCCACCCATTTGCTTTCTTCTGCATTGATTTTCAAGGTATTTAAGAAGAATTTTTGCCTAGCCAGCAGCATCTAAAAAGCACCTCTCCTTCCGTACTATAGAAACGAATCGGTACAAAGTAACCTGATAGTGTGACCAGCTTTATATTGTTCTTACCATACCAACATCTAACGTTTCTATCAATCATGCAACATGAGTGTTATAAAAAAGTGCTCATATGATAATCAGATTTTTTAAACTCACTTCTCTATTTCTACTCCAGCGAATTTCCTCTTATCATATATCTTATCGCACAGCCCGCGTACGCAGGCTATGCTGAGGGGTGCATAATCTCTTTCAGACATCTCGAGGGCTCACAGAATTAGAAATAAAATACAAAATCTACAAATCCATTTCCAATCGCCGCATTGATCACAAAAATGTTGACTAAAGTTGACTTGACGTACCACTGACAGTTCTAATAACAACACGTCAGCTGTCATCTGACAACATAGTGATGTCAGACAATCGATTATATACGTAATCTGGAAATGTAGACTTTCAGTAGCTCGATGGGTTAGACATAAAGCAATTTTTGAAGTAAGAACTAAATTATGAAGACTAGGAATATCGAAGGATGGCGAAGACAAAGGGAGGCTTATACCAAACAGTGGATCGTGGAAAGCTGAGAATGATGATTCAGTTATTTAATATTAATTATAACATGATTCTTCCATTAGTACTACGTCTTTACGGAACGCATCAGTGTAATATTTATAGGTAATTCCATAACTCTTAAACGAAATAATGTAATTTTATGAACCTTGGTAGATAAACATTTAGACGTACAGGACACAGGATAGGCTACTTATTTTTTTTCTCCAGTAATGATCGTATGCACTCTGAAAGATGGGCTCACATCTCAACTAACTGGGTTCCAACAGATGGCTATAGAAAGAGAGGAAGACCGAAGACGAGGTGGTCGGATGACATACGAGCATTTGACGGACTCTGGAAAGAAAAGACCAAAGATAGAGATGAATGGAGGGAAAGAGGGGAGGCCTTTGCCCAGCAGTAGGACATAAACGGCTAACAAAAAAGAAATTATAAGACGTGGCCCCCATACAAATGTACGCGAATGGAGTCGCTGGCACAGCTAGTCTATAATAATAAAGTTTCAAATTATTAAAATATTTTTATTATATAGCGTGATTTTGAACCCCCTAGCTATATTGAAATCTTGGAATCAGAATCCCTAATGGAATAGAGAATTCCAAGAAAAAAAGGTAAAAACCGAAGAAAAAAAATTGACTTTCCATAGAAATTCGTCCAGCTGATCGGCGACTTTGTATGGGAAACCCATTTTTTTTTTTTATTTTTAGCTTTTTTTCTTGCAGTTTTATATTTCATTAGGGATTCTGATTCTGAGATTTCAATAAAGCTAGGGGGTTCAAAATCACGTTGTATGATGTAACTAAAAATGTATACTTTTTGCAATTGACAACTTACTACAAACCGGAAGTGTTGGTTTTTATTTATGCAATCGAAAGTACCTTAAATGTAAATGCTTCCAGAATTTTTTCAATTTTTACATCAAAAATTCTATTATTTATGAATTTTCGAAAAAAAAAATCAAATGTAGTATTATAAGCAATATTCCCATGCTTCATCACATGACAATGACAACATCATTGTCAATCTGTCAAAAAGTGATGACGTTGACTGCCAAGTCCTATGAGTTTGCCAGGTTGGGGAATATTTTTCCCATTTGGAAGTGTACATGGACTGTTTTCTTTTTGTGATACTGCTTAGCTTCTATTGTTGTATAGTTATTTTTTAGTTTAGTATTGAATACTTACCTTCCTCTACTATTAGCCATATGGAGCGTTTTCTGAAATGTTGCTAACCAGGCGGCAGCACTGAGAGGTTCAGTTCAGACAACTGTCAAAACTGTCACATACATCCTCCACACATAACGGCCTCCAGCTCCAGCAGCAGCAGCAGCAGCAGTACCAGCAGCTGCTGCTCTGCTGCTGTACATGCTGCCGGTATTCATCGATTTATGATACGTTTTTCATATCACGTCAAAAATGCAGTGCCAAATAGATTACACCAACATTGGAGTTCAATGTGAATGTGAAACTAACAACCATCAAATGCCAGAGCAAGAATATTTTACTGGAAAACTGATTGAAGTGAAAATATACAGTTTAATAAAATAAAAATAGCATAAATTCGAATAAAAGTTTTTATTTCCCTTTTATCTGGTGCTTTGCTTTCTATATTTATTCTTTGACTAAATTACATTAACATATAGGTATATTTTATACTATTATTAGTAACATACACTATTAGGCCCTCAAACTTCTTTCAGAAGCAATTGGCGTACCTAATTTATTCGTTCGGCGGGCAACCACCAGCCCGCTAAGTAAATCTTACTTTAACAAACCAAAAAAAAAAACGGTTCTTGTACGCTGTACGAATTTTGGGATAAATATTCCCCAACCTGTAACCATAAGACTTGACTGTCAACGTCATCATTATTTGACAGATTGACAATGACATTGACATTGTCATGTGGTTAAGCATGGGAGTATAGCTTAACTAATCCTACATTTAGGTTTTTTACAAAAATACATAAAAAACTGAATTTTCTATAAAAACGTTTGAAAAAATTCTGAAAGTATTTACATTTAAGGTTCTTTCGATTGCATAAATAAAAACCATCACTTCCGGTTTGTAGTAAGTTGTCAATTTCCTTTATCTATGCAGAATCTTGAAATTTGTTCACGGGAAGTATCCTGTAGGTTTTGATTCTCTTGCAAACGTCCTAAATTTGCGGTATGGACGGCTGTATCTTTTGATTGCGTTGATTTTTTCACAGCTCTTAGGAACAGTAGAGTATTTGATTTGAATTTCAGCTTGATTCCACGCGTTCCTCAGAAAAAGGGCCTTGAGCTTGACAGACAGACAGGCTACAAAGTGATCCTGTAAGGATTCCGTTTTTTCAGCAGTGCCAGCTTTTAGTAGTAGTATCTATCATGTTCACGCATCTATCTCTCACCGTTATCACGTACAATTATCAATATGCGATGGAAGAAAAGGTGATTGCAAACTTTATTGGTACAGCTTTTTGTTGAATAAGCTATATGTTAACTATTTTGAAGGTAGAAAGTATGAAGCAAATAAAATAAAAAGAAAAACATGTAAGCCACGTAATCGACTGATTAGATATGTGATGGAACAACCCTAAACCATCTGTCAAACAAAATCGAATTTCGTCACGCGCAGCGCAGTCAGATAATCAGATTTTATTTATTTCTCTCGTCTGTTTCTAATTGTTTTTCTATCAAGAAAGAAGTTGCTGTGTTTTCATTAAAGTTTGCGTTCGCTCCACAGTTATGTGGACTATTAGTGCTGTATCTATCCAATGAAATTAGTTCGAAATTGTGGTGTAGTGTGTTAGTATATAATTGAATGCGTACAAGATGCCTGTGACACTCGTAGACAGGTTGCCCTTGCCGAGCCTCAAGGTTTACACCGCGGGAAGTGTAGTGCTGCTATCGAGTGCAGTGTACTATGCGTTGAGTGTGACGAGTGATCCCAACTGGAGAGCCAACTCGACGCTTCGCCAGGACATGGCCGAGGGCGAGGTGGTGGCGCAAGCCGCGCTCAACGGCACCAGGAACCTCACGGAGCAGTTCGTCGAGGTCATGACGTTCATGATGCAGGAACCGCTGTGTATGTGGGTGAGTAGACCAGTGTTTGATGTGTTTATTCAAATATCCTTGTGTCAATGTTTGTTTACACAGCCATGAACTGCAGTTCTACTAAGGAGGCTATGTTTATATCATCCTATTAAAATAAATTATGATGATCTACATAAGCTAATGCAAAGCCCAGCAAATTGATAGGATACTTTAAAATTATATTTAATCTACAGACAATACATTTCAACAAGATTTTTTATAATTTCCTTACCATTTTTATGAACAAACTATGCTATGAAATGCATTTAAAATATAATTCTTTTGTATTATTCCCCTAATTAAAATTTAATTAGGGAAATCTTTTTTTATTAATATTGGATACGGTGGGAAAAGTTTCTTTAAAAAAAATATATTTATCTAAAGTTATCTTAGTACTTATTGTTATGAAATAAAAATTATCTCATGTAATAAATTGATAAAAACTGATATAAAATATTGCATCCTTATATATGGTATGTTATCAATGGCATAATTCTAAGATTTTCCACCAATGAAAATCATAACATACCTAATACATAACATGTCATCAACTGGCTTTTACAACCGGACATGACCTATCTTTAACACATATTAATAAAATAAAATAAATATGTTATCTGATATTATATACTAGCCAGCATTTAATTTTGTGGGTGTCAATTTGTGTAAACAATTGCACATATGACTATTTTTTGGCAGGAATAATGGGGTGGTTTGCCAATGCTTTCGCCATTTCACACATTTACACAGTAGCAGCAGTACTGGGGTACTGCTACTAACTGTAACATTGTGGGCAATGTTTTTGTTCTCCAGATGTATGTAATGTAAGTGATTAATGCAAATAACCATGATTGGTGAGAGCAAAATAAAGTTAAATATGATTAGCTGTTAAACTGCTTAGCAGTTTAACAACCAGTATAATTTGGGATTAAAAGTAAGTTTATGAATAAATATATAAAACTAGCTTTCGCCTGCGGCTCCGCTCGCGTCAATGTCGATCCCTCGGGTATAGTACTTTTTCCTGGGATATAAGGTAGCATATGTCTTCTCCGTACTCCAGAGAACTTGTATGCAAAATTTCATGATGATCGTTCAGTAATTATGGCATGAAAGTGTAAATAAATCATAAATTATTTATTTTGCGTAAGTGTGGTACAGTAAAGATATAATAAAATAATATAACAAACAGACAAACAAACTCACTTTCGCATTTATAATATTAGTAATGATAAAAATAAATTACTTAGTAAAACTGGCTTTTATGCTACGATTTCAAACACAAGAATAATTAATTTATACAACATTATAAATTCAGCAATGACGTGGCTATGCGTGAGACGTCGGCGCCTAGACGAGCAGCACTTTGCTGTCGACCAGCCAACTGCATGCTGTTGACCGAACAGAACTTCAGGCTCTTAGGGACCAACTCTGGATTGAGTTTCTTTCAGTGTTGTTCCGAAACTCTAGTAGTTTTTCGAGTTTTCATATTAAAAAAATAGAAAATAAAAGTATGACTTTTAATATAACACAAAACGGTTTAACTCACGTATTTTTAGTCGGAAAAATGCCGACAGTTTCAGCCTAGTCAGTAAAATACTTGAGTTAAACCGTTTTGTGATATATTAAAATGATATCACGCGTAAGTTTTAATAATATTAAAAATATGAAGTTCAAAAATAGATACTCTGTATATATATATAATCCAATTTTGTGTAAAAATTGTTGACTTTTAGAACAATCGGCAGCAAAATTAGACGGTTGCAGGTTGCAGCCCACCAGTGCCGGCAGTAGGCAGCTGTGATGCACGCTCGTACGGCCACGTTCGTCATTGATTATGAACACCTGTATCATTTCATTATTGTCTCTTTTTGGCATTCCTGTAAAAAGACGATGTATTTTTACAATATTATTACCGTTTAATTTGCCTAATCGCGTAATCGACCTTGGTTCCAAGTTACCTAGTTACGGTTATAAAACAATGCGTTTTTGTTAATTGATATGACCCCCTGTACTCGTGTCGCGTCAGTACAGTTAAAAGCAGAAATCAATAATCCTCGAATTGTTAGTTTGGAAGCAATTCAGCCAGGATAAGTGCAAAATATCTCGGCGTTGGGAGGCGCGATTATCGTTAGGCCGAAAAAAATTACACCTGTGTTGGCCACTTAAACGCACAAAACATAAACTTGCTGGCTGGTTGATTAACAGAGATCCCATCTGTTTCTGTCTTTACATGAGTACTGCATTTAAAAACGGAGGCAGATAAAAAAAAGTTAGCTATATTTTAATATTTCATCAAAATCCATCTAACGAGTAGTACACAAACATCTTCACACCCATTCAAACTTTCACATTTCGAGCGCAAAGCCTCTTCAGTGTAGGCAAATATTCTTTTGTATGTACCACTGTCTATCCGGCTGTTCTCCTCTTTAGGCGACATTATTAATCGATTCTCCTGAAATTTTGTTACACTTGATAAGGTGGTGAGGTTCGAATATTAGGTAAACAAATTGAATTTTTAAATTGTCTCATGTTTTCGAAAAATTTCGAAATGGTTTAAGTAAATTAGTATATTGAAGGATCGAAGCGCCATTCATCACAATGGTCGTAACCGCCATGTGGGGTATATCACGGTTAGAACCATTGTGAGTCAGCGGTGATAAGACTTGCGAGGTCTACACCACACAGATCCACTAGACCTCTGTCTGTGGCCAAGTGGACATCATGCCAGGCAGTCACGCTAAAGGTCACGGGTTCGATCCGGTTAGGTCAAGGTGGAAAATACTGCCTCCATGGTCTAGTGGTTAAGGCGGTTGCCTGATGACCCGCGGGTCGTGCGTTTGATTCCCACGGGAAGCATACTTTGTTTAGTTGTTTCCAGTAGTGGTTATGGTTAGGACATTGCAGGCTTCAGCTTGAATTACCTGATTGTCTGATAATAAAGATGATTCCGTGCTTCGGAAGCCGTTGGTCCCTACTGCCATCTGGTGGTCGTTAAAGGAACCACTTCAGAAGCCGAGAGGCGCTTCCAAAGAACTCTGACACCAAAGTATGCATGGTTGATTGACTGTGTCACCTACACGAAATGATGACAATTGAACTTACATCCTGTGGATCTCGGCATTAGTTATTCAGCTTATTGACAAGGGTGTGCTTGGTCGCTTGACCGTGCCGTCACCTACACGAAATGATGAAAATCTGATGATGATGATCTGTTTTATCTATAGGTATTAGTTATAAAATATAGTATCATTGAGTTAGTATCCCATACCACAAGTCTCGAGCTAACTTTGGGGCTAGCTTATCTGTGTGATTTGTCCAATTCCATTTATATTTATTTAGTATTAGGAGGATTCGATTAGATCCCAGTGTACTTTTCTCATTAACTGTACGGTGTATCAGGGGCAGATAAAACTGACCCCTAACAACAGATTTTAAATTGTTAGGGGTCACATTAATCTGCACCCGACTGTACGTAAGTAATGTTGTATTTGATTTCGCATTCTGCTCTTTGTTTCTGGCTTTAAATTAATTTAATCACGCGTTTGTAAAAATATAGTATCGTTCAGTTAGTATGTAGTAAAATAAACGTTATTTTTTTTATAATTACACATATCACAAGCCTCGAACTAACTTTAGGGCTAACTTAATCTGTGTGATTTGTCCATTTATATTTATTTAGTATTAGTATGAGGAGGATTCGATTAGACGCCAATGTACTTCTGCCATTAACTGTACGATAAACAGATTTATGTGTAAGTAATATTGTAATTATTTCGCAATCACGCTTCTTGTTTCCGGCTTCATATTAATTCAAACCTTCGCTAACCTGCGCCACGAGCTACAGCTACGCTACGATGCATTTATGAGAGCTATTAAATCTAGCACTGACTAGATTTTCTCAGAAATAACTACTAATACCTGTAACACAAAATAGATAAAGTACAGAAGTAGCTGTTACGATAAAACTCGTGTTTAATTACCCGTCGGCTAAGAAGGGGTTTTTATAGTTCTTTATTACCTTACTAGCTTTCGCCCGCGGCTCCGCCCGCGTCAATGTCGATCCCTCGGGAACAGGACCCTACGTCGTTCTCCATGCCCCAGATAACGTGTATGCAAAATTTCTTGGTGATCGGTTCAGTAGTTACAACGTGAAAGTAACAAACAAACAAAAAAACTCACTTTTGCGTTTATAATATTAGTCAGGATTAGTATATCTCCAAAACAACGAGATAGATTTCGCCTAATAAGGTATCATTACAATCGTCTAAAAACCCAAGTCTTCTTAGATAGGTCTAGAACCGCACACCTAAGGAGACTCATGTCTCCGTTGTGCAATTAAAGGGAGAGGCAGTAGTTTTTTACTTTTTAAATTACTTTTAAATATTACTACTTACTTGTTTACTATGCTCGAACTCGAAGCTACAAAAAGAACAGCGCAATGCTACAAAATTAACTTTTACCAACTCTCCATTTAGTATGCCAACATTTTTTGACAAATTCTCGAAAATCCTAAAATTTCGACGAAATTGAGCACGCATTAAACACCCATAATTAAAGGAGAAGAGGGCGAAAGATCAATCTGCTCATATTTGCCTGCGGTTCTGGAACAGCCCAAGGAGAGTTGGTATCAGGCAAAGGCCGGCCGCAAAAACAAATCATATTACGATGTTATAAGTTGTGGTGCAACCGGGATAACGCTTAGATGGAATGGATGAGGAAATAGAGAGGGGGATTCATTTTTAGGGTTCCGTACCCAAAGGGTAAAAATGGGACCCTATTAATATCGCTCCGCTGTCCGTCTGTCACCAGGCTGTATCTCATGAACCGTGATAGTTAGACAGTTGAAATTTTGACAGATGATGTATTTCTGTTGCCGCTATAATAACAAATACTAAAAAATAGAATTAAATAAATAATTAAAGGGGCTCTCATACAACAAACGTGACTTTTTAAATTGTTTTTGATTGATATTGATATCGGCAACTGGTAGGAGCTTGAAATGTTCACAGAATATTTAGTTATGTATTAGGTTTAAAAATAAATAAATATTAAAAATAAAATTAATATTAAAGGGGGGCCCCATACAAGAGATTGATTTTTTGCTGTTTTTATATATAACGGTACGGAACCCTTCGTGCGCGAGTCCGACTCGCTGGCCGGTTTTTTTTTAGAATAGACTATTCGATAGAGCATCTTCGTCTGTGCTACATGTCAGTTCTGTCCTCTCTCTATCGGTACAACGTAGGAATGATCGTTCAGGGCCATTAGCGAATGCGAAAGTGAAAACGCGTGTTCGTATCAAATGCACGGTCACTACGGGCCATTGACATTTTTGTTTTTGTAACTTGTGCCTGATTGTGAAAGGCCGTGGCTCCAAGTCCAAATGTTGTTGACCACATACTTTTAGTTTTGTTTAATTGATCAGCGTATGTTTCCGGTAAAATATAAGGAAATCGGTATCACAGACGTGAACTTGTGAAATTATAATTTCAAATTCACAGATGTCAAATTAAAATGAAAAAAAAATCAAGTGTAAAGTTTTTATTGTGTATGTTATTACTCGTAGTCTGTTGTGCCAGGCAGGAAACTCCACTCTTTCGTACCTGAAATCACCAAACTTGTAGGTATCCCAACTATATTGACAATAGGTACTATCTGGCGTAGGTACCTACCTACAAACTTTTATGTAACAATTACATCTGTAAGTTTTCCAATACTTATATTTATAAATGAATTTAACAAAAATGTTTATGAATGTGAACGTGCGTAAAGGTATACTTAAGAGGATTATTTATTTACTATTAATATAATGTTTAATACAATATATTTTTTCTCAATGGCCGACATGTTTCATGTGGTGACTTGGTACGTAAGTAACCCGTGGTTACATTATTTTATAATGTCTATATCTCACGTTAGTTTTAATAAAAAAATAGCATCTTTACTCCACACAATTGAGAACGTTAGCACCGGATGTTTCCTCCAATGCTCTGAAAATGTTTCAGTCTTGTTTTGTAATGAAGCGATGCTAGTTCGATAGCCCTACTGTCGATTGTTAATCTGCGAAGAGCGAGTTTAGTTGCTAGCGCCAATCACTTTTACAGTTCGCGACCGGACGCGCAGTCTCCGTTCAGGACACGTTCCGGACGGTGTAATCAGGAGCTCCGACGACTGAATTTCTTGTCCTTATCGGATGCTGAATTCCGGATCCTAAATTCAGGATGGTATAATAGGCGCTTAAAAACCAGTAACTTCGTCAAATCACCTATGTTAGGTAGCGGACCCCGGGCTCTGAAGCGTTATCGCCGAGGATGTAACTGGAAATACTCCCGAATGATGATGATGAATGTATTTTGACACTCGTATTTCTTATCACGAAGGCAATCAAACCATTTGGAGTCCAGTCATGTGAACAGCTTGTCCTGGAACCCTACTAATGAGCTACTCCGTTCGCATTTCAGAGAGCAGGTACTGCAACTGTTGCATCAGAAACAATATCTACCTATATGTTTTGAAAAAATTATCTCTAAGAAGCTTATTGTTGAGCCCTGTCGACTGTTTTCTTTTTCTCAACAAACAATGTCTCTGCTACTATTGCATACACTCCCGCCACCTTCATATTGTTCTTTACGCAATACATACATCTTTGTTTTATGTAGAAATAATAAACATATCCCCAGTGTCTTCTTGTCCAAAATACCTCAGTGGCTAAAGTCAAAAGTAGTCGACCAGTGTGTGTTATCCCACACAGTTTATAGTAGTTCACCATGTTTCGGAACCGTAAGCAATCACGGGTAACCTGTGCACCCGTGATTGCTTACGGGTCCGGAACATGGTGAACTACTATAAACTGTGCTAATGGG
The DNA here is from genome assembly GCA_947532085.1 of Elegia similella. Classification (NCBI taxonomy): domain Eukaryota; kingdom Metazoa; phylum Arthropoda; class Insecta; order Lepidoptera; family Pyralidae; genus Elegia; species Elegia similella. The sequence continues at coordinate 766,174 of OX383942.1, forward strand.
CCTCGGAAGAAAGCTCAAGGTCGCTCAAATAAATAAATATGTATACGTACAAACCACACAGATTAAGCTAGCCCCAAAGTTAGTTCGAGACTTGTTTTATATGGGATACTAACTAAACGATACTATATTTTATAACAAATACGTAGGTATAGAGATAAACATCCAAGACCCAGGCCCAGTCTGAAAAGATCATTTTCCATCTTGATCTAACCGGGGATCGCGCCCAGGGCCTCCGGTGTGGCAGCATGTCATGTTGACCATTAGGTCACAGAGCTCTTCAAAGTTTTGACCTTCCTCTTTTATATCCACCTTCATATTTTTTTGTCCTGTATATCAAATGGTTTTCCTTCCTTATTTGTTTTATAACTGCTAATTTTAAGTTTTGGTACGTAGAAAACGTCTCCAAATAAAAAAATAAATAATAATAACTATCGACTGTGCTGGATATAGCATTGGATTGCACAAGCCGACACCAAAAGTTCAACGCACTGCAGAAACTACAGTATAACAAGTAGTTGCTATTGTTTTGTTTACTTTTTGTGGCATTCGAGACGGCGGAGTGGAAACGTCGCGAAATGAAAATTGTTTTTAATCGCAGATCTTGTGCAACTTGTTATTATTTAGCTCGACCAAAAAGAGGGGTTTTTATAGTTCACACATTAGTCTGTGTGTGAGTGTCATATAGCAAAAATATAATGTGTATATTTTATAAAATAGTATCTTTGAGTTAGTATCCCACGACACAAGCTCACTACTTATAACGGGACTAAATGTGTGATTTGTCCCTATGCAATATATGAGACTGGTGGAACACCAGGTGAGGTCCGGGTGGAAGTAATTTTTATTTTTGTCGAGGTGCATTCCAATTTTACAGTCAACGTCTCTGCGATTGTTTTGTTTACTTTTTGTGGTATTTGAATAAGAACTGGAAATGTAACTGGGATATGTTTTTATGGGGCAAAACTTGTCGCCTTGTTAATATAAATATTTGTATTTAATTGAAGTTACCACTCTTGCTACCACATAGGTACAGGGTAATCTGTTTCGCTACAGACGAAAAAAAAACTCGTTTTAAATAAGAAATGTCGGACACTTTATTTTGGTTAGGTACAAATATGTATTTATAATTCAGTTTTGCACTTTAACTTTAGTTACGTACGAGTGTGGACGGGTACTCAAATATCATCTCATGTGTCAAGTCAACTATTCCTCCTCCTTTGGACACGTCTATCCAGTGGCATCCTTCTGCTTTGGGGCATGTTTGGGGCTTTGGGGCGTCAGAGCCCGGGGTCCGTTGTTATTAAAATGTGACGACAAAAATATGACTAATAATATTTTAATCTTTTCATAGAACGGCATTTCATAGTTTCATATGTCCGGTGTTCGTGTTTTAAAAGTTGAATTTGACCGGCTTCCCGGTTTACAAATTTTCCAATTAATTTTAAAAGTACATCTTTTAAAATTAATTGGAAAATTTGTATTGGATGACAATGCAATGAAATTATGTCAACGTGCTGGTTTGATGATCGAGAACTCGTCAATAAGATTTGTCACCGAATGTTGCAGTACTAATTGTCCTTCAAATAATAATAATATAATAAATTAGCCCGCGACTTTGTCCGCGGCAATTTCTGTTATTAAGAATAATTAGGTTTTTTCGTAGTATAGATGAATATTTTCCCCCCGTTTTCAAAACATTTTTTATTTATGCTTCGCTCCTATTGGTCGTAGCGTGATGTTTTATAGCCTAAAGCCTTCCGAAATAAATGGACTATCCAACCCAAAAAAAAAAATCCAATTTGAACCAGTAGTTCATGAGATTAGCGCGTTCAAACTAACAAACAAACTCTTCAGCTTTATAATATTAGTATAGATAAATATACGGACTAATCACACAGATTGAGCAAGCCCCAAAGTAAGTTCGAGACTTGTGTTATGGGATACTAACTCAACGATACTATATTTTATAACAAATACATATAAACAAATAAATAAAAATAAAGTTTTTGAAATTGCTTACATCTTTGTGTGACGGATCTGTTCTCGATGGCGGCAGTACCCAGGCGCTGCTCAATAATATCGCCTATCGCCGATCGTAGAACTTCGGTGTGCCGTCGATAGTATCTCGATACGCCATCGATATTATCTCTATATTACAAGTTTATGCAGCTATCTATAGCAGGGTTTGTTACCGGTACCAAATTCCCATTATAAATACCGGTAAGTACCGGTATTACTATTCTGTTAAAATTTTAACGGTAATATGAGGTACCGGTAATCTAGTATTTAACGGTAATTATATTGTTAACAGTTAACGGTAATTTTACCGCTACTTGTTACCGGTACCAAATTCACATTATAAGTACCGGTAAGTACCGGTACCTCTATTCTGTCAAATTTTAACGGTATTAAAATTGCGTTAATTTTACCGGTACCTACGCATTGTTGCCGTCTACCGCATGGGACTCGCTCGACTGTAAAAGTGCCGCCCTATTGTGGGCCCCCGCCTCACGCCGCACATGCACAACACGGCAATGACACACATTAACGAAATGATAATTCCCAATACGAGTACCGGTACTAAGTACCGGTACTGTTTACCGGTATTTGGTACAGGTACTTCTTTCAATTACCGGTACCGTCGTTTTATTGAGGTACCGGTACCAATTCAATTACCGGTACCGTTGTATTATAGAGGTACCGGTACCAATTCAATTACCGGTACCGTTGTATTATAGAGGTACCGGTACTTGATTTTTACCGGTACCAAATGTACCGGTACCAAACCAATTACCGGTACTGTTGTTTCATAGAGGTACCGGTAATGGATTTTAACCGGTATTCCAACCCCTGATCTATAGTATTAAAACAGCTGACACGCGACCTACATGACGTTCGCTGGTCGCAGATAATCGCCGAAGATGTACGAGCTCGAAGCTCGTATATATCTTGTTTTTTTAATTACCCTATATTGTCTCACTGTTGAGCAAAGGTGTGTCACATCGTTTCCACTGGTCCCTGTCAGAGTTACTTCGAAAAGCGTGTTCGTCTTTCTATTCTCTCACTATACCTAGGTTAATGTTTATACAAATATAAATAAATAAAATAAATAAATACGGACAAATCACACAGATTGAGCTAGCCCCAGGGTAAGTTCGAGACTTGTGTTATGGGATACTAACTCAACGATACTATATTTTATAACAAATACATATATAGATAAACATCCAAGACCCAGGCCAATCTGAAAAAGATCATTTTCTATCTTGACCTGGCCGGGGATCGAACCCGGGCACTCCGTGTCGCAGGCTGGCGTGTTAGCCACTGCGCCACGGAGCTGTCAATGCCAATGCCAATGAGCTGTTTCCAGTTTTATTCCAGCGACATAACTCGTTGTAATCGTATGTAGTAAACAATTTCAGTATCGGACCATATTGCTAATATTGATATGCGTGTCATTAAGTGATCTGTGATACGTGCGAACTGCGAGATACAAAGGCCGCCGCTAGGGTTGACAGGAAGGAGTTTGAAAATGTTACAATTAACTCAGCGGTTCGCGAACTAGTTCGCGGCGGACTCCTTTTGAAAGGCAAGTTAGACAAACGAAACTTCGGTACCATAGGTGCGAATCACGCTGTCAATACCGCCCCTAACAATTACAGCTCCCCTGATAAATAAAGAAAGGTATTTTCGCGTACCCCTTTCTTACAGAGGTTTTGCGGACCCCTAACACTCTGCCAACTATTTAATAATCTGTGGCTCTGCGAAGCACACTTTGAGAATGACTGTTATATTTCAATCGACAGGCCATTATTAGAGGTAAATGTACTGGCTTGTATGACGGATGCTTTTGGCGTGCAAATCTCACTGTTGTGTGTGTGATCGGTTGGATTGGATGATTAAATATGCATTATTGCGCCAGCATTTAAAAGTAAACAATACAGAAGAAAATATCTGTTTATAGAAGGTACAAAGGCGGACTTAACTATCGCATAACGCAAACTCTTGCAGCCCTTGGTTAGAAGAAGATATTGAAAATAGATTTTCCTACATCGGCACTGCTCGATGAACACCCGCCGGCCTACTCGCTAACTTTTGACAACTATACAAAGTTATGATGGTCACTTCAAAATACATTGCGGCTTTTGTATGATTGGCTATTTTTATTAAACATATATAAACCGTAATGGATGGTAAAGTGACCGTCAAAACGACCACCGTAATTGCGCTCAGGAAAAACAATGAGTAGGAGTCTAACTGTACTTGAGTTAATACGCTCAATCGTCAAAATGTACAATATGCTATGTTGACCATAGCATATTGTACATTTTGACGATTGCAAAATTGAGTAAGTAGGCTTGCAGGTGTTTTGGCAACCCTGCCGCGGCCATATGATACAATTATGTAAATAATTCTCAATTATACCGAACGTGACGGATTCTATTGCTGCATCACGAACACGTTGACATGTGGCCATCGTATTTGATGTTATTTTAACCACAGCATAGGTAAGAAAACATGATTCCATCAAAGGTGTGCTTTTTACAAAGCTAATTAGTTTTCTTTTATTAAGTATTGAATTAGGCATTAGTGGACACAAATGCCTAATTCATCTCAGTGAAGTGACGAAGATGTGGAGGTTACATGGCTATCCAAGAGATACCCATTTATTCTACTTGTGTCAAAAATAAAATAGAACTGCCAAGTGTAAAGTAATACATACCACAGGTTTCATACCATAAGTACAAAAGAAGCCACACTCCTTGTATGGACTATGATTTATAAGGACGCATAAAAAGTCTTTGCGGTCTCTCTTTTGAGGCTAACGAAACTCCTTGTTTGGACACTATTTTTCTTTATCTGTTTTTGACGACTCAGTAATAAAAGTCTTTTTAAATTTTTATCTTTAGATTTTTTTTATTTGTTGTAATGGCGGCTAAAATTTAACACATAGCTATGCTGTTTTTTGCAGCATATCATCATTAGGTCCTTTTTAGTCTCCACTACACGAGCACGACCCTCTCTGTACTACTAGAGCCATATTTGGCCAGAGCAGCGAGAGGACTTGGCCTACACTCTCCACGCTGGCCAGACGGGTGGGAGCGGTCTTTTAGATGTTTATAAGCTTTGTTTAGCTTGTATTTCCTAAGTCGCCTTCTACGACATCAACGGGAAGACTTGGAGTGGTCCTATTCTACTCTGCCGGATACCACACGGCTAGGCTTAACAGCATAATTATGTGTTAATTTAAACTCTACCGATTACGGTTCAAATCAAAGATATAGCTCTGTGATAGACGGTCGGACGGAGAACGGAGGCTTAATAATAGGGCCCCGTTTGTACCCTTTGGGCACGGAACCCTAAATATCAACGATTTACCATTTTGATCTGCGTCGCAGAAATTGATATATATATTTTTTTTTATTTATTTATTGAACCACATAAAAAAACCTAATGCAACATATAGATCTGAAGCAAATAGTGTACGGCTACGTCTCCTTGTCACATCGCTTGGCGTCCGAGATGGACAAAATTATTTGTTATTGTTTAAATGAACGTTTGCGTACGGGCGTAGTTACATCGTATTACACTTATGTATTTATTTATTACTTGCTCAACTCTGACCTCTTGGCATTTAACGTCGTTGTCGTTGGTATTTTAAATAGGTCGGTACAAAAAATAACAATACGTACTTGATTAAAATTTTAATAAAGTCAAATTAAAATAAAGCCAGTAATGACGTAATACCTAGTTGCGATTAAATATGTATGTAGGCATTACATACATATTTAATCTACAAACATATTTATTGACATGTCTCTATCTACGAGCTCTGTGGCCTAGAGGTCATCAGACCAGGCTGCCACATCAGAGTTCCTGGATTCGATTCCCGGTCAGATCAAAATAAAAAAGATCTTTTTCGGATTGGCCCGGGTCTTGGATGTTTATCTATATATGTATTTGTTGTAAAATATAGTACTTATCGTAGTATAGTTGAATTAGTATCCCCTAACACAAGTCTCGAACTTTGGGGCAAGCTCAATCTGTGTGATTTGTCTATATATTTTTTTATTATCTATAATTTAAGAACTGTGTCGGTGAAGTACTTTATATACTCTTTATTGTCTCTCGATTCTCGGCCACCCTCTTGACCTCCCTACACAATAAGATAAGCTACCTATTTTTTGTCAAATTATTGTAATCAATCATCATAATGAACCGAGTAATGAACAGACCACACGAACTTTTATAACCCAAAACAGAACAATAATCCACAGGCGACACTAAAGCAGTGGTGTCTGGCGCAGAGACCCGATCCCCAATAAAATGGGACATGGGATGGCCAGAGAAGATGACACCCTTATGTCAGCATACAATTTTTTTTTATAAATCTAAGTAGACAAATAGGCGGTAATGGACTACGGTTTCGGTATTCTATGGACATTTGCAACACCAGGGTGCTACTCGCGCGTTGCCGACCCTAACTAAAGAAATCTTTTCACGCCCCTTCTTGAAGAACCCCATGTTGTAGTCTCTCGGCATCTTATTATTGATGATATTTTTAGCATCTAAGGCTCCCAGCAGCCCGCGAAGCCGTTTATATCGCGCAATATATCCCCATCTCGCTCTTTGATATTACGGAAAACAAGATGGCGATAGTCGATAAACGTTGTCGCGCGTGTCCTGCTACAGGGGCTGAGCAAACTTTTTCTTCCTTATAACATTCGAGATAGAAGGCCTCAAAACAAAAGCCCAATTCCGGTAAGAATCAAGTTTGTTCCGCCATTTTTTAGGGCTTGCCAGGCTTCCGTTTCCCGTTTCGTCCATATCCATTCCATAACAAGTCTCTCTTTGTAGTAAAATCTATAATTTTAACTGCACAGCCTTATCTGATTGTAAGGACAAAATCGTGAGGCTGAAGACTTATTGAGGAAGGAACAACCTGCATACTAATGGTCGTCCACTAGAGTGCGAAAGAAGCACGCAATGTTTGACAAACTACACTCAAAATCAAAACGTTTATTCAGAAAATAGGCCTTTTCACGTCACTTCACATTTTAAAGGATCTAATCTATATAAAGCTGAAGAGTTTGTTTGTTTGTTTGAACGCACTAATTTCAGGAACTACTGGTTCAAATTGGAAAATTATTTTTGTGTTGGATAGTCCATTTATTTCGGAAGGCTTTAGGGTATAAAACATCACGCTGCGACCAATAGGAGCGAAGCATCAATAAAAAATGTTTTGAAAACGGGGGAAAATTATTCATCTACACGAATAAAAAACTAATGAATCATAATAAAAGAAATTGCCGCGGACGAAGTCGCGGGCAACAGCTAGTCTATACTTAATATTATAAAGCTGAAGAGTTCGTTTGTTTGTTTGAACGCACTAATCTCAGGAACTACTGGTTCAAATTGGAAAATTCTTTTTGTGTTGGACAGTCTATTTATTGAGGAAGGCTTTAGGGTATAAAACATCACGCTGCGACCAATAGGAGCGAAGCATCAATAAAAAATGTTTTGAATACGGGGGAAAATTATTCATCTATACTAATTAATCACAATAACAGTAATTGCCGCGGACGAAGTCGCGGGCAACTGCTAGTCTATACTAATATTATAAAGCTCAAGAGTTTGTTTGTTTGTTTGAACGCGCTAATCTCAGAAACTACTGGTTCAAATTGAAAAATTCTTTTTGTGTTGGATAGTCCATTTATTGAGGAAGGCTTTAGGCTATAAAACATCACGCTGCAACCAATAGGAGCGAAGCATCAATAAAAAATGTTTTAAACGTCATTCATATCATGTCATGTCAATCATATAACAGAAATTGTTGCGGGCGACGTCGCGGGCAACAGCCAGTTTAGTAATATTTTTATTATTAAATACATTCGGAACCGACACTATAAATATTATTAACTACCACAAATAATCACTGTGGATGTTTTGGGGTGTTACCGCAACTTATAATCATAATATCCCAATCTTTAAATAACAGTTGTAAAAATCATAAGCGTTAAATAAACAAGAGAGCGAGTTTTATAAACTAAATAGCTGCGTTGTCTACATTTTGCACGAGCCTGATATTTTTACATCAGACGCTATCACCAGACTAGAAAAAGTTTTAAATTCAAAACAAGTTACGCAACTGATGTGAATGTATTTATTTTCCGTCAATATCTCTTATGTAACGGAGAACACTGATTATATTGTAATGAGGTATATTATGAAATCGCAGTTATCTTGTCTGACTGTGTTGTGTTAAAGTTCGAGTAGTCATGTATCGGTCGGGATACATGACTACACCGTGAAGAAAATGTTTACAGCTTTACAAACAAATATTATTGTCTACATTATATGCTAGCTGTTTCCCGCGACTTCGTCCGCATAAATTATAGCCTATGTCATCCGCTGATAATGTAGCTTTGTACGGTAAAAGAATAGGCTAGTTTCCTAAAAAAATATAATTAGTCCGTCAGTAAGATATTCAAAAAATATTGGACACGTATTTTTTCTTTTGTCGATTAAACAAAAAATTATAAAGATGTAGCCCTTTGAAGTTCCGTGTGACGTCATAGTTTGCTACAATTTTTAGCAAACTTTGACGTCACGAGCCCTCACTTCTGAACTTTGACGCGCTATATCTTTATTATTTATTGTTTATTTGACAAAAGAAAAATACGTGTTCAATATTTTTTGATTATCTAACTGACGGACTAATTGTTATGTTATTATTACGAACCAGGAAACTAGCCTATTGTGGGCTTTTACGTTGATACTGATGATGGCCGTTATGGAAATGTGGAGACATGCAAACAACAAGCCACTTGCCCCAGCACCTGCACAATAGATGGTCTGATGGCTGCTAATACAAACGTCATTCAGGTAGCTACATATTGGCAGGGCATCATTTATTAGAGCGTTTTTAACGGTTTGCCGCCAACTCGAAAAGAAAAGGAAGGTGAAAGAAATTAAAAGGTTTGTTCAGTGGTGATTACGTTTTATCTTTCACAAACAAACTCAAATCTTTCCTCTTTATAATATTACAGTAAGGTGTAGATTACTACTATCTTGAAATTGGCACTTAAAATTTGCCAAAAATAGCGACTTGTATTCATGAGCCACGAATGTTGTCTCATGTTTATTGTCAGCTTCATAGCAGCTCATCATCATCATTTCGAGTAGGTGTCACGGTCAATCGACCATTACACCTACTCGAAGAACTCCGAAGAACTCTGACACCCTGGTGTCAGAGTTGTTCGGCCGCCTCTCGGCCTCTGACGTGGTTTTTTTAACGGCTACCAGATGGCATAGCAGCTAATACAAGGTGTATTAGCTGCTATGCCACTATTCATTTGGCTCTTACGCAGATGTAGTATGATCACTACATGTAAAGCGTTCACAGCTGATATAGAAAAGTTTATTTATTGTTTTGTAGTGACCGACGGAAACAGGATATTCTGCCGAAACCGAACATCTGGTTTGAGGTTCTGTTTTTTGAAACTTATTCAAATGTGTGAATAAAAACAATTACTAATAATATTTTGTACAAAAATCATCATAAGCATCCAGTATATTGTACACATACTGCGTGTAAATTAACCCACGGCATTTGAGTGACTCGACTTAATATTATCAATAAAAAAACATCAAAGTCAATTGAAGCTTTGCTTCAGTACATTTTTGCTATCCGGAAGGAGACATGTAGATTTATATTTGGATTTGGATTAACCATTGTCGAAACTAGCTATCGCCCGCGGCTCCACTTAGGATCCATTGGGAACACTTATTTTTTTCGAGAAAAAAGGTCTTTCTCTGTACCCCAAACAACGTACTTTTTATTGATGATTGGTGGTGGAGTTAGGACTCGAAAGCGTAACAAACAAATAAACACAGGACTGAGGTGAGACTGGTAGTAAATATGGTATAGGCGTGCGGTGTCGCGTGACCATATTGTAATGTTAGAGCACGCACGAGGACCGCTCGTAAACTATGTGCTATCTGCGTTGTTGATTATTTAATTCATCAACATAACCACTAGTCTCGCAGACGGTTTAAGTTTCTACTCCAAATTGCTAGTTCTTGAGATGGGGAATCTCGTAATGACCTTGGGTGTACACGTGTCCTATTTGACGTATTCGCTTACGGTTTTATTATCCTAGCTTTCCGTAGCATTATTATTCAAATCTGACAAATTTAAGTCAATTTGAGAGCTTAATAATCTTGGACTTTGGAATATTAACTAATAACTGGTATTATCGAAACAAATTAGTTAGATCATCAAACAAATCAAATTTTGAATATTTAATTTCATAGCATTACGTAAGATATTCAAAGATAATATTCTTAGATACAAGAAGTAATCAGTCGGATGCAAGAAATTTTTAGATTTCTAGATTACTATAAGAGTTTGAATGTTTGTTTTTTCAATAACGTCTAAACTGCCGATTTGGATGAAACTTGCCACATAAGGGGCGTACGCAAAATGTCGGCAGAAAGGAAGATTATTATGGATGTTTTAGTTTTGTACATGGGCATGCCATACCTTTGGGAGAATAATGAACTAAATTACATGAATAAATATATAGATATATAAGAAACGATGGATACAATGTTTTCTTACGAAGGAATAAATGTACTTTAACACATTTTTTCCTTTTCTTTTCTTAATTTCAATGAAACAAACCACTACGGCTACGGCAATACCAATTCTTTGTTTTTTTTTTTATAATGATGGAGCCATAACCTTTGTTTGCTCGACACGTCTGTCTTGTCGCTCGTCACTCGCATCTGAATCAGGATTTAGGTGCTCCGACGATTGAATTTCTTGTCCTAAATCGGATCCTGAATCTATGATGGTATAATACCCCCTTTAACATTTTGTCTCCTGAGGGATGCACTAACGTAGTTGCAGGCAAAATCTAGTAATGTTATAGATCCAATATCCACTAGTCATCGTTAAAGCGCCTATTAAACCATCCTGAATTTAGGATCCGATGAGAGGGACGCCGCTATACGTTAGACACGATGCGAGATATCTCCTAATCGTATCGCACGTATAGCGGCGTCCCTCTCATCGGATGTGATTCAGGATGGTATATATATAATACCCCCTTAAATCAGATCTCTGTGCTATCTTGTCTCTAATATACCCTGGCATACGCGTTGGGCCCGCGCACTCACTCCACCTACTTTGAATGTGTGGTCAATGTTCCATGTTCAAGTCCGAGCTATCCTTTGACCTATAGTTAACCTAAAAAACCTTTTAGAATCCAAAAAGAAAAGCGTTCGGAATGCACTGACGAATGTCAAGAACGCTATGAGAGATGTATATTGTAGTGTAGCACTGAAAATAAAAGACAAGATCAAGGACCAGCCGCGGACCTGTTTGCTGACCTTTAAGCTACTGTTTTCTTGCAGATGTTGTGGCTTGTGTCATTCTTCATACTTTATGGTGCCACCTCTCTATATTTATTACATAGCTTTATAACCATACCCACTTTCAAGTCTTTACTTTTACTTTAAGTCTACCACGAGCCACGCCACCGGCAAATGATTTGCTAGTAGCAGGAATGGGCCAGATCGGCCGGGCAAGCACCACACTCTCACAGAAAATCGACGCCTGAGTAGAAGCTTTACCGCTTCTATGCTTCGTTCGGTGAGTGAGAGAGCCGGAGGCCCATCCTTCCCCCAACTCCTTGAAAGGCCGACAACGCACCTGTCACACCCTGGTGTTGCAGTTGTCCATGGGCAGCAGTGATCACTTACTATCAGGTGACCCGCTTGCTCGTTTGCCGTCCTACCTATATAATAAAAAATAAACTTATGCTTCAAATAACCTTGTTCCCTGGTTTGGGATGTTAGGGTCGAAAATCGACGTAAATGTAAAAAAATCCATCCTCTGCCCTGCTTTTAATACACCTCATTAAAATGATGTTATTGATGACCTAGATGCTAAAAGTAGGCCAACTTCTACCAAACAAAAAGCTCACATCTGTCCTCCGTTTGGTGGCTACACTGTTGCAGATAGACACACATACGCACTCGATTAACGTCTGTATATAACCCCTTCTTTTTGGTTGGGGTTTTAAAGAATCGTATATTACTTATAATAAAATTGTTTTGAAAGTGATTTGGAAAAGTAGCGACGTGGCCACCCATACAATCTACATCACCAATACAGAAGCCGAGTACTTATAAATTCATTTAGAAAGGTTTCGATAAACCAGCTAAGGTTACGAGACCTAACTCAGACGGCGATAATAATTAGAATTATTAAATTATAGTCTTGTTCGCAAAGTCAAAACGATTAACGTTTGCCTTCTCGTCCAACCAAACGGCCATGTTAACTTTAATGGCTATCTATCTATAAAAGTATAATGCATGCCATTGCAATAAATTACCAAATATAACACTCAACTCATTTGATTAAGGTATTATAGCTGATAAGTAAGTTGAAATGTATCTTTCAGAAGTATTTACGTCGCCATTATCAATAATCTTCTAGAAAGCCCCATACATATCCATACTAATATTATAATCCTGATACCTAGTTACTGTCTGTCTGTCTGTTTTTTCTTCACTCTTAACTGATTAAGATGAGAATCGATTTGGAGATAATTTGAGGTTCGGGGAATAGGTAATCCCGGAAAAGGTAATTTTCCCGAAGGATCTACAACTACGCGAGCGGAGCCGCGGCCCAAGTAGGGACATAAGGAAAATCAATATAGGATTTTACTAAATTTAACAAAACGATCTACAAGATTGTCTTGTCTAATATTTGTTTACAAACACGATAATGCTGGCGACGATAACAAAATGAGGACCAAAATAACTGGCGTTTGAGATATATTTTAAAACACGCAAAATATTTGGCACCGATCAGGCGCTCAACTGTTCGATCAAACGTTCTTCATTCCTACCTACCCTATCCATCTACTATACTATCCTACTTTACTAGTATTTTAATTTTTCGTTCGTCTTCAAAGAGTTTATCTTAATGCTATTATTAGGTGGTTTGTTTGCCACGTGTTTTTTTGAAGATATATTAGCTTGTTTCTTTTTTCGTAGCCTGTGGATGTTGTGTCCCACTGCTGGGCAAAGGCCTCCCCCTGCATTCTCCATGATATATTAGTATGGGATTTAAAATAACGATATACCAAACCACGTCTGTTTAGGTAAGTGTAAAACGCAGTCGCGCCTCTGCGATTGTACATACATGTTTACATGAAATTTGGCGAGTCGTGACGTGTCATTGATAAGACGCGAGCACGAACACCGAAATAACTACAAGCATTGAGGCTGGTGACGAAATAAGAAGAAATCAGAATAATGGGAATAAACACCGAACCGACGCTTTTTACACGCGAAACGAAATGTCATCATGCGTGGCGTGAGCACTAAAATGTACGTACTTGTTTACTAATAATATAACTAGTCGTGATCGTGACGACTGCATTGGCAAGACGTGACGTGAGCACCAGAATTGCCTACAAACATTAAGGCTGGAGACAAAATGGGAAGAAATTCGCAAAGCGACGTCAAAACCCGAAGTGGGCAACCGGGTTGCTTCCAGCAGGAAGTGTACATGTCTAAATATCTGTCGTTCCGGCCAAGGATCAAGATCTAGATATATATGCGATGTTATTTCATTGGAGAATGGATATGAAAGTGACCGTATTCAGTTTGTAAATTACTTTTGTACCCTACAATGGGGACTGATTGTAGGGGACCTTTTGTAGCGATGAAAACATCTCTCTGGCTTGCTGCCTAACCCTTAATTGGATGTTTTCAACATTTTCTCATGCCTCTACTATCTGTGTCTTACTAAACTTGATATCCGTCGTCACAAAGCCGCTCACGTATAAAATGACCTTAGCAAAAAAAAACAGCGGGTTGCCCGGGATTGCCGGCAGAAGTGAAAACTCGCCTTTGCCCCTTTGCGGCGGTCTCAGGTCACACTAACGAATTTTCGATCAGGTTACGAGTCCTAACGCGAGTTGGAAATTTTTACCCATCCCATAAAATACACAACGCCGTGCATCTAGTAGAGATTTTTAAAGTGAAAACTTCTTTAGTTTTCACTTTAAAAATCCAATTGGTCTCTACTAGACGCAGGATCACTTGCACGATTTAATTAATATGCCTGGATAAACTAGCCGATGGGTGATTTCCGGTGGGCATGTTGCCATGCTCATGGCGTCAGGCAGCTCAATGCGCTTTTGTAGGAGGTCAAGAACGCTCGGCTCGGTGCGCTTCCATGACGGCGTGCAGTACTGTATTTATTTCAGCATAATTATATGTGTTAGACATTACCTCAAGGTTCATACGAATGTTCATTTCAGTTGCCAAAGCCAAATAATTTAAAACACTGTTCGGTCTGCTTGTCTGATACAAACTACTGAATCGTACTTTGTTTGTCTGACATCTTACGCATCTTACCATCTGGCCAGCGAGGAGAGTGCAGGCCAAATCCTCTGCTCTGGCCAAGTATGGCTCCGGTAGTACAGGGAGGGTCATGCTTCTGCAGTGGAGACGGAAAAGATCTGATGATGATGATGATATGATGTAACTTAAAATTAATGCTTTTCGCCATATACAGATAAGCAAGCATCCAGGACTCAGGCCAATCTGAAAAAGATCGTTTTCCATCTTGAATTTAACCGGGGATCCTGCGATACAGAGGTACTTGCGGAGCCAATAAGCCACATAGATCGTCATTAACGTCGATTATGTATCTAATTGAAGAATTAAGTAGGTACTATTGTTTTTGCCCACGCATCCTTATCGTCACAAATTGACGAACGTCGACCGCTATGTATATCATAGTGTCATTATTATCAATGATTCCAAATATATTGATTATGATTATATGAAGGGTGTACTTTAGGGGTGTAATATTTGTGCAGTGTTAACATATGCCAGAAGAGGTCGTTTAGGTATAAAGTCATAAATGATTTAGTTGCCCCAAGCGTCCTTATCACCACAGATTGATGAATGTCAGCCGCTATGTGTGTCACAGTGTCACTAACACTAACTTGCGATAACATAATATTCTATTTTCAACGACATTTATCCTCGACACTTCAATGAGTTAACATAAACTTATTAAATTTTTAAATTCGATTGTATGTTATAGAGATTAGCACATACCGTAGAAATGAAGAAGTTTGTGTTTGAAATTGAATTTTGTTGACCACTAAAGTCTGCTATCATAATCGTTTGCTAAGTTGTTTGTTGCAAATGGTATCAATCCGTCTGCTTGCATAGTTTAGAATGATGTAGTGGGTACACAATTTAACATATTGTTCAGACAATATAAAATATTAGCAATTTTATTTTCTGAACTGATTACGTTTCCCAAAACCTTTTTTCCACAATGTACAGTCTTTTGTACTTAATAGGCCACTTACACACACGAAAAACAACAAACAATAGTATTTTATTTGCTAGTTAGTTTTCTAAATAGTTCTCACGAAAATAATTAAAACACGGCTTTGAGGTCATTCGACAGTTACTCTAACATTTCTGATTAAGTGTAACTCAAACTGGCATAAATTAAAGTAGGTGGAGCTACTTTGTTCAAACCAGTCCGCCACCAGGAAACAATTCCTAGTTAGCTAAGACCTTACACTGGACAGACTTAGGCCTTGCCTCAATACTTATTCCGCGCTAAAAGTTCAACGACTCATTTACGAGAATGTTTCGAAGCAATTGACGTTATTGAAAATACTATTTAAGGCTGGCAACCTCGATTCACCGAAATAATACGCCTAATTGGAAGTTTTCAGTTTAATCAACTTATTTTTATTCATCCTTGATTATTAGTTTACGTAAAATACATGTTAATTAAAATATTACTGTCTTCCTGTATTGAAACTACTGAACTGTGAGAGAAAGGCAATATTCTCGTAATGATAAGATATTATCTCGTTATAATATTTAAAAAAAACCGGCTAGTGTAGAGTTCCGTTGTTGCACGTCACAAATGCCAACTTAGAACATCAAGTTCAAAGGATTTTTTACGAAATTTTCGTTCTCCAATAACATTTTATAAGATGGTCCATTATAACTGTTTGACTTGTAGACAGATTATCTTTGATAATGATAATGATATTTATTTTAAATAGGCTTACTCTTAATCTTAGACTTAACCCAGAGGGTAAAGACATGATCTACGATAGAGCGACTTGCCTAAAAGATGCCTGTTCACTCGAGTTTTCTCTTATTTTAAATTCCAACTAACCCTTTGTGTTTGTTTCCAGACCGTGATCAACATAGCGTTCTGCTGCCTCGGGCTGCTCGGGTACCTGGTGCAGCGACTCGTGTTCGGCCGCCTGCGCGTCTCTGAAGCGCAGCGCGTCAAGGACAAGTTCTGGAACTACGTCTTCTACAAGTTCATCTTCGTGTTCGGGGTCATCAACGTGCAGTACATGGACGAAGTGTTATTGTGGTGCTGCTGGTTCACCGTGCTTGGCTTCCTGCAGCTTCACACGCAGCTCTGCAAGGATAGATTCGACTATGTAAGTACCTTAAAACTTGCCTGCGCTTGTTTTCTTCATCATCATTTCAACGGCATGAAGGTGTCAGCCATCCCCAAGAATAGGACAAGAGACCGGCTGGAAGCGGCCTTTATCGAGTTTTTTTTTTTCTAGGTCTGGTTAATACTTTTCTTACAAATATATCTGGAAACAATATACGTCTTAAATCTCAATGTTATTGGGGTGGTATCCTATATTTGACATTACCTAACCCGCTCGCTCAAGTTTATTTGCCAAGTAATGGTTCAAGTTCAAAGGCGAAACTTGGTTTATGTTTTCTCTGCATGAAGAGTTTCAACTTTCAACTGATGTTTTGATCCTTTGGTAATTTTTTATACGAGTCAGAAACTTAAATGTAATGTTTTCAGGGTCTGAGTATATGACTTTCTATATTACAGCATGAGTTCTAAATACATACATAGATTTTGATGTGTGGTTTGAGGATCAGGAGCCAAGTGCTGGCTCAATTTTTTTTTTGGCCGGTCGTGCCTTTTAATTTTAAAACTTGTGCAACATGTTTTTTATTTGACCTTGAACATGCCTCGTTGTTTTTAAATCAATATTTCTTGCTGCCTCGCTTCGTATGCAAATGTTTATGTGTGATATGTATTTTTTATAACATGTCATTGCCATTTTAAACCAGCCCATGTACGACAAGTACTACATCGGCTGAGCTATCCAACTTATGTGCCGCCAATTTAATATTAAACTCGCCAATGATCGATAGCGAACTGCTTCCGAGCCGAAGCAGAAAGAGTTTTTCATTTCATCCGAAGGAAAACAAACAACAGTTGCCCGAACAGTCTAATAGTAGATTGTGACACCACTTGTGTCACACAACACAAGGGCCAACATAATAATTTTGGTGAGGGCAATATTTTGAATCTAGTGCGGAACGAAGGAGTTAAACTTAGCCATAAGTAAATTTTTGACGTCAACAATTGTTGAGAAGTGAAATATGACAATTAATAAGTGTTCAAAGAAACCTATATTGAATAAACAATTTGAATTTAGCAGATTCTAAAATAGACTCCTGAGTAAAGCGAGGAACTCAGAGTATGTTGCCTGAAGTAAAAGTATTGTGTTAGTCCAGAGATGACACATTCTGCCCTTAATCTCCCTCTATGAGAAAAGCAATAATTGTGTTATAATTCCCACGGGACTAAAAAAGTTTGCATTGTAAATTAAAGTAACTTTTTAGTCCCTCGGGAATAAAAACGTATTTCAGACCCTGTCTGTATACGGGCCACCGGGCTTTGTTTTTTTTATTTGAATAGATGTGATTAAAAATAAGTTATTATTCCAAATGGATCATATGAAAAAAAAAATTGGTAACATGAAACAAAAGACTCGAAGAGCTGAGGATATTGTTGTAATGCATAGTTGTTTCGATCACGCTGTGTGCTGAAGGTGCTTTATCAGGCACATTTCATGGAGAAGATTTATCTGAAAATATAATTTTTCGTTATTAAAATCGAAAATATGTGATGAAAAAATTTCGCCACACGTAGGATTTGAACCTACAACCTTCGACATCTAGCCCGTCGATGCTCTCAACCACTGAGCTGCCGTAGCTTCAAATCACCGCGGCGAATTTTTTCATAATCGATACGAGACTTTGGTCACCTTCTACGTTTCGCACATATAGTAGAACGGTTTTTACATTGGGGCGAAAGATTTTGAGTTTTACTCTGCGAGTAAGCTTCCTAGACCGCCATATGGGGCGGAGTTGCGCACAGGTGGCTCGAGCTTTAGCAACTCTAGAAGTGATGTCCTCTTCTGTTCCTCCACATTGCGACACGATGCTCCCCAGGTACATAAACTGGTTCACGCGCTGAATTTGTTCTGTGCCAAGCGGTAATGGCAGCAGGTTCTTTCCTTTTATACGCATCTCTTGTGTCTTACGCGCGTTAATTTTAAGATCCACCTTTCCCGCTTCACGATAGAGCTTGCATATCACCTTCTCCGTACTCCAGAGAACTTGTATGCAAAATTTCATGATGATCGGTTCAGTAGTTACGGCGTAAAGCGTAACAAACTAACTCACTTTCGCATTTATAATATTAGCAAGGATAAGGATTTTTATGTATAATTTAGACAAGCTCCGTGGCGCAGCGGTCAACACGCCAGCCTGCGACACGGAGTGACCGGGTTCGATCCCCGGCCAGGTCAAGATGGAAAATGATCTTTTTCAGATTGGCCTGGGTCTTGGATGTGTATCTATATATGTATTTGTTATAAAATATAGTATCGTTGAGTTAGTATCCCATAACACAAGTCTCGAACTTACTTTGGGGCTAGTTCAATCTGTGTGATTTGTCCGTATATATTTATTTATTTATTTATATTTGTATAAACATTATGGTTTAATATCCAAATATTTTTAAAATTCACATATATAGTCTCGAAAGAACTCGCGAAATTAAAGGCTACCTTGGGTGGAACTATGCATCATCTAAATATTATTTGTCACCTGCCTTGAGAACACGTGTACGTCACAGTTCAACCCAAGTCACGTGCCGGCTTTTCACTATCAAACTCCCAATCGAATCAATATTGACTCGTTTCCTCATCACAAGTAAATTATCACCTTTAACTGAGGCATTAACTTCAATAGATTATGGCATTAACTAATGTGTTCGCATCTTAAAAACCGATTTGACGATACTTAAGATATCACTTAAATAGCTTTCGCCCGCGGCTCCACTTGCCTTAATGTCGATCCGTCAGGAACAGTCCTTCCGGGAAGAAAAGGAGCCTATGTGCTTCTCGTGTCACACAATGCTTTTTTTTGGCGGGTAGGTGTGAATCTGTCAACACCTAAAAATACACTGCTCCGTTTTTAATATATATTTTAATTATTAAAAGTACATATTTCATGCAATACTAGTAGTTTATAAGTCAAGTACCTGCCTTAGTATCATATCCTTTCATACACTCACTTTCAACATGGAGAAACTACAACAGTCACTAGATGAGTTGGCAAAAACCTTCAAAGGCCAGATGCAGGAGTTCCAGGAAGACTTAAGCAAGGCTAACAACCCAGAAAATGTTGGTGCATTATGTGTGGAGTTCAACGGCTTCAAAAAGTTTGTTATGGCTTCGCTCGGTGCTCTCCAAGAGCAAGTACTATTGCTTGGGCAGCAGCAGGACATTCAGGAGATGCGGAGCCGGCGCAAAATGTTGTTGTTCCATGGGGTTACAGAGACTAAGAAGGAGGATGTTGCTGCTGTAGTCACCAAACTCATTGTGGAAAGCTTACAAGTGTCCGACTTCACTCAAAAGGACATCACTCGCAGTCATCGTCTTGGTAAATCTTCTCCAGGTAAAGCTAGACCCATTCTTGTGAAGCTTAGCACACAATCTCTTAGAGATAAAGTCTGGTTCAGCAAGACAGAACTGAAGGGCAGTGGACTGACAATCTCAGAGTTTTTAACGAAGGGCCGGCACGACGCGTTTTTGGCTGCACGGGAGCATTTCGGTGTTACAAAGTGCTGGACACGAGATGGTTTCATCCACATTATTTCACCAGATGGATCTAAACACCGGATATCCACTTTGGCAGAGGTAAAAGCTTTAATTAAACCGCCCGAGGCTGCGACAGAACCGAAGTCACCGTCTAACGCTGCAGCTCCGGCACCGAAGTCGCCTAATGCTGTGACTGGCCTCTCAAAAGCGGTGTCGACATCCTCAGCGGTGGGTCAGGCAGCGGGCGCACGCCCCAAACGTGCTGCTTCGAAGAAGTAATTGCAAAATGCACCCGCTGAGGTGAGGATAATGTAGACGCATTGATTTACGATTGCTATTTAGCTTACTTATCTTTGTAATTTGTCTATATTTATAGTTAAGATAGGTAGTCTACTTAATAATGTATTATATTGTTTCACTTCCACCGGCATCTAAAAAATAGTGTTTTGTTGACAAGACAAATGTCAACCAAATCTTCCTGACATTAGATTAACTTTTTAATTTGCTTTTTTTTTTTTCTTATGCATTCACAATGATGATGCTTTATGGCTGCATTACATTTCCGTTAAGTTTTTTTCTTTTGCTGAACTGTTTACATCTACTATATTTTGTTAATATCACAGCACTGTTTGTTTCTATACCTGTTACAAAGAAAAATGTTTCTCTCTCACAGGCTACTGGCGGGTAGACTATTAATAAGTAACTAATTTTAAATATTTATTTACATTATATTTTTATTATTTTTGTTGCGTGCACGTTATGTCTGACGGACTTGACGATACTTTTCACTCAATTACTTCTTCTAATTCTAGCTATCAAAGTATATTGGCTTTGGATGAAATCCTTACTTCCGAATTTTTGAATGTTTCTAAAAATTTCAATGTTCTTCACATAAATGCTCAAAGTATTCCTGCTCATTTTGCTGACATGCTAGCGACATTTTCCGATAAAAATATTCATGCTATTTTAGTATCTGAAACTTGGCTTAAGCCTTGTCTTCCCTCTACTTCATACTCCTTACCGGGCTTTCAGTTAATACGTCACGATCGAACCGGCATGGGTGGTGGTGGTGTTGCCATATACTTAAGATCCCACATCGCCTACAGAACTATTTGTTGTTCCAAAAACTCTGACCCATTAAATGAACCTGAATATATGTTCCTGGAAGTTGTCTTGGCTCATACAAAAGTACTTCTGGGTGTTTTTTATAGTCGCTGTTCGTCCATTAATTACTTTGTAACCTTGGAAACCATCCTAGAGGAAATAATGCCGACGTATAGTCAGACAATTATTTTAGGCGATTTCAATACATGCCTCGTAAAAAATGACAGTCGAGCTCATAATCTAAGATCATTGGCAGACAGTTGTAATTTAAATATCCTACCATTGCAAGAAACACATTTTGTACCTAAATGTAGACCATCTCTCTTAGATTTAATATTTGTTTCATCACTTGAACAAGTTGCCAAATTTGGTCAACATCCCGCGGAGGCGTTTTCGCATCATCACCTCATCTTCCTTTCGTACAAAATCCGCCCTCCTAAGTTTAAATCCAAGATCCTAATGCAGCGTAATTTTGGTGCTATTAGTATTGAAAGTTTGCGCAATGATGCAATTGGCTGTGACTGGGAATCCGTTATTAATGCCACCACAGTTGATTCACAGGTCGAAAATTTTAATAACATCCTTTTGAATTTATATGATCGTCACGCTCCCTTGCGACCTGTGCGGCTAAAGCATTTTCCAGCACCGTGGCTGACTGATGAAATTAAGCTAATTCAGGGGAAAAAGAATAGGGCTAAAGTGAAGTACAATTCCGATCCAGACAGATATCGCGACCATTATGTAAAGGCTCGCAACTACTGCAATAAGGTGTGTAGGGAGGCTCAGCGTCGCCACATTTTTAAATCAGTTCAAAAGGGAGATCCTGCAAAGGTCTGGAAATTTCTTAGATCACTTGGAGTTTGAAAGTCTACTGACAATAATCATACTGATGTTGACATAGATGGTCTCAATAAACACTTTTCTTCATCTATCTCCCTTGATGCTAATATTAAACAAAACACCCTTAAATCGCTTCATTCACATCCGACTCCAGTTACGCCTTCTTTTGTTTTTTCTCCAATTGCCGATTGTGATGTTGAAAGAATAGTACGCTCCATAACTTCGAGTGCTGTTGGTAGTGATAGCGTTAGTCGTAATATGGTCATTCCTATCCTCGATATTCTTCTTCCAATCCTGACTCTCATACTAAATAATTCCTTATTATCCTGCACTTTTCCTGAAGCGTGGAAAAACGCACACCTCACCCCTCTTCCTAAAAAGAATAATCCTAGTGCTTTTTCTGATTTTCGCCCTATTTCCATACTTCCTTTTCTATCCAAAGTCCTTGAGCGAGTAGTACAAGAACAACTAAATCATTTCCTTAATGTCAATAATCTGCTCAATCCTCTCCAATCCGGATTCCGTCCTGGTCATAGTACGACTACTGCTTTAATTAAAGTCACGGATGACATTCGCCAAGGTATGGACAGCAAAAAATTAACGGTGTTGACCCTCCTTGACTTCAGCAACGCATTTAATACGGTGGATTACGACATACTGTTAGGTGTCTTACGTTCTCTTAACATATCTCCAACGGCAATTGATTGGTTTCGTTCTTACCTGTATGGGCGCCGACAGCGTGTGCGTATTGAGGAAAAATTTTCTTCCTGGTGTGATACCACTGCCGGCGTACCGCAGGGTGGCGTATTATCTCCTCTTTTGTTTTCACTATTTATAAATGCCATCACATTACAACTTCAGTCTTCCTACCATCTGTTTGCAGATGACTTGCAAATATATTCACAAGCCAGTTTGGATGATTTACCAGCTGCAATTGCTCAAACTAATCAGGATCTGGAATGCATATCTGTCTGGAGCAAGTCACATGGCCTTCTTGTAAATCCGGCCAAATCCAAGGCAATAATTATTGGTAACCCCAGGTTTACCTGTAAAATTGACATGGCGCTATTACCACCAATCGTGTTCAATAGGGTTGTTATAAATTACAGCGGCAAGGTTAAAAATCTAGGGGTTTGGATGGATAGTAAGCTGTCTTGGATACCACAAATTGCAGAGGTCAGTAAAAAGTTATTTGGTGTTTTTAGCTCATTTAAAAGGCTTAGTAAATTCCTGCCAATAGACACCAAAATTATGCTTGCAAATTCCCTTCTTCTCCCTATCCTTGACTACGCTGATACATGTTACCTTAATCTCACGCAGCAGCAGCTTAATAAACTTGAGCGTCTTCAAAATCTTTCCATCAGGTTCATATATGGTCTCCGCAAGTATGATCATGTCTCCCAGTTTCGCTCTGAACTCAAGTGGCTGCCTATCCGACTTCGCAGAGATTGGCATATCCTCTCACTTCTATTCACAATTCTATTTAATCCTACTTCCCCGAGGTATCTAAGAGAACGGTTTGTATTTTATAGCGACATGCCCCAAAGTAGTGGTTTACGTAGTGCTGAAAATTTGCGATTGAGGATCCCGTCACACTCCACAGAATTTTATGCTCAGTCGTTTACTGTCAAGGCCGTTCAACTTTGGAACTCACTACCACTATCTATCCGGCGCGCTCAAACGCTAGCCAGCTTTAAGTCTCAAGTAAAATCACATTTCCTTTCTTCTTTGTAATTTTTCTCCTTTCATATAACGTTCAGGTCTCGGTTTCGCACATTTCGTGTACAGTTATATTATATGTGTGTATGTATGTATTTATGTATATATTTTATTTATATATTTCTGTTTTTCATAAAATTGCTCCTCCACATCTTTGCACCTTGCCTGTTTGCTGATTTCTTTTTTCCAACCAGAAGAGATTGCTATTGCGATAAGGCCGCCTTTTGTATATCTTTTTATGCTTTTTGTTTTTTATTAATGTTCTTTATGTGTGCAATAAAGTATTAAATAAATAAATAAGCAAATTTTTACGATGATCCGTTCAGAAATTAAGATGGAATGCTTTACAAACGTGAACTAGTATCCATAGTAGATAATAGTAAAACTTGTTGGCCAAGAAAGTGTTTATTTGTACACAGGGTGTTTTTTCCATTTTTTTAAATAAATGTTCAGGTCCAGATATCTCAAAAATTAGCGTGCCGATTTTTTTTATTTTGCTTTTAAATCATTTTCCTAGCTCTTGGGTGTCAGCCTTTAAAATATTTGCGTTAATTTAATTGACCTTATTTATTATTAGTTGATGACACACCTCCCGCTTCTGATTTCAGTAATTGGTTCTGTGAAGTTAATCAATCAAATAATCGTTCGTTAATTGTTCATCGTCGAATCCATCAGTCTCCCATTATTCATGCTTTTCAATTTATTTGTCCTTCTTGACCTTTTCCTCGTCTTTTCCTCGTTCGATTGATTGCTTTGTAAGTCATCTCTAATTTATGTCTTTAGCGATATTACTATTTTCTTGTCAGATTTTACAAATTCATTTTACTTTCGTGCTATTCCATATGGATTTTCACCATCGATTTT
The DNA here is from genome assembly GCA_947532085.1 of Elegia similella. NCBI lineage: Eukaryota > Metazoa > Arthropoda > Insecta > Lepidoptera > Pyralidae > Elegia > Elegia similella. The sequence goes on from OX383942.1 coordinate 790,710, forward strand.
TCTTCACCATCGATGAGCAATTCATCACCCTATATGCCTGTTTCCCGATGGAAAACAGGGTCTACCTATTAAAAATATATCTTGTTATTCCACCAAGCTGTTAATAAAGGTAGCTGCAATAGTAGTGAGCGGTCTACTACTGCTAAGAGGATATTATCTACTGAATTGAAATCAATGAAGTATTTTTTTTTTGCTGCGGTTTTACGTCCGTTGTGTGGTAATACACATGTTCGGCCTATTGTTTGCTCCAGTAACATGTATAATGCAATGCAGCAATGGATTTCTTACGACTGGGATGATGATGTATGCATGCAAGTTTATTCCACCATGAATTCTCAGTATCTCAACGTATTTAGGCGTGTTATAAGCATCCTTACAACTCCCCGAGTATATATGTATGCCCGAGTGACATAGGTTTTTTGGCAGAGCAGTCGTGCATATATTGTTCTTCGAAAAATCTTGTCTTCTTTTGCTTCGGATGCAGTGCGAAGGAAATGCCTTGACCTCTCAACCACCACGCGGGCCGATCGGTCCGCATAACAATAGAAAATCCATTGTGTCTGCGTTTCCCGCGCTTGATGGGTTAAAGCGATTTTTTTTTACAGAATGAGTCTAAGAGAAACCCAGCAATAACTACCATAAAATGTTTGTTTGTTACAGCTGTCATCATCGCCGAACACTGGCCGCTGGGCACACGTGCGGCTGTTGAGTCTGCTGGCGTTCGTACAAGCTTCCAGCGCGGCGCTGCTCGTGGTCGCTGCGCTGTGGGGGCTGCCGCATGGTTGCGACGTGTTCGTGTTTATGGCCGCAGAGGTAAGTATTTTGTCTAAATAACTTAGCTTGTTTAGCTGATCTCAACCACAGAGAGGCCGTGTGATTTCCGGCAAGGCCGTGTGGTTTCCGGCAGAGTAGAATAGGACCACTCCAAGTCTTCTCGTGGATGTCGTAAGAGACGACTTAGGAAATAGAAGCTAAACAAAGCTCATCAATGACACCGCTCCAACCCGTCTGGCCAGCGAGGTGAGTGTAGGCCTCTGTCTGCTCTGGCCAAGTATGACACCGGTAGTACAGAGAGGGTTGATCCTGCAAAGGAAACTTAAAAGCCCTAATGATGATGATGATGATGATGATGAACCACAAAGATGTAATAGAGTTGGCTCGCGGGCGTGGCAAGTGCGAATGCGATATAATTAAACTGATTATATTTCTCTAAAACGCGGTTAGTCGGAAGTGTATGTGCATACGCGTAATATGTTTGGATTTTTTTCTAAAATGCCGTGTTGTGCAGAGAATATCTGCAAAAATAGAAGTTCTAATAAGTCTGTAACATCATGGTATCACTTACTATAAGTAAGGTTGCAAGGCTTTTAAAAAAAATGTAGTTATTGAATGTGTGAGTGCGCATCTACAATTGTGTGCGTTACGCTTCTATTGGCCACTTTAATTTATGGGCGTTAAATGTTTTGTAACTGTGTGCGGGAAGCCTGTGTTCTTATTTGAATGTGCATGTATATGTAATTTTAACTGGACAGATTGGTACTCGAACTTATCTCGGCCGGGCACCGATCTAACAAACACTAAAAGATATCTATGGCCTCAACAGATTTGGACGTATGTAACATCTTCAGAAAAACTTAACCCTATGTCACTCCTGAGTGACAGGCTTTATTTTTTTCGAAAGTCTATATTTAGGTACTTTTTCATTGAAAAAAATATGTTTTTTATATATTTCTGAAAAATATAGAAGCATTGTTTAGGCGTGAAAACAATTGACTTACGGTCATTGAACTGAACAGACAGCCACTAGTGTAGTGACTCACCGATGACATTGTTTACCTCCTCAAGTGTTTTTGGAGGAATCATCGACAAAATTCGAGATGCCTTACTACTCTACATGCAAATAAGGATTTAGTTTTTTTAAGTATAATAATTGTAAATATGTTGATGTTTTTGACAACAACAACGAAATTATTGAGTCAGAAAGTAAGTTGATATTTATAAATAAATAAAAAATAAATATATACGGACAAATCACACAGATTGAGCTAGCCCCAAAGTAAGTTCGAGACTTGTGTTATGGGATACTACCTCAACGATACTATATTTTATAACAAATACATATATAGATAAACATCCAAGACTCACGTCAATCTAAAAAGGTCATTTTCCATCTTGACCTGACCGGGGATCGAACCCGGGGCCCTCGTGTCGCAGGCTGGCGTGATAACCACTGCGCCACGGAGCTCGCCAGATCCAGAAAGTGTTCTATGGCCATAATACCTAGAGACTCCATCCACCCATCCTTTTGTAATGCCATGCAGTTTTAGAGGGGTAAGATCTTTTCAGGGAATCAAAACCTACAGGGTACTTCCCGTGAAATCAGAATCATAAAATTTGGTACAAAGCGACGTCTTATAGCACAGATAAAGGAAAAATTGCGAAAAGCATAAATTTTTAGTTACATCATATAATAAAAATATTTTTAATAATTTTTAACTTATTATAGATAACGGTACAGAACCCTTCGTGCGCGAGTCCGACTCGCATTTGGCCGGTTTTTTTTTCTCAACTCGTGACTACCTTATGTCAATTTCGAAAGTTAAAGGTTGGTTTTTAATGTATTTTTAGTTTTGCTGGTTATTGTATGTACTTGTTGGCTGTCTGCAAGCGCGGGGTCAGCTTTCACCACAAACCCGTTGAACTCTTTTATTTCCGTTGCAAGCTCGCATGACTCAGACGCTACTTTCTATCGTAAAACAATTGATAATTAACATTTCCTACTTCCATTGTATTGGCTAATTTACAGTTTTCAAGTGTTGCCTTCTTCTTTTTTTTATTAATAATAATCTATACATATAATAAAACAGTAAAAATATTTTGTCTGTACATTTAGAATTTTTGACTGAAATGGATAGAGGGACACTTAAAAAGACTAATAGAAAGCAAAACATTTTTTTTCGAATTTTTTGTCTGTCTGTCTGTCTGTCTGTCTGTCTGTCGGTATGTATGATCACGATTATCTCCGGAAATACTGAACCGATTTACTTCAAACTTTCACCAATTGCTTTGTTTTAACCCAGCATAACATTTAAAGTTTGTTCCATCAAAAACGGATCATTAAAAAAAAAGTTATCGTCATTTGAATGAACTCAAGGCATGAATTTGCCTGCAAATATATAGCAAATACATTGAAAAATAATAATGAAATTTGGTATGGAGGTAGTTTGAGACCGGGGTACATAGGACATCCTTGTCCATAGGGTACCTTTTATTCCGGGAAATTCTACTGTTCCTGAGGGATGGACACTATCGGCGGCGGCGTAGCCGCGGGCAAATGGCAACCCTGACTTAAATATCAACGCAACCGAAACTGCTGCGCCTAGAAACTTGAATTTTGGTACAGGGGTTCTTCTAATGATGTGAGTGAGCGCTAAGAAAGGATTTTAGCAATTTAACTTCTGAACGGGTAAAATTTATATGGAATTTGTTCATTTCTGGACTTATAAGTATGAAAGTAGGTATATAAGTTATCGATTAAAATTAAAAAGATGGGTTTAGATGAAATTTGCAAAAGCCCCCCCTTAAGGGGTAATAAAATGGGGTAGAGTGGGTGGTATAAACTTCGTGTGGAAATTTTCTCATTTGTGGACTTAGAAGTCTGAAAGTAGGTATATAAGTTCTCGATTAAAATTTAAAAAAAAGTCTGTGTAGGTGAACTAGACAAAATTTTCCCCTGAACGAATGAAATAGGGGGGTAAAGGTTTTACGTAATTTTCTCATTTCTACACTTAGAAGTATAAAAATAGGTATATAAGTTCTTGATTACAATTAAAAAAGACTTGTGAAATGGACAAAATTCCCCCCTTAAATGGCAAAATGGGAAGGTAAAGTTTTTATGGAAATTTTCATAATTCTGGACTTAGAAGTATAAATAATATCCATACTTCCATACTAATACTAATATTATGAACTAATATAATTAATGCGAAAATAACTCTTTCTGTCGTATTTTTAAGCTTCAACTATTGAACTGATTTGGATGAAATTTGGTATGGAGGTATTTTGAGGCCCGGGGAAGGACATAGGGTTTGGTATGTTTAATTCCGAGAAATTCTACTGTTCCCGAAGAATCGACATTAACGCGGGCGGAGCCGCGGGCAACAGCTAGTAAATAAATATATACGGACTAATCACACCGATTGAGCTAGCCCCAAAATAAGTTCGAGACATGTTTTATGGGATACACAACTCAACGGTAATATATTTTATAACATATATATAGATAAACATCCAAGACCCAGGCCAATCTGAAAAAAATCATTTCTATGTTAACCTGACCGGGGATCGAACCGCACCCTTGTGTCGCAGGCCGGCGTGTTAACCACTGCGCTACGGAGCTCGCCAAATACAAATAAAATTTCTTGTATTTCAGTCAAATTCCTGTAATGGTATAATTTTTTACAGAATTAAGTAACTACAAGTAATAGATATTATATCAGTGAAGAATTATTACATAAAATCCAAAATAACAACTGATTTCTTTGATAATAAGACGTGGCTTACTTTGACACCTCAGGCGATACGATGATGCAAGGGACATAACATTATAGAACATTACATATTATATATACTTATTTTATATTATATATATACTATACTTCCATACTAATATTAATAAATGTGAAAGTAACTCTGTCTGTCGCCTTTTTACGCTTCACTAATTTGGACGAAAAGTAAAGAGGTAGGCCCAAGGAAGGACATAGGGTACCTTCAATCCGGTAAATTCTACTGTTCCCGAGGGATCGACATTAACGCGGGCACATCCGCGGGCAACAGCTATTATGTTATATAAGGGACATTATATATATATTTTCCGTGGAATATGGGACGGTTAGAAACCCATCGTCTTATTTTTTTTTTAAACAACCTCCGTGGTCCAGTGGTTAAGGCGTTTGCCTGTTGACCCGGGGGTCGTGGGTTCGATTCCCACCGGAAGCATACTTTGTTTAGTTGTTTCCAGTTTGGTTAGGACATTGCAGGCTTGAATCACCTGATTGTCTGATAATAAAGATGATTCCGTGCTTCGGAAGGCACGTTAAGCCGGTGGTCCCGGCTGCCATCTGGTAGTCGTCAAAGGAACCACGTCAGAGGCCGAGAGGCGGTTCCGAAGAACTCTGACACCAGGGTGTGCATGGTCGATTGACCGTGACACCTACTCGAAATGATGATGATGATTTTTTTTTTTATTTATGGTTCCATTGTTAAGTCAATATTATGGTTGAGGATGATACAACGATTTATTACAGACAATTGGTCGGTAGAAGGGCTAAGCGAAACCTAAAATAAACAACATATAAAGTTAGTAAATAAACAACACATTCGGAGCCGTCCATATATTGCGTCACAAATTTCAACTGTGCATTAAAAGCTTAGCAGAACACTACGGCTAAACTATCAATTTAAATTTCAAATGGTAATTTATGCACAACAACTACTTGTTAAACTAACTGCCAACAACGTTTCTTATAGTATAACGTCAACAAGTAAAAAAAGTCATCGAATTTAAGAATGAAGAATAAATTTACATAATTGTTATTGTATTGAAATTTACATGATCGTCCTTGTATTATATATTGTCGATTAGATGTCTGTGAGTTTATGTTTCAATGTCTATTTGAAGGAAGTTAACGCGTAAGTGGCCAACACTATTTTCAAGCTGCTTAAGGGTCCATACTACCTCACACTGCTTTGCATGATTGACTGTTATATCAATAATAATTAAATACTCAACTTGAAATAAAAATGCAGCAAAGTTCAGGACTAACTCTAGTAACTATATGACTCGAAAACACGATTGCGTTAAATTTTCTCGATAGAAAAAAATTGCAAAGTTGCCTCCAAATCACGTCTAATTTACTCGGTATATAGTATTATTCACCAAATACATTAAAATTAACCTTGAAACTTTTGATTATTATTGCATTACAGATAAGGCAGCCATCATATGTTTTTCTTTTTCGAATAACCCTTGAATATTCCTAAAAAACGAAAATATCCAAAGTAGCCAACGCGTTTAGACCATCCGCGTTTGTATCGCCACGCCGCCTGGCATATGTCGGGCTCTTAATGGCACGTGACATAGCTTATTTACTGCTAATTAATAATAAAAGCCGGAATCAATGGAATGTTTAACCTAAGAATAACGTAACGGCCATCTTACATGTACACTCATATTCGTAAATAAAGTCTATTCTATTCTATTCAACGCGTATAACGAGCAGTGCGAAGCGCGGAGGAGCTTGAGCTATTTTAATGCCACTCGTAGTCACCCATTCCAGTGTAACCACGCAAGGAGTTGCTTAACATGCGCAAGCGCTTACAATGCTTGCGCCCATTGCTCCTCGGTGTGCGGAAAACAATGCCTTGAATTTACACATAGGGTACCAAATATTATCTTCGGTATCGGATTCCTGTAGCGAGCAGCTAACGAAGCACGACTTGCCGAAGAACAAGGGTAGTTTATTAAAATAGTGATAGTAAAATTCATGACAGTAAAATAGCGTCTGCTTCGGAAGATTTGTCGAAAAAAATCAGGGCATGACTTCTAGTTCTACGAATTTTTATTACAGTAGTCAAACTCAAACTACTAATTAAATATCCTTTGCATGCTTTTTTTCATGTCAAATCGCATTTTAGAAAATATAATTTAGTAATATCTATAATTCTAATTAAATGTAAATGCTACAGACATCTAGCGTTTCGGAACCGACTACTGCAAAGAAAATTCTAAAGAAACCCTTTTAAACAGTATTCGCCACTGTATCGCCTCAAGGGCTTTTTTTATCATAGTTTTTCTTTCTTTTCTTACTATCTATCTAATAGTAAACTATCCGTATTAAATGAAAATATGCCGTATAGCCTGGTTACCGGAACCGGACCGGTTGACCGGAAGAAAGGGATTCCCTTCAAGGGATAAGTTTATACTATATAAGAAATAAATATTTTATAGTATAAAACTGTTTTTTGTTTACTATCTTTAGTGGTGAGGATTATCCTTATCCTTACTAATATTATAAATCCGAAAGTGACTTTGTTTGTTTGTTTATTTGTTTGTTTGTTATGCTTTCACGCTGTAACTACTGAACCGATCATCATGAAATTTTGCATATAAGTTCTCTGGAGTGCGGAGAAGGACATAGGCTACCTTTTAAAAGTACTATTCCCGAGGGATCGACATTGACGCGGGCGGAGCCGCGGGCGAAAGCTAGTACACAATAAAGATATTACAAATAAACAATTCGTTTTGTCCGCAGTGCGTGTTGGTGCTGATATCGGCGCTGCACGTGGTGGCGCGCTATGTGCTGCAGCTGTATGAGGCCGACGCGGCGGGACACCTCGCCTACTACACGCATCTCACATTTGAGGTAAGGAACTACAGCTTCAATAAAAAGATAAACAGAGGACCTAATATTGATCCTTGAGGTGCACCTATCTCTCTAATTCTTCAGCATCTTACTTATTCAGTAAGATGATTCAGTAATAATAATTAGCTAGAATCAAAGGGGTTCTAAAATTGATCCTTGTGGTATACCAATCTCAATTGTGATTTAATGAGATATTTCTGTAGTTTTGTTTGTATGTTGCCATTTTTGTTCAAAATGTTACCTAACTACATTTAGATACATGCGTTTAAAAATAGTAGATATTAATTTTGAGTAATATTTAAGGTGATATATTTAATTTTAGTTGACCCACTGCGCCACGGAGCTCGCCGATTATGTCTGCGTTAAAGGGCTAGTCCTTATCAATATCATCATCAATATAGATACTAATAATAAATCTGTAAAGGTCGGTCATGGAGTAAGTTACTTTGTCTTCAGAGATGTCGTGTTCATAAGCTCTATACATGATAGTGAAACACAACACAAAAAGTGGTCGTAACGTATAGTCAAGTCAAAGTCAAAGGCAAAATATTTTATTTATCGTAAGATAATTTAAATATCATTTGGTGAACGTTAAATTACACATTATTATTTACAACATTAATATTGTTGACGTCAATAACTTACTTAAAGCTAAGTTTACGCCGCTTCCAAGGCGGAGTGCAGAAGAAGCGGCAACAAATGCACAGCGCATTTTCTCCAAATGACATCAACGACATACCTTGAACTAAATGTGTGGACTTAGCTTACATTGTCATGTCATAAAATAAATTTAAATTTGTAGTATGTAGTATTATCGACGATCGATCAATTTGTAGTAGTAGCGACGTGATGTGTCCGCGTATTGCAGTCGGCGCTGCTGGTGGTGGAGCTGCTGGACGTGGTGCACATGGTGGTGTACAGCAACATGCTGGTGTCGATGGCGTCGCTGGTGCTGCTGATGCAGATGCGCCATCTGCTGCACGAGCTGCAGGCGCGTCTGCGCCGACACCGCCTCTACACCTCGCTCGCGCACCACATGAGCCGCAAGTCAGTACTGCACACACTTATCACGTATTTATCCCTTGCGGTAGACAGGCTGTCTTTTGTCTGCGCCATTCCTCTCTATCCCTCGCCTTCGCAAGCCAGTTCTTACCAGCAATCTGGCAGTAGACAGGCTACAAGGCCCAACGGCCCTGTTTAGCGTAATTGTTGAAAATAAAATCAAATTATTGACTCTTGCCATGATTCATTAGAATCTTATCCATTCCATCGATAGGCTTTTATGATTTGCGCTAAAAGAGAAGCAGCTGGTTCTAAGATTTTTTACCTAAATCGGGTAAGTCTCAGGTCAAGTAAGAATCAGGGATTTTTTACCTAAAGAGGTAAGTGCGTACAACAAATAATAATCCTTGAAATCACTGCATTGAAAACTACAGATAATTTATTATTATAAATGCTGACGACGACGATAAAGATTGATGATGAAACTTATGGGCCGGAGTTGGTATCCTATGAAAATCAACTTACGAGGGGTGGCTGATATAAAATCTACTTTGTTAAAGAAAGTTTTGAAAATCGAACTGGCCACTGCAAAATCATATTCTATATTTATTCCTTTTTCAAAATTATGACGCTTATTTTTTTTCGCTTGCTTTTGTTTTTTTGGCGCGGCTTTGATTTCACCATGTCGAAAGAAAATTGCAAAATGATGAAATTTGAGCATCGAGCAGTGATTAAATTCCTAAGTAAAGAAGGAAATACGCCTACGCAGATCAGAGAGCGCATGTTAAAGGTGTTTGGTGATTCAAGTCCTTCTGAATTCGTTATAAAGTTTTGGTCGAAGCAATTTAAACATGGCCGTGAGAGCCTGGAAGACGACCCACGTAGTGGAAGGCCAATTTCTGCTGTTACCGCAGATAATGTTGAAAAGGTGAAGAACCTGATTCTTGCAGATCGGCGAATCAAGCAGTGGGAGATAGCCAGAGATGTGGGCATTAGCAAGGAACGAGTTCATGAAATTATTCACGAACATTTGGGCATGTCCAAGGTGAGCGCGCGTTGGGTCCCTAGAATGTTGACCCCCTTTGACAAACAAAGGCGAGTAGAATGTTGTCAGGCATTTCTAGACCTGGTCAAAGGTAAAGAAGAAGAGACTATCTCTCGAATTGTGACCTGTGATGAAACTTGGATTCGCCAGTGGGATCCGGAAAGCAAACAAGAGTCAATGCAATGGAAATTTAAAGGAGAAAAGCCGCCAAGGAAGTTCAAGGTTCGGCCGTCGGCTGGAAAACTAATGGCCACCGTATTTTGGGATGTCGAAGGGATTTTGATGATTGATTATTTGCCTAAAAATACAACAATGAATGCTGAATATTATGCAAACTTGCTTGACCAGCTTCGTGAACAAATCAAAGAAAAGCGGAGAGGCAAACTCAGCAAAGGTGTTCTGATTTTACAAGACAATGCTCCTGTACACACAGCCTTAACGGCGAGGTCAGCCCTGAGCAAAAACGGCTTCACAGAAATTAACCATCCACCTTATAGTCCAGATCTGGCTCCCTGTGACTATTTCTTATTCAAAGATTTAAAGAAAAAATTGAGGGGTCGCAGATTTTCGACGGACGAAGAAATGAAGGAGGCTGTGACTGACCATTTTGACGAGCAAAATAAAAATTACTATTATAACGGCATGATGTCACTTATTTGCAAATGTCATAAGTGTATTTCACTTGCAGGAGACTATATAGAAAAATAAAAAAAAACTAGCCATCAAAGTATTTTCTTTCATAGTTAGGTAGATTACTTATCAGCCTCCCCTCGTAATATGGAATTAATGTAGTTGCTTTTTTTTATTAATAGGCACCTAATGTAACGTTTACAAAATATAAGTGAATGATAAAAACTGACACTAGACAACATTTTAATACGCCAAAGCCTTATCGCAAAATTTAAATAGCAAGTAATAAAATTATTCTACCTAGAATAAAACACAAATCATCAAAACCTTTGTATAAGCATGAAGTAAGTTGAACAGAAATATCGTTTACTCTGGTAGCATTCTAAAATGAAAATAAATGGATACAGTGAGAAACCCTGGAGGACGCCACGTAATACTTAAGTGGGCTTCAAAGATATTATACAGATGTAGATTAGACATCTCATTCGGCGGTGCCCGCTCTGGCAAGCTTAGTTAGAACAATCGTCGTTAGATGGTAGTAGGTGCTGCTTGTTAACACTAGAATATATTCAAGCTTGATACTTGATATTAGGCATTTATTTAAAAGGTAAAAATTAAATCTGAATAAATGTTATAATCAAAAATGCTTTTTATTGTTAGTTCTAATATCTTAAATGTAGCACGTAGCGCCCTCTGTGTATGGCGGTGCAACCGTGATTTGTATGAAATAACGTGGATACGCCAAAGATGATGTCACCATGGATGTAGGTATTACTTTAATGCACGCTGGAAATATTGAGTTTCTAGTCTCATTGAACAAAGAAAATGCCTTAAATCGGAGTATATACGAGTAATAATGGGTGGTCTATTACGCATGTAACAAAATATAAACAAATAAAATTAATTGTCTATTCTAAACAATCAACGTGGGTACGTTGCCGTAGGTTGATACATTTTTTGTTATGTTCTATAAGTTTGAGATTTGTAAGAGAGAGAGAAAAGTTTGCTTTTTATATCAAACTAGCGACCCGAAACTAGGACCCCGGCTTCACACGGGTGCAATGTATATATATATATATATACCTTCCTCTTGAATCACAAAATTATACAATATTTAAAAAAACCGCATCAAAATCCGCTGCGTAGTTTTAAATATATAAGCATACATAGGGACAGACAGACAGACAGCGGGAAGCGACTTTGTTTCATACTATGTAGTACGTACGGAAATAATATATTCCTTGTATCTAATGTTTTTGTTTGTTTTGTTATTTTAGGAATAGATAGGTACTGTCGCGAAGGATTATTAATATATTGTATATATGTATATAATGCGTATCTAAATCTGTAAGTGTAGTATTTACGATATTAAACGTATGAAGTAATCATATCTGTATCTCACTTCCTTTTATGCTTCGCTTTACCAAAAAATATGTTATGAGCGTTGGTTACAATCCTCCGAGACAATCCTATAATACGATAAGGATTTAAACATACCTGGATCCCACGCTCTTATGTTATTACTGGAATATGATCAGTCTTGGTCGATTGTATGAGATGAGAAGACTCAACTGGTGCGACCTTGCCAGCCAGTCTTATTAAAACTTCTCCACCTGTATTAGATAGATTCCAATGAGTATAACAAGTTCCCCACGAACGCACGCTACTCGTCAGTCTTGAAGTCTGTCACACATCAGTACATTATGATTATTAAGATATTAAACAAACAATTGGTCTGCTACATGAGTTTCCGTTACTGGCGAGTGGAAGCCCACAGCTTACACTCGCCACACACGACGAGGACACCTCCGGTCCTATGCTTACGTACGTACGAAGACTTTCAACTCGTAGACTCAATCGTGCGACCACCACAGGTCCAGCACTCAGGCCCTTTCCGGATGGCTGGACTCAATCCGTACTCAAGACCAAACACAGAACCACTCATGTACCTACAGCAGACTACACGAGAACGTCTCCCAAGGCCTTCGACTTCTATGCTCTGCAGCGCATCCACCGCCGAAGACAGTGTCAACGATTCTCCTATAATTACCAAGACATTTAACCAGCATATCACAAAATGACAAAAGGGGGAATAATCTAACCGTGTTTCATGAGAATCAAGTTATACTCAACTTAAGGATTAGTAGCAGCAGATTCCTTGATAACATATTCCATATTTAATGTTACTATGTATTGGATGAAATACGTATTATTTATTCACAACATTTACAACAAAGATAGAAAAAACATAATCGCTAAAACTAAACCTACCAGAAAAACCCTAAATTAGTGACAAAGGGAACATAAAAATATATCATTACTAAAACTACGTAGAAAGAAAAAAGAACAAGAGAAAATAAAAATATAAAGCTAATCGAATAGCCCTCCCCGGAGAGTACCTGGCTCGAAAGTGCCCATCACACCGGCCGCGTTACCACGCTGGATGGCCAGTGAAATGTGTTGAGACAGGTACGCTCCAGAGCGGGGGTCACAACGACGGCGGTGTATTGGATTAATCTTGATATAATGTGACTTAAATTCCCGCCATCAAAGTTTCACTGCATCTTAGAACGCTATAGGCAACCATAGATAAACCTGCGTCATAGACAAGCCTGTGCCATAGACAACCTCCTCTAAACTTGAAAGTGCCTATACACGACTATTCTGATTCGACCCACATAAGAACTCGCGGTTGCCGCGACACTCCCCGAGGGCGAAACACCGGAGAGAACCAAGACTGTACTCAGGTCTTGGGTCTATTCTTTGATTTACACTACTATTCTAATTTGGCTCACCTAAGAACTCGCGGTTGCCGCGACAGGTACTAGCAATAAAAGGGTTGTGAAAGGGAAAGAAAATTCATAGGTACTTCAATTGAATCTAAAGCTGTTCCACGATAAGGCACCAACGCGAGATACCCTAATTGCATTCAAAGAAACTATAAATTTGATTGTTTTAATTGTTCATCAATTATTGTCATGCGTCATACTAATAGATCATCGATTGTTCGGAAATTCTTACAAATCTCAAACTTAAAACAAAACGAAAGATGTGCCAACCAACGGCAACGTCGGGTACTTTTGATTGTTTAGATAATTCAGCGGGCCGGGTGCCGCGCGAACGAAAAACGTCGCGACTGCGCAAGCCATTAGGCTGCGCAAAATTATGAGGTGATTGTTGAAAAAAATTAAAAGTCTTGATATTTTCATATTAAGACTTTTATAAAAAAATTAAGAAAGGGGGTGACCTTCGACAATTAAATATAAATATTGTCATGTGAGAATTATTGTTTAGGACGTAAAATTTAGAAACTTTTCGAAGAAAAAAATGTTTTTAGATAGCATAACATATACAACTTGATGTTGAACCCCCTGGGAATCAGAATCCCTAATGGAACACAGAATTGCAAAAAAAAAAGGTAAAAATCGGGAAAGAAAATTAGGTTTCCCATACAAAGTCGCCGATCAGCTGGGCGAATTTCTATCAAAGGTTAAATTTATTTTTTCGTCTTTTACCTTTTTTTCTTACAATTCTGTATTCCATTAGGGATTCTGATTCCCAAATTTCAATATAGCTAGGGGGTTCAAAATCACGCTGTATAATAATATATCGATTTTAAATTTCACATGTATCTGTTTCAAATTGCAAGGATCGACCTAAATAATACAAATACTTTTGATGTATTTAATTAATTCAGCGCATAGTACTAGAAAACGTTGTATTATGCAAAGAAACATTTGAAGAAGAACAAATAATATCTTTTAAAATTACAATGATTATAACTAACTCTATACAATATAAACATGAAGTGAAAAAAAGGCACTAGAAGAATTTATCTTCGAAATCTTGCCCGTGTGGCATGGTGGTAAAAACGCTGGCTGCGTTCCCCCGTAGGATAGCTAATGTGGGACCTCTAATATAAAATTTATATAAGTTTCATTATAAACCTCCATAAGAGGTATACTGGTTGTGCTGAATGTGACAATGGACTGCTTAACGCTACGTTCAGCATTCCATTCTCCATCGGTACCCCAGCCAAGAATCTGTCCCGCAGGGCAATGGATAGCTATGCTATGCTATAATTTGAAAACACGTCATTGCACAATTTCGTGCAGTACCTTCTTAAGTTTATTTGTTTATCTATTGTTGACATGCGTCATAGACCGCCAATTATCGTGAAATTGATGAAACCGCACGGTGGAGTCAAACGGGTGCAAGCACGGTAATGATATCTATCATTACCATGGTGCAAGTTACCAAAATACAGTAAACAGAGTAATGAGCGTTCGAGTACCGATTATATTTCAATTACGCTAATTCATTTGCGTTGCGTACGTCAGTCGCTCGCCGTGGCGGAAAATTACTCACTTGTAGAAATATGCAATTGCTTGCGGTTTTGATACCTTTGATTGCAATAACTGAAGTACCTACGTATTATACTATTTATCAAATACTCGTTCTTATGTAAAAAAACATAGTGGAGATTCCCAATACATATATAATCAAAGGGTTCCGAAGGGAACCCTATAACTAAACCTCCAATGTCTGTCCGTCCATCTGTCATGAGGTTGTATCTTGAACCGTAAAAGGAAACCGAAATTAAAATTTTAACAGGTGTAAATATTTTGACGTTATATATAACAACAAATAAAAAAAACTAAATTGATTATTAAAGAGGGTAAGGGACTAATACTAGAAACGCGTTCGTTTGTAAGAGGAAAAAGTTAACCGCATAAGAACGTCGCTTGGGAGAGGTTTTAAGCGTGCTTACACATCGGAGTCCCCATACAAGGAACGTGGTTTTTGTTGTTAAACATTGTACGGTGGTCCGGAACCATTAGTTCGTGTGCTATTGCAACTCACACTTCGCCAGTTTATTTTTTATTTTGTGCTTTAACCTTTATTTTATTGTATTTGTTATTTACAAAGTGATCTGTTCTTTATTATTTTGAACATTATTGGAAACTTAATATTTAATTGTCATGTAAGTGGCTTTGTGTCTTAATGAGAATAAAGTTCTTTAAACCTACTCCTAATACTTTGGAGAGGGATTATGAATGAGTAAAATAGCTTTATTGAGCAATACATGCGAGTTTGCGCCGCTTGACATCGGTTTTGACTGGTTTATTTGTATATACATATTATCACGTCTTTATCCCTTACGGGGCACACAGAACCTAAAATCATAAGACCGAAAGGCCACGTTTAACGTGTTAATGGGCGTAAAGGTGAAAAACGGAATCAAAATAGTGATGGGTTGGTAGCCGCATCGCCTATTGTCATAATTCTTTAGATTTTCGCGCATTACCTTGACCGGCTTCTATGGTCTGCGTGGGAAGAGAAGCAGCTGACACATTCTACGTTCTTTGTTTTCTCCCAGACCAGCATGGATGACTATTTGTCTGTCATAAAATTATATAAAGAACTTTGAAGTCGATGGTCTCGTATACTTTGACGACTCATTGTTCAGTATAGTTATGAAATACTATTGCAATTACTGTCATTCGTATAATAAATTGCATCATAACCTTATATTTATTTACCAATGAATTAAGTCAATCGATAAAATTCAGTATATTTATGAAACACTCTAGCGATAACTGTCATTCGTATAATTAATTGCATCATAATTCAATATTTATTTACCAATTCATTAAGTCAATCATCAAAATGCTTAGTTAATTTACAATTAACGATTTATATTCAGATTCTGCACTAGCGAACCCGTGTGGCGACTTACAACTATTATGTTGATAATTATTTGTAAACAATAAAAGCGGTTCAATTATAAATCAATGACGGTGTTGACAAAACAACGCTAATCGTCGGTATAGCGAGTCGGTATCGAGAGTAATAATTGTACCGACCATTGGTACAATTATTACTCTCGAATACCGGATATTTTACGCCGTGTGGTTTCCGGCAAATTAGAATAGGACCACTCCAAGTCTTCCCATGGATGTCGTAAGAGGCGACTTAGGAAATACAACCTAAACAAAGCTTATAAAAATCAATGAGACCTCTCCAACCAGTCTGGCCAGCGAGGAGAGTGTAGGCCAAATCCTCTGTCTGCTCTGGCCAAGTATGGCTCCGGTAGTACAGAGAGGGTCATGCTCCTGCAGTGGAGACTAAAAAGACCTCATGATGACCGGCTATAGCAGACTATAGCCGGTCATCATCAGGTCTTTTTAGTCTTACGCCGAAAGAAACTCAATCCAGAGATTGAGTTTCTTTCGGCGTATTCTTCTCACCAGTGGTCGTTCCGAAACGCTAGTAGTATTTCAATTTTGCATATATTAAAAAATATATAAGAAATAAAAAATATGACGTTCAAAAAGATATACATGTATCCAATTTTGAATAAAAGACTTTGACTTTGACTATTTTATCGATGTATTCTTTATTTTTACTTTTGGCACAGTAGGTAACCCTTTCAACGCATAAAGTAGAGTATAAAGTTTATCTTTATATAAGGTCAGTTTAAATTAAGCGCAAATATATTAAGGCCAAACCGATAAGCTAGAAAAATGCTTAACACTTTCGCTGACACCGCCTGTAGACGTAATTCTGTTGTTATTTCTTTTGTGTCTGGTTCAGTGTCAGCAAACGAGTTAAGAAGCAAAACAAAAAGTCGACACGCTAGTTTTCGAAATTCTGGACTTGAACATTTAGAAAAGCAGACGAAAAAACTGCATTTTCAATGTTTCGCACTATTGGCTGTCAATATACGAGTACTAGTACAGCTAACACTTTTATAAGTTACCGATATACCTGCGCAGAAATCAAATTGTAACATGGCGCAAATTTTATTTATTTATGTATTTTAGCCTTTTTGCTACATACTAAATATAATATACTTCATCATATCTCTAGCTACTTCCATTCCTCTCTATGTCTTGCATATGCACGGCGCAAATATCCGTCCGCTATTGGCTGATGCGTAAGCGCCAAATCCACTGCAGCGCCGCGTGGTTTATTCGTCCAAGAGCGCCGCTTACCTACCTTCTTGGATCTAGTACAATCATTGTTTTGTTCTTAGACTCAAAGTCTGCTCTAATTGTTTACTTTTTGTGCAGCAATTTTTATTTATTTCCTTTTCGTAATTAATGTTTATAATTAAATGTTCCAAATAAAATTGACCATTTGCTAAAACACTTAAAAATTACATCTTTTGCCCTTTCCCCCAAAATGTTAAATGAAGCAACTTTATTTTTATTATTAGATATACACATTCTGTGAAATTCATTTCTGCATGTTATGGTTCAATAGACACAGCTCTGTGACAGACGAACGGACTGACGGACGGCGGAGGCCGAGTAATGAGGTCCTTTTATACCCTTTGAGGAAGGCACCCTAAAAAACAACAACAACAAAAAGCTCCATTGCGCCGGATCTCTCGCCTAGTCTACTTTTACGACAGCAGGCAGCAACAGCATGAAGCTGTAATATGATTTAGTTAAGTTTTCCGGCCAAAAGCCTGCTTGGCGTCAGTACTCCGTGGAACCCTAAAAACCGTTAGATTTAATAAATATTTGGAATGTCTGAATTCTACTTTTTTATTCCATTATTTTTTAATTGTAGTTAATCTAATACATAATATACCTCATATTAACTATCAAGGTAGTGGATATTACAGTGCTTCTATAGAATAAAATATTATTTTCTTTCATAGAAACGAGTTTTAAATGGAATTATTTGTCGACAGCTACCCGATGGCGAGTAAGGAGGAGGTGGAGAAGAACCAGGACAACTGCGCCATCTGCTGGGAGCCCATGAAGGAGGCTCGCAAGCTGCCGTGCTCACACCTGTTCCACAAGTCAGTATACACTCCATAATAGACCGTCCATAATAGTAATAGACCGTCGTCCCAACGCTATTTTCTGATGTAAGTATAAAATAGTGTTTGGGGTAGGGCTTGTTACCGGTACCAAATTCCCATTATAAGTACCGGTGTTACTAGTCTTATAAAACATGATGTTATGGTTGTTTTCGCTCGATATTGATAACGGCAATAGGTAGACGCTTGATATATTCACAGAATATTTAGTTGAATATTCATTTTAAAAATAAATAATTAAATAAAAATAAAATTAATATTAAAGGGGGATTCCCATGGAACAGACTCGATTTTTTTGCCGTTTTTATAGTACGGAACCCTTCGTGCGCGAGTGCGACTCGCAGTTGGCCGGTTTTTTTCGTCTCGTGATAAAAATAAATATATATACGGACAAATCACACAGATTGAGCTAGCCCCAAAGTAAGTTCGAGACTTGTGTTAGGTATGGGATACTAACTCAACGATACTATATTATATAACAAATACGTATATAGATAAACATCAAAGACCCAGGCCAGTCTAAAAAGATCATTTTCCATCTTGACCTGGCCGGGGCTCGAACCCGGGCACTCTCGTGTCGCAGGCTGGCGTATTGACTGCGCCACGGAGCTCGCTTGTCTATCATTGTCAAAAAGACATATAGCGAGTATTTAGTAAACACGTGAGTGGTATGTTGTATGTGGTTGGTTGGGCTGCAGCTCGTGCCTGTGCCAGTGGGTGCAGCAGGACGCGTCGTGTCCGACGTGCCGGCGCGCGCTGGCGGGCGCGGCCAACGGCACTGCCACCCCCGCGCCACCGACACCCGCGCCACCAAGGCACCCCAACCACCTGTTCCACTTCGACGGTGAGTTGCTCACCCCCCTCTTGTTTCAGCTGTCCTCGGTTTAATTTTCGTGTGTGTAAATGGCCTACATTAACTCATCAATCGCGAGGAATGCAGACATATTTGATTATCTATTGTTATATTGCCCGATTGGGGCGTTTGGTAGTTGACCGGTTAATTAATTCATTCATTACAGCCGCAGAAGTCCACTGCTGGAAAGAGCCTCTCCCAAGATTCTTCTTTTCATGGGAGGATATTGCCATACTCGCCACGCTTGGCAGGCGGGTTGGCGAGCGCAGTTTCTTTGGCTTCTTGTGCTTCCGGCGCTGCTGCCAATCGCAAGCATTTTTAAGCTGGGGATAGGAATTTGTTGGATTTGGGAAGGGAATGAAAGGTATCGGGGTACTACTCACTCAGATGAATGGGGGGGAAAAGCAAGTAGCAGCTCGAAAGGCCGGACGCACGTACCCGATGCCGTACCTACAACCGCCGGACAGCCAGTCGAAGATGACACCCTGACCATTGACCAAATGGCCGACATACCGTCACCTTTCTACCACCGCACCGCTCGCCACAGGAGTAGAGTCCATCCCCACATCCTTGACAATTGGGTCTCCAAAAAATGTCAGAGCATCACGTGATTTATAATCCTGCTGTAGGATTGTGGAATGGACTCCCTCCCGAGGTTTTCCCTGTGTGCTATGACTTGAGGTCCTTCAAAAGGCGTGTTTACAGGTATCTTAAGAGTCGGCAACGCATCAGCACCTCCTCTGGTGTTGCAGATGTTTATGAGCGACGGTGACTACTTTCCATCAGGTGGCTCGTCTGCTCGTTTGCCGTCACATATACATAAAAAAAATAAATGACCATTACAGAGTCAATTTGAAGATACTGACATGCTGTGCCGACCCCGTGTCATAGTGGGGAAAGGTAAAGAGGTAGAAGTGGTCAATACTAGTGTCAGATCTTTAAAGCTGCCTTAAGACATCTGACATAGCTTCACGACCGCCATCAATGATGGGCCAACGGCTGAGCTTGCCTTCCGAAGCACGGGGAAGCTCGAGATATTCTTATGCCACTTGCGGTCACCCACCCCAGTGAGGACTGCGCCCGGAGTTACTTAACATGCGTAAGCGATAATAATGCTCACGACCACTATACACGGTTGTATAGCAGCAGTAGGTATCCCCAGGTCCGCTCAAGCCCGTTATCATCATTTATCCGTCCGTGCCTCAGGAGGCTGTGGCTCCCTTTATCGCCTGTTACCTTACGCATTTGCATTACGTCCCAACAACTGCTAATAATAAGAGGTTAATGTAAACTGTGAACCGACCACGCACAAAGTCATAGACTCAATACAGAAAAAAAAGAGGCGTGACGTAAAAGAGAACTAACGTGCTTTAACGCCATTAAAATAACGACTCGAAACCACAGACATAAAAAAAACTTTTTGATTTTATACAGACTCAACATAAACATTTATTTATATAAAATGAAACAAAAATTCAATGTCACTGTCTATTTTTGTAACGGTGCATAGCGCACAGCCCGGCCGTACAAATTAATATTTTATTATAATGTAACTAGCTTTCGCCCGCGACTCCGCCCGCGTCAATGTCGATCCCTCGGGAATAGCACTTTTTCCCGGGATAAAAGGTAGCCTATGTCCTTCTCCGTACTCCAGAGAACTTGTATGCAAAATTTCATGATGATCGGTTTAGTAGTTACGGCGTGAAAGCGTAACAAACAAACAAACTCACTTTCGCATTTATAATATTAGTAAAGTAAGGAAAGGATGTTAGTTGTGTAATGCCCCTGTCCTATTTTAAGAGCCGAGGGAGAACAATCATTTTGTCACAGAACAATTGTTGTCCCTCGGCTCTCAAAATAGGATAGGGAATCATTTCATTAGTAAGTGAAGTGTAAGATAGCATGAAGAAAAATGAATTCAAACTAATGTTGAAAATAACCGTAAATACCATAGGCACAGGTATTGGCAAATATTACTTAATGAGTTTGTATTTTCAATACGTTTGGTGCGTGTTAAAAACCTTGAAATGTATGTTAAAACGAGATTCTTCTGTTCTGGCACACCATACATCGCATATGTTGTATCTGCTTTCTAGCAACATTGTATATGTCTGCTTCGATCTCACAACAAGGACTGCTTCGATCTTATATGATCGAAGTATATCTATAAATATTTTACTGAATTGTCTTACAAAGAGGTAAGCCCGTCGACGTAATACGTAAATCCGACCTCTTTCGTCCGTAGTTCTGCGATGGTTCCGTGTCACTTATAAAAAAAAGACCTGACTTTTCTCCTGTCACGTCATTCGTTGTCAACCCGCCAAGCACCATGCAATAGCCGCCGGGCCCCGGTGTCCCCATGATTCGCAATAGTATATGAGAGATCGGCTCTGGGTGGTCGCAGTACTGGCTCTCCTGTGCGTCTCTGCGTTGGTTCTGCTCTATCGCCGCGACCTCCTGCCATGGAGTCTACACGGTAGGTTGTATTAGGCAGCTACCACTAATTTCTCTGCATATTAAAGATGATGGCTCAGTGTGCGTACGCATTGTTCACGCTTACGCGTGTAAAGTAAACTCTGGCGTAGTTTCCATTGAGATGGGTGACCAGTGGCAGAAAAATATCTGGAGTCCCTTTGTGCTTCGAAAGGCATTTAAGCTGTTGGTCCCGTATGGCATTATTGATGGCATCCCTGCCAGGGTTTTTATTTATAAGATATTAATTTTGTTATTAGAATTTAAAGTTCAGATGATGAGCATTATATTATTGTTTGACAATGTACGGAAGACAATAACTGTTTTTCATCGCTAAAAAGCAAAAATGTTAGTCGCTCTAATAATATTTGTACTAAATAAGCACATCTGTTTTAGCTTGAATGCCGCATTTTCTATAAATTTCAGATATACGATTTCAAAGAAACTTTAATTACAATCGGCTCTATCAGTTTTTGTATTAAAATTATTATTTTTTTCATAATCAACAAGTTTTATCCATGAAAGCAGTTTTTTTTCTCCAAAGTCGGTGTCACGGTTCCGCCCAGTTGTGTGAGCCCCTGTAAAAGAGTGTGTGTGTGTGTGGCAGGGTCCCGCTACGTGTCGTGGCTGCCGAGCTTCTCGGTGGAGGTGACGCGCGTGCGCGTGGCGCGCGCGCCCGCGCTCGCGCCGCTCGCTCTTGACGCCATGGCGCGACAGGTCAGTGCCCAGCATCATTTCAGCCGAAACTAGTCCACAGCTTCACAGACGCCTCTCCTAAGGAATATAACCAGAGAGCGCAAGCGGGGGTGAGGCCGCGCGCCAGCAATATGGTTAAATACACACAACACTTGATTTTCGTCTTAAGCCCGCCCCGACCCCTCTTCGGCTCCGAATAGCCAGAGGAATCCCATTATCCGGCCCCGTCGCACTCACCACCGGAATAGAGTGCGTAGAGTAGGATTAGCTCCGATTACTGGTGACCGCCCGGCGGTCCCGGGTGACTTGCACCCAGGATAGGCCCTTCTGGCAACGTAACTTTCGGCCCATAAGGCAAAAGATGAGAGTTGCTGCTCTTCAAAGGCTTTGTCATTGTTTCTCAGATTGGCCCTTCAGGCTTGCATGCACGTATACGCGGCCCATCAGCCAATATGAGAGTCGCAACGCCTAAAGCCGAGGTCCGTCCATCCTTGGGGCCCTTTGGTGATGTTGTCTATAAAGGTTGAGGGCACTCTGCCCTCGCCTCAAACGCCCGGTGAAGTAGCGAAAGCTCACTTGGAGCTAGCTACATAGTCATTTAAAAAAAAATCCCTCTTATACCGGCTTGCAGTGTGACACGTCCGGCCGTCACAAACTTCGATTTTCAAAATTTTCAGCCAACCACAGCAGCGTCCCCCTCCCGCAGACTTGAGTGAACTGCATTCTTACAGGGAAGGCGCGCTACGCGATCTCCGTCTTGTATTCTCCTTGGTTCAATGGGAAGCTGACAGGCGGGTTGGCGAGCGCAGTTTGTTTGGCTGCTTCCGACTCGCGTTTTTAAGCCAAGGAAGGATAGGAATTTATTAAATCTGGGAAGGGAATTAAGGTATCGGGATAGTACTCACTCGGATGAATTGGAAAAAACAAGTAGCAGCTCGGGCAGCCGGGCGAGCGTACTCGATGCCAGACCTGCAACCATTGTTATTACACATTGTTAAAGTGTAATCTGGACCATCAATGTTACGTAAATCTTGTGAGTTTTATCGTTTAGGGTTCCCCTGGAGGCGAAAATCTCCATACAAATGTCGAAAGATATTTAATAACATTGGTACAATTTTAGCATTAAGTAAATCTCATTATAATCTATGCTTGTACAAATACAGCTTGATTAAAAAAGTAAGGTTTAAAAAATATAAGCGTTATCAGGCATTTTAGCACCATTTTTAATTTAGCTTTGGAGATAAATAAATATCATTATGAAAATGAAGATTCCTTCGTGTTACTCATAAGCATAACATGTTTTTCCGTAACTTTATAGAATATTTTTTTTCAAAATAACTTAAACCCTAAAAGACGGAAATCGCGTTGAATACTGTTCCGGATTTAGGTAAAATCTCCCATCGCGCTCGCTCGCGTAGCGCGCCCGTTAGATGCAGGTGAAACAGCAATTACCCGGTAAATGTCCATCGGCGAGTTTGCGCGGTTATCCAGTCAACTCTTAACCATGTGAAGGTGTTTGGTGGTCGCAGGTGCAGCAGATGTTCCCGCAGTTCCCGCTGTCGGTGCTGGCCGCGGACCTGCAGAGCACGCGGTCGGCCGACCTCACGGTGGACAACATCCTGGAGGGCCGGCTGCAGGCGCCAGTCACCCCGCCCGCCCCCCTCACACCGCCAACACCGCCCCCCCACACACACACACCGCCCGCTGTCACTATGACGACACATGCCCTTGGTAAGAATATTTTACATTACACTTCGCTACATGGCCCGTGATACCTCAGAAGGTGACGGCTGAAAATCAGTGATATCCCTACTCCAGCGTAATGCTGAGCCGTCACCTATTGTAATTGTGTAGCCGTCACTGATGGCACAGATGTTTTATTTTCCATTTTCTTTGTGTATTTTCTTTTGTTTTAGTTTTATATTGTGTTGTGTTTCAATGTGTTGCGATAAACATTATTCTATTCTAGGATAAATCTCGAAAGTGGTCCGTTTTTTAACTCCAAAAGAGGAGGTTCTCAGTTCTGTAGTATTTTTTTTTTAATTTTTGCTACCTCTTAACTACGTTATTTATGAACCGGATTGAAAATAATCTTTTTTTACGTAGGTAATAACGTCTTATAAATCAAACATGCTAAATGTGGCCATAAGGAGACCTAGGCTCTGTCTAACCCGCAAGGCAAAAAGACGTGATACTATGTATGTATGTATGTATAACGTCTTAGAAATCGATGAAAATAAACACCGGCTACGCGCACGAAAAATTGACACGTTCCGTGTGCTAACAAGAGCGCGGAACAAGCGATAGAGAGGCAGGATCGGCCTAAGCGTTCGGCTCGTGATTGTGACGCTTCTATCTCTCTGCCAACGTTATCACGTGAAATTATCGTTCATAAACCGACTTTACAGACAACCATTATATTTTTTATTTGAACGCATATGCTTGCTTCTTACTACCATTTAAATTTCTTTAAAATCGGCTCAGGACTTCGAATTTTATGTAAAAGATTATTGATATATAACAACCTAGCTCTCGTTTCCCTGCAATCTGTAGGAGTGATTTCGTAAAATGACGGAAGTGTGTCAAAAAGCCAGGGAAGCGCGCGCGGTAGAGTTGGCTGTCAGATGGTATACCAACTGTCTATAACTTTATTTGTTTAGAAAGACAAATTTAAAGTTATAAAGAAATATAGTAGTAAGTATATAATATGCATTTCAGATACGACCGCTGAAGAATCGCCATCGCTAATCACGACGCGGGCGAGCGATCCTATCCCACTCTCACACGTCAATGACAGGTTAGTGATGGAATGATTACAAGTTAACGTTTTGATATACTTCTTCCTTTACTTATTCAAGCATGCTAAGAGTTCATGGCTTTAAAAACTAATTTAAAATATTTATGGCACAATTTTATTGTTCCTGTTTTTATTTTTTATAGAGTTACTATAAAGACATGTATAAATATTTAATAAATACATAAAAAAATTAGCTGACAAAAAGTTTTTTACACAGGACTAGGGTGTTAAGACGATGTCTTAAGTAGTTTGTCTTAAAAATCCAAAAAGAGTTTGACGACTTTTACGGTGGCGGTAGCTGGTTCCAGCACTTCGTAGCAGCATAACGAAAGCTGCCACGAAATGCAGCAGTTCTGTGTTTAGGACAAATCAAGAGAATGTTGATTTAACTTTTCATACAGATATGACAAAATACTAAAAAGAAGTGAAGCAAAATGTAATTTTAGACAGGACGCTATACTAAAAGACGCTTTTAGTACGTCCTAAACCACAGACGAATGCCTGTAAAAATTAAGTACAAGTTTGTGTCCGCGTCGGGAATAGAACCCGGTGCCTTTCGTGTCGCATCATTGCGCCATGGTAGCAGTTTTAGGATTTTCATGTATTTTAAACAAGTAGGTATTAGAGAAGCATAAAGAGAAGCAAGGTATCAAATTGGTATTTGTCAAGTGTATATAGGTACCGATCGATAAACTTATAAGTATTTATCTCTTTCTGATATACTATGCAAAGAGAGAGATGAATATATATTACCGCGAAACGGGTTCCTTCTACGCTTGTTCAGAGGATTTGGTTTAGTAGGTATATTTGAAGTTTCTTTATATATTTTTTTCTTATTTATCACGATTGGCAACAATGGCGGCTGCCGTTTTGAGAGAATGAATTAAATGTTTTTCGTATTTCGCTATAATTTGTTTGATCTTCTCGAGTCGTAATATCTTTTAACTACAACAAATTTGCCCAGTAGTGGCCAGGGTCACTGCTCTGTCGTTTGTCTTCTCTAGATCCTTTTGTATGCAGTGAATTGTAAATGCCCAATTCACTGCACACAAAAGGATCTAGAGGAGGCAAACGACAGGCATTTAGGGCACGTCCATCAGAGTCCCTGTAGCCCCATGCTTCACTATTTTAGATAGAATAGTAGCGGGTCAGTAGTCGGAGAATACTGAGCCGGTGTTTGTTGCAGCGCGGACATGGGTCCCCGGTTCTCGGCGTCGGTGCTGGAGCGGCAGAAGACGCTGGAGCGACGCAAGGCGGCGCTGCTGGCGGCGGCGCGCCAGCGGTACGTGGCGAGACAGCCGGCGCCGCCGCAGCCTCCGCCCAGCTGAGAGCCGCAATAAGCCCGCGCTGCGGAGGTTTGCCTTCATGTGGGAGACGACTCCTTTGTCACACTGCATCTTATGTTGCTCATAATCTTTTGTATATCAATCAAATTCTCGGTATAATATATTTACATTTAAAATATGTAAATTTAAAAAAAAAATTTTTTCATCACATTTTTTCAATTTAAATATTGCTCATATTCGATTCATGCTAAATTCGTTATGAATGAATTAAGGTTTTAGTTAGATATAATTTTTAGTTTGACACCTGGCGATGTTACGCATAAATGAGCAGCTAATTCCCCATTGTCAGTATCGAGACTCAGTACTGCAAAAAATCTTTGTATGAAAAATGTTGACATCACTAGTGCACTCTGCAATTGGACTTTCTTTGCTATAACAAAACTACTGAAGTCATTCTAATAAGAAAACTCAGTTGTTTTATTATAGTTCTTTCTTTGATCTCACTTCTGTAAATTATTATGATATTAGACATAAACTTTGTATACAAATATTGTATGTACTGTTTGTAAAACGATATAATTCTTTTTGAGATTTCGAACCGATAAACATCGAATTACTTGTCATCTTACATTACTTTGAATCATACAAAAATTTAATTATTTTCAGCCATTAACGCAAGTAAAAACTCCAAGCTGGTCTTGAATTTAGTTTAATAATAAAATGTTTATGTTCGTGACCAATTTGTTGGAAAATTGTTGAAAGGTTTTTAACTGAGTAAACTGGCAAGCGGCGCATACTGCCTGCCAGGGCTGACGACGAATACTCTGCGTCGGGATAGTGACGGCACCAGTGACATTGCTTTTTCAACAATGGATGAATTCAATGCTTTTGAAAATAATCCAACTTTCTGTTAAGACTGCTTAGAAAGCTGCTGTAGTTTGACGCGATTATCAGTATCGACGAATGACTTCCTGTGTCCCGTAGTAAACTACACTACACTGTAAATTATTAGTGTGGATGGTTAAATCTATTTTAATTTAAAAGCCATAGCGTAGTCGTAATAATTCACTTTTTGTGATATTTTCATTAGAACTCGGATAGTTTTACGTAATTTTAGCCCTAGTGTGTGGGGTTGCCAGGTCTTAAATCTGCATGTTTAGATAACGTACAAAATCATGAAATATTATATTACATAAAATGTAAAAAAAAAAAAACAATAAAAGACGAGTCGATCACCATACAGACTAACATTTTAAAACTTTTTAGTTTAGACTTTGGCAACCCTAAATGTCTCTGTTTAAGCACGAAAGACACGAAACTGTTTTGCAAAAAAATTATAAAACGCAACTTAGTTTTGTAAAACGGACTCGCTCGGCACCGTTACTTAACAGAGATCAGACGTGTGAGAGCTTTGCTCATTGATTCTCTACTCAACACGTTGTGGGCAGCGACCGCGAACGGTCGAGGCTCTTGAAAGCTGCTTTTTAACAGCTACTATTTATTTTTCTATGAAATCCTTGAGAGAGTATTTTTCTATTCCACTGATAAATGCATTGTTAAAAAATAAACTTCAAGCTATAACTAGAAATAATAAAATTAGTGTTGAATAACCGCTGAAAGACACAATTCTCAATGGGTGTATAAAATTTAAACTGATAATAAAATGCATATTTTTGTAAACCTGTAGAAGTGTTTAAACTCACTTTGTATCACCAATATCCAACATGTTATTGTAAGAGTTTTAATTTTCATGTAAACAGGGATGAGCATTCAAAATTTGAATTCAGTTACATGTTTGCTGGACCTGTAGCATGGCGCCCGGGACGCCGTTTATATCGCGCGATAAACTACACATCTCGCTCTTTGATTTTACGGAAAACAAGATGGCGATAGTGGATAAACGTTGTCGTGCCGTGCTACGGAGACTGGTTCATTATCAAATCAATACTCTAACCATATTGCGCATTTGGGAACTATCCTGGGAATGGCATTGACTCAAATATGTGAAAGACCAGAGTTATGTTAAAGTAAACTTTCAAGCTCGGTGGCAAAGGCAAATGTCACACATTTTCTATAAAATGTTATTAGTCGAGACGAGACGCAACTGGTTTAACTGTCATTTGATTCAAAGTGCGCCACTAGCTGCTGCGGCCGATCTTCAAAGTTTACCTTAATTTTTAGCCTGCCTTGTCACGGATCCGTGACTAGAGTTCTTCGCGTTCTCCGTGACAAGGCGGTTATAGGTGTTGTCACGGATCCATGACAAGGGGGAAAAGCTAAGAACACCCTGTCTCAAATGGAAACCCGATAACACAACAATGAATGACTAGCTAAATTCGATGGGTATAGAAAAAGTGGAGCATCTTAATAATGAGCGCGCCGGTTGATGCTCAGACACCCATACAACATCTTTATTCATAAATAGGAAATAAAAACTGTATGTTGCCACTGTACACCATCATAGAATTAGGTTTTGTGAATATTGTAAAATGCTTAAATTTTCTTTTTTTTTTATTGTTAAATGTAGTTTAGATTTTCATATTTTTGTTTGAATTATTTGTATCATCTATTTATTTGTAAATTAATTTACAATCAATTTTGCCTATAAATTGTAAATTTTAGTCCTCCAACTAATGGTATGCTATAATGAGGAGTTTGGGACAGCACTTGATGCCCAGACTCTTCTGATATCTTATGCTTCTGTATGTGACTGGACAAAAGCTAATATTGCACAAAAAAATTATGAATTGAACAAGAATTTTGTTTACGGATTCTTAATAATACTGATAAATATTTTTAAAATTTCTAATGATATCATAAGTTGCGCAGCTAGTTGGTCTAAAAGGCGTACATAAAGGCCATTACA
Organism: Elegia similella; assembly: GCA_947532085.1. Taxonomy (NCBI): domain Eukaryota; kingdom Metazoa; phylum Arthropoda; class Insecta; order Lepidoptera; family Pyralidae; genus Elegia; species Elegia similella. The sequence goes on from OX383942.1 coordinate 819,618, forward strand.
TTACTTTGTTGGTACTTATTATTTTTATTGTAATTTATAAGTTGACCTTATGTTCACAGTAATGTAAGCTAGGATATTGTTGTTACACTGTATAAAATAAATTGTTTTAAAATTGATTCAAAACTAGTCAAAATAAAACATTACTAATGGAGAATTGTTTTTATTATTGCTTACAAATTAACCCATAGTAAATTAGAAGTAGATCTTTGTGATCATAAAGGAATCATTTTAATAATATTTTGAATATATAAATAACTATCATTAACCTATGAAGTTGATCACAACAATGTGCAGTACAAGATGTGCAAAGATGAAGTCAGCAAAACCCCGCTCTGCACTCAGGCCCAAGAATTCAGACTTGTTCTCTGGGTTTACTTGAAGCCTCAGGCAAACTGAAAACAAAAAAGTTCTTTATAACATTTGATAACAAACGTAACAATTATTGCCCTACTTCTTCAACATCAAAATTAAGTATGTAAATAGCAGAACTATTGCTACATTCCAATGTTTAATACTCTACATAAAAATAATATAGGTACTTTATGTAAAATAAAATAATTTTTCTGTTTTGTAGTTGGAATGTTCGAAATACCTATGAAGAATCTTGGGTCTGGCTAAGCCCCTAATTTATGCGATTTCATGTATGTATCTATGTTGCCTGGAGTTCTGTGCTGAGTTGTCAAACCCATGCTCGTAAGACGCGCACCCCGCGAATGGGAGCCATGCTTCAGCGACTGTTTATTGGTTTGACGTTACCGGCAATGGACATGGCGTGAGGACATGGGCATAACCAACAAATCGCTATAACCTGATAAAATACAAGTTATTTCTATCCCTACACTAAAATATTTGCATAAAAATTTAACTCACCGGCTAGCACGAAGCAACTGACGGTAGAAATAAAGCCACTCAAGAAGGAGTTAAATGGAAATGTGCCGACAAGACAACAGTACGCGAACTGGATCACAGCGGTCAAGAAAATGTAAAGTAGATAAGCATCGATGATTTTGAGCTTCTTGGGGGTTCTGTTGATGTATTCCTGATACAATTTAGGAATAACAGATACAATCGAAGTCATTTTTTCTATTATTTTTGTGACCAAAACTAAAGATAATACGATTGCTACACGTCACTGTTTCATGAATTCTTTTCTGTCAATGTCATTACTTACCATAGAGAAATGTCATTATTTATTTAGGGTTGGCTTCTATTGATTTTGATTTATCTTAATCGAATCGTTACGTTAGGCTATACGTTCTCTGTCTTTATAAAGAAAAAAAAAAGCTGGCTGTCAGGCAATCTGTCAATTTATGTATATGTCATGAAACAAGCAACCAAAAGAATTTGTGCATGTCATTCATATATTCCCAAAAGTTCTTGTAGTGCTTTTATTTTTACAATAAAAACAAGGAACCGATTTCAAGATGATGAGCGTAACTGAAAACTTTCCTGAGTATGCCGTTCCTGGAGCCAAGCAGGTTCGCTTCGAGCCATACGCAGACAACGGTGGTAGCATTGTGGCCATCGCCGGCGATGACTACGCTGTGATAGGAGCCGACACACGACTCAGCACCGGCTTCTCGATCTACACGAGGGAGCAGAAGAAGCTGTTCAAGCTGTCTGAGAACACTGTGCTCGGCGCGACGGGCTGTTGGTGCGACACGCTCACCTTGACCAGACTGTTGCAAGCGCGCCTGCAGATGTACTCGCACGAGCATAACAAAACCATGTCGACACCCGCCGTCGCTCAGATGCTCTCCACAATGCTATATTATAAACGGTTCTTCCCATATTACGTGTCTAATGTACTGGCTGGCTTGGACGCCGATGGAAAAGGCTGTGTTTACAGCTACGATCCTATTGGCCACTGCGAGCGCTCGAACTACCGCGCGGGCGGCTCTGCTGGCGCGCAGCTACAGCCTCTGCTCGACAACCAGATTGGTCTGAAGAACATGCAGAATGTTACAGAAGCTCCCCTGCCCAGAGAGAAGGCTCTGGCCCTACTGAAGGATGTGTTCATCAGTGCTGCCGAGAGAGACATCTACACCGGCGACAGCATTTATATCCTCATCATTACAGCCAATGGTATTCAAGAAGAGAAGTTTGAACTTCGTAAAGATTAGGTGTATTTGGTATTATCAATAAATATTTTCTAATTAATAAAGTAGTTTTATTTTTGAACTTTCTTCTAGTGATAGTTTTATGTATATCTGCTCTACTTCTATTCTAGTCTAAGTGGTTGGTTCCGAAATGCTAGTAGATTGTAGCTTTTGAACGTGTGTGTTTGAAGAATGTGGTCATCCTATACCACTAGACAGGAAGTTTATAATGGCTTGTTTTGAAATGATGCATCGCTTCCAATGCCATTCCATGCCAATCCAGTGTACGGTGGCCCTAATTCATATATTAATTCATGTGAAAAAGTGGCTGAGAAGGCTTATTTTCTGTCTAAATCTTTGAATCTTGAATTCCAATTGAATGACTAATTGAAATAAGAATTTTGATTGGATTTTGAATAAAAACATAATAACAAATAACTGAATTTATTAGTATTTATAATAATTACAAGGTAACTAGTGTAACTTACAACTTTGTTCAGAAATATTTACAATATTCTCAATGAAACAGGATAACACTTGATACAATTCATTTATTGTACTTAGGCATAACAAATATATTCTGGGGAAAGATTTTCTCAAACATTTCTTTTACTACTTCTTGATAAGAGGTGTCTCCAACCACCGTGGCTTTTAACCGGGGAGGGGTGGTGTTGCCTGACACCAATGGGTGAATATTGTAGTTCAACTCTACTTTGTCATGAGGAGGCACTGTCACAGACAGTTTCTTATAGCCAGAAAACATGTAGGCATCAGTGCCTTCTACTGTGAGGCTCAGTCGCACTGGAGCTGTAGATTTGCCAAACAATGTGCACTTTAGAGGCACAGAGGTCTGCAATTCCACTACTTCTGGGTAATTGACTTCAATTGCTATGGGACATTCATCTATAGGAAAACCAGATAGAGCCGTGCTGCTCATGACGCAGTGTCCATTGGTGTTGCTCTTCCGCCTCCAAGTTATATTGTAAAGGCCGACTCTAGTTGGGTTGTCTTTTGGTTTGTACTTGGCTTTTATACACATAGCATCAGAAGCTATGTTTTTCTCGGCTACTTCTAGGTTGCTGATGCAGGATGCTGACTTACAATCTTCACTATGACTAAAGCAATCCACTACTTCTAGGTCTGTACTAACTATTAGCAAATCCCAAGGGCTGAGAATTTTAATCTGAGGCATAACTATGAAGGGGTCATCTACAAAACACTTTGTGATTGGCTTGAAATTCATTGCAACAAAATTAGAAATCACTTCAAAAGGCTTTATGACTGTTATTTTAGTTGTGAAGTGTTTGACACACTCTAAGTTGGAGATCTCAGGGAGGTCAATGGTGTATGTCACTTTAATCTGCACAGTGGTGGTGGCTGTTCTGTTTGTCTTCATATAAAACAGGCTGGTGTGGCTGGCCCCAGGGCTGATGGTCCCCGCAGACAGCTGGATGGGTTGGGACAGGGATTCCCCCTCTTTGAGGCCCAATTCTGTGACTGTTTCAGGGTTTGGGTTGTCAGGAGAACTCGACAAAGATAAAGCTAGCTTCACATCATACACACCACTGTCCTCACTGTTGGTGATGGTGAATGTGGTTGGGAACCACTCTCCCTGCAGTGCTGGGCTTGAATTTGATATTGCAATGGACAATTTGCAGTCTCTTGATGTAAGACTAGCCACTGTCAAGGGCACTATACAATCAAATTCATAATCAGCTTTGGGGCTCAATATGAAATGTAGCAGCTCTGGGTGTACAGTGGTGTCTAATGTCTTGTTGTCTTCAGATTTGAAATTCATAATAATTTTTCTTCTTCTATCAGAGTCCAGTATGAAGGAAACATTTTTAATGTGCAACTCTGAGCCATTATCATGGGGATTAGATTTAAATTGACATAGAAACCTCTTAACTTTCCCTCCCTCTAGAGATATGGAGTGACTCCCATCCTGTGTTATTGGTATTTCTAAAGTTTCTGATGGACTTGACACTGTTATAAATATTTTAACTGATTCCAAAACAGTTTCATAAGCCAACCTGACATACAGCTCTACCTCAACCATCTCATCCATGCGGTACCGTTGCTGGTTGAATTTGGGCTTCACCTCCAGGAAGCTGGAGATGTTGGACATGTCCACAGCCACAGAGAGAGGCTCTTTGTCTATCGCACTTTGCCAAGCTTCAAGTGCTTTGCTCTGTGAAGAAGCAGGCAGGTCTGGCTCTGGCCCAGGAATATTACAACTGAGAACTGACATTATGTTTCTGAATATCCTATCTTTGTCTTTGTTTGGCACTTGGATGTATTTAGACAAAGCTTCCACTGACAGCTGTATGTAGTCCTGTATTTTTGCTGACAAGTAGGCACACTGCAGCGCCCTGTTCAGCACATGAGAGGCAAGGAACCACCACTTCTCCTTGCGGTAATCCCACAGCATGTGCGTCAACAGAGTAAGGGCTTTGCCATAGTCTGCTGAATAGTAATACTCATTGGCCATTTCAACCACAAGCTGTTTTCTCATTCTGGGCGAGTGGAATGTTTTGAATTGAGAAATAGCACAGCCTAGAAAACTGATGATCATAGCAGAGTGATTGAAGGTTCTTTCGTTGTATTGGAGAGCTAACACAGCCGCCTGTTCTTTCTGAGGGTCATGAGGGTCAGCACTGAGGCGCCCAGGTCTCCAGGGCCTCTGGCCATAGAACTCTACCATTCCTTCAAGAGGATCCTGTCCTGAAGGGTACTGCAATGCTTCACTGCATACTGACCTCATTGCCTGCCTTCTCTTTACAGTGAACTGGGCAGCATGCTGATAGTAGAAGCCTGGGTGCTGTGACTGTATGGCAGGCAATCCAGCCCGGATGGCTTCGTCAAACAATTCTCCAAAGGCACTATATTGTCGGGCAATCCAGGCGTATTGTTCAAACAGGAGCTCAGTTGAGCCTACTCTATTCTTATATCGCTCAATGTGATTCTTCAGCTGTGCTATAGCATCCCTAGGCAGGTTCAGAGCAAACAATAACTTGCACAGCTTGTAGTTGATGTACCCAGCCACAGTCCTCACCTCGTGTATGTTAGTGTCAACTGTGCGAGTCTCCAGCAGATTGGTGTATGCGTGCATGTAGTGCTTGTGGGCCGTGCTGAGGTCCTGCTTTAGCTCATTGAGAAAGCCCAGCTTGAACTGATGTCTCACAAACAAGTACTGGTGAGTGGTCTTGTTCAAGTGATCTCTGTGCTGCTTTATGGTTTTAGTCTCATGATGGTAATAATTTTGAGCAATGTCATAAAAAGCATTTTCTAAACGTACAATGTACCCCATCAGGTGGTCACTGTGAGGAAGAACAAAGAGGGACTTGGATTGTATTTCACACGCGGCACACAGGGCCTGCGCTCGCTCCGCGCCCAGCATGTACTCCGACGGCGGCGGCGACTGCCCATTCTGGATCACGACCACGGCGACACGAGTCGTGTGGCCTTCTACGGCCGCGCGAATCGACTGTACTTTGGAGGCGCATTCTATGATTTTTTCATTCCACTGTGGGTCATTCCATTCCATGTCATAGAAAATTACCACGACGGCGGGAATCAGCGACACTCGCTTCGGAATCCAATTCTTTTTGAGAATACCTTTAGGTATGTACCACTCGTAGGAGTTCCTCTTGGGCTTGACGACTGGGAACTCGAAAGTGTTGTTGAGCAGTTTAAAGCGCACAGAAGCGCGGTCCGCACGCCTGTTGTTGGAGAACGAGTCCCAAATCTCGCGGTGTACAGCGTTGTTGACGGCGTCCAGCCCCGACAGCCCGATCAGCGCCAGGGGCTTTAGGATAATCTCGGGCGGAAACTCCGTGGAGTCACTCGGCTGTGTCGCCATCGCCACTTGCTGCTTTCTCTTGCGAGCGCCAGGGATACTAAATAAACTTTCTAACTTATTTTATCATTACAGTTTAGGTGCTAATTACGGCCAGCAAGATATATTTTTCTGGGTTTTTTTCGATTCTCAACTCCCCCATCTCATCATAATCTTCGATTCCACACAGCAGAACAGAAAATGTCAAATCAAATTGACGTTAACGTTTCTTTATATTCAGTGGCAAGCAATACAAAACTAAACATCAACCACAAATGTTGCTAAAAATTAAGTTTGGGAGGAAATTATTAATAATAAAAGAAGATACGTAAATAAGAAGCTGAGAATCGACTCATTTTGACCAAATACATACCTATTATAAAACATTTAAAATATTATAGAATTCAAAATAGCACCTAAGAAATAAAAGTTACGTAGAAAGGATCAATTATTACGCGTTGCGGATTCGTACGATTTGTAGTTTGACGTTTTCAATTACTCCGTTCGGAAATTAATCTATACAAAACAAAGAAATTATAAAATAACTTTTTTTATATATAATTTCTTTGATACAAACCTAAAAATCGTGTATATGATGATACAATTTTAAATAACAATTTTTATTAATCGTTAACAATTCAACTTAATATTAAACATAATTAATAACTACATAAAAATAAAAAAATATAAATAACACAAATAAAAAACTTCTTCCAACGCACCACATCGAGGCAAAGTACCCAAAATGCTGGCAGCATTTCCCCGTTGCACAGCGAGTCCGATACGTCGTGCAAAAAAACTGCCAGTTCCTGGATCACCAGTTGCCTCGATGAGACGTGTGACGTGTTGTCAATTCCTTATAGAATTTTTTGGCTTCAGTGCCCCAGGGACCCAAAGTTTCTACGGCAAAAGGCAAGAATTGTAGATTGATTTTTAAAGTGAAAACTTGACGAGTTGAACGATTTGTGGAACGCGTTACGCGCGCTAGACGCGCGTGTGTTTAGTTTTAATTTCTATCGGCAGTCATAATGACTGCTTGAATTTCATTAATTCAATAAATAATGAAATCAATAGCTTTCCTTCTGTGCAATATGCTTTTTATAGTTTTTCATTCCTTGGTTTTTTCGTAAAAGCCTACGAATATAAGAAAAATTCTGAACGAGTTGACGTTGCGTTGACGCTGAATGACAGATTGACTAGACATGACAATTTGATTCATTTGACGTAATTTTCGAAACGTGATATCGTGAATGTTTTGATACAATTTTGTTATGTGAAATCGTGATATTTAAGGTATTTTAAAGTGATTTGGGATTACAATTAATTTATCTATCAATATGACGTCCCAAGCATTGGCATCTCTAACGGCGACCTACACAGACTCTGAAGGCGAGGAAGACATCGTTGAAGATGAACAAACTCCGGAGAAAGACGAGCTCAAAGTCACCCACTCCGCCCCGGTCAGCCCCAAGAAAGTAGACGAAGCGAGTAAACCTGCGTCAGCACCGGTGTCACCTAAAAGGCGGCTCGTATCTTACGTGGACGACACGGTGGTGTCTGACGAGGAGCCACTGTCGCCGACGCCAGAGAACCAGGATGATATGCGACGCTTGTCCATGGAGACTGACACGGATGAGGCCGTGCCGCGCTCCGATCCAGACGACTCTCAGGACGGCGTGGCCATCCCACCCGAGCCACCCGGCAAGTGCCCCAAGGAGCTGCAAGACAAAATCGAAAAATTCTACAACCGCATGGTCAACGAAGGCGTCGACATGAACAGACTTATCCAAGACAAGAAAAACTTTAGAAACCCTAGCATATATGAAAAATTGATTCAGTTTTGTGATATCAATGAATTAGATACAAATTATCCTCCAGAAATATATGATCCTCTGAAATGGGGGAAAGAATCATACTATGATGAGTTAGCAAGAGTACAAAAGATGGAAATGGACAGACGAGAGAAAGAGAGGAAGGAGAAACTATCAAAGATTGATTTTGTGACTGGTGTGGTGAAGAAGCCGGAGAGTGACGATGAGAAGAAACGGAAATCAAAATGGGACCAGGCAGCCCCAAATGTAGGCGCCAAGCCGACCATCAAGCAACCTGGGCTTGTGCAGCAGCCACTCACCAGCAACGTAACCGGCACCAAGGGCACGGTCATCTCAGCATTTGGCTCGCTGCCCAAAAAGCCTAAAATCTGACGAGGCAGAAAGTTATGTGTGTAGGATTGTAAATAATTTGTGAGAGTGGAGCTAATGGACAAATAACTGGTTTGAAGGACACCATTCTTGAATATTGATAAACAAACATCTGCCAATCTGGTCAAATATTTGTTAACTTATGTGATTAGCATTCAATAGAATGATAAATATTTGAGTTTATCTATAGAGAAGTAATTAAATGTTAAGCTGAAATAAAATTTGGTTACAAGTTAGTGTATAAGTTTGGAATTAAAAATCATTTAGCAATCCTTGTTTTGTAAATAATGTTGTTTAGTGAAAGGCAGCTTAAAATAGAGTTTGCGTAATAAACAGTCTGTCTGCTAAATAACTACTTGATCAGCAAAATTTCATTATTGGTCAGCAAAGAAAATATGTCTATAAACAATGTATTTGATCTATTAAACTCAACTTGCATATTTTTTGTCAGAAAAATGCTGACAGTTAAAACCATTTAACCGAGTTAAACTGTTCTGTTTAATATTAAAATGATATCTCACATAAGTTTTAATAATATTAGTATTTGATCTAATAAAATAAGTTATTCTGCTAACATGTTTTAAGTTTTAAACATACATGCAAAGGCCTTAGTGCCATATACCCCAATGGTGCTTAGGTCCCCATAAAAAAACGAAAATTGAATTTAACAAAATTTCCTATGAATCTGTAGAGAAATGCAACCTGTAGACAAGAACAACAGATAGCCGGACATACAAACGACTTTGTGCCCAAGCTGAAATGGAGATGCTACGTGGTGTTATATGTATAGTGCTATCACTTGGTCTATAACATCTACCTATTTAAATAGGTACCCAAGACTATATCCAAGATGTATTAGTTGGTGTATGACTATAGATCCGTTTGGTGTGGAAACATTTGGACCATGGGGCCCCAGTGCTTTTCTAAAACAGGTAACTCCCTGATCATCGCCGCTGGTGACAAGAGGGCTGGCTACTTCTTTTCTCAACGAATTAGCATAGCTATTCAGAGAGGAAATGCAGCCAGAGCGTTCTTGGCAGCATGCCGCACGGTCATTATAATCTTTTAGATTAGGTTTTATTTTTGGTTTAGTTTGTAGTTATTGCAACTGTATTAATTTCTTTTATATAAATTTATCTAGATGTTTTTGTAAATATTTTAATGGATAGTCCAACATCCCACATCCAGAAATAAACGAAGTTTGATCAAATAATCCTGTAGTTTTTATTGATCAAATAAAACCTTAGATCGTTAGATAAACCTGATTTTTTGAGATTTTTTATATCTATGCTTTGCTATATCTGGATTTGGTTTTTGTATGTGATGTGAAAATCTTAAAATATACAATGATGATGAAAATCATAATCGATTATGTTCTCTTACCAGGATCGATTTAGCGCATCACTAAAGATGGCGCTATATACAGAATTTTAACGCTTACTTTATAGATTATTTGAACCTATTGACACACTCGACAGAAATGCAGGTAACTGTTAGGTATTATGTTTGTGCAAAAAATCGTATTGTGTATAATAATAATGCTAGGTGCTCATGACACCCAAAGCGGTCCGTGAAAACATCGAAAAATACATTATGCTTGTGCTGAGATGGGTTTAACTTTCAGAAGCACATAACTAATAATTCAGTCGTATTCAATAATCAAACAGTTGCGCTTCGTCATGCATAATAATCACTAAAAGATAATGATTAAGGAAGGACGAGGGAATGACCGAAACAGGATATATTCCGCCTTAGCCCACGACACTACTACACTTCGTTTTCATCTTCACGAAGCCAATCAACACGAAAAGAAGAAGAAGACTACTACACTGGGCTGACTTTTGACGTGTGTCGCATCACCAATTCACTCGAACACGTGAGTTTCGGCGAGACCGAAGGATCGGCCCATTTTATATTAAAACCGAAACCGAACCTTTGGTTCGTATAGCGTATATATTCTTTGCCTTTGGTCAGACTCTAATAAGAACCATTGCTATAACACAAATAAATAAAAGCATATCGATTTAGATTTAAAATTATATCAGAAACTGCACATCACTATACGTATGCGATGTGGATGCGAGGTTGATTGATCTGCGGGAGGGTGGGGTCATATATAAACACAACAAACCTTTGTTTGTCGATATTCGTTGTTTTTTTGTTTGTGTACTGTTTTTACTGGGTTAATCAATCAGTAACTTGGTGTTTTTGTATTATATTTTGTGCAATGGCTGAAGCCCCTGAAAGTGAGCCAGTTCCGTCGTCTAGCGAGACAGTTGTCCCTAGCGACGTGAACGTAGATGTGAGGGAGGAAGATGAGGGGCCAGCGCCTAAAAAGCGAAGGCTCTCTGATAAAGATTCATCCGACAAGCTCGAGCATAGGCTCGGGGGCATCCTGTGCTGCGCAGTTTGCCTGGACCTGCCTCCAGCGGCCGTGTTTCAGGTATTTTAAAACAGCTGATTACGCCTTTCGTACATTACGGGTCAGCTGTTTTACAAAATATATTTCGTAAATTACGTAATGGAAGGTCGAGCTCTCCTGAGCTCGATTCAGCTTACGAAATGACAAAGTGCGCCGTGGAGACGCCTACACGGCGCAGTTTATCATTATCAGAGAATATTTTAATACTGATTTAGTAACAAGGCGTCGAATATTATTGTACTTGTGTTAATTCTTTACGCGTTGTACGCAGTGTCGATCACTTTATGCACGAATTAGAATGTCCATAAGTCTGTGCCTCTGTTGTGGCTAGTATTGGTACATTTTTATTTGTCATATGTTATATTGATCTCTCAAAATGTATGAAAGCCTATAAAGCCCATTTCCTTTGTATTCCATTGTCATGGCTACACTAGGCAGTAAGAAATACCTGTGATATTGTACTTAGTATAGTGTGTATGTTGTCATAGTGAGTAAACATGCCTGTATTGCTCTTGTATCATTGCATTTCAATAAAGAAATGTTGAGAGATGTAGTTCTATTTTTATTCAACACTCCCCATCAACCCCTATCCTAAAAACATGCAGTTCCTTTATGAAGAAAATACACTTCTAGGTTTTAAGCTTTGAAGGAAACGCTTGTAACGCGGAAATTGTATTCTCCTACAAATTAATTAAGGTATTTTTATTAGAATGAATTTATTATTATAGCCCTTGTACTTAATCTTATAAATTGAATTCACACTAGTTATAAAAAATCAATTCATATGTCACTTGGCACAGAATTTCAGTTTAGTTTTTACACACATTTCTTAAATTTTGCCGCAGTGCATTACCTTATTTTGAAAAGAACATTTCCTGAAAATCAGAGTTGGAATAAACATTTTGCAGAAGAGTATAGGGAAACACAGAGCAATGTTAAATTTGGTTTGTTTTCTGTTCCAGCATTATTGTTAGTCTGTTTACAGGAGCCACAGCGAGAGGGGCCGAGGTAGACCACGTAGCTCACGCACATTCTCATTTACCTGTCCTCATTAACTTGCATATTTATATTCCTATAAACTCTGGTACTAAAGAAATGGCTCCATACAAAATATAGATTCGTAAAGTTAAGTTAAACATAGGTAAAATTGCAAAGTATTTGAATCATAAGTATGGAACCATTACTCTGTGTTTTATAAATAGTTACAACTTTGTTGATCATACGCTATTTTATTTTGGGGAATATACCAACCCAATATTGACAAAGTAGTATCTTTCACAAAACACAGTGTTAGCATCGAGTTTACTATGTGGTTAGTATAAGGACAATAGCAATCACAATCATCCCATCATTTTGCCAAGCCACTCTCATATTCCGACACATGGTTTAAATTTCAGTGTAGCAATGGGCACCTAATGTGCGCCCCTTGCTTCACACACTTGCTCGCGGACGCGCGACTTCGCGACGAGGCGGCCACATGCCCCAACTGCCGCGTGGAGATCTCCAAGACTTCGGCCTCCAGGAACCTGGCCGTGGAGAAGACGGTGTCCGAGCTACCCTCGGAGTGCAAGTTTTGTACGCGCGTCTTCCCGAGGCACTCACTCCAGCATCATGAGGAAAAGACCTGTGAGGAGAGGTGGGAATAGTATTCGCTTTTGCAATTTCTTTTTACATTTCCAGCATTTCTTTTATAACTATCAGGTCTGAAGGACCTAGTTCCTCGCTAAGTAAAACCCAAGTTTGGCAACATTATTCCCATAGTGTCTTATTTTATTGAAACTATTGTTCTAGCCTAGGTATTTTATCGCCACACTTTGTTTTCGTCACTGCAGACCAAATATGGAAACCACTATATCAACTATCCGTCATGGAGCTGGTTTATCAATAAGTGAAGCTTATTGAGACCAAATTTCTTTTATATTTGAACCAATGAGTAATTAAAATGGTACTGCTGATTCCAATGAAAGGACCTGGTCCTGAGCGGAATGTTCATAGGCGGTTTTTGTGGAACTTTCACATAATTACATATTAATTTTTACCTAGAAACAATAATTATTTGCTACCACTCATCAATTAGAGGTATTAATTAATCAATTTATTCACAAATGACATAAGTATGTTGTAGTCAAACAATTGATTACTGAGAAATCATTGGTTAACACTTTCAAAACAAAGTAGAATATTTCGCAAGTGTCCAAGAAACTTTTTAATAATCTTCAACATAACAACTCAACCACACCATCTAGGCCTAGATATAATATTCTCATATAGAATGGAACCTTTCTGCCCTCCATTAATTTATTTATATATTATGGTTATACAACCTTAATAAATAGTGAATAGGTATAGCCCTCGAGCGAAGGTGTGTTTGCACGTTTGGTGATCATCCCGCCAAGAGTAAGACGCAAAAATGGGGTCATCTAAACAAGTGAGAATTAATTATTGTTGTAGGGGAGCCCATGATGCTAAATATGGATTTACTTGAGCGTCGTGGGGACCCAAACTTTAAAGATTAGGTGGTAGAAAGGAAAAAAGGTTATATGACATTTTTCATTTCATGGGGAGAGCAGCTAGGGGGTTTCAATAATACAAATCATAATCATAATAATTTATTTGCAACCATACAGTAAATAAAGGTTTTATAACATTACATCGAGAGTATGTACAACAAAACAAAAAAAATAATCATATGAAAATTCTCGAGCGCGTCTAATTAATACAAGCTGGAGCTTGAGCAAATCCCAAAATCCCCCCTTGGGCTCCCCTCCTATTGGTTGATTATTACCGCTTATAGTGATATTCACAAATTTCTCATTAAAAAAAGTATCTTAGATGGTATGGAGGCTATATTATATACGCTTTGTTTTCAACACAAGATGATGGTGTGCGCCTCAAAGTATTCACTCGTCGCAGGAGCTGATCTAATCCAAAAGCAGTGGTCAATTAGTCTATCTACTAGTCGGCGCGCCTACTGAAGCCCGCTTGTGTCCGCAGGCAGTACAAGTTCTCGCAAATCGTAGTGGAGTCGAAACGAAGCTACGTAGCTAGTTTGGTTCGCGTCGTGTGGCAGGTGTACGCGCTCCTGCTGTCCGCGCTGCGCCCGCGCCTCTTGTCCGCACCCTGCAAGCGCGCCCGCCCCTCCAGGTGACGTCACTGTCCACTAACATAGAGTAGATGCTAGCTAACGGTGCGGCGCGATGCGAACCAAACTAGCCTGTATATAGAAGTAAATTTAACACGAAATGTGACTTGGTTGTAGTGTAGAAGTTTTTAATTTAAGAAGAAAATCTAGATGTCCATTTCCAGTGTATTTGCTTTATTAATAGATTGGTATGGAACGGGATAACGTGGTTTGTGGACTGTGATGTTGAACCCTAGATTAGCCAACATTATTAACCTTAATGTTACGTGTGGTGAGATTTTACAGCATGTTCATTGTTACCTCATTGGTACCGTACTTTAGAATTCGACTTGTCGGTCGATTGTTGTCACATGATTGTAAAAAAAAAACAGCTTGAATCCAATGCTTTCTTCGTCTTGTCGGTATACTGAATATGATATTGACTTTTTGACCTCTCAACCACCAAGCGGACCACTCGGTCTGCTTAACAATAGAAAATCCATTGTGTCTGCGTTTCTCGAGCTTATATGTCATGGTTGGATTCCCAACCTCAGTTAAGCAGTACTCTGCCACAGCAATGGTGTCAGGAGGTGTCATGAGGTCTTGAAGTGAGCAGGATTCGGGGGCAATCTGGAAGGTGTGACATTGTACACACGAGTGCTGGGTGTTACTTGTAAATCCCTACATTGCCAGATTACTTTAACACCGACCAACTTATCATCATCATTATAGCCGTAACAAGTCCACTGCTGGACAAGGCCTCTCCCAAGGATTCTTAGTTCCATGGAAGGATGTTGCCATACTCACCACCCTTGGCAGGCGGCTTGGCGAGCGGAGTTTCCTCGCTTCTTTAGCTTCCGAGGCTGTGGAGTGGTTAAGGCGTATACCTGTAGACCCGGGGGTCGTGGGTCAGATTCTCACGTGAAGCATACTTTGTTTAATTGTTTCCAGTTTGGTCAAGACATTGCAGGCTTGAATCACCTGATTGTCTGATAATAAAGATGTGTTTCCATGCGTCAGAAGGCTCGTTCAGGTCCTGGCTGCAATCTGGTAGTCTTAAAAAGAAACTACAAGAGGCGGTTCCGAAGAACTCTGACACCACGGTGTGCATGGTCGATTGACCTTGACACCTACACGAAATGATGATGATGAGCTTCCGACGCGGCTGCCCATCTGTAGCATTTTTAAGCTGCGGAAGTATAGGAATGTATTGGAACTGGGAAGGGAACCAAGGTATTAGGATACCACTGTTTGGGAAGCCGTAGTGTACCCGATATCATACCTGCAACTACCGGCCAAGCAATTGAGAATGACACCCAGAATATCCAACTTATATGTAGCTTACTATGAGATTGAAATGAGGACGTGTTTGCAGGCTGACGGGCTGCAGCTACGCGTGCATCGGGTGTCCGTGGCGCGGGCCGGCGCACGAGGCACGCGCGCACGAGGCTGCGTGCGCGCATCCGCACAAGTCCGCCGCCGACGTCGTGGCCGTGCTCTCCGGCGCCGAGAAGAAGGCCGCCGAAACGGCTACTCTGTATACCCAACTGTTAGATCTGCTGAGCTATGAGAAGATAACCTTTAACGGTAAGCACTAAGAGGGTGAGGTCCTAGAATTGAACCCTGTGGAACTGCAGTCGTAGACGTGCAGGCTGGCACCGAGAAGGCTGCCGAAATGGCTGCTATGTTGGCACAGATGTTAGAAATGCTGAGGTATGACGAGATAATCATTATCGGTACGGATTAGCCGGTAAAGACAGAGGACTTTAATTATTACTATGTATTGATTTGTCTTGATATTGATGTCCACAGGAGAAATTTTCACCAAACATTTGTAATGATCAATAGATTCAAACATGATTGAGGAATCAGTATATACTACTATGAAATTTTGACATTCTGACTGAAGACAATACAGACATGATTATTACTGATAGGATGAGTACACTTGAAATGATTATCGGGGATTTCTTATTGTCTAGATATTTTGAACTTTGGGTTAAATGAATAGACGATCTAGTCAGTGCTGGATGTAAATAGCGTTCGATTACATAATCGTTCAATTATTTGATGCTTCGACAACTTCCATCGAAAACTATATTTTCAGACCTCCAGCTGAAACCATACCGCACGGAGGAGTTCGTGCACAAGCTGTACTACGAGACGTCGCGCTTCTCTGCCTTCGGGCACCAGTGGGTCGTTAAAGCCTTCGTCAACAAGAACCAGCGCGATCCTACGCAGAGCACGCAGAGGGAGATCACATACCAGGTAAAGAAGACTTTTTCTTTTGAGAATTAGAACTGCGCTTGAACTAATTTAGTAAATAGGATAGATTCTAGTGAAATAATGGAAAAACTAACCGGAAAGTAGGAACTATATAAAAATATACATTACCACTACTTAGCGAAGGCATTCGATTGTCTGTCACTGTGAATTTCTGCTAAGCAGCTATTTATCGAGCTTATCTCTGCTAGCTGAAGGATTTATACATGTGGATTGTTGATTTGCTGTTATTCATTACATCAAAGCAGTAGTAGATTGGTATAATCAATTGCTATTTTTTTATAACTAGCTGGTGTACCGCAACGATCTGTGTTATGTCCAACACATTATTTCGTTCTGCAAATCTTGTATGATTAGTTTCGGTTCATAACAATCTTATAAAAAATCTTTGTGCGTTGTTTGATTTGCTTGCTCAACATAATCGTCCGTTTAATTTGAAACTCATGCGAATCTGAAGAATAAAGTACGTAATCATTACATAATATTTATGCAAGTGTAAATTTACCCTCGACATTACCTTTAAGGGGCGATTCAGCCCGTCAATCTGATCAATTTTAAATCAGGTAAATCTTCACGCTGCAAATCCTGTACATACTTGAGGTATTTTAGCTTTAGTCGTAGTAGAGCCACGCAACTGTCAAAATTAATTTTTGCTTGTACATAGTATGCATGCACCCTATCACAGAAAATGGACGTTTGAGTGGAAGCTTAACCGCTTCTGGTGAGTGAGAAAGCTGGGGCAGAGGCCCATCATCCTCCCCCATTTCCTCTCCTTAACACCTTGAAAGGCTAGCAACGCCCCTGTCACATCTGATGTTGCAGTTGTCTAATTGTCTATGGGCAGCGATGTTCACTTACCATCCGATGACTCATTTGCTCGTTTGCTGTCCTAAATCATTAAAGAGCTTCAATAATCTTATAGGCACAAGTAATAGTCACTACTTCACTACCTAACCTACCTTAAGTATGTTTATTGTGACGGTACAACTAGTTTTTCAATTTTAATTTTCTATGAACGCGTTCCTTAAACTTTTCAATTGCATTAAGATTTTTAAACTAAGTAGAAATCTCTTTAAAGATGAAGGATATATTTTCTGAACAGTAAAATTCAGTATTTACATAAAGCCTAGATATCTAGGTCTAGGTAATGCGTTTCGTGACTCACAGCGACCCGGCACACTTTCTCGGGTTATAACCAAGGTCTAGTTTGGTGCACTATGACGGTATATGTGGTGCAATCTAGGCTTTTAGACTAATCAATACTAATAATAAATACTAATCAAAACTAATAATAAATACTAATCAAAACTAATAATAAATACTAATCAATACTAATAATAAATCAGTAAGGGTTAGTCGACGATATACGGAAGGTTGCTGGCAGTGATTGGAAAATTCAAATTCTTTTATTTTGCTAAAAATGTGGTACACAGACAGATGTTATTATAAATTATTAAGATCACACATTTCACCAGGCTCTGGCATGCAAAAATTATTAAAAAACGTGAAGTTACAAAATTTACATAATTCTAACGGGCAATGGTTATTGTTTATGTCTTTTATAATATTACCAATACAAATGTCAAAATAATAAATTTCACAAAATTATATGTCAAAATAAGATTAGGATAGGAAAATTATGCACAATATAAGTCAATACATTCTATTACAACAGTCAAAAAATTCATCAACAGAGTAAAAACAATTACTTATTAGCCAGCGTTTTAATTTTGATTTAAATTGGTTCAAAGGCAGAGACTTCATATCTTCACCGAGTCTATTATATATCTTAACAGCCATTTGATAGCTGTTGTTGCTATATACTGCTGTAGTCATTGGTAGTAGATTTAGTCTGTTAGGGTGCCTACAGCTATACTTGTTTGTGTCCCTCCTTTTTTTAAATAAGTTCAAATTATTTTTGACAAACACGCATATTTCAAAAATTTACAAACAAGGGACAGTCAAAATTTTAAATTTTTCGTATAGAGGTCTACAAGATGTTAATGGATCGGCGTTACTTAAAGCTCTGATGCATTGTTTCTGGGCCTTAAGGGCATGTTCTATATAACAAGAGTTTCCCCAAAGGAGGATACCATAGCGAAGCACGGAACCCACGTAGCCATGATACGCCTGAATTGCAACTTCTATACTACTTATCTTAGTTAATCGCCATAAAGCATATGAAAACGAGTTGACTTTCTTACAAATTTTCATTATATGTGCTTCCCATGTACATTTATCGTCGAGTGTGATCCCTAAAAATTCCGTTTGATTAGATTCTTGAATTGTTTCTGTATCGTATGTAATATTGAGATTACGTTTTTTACCATTTCTATTTATAAATTGCATGTATGTCTTTGTTAGGTTTACTTTTAGTTTATTATCATTTAACCATTTTATTATTTTAGCAATTGTATTATTAATGTCATCATTATATGTGTCAATATCATTACATGGTATAATAACAGATACATCGTCAGCAAAAAGAATGCAGTCAAGATTTGTTACATCTGGCAAGTCATTTATATATAACAGGAATAATAAAGGACCTAGTATACTTCCTTGTGGAACTCCGACTCTATTTGATTCAATCGATGATTTAATTTGATTCAGCTCCTTCTTTTCATTCACTTTAGTAATTTCTACATATTGTGTTCTGTTTGTGAGGTAGCTTTCAATCCATGAATTAACTATACCCCTTAAGGCGCAGATGTCACATTTATGGAGAAGAATGTTATGAGCAACAAAATCGAAGGCGCTACTCATGTCAAAAAAGACTGTCGTGACCGGTACACGTTTATCTGTCAAGGCTAGTATTTTGTTGATAAGAAGAAAAGATGCCAGTGATGTCGATTTTCCTTTTTGGAAGCCGTTTTGTTGTGGTTTAATTACTTCATATTTTTTTAGGAATTGCGTAAGGCGCACGTGCATTTTCATATATTTTTGATATCACCGGATTCAGTGATATCGGTCGATAGTTATTAACAACTTCCTTAGGACCTTTTTTATGAAAGGGTTTAACCTTCGATACCTTAAGTTGTTCAGGAAAAACACCAGTAGTAAATGAAAGATTTATTAGATGTGTCAAAACAGGTGCAATCTCATTTGGGCAAGCTTTTATTATATTTGTCTGTATATCATCATATCCACATGAATTTGTCGATTTTAATGATTTAATTATATTTATTATTTCATACACATCAACAGGTGTCAAGAATAAACTGGCCTGATTAGACTTCATATTTGATTGCAGCATAGGTTGTTTAAAAATATTATGATTATAATTAGTCAAATGTATAAAATGTTTGTTAAATGCATTCGCAATATCAACTGGGTTATCTATTATGTCACTGTTAATTTTTAATTTGCTAATGGTTGAGTGGCTTTGCTCTTTCGTCGTTTTACTCTTTATAACTTCCCATGTGGCTTTACATTTATTTTTTGACAGCTGAAGATGCTTTGAATTCACCAATTTTTGGGACTGATGTATACAATTTCTTAATAATTTCGATACCTTGTTTTATTTGCAGAGTTAGAGTTTTTATAGTAATTGAACCGTAAGCGTCGTTTAGTAATAGTTGATTTCTTTAAACCTTTCGTTAGCCAGTTACCCATACCTCTTTGTGCTTTAAAAGAAAAGCTCAAGACCGATCTCAGTGGCGTGCCATGGGAGAGACCTATGTCCAGCAGTGGACTAGTATAGGTTGATGATGATGATGATGAAGGGTTAGTCATGGAGTAAGTTACTTTGTTTACAGAGATACCGTGTTTATAAGCTCTATACATGTTACTTTAGTATCAGAAATAAATTTACGTTATAAAATATTTATGACGCGTGCGCATCGTCACGAAGGATACCGTGAGAGAAAGAGAGCCCGGGGGCCCAGAATGTATTGTGTAGATTCTGGACTAGTCAATTTTATGAAAATCGGATACGGGCTTTAGGAAGCAAAAAAATACTTTAGTATTTCGTTTCAAATTCAGACCAAAAATAGATCTTAATTGCTAATAATTATGTCTTCGGATGTGGTTTCCCGAAAGAGTGAAACAAAATTCATCGGGTAAGGTTCTTAGCGACTGTTGCTCGACATCGGACGATTAGGGGTAGCCAAGACTGCGGGCATCTAAATATCGTAAAATGGTTGCTGCAGTTAATTCTGAAGAGCAAGACGGTGTGTCCGCTGGTACTGCAGTGGGTGTGGCTGCGCGGGCCGTATGGAGAGGCGCGGGTGCTGCCCCGCGTGGCGGCGCACAGCTTCCGCGAGGACGACAGCGACGCGGCGCCGCAGCCGCTGCCGCTGGCCGAGCCCGGCGACACGAACCGCCTGCTGTCCAACAAGGCCGTGCACTTCAGGTGAGAGCAGACAGACGCACAGCGACGCGAGGACGACAGCGAACAACCCTCCAAGACAACCTTCACCCAAGGGTGGGGGGGGGGGGGGGGGGGGGGGAAGGCCCCTCCCTAGAATCCCATGACACACGTTCACAACTTACTGTGGAGCCATCTCAATCTGTGTGATATGTACCTACTAATTATTTTTTGTTACAAAACATAATTTTTGTACAAACCTTATAATTAAAATCGAAAATATGTGATAAAATAATTTCGCCACAGGTAGGATTTAATCAACTTTCTATTCATCTGATATGAATTAAGTTGGATACCACACTTCTAAATAGTGGGTAGTAATGGAGATTACGCATGCTTCGAATGCGTGTACCACAAAACAAATTCGCCGCGGTGATTTGAAGCTACGGCAGCTCAGTGGTTGAGGGCATCGACGGACCAGATGTCGAAGGTTTGTGGGTTCAAATCCTACCTGTGGCGAAATTTTTTCATCACATATTTTCGATTTTAATATTAAACCGAGCATTGTAATGCTATTAATATAATAAACCTTATAATGTTGCCTGTTGCAGACTCATCATGTTCCTGGCTTCGAAGTGATCTCCCTGGGCCGCTCTCACTGCGCTTGTGTCTCGACGGGACTGACAGATATACGTTATCCCGAAAATACCGTGATAATTCTATAATATTTTAAGCTTCGTGGGGATATCTCTAATGGCTAAGTGTAAACTCCATCGGGTACAGTGGCGTAACTATACCATCTGAGGCCCGAGGCAAACTCATTCAATGGGGCCCATGAGAGCTCAGCGGCCCCGTAGGTTAGGGGCCCGCGCCATTTTGCCAGAATGTTACCCTATAATTACGCCACTGATCGGGTATTTTAAGTCGAATTGGGTGAACTTAGTTGCAGAAACTAAAATAGAGATGTAAGCATAGGCAGGATATGGTTATGTCACTCAAGGACAAAACGCCCTTTCACTCCGGCTTTTGTTTAAACTGCAAAATGTGTTAGTTTTTTACGAGTTTTTGCTTTAATACCATCTGAATCTTTGAATAAGGGATACCCTTACTACGTGACTCCGTTTATCGTAAAAAACTAGGGCTTTTAGTTTTTAGATTTTATTATAATTTTGTATACTTTAACCCTTTGACCGCGAACGTCGGATAAATCCGACAAACATTTTCATAGAAAATGTATGTCTGAGTTATCCGACGTTCGCGGTCAAAGGGTTAAAGGTATACAAAATTCTATGTAATAATATGCTAACTCTAACGAAGGCAGTGTCATCGGAATTTTGCGTTTCGCTATTGGAGATATCTTCTTCACCAATGAGTTTAGATTGCGGCGTGAATGGTTTCATTTTATTTATTTATTTATCATGGTATTTTCCACGGCTTTGTCTCGCCGGTCCCAGCTTCACGTAACCAAAGATGATGCAATTTTAACATTTCCTAAAGATGCTTCTAAAACCGACGGAAATTGTATAATTAAAAGAAACTTTCCTCATAATATGTAGATTACAAGTTTCATCAAATTACGTTTAGTGTTTAAGAATTCCGGACACTAAAACTTACACTTCCCCCTTACCTTTTCTCACTATTACGTGGCATTGGCACAGCAGGTGTCAATGCATGCGGTGAAGAAAGTTTTGGTTAAGTTTTGCGGCCAGCCGCCAGCCTGACACCAATCCTTCTTGGGTATGCATCAGTTGCACCTTACATCTTAGTACTTTCATCCTTTAGTCGCCTCGCACGACATCCGTAAAGGTCGTAGTGGTCAAAATAATATGGTCGGGAACCACGCACTCTTTACGCGGGTCGAAAACAGAACCTTCATTTTTAAAAGCAGGTTAAAAACGAGAAAATTCATGCTTTAAAAACTAAGAATTTTAAATCATTTGACTAGTGCCGCCTCCAGTGTTGGCTCGCCATATTCGATTTTCTATAGGATATAAGTTTAGGCATAACCAGTAATTTTGATTTAAATATGACTATTTTAATTCAAATTAAATTAATATAATTTTCTAAATTGTATTGAGTACAAATCATTTAATAATCAAAATTATTCAAATAATTACTGTAAATAGATTCGGAACTCGCCATAATAAAAATAATTTTGATCTCTTTAAACAAAAATATTTTCAAATCACATTGGACATATTTAATTTTTATTCCAATTGATCTTTATTTTGACTTGAATATTTTAAAATTATAGTATTTATTAAGATTGATTAATATATTATTATTGATATTGACTGCTATACAACTTTCTAGTTATTACACCCTACACGAGGGAAGCAGGGAAGTGGGGGCACCTGTTTTTGGTGGGGGTCATAGCTTCTGTCACGTATACGCATTCTCTTCCGTGCCCCGCACTTCCTCAGTTAAGGTTTGAACTAAAAGATCTTACTTTAGCTGTACTATAAATCAGATAGCGAGCACGGTCACCTGCTAAAGTTCATAGGCTATCTAAAGGTGAAAACCGATTACTCTGATTACAATACATAAGCATAAATATTTGGCACTATTGTACACTATATGACACATGCATAAGGTTGAAATTGTGGTAATTTTAAACAGTATCCGTAGCTACACACTTTTTAAGCAAATTATACAACGTGATTTTGAATCCCTCGGGTATATTGAAATCTCGGAATTAGAATCCTTAATAGAATACAGAAGTGCGAGAAACAAGGGAAAAACCGAAAAGGAAATTAGACTTCCCATAGAAATTCTCCCAACTGATTGGTGACCTTGTATGGGAGGTCTTATTGTTTTTTTTTTTCGTTTTTTACCTTTTTGTAATTTTTATTCTATTAGACATTCTGATACCGATATGTCAATATAGCTCCAGGTTTAAAATCAATATATGGACCTTTACAGGTGACCGGTTGATTTTAATTTGTGTTTCTCTGTCGTCTTGCATTCGCGAGTGAAAGAGACGCACATATCGTTGAACGTAGCCGTGCTACAGGTAGCTAGTATAAGTACTGTTTTGGACAATATTTGACTGACTAAGTGGTAGAGAGTTGTATATCAGAGCTAGAGTCGAAATGAAAGGAGTAATATTATTGTAGAATAATGGCATGTTTGTGTGTTCGTGTTATGATTGTTTACCGTATTATACAAGGGAGATGTGCCCTTATTTTAATTAGTAAAATGTTTTCGTATTTGTTAGCTTTTACTTCGGGACTTCGTAATAAAGGACTAAGTTATTGAACTTTTGTTTTTATTTTTTAGTACCTGTCAAATTCTCGATTGCGTTTAGGTTTCGAAAAAATGTCGCAGGATACTAAAGGCTTGTATCTAAGAGAAATAAAAAAAGAAGGAGCTAGCCGCGCGGGCGCTTATATATACATCGCAAGGGACCACGTGGATTGGACGGCGGGAGCAGTCGGAAAATATCTGAATTTGTGAAGTTTTTAAGCTATTGCATAGCTTCTATCGCGGGCCTTCGTGGAGACCGAATCCAGAAATTCCGTAACGAAACTTACACCCTCCACTCCGATCGGCACAGCGGCGATACTTTGACTTGGGTGTCGCAACAGGCTCGACGGAGTTACTGTTACAGTGAGTTAACTTAAATTTAGTTAACTTTAACTTAACTAAGTTACAGTTACTGTTACAGTAAGTTAACAGTGAGTTACAGTAACGAAGTTACTGCATAAATAAAATAAATAAATAATTATAATGGCATAATTTGATAAAAAATGCTATGCAATAGCTTTACCGCGGCAGTCCCCGAATGCCACGGATTTTTTATCTTTTTAAAAAAAAATTTGGGCAAAAAGAGTAATGTTTTAATTGTAACCTAGGATAACTAATGTTTCTTATATTTTTTTTATTTTATTTATTAGAAAACCAACAGCATAACAACTCGTAATTACACTTATTTTTACAATGACAAAGCCAATAATAGGTTTCCTATCTTTAACAATTATAATAAAATCGAAATCGATGAAAGTTACACAATACGTGATAAAGAACTACCTATATAGTATATATACTCGTAATACTGTGTTCTACCGCAGTACTTATAATTAAGAAGAAGAAGTGCCTGTGACGGCGCAACTTCTTACAAACAAGAAAAGACTAAATAAATATTGCTATGATAAGATACTTCCTCTATACATTTTTAATCTATCTAATTATTGAGTATCAAGACACTTAATTATTTTATTCCTAGTTTGCTTTGGAGTATGCAAAAAGATCGATTGCATCAAATTTATCTATATAACGCAAAGGAATGCTTCTGAAGTCATTCTTAATGTTTATTTTAGTGATTGTGTTTGTGCGTTTGTTAAGGTATCTAAATAGAGCTTGATAAACGCCACTACAAGGGGCAACTAGGGGCGGATGCAGGAGGGGGGTGGGAGCTAAGGGACCAACTATGTGTAACAGATTCCAAACATTACTTTCTCAGAATCTACTAAAGTTTGGTATCAGCTCTTTATATGTTGGCCCGCAGATTTGGGAAGTGTAGTGCTGAAGTTAAAATAACACTGTTTAAAGCCTTCTGCCAAACAATGTACACATGCAATCTGTGGGTCAATCATACGCAGCGGGCTTACAACGCTCTCCGAGTACAGTATAATAACGCTTTCAGAGTAATGTTGGGGCTTCCGCGATTCTGCAGTGCATTGAACATGTTTGCGCAAGCGCAGGTCGATGGCTTTCACGCTGTAGTGCGCAAGCGAATCGCGTCACTGATGTGTCGATAGCGCGGGAGCAACAACATTGTTCTGAGGATTATTAGCGATAAACCAGACTGTCCGATTGTTGGTCACTGGATACATACGCACATGCATGTCCCAGGATCTAACAATCGGCCAGGAAAGTATTTAAGGTGATAATTAATTAATATTTTTAAACTAACATAGGTTGTAGGTTATATTTTGTATTTTACTAACTCATTATGGACGCTATTAGTCTGAATTAAATGCATTTTATTTTTATTTATTTTAGCCGGTTTCAGTTAGGTTTATTTATTACTAGCCCGTTAAATCCCACTGCTGGGCAAACGCCTCCCTCTGCTTTCCACCCCGTTTCAAGCTTTGGTTGGTCACTTGGCCAGTCTAGGTATACAGTACGCATCGAGGTCGCCGGTGTCCGTTTGATGATATTTGTTTTTTGGGTTTATTTATGGCAAACTGGCGAATATTCAATAATAAGCAATGCTGCGATCGAAAGGTATATTTCAGTAAGGTTTGTGTCTGTTGACATGTAGCTGGCTGAGAGAGGAGCTGAGTTTCCCGGGCGCCGGCGCGGACTCGCCCGGGGCTCCGCGCCACACGCTGATGATGCCGGCTTCTCCCGCCGTCATCAATACGTCGCTCTGGAAAGGTTATAAATATTGGATTTCGCGAGACACCTACTACTGGATAGACTTCTTTAAAATTATCTGATAAGGTCTACTGTCGTTGTTATATAGGTACCGCTAGAGGCGCTGGTGTAGCGTAAGGTCTCTGGAATGTCATTTACTAGGGCTTGTATTATTTTAGGCAGTTTGAAAAATGTATTTTGTCCACTTCTATGAAAAACAAATGAATCAGGACTTATGCCCGTGGAACCGCGAATTGAGCCGGAAACGATGTTTTATCCCAGATATGAAACTTAGTTACATCGGTTTTTCGGCCCTATAATTATTTACCTACTAAATTTCATCGATATCGTTGAAGCCGTTTCTGAAATACTTTTGTATATTTAGATGTTTACAAAAATCACATATACCCCCCTCGTATGCTATTGGCATTAAACAATATGTAGACAAAGGCATTAAAATAAGATTGAAATGTAAACTCTTACGTAAATGTTTAAAATAACTTGAGAGACCTAATTCAAACAGTGGCGCCAAGTAGTGAGCAAAAAAACAATAGCCCTCATTCTATGGTTTCAATGTACGCGCACACAGACACGGCGTGACATGTGAGTAAAGGGCGGTTCACACCACCAGCGCGCGAACGAGGCGAACGAAACTATGAGCTAAGCGATGTGATTCACACTGAGAGAGAGATAGCTAGCGAAGGCAGCTCTCTCGGATATCTTGGGTCGCATCGCTCTTATACATCATTGTGTGAAGTATGAAAAGAGATGAAACTTTGTTCGCTCGCCTCTCGTCTCGCTGGCTCGCTGGTGGTGTGAACCGCCATTTGAGTTAGTGAAATTCCGCAGAGATTGCTTATATAGAAGGGTCGTTTAGGTCCATCCATACCTACGTACAATACGCTAACAAGTGTGAAATAGCGAAGACACTGGCAAACTGTCCCACTGCAGGACTAATACTGAAGTCACAATCACAAACTTTCTCGACAATGACACTTGCAAGGGCCGAAGTCTTATTAATAGGTATAAAACAAAAAATGTGGGCAATAATGAAAATGATATAGTTAAGATACTCACGTCTTTATGATACCAGCAACACCTGACGATTTGCTTGTTCTCCGTGAAGTTGGAGCTTGGCTGCAGTCTCTTATGGGTTATACACAGTGATCGGAGGACATCCCTGAAATTAGTCAATAGGAACTGCATCATCATCAGGTCTTTTTAGTCTCCACTGCAGGAGCATGACCCTCTCTGTACTACCGGAGCCATACTTGGCCAGAGCAGACCGAGGATTTGGCCTACACTCTCCTCGCTGGCCAGACGGGTTGGAGAGGTCTCATTGATGTTTATGAGCTTCGTTTAGCTTGTATTTCCTAAGTCGCCTCTTACGACCTCCATGGGAAGACTTGGAGTGTTCCTATTCTACTCTGCCGGAACCCACACTGCTAAATAGGAACTGCATTAATTATTATTTATCATCGTTCCACTTTGCAGCTCTTTTCACTGACGTGAGGGACGGTGCAATACGTTAGACACGATTGGAGATATCTCGTATCGTGTAGAACGTTCTAAGATCGAATCGTAGAGATCGTATCAATGTGATTGGGCTTTTACAAATTGACGTTTGTGTTGATGACATAAATTTGTTTATTTTTGTTTTGTTTTTCAATTTTGCTGACAAAATTGAATTCCCAACAGGAAGCATAGAGGGTGCAGCTAGTATTTAAATAATTATCTCGCTTTATACGTAGGCAGTGTATTTATACTCGAATAAGTCCGAAGCTTATTGTTCTTTTTGTGAATACTACGTCTATTTTATTATAATATTTTACCATATTTACAATCGACATTTTAAAATTAAATAAACTAGATACACAAACCGCGTTAGAAAAGCGTTCTTAACCAAGTTAGTGCCCAGTTGGTTACATTTGGATGCATAGATTTAAAAAAATGTGTCTTGGGTGCATATTTTTCAAAAAAATTAAATATTGAATTCCCATAGCTGACGAAGTTCAGCTGACAAAATTCGACTTTATGGCATGTAAGTAAGGTTGGATTTGCATTGATGTAAGTTTATAATATTGATATTTACTTCTTATTAAAAAAATCTTCACATACATTTTTGTATGTGAAAGTGTATATAGTTTTTTTATACTTGATTGATTTTTTAAATAATATTTACTGACTCGTAATTTTTTGTAATTTTGCTTAATCTCTTTACTTCGGTTGATAAATGTAAGCGCTGCCTTACCCATCCCCGCCATAGGAGCCGGCCAGCAAGACCGGCGTGTCGTCGACAGACGTGAACGCGTCCACCAAGTAACAGTCGTCGTCTTTGCTCCTCTGAAACAGAAATGATAGTAATAATTTACTTTATTCCACAACATGTTTAGCATTACTGACAATAGGGAAACTCAAAACACGTGCACCGTACTAGTGACAGGTGGAAAAGGCTGTCACTGTGTGCTATGCTATGGCAACGTAACGTGCTATATAGCGGAGCAATAGCTCTAAAGGACATCGTCGCCGCCCATAATGGCAGTTTGTGGAAATACCACGGCATGCTTGTGTGCTTGTAGGAATTAGGTTGTGTCAATATTTTTTGTATGAGGTCGCCAGTCTAAATTTAATATCTAGTAATATATTACTTATTTTCTATTTTGATGTATAAGCCCACCATTGGAAAATTTCATCAAAATATTTCTAGATGTTTTTGCATGATGGAGTAACAAATATCTTCTCATTCTGTCACATTTTTTAAATAATTTTAAATTAAATATTTTCTAGGTGGGTTTAATTTACAAATAATAAATTATTTGGATTATAATTGTTGACGCATCAGCTGGCGGAACACGCACGGAAGCACCTGAGGAGCGGGGCGCCAGCCGGCAACCAGTGTGGATGAACAACTTATTGTACCTATACATTTTCTTTCAATAATTGTGAGTTCACAAATCAACTCTTTTATACAGCCGTCCTCATAGTTTCGAACCTTCACCAATAATAATTAACCTTTCACTGAATTAACCTAAAGATGGTGAAATATTATAATACCTTCATGCTCTTAGATATCTTGTGTCTGCTGTAACTTTTAACCAAATCGCCAGTATCCACATCCCATAGCTGCAGATCATTGGACTGTGTCATACAAGCCACCTGCTTCTCGTCCAGCCAGGATATCTTTTCCACTGAGTTTTCCACGTTCAGAGAATACACGAGGGCGTCGTCTTCCGATTGCTCCAACACATTGAAGATGTTGAGGAGTCCGTCGATGGAGCCGGTGGCTATTAGTTCAGTCTTTTCTTTGTGGAATTTCACCTGTACCAAAAAAAATACCGGTTTATATATAATTATAAATAAAGTAACATAAGTATGATATGTGAGTATTATTGTTACTGTTATTTTAATTTTAATATAATTAAGTGATCTTGTATAGCTACGGTTCGATTTATTACGCATATGGATTTTGCACAGTGTATATTATAAAATGTTTGACGTGAAAAAGTGCCTAAAAAGGAGGCCTATTTTCTGAAAAAAACTTTGAACGCATACAATGTTTTTGACTAGCTCCGTGGCGCAGCGGTCAACATTGCGGTGCAACAGCGGTTTATCTATATATGTATTTGTTAAAAATAAAGTATCGTTGAGTTAGTATACCATAACACAAGTCTCGAACTTACTTTGGGGCTAGCTCAATCTGTGTGATTTGTCCGTATATATTTATATTTATTTATGTCTAATATACAGATAAAGAAAATATAGAAAAAGAGTATTGTTTCGAGGGGTCGGGTAACGTTATTTCACAGAAATGGTAAATCGTATTGGCTTGCTAAGATATTTTCGGCACGTTAACCAAACATAGAAGTTGATATGATAACCAATTTCAAGGATCAATTGAGCTGAAAAATCTGAAATGCTTTTTTTTTTGGGTTTACCTTCAGGCTAGTGCCATAGATAGCTCATGATAATCAGTTCAGTAATCTGGTTCATGTTGGCTTGGTTTTATGAAAGATTACCTGTGTGATATCATCTGTATGAGACTCCCAGTAGCCTCCTAAAGGCTTTGTGACCCTGGTATCCCAGAAGACAAGGTAAGCATCATCTTCCACTAGCTGGCTGCCCGCACACAGCACTCGCCCATTGCAAGACACATCCAGGCATTCATATGGTCGCACTATTGCATCAGGTTCATCATCTAAAATAAAAGTCATGGAATAGATGGAAACACATTAAACAAAGAAGGATATTTATAGCCGAATACTCATCATCATCATTCCGAGTAGTCACGGTCAATGGACCGTGACACCTACTCGAACACCCTGGTGTCAAGAGTTCTTCGGAACCGCCTTTCGGCCTCTGACGTGATTCCTTTAACGACTACCAGATGGCAGCCGGGACCAACGGCTTAACGTGCTTTTCGAAGCACGGAATCATCTTAATTATCAGACACTCAGGTGATTCAAGCCTGCAATGTCCTAACCAAACTGACTACAGGCAAACGCCTTAACCACTGGACCATGGAGCACAGAGCCGAATACTCAAATGTATGACTTGAGCATTGATTAACTGTTAAAAAGAAATTAACTAAGTTAGTTAGACTGTCATTAACATCTTTATATGGGCATGAGTACAAACTTTGTGGTACAGACAGGCAGCTCTATCTGTACTGGCTGATCTTGGAAAACATATTGACAAGGGGAAGCTACTTTACCCTGTAAAATTAATTTCAATGTGGTTTTCAGTAATAAATAAATAAATAAATATATATATATATATATATATATGGACAAATCACACAGATTGAGCTAGCCCCAAAGGAAGTTCGAGACTTGTGTTATGGGATACTAACTCAACGATACTATATTTTATCACAAATACATATATAGATACACATCCAAGACCCAGGCTAATCTGAAAAAGATCATTTTCCATCTTGACCTGGCCGGGGATCGAACCCGGTCACTCCGTGTCGCAGGCTGGCGTGTTGACCGCTGCGCCACGGAGCTAGTCAATGGAGCTAATTCAGTAATTATGGATTGCATGAATTTGCATGCAATTTTAGGCAAGCCACCAGTAAATTCGCTTATTTGTTGATAACTAGTTATTAAGTGCCTTAAAAATTAATTGTTAAAAGAAACAATATAATTATACTAAAATAATACTAATTAACTTATAATACTAATAATAATTAAAACTACTAGTAATTGAGTAGATTAAATTGTATAAAAATGTTAGAGAAGAAGTCTTCAAAGTTTAACACTGGAATAAATAATCTCAATGCTTTTGTTCTCCTAAATGCAGTGCAAGCAATACAATTGTTCTTCTTCTTGGTCGTTTTCCTCATGACTGAGGGTCGTGACCACCATAATTTGCCCCAGCCACAAGATGTTTCCAGGCTGATACAATTGTTACACATGTGATATTTTTGTTTAGTTTGAGAGCAGCAGATAGAAAATAGAAAAGCTACTTTACCTTTGTATTCTTGCACACAACTGCCACTCTTCCGTGTGTCCCACAACTTAACAAGCCCATCTTCTCCCGTTGAATACAACAAGTGGTCTTCCTTGGGACTGAACACCACCTCCTTTAACGCATTTTGGTGTCCGCTGAGTCTGCATGTCTTTGACAACCCACCTTTGTGGAATGCATACACTTCTATACTGTTGTCTTGTAAATTCACAGCTACTTTTAATGATCTAGAAAATTTAATGTAAATTAATGTATTTCTCAAGCACTTAAACTCTGTAAGTGCGAAGACACATGTATACTGAACAAATGCAGATCAAAATGGGAATGACATACATAATAGGGATGTAGGTACTGATGACTTATGGAGGTCGTAAGAGGCGACTTAGGAAATACAAGCTAATAAAGCTTATAAACACCAACGAGGAGACCGAGAAGAGTGTAGGCTAAATCCTCTGTCTGCACTGGCCAAGTATGGCTCCAGTAGTACAGAGAGGGTCATGCTCCTGCAGTGAAGACTAAAAAGACCTGATGATGATGATGATGATGAGGTACAGACTAGCCAATACATAACATAAGAAAATCTAAGACTAATTAATTACATTCACACGTGAAACAATTTCTTTTTATAGAAAAATTATTTTATAGAAATTTACAGAAGATAATGTTATCATTATCATCTCAGCCACAAGTAGTCCACTGCTGGACATTGGTCTCCCCCAAGGATTTCCATCACAGAGGGGTTTTGCCATACTCACCACGCCTGGCAGATGGGTTGGTGAGACAGTTTGTTTGGTTAATCTTAGTACTGACACTTGCCCATTAAAAATGTTTTAAGGGCAAGGTTTGCAAGGGAAGGGTAGGAGTTTGTAATTGCTTGCTTGCTTATCTTATGAGTAAATGGCTGACATTAGTGTCATTTTTTCAAGCTGACTAAGGGTGTTCGCTTAACAACCACCTTCCAGTGATGACAGCTGGGAACAACAGGTTAACATGCCTTCCAAGGCACGGGGCATGAGAAAATTTTGTGCCACTTCTTCACCCTTCACCCATCCCAGTTGGGACCACACCCGGGGTGGCCCTATATACGTGTTAGCACTAATAATGCGGACGCCAACTGAGTCATTAAGCTCCTCGATATGAGTTGATTATAATGTTTTGTATACTTAGTCATGGATTGATTATTTCTAAAATGTACTTTAAAGATATACTAACTGTTTACAGTGTCTGGCTAGTTCTGATAGAGGGACCTTATTAGCAGCTAGCCATTGCAGGCAGGCCATTTGCATCTGGCAAGGAATCATATTATCATTTTGAGGTTATAATTTGAAAAAATCATGATATAACTATTTATGTAAGGGTTAAATTGAAATGTATAGGGAAAATTTACAACAGAAAGCTGAAAAAATTCAGGGTAAGTACTTACTTGGTGCCAGTTATTTTGTTAATGTAAGAATTCTTTAGGGACACAGTAGTTTCAGATAATAAGTCGTATTTCTTATTAAAAAGCTGCTGAAGGGTTTCCTCATCCACTGTATCTTTATCAATCTCTTCATTGTCAATTATATCAGCCATATTTTCTTTTAATTTACCACTTTAATTAATAAAATAACATAATATTGAAACAATAACAAACCCATGTGATAATATTTAATAAGTTTGACACTGACAGCTATCAGATATGAAGTTTTTTTTTTTTTATTTTTATTTATGGCTTTCACGCGTTACGTATTTAGCCAGTATCAAGTATAAATGAGTTTTCCCGCGCTTTTTTCTAAGTCTTGTTATCAATGAAACGATGGTGTAGTTCATTTCATTGACTCTACGGAGCCCCTGGCGACAATTCCCACGAATCCACTGGCTTGATCACAGACGCAACGAGGCGAGGCGGTCCACCAGCCCGCTAAGTAAATCTCACTACAGCCGCACTGTGACAGTTTATTTCGGTTATTCTACACATTGTTCATAAACATGGGCATTTATAACACCAAATTACACCGATTTCACATTATAAAGTCCACTAGAAACAATTTACAAAAAAATCCAAAACACAAGCCGTGCTCTCCGTCGAAATTCCCGCCAAGAACTCAGATATGAAGTTAACACCTCAGGTTAACACTGACAAAATAGCGCTGTACCCTAGGCTGTACCTTACCTGCTTATGTAATCGATTATAAATATCCTTGTCCTACCCAAGGAGGGTTTGCGTCAGGCAGGCAGTCAACCTTAAAAACTTTCAACGAATCCGAACACCAAGTGTTCCAACCGAATGGATCCCGAACACAAAATCTCAGGACGCAGCCAGGAAAAATGTACGGTGATGACACTTGCAATAAAAAGATCAAAAAATAAAAATCACTATTTATTATTTCATAAAAACTTAAATAAGTGTACAATATTTTTAACTTTGCAAGCAGTACCTAGTAAAATAATATAGGATATAAGAGTTCTAGCAAGACAAGTGGTGTGTGTGGATACAGGCGCCTAGAAATGATGCGTAGCGGTTACGTGCACAAGGAACGGGGACGAAACATGTTTCAACAACATTAATTTAATATACCTACGATATTATACTGCTATACTAGCTATGTTTACTTGTAGCTCTTACGATGAGACCTGTATCTAGGACCAACGCGCTCTATGTCCCCCGCCGCCAGGCGAGCAGCGATGGTCTTCAGCGGCAGCGGCGTCACGCTGCTGAGCGGCGCACTCTGCTCCGAGAACGACCAGCGAATGTAGCGCTCCATGCGGATGTGGTCTGCAGAATAAACAACGTATTCCTATCTGGCAGATAAAGAAAGTTGCAGGATTTTAAGGACTATTTGTTTACCTTTGACCGGAAAAGAGAAAGCTAAGTGTAGATAATGTTAAATTGCTATCGTATCGCTTACTAAAGCAATTATCAGGTTTAAGGTTTGTATATTTTTTTTTGGTCGGATTTTGATAGATAGTATTCAAGCTAGGAGAAGCCCATGCGGTAAAACAGAGGTCTCGACTTTTATTATCATCTCTCTTGTGCTGCTTCGAAGACCGGATCCGCTATACGACTGTAGTAACTTAAACGTTTTGAATTTGATTTGATTTCGATTTACTTACCTATATTTCTTACTTTTATTTCTGTTTATATATTCATACCTACACTTAACATGATAAAACACAGAAGTACTTTTTTCAATCACACAATTTTTAGGTTAGGTAGTTGCCAATTTTTAAGAAAAAAATAAATAAAACCCAGATAGATACCTGTGAAAATGAAGAAGTATTAGCCCAAACTGAGAATTGAACGCAAACCTTACGCTTAGCATGTACCGCAGTGCGCAGTACCTAGCGAGATACCTACCTAACTATTGCGTCATGGAGCCAGATAGGTATAGCAAATACATACTTATCACATATTAGGTTTTAGGTAACTTAATTTTGATCGAAATTTACAGTAAGTACATATTCGAACGAGGAAAAGCTTCTGGGAATTCACATCACTTCTCTGATAATCGAATCATTCCTACCTTCTAGCTATATGTTCTTTCAAAGCCCTCGCGGTAGATACCTACTCGTACTTACTTACGTTCTCACATATAAGTACTTAACTGGAAGAAAAGTATTCAGGATACCTCACGCTACACTAGCGCCTCTAGCGGAAAATTCACACGCGATATAGCCCTCGTTGCAGTGTACCAAGTTGTTTTTTTCTCCGGCAGTAACAAATGGTTAAAAACGCAGATGCCAAAGGACACTTTTGAACATGGGGCATTCCTTAGATAAGTAGGCCTTTCGTCATAGATTTAAAAAAAATATATACTTCTATGCCTTTCGTAGGTATTTAAAAGTCCTTTATCTACTTGATGTTTAGTCTGAAGTGGCTTGTATCTAATAACATCCTTCACTATTAAATCATACATTACATCATCTATTTATCAAATCGACATAATATCGAGTCAAGTAAAACATTCTACACACTAAATAATTTGTTAAATCAACAGAGCAGGACAGATCTATGTACGCAAAAGAGATAATATATGTAAAGTTTTCTCGCTCTGTCATATAGGTTCATCCTGCTTTGTTGAATGACACATTGAATCGTTTAACATTTAACCATTTAACCCGCCCTCGCACGCACCCGTCTGATAAGCGCAATCAACTGTTTATCCTATCGAAATTATCTAGGCGTATCTATCGTGTTTGTGGAACTTTATTGATTTTCCTATTGTTGTCGCATTATCTTACTGGCTCGAGAGTATGATGTTTTGTATGCTACAGCGCAGATAACCAATTTGTTCTGTCGCACGTTGAATGAGATTACTCAAGTAGGTACCTACTTTATATACATGCTGGATGAATTTGCACAACTCTTGCATGAGAAGCCTGTATTTTTTTATAAATTTGGATAGAAATATCATCATCAGGTCCTTTTTAGTCTCCACTGCAGGAGCATGACCCTCTTTGTACTACTAGAGCCATACTTGGCCAGAGCAGACAGAGGACTTGGCCTACACTCTCCTCGCAGGCCAGACGGGTTGGAGAGGTCTCACAGATGTTTATAAGCTTTGTTTAGCTTGTATTTCCTAAGTCGCTTTCTACGACATCCACGGGAAGACTTGGAGTGGTCCTATCCTACTCTACCGGATACCACACGGCTAAAATTTATAAAGTAAAAATTGTATCCATAATGTGTATAGTCTCAGCAGTAGTCGGTTCCGAAACGCTAGTAGTTTGTAGCTTTTAAACAATAATTAATAATTTGAATATAATATAATAAGTATTATTTAATTTTAAATGTGAATTGACGTGAAAAAGTGCCTGAAAAGGCCTATTTTCTGAATAAATCTTTGAATCTTTGAATCTCAATATCCATATTGTGTATGGATAAAAATATATGACATAAAAATTGTTAAATTTTACGATCACTATGGCCAAGTTGACACGTATGTATTACGTGTCTTTCCCCTGTGGGGTAGACAGAGCCTACGTCCTTAAGACCCAACGCCACATTTAGCATGTCGGTGGGCATTAGGTGGAAAACATCAAAATAGTGAAGGATTGGTTAGTAGCCACATCGCATACTAATATGATTAATTATTCTTAGATCCATGGATTCATCAGATTTGCACCCATTCCCTCGATCGGCTTGCAGGTTCTGCGCGGGAGGAAAAGCAGCTGTACATTCTACGTTATTTCTTTTCTCCCAAACCTGCATGGAAGATGACAGGTATGATATGTTTGTTTGGTTTTCAAGTGGCCAAAACTGGTGTCAGATTTTTCAAGCTGCCTAAAGGCACAGATGCCTTTAGGTCGCTTGAAAATCTAATATAGGTAGTAAGGGTCTTAATAAGTGCTTTTTTGAATTTAGGTACAATTATTTCCTTCCATTCTGATATATTTTATTTCTTAATTTAATTAAAGTATATTATTTTCATTTTGGATACGTTAGGATCTACGCCTAGTTTATTTCATGATTAGATTTTCAAGCGGCCTAATGGCACAGATGCCTTAAGGCCGCTTGAAAATCTAATATAGGTAGTAAGGGTCTTAATAAGTGCTTTTTTGAATTTAGGTACAATTATTTCCTTCCATTCTGATATATTTTATTTCTTAATTTAATTAAAGTATATTATTTTCATTTTGGATACGTTAGGATCTACGCCTAGTTTAGTTCATGATTGCTTGGTCTGCCTATTTAACTCACCAATGGCAGGATCCACGATGGCGAATGCCCGCTTCACGTTCTCCACGGAGACGGCGTGGTTAGCGGCGTGCTTGCCACCAAGTTCCCCCACTACTTCGCGGATGTACTTGTCCTGGGCTAGTTGCCGCTGGCGGTACAGTTCCCGCGCGAACTCCACACGGTCAAAGCCTTCTTCATTCTGTGTCAGATTTTAATGGGACGATAGAAAGATTGGGTACCTACGGTACTAAGAATGGTTAAAGAATGTAAAAGAACGAAAGTAATAGAATTAAACATACACGAGATAAATTAATTATAGAAACACGTTAATTCACAACACGGCGGTAGATATCACTTCCCTCAAAACATCAACTGAGTGTTTTGAGGGAAGCGAAACCCCTAACACTCGCCATGATGATGGTCTTCGTGACAGACTGAAACTAGTCTGCGATTTAGACTGTACCAACTTTAGTAAAACCGTGAATTACCGAGCACCCTGTGGGCTTATGAAGTGGGGGCAGATGTGCTCTTGGTACTGCCTATAATTAAATATGTGTAGTGGAATTGGGGATGGCTTCCATTAATCATAAGGACAAGCCATAGGCACTAGCTTCATCCAAATTAAGTGAAACCTTTAATAAAATACCCCCAACTGATAGCTAAGGCACTTTACCTCTTGGAATAGCTTGTCCAAGTTGACTTCATTGCTGTTCATCTTCAGTTTGAGCTGTTTTCGCATGACATCCATGAGATTCTTAATGTCCACCTCGCTCTTTAGTGGAAAGGTCGCCTTTGCGTGCTTCTCGAACTCTTCTGTTGTTATGGTCTGGGGAAATATATAACTTTCTGGTTGATTTTACCAAAAGTTTAATCAAGGTCATACTCCTGTAGTGGAGTCTAAAATGACCTGATGATGATGATGATGAGCCGCAGGCCATTCAATTACCATGCAATCAAAGGTAGACATGGATGACAGTCAATAGATCAATTTTTAAACATGTGGTGGACGCAGTAGTTCCTGCAGTAAATGTTTCGTCCAATTCCTGACAAATTATGCAGGGTGACGACCTTAAAACACCGGGTCAAGTCAACGAGCCACTCTGAAACTATTTCTCTGGGAGTGATTAAGTCTATAGTGAGTCGAAGTGTTTAAAGTTACACACTTCGTATCAATAATATACAGTTAGTATCAACACCTCTCCATCCTTGCTATGCTTGTACAGCAACTGCCTCAGCCGTAACCACTGTGCTCGGTGTCCCCAATAGATGTCTTCACTAAGATGACCATGAAGCACCCCCCAGAACAGCTTGACTTGTGGCTCGTCCAGCATTTGCTCCGCCCCAGCGCAGAGATTATACGCCCATTCGGCGCGCACGCTTGGTTGTTGGTATCTGTAAATACAGGAGAAGTAAAGTGGTTGTAGGTAGTGGTTCGCTGCCAGAAAGTAAAGATCGTTTACCTAAAGATGTGTACCTTATTTGTACCTTATAATCCTTGTTTTATGTGTCAAAACAAATTTGAAATTGTCTCATGGAGTAATGATAATAATACTGGCTAAATGACTGCCTGCAATTGAGAACACGCTGAAAGAGTAAGAAAGAAATATTGCTAGCCATAAAGTAACTAAACTGGTGCGATTAGTAGATTGATAAGTTTGAGATACTAATACTAATAGAGCACTTTAAAAACCTACACTGCTTGGTATACTAATTCACTCCTACTAACCGGTCCTCGAAATATTTAGTGACGTAGTCCTGCATGGACATGTCGTGGCCATGTTCAAGTTTCCCCAGCCAGATGTCGTTGATGATGACGCTGACTTCGCGCCGGGAGAGCCGCAAGTTACGCACCTTGCCCTCGTAGCGTAGGTATGGAGGGATCATGGGATCCATACCCTGCAGAAAGTAATTTAAGAGGTTTTTAGATGACCCTGTCTGGACTCACAATCATTTGGAACTCTCTACCTTTTGGCTGCTTTTTTAATTTAGCTATGTTTCTACGATTAGGATGGAACACAAAATACTTGTACAGACAGAAGTTGATGCTTGGATCTATTCCTTAGACTAGACCTATAAGGCCTTAAAGAGGACTCTGTGGCACAGTGGTTAATACGATAGGTACTTCGTTACACTCTGTGGCCGAGGATGCAACCGTGAACACGCTCGGATTAGGAAGAAGACTAATCTAAATGATGAGCGTTATGCAAGGGGTACTTACCAGGCCATCAAATTGTTCCAATTGCTCGCTTTCCGCCGCCGGCCCGAGTTCCTTTAGAAGTACTCTCAGGATATCTCTTGAAGACAGGTCATTGGCTAGCTGACGCCATCTACATTCGATAAGATCGTTTTTTATAACATTGACTAATGAAGTATAACTAGAGCTGCAGAGTAGTTTTGCAGCAATCAAATTAGCAATAAAGCAATTTTCAAATTCAGCTGTTTTGTTTGGATGTGTAATAGACACTGGTGTCAGATTTTTCAAGCTAAAGGTATCTGTTTTAGCTTAAACTAACTTCTATAATATATGGTGCCAGGCTTGGTGTTAGGCCATCATCATCATTTCGAGTAGGTGTCACGGTCAATCAATTATGCACACCCTGGTGTCAGAGTTCTTTGGAACCGCCTCTCGGCCTCTGACGTGGTGTTAAGCCAATACCATATTATGCATCTAATAATGTCAGCCGGGACAAACGGTTCAACGTGCCTTAAATTCCACATTATTTCATCAGAATCGATAGCCTCGGTTACTTAGTGGATGGGTAAGGTTTACTGGGCATCAGATACCTACCTACCATATTTATCTACACACCTGTCTCGTCCCCCGCCAATGAAATCCGCACAGAGCTCCCACTGGGGGCGCGGTGTACCTGCACGTTCTAACTCCCTGCAGCGCTCTCTGCTCTCAATGAGCTCCTCTTCCAAACATTTCTTAGTTGCTGCAAACGAACTACCAAATTACAAGAGTTCATTCATCTCGGACTACAATTCAGTGACATTGGGAAGTTCCACATCGAAGCAGACGGATAAACCTGGCTTCAACAGTGACTAATTGATTTTAGCTATACGTAGGTATATAATATAGCTAAGCAGAGAAGACAGGAATTAGAACAGCACATTAAGATACTCTTAATGGTTACACTTTAGGTAGTTTACTGGTTAAGTACACATTGGCATAAAAATTACAACCATAAAATATACACCGTGTAAATAGACCCTCGACATTCCCTTAACGAGGTGACTCAGCCCACCAATATGAACAACTTTTCCTATGGGAACAATGCTGGGAACTCAAAAAAAAATTCGACCTTCCCATACAAACTGGCCGGGCGGCGGAACTCTTTTGTATGGAAATGACGAATTTTTTTTTGATTACATACATTTACACGCTGTATACGTACCTGACTAAGTAGTTCTCCCGAATGCATTTCCAGGAGCATGAATGGAAGTGGAATGAGACAAATGATGATGGGCAAATTGCAAAAGGTGGACAGGATGATATGATGGACAAATGAGGTGGACAGAAACATGCAGCATCGTTACAAATGTAGCCGTACTCACAGGACACACGCTTGAGTTGATCCTGCAAGGCTTTTACTTCTGCTTGTAGTTGTTGGAGCTGTTTTAAATTCTCATCGTACTTAGCGCTGAGGATATCGTACTCCCGTTGAGGCACTGTGTCTGCATATTCTTCCGTCATCTTCTTCAGTTCTGTGTGTGTTGTCGAAAGTTGTTCTCTAATGCAAAAATAAAGTTAAGGACTTACTACTTTTGGAAGGTATCAAATTCTTGCTTTAAAGATTGTAAGTTTACTGCTGAGGTATGCAACCAGGACATGTTCAGGGAAATGTAGGGTAAAGATAAGGCGGAGAAACGTTAATCCTGAGATAAGATTTAAAGGTCACATAATCAGTAGCGGCATTAGGGTAGGGCGCGCTTGGGCGGCCGCCCAGGGCGCTGGATACGAAAGGGGCGCCCCCACCAAGCAAGGAAGGGCTGTCATCATTGATGGCAGTCGTTAAGCTACGTCAGATGACTTTACGCAGCTTGAAAAATCTGACACCAGTGTTGACCACTTACACACACGAAAAATAAAACAACCAAGCAAGGGCAGAGGACGCAGGGCAGTGTGATTCAATCGCATTGCATCCCCCTCTCCCCAATAAGAGGGGGCGCTCCTAGAAATCTCGCCCAGGGCGCCAGTAATGCTGACGCCGGCACTGCACATAATCACGAAAAAAAGTAGGTTGTCTGTAAAGTCGGTTTACGGACGATAATTTTACGTGATTACGGTGGAAGAGAGATAGACGTCACAATCCTAACGCTTAGGCCGATCTTGTCTCTCTATCAGTTGTTCCGCGCTTTCGCTTGCACACGGAACATGACACTTTTTCGTACGTGCAGCTGGCGTTTATCGATTTATAAGACGTTATCACTAGCTAGACGTTTGACTAGCTCCGTGGCGTAGCGGTCAACACGCCAGCCTGAGACACGAGGTGCCCGGGTTCGATTCCCGGCCAGGTCAAGATGGAAAATGATCTTTTTCAGATTGGTCTGGGTCTTGGATGTTTATCTATATATGTATTTGTTATAAAATATAGTATCGTTGAGTTAGTATCCCATAACACAAGTCTCGAACTTACTTTGGGGCTAGCTCAATCTGTGTGATTTGTCCGTATATATTTACCTATATTTATATCACGTTAAAAAGCAAGAAAGGAATTTAATGATTTTGGGCTGTAAATGTGATAAATAAAAGCTTTCAAAATTAAATACTACATTAGCATTAGGTTAGACGGATGTAGGTACTTTTGTATTCCTGGTCAGGGGTGTCATCCTCAACTACCTGTCCGGTAGTTGCAGGTATGGCATCAGGTACGCTCGCCCGGCCTCCCGAGCTGCTACTTGCTTTACCCCCATTCATCCGAGTAAGTACTATCCCTATACCTTCATTCCAATCCCAAATCCAACAAATTCCTATCCCTCCCCAGCTTAAAAATGCTTACGATGGGCACCAGCAATGGAAGCACAAGAAGCCAAAGAAACTGCGCTCGCCAACCCGCCTGCCAAGCGTGGTGAATATGGCAATCCCCTCCCATGACACGAAGAATCCTTGGGAGATGCCTTTGTTCAGCAGTAGACATCTTACGGCTGGAATGATGAGACGGATGTGGTTCCGTCACAGACATACGGTTCCGTATACCTACCTGCATCGATCAAGGGCAATCCTCAAAACAACAGGGTCCCCATAAGCCTCATCCACCGGAAATGAACTGCCGTCCAGCTCCTTCAGCTTCATCTGAAGTCCCAGGTTCTCGAAGTACAGAGTGTAGCGAGCGTCTCGCTCCCTCATCAGGGTGAGGTAGTCAGAGAACTTCTCATCTTTCAGCTTTAAAGTGACAATGATATTTACTTTTAAAAAAGCCGGCCAAGTGTGCACAAGCAGCACACGAAGGGTTCCGTCCGTACCTACTAATATAACGTGATTTTGAACTCCCTAGCATTATTAAAATCTGGGAATCAGAATCCCTAATGAAACACAGAATTGCAAGAAAAAAAGGTGAATAATGAAAATAAGGTTTCCCATACAAAGTCGCCGATCAGCTGGACGAATTTCTATGAAAAGTTAAATTTATTTTTTCGTTTTTTACCTTTTTTCCTACAATTCTGTATTCCATAAGGGATTCTGATTCCCAGATTACAATATAGCTAGGGAATTCAAAATTACGCTGTATAAAATATTTCTTGTATGGAGCACAATGAAAGTTTATTTTTATCAAACTTCTATTTGCATTGTAGCGACCGGCAAACAATAGATGTACATATTCTGTGAAAGTTTCAATTCTACCTATTACGGTTCAGTAGATACAGACCTAGTGACAAATTGACGGACATACATCTGAGTCTTAGTAATAGGTTCCCGTTTTACCCTTTGGGTACGGAACCCAAAGGTATAACAAAAAAGATGAAAGACGAACACAAAGAATAATCTTTTACTAATTTTCATTTCGAAAATAGACAAAGGGAAAAGATTACGGTAAGCGGTGTTACAAGGTCGTCTCGCCTTTGAGTAAGGGCAGAAACACCGGCGAAGAAGGGGGCACGGAGGTTGATTCAAAATTTCAGGCGGGAGGGGTGATGTTGCTAGTTCATGCAGTGTGTAGCAACAGTAAATAAATAAATATATAGAGACATATCACACAAATTGAGCTAGCCCTACTGTAACTTGTGAACTTGTGTCGTAGAATACTGACTCAACGATACTAATAGATACTTATATAAAGACTCAGGCCAATCTAAAAAGATCGTACTTACCACGTACGTACTTAACAGTGGTTGTAATTACCACTAAAACTGACGGGGTTTTGAGAGCGAACGAGCGAGGATAGCAGGAAAAGAACACATGGGAAGAAACATGTTCAGAAACACACATAAAACACAAGACAAACAGTTCAACAGTATATAATTATATGCAATAGCACACAATAAACATTACAAAAT
Source organism: Elegia similella (assembly GCA_947532085.1). Taxonomy (NCBI): domain Eukaryota; kingdom Metazoa; phylum Arthropoda; class Insecta; order Lepidoptera; family Pyralidae; genus Elegia; species Elegia similella. The sequence goes on from OX383942.1 coordinate 862,878, forward strand.
TTGAACATCATTAACAGTCTCTTTGGCACCATAGCTGTACATCCTCCAGACTTCATGACATAGATACATCTTTAACATACCTAGTTAGTGCTAACCCATCACCAAGATGGTACAAGTAGGCCAATGCATAATAGAGTCAAAGCGAATTTCATTCACAATTTTGTTGCAATATATAGGTACATATATATTTATCTATTCCTTATTCTGATATATTTATTTATTCTTTATTATCTTACGGATACAGAGCATAAATAAATTCACCTACTAATTGCGCTTTCCCGGTATATGTTTTAACAAACAAAGAGCACACATTTTGCTATACAGCTCGACATGTTTTTAAAAGTTTGCTTTGACTCTGCATTTGTATGCATTGATGTAGCATTAGTATAATAATGGCTGATATGACAAGATGATAGATGGCTTGCTTTCTCATGTACTGTAGGGTATTCTGCCCAGTCTTTACACACCTTGCCCATATCTTTTTTATATTTTGATATCTCAAAAGTCAATTTCAGGTTTTGCTGTTTCAGGTCATCAATTTCTCCAACAAGAATTTTGATACTATCATCCCTTTGCTTCTTGCGCTCTGAGAGACCAAATGCTTTCTGAAATGCATAACTGCTCAATGGAATTACTCTAAAATAGTATCTTATAACTAAAAGGAATCCTAACAATAAGGTACTAAACATTTTATTCAAAAAAACAAATAGACAAAGCTTAAAAAATATTTTGTAGTCACATGGATAGTGCATTGAATTTTGTTCAGAAACTAAAAAATATTTAGACAGGAGACCATATCCAGATTATATAATTCAGAAAAATAAATAGACATTGCCAGGACCTCCAGGACAGAGGTCAACTTGAAATAGGTGGACAATAAGTAACATATAAATAATGCCTTTTTTGTGAGAAACTAGGGAAAAATCTAAAGAGAATATAATCTTGTATTTAAATTCTAAAAGTAGGTACTGTGTTGTGTAACATTTAACAGCTATGAGAACCCTAAAAATAACATTTATTGCAAGTGTAATGCCTTTAGGCAGTTAAAAAAAGTAGTTATATATGTGGAGCATTAGATTTTTTAACAATTGAAAACAAATCTTTTGTAAAAACTATATTTTTCTTATAAATTTAAGGAAAGATTTTTATGCTCCCAATTTTTTCTTTTCAATCCAGCTTGTCACTTGTGTCTTTATGTTGGTGATGTCCTCAGCATATGTCCGACAACACCCTCCCACATACTGGACTCCTAAGTCCAACCACTCGTGCACAAAAGTGTCCAACCCAACACATTTGTCCTTGTCAACCCATCCCAAGTCTGGGTTGTACTTCTCTCCAGAATTTGGGTATGTCACAAAAGATATTGGATTATCTTTCCTATCATCATTGATCCCTCTGAACAAACTGGCTACACTCACTGGAGAGCAACAGTTCACACCTATAGCAACTATCTGGCCTGGATTCAAATCAAAACATTTCTTTGCTACAGTCTTGAAATCCTCACCATGTACAAGGCTTTTGTCGTCTTTACAGCTAAATGACAGCCAAGCCTTGGTCTTGGGGTATTCCTTTAGCAACTCCACCAACATCTCAGCTTCTATTTGACAGGGTATGGTTTCAAATGCCAGTATATCGACTCCTGCTTCTACCAATGTCTTTATCCTAGATGTGTGCCACTCACGCATTGTCTCCGCAGATGTATAGTCAGCATAATGTCCATCGTATTCCGAGCCATCGTTTAAATGAGCTCCATAAGGGCCGACCGAGCCGGCGATTAGTGGCCTACGCTTAGGGAGTGACTGACACTCTTCGAGGTATGTTTCTCTCGCTCGTTTCGCAAGCTCCACAGCCCGCCGTATTACGCTCAGCCCTTCTTCTGGAGTTACACCCAAATGTTTTACGAATCCTCCGACGGAGGCTTGATATGTATTCGTCATGATGATATCTGAACCAGCTCGAAGAAAGTCCAAATGCGTGTGGAAAACGTCTTCTGGACGAGTCTGCAGGAACCGGGCGCTCCACAACGGGTCTCCGTCGGCAGTCGTGCCTACATGGCGAGAGAGTTGCGAAGAAAACCCTCCGTCCAACACGTAAACTGTAGATATTTCGGCGTCACCGGTTGCCATTATTGCAGAAACTTAAGAGATAGTTATTATTTGAAAACACTGAAGCACATTTCCTTCGTTGAAAACGGTGATTTAATTGTAAAATACCAAGAGGAAAGAAATTTCTTAGACACAACACAAGGATCAAAAAGTCATAACAAAGCAAGTCAATCGAACAAATGTCAAAACGTCAAAACATTGTCGTAGGGATGCACCATGTTTTGTATATTACACATCAAATATTTATTTTTTATAATATACACTTACATAATATTATTTATTTTAAAATAACTATAATTTTTAGCCGAGTGGTTTCTGGCAGAGTAGAAAAGGACCACTCCAAGTCTTCCCATGGATGTCGTAAGATGCGACTTAGGAGATACAAACTAAACAAAGCTCATAAACATCAATGAGACCTCTCCAACCCGTCTGGCCAACGAGGAGAGTGTAGGCCAAATCCTCTGTCTGCTCTGGCCAAGTATAGCTCCAGTAATACAGAGAGGGTCATGCTCCTGCAGTGGAGACTAAAAAGACCTGATGATGATGATGATAATTTTTAGTCGAATATAATAAAGCCAAAAGGAGGGTTTTGATTTTCGCCACTATGTATGTATTTTCGTTTGGTCCTCGTATCTCCTAAACTACCCGACATAACTATAGTTAGATAGCGCCTTGACTTGACCGTCTTGTGTATGACGTATGCCATCTTTTAAAATAAAATTATATAAGCTTTTTTTTTTATATATATTATATATATTGTTTTTCTGTGAACAACTCATTGGCCGGAAATGTATAATCTAAATTAAGATATTATGTAACATATTTTAAGAATGGCTGTTGTTGTTTAATTAAATAAAAAAAAAAATAAAAAAAAAATAAGCCGAACGTAAATGAACAATAAGGTCAAAAGGTCAGGAGGTGAGCGCTATTTTTGAAATTTCGTCGATCGTAAACGACTGATTTATTCCATACAAAAATCGCTCGAACACTAGTGGTCATACTTTTAAAAATAGTACTCCTTATTCGAGTTGGAAACTCAGTACTCAACAAGTGTTGTGTTTTAAAATAACATCCCCGCTGCGCCAACTATTTCAGCTGGCTACAGACTATGCGACGTCATATCAAATCTAAAATGGCAACCACTAAAGCACAAAATGATGCAAAGTTAAAAAAATCTTTTATGAAATCTATTGTGTTTGGTATGAAATGAAAAGTATTTAGTTTAATGTAAATTACAATAATACATAATAAATTATTTATGAATGAAAAATTAAACCAGTCTCGCTCGTGTGAAAATTCAAAATGGGTTTTAGTTTTATAACTTGATCTTGTAATCTACTATATATTCTTGTCATCTGCTTTTATACATTAACAAACAAATAAGTTAGGTACTTACTTCCATTCTTTAAATAGAAAATATGGTTAATGTTTCCATGTTTGGGAAAATGTTTTCGATCAATAAGAAAAGGTATATTATGTGCTACATTAATATATGAAGTGGATTAAACTTACCCATATTGTCCACATTACAGTGCAACTAATTAGGTATAGTATTTAATTTTGGATAAGACGTCATAATCAGTTCGTAAGCGTGAGAATAAGATGGGCGTTATATAATATAATGATCACTTTACTTACATCTTGAATGATAAATTGAGTTATTCTCTCGTTTCTTATATTTAGTGCGTTTTCGTAAGACTGCTTTATTTCACCAAGGATTCCCTTATAGGTGGTTGTACATTCAATGAGACTACTAAAGGCCTCTCGGTATATCTGGATCAAAACAACAAGGGTTAAATATTATTGAGGGAGGATAGAAGTTGAATAATTTTCTTATTTTCCCCTTGTCTTAATACTTTATTCATATTAAGTTATGTATGTGTACAAGCATCTATTTTTGAACGTACTATTTTTTTCTTTCTCCTTTGTTTGCTGTCAAATATTTGCAAAGTCATAAAACTTACTGTTTCGAAATAATTTTATTTAGCACTCTATAATACTTCATCAGTGATCGGAACGAATGGAGAATATTTATCAAAACTTCATGGAAGCAGAGAATAACTGCAGGTGATAGTTACGCCAAGAGTTATAGCGCGCGTTTATAGGTAATGATGCTGAGAAGTATTGCGGTTTATTTAACACTCGAATCTTAGGCAAATGTGCGTACTCGACCACAGTAATTATTACCTTATATATTTAAGGGTTTGTGTGTGTGTGCCCACACACAAACTCTTAAATATAGGTACCCTTATTTTGATGTATTTTTTCTGCAGGTTTTGGGCGTAAAGGCGATTTTCAAGACCAAACCCACTTATAACCAACAAAAAAACTTTTATTTGCGTGAGTTTCTTACACCACTGTGTTATACATGAGAATTGCATGTAGGCACTATAACTATAAATAATACTTTTAGACTTATATTATCAAAGAGATCTCTATCTCCGAAACTGTTCACCGCTGCTCTGGAGGATGCTTTCAAGCTCCTGGAATGGGAAGGACTTGGCATCAACATCAATGGCGAGTATATCACTCACCTTCGATTTGCCGATGACATCGTTGTTATGGCGGAGACGCTGGAGGACTTACCATGCTCAATGACCTCAATGGAGTTTCCCAACAGGTGGGCCTTACAATGAACATGGACAAGACGAAAATAATGTCGAATGTCCATGTTGTGCCTTCACCGGTATTTGTTGGGAACTCCGTCCTTGAAGCTGTGGACCAATATGTCTACTTGGGTCAATTGATCCAGGTTGGCAGTTCCAGCTTCGAGGACGAGGTGTTTCGACGAATCCGACTCGGCTGGGCAGCGTTCGGGAAGCTCCGCCATGTCTTCTCGTCCAAAATACCTCAGTGCCTGAAGACGAAAGTCTATAATCAATGTGTGTTACCAGTGATGACTTACGGGTCCGAAACGTGGTCCCTTACTATGGGCCTCATAAGAAAGCTCAAGGTCGCTCAAAGAGCTATGGAGAGGGCTATGCTCGGTGTTTCTCTGCGAGATCGAATCAGAAATGAGGAGATCCGTAGAAGAACAAAGGTCACCGACATAGCTCAGCGGATTAGCTCTTTGAAGTGGCAGTGGGCGGGGCACATAGCGCGCAGAACCGATGGCCGATGGGGCAGAAAGGTTCTCGAATGGCGACCACGTACCGGCAAGCGCAGCGTCGGACACCCACCGACCAGATGGTCGGACGACCTGACTAAGGTCGCAGGAAGACGCTGGATGCAGGCCGCTTCCAACCGGTCGTATTGGAAATCCTTGGGGGAGGCCTATGTCTAGCAGTGGACTTCTTGCGGCTGATATGATGATGATGATCAAAGAGACTGGCACACTGTTAGCAATTTAGGTACATTTGTAGCTGTCTTTCTTGACGAGTCGCGAGCAGCTTAAGAGCTTGCTTAATTGGAGTGGATGGATTTTGATCTTGACTGACTGCCTGCCTATCTGCAGCTCTTAGTTTAGGCAGCTTGCAACGTGACCAGAAATGGGCATAACATAATCCATATTGCTGTCTCAAGAAAAATCACTTCCAATAATCGAAGACCCAATTTAGAGTTCTTCATTATACTGACATTTGATTCTATGAAAACAGTTGATAATTAACATAGTAGAAATATACATTGAAAGCACGTTGAATAATAGTCACTGTATTATTTTAGAACTTGCTAATAAAGAAAGATTAAGAGCCCGCCATATGCCAGGCGGCGTGGCGGTACAAACGCGGATGGTCTAAACGCGTTGGCTATTTTGGATATTTTCGTTTTTTAGGAATATTCAAGGGTTATTCGAAAAAGAAAAACATATAATGGCTGCCTTATCTGTAATGCAATAATAATCAAAAGTTTCAAGGTTAATTTTAATGTATTTCGTGAATAATGCTATATACCGAGTAAATTAGACGTGATTTGGAGGCAACTTTGCAATTTTTTTCTATCGAGAAAATTTAACGCAATCGTGTTTTTGAGTCATATAGTTACCAGAGTTAGTCCTGAACTTTGCTGCATTTTTATTTCAACTTGAGTATTTAATTATTATTGATATAACAGTCAATCATGCAAAGCAGTGTGAGGTAGTACGGGCCCTTAAGACGGAACCCGTTTCCAAATAAGGTTCGCGCTTTACATCATTTAATAGGGTCATAAATTATAATGTTTGACGTGTGATCGAAAACTACACACGGTTTGTCTTATTTTTTACCCGAGTACGGTGAATAAAAAGGAGGGTTATTTTAATAACGGTTTCTGCAGCTTTAAATAAATATGGCATAAGACCGAGAGAGGCTCTGGGCGGATTAAAACTAAGAACGGTATTAGTAGTACCGTGGTTTGCTATAATTGGTATTTTATTTTAACGACAAAAACTATCAAATTATAATTGGAATTAAAAGAAAAAAACATTGTAAAATTAGATTTTAAATCGTAAAATGATAATTATTTATCATATTCTGCCTGTAGCATCAACATCAGTACAATATTACCTCGAGTACTTCATCATGATATAATTGTTGCGTTTCTAAAATTTCACTTGTACAGTTTTGGACTAGTTTTAACTTGTTGGCGACACTACTTAAAATATGTTTTAAATACTTTGGAGATCCTTGGTTTGCTATCATCATCATTACAAACTGATGAAATTAGTAAAAGTTTTGATCTTATCGAACAATAACTTTCGTTTCTGTAGAGATTATCAGTCATACTCACACATACACACACACACGCACACCTTTTTAGGTATACTATAACTTCATGCATACATCACATACTTCAGCACTCTAGCACAAACAATAACGAAGAAACCAGCTCATTGATGTTTACCTATAAGCTAGTCCGATGCCCTATATTATTTTGTCTAAACTGCATTTACAAACTAATTAGAGATACACTGAATCATTCATATGATTTACAAATCTTGAAAAATACATATATAATCTATTTTTACTTATTATTTAAGTATCGATTCTATCAAAAAAGATTATCGGCAAATGCCGATTTCATCTTTCCAATTTTCTCTATGGTACTTTTAACGAGCACAGTGGCGCCCTCGGTGTACTATTGTAAACACTAGTGGATGTGACGTCACTGACAGACATGAAATACAGAAATTAGAAATGGCTGCGATAGGTAGTGGACGGGGGACGATGGATTCCCAAAATCAAGTGCAAAGTGATACCGTAGATCGTTTAAAATTGCTTTATCCTAATGTTAACGAAGATGAAACGCCGTTACCCAGATCGTGGAGTACCAAGGACAAATTTAGCTACATTGGATTGTCTCAAAATAATCTTCGAGTCCATTACAAAGGTAAGAACTTTGAAGGTTTGTTTTTGCATTATTAATCAACGTAACTCCCTACACGTATGATTTGTAATTATCTATGTGTAACTGAGGAGAGTTTGGCGTAGTTTACGTAATTAGCAGCGCATCTGACGTGTCAGAACACCTTGTCGTAGTATGGTGCTATTGCCGTCGCATTAGTCAAACAAAGAAATCAGCTGATCGTATATTTTGTAACAACAAGGGATATCTAATGGTTCTCCGCCATAAAACCACCGAAACTTGTATAAAACGAAGACGTCAATATAACACTAGTTGTAGAATATATTGCTATAAGTGGACAAGGTCTCCTCTTCTATAAAATGGCAGACACAAAAAGATGATCTATGAATGCACTTGGTTTGTTTGTCATGTTAGGTTTTGAAAGCATAAAAAAAAGTTATCTTTCTGAACTTATATTTATATATTAACACAATCAAAGCTTAAACTGATTTCTTGATGAACTTTAAAATCTATTTTCTAAGATCTTTTAACAACTTCTTAATTTAATATTAGCCTCTTTTAAAAATAGGTGAAGTACTTATAATAGAAGTTAAATCTTTTGGTATTAAATTGATAATGGTAGAATTAAGCTGGGCTTCTAATTTATTACAAACCTATTTTTTTGTATCACATGATGACAACTAAGGCGGTAAAAAGTAGGCTTTAAGAATGCCTAGTCATCACTAATGCCTACTTATTACTGGACTATACAGGCATATAAATGTATATCTGCCCTATGAGCATGTTCCCATTGTGTTGCTTCATGCCCAGTTGTGTGCAGTTGTTTACAATTGATAACCAATATCATTGTTTATAACTTGTTACAAGCATAGTGGGTTGTCCAAAATGGGACGATTTCTTCATAACTTCATCTCAGCTCAACTTCCACCCACTGCTGAGCATAGGCCTCTCTTTGTTTCCATCATACTGTGCTACTCTCATCCTGCATCTTTGAAGGATTTGCATAATTGTAATTTTCACAACTTGGTTATATTGAAACTGAGCCATTCAGAATGTTTTTAACTTTAAAAGTATTACTTTCATAAAATTATTAATTAAATATTGGTGTCTTAGTTTAGCAGTATTAGCCTCTAGGGAATTTGTTCTCTCTGCATCTGTCCCTGTTAATGTAGTTTTTATCATAAGGAAGAAGACTTGTCTAGGTGGAATATGGTCATTATTCTACCCTACAGAACAGATACTTGGCTGGGGTACCGGTGTGCTTCTTATGCTAAATATGATAAATTAAAGATAATTTTCTATAATAGTAATCTCCCATGGAGGGGATTTTAGCGGTATCCGAATAGAATGTTTTGAACACTGTCTTTTATTTCTGTTTTAAATAAATAATAAATAATAAATAAATATATACGGACAAATCACACAGATTCAGCTAGCCCCAAAGTAAGTTCGAGACTTGTGTTATGGGATACTAACTAAACGATACTATATTTTATAACAAATACATATATATATACACATCCAAGAACCAGGACAATCTGAAAAAGATCATTTTCCATCTTGACCTGGCCAGGGAACGAACCCGGTCTGCACCTGCGCCACGGAGCTAGTCATTAAAGGTAAATCAGAAAAAAAATTAACACTTTCAATCTGTTTTCATAAATACCGGTTCATTATTGTTAATAACTGTTACAGCCAATAAGGTTTACATTATCATAACTATGCGACAGCTCACGCACACTTGCCTGAGGAATGCCTACATGGATATGAACTGTGTAAACAGGTACATAGCAAAGTGTAGACTAACACATTGGTTACAGAAAACGTTATATATCTGTTACAAGCAAAACAGCTTTAAAACACCCAAATAAGTGTTACAGGTATAATTATTTATGTAACAGATTTAATGTGTAATCCTTATGAATGTGTATTCTTTATAATGGTGTTTTTGAGTTTCTTCCCATGAGGCATAGTCACACCGAGATAAAGATAAAGATAGCTTTATTTACGAATATGTGTGTTGTTAGGTGATACATTTAGTTAACATAAATATCTAATATAAATCAACATATATATACATTATAAGTGTACCAAAACCTCACATAAAATTAGATAAAAAAATAATATTACTCAATAAAAGATGTTTATTGGTGAGCTGAACAACGATTACTACTGTAGTAACCTTGGCTCACAGATTAGATAACCACCAGTCAGGTCGGGTGAAAGTTGACCATGCCATTTGGTTGGTTTCTCATTTATGTAATCTTTTATTTTTAGTTTAAACTTTGTATTTCTATTAACAAAGTTTTGCTTGGCCACTAAGTTTTGCTAATCATCAAGATTTACTATAGAATAAGTTAACTCATTAATTTTCTTCTTTAGAAAGAGTAAAGTTTGGTACTTACATTATTATAAAGAATTGGGAGCTTTGCATGACTTCCCTAGAAATAATTTTGATTGGTTGGCTGTTTTGTCATACATATGACCTCTCAACCACCAAGCGGTCCAATGAGGATGCATAACAATAGAAAATCCATTGTCTGCGTTTCTCGCGCTTGAAAGATTAACCTATATAATTTTAATGTGCCAGCAGATAGATTCCTTTACAACATTTCTATTTATGCTTTGTGATATTTTTTTACTTTATGCTCCTCAGTATTTTGAGTGACACTTAAGGCCATTGGTCTCGGCTGCCATCATTGCGTGACGGTTGTCAAGCCATGTCAAAAACCCTAAGGCTAAAAATAATTTACTTTTCCTGACCATTTCTATTTCCATACTGGTTTGGAAAAAAGGATAAAATGAAAGAATGTACTAGTTGCTTTTCTTCCTACACAGATTGTAAAAGCTGGTTGAGGGAAAGGTAGACTATGTCAGCAATTGTGTCATAGGTGGTTTGTTATTATTTATTTTGCAACTTCTCATTTTCCATTTCCACCATTGGCGTTGGCATTCAACTCTGTCTACCCTGTGAGAGACATGATATGTATCTTCTAGTCAACTATAATAATAATTATTTTCTCCTTTACAAAGGTGAGTCTTATATCTAGTTAAGTTTCTTCTCAAAAACTCTTGTGGAGGCCTGCTGTGTCATTTGTTTCAATGCCATTGGGGGCCCGAGGCAAACTCCCATGGGGACTATGAGAATTTGAGTTTAGAACCCCGCGTTGTTCCTGGCAGGGGTCCTCTAGGATCGGGGGCCCGTGTCATAATGCCAGGATTCCACCCTGTAGTTACGCCACTCAGTTTCCACCCGGGCATATCGACCGGCGCTAGAGGAGTTGACGTACAGAGAATAAGCTCTATTCTATCACACTAAAAGGGTATTTTAGTTGCTCAGCATATAATTGGAGACTGAACAAAGGTGCAGCAGTTGCCAAACTGTACACTGTCAAAGACCGCTGTAGTCTGTAATGCTTGGTGCAATGCTCGAAATCGAGACCAACTAACTACATAAGAGTCGGTACTTGTATGTAGTTAACTTCGATTTTTAAGCAGACAAAACAAGCAAGCTGCATATAAACCCAGCAGCTCTGAGATGTCGGTCTTATATACCTACTATCCTCTAATTCATTCACTTTTAGGAAGTCAATTATTGAGTTCACATAAAGGTCAGACAAATGACCTTTTTAGCCACTATGACGTATTTATTAGATAAATGAGTGAAAAGTAAGTAAGGTATTGGCCTGAAAAATTAAAAAAATATTTTAATAATAAACAAAAACCTTTTAATTTGAATACTTTAACATGAAGTAACAATGTAGTAACTTTTAATATTTAATCTTCTTACTAATATCGTGAGTACCTTTAATGCGCTAAACCTTTTTTTGCTTGGCTGAATTCCAAACAATGATGTGAATGCGTCGTTTAGGAGTAGGAGAGATAGATGCAAATGTCTGTGTTCGCTTACAGTTTGCACAGATTATCGTGCCAAATGATATACTCCATCAGAGTTCAAAGGCTGTACTCGAAACTCGCATGCTTTTCGCTCTTAAAAATATGAATCAACTATATTTAAATCCAGACACCGTCTATACAGATAGTTTGCTCTTAAAAAGTAACTCCAACTATATTCGAGCATAGAGCAAGCCGTGCCTATGTCAATATACAGTTTGGAATTACACACATCATATAATCAACTCCTGTATAGCCGGGAGTTGATTACAGAGTAAGGCTCCAAAGCGTTTCATGATGATCGGTTCAGTAGTTACGACGTGAAAGCGTAACAAACTCACTTTTGCATTTATAATATAAGTTAGGACAAGGAAGTTAGGATTCGTAGCCTTATAACAATTTCCGTTAAGTAAATTAATAAAATAGGTATTGTAATAGCCGCGAACATTGATCCCAGCAGTTCATATCGTACGCTTAATTTTGTCTGCATGTTGTTTATTTAAACGCATAAAAATATTAGAATTTCCTCTGAATAAATTAATTATTGTACTACTGCGAGCATTGAACCCGGCGCGGCGGTTCAACGCTTGCTTGTACTATGTTGTATATAGCTTAGTCTCTGTGCTATAGCTACCTTGCATACGACCCGGCTCGCCGGTTGTTGACCGGGCCGGTCCCGGCTCCTAATTCCGTGTCTAGACTGCAGCGAGTCTGTCTCCCGGGCAAGGACCGGCACTCCTTATAGTCGTTGTTGTCTGGTGTCCTGAATGTATTTTATCCGGTCACTAACTGCAGAACCAATTATGCAAATTTCAATATCCAGACAATAGAAAACTGCAGTTTTGTTTATTTGTTGTTGATGAGTTTCATTGCACTGGAGTTGTTGTTTGGTTGTATTGACTTTTGACATTGCGGCTGAGGTGACGGAAATAACTGACCTTCATTACTTTAACGTTAATATTTCTCAATCTCTAGTCGTTAAACGTTTAAGCAGCTCACGTTAAGGGAGATAAGAGACAATAACACGATAGGAGTCCTATTCTTCCATGCTGGTCTGGAAGAAAAGGAAAAACGTAGAATGTGCCAGCTGCTTCTCTTCCCGCGCAGATCGCAAAAGCCGATCGAGGGAATGGGCAAAAATCTGCGGAATCATGTCAATAGGCGATGCGGCTAGCAACCCATCACTATTTTGATTCCGTTGTCACCTACACGCCCTCAAACATGCTAAATGTGGTCATAAGGCCTTATAGACCTAGGCTGTCTATTCCGCAAGGGAAAAAGACGTGCTACTATGTATGTATTCATGTATTAGGGAGCTAGCGGATAGACCCACCCTTCGATTGGTTAAAGGAACGCAAAAAATATTCCGACTGCATTCGCAAGCAAGTACCGTTGCAGAACAAAGACTATACAACGTAATATACTGCCAAGATGAAAACAACATAAGATAATAATGCAAAGGTCCCCGACCCTAGCGGTGATACAGAGCAGTCCCCTAAACCGGTAGCGCGCCCGCGGCCAGAAGGGCCGTAGGGCCGTAGAGCCGCAATTTCATGATCGCTCTCAGGAACTACGGGTAATAAAGTAACAAGGGGATCACAAAAATTGAGTAGAACCCGCCAGGGAGACTGAATATTATGAATTTGGAAAGAAGAATAATTCCTCGTAGATTCATGAGAAGGCGACTGTTAAGAATTTGAATTATTAATGTTTCATTAAAGTGTTGGCTTTACAACTAAGTAAGTAAATCACATTTTTATTTTTACAACTAAGCTATTACATATATTTACAACTAAGTAAGTAAATCGAAAATAACTCAAATTTTCAGTATTTATTTATGTACTAGCTTTCGCCCGCGGCTCCGCCCGCGTCAATGTCGATCCCACGGGAATAGTACTTGTTCCCAGGATAAAAGTTATGTCCTAATTTTAGTTAAATTTCATGATAATCGGTTCAGTAGTTACCGCGTGAAAGCGTAACAAACAAACAAACAAACTAATAAATAAACAAACAAACAGACTCACTTTCGCATTTATAATATTAGTAATGATAAGGATATTTAACGGCAAACGAGAGTCACCTGATACAAAGTGGTCACCGTCGCCCATGGACATCTGCAGGTGCTGATGCGTTGCCGACTCTTAAGATACTTTGAAGGATACAGGGAAAGCCTCGGTATAAAAATTTACTCGTTACTTTATGATAAATTGACATAAATAATAAATTGATTAATGTAATAACTAATAATGACCTAATATTAATGTTAATTTCACATATTTTTAATCAATGAATGTAATAATTATTATGTATTTGTGATTAATTAATTTGGTAGGCAGGCTTCTGACTGAATATTAAAGCATAATAAAACCAAATTTTTACCATTGGCAAGAACCTGCGTATAAGTAAGCCAGAACCTAATAAATCGCCGATATTTTGTCACCCAGAAGTGCTATTTGAGGAGTGAGTCAACAACATGTGCGGTGCAATTTTTCCATACAAACAAGTAGTATTATTTCACAAATCCGAATGCACGTTCTTTAAAAAGATCCGAAGCTCGTGTGGGTTTTTGACGAACCTAACGTTAATTGAACTGTCAAAATTCATCCACTCATTTAGGAGATACGAGGTTATAAAGAAATTTACATATATACAAGATGCGCATAATTATGTATATAAACGGGATTTTTCGCTGTCGGGTAAAAATAGCTCGTAATGACTCCCCCGTTCAACATGCACCTCAGAAGCGAGCTAAGCACTCTCAATTCTACCTTAAAAATTTTGGGCTCCCTCGTTACTTCCCAACTCGTTAATGTAAGTACAAGAATCTTTTCAGCTTGAGGCTCTCTTCATTCAGGGAAATACAGTTGCATTTAAAGACAAGGTTGGCTAACTGGGAAAGGAATTTAATCAAGGAAAAGGCACAGACCTGTAATATATATCATTTTGAAGAATATTTTGGGTCTAATTAGACAGTAATGAATGTCATTTGTAACGTCAGCCTTCTAGATTCTAGTATTGGTGTGGTTTGATAAATTATATTAATTGAAAGTTTGAGCTAAGTCGGAGAGACTTGGATTTCTAAGTAACTAAAATGGCCTAATGATCAAAATACAGTAACCTGTAGTTTGATCATTAGGCCATTTTAGTTAGTTATTTTTATAATGTAAAGTCTGGTTCATCCTTAGAATTTAAGCCTCATAACAAGTCCGTATCTGTTTTAAAATTAAGTATAATTTGAAAACAGATTAAACTGCTGATAAAATCGAATTATATTTCCTCCCAGTGAGCAAGTGTAATCTGTCTTATTATATTAGCTTGTAATAATAACACGAGCAAATCGGATTGAATTAATATTCAGGCCGACCCGCGCTTGTCTCGTTCAAGGACTAAACAGCGGAAGTTCAGAACTGAAGCTTAGACGTGCAAGAATGCGAATGGCTTCGGCACGGTGGACAGGGAACATAGGCTTAGCTTCACTTGTTCCCACTCTTGGATTTAGTTACTCACAATAGCCTGTCCACATCCTCCAGCAACTGCAGCTTAGGCTCTGATTAGTCCTTTCCCCCCTAGATCCTGCTTGTAGGTTTTTAGTTGTGTTGAGCTTGTTTCGCAGATAAACATCTTTGAATTCGCGTTATCAACATGCAATTTATTTATTAATATTAATACTGAAATATATTTATGTATGAATAGCAACATATTTATAATTAGTAAAGGCCTGTGAACAACAACAGTGTGTGATTCTTAAGTATTAGATGTTTACAGGCCGACATATCCTTTGACCGAATGCAGCTTCGGTAGTTTTCCTAAAAGTGCACAAGCGTCATTTCTGGCTTCTCTTTATTTATGCTCGCCTCGGCGATCGGCGAAGGCCACAGCCGCAGCCCTTGACGACAAAACATTACGTCACGCGACATAACTTCCGAGGTTACTCGGAACTTACAGCAAATTATGATGAGATTTAAGTTTGCGTTTATTATTATTATAACTGCCTTTTGATGAACGTCTTGTAAAACTGATTTAATGTTCTAAAGCCATTCCTCTTTCGCAATTTAGTTTGTCGCAAATGTGTTGTTTTGACTGTGTTGTATAGTTCATAGTAGTGGCGTTCTTTCGCACTAGCATTCGTTGAATAAGTGCTCTGTCGCTGCACAGTTTATCGTACTACCATTTCTTCGTACTTTAACACTTTCGCTGACACTGCCCGCCTGTAAACGTAACTCTATTGTTATTTCTTTTGTGTCTGGTTCAGTGTCAGCGAAAGTGTTAATTAATCGCACAAGTAATCGGTCCACCAACAGTTTATCGTAACTATCATATTTTAACCCACCATTCATCGCATTTGTATTCCGAAGTTCAGTTACGCACTCCCTAATTCCACTATCTTTATTTGTCTTTGTAGGTAACAGATTGTTCCTAGATTTTGGGACAGCAGCCGACGAAAATATTTATCAACTAAATATGAAACTTTTTTTTATCTTTTTACGAAGTCTGTCGAAAAGTTATGGAATATCGTGATCTACCGATTAGCTATAACATCATAATTTTGCCCACGCATCTTATTATTTGGCTGACTGATATCAGTAATAATCACAAAACATGATATAGAATTGAAATAGAGCCCTTTTTGGAAGTCACGCTCGACGTGTGGCCGACTGTATCCATCCTTGGACGACAAGTCGGCCTAGACTGGAACAAGTCGGGACTGGTTCCAGGGTCATTACCCTTACGTTATCCCCGCCAGCCAGGGTGCACATGCTGAAAAACGATTGCATGAAACAAACCTGCCGGAGAAAAGAAAGATTATATCGACCTGTATTGGAATTCGCGAGAAAAGCTACGAAGTCATTGAAAAAATGGTCACCAACAGTTTTTAAAATATATTATAAACTGTTCCTCAATACTCAGTCCTTTGTCGATTTCTATACTATATATACATTCCCAATCTCATACGAGCAAGTTCTCGGTTACAATCATTGCTGCGGTGTCTGTAACAGTACCTCGGGAGAGCATTTTAATGTATACTGTTCAAGCAGACAAATTAATTTATCCTGTTCCCTTATTTACACTTTTCACTGTATGATTACACATACTTAAGTAATTTGATTAAATTTTTGACAGACGAAAAGAAGAGTTATCAAAACCTTAACGACACCCTAAGCACCTCTAAGCAATGGCGGAATCAAGAGGCAAAGCGTATAAAAAATTGTGTGACATATTTTTTTATTCTATAGACTTTGCTGCCATGTAAAACTGCAAATGGTGATTTCAGACAGCCGGCTCGCGTTACCGGGAAATCGAGACAGGTATTGATTTTGGACCGCATAAAGCCGGTGCAACATTGCAAATATCAATAATGGAATAGCCCGCGGCTTCGCAGCCGAAATTGTTTATTTGTGCATATGTGTATATTACTACCATCCTTATGTGTTGTGTAAATGGGTAAAACCAACGATTTTTTGCGTTTTGATTTCTGACGAATTGCTGCTGATTTTGCTATTGATGTCGTACGAGCTGACTTAAAAACGAAAACACAAATATCGTGCAAAGCATACCCGAAAAGGGTAGATGTCAGGCAATTACCAAATCTTTTTAGTTTTTTTTTTTTTTTTTTTACTAAATATTGAATTAGGCATTTGTCTCCCATCTCACCTGATGGTAAGTGACGATGAAGACGAGGATGTTACATGCCTATCCAAGAGATACCCATTTATTCTACTTTTGAATGTCCCGGGACTGTACTTGTTTGGGAATATAGACGCAGGCAGTTCATTCCACACCTTAGCTACTCGAACCAAAAAGGAACTGTCAAAGCGTTTAGTTCGACTCTTTGGTATTCTAACGATAAAAGGGTGAAATTTCTGTCTGCGCCTCGTAGTCCGATGGAGGAATGGTGAGGGTTCAACTAGCTCAAAGAGCGCTTTCGCACACTCTCCAAAATGGATCCTATAAAATACCGATAGGCATGCGACTTTACGGCGATGCTCCAGGGATTGCAATTTCCTATTTGAGACCACGTCGTTGTTTATGAGCCTGCGGGCTCTTCGGTCAACAGAGTCCAATGCTTCAAGCTGGTATTTAGCTGAGCCATCCCAAAGGTGACTGCAGTACTCCATGCAAGAGCGAACCTGGCCTGTATAGAGATTAAGCAGCCGTTCAGAGCTGAAGTACCGCCGAACCCTTGAGATGATGCCCAACTTCTTGGAAGCAGTTAGTGCCATCGACTCAATCTGTTGGCCGAAGCTTAATTTGGACGTAACTGTCATGCCTAAAAGCCCGAGGTGGTCAACCAACGGCAAGGAAACACCCTGGAAAGTAGGTGCAAGTGGGAAAGCACTCTTTTTTGCAGAAAAGAGACACGCCTGTGTTTTGGACGGGTTAAACTTAACAAGATTGGCGTCTCCCCAATCGGACACCCTCTGTAATTTCGAGTTAACCCGTTCAATCATAGACTCTCTCAGAGACTGGACTTCTTGTGGACTTGCACTGGCACTGGACGTATAACTCTCTACAACGGTGCTGTCATCAGCATAGCCAATAATGCCAGATTTAAGAAGGTCATTAATGTGCAGTTAATATGTTTTTGACTATTCGGGTTTTAAGAGTTTGATAAGTAGTTAAGGTGTGTCGGATGTTTTTAAGGCACGTTGAAAAATCAGACACTAGTGATAATGGTTGTTATAACTAGCCTATACGAGTACTTCAGGTTTAATATCATAAATGGACCTGGAACATTCCGCAAATCTATTAATTGGGACTGTATGTCAATTGATCTGATAATGAGAAATACAACTGACATGAATTACTTTTAAAGTAAACAACATTTATTATACATATACATACGTATCACATAATGTAATACGTATTCCAGTTGGTTATCAAAACACTAGTGGGTTTCCTGGAATCGATTCGCCTACTACTATGAATAGTCAGCCACGCGTCAACCGCAACAATAAGTTCTAAAAAGGTCTTTATTTCAATGTGATAAGATCTAACTATTAATTTTGTTCAATGACTGACTGTATATTCTACGACTATTAGTCGTGGATCATATTCTAAAATGGTCTCTATTTCAATGTAATAAGATTGAACTGTTTAATTTAGTTCCATAGCGGAACATACTACGCGGCGTGGGTGTTAATGAGTACAGAGTTGTAGTAAATAGGTGGCAATTAAGATCTTTCGTGGCATAACATATTGATTCAAGAAAAACATATCATCTGTCGAAATCAAAAGTTTTGTTAATTATACCTACACAGTATTTTGATAATACTTTAATTTACATCCATATAGGTTTCAAGCGTCGAAAACTATGTAGAAAGAATATTAAATAAGTCTTGCAAAATAAACGATTCGTAGAACAACGTTTGTCAAGTTACCATAATTAATATGATTTGTTACAATTAGAGTAGGAACATGTGTTAGAAGATATTTTCTGAACTGAAAATGCAACTATCTGTACAAACAAGGTATCGCAGATAGGGCGAACTGGAAAAGAAAAATAATGAAGGCTGACCACCACCATATAGAATTAAAATGGTAGAAAAGAGGAAGAGGATACATACCCGTTATTCTTTTTAACTCATTCACGGACGCACCGGACACAATAGATATAACAATAGAAGTCTACGTCTACAAACGGGACGCGCCGGAAATTGTTAAATATAAATAAGTCATAAACTCATAACTTCAAACTTAGGGTAGCAAGAAAACAATATATATTTTATATTAACACAATGTTAAAGAATGTTCTGGTATAAGCATATCGGCATGATCAGAAATCATTTGATAGAGACATATTTATGTGCAGCCACACACGACCACAATCATATTCCAGTTATATTTAGATCTTATTAGTAATTTATAATCAACTCTCTAGAGAAGTTATCATCCCGGTATATTGATGTAAGTGTCAGCTTACGCTGCATATCGATGTCCCGGGAATCATCGTGTTTCGTCCCTCCGGAGGGCATCGTACGGATACGAGGGACATATTTAGGGTCGTCTCCGTGGAAGAATTGATTGATATTTCCATACCCTCAGTATCACAAAATAGGTAGTCAAATACAAGTAATTCCCTTAAGTTATCATCATAAAACTATTATTAGTTAATCATCACGTTATTTAGTTTCTCCTTCAAAATTGTTATTTGGCTATTCACAACAATTTTTTGACGAGCAATAAAAATGAGCGTAATGAGGACGTTTTTGAACACAGATTAGATATATTCAAATCGCGGTGGTGAAATCGTTGTTTATTTTAATACGCGTCCAATTAGGACAACTGCATCTTTGGTATCCATAACATTTCCAGCGGGATTAGTTTTAAAGTATTTTTTCTGGCTTTTGATTGGATAGATAAAACGGCTAAATATCTAACATCAGGCAACCCTAGTCGTGTCGCATGGCTGGCCCGCCCTAAACCATTCACGGCTTTCAAGTGCTCCGCGAATTAATTCTAAGCTCACGCTACATACTCGAAGCTTTCATGAATGCTGCTGCCTGCAACCCCTTCCTGCTCCAACGAACCATATACTTATTACGTCCTCTTCAAAAATTTTTTTTTGTATTGATAAATAAAATTGAACCGATTGACTGTGCTTAAAATAACAGATTTTTTAGATCTGTTCTGGTAATGGTACTCGTGTTTCTAGCTAGATCAGTCGAGGCGTTAAAAATCAGAAGAAGATCAAAGAGATATTGTGAAATGCGAAATACTACTATAAATATCACTAAACTAAACCAAAATACCAATGTAATTTCTAGCTACATGTCTTATTTTGGAAGTGCCTGCTTATAATTTGATTTGCATCTTGTAGAGTTACAGTCATAATTCCATAACTCATTTATTTTTATTGGATATACGACATGGCTTTTGTTGACAGTCTACGATGAGCTCTACTAATTTCGGCTCATTAATATGAAAATGGCCGTCCGTAGGCATAGAATTAGAAGGGTGACCGAGCCCGTGGGACTGAAGGGCCGTTTGAATGAGGACACACGCCACGCTGTACTGGTCTGCGCTTTGTCACTAGTTGGGAGTTCAAAACGATCTGCTTCTTTGTTCCTTACCGCTTGTGAACGTCAATTTCTATTGTTATGTCTATGGTGCTGGTTCAGTATTCATTTATTTTTTATTAGCTATTTATGTCACTGCTGGGCAAAAGCCTCCCCTTTATTTTATATTCATGAATGAGTTACATTTTAGGATTTGTGGGTGAGTCTGTTAGTCTCCCATCTTCATTATCATTGGGGCGACTGGCGACATTAGATTACATAGAGGCTGTCTGTCAAATGCACTTGCTTACTAGTTTTTGTTGATTCCGTTATTTTACGACACAAGCAAAATGTGTGAAATATAAGCTGACCAGAGAAATGTTAGTTACTTATTCGGTAAGGTAATCGAGATAGAGTTGAGACAATACCGATGATATAAATATAGTCATTATTGTCCGACTTATGTATTGATTCAACTAACTTAAGCCCGCGGCTCCGCTCTCGTTCATATTAATACCTTAACAGTAGTCTATGTCCCTCGCCGTACCCTAGACAACGCCTATGCATAATTTCATGATGATCGGTGCAGCAGTTAAAACGTAAAACCGTAACAACAAATAAATAACCTCACTTTCGCATGTATAATATTAGAAAGACATGGATTTAAGAATTTGAAATGAAAATTTTTGTTAGACGTATATTTTGTCATTCCACGGGTTCAAAGAAAACGTGTTTTTTGTACGAGTAGGTACTTTGCCCGATCCTGCCTTGGCTACAGTGCCCCTTCCCGACTCTGTATAAATAGCATCGGTTGCCAGCTCGTAAAATGTCTCACAAATCGATTTTATTATATCGTTCCTATATCGCGAACGTCTCGTATTCTCTATTGTAGGCACTTTAGTATTGCTTCACGATGTACGTCACTCTGTGGACCAGTAGTTAAGGCGTTTGCCTGTTGACCCGGAGGTCGTGGGTTCCATTCCCACGTTATATATAAGTCAATGACTCCCACGGGAAGCTTACTTTTTAGTTGCTTCCAGTCTGGTTGGGACATTGCAGGCTTGAATCACCTGATTGTCTGATTTGATAATAAAGATGATTCCGTGCTTCGGAATGCACATTATGCCGTTGGTCCTGGCTGCCATCTGGAAGTCGTTAAAGGAACCACGTCAGAGGCCGAGAGACGGTTATGAAGAACTCTGACACCAGGGTGTGCATGGTCGATAAACCGTGTCACCTACACGAAATGATGATGATGATGATGTACGTCACTTTCTATTTTTATCAGTCATAAATAGCGATTCTAGTCTAAACTACTAACTAAAGAAATAAGTACCTATTCTGCTACCCTATGATATTTTAATTACTACATATTTCGTTATTGGATTGATTATGAAATATTGGACGCAGTATTTAATATATGAATTGCCTCAAGGATATGTCTTGCTTGTCATAGAAGTCTCTTAATAAGGTAGATTTATAAGCAACTTATCCTTTGGTTGTTGTAGCTCTTGTGCTCACGATCCATCTAAATGGTTACAACACCCTACAAGATCAGAGGTGACACGCATGCCCGGCCGTAAAGAGATCTTTTCACGCCTTTTTTGAAGGACTCCTTTTGTATGATAGAGATCCTTGAAAACAAGGACTTACATTTTTAGCCTTTTATTTCGCTACCTTGTCTAATAAATTCATTCACGTTTACAACATTATCGTCGTGTTCGCAATACTAGGTCTCGTATGACGCTAGGAAATGTATTGCGTTAAATTCCTGCCAACTAAACATTTTTTGTTTTACGCTGGTGTTTGAAAATATCTTACTTCTTAAATTTCAACTTAAGATTTATTTTAACGCCAGATTACGAATATTTCACAATAATTGTTATTTTGTGAATAGCGATCTTTTAAGATGCAGTTGCCTTGTAAGAGTTTTTGATTGCAATATTGCTGATGTTGACTATACTATATCTCGTTCTATCCTAATGAAATGATTTCACTTTTTTCGATTTTGATAGAGCTCTGTCCCCATCAACAAAAAGAATATCAAATATTTTTCGTAGACTTTGTTTTGTGATCAAGTAAAGAAATTCAATACATTGCCGTCGAAATACACGCGTAATATATCAACGATTGCATCTTCGGCGTCCATTGTGCGCATCCGATGATCCGTAATATGTAGTACCCTCCCTGCCTAAGTTCCTAGCCATTGTCTCGCTGCGTTTTGAATCGCAATGTATTTTCTTTGTCTTCGTACCTATCAGTTTCATGATCTTGTTTTCCTAACTATAAGGCCTTGAGTTACTTACATTGACCTACGGTGCCGTCCTTCTAGTTACATCATGATAAAGAGCAGTGACACCATCGCGCTTAAACTATTTCAATGTATTCTGGTAGTTATGGCAAATTCAATTTGTTTATTGCATTTCATATTGCACTATCGGCAAATAACAATAGTACCAGCCTTGTGTTGGTTTTTTTAAACGTCTTGCTAAGAGTATTGTTCGCACTACAAATACCGATGCAGGTAGGCATTTTGCCTGGTGGATTAAAATACGAAGTAGTTCCTGATTCAGTTTTAAGTAGGTATCCCTAAATCAGTTTCTCCCAGCTATTGTTTGCGGTTTGCGTTTTGCATCGTACTTATCAGCATTTCCTTTGTTTTGATATCGGTTTCATGATCTAGCTCCAAGAAATTATAGAAGTCTTTCAGGTAGCTCAATAGTCAATAGCATTGCATCACGATGAACAAAGAAGTTTTGCTAGGGAGTTCTAACTTAGATAAACGCTTTTAGTTTGTTTTTTACAAAGAACTAATTGAATGGTGCTGAAAGTTTTCCAATTCCACTTGTTGTTGCCAATGCAGTTTTCCCAAATGTGGGAGGGATATTGATTTACTCCTTGGTTGACCATAGTAACTATAATTGGATTGACGCTGAACGTTATGGATATTATATTAGCTAGCTGTGTGATCTATGAAATTAGATTTTACTTATCTATTTTGTGTAAATGATGGTCTACATCTAGGGGTCCCAGGAGAATTATATATATATACATAATTAAGTAGTCAAATATATTCTCCGGCACAAAAGAATCTGATGAAGACCGCCATCGACACGAAAAAAGATGATAGACGATTCAATAATTAGTTTAAATACCAAGAGCCTAAATGTTTATCTACCACATAAATCACAGTCCAATTGATTTACTCAATGTACTTGCGTACGACGGTTGAAGGACTTCGAGGATCCGGAGTGAAAGTGCTGCTTATTTATTACACAATTGTATTCTTTCTGAAAAAGCCAACGTCGCAGACAAAGCCTTTCCATATTTCCGCCCCGCTGGGTATAAATACGAATACCATGTTCTTCTAAACACGACCAAACAGCCAACACAGCCTACTACGGGCCATTGTTAATTGCAACAGAGCATCGCTGTAATGTAATTGCTACGTAAACACGAGGCAGTACGTTCTATAATCATAAATTCACACAACGCAGTTCGCCAAGGCCAATAGTATAAAATGTAATCAAAGCAAAAACGATCTAACAGCGTTTGCTTAGGACATCTTTTGGTTTGAAGTTGGTCGCGGCGGGGGAGTGGCAGCGGGGGACAGCACGTGGCGACCCGACGCAAGCGAGCTTGACCTAGTTACTAGATGCACCATTTCGGTCCCATTTCGAAAGCAAGGGCGGCCCTTCTCGCCGCCCATACTGTTCGGCTATGATCGCCCACGATTTTCTCAATCATCCTGCCGATCTTTCATTGCACTATACATTTGTTTAGATCGACGACGGGTAGACAATGTCCTTTATACTCTCGTATAATAAGGGACTGTATTTGTCTGTCTACATCTCTTTTTTTATACCTACAACGAAGTAAGCAAACGGATATTTTTAACATTCATATTCTGGGTTTGGATTTTACTGTGTTTTCTCATGAAGTTCATTTATTTATAATATGAAACTTTCTTTAACAACACTGTTTCTGATAAAGTAAACAAACTTAAATGTTAAAATGCTACGTTAGTTTTTTCCAACTAATCGTGATAAAATTAGGGATACCGGAGAGGTAAAAGCTTTATTCTCTAGAAAAGATTAAAAAGTACAACAGACTTATACGGAGGGCGACGGTTTTGCAATAGCTGCCTTTTTTCGCAGCTGAGGAAAGAGCGAGAAACGTATTCGACGCGAACAATACTATACAATAATTTACTTTGAAACAAAAGGCGAGGCATAATACATTACGTATTGCTGCGACAAAACTATGATAGGAAATTATATACACAACAAACTAGTAATAGATTAACGATTCCAAACTTGTAGCGTCTGGCATTCTGCCGTGATCCGCTATCCAGCTGTTACTCTCATGAAAAGTTATGATTCTGGATACATATTTGATTTGACTAGTTAACTAGTGGATGTAACTTTTGTTATTATACCCAAAAAGAAAATATAATTAATAAGAAAATTAACCATTAAATCTAAACTTGTAATATTTGGCAAAATGCCCTGGTCGTACGTAAGTCGCTGTTTCTTTCATGAAACATTGATAAATCTGAATTACTTTTTCTTTCCACCTCGCAAGTTAATTCGCGAATACAAGACTCCACCTAAAAAGGTTATCTTATCATCCAAGTAGAAACAGTATTAACGATTGAACTAAAGGCGAGGCAGGAGGTTGTTAAATGTTTCTTTGATACTTAGCAAAGTCGATTGATTCGATGTGTGCTTGTTTAGTGTGTTCATAACTGGCATTGAAGAGAAATATAATGGAATTAATATATAGGTAGTATAAAGGACGAGATTGAATTGTGCTGTAACTCAGATGGCAGAGTATAGGTCGTACATAGACCTAGGTCGCCGGTTCAAGTCTCGCCCGCATGAAATTTTTTCACCATATTTTATTTCTTAATTTATACTCTTAGTATATCAAAATAGCATTGTGAATGCAAAATAAAACACATATAAAAAATCTAGGTGATTTATTACACGCGTTTTTCAGTCAGGATACCAATATCGAGTATGTCTGGAGACTCAATTACTAAAGTTATCCGAATAACTTTAGAAATTGAGTCTTCAGATTTTTATAAATTGGGAGAGTAAATTTCTAGTTTCCCAATTTTTGAAAATTGGTAGTCAGTCAATTTCTAAAGTTTTCCGATATCGTGAAAGAAAAATATCTTCGCGGAGTGATAAAAAAACGTGTAATGAATCACAGCTGTACTATTTAAAAATATTGTTAATAGTGGCGTCAAAGGGAAATATAATTAAAAATCATAATCAAACCCCTTGTTGGCTGCATTCTTGATAGAGCCGTAATTTTTACGTGGATGCGTCTATGTACCTTTAAGTGGATATTCTAGTAAATAGTTTAAGTCCGGGGCTCCGTCCGTTCGCTTGAATGTCAATCCTCGGTAACAGTACTTTTTCCGGGATGAAAGGTATCCTGTCTTTTCCCATGCCCAAACTACCACCATATCAAATTTCATATAAATAGGCTCAGCGGTGGAAGCTCGAAGGGGTAACAAACATAGTCGACTCTTACCTCTCAGATTACTTTCGCATTTATAATATTATAGTATGGTAGGGATTGAAATACGAATATAGTATACGAATTTATGTTTGAAACCGAGTTTATGAAGTATATGTCGATGATACGAAAAGTTTGGAATATGTTGTTACGGATGAAAGTTGAATCAAGAATTTATTGGCCAAAGTTGTAGGCTGAGTCTGGAAACATTCTATATTGCTCTTTTTTCATAAAACTGAGAAGGGATTTATCAAAACAAGCTTAGTTCACTCATGTAACAATAGATGTCGTTAGTAAATTTCCTCCTGCTTACAAAATTACCCGCTGTAAAACGAACGAAAACATACGTATACACGTCAAAAGCCAAAGAAAGAACTTATAGTTAATCTTTTAAAGAATGACACATATCTGTCAAAACTATATCTTCAAACTAGTAAAAGATAAACTTCTGATTCTATTGGAGAAGACTGGTATCAACGATAGATATAATAAATAATCTTAGTAAAAGCCAGAGGAAGAACATAATAATGCAACGGCACCTCCACGGCGAGAGTGAAAGTGCGACCGCTCGTTTTACCGCTATTGTGCTAGCTAAGGCGATAGCTGCTGCCGAGAACATTGTATCTAATCTAGTTGGGTATATTTTAGAGCCGGCCTTAAAGTAATTCAGGAAAAACGTATCAGTAAGTCCTTTTTGAGCATTTTCATGTTGCCAGTCGAATGCTATCCTAACTAGTATTACAAATGCGACAATAATTTTAGTTGTTCTGTCATAGCTTTACGACTTAACCGATCTTTAAGATTTGTTTTTTATACATATTTTCTGGTAAAGAAAAGGACATAAGGTAGGATAATTTCTTAATTTTCCGAAATAATTTACATTAATAATATATTAATAAATAAATAAGTTGGCAAAAGCTAATTCGTAAAAAATAAATCTGGAGATTTTACGTCCGTAACATTTCAATAGATTAAGTTACAGTTTATTAATTTAATTGCTTAAAGCGGTTGTGAGTAACCCCAGTAAAAGACGTGATTTTGTTGTAAACAATTATCAAGATTTCCAACCCCCAGTCAATAAATCAGGGGTTGCTTTCAGAGCAGTTCACGCAGAGAAATTTATAGTCGTAGGGCTAATGCAGGGAGGTGAAGCAGCGACGGATTAAGCGTATTCCGACTGTAGTCTTTCATTGTTTCTAATCGTATACAGAGTTTCATTAAATTAACTTGTATAAACTCGTACCGATACAGATTTATGATAACCTGATGCTGTTTGAAAAATCTGATACTAGAGTACCTAACAATTAACATACACGAAAAGCAAAAAAAAAATAACTATCTTACGATAGCAGATTTAGAAAGACTTAGTATCTCGCGATAGCGGTTTTGTGGTATAATTAGCGACAAGCTATTAATATCTTGGACTTCCGATATGTGCTTAAATTCCATAAGGCAGGTTGAAAAGTCTGATCTCTGAAAGGTCACATATACCAAAAGAAGAAAGTAAATGTATCTAGAAAATATGTATAACTATAAAACTGCTAACATTACCAGCAAGTTAATAAATCAAGGGTTGCTTTGAAAACAGTTCACGCAGAGGAATTTATAGAGGCGGGGAAGTCATGCAGCCAGCGACGGAATAAACATCATCCTTCCAGTGTCGACTTGAAAGCTATTCGCTATAACGTATGGTTCTATTTATTTATTGCTTCCAAAACTCTCATTCAAGTAAATCCTCAGCTGTGGTGCCTCGGAGCCCGGGTCCGCTATTGAAGTATTGAGATAATTGGCTACTATTTATGCTGTAAGATAATTTGCCTAAGTTTGCGGCAGGCCACATAAGACCTGCCTTAAGTTGTAGTTTATTCATGCGAAGAGACTGAGTGGACCCATTGTGATCGGAAACCACAAAACACTTCCTGAGCTGGCTATCTAATTAATAGAATCATCTTTTAAACAGGGCTTGTTACCGGTACCAAATTCCCATTATAAGTACCGGTAAGTACCGGTATTACTATTCTGTTAAAATTTTAACGGTAATATGAGGTACCGGTAATCTAGTATTTAACGGTAATATTATTGTTAACAGTTAACGGTAATTTTACCGCTACTTGTTACCGGTACCAAATTCACATTATAAGTACCGGTAAGTACCGGTACCTCTATTCTGTCAAATTTTAACGGTATTAAAATTGCGTTAATTTTACCGGTACCTACGCATTGTTGCCGTCTACCGCATGGGACTCGCTCGACTGTAAAAGTGCCGCCCTATTGTGGGCCCCCGCCTCACGCCGCACATGCACAACACGGCAACGACACACATTAACGAAATGATAATTCCCAATACGAGTACCGGTACTAAGTACCGGTACTGTTTACCGGTATTTGGTACAGGTACTTCTTTCAATTACCGGTACCGTCGTTTTATTGAGGTACCGGTACCAATCCAATTACCGGTACCGTTGTATTATAGAGGTACCGGTACTTGATTTTTACCGTTACCAAATGTACCGGTACCAAACCAATTACCGGTACTGTCGTTTCATAGAGGTACCGGTAATGGATTTTTACCGGTATTCCAACCCCTGCTTTTAAATGTAGATTCCTTATTTAAAAATTCACGTTTTTATTAACACCATTCTATTTTGGAAAGCAAGAACATATGTTACGACCATTAGGATTATCTTATATCTATGGTTACAACAACTTTTAGATTTTGCAGTGTTTGGGCCTTTTCCACCGTTTGTATGTTTAAGACATACTAACGGTGGAAAAACCCGTTGCTTAGGCTTTGACCCGTCAAAAGTGCCCCCTTTCAAATGAGGTTATTACTGCTATTTCAATGTTTGAAATACGATCTTTGATCCGTTATATTGATTCATCAATTTGGTAAGGGATTTGTATCTCGTGCAGTATTTATTCTGTATGTATGGAAGGAGCGTTATTTGCACATCCAAATGATTTAACATTGGCACGAATAGATTGCGTATCTGAACCGTGCTCCGTATCGATTCGTTGCTATTTATCAACAATTGTTGTAAGCTGCGCGTGTACAAGGATACTTTTGCTTTATTTACTTTTATTATTTGTTCACTTTACTAGCAACAATTTTCTTCAGTGCCTTAGCACGAGTGCGGTCGATTGTCATCTCCACTAGCAATGATGTCCAAATATTAAAGGGAAATTTACTGTTTCCTAAAATTTTAGTCCTAAGCACGTGTCAGTGAAGTAGTAATGGTTCTTGATAGTAATTATAATGGCGCGCTCCGTGGCGCAGTGGTTAACAAGCCAGACTGCGACACGCAGGTTTCCGTATTCGATCCCCCGCCAGGTCATGATGGAAAACGATCTTTTTCAGATTGACCTGGGTCTTGGACATTTATCCATATAAG
This sequence comes from Elegia similella, assembly GCA_947532085.1. Classification (NCBI taxonomy): domain Eukaryota; kingdom Metazoa; phylum Arthropoda; class Insecta; order Lepidoptera; family Pyralidae; genus Elegia; species Elegia similella. The sequence goes on from OX383942.1 coordinate 892,074, forward strand.
TATCTATTATAAAATATAGTATCGTTGAGTTAGTATCCCACGACAAAAGTTCACAACTTACTGCGGGTGGTTCAGTTTGGGATATGTAAAAAAAAATGGAATTAACAAAACCAGTTCATTTCTAACAAATATCGAATGGAACATAAATAACCTACGCATTTTCATTTGGGATCTTTTGTTTTTGGAAGGAAGTCAAAAATACCGTTGTGTGAGGAAATTAGGTCAGGTGCTATCTGTAACAACTACATTTCTGACAAATGTTACATTGAACTCTTATCCCCTAGCAATAAGAACTAGTGCCTTAACAAAGTTTTCGTCGGCGTCAGCTGTCCATTCCTTCAGAGCTCTGCCTTCATATCCTCCCCTTGCATTTAGAGGAGTTGCCCTCATTCTTTGAAGGTCTAAGCGACCTGGATGTCATTTCGTGCGATAACTCCCCTTTCCCTGTAAGTGGCCGTCGACACGCCACGACTCGATGTTATTTGACTTTCTTACTAAACGGTATCGATTTCATACAATCTTGTTACTGAGTGACACAATACGGCAACACACGGGCTGTCACAGCTGGGTATATAAATAACCCCAATAAAACAGCGAATCGATTCAATGCATTAACAGATCCACAATCTTTACTCTGTGGTCAGGAATTATTTCTAGGAATGGTTCAGATAGGATGGTAAAAGTTTTTGGAAAATTCTTATATATCATAATGCTTAATGGAGGGTTATGTTATGAATTTGACCGCTATGTATACCTATACAATATGTAAAGAAAATCCTGTCCGATCCTTGAAGGGGTGATTCATCCCGACGATATGAACAACTTTTTCTATGGGACCAATGCTAGGATATCGATTTTTTTTGACGTTCTCTTACAAATTAACCGGGCGGCCAAACATTTTTGTTTTAAATGTAAAATTTTTTGGAGTTTCCAGCTTAAATCCCATAAGAAAAGTTGTTTCTATCGACGGGCTGAATCAACCCTTCAAGGGTCGGACAGTGTTTTCTTCGCACATTGTATATGTTTGTTTTTCTCGTATCTCCTAAACTACATAACGTAACTTGACATATCGTAAGATGCGCCTTGCTTGACGTCCGCTGGTTAAAGGATATTTGAAGTTGTGACTTCACATTTCATATTTGGTATGCCAAATCCAAAATGGCGCCCTCAGTACAAAAAGGTGCGAAGTAAAAAAATATCTATACTATGTTTGGTAAATTAAAGGTATTTTAATGTAGATTACAAAAATATACTATTTATTTATGAAATATTATATCATTGTCTCGTGAAAATTTAAAATGTGCTCGGAGATGTAGTAGTCGGTATTTATCTATTTAATCTGTTTATATGTACAGAAAAATGTGGCTTTCTCATCCTATCAATTCTTATTGCCGTTGTAATTCCATATATATTTGTGACATAAAAAAATAACCTAAAGGGCTTTATATGAATATCGATGTTGCAAATATTATCTAGATATCAAAATACGAGACCATTATAGAAAATCCTGTCCAAAATAAAAGAAACACGAAGGAAATACATAAAATAAATCGATGCAGTTGTTTGTTTCTGTATGTTTTCAACATACGCATAAATAAAAATTACACTTCAAAGGTCAATATGACTGATTCATTCACTCCTTTCTTTCTTCAGAATGTTTGAATCATTGCATTTTTTCAGGTTGTTGTCTGTTCAAAGTCGTTTATTTTTAGGATGCCTTTCACACAGATTACTTTCAAATTTCGCAAATGTGGTAGAATGTCTTTCATACACATTTCCGTAAAATGTTAAAACTAATTCATATTCTTGTCTATCTATGGTTACTCGTAGTTACTGGTAAGTAGACATTGAGTATCGTCGTCATTTTACATATACTGTGTAATTTATGCATAAGTGTGTAGAAAATTCGATATTGGCTAATATGCAATTGTAGCTGAATACGATTAGAAACAAGTAATGTGAACAACATAAACATATATTAAAGGTAAAACGTACACACGTACGGAATGATATGACGGAACATGATTTAATATAACGGCCATAAAAGAACGATATGTTAAAAGGGCACTGAAAGAAAAGATTTTATTGTGTTCTGCAAAACCAAATTCAATATTTTCATGTACATGAATGGTTGTCCTCTGCTAAGTTGAATATCTCGAGATGTTTGTAGAAGACGACAGCAATCTGAGCTCAAAGGTTATATAGCCAATAAGCAGCAGACGGCGCTATCTCGCGCCGCGCAGTTGTACGATATTACAACTACGAGTGTGATACCTTTTATTGTTCATTTATCATTGGGTTAAATGTTCATGTTTACTACTAACACAGTATATGACGTTGTAGTTTCCTTTAATACATGTATTCCTAAAATCATCTATAATGATCAAAGATATAGCCTGCAAAAATTAAACTATCTTCAAAAGAAATGGGTAGTTCGGGATTGTACCATTTAGGCACGTCAAGAAAGGCATAAGGAATAAAGGCTAAGTTTATTACTTTGCATTTGAATGTAGCATTCTGGTGGTGCAAATCCTTAAGGCGCTGTAACCCTTAACCGTTTGTAGCGGACATCGCGCGATATATTATATACTCGTAATGAAATAAGGTTGAAAGTGGCGATACAGTTTCGCCTGTCACCAGTCTCATTTTCAACCTGTGTCTGCCATTTCCGTTTAATTTTCAATTTTAATTTAATAATTATAACCAAATTTTTTTTTTTTTTTTTAGGTATCCATCTTGCTCATTTAGTTATACTTTTTATAGACGTAAAAAAGTTGGAGTTGTCGCTAATTGTAGCTTTTTTGCTATTTTATTTTGCTAAATTTTAAATATTTTTGTAAAAATATTTTGATGTAATCATTTGTTTTGATTCATGAACTGTACTTCATATTTTTTCATGCTAGGACTCCGTGAAAAATAAGGCTAACTGCGCGACGAAAAAGTAGACGTTTTACGGTATTCTTCTGATGCACAGCGCCTTAATCTTGAAGGCAAACCCATTGTTTGGTTTTAATGTTTTTACACTTACATAACTCAATATCGCCTTCAGTGATTCAACAATGGTTTCAATCACGTTAATGGTACAACGCAAGTCTGGTGGTAACCTTAGTAAGCACGGCTTACACCTTACTATATCGGGGTATTGATTTTGTGATAGATAATTTACTTATATGTCTACATTTCTACCTCTACGTTACTACCTACGTCAAATGCTGCCCTTAGAAGGCAGCATTTGAAGAGGCGATTTCCGATACTGTAGACAAATATTACAGTTCTCTACTTGCTACGATCCTTAGAAACGTCTCGCTTCATCTACCATTACATCAATATCATAAAACCAATGAAAATGTATTTAATATCTGGGTAAATTATATTAAATACGGCGGAGAGAATAGACAGCTATTGTCTTCGTTTTGAATGATGAGAGGGCACTGTTGATGATGCAAGCATCAAAAATGTCGTTGCTTTTATCCTCCCAGCCTTTCCGTATTTTTATATGAACTGCTTTCATCTGCTGTTTTAGCAGCTTCAATAATGGTCTTTTAATGTGGTCGTTCTTTGTTTATGATTTTTGGAAAACTGAAACCGCCGTGTGATTAACATAATGCGGATACTAAAAGAAGCTTGGGGTAATAAGTCTGTCAGCAAAAAGCCATAAAATGCGCTCGTATACTTACCAGTAAGGTAATAAGGTACGTACGCCTAGTGATAATATAATACGTCAGGCGTCAATGCCGGTATCGGAATACACCTCAGCCAAGGAGACACTCGACCGACATGTTGGTATATGTAGGAGCAGAATATATCATACGAGTACATAGCGTGTAAATTCACCACCGAAATGTCTTTTAAAGGGGTGATTCAGCACATCACACACAGAAGCGATCAATGCTGGAAACTGAAAAAACATATTAAAATTCGGATTAGGATAGGAATTGGCTGTCGGTTCAGGTTAGGAAGCGGGTTAGGTTCATAATAAATATTATATATTTTTTTGAAGTTCCTAACCTAACTCGCTACCGGGTTACGATTTTGGGCCAGGTTCGGTATAATCCAACATTTTCAAAGTGGTCGGTAGTAATTTGTCTCAGTGAAAACGTAACTGGTTGCATTATGAGCAATAGACTCTCCTCACTTGTTACTAACGTCTTAGCTAATAATACTCGTATAGACTAATAGGGATATACGAATATTTAACCCTCGTATTTTCAGAAGCCATTTCCGTTTCTTGATGTATGCGTTTTTAGCGCAAAAACGCAAATCAATGTCAAGTGGAACAGGTTTCGACAGACGAGGCTGGCTGCTACCTGCTTTAGATTTGAATTCCGCTCGCTATTTGCATGTTCAGCTGTCACTCTACTTTTCCTGATTAGTAGACGACTATATGTTTACTTGTAGAGTCTTTGAGTTGTTATATCTTGCCTTCTTAAGGCGCTGCATAAATATCTGGGGCCTGATTACACAAATGTCACGACACTATTTTAGCATTTTGTTACCCAAATTGTATTTATGGGATCCGATATTATAAAATGTCAGGCCACCTTTTTATCCTTACTGTTGGCCCTATCTGGATAATTCAAACTTTTTTTGGGCCCCGATTTCACACTTTTGGCCGCCATAATGTTGACATCTCCGTTCTTAATTATTAAGCTAACATGTTTTTGTTTAAATTATGTCTTAAAATCTAAATAAATCCCGTTCTTCCGTACAAGAAGAATAAGTAATGTATATAAACTGATCAAATTAGATTGCATCTTACTATAATGTATGTATAATGTAGATATGTAAATTCATGAGTTCCAAACTCGACTAAAGACGCGAATGCGGCCGCTCGCAAGGGAATGTGTCGAAACACGCATGGAGTTAATTCGATTTGAAGTAATCGCTCGAAGCTGCTCAGGGCAAGGCCACTTCCCCTCCTCCTCGCGGACGTAAAGGGAATTTTTTGTTTTATTCAGATGATGTGTGACTTAAGATTAAGGGTCACGGTGAGGCAATTGCTGTTTTACTCGATATATCCAAGGCTTTTGACCGGGTGTGGCACGAAGCTATCCTAGGCTTCCAGCGTATGGTTTGCCAGAGGACCTTTGCAACTGGATATCTGATTTCCTGGGGGAACGGTCGATTCGAGTGGTTGTGGATGGCTGCTCTTTCGACATAATGGAAAATTAATGCCGGGGTACCTCAGGGATCTGTTTTCTCTGCAACCTTGTTTCATATTAATGACCTCCTTACGTCTGTCATTATTGGCTATGCCGATGACAGCACCGTTGTAGAGAGGTATACGTCCAGTGCCCGTGCAAGTCCAGTCTCAGAGAGTCTGTGATTGAACGGGTTAACTCGAAATTACAGAGGGTGTCCGATTGGGGAGCCGCCAATCTTGTTAAGTTAACTCGGTCAAAACACAGGCGTGTCTGTTATCCGCAAAAAAAAGTGCTTTCCTACTTACACCCATTGTCCAAGGTGTTCAACATTTAGTAAAAAAAATATGATGATATAACAAAACCAAAAGACATTAGAAAACTTAAATTGTTGTTTCTCAAATATAAGAACACTGCCAATTGCGCCAATAACAAAACAATGAAAGCCGGAAAGGCTTTACTTAGATGGAAGATATAACGATGTAATATTGTTTTATAATATAATACTAGCGACCTGTCCCGACTTCGCACGGGTGCGATACATTATACATATAAACATTCCTCTATCTATCAAAAATAACCGCATCTAAATCCTTTGCGTAATTTTAAAGATCTAAGCATACATAGGGACAGACAGACAGCGGGAATCGACTTCTTTTATTTTATGTAGTGATGATTTATCTTTTACGAGTACAATGCAATTTTTGATGTTTCTAAATATAATATATTCAAACAGCGCCACCTCTATTCCAGCTACCATCGTTAATTCCCCAAACACAGACGTCAATATCTCATAACTCAGCCCTCAGCCAATATTTTTTATGATATGTTCCAGCATATTTCCTCTACGGTTAAGGAATAAGTACCTACATCTATGAACCGATTTAGATAATTTTAAATGTCGGAGAATACGATGGGTGGTCCAAATGTCAAAGGATCATTATCTTTATGAGTAAATAATAATGTTTTGATTTATGTAAAATTATCTATTTAACTTTTGACTTTGCCCTACGAGTATTAACGATTTCTGTAGTAAAACTTTCTATCATTAACTTACCATAAAGTAAAATGATGGACTGGTTTAAAAACTCGTTACTTCACAATAAGCCATCAGCTTGGTCATTAACATTTCCAATGTATTCATTAACGAAGAGGAGACCTTGAAACTTCCGGGATTGGGTGTTGTAGACATCGTAATATTAAAATAAAATGTGGGAGAGACTTCATGTTTTGGAGGTGAATTGATCCGGTCGTCAATGTAATGAAAATAGTAACTAGTGGTAACTTATATAAACAGGAGAATATATTTCATATTTTTATACTTTGATCTCCATGACTTTGGTTTGCAATTTGTTGTTTGCTAGTTATATTTAATGTAAAGATAATTTTAGTTAATCAAGTTAACTTTAAGCTTAATTTAGTGTAGTATATCCGGCTCCATAGCACCACTTTGCTCTAAATGCTCGTGTTTGGTCAGGGTGTGCATGACGCGTTCACTAGCAGTTTCGTCGCTGCTTGTCACCAGCCAGCCTTTTGGTTTCGCACGCTCCAGTCTTCACATCAGAAGTAAGACCATTTCCTAATCTATCGGACCGCTCTGTATCTTTTATTGTATTTTCACCAAATTGGTTATCAAAGTGCAAATACAATAGAAAGTAGGTTACGATACCATACCGACAGATCAGGAATATGTCTTCTCTTTGGAGAGCAGTCACAGCAGCAGTCTTAACATCTGGACTAGCCGCTTGGTTGCCATAGTGCGTCAAGATAAATCAGACCGCCCTTGTGGAATTATAATAGTGCGGGAAAAGGTGAATGTGGATAGCGCCTGTTGAGACGCACTTCCTACAATCGCCTTTCCTTGACCTTTGTAATTCCTCACGCAAGGTCTGACTTATCTCGTTGTGCTATAGCTCGTAGTCGAAGATCGTGTCGCCGAGCAGCCAGAAGCGTAAGTGGTGTTTGGGGCCCGACTGTGGACTGTTTAATGGAAGGATGTTTTCTCTTGTTGTAAGGTGGGACGCAGGGTCCGGGCCGCCGACCCCACCTGCCCTACCTCCACTTACGCCTCTGGATGTATCGTACGTCACATACAACTATATCAGTAACCCATCTAGTGGTAATGAACAGAGCTTCTGCTTCCTTTTTTTTCGAATATATCTGTGAATATTACTTCTATTAAATTTATCAAAACGGTTTATTACGTTACGTAAAGCGAAATTGCCAATCGTTAATTTAGTTTATCATGCCATTGTTTACAACCCGTCCTTGTTTTGACCGCAGCAAGAGACATTTCAATTTAAAATGACGACTATTTATAACAGTCCGATTTTGTTAATGTAAGACTCGATTCAAGTTGAGCCTTTTTCCTCAGCCAAACCACACAGCTTTGGGGTTTATCCAGCAAAACAAAAACAAAAATGGAATTTCCTGAAACCCATCACAACAGTTTTACGTTGTGATATAGTGTAGGTAATACTATATGACTAATTGCTAAAGAAAATTAGTTTAATTATGGTAGATCTCATCATAAGAAGGCACCACAGTGGACATTGTGATGGGAGACAGATCTAATGGCAAATTTTAATGATACAGGCTGTAGAACTGGTTCCACCAAAACAAACTTTCAAAAACCCGGCCGCGGCTGCTCTGTTCATTAGCACCGAGTGTTTAATAACAATGTTTATGTGTTTACTCCAAAGCGTGATCTGGTGATTTTGCTTGCATTACGTGTAAAAATATAGTTGACACGTGGCGTTGACGGGACGTAATGAATCGGCAAGATAATCGCCCGCGCGACACGTGTGACGACGAGCTGGTATCTTGCGGAGTTTGTATCATTGTCAGGAAACTGGAGACGAGGAACTTGCATTTTAATGCCTTTTTATTGGAGTCAATAGCATACTCAGACCTTCAGAAAACTAGAAGTTGCATCTTTAATAATTTGTGCTCGAGTCTGGCTCGAGGAAACGTATTCAAATGACGATGGACATAATTAAATCAATCAAGATCATGTTACGTGTATTTATTTACTATCAACATGTAAGAAGTGGCATTCTACTCCGTTTCTTGTTTATGGTGCAATCGCCGTAGGGTATTAGCTTGCGTATGTACTTCAATGCTTGCAATTTTTCCACCTTTTGCTCACCTCTTCTGCCTGTAATAACCAATGTTGTATAGAATTAGCACAGCATTAGTCTAATCTGCTTGCGATGAAACAATCCACTGATAGAATGAGCTGGATAACAAGTTTTTTCATAGATTACTAAAAAACACGACTGCTATATCAAAATGATAATCTTTCACATTCGGGAGGGTGTAAGGATTCTAACGATACCTCTAAATCCGTTTAAGCCGTTTAAAAGTTATGGAAGAATAAAGAAATTTAATCAATATATATAATTACAAAGCATAATACATACATGAACTTTAAAAACAATACACTCGTTTTTTGGGCAGTCGTGCGTGTAAAATACGTTTTGATGACCCCTATTTTCATTTACTACATAATATTTGCTATAAACATACTGGAACTCAGAAATCTAAGCGTAAATCGCTTTTAAATAATATATATTAGAAATTAATCGGAACAATCTAGCTAATTTCCCTCGCTCATTGCGTCTCTTCCTCTTCTTACAACTATTCCAAAACAAGCGTGACGTAGACAGCGCTGCTTTGTTTTCTATGCGATCGCATTTGGTGTGTAGAGTTCCTTGATGTCGCGTACGCATGTTTAATCTAACATTCCTGTAACATCTGCTTGAGACGTGCACCTCCTTAGTATTCCCTGTTGCTTTGTTATTCTGTGACCAACCAGCCCTTCACGTCCCATATTTTATGTGCATGAAATGAATACATTACCGAAGTGCACTTAGAATATATTTCCTTAGATATAGTATAACGTTGTGGTGCTTATGATAATAGATTGCAGCAACAGTTGGCCGCTCCACTACGAGCGGTTCGCATCGCAGATTGCTGACTCATCCAACCATGTGTACCGTTCTTCGATTACATTTCCGATACCAATGAATTCTAAGTATATTAGATCGGCCGCAGCTATCATAAATAGATCGGAGATATATAATTTTAGTTTCTATCGTCCGTGATGGTACTTGCAAATCTTGCGCAATATGCATTTCTCCAGGAAAATTGCTTCTCTCCAAGAATATCAGTTCTTTAACTGATACATATGACAGTATTAAGCAAAAGCATAGGGGAATGTTAGCTAATCAGACCAAGGAGCTACTTTTCTATTGGGTATAAATTAGGATATTGTATTATTTGCATAATACAGCCTATCTATGGATACAAGCGAAAGAGAACGCTCGAAATATTGTTTTCTTTTTAAAATTTTCGCGGTACGCTTGAATAAGAAAAACAAAGTCCCAATCTGTCCCAACCCAGCATCTCATAAGAAGAAAAAATATCAAGCGTAAAACAAGCTGTGTGTATAAGAAAGATATGCAATGTATAATAAAGATATCAGCTTCAGCGCACAATAAAGCGCACGGTATACGAGCGCATTCTTCTGGAATAATCGCACGCTTCGAGATCTCGCGTTAAACCCGTAAAATCGAAATGTTTGTCCACTTTCGACGAGGCGCCCATTCAGACTGGATTATTGAGTTTATGGAGGATCCGAAGACAGGTCAAGAGCCTGGTGACTCACGGTGATACCATTTTCTAAATGTGTTATGGTCCTCTTTTGATTTGGGTTGTATTCTTGTTTCCTTTAATTATGTTCTCAATTACATTCTCTAACGTCTTTCGGAAGTTTTTGTTTGAGGGCTAGCGGCTACGGCACTTAATTCCAGATGTGTTTGCTTGAGGAAGTATTAGCTTGATGTAGCTCATTTCAGTTAGTTTACCTAATATGTATTTGGATTCCAAAATACACAGATACCTCTAGCCCCAGTTTGTTGCTATCTTTAATTAAATCTAACTACGGTCTTCTTAGAATTGCATGAGGTCAAACGCCTGATGGATGAGTCACGTTAGTACCTCTGTTTCCATGCGTTATCTGATGCAGGTGCAGACGAACGACGACTAACGATTGCTTATTCTGTCTGTTTGTAGAGTTGATTAACTTTGTTGCTATATGTGCATTAATAAAGCACTCAAGTCAAGACCATAGACATATAGGCTTTTATTTTCTTGTTATTCTCGAGATAGGCTTTTGTTTTGTAGTAATTGGCATAAATCTAGCCGCGAAGAAATTTGAACATGATATTGTTTCAAAGCTAGTCATTGTCAGTTATGTATCATGAAATTGAATTATATTAAAAATATGGCTTTTTAACTAAAAGAAACCAGTGGAGTACAGTTTGTTTGTTGTTATTATTGGTTAGAATTGTATTTTTAGTAACCTTTTCTCACTCTACGCTAGCTACAGTAGCGCATAAAAATTGTGGTAGTATTTTCTTCATGTATAGATTTGTTTACGTACTCTTTCTACGAATATTGCGTTGCGTGTGAACTAAGCAGTTGTTTATCTTATTGGGAAGATCAAATTATCACACGTAACGGTGATTCATTAGTAGTATTATTTTTTATGGAATAACTGGAGTGCTTTGTTAAACTAACGAGGCGAACCGTTTCGTTTGAAAATTGTTCATGTTTGAATTAACAATATTTATTGTTAGGTTACTTTTGAGATGTTTGTGGAGCACAACTTTCATGGAGTTGTAGAAATGTAACACTTTCTTCGCTTTCTGCATAGATTGAATAACTCAATTGTAGATTTTCATCATATTGTCAGCTGATGGGCTGGCCAACTGTTATTGTAAAATCAAAGCCAAAGTTAAAGATTTTTATACAAAATTGGATACATGTATCTCTTTTTGAACGTCATATTTGTATTTGTTATATTTTCGATTTTGCATAACAAAATCGAAATACTACTAGCGTTTCGGAACGACAACTGGTGAGAAGAAATGGTTCAGTGGTTTTAATAACTCAACGTACAACCGAAAGGTCTCGCATTCGCACACAACCCGGTTGGACTTGTATCTCGTGAGTGTGAGCTGTGAACAATCTTACCAATGTATGTGCGGTCATTTTCATCTTGAAGATATTTACAAATTATGGGGATACTTTACTAGTGTGTGAAATAGAGAAGGCTACAACAGATCACCCGTTTATCCTGCTTTAAAAGCACAAGGTTTATTTCCATAATAAACATATACCAAGGACAGAAAGCGAAAGAGAGATACAGAAAATGAAAGACCAAACGAGAACTAAAACACTCAGAACACTCGTTGAAGTTCAGCAACTATTTGAGTGGGATAAACACACAAAAAAATAATTGAGTCAAATCGAAATTAGCCCGAATTCCGCGTTGGTTTTCACCAGGCGCGTAAGTGTTGGCGGAGCACCAAACACAAACGCGTCAAGCATCCGAGGAAATGTCATCGAAAGAGCGAGGTCAAGTTGATAAGAGGACAGCTAGCTAGACAAATTGAAACAATTACGGCAATGTAAATTCATATTTGACAAGCCACCAACCACTATTTTTGATTGGCTTTTCCATTTGAAAAAAGTCTGGAGTGGAGTCAGACCATTAAATTATTTGTTGTTGGATATACGTACACGTAATTAACTGAAATTGTTTGTCGAATAAATGCTGTACACTACCTAATGGCTTGTGTATCATAAATTTTGCGTCCAGTGATTACAATGCACATTCATTGGTGATAAATCACACGAGGAACAGAAATTACAAGCGCGCAGTCATAAACCAAACTAGCTGTTGCCCGTGGCTCCGCCCCCGTCAATGGCGATCCCTCGGGAACAGTAGAATTTTCCGGAATTAAAGATACCCTATGTCCTTCCCCGGGCCTCAAACTACCTCCATAACAGTGGTCGGTTCCGAAACGCTAGTAGTCTGTAGCTTTTGCACATTATCTAATAATATAAATATGACTAAATTATATCCTTTAAAATGTGATTTGAGGTTGCCTTCAAAGGCCTATTTTCTGAATAAACGTTTTGATTTTGATTTAACAAATTTCATCCAGAATGGTTCAATGGTTGAAGCGTAAAAAATTCTAATGATCCCTAGTGTGTGACAAAACTTGTATTTTCCTGAAAAATTATTAACTTATTGAGAGGGATCATCACATTTCTTTGATTCACGTATACACAAACAGTCAGTTATTGTTAAATGCTGACTGCTGGTGCTGTTATCTATTTCGGCGATGACGGTCACCACGCAGCCGCTTCGTGCTTGTTTTGTATTGCAAATTAAACACATGTTTTTGTTTGACTTGTGGGTGCTGGCTGTTTGGCTGGATAACGTGAATGATTTTTAGGCTTTAGTTTTAATTTTGTGCTGTTATAATTTTATGCTTTAGTTTTAATTTTATGCTGTAATATAGGGCGGTAAAGATTGCAAGGCTGTATATATGATTGGATTTCGGCGTGATCTTGAGAATTCATTTGAATGTTTGTTTTTAGTTTCATCAAACTTGCTTCAAGACTTGATTGCTAATTTAGCTATACCTTCAAAAATCTCTTGAATTCAGGACATTGTGTTTTGTCAAACTCGTTGGCACTTGCCTAAACTTTGTTGGAAAGTCATAAGATTTCGCCTATCAGCAAAATCACAGGGATAGCTCACCTACACGTGTGGACGTGTTGTGTAAACAGGCATCAGTGTCGTTAACCTGCGGCCGCGTGTGATGCGTACGCGCTCCTTTGTGTGTTTGTGCGCAGCAGCTAAATTCGACTCGTACGTAATACCGTACTTAACCATTATTATCCACTCCAAAATAATCTTCATCTTCATCACCGTTGAGTTTATTTCAGCTTGGAGGTTTTCGCCTCTCATGGTGTTACCGTGATGCGTAATAACATGATCACTAATATCTACTTAAAAAGTATCTTGAGGTCATGAATATTGGGTTTATTTTTGTTTGTAGATTTCTGCCTCCTGTTGTGTTGCCACGGTAATCCGTGGTATGGTGGACTGTAAATTAGAAGGGACTGATTGAATTTCAATGGGACGAAAAGGGCATTCATATTTGAAAAGTGTGACAGTTGACGGTATAAAGGCAATTTGGTTTGAATTAAAAGGGGTATTTTTTGCGGATTACTGCTGAAATTTATGCGTAGATAGAAGCGTAGGTTTACTTTCTGCTTTGTTAATTACAAATTGTTAGAATGTTTCTAGAATAAATTAACTTCGTCGTCGACATAACGCTCGTAGTGATTAATTAGTGACGTCACAATGCTTGTTGTTTGCTATCAAAATATTGTGCGCATTATAATATAACGCCGTTCTTTCAGGAGTTACTCGTAGATTTGATACGGACTGATGGTTTTTACCGATGGCGTAGGTTCCGCGAAATACTGAAACATTTTCAGTCTTAAAATAAATGTGATAAGGGTTATTTTCTATTGTGACTATTGGTGTAGTATATAGTTCTGTTTTGTTTCGGCACTTATCAGCGTTCGCCTGCATCTATGTTTGTTTCAATGGGAGGGTCGTTAACATTCCCGCACGACCTTGTCTCACTGGTTTTTGTTGATTGCTAATTTATTTAGCTGAGTGCCATTTGCTGTCTTCGCATTCATGAATTATGGCTTGATTTGTATTCATCATTTTATTACGAAAGGACGATGGAAATGTCTTTTATTCATATATCACCCTATACTTTGAATAAATTGCTATATGCGCGAATATACATGCGTATTACTTTCGTACATGTGTTTTTATGTCATAAAATATCTAGTGTTAGATTCTGTCTACTCTTCACTACTAATAGGTAGTTAATGTTGGACTACACATGTACAAATTCTTAACTTTTATCACGACGATTGCTGTCAATTGTATATATTTTTTGTACAAAAGCTATTTATGTTTTACCAAGTAGGGCTTGTGAAATTTCCTTATCACAATTTATCATCGTAATCATATAAAAATGCCTTGTTGATGATAAAATCTAAACATAAACTGGATATTTAGTATCAAAAAAAGTGTTTATGATGAGTTTCTTTAAAACACCACCAATAACTTAATCGCGGAGACCTCGGCGGTAATCTCTCGAATTGGGTCAACGAATTTGTCCTATTTATGAATGTAAGGGTTTTGTGGAGTCGTGGGCGGATGCCGATCGCTCCTACATTGTTCGGGTTTAGAAATAACCCGATGTTTATTTTTAGCCCCGTTAGGTATCTTCACGTGTCCATCATGAATAGATCTTATTAGGAATGCTTCTAAAGCGACTATTAGCGATTCATCTACTTGATGTCAACTGACCTTCCACCTGCACAGTCGAAGATCTTAATAAGGTAAACGACAAAGGAGTCGCTGTGGCCACCTATTGGTCAGAAACTATATAAGAAAAAGCTTCAATTAGGTATAACCATTGTGACTCGAAAAGAAAGAAGATGACTTGATGATGACATTGGTTCTATCATTTACAGCAGCACTGTCAATGTTGAAACAATGTCAATTAGTCAGTCACTAACACACACGAAAAGAACAAGTCCTTATTAGCAAAGTAAAAAAAAAACTGCACCACCAAAAAAATATACCCGTATATATGTTACTCGGTAAAGTGTCGGGATTATAACGACAAGTACAAATCCATTAGGCCATTTAGTATTTATGGTGGAACAAAGAAACTCATATTCATTCATAGTTTTTTTTTTATATATATTTATTGGGTGCACTCTTGTCCATAGTCTAGGCCAGAGGCAAAGATACTCGCATGGTCTAAGATCGAGCGAGCTCACGATGAAGAGAAGATGCCTATTCAATTCACTTTAACTTTAAATATATTAACAAATATACACATGAGCTGTAATATAAATAAGACACTCCTTTTTAGTCAGCGTTATAATAATCTTCAATAAAGCTGAGAGTAACTGAGAACACTTTAAAAAAAATTAAGTTTAAAGAGCGAGGAGAAAGACTCAAGGCAATTAAAGAAGGCCAACCTTCATTATTTCTAACTAGCTTTAGCCCGCGGCTCCGTTCGCGTCAATGTCCATCCCTCGGGAACAGTACTTTTTCCCGGGACAAAATATACCTTTTCCTTCTCCGTACCCCAGACAATGGGTATGCAAAGTCACAGTAATTACGGCGAGAAAGCGTAACAAACTCACTTTCGCATTTATAATATTAACTCGTTCGCTGACACTGAACCAAACACAAAAGAAATAACAATAGAATTACGTCTACAGGCGGGCAGTGTCAGCGAAAGTGTTAAGTTTGGATTGTTATTTCCATCTGTAAGCGCACATCTTGCCAATTGCCGTCGCCATATACTCGTATAAAAAATATGTAGTAGTTGTGGTGTTTCTCTTATCTCTGATATACCTATCTTTCCACAATGCCTTACGCGTCAAGTAATCCGTGGAATTAGGTCAACGATTTCGTCCTATTTATGAAAAGGCAGTTGTCGAGCGCTGCGTGGGCAACAGGCGGGGACGCAATGTCGACGCAAAGTCATCCGCAACTCCCCGCACTACGGCAGAAACATCTCTCGCTTTCGACTATGATATCCTTTTTATCTTATTGGGCTTACACACATTATTTTGGGTCTGCTCTAATATCTAATCGGTTTTGTTTGCTCTAGTGTATCTTGTGGCTGTACACTTGTACAAGGGCGTCGCAAGGGGCTCTGCTGCCCCTCAGAGGCTTCGGATTTTTTGTATAACCTATATCTCCGATCTGTGCGGCAACAATTTCTGAGTCTCTTTCAAATTCTTTCAGTCTAGTTAAAATATCACACCGCGTATTTGAAACCCATTTTCTGCCCCTCACGCCCATGCACCAGTTGTGACGTCTGTAGGATTATAATCGTAGCTAACCGTATTCCTGCTGTCAATAAAACGAGTAAATTCTCGTAAGATAAATTCTCCAAATCTAAAATACATAAAAAACATTGAGCTACCACTAACTTTATTCCATCTTTCATATTATACGATTTCTTTTTCTCTCTTCTGCTTACCAGGACATACATACTATCACGTCTTTTTTAGTTTCGGGGTAGACAGAGTCCAGCTCTTGACCTAAAAAAAAGAAGTTTAGCATTTTGGTGGGCGTTAAGTGGAACACGGAATCAAAATAGTGATTTATTGCTAGCCGCATCGATTCGTCGATCAACATGATTCGTCAGATTTGCACCCAATCGCTCGATCAGCTTTTACGATCTGCGCGAGAAGAAAAGCAGCTGGTACATTCTACGTTTTTTCTTTACTCCGAGGCCAGCATGGAAGACCAGCTTACCAGCAGATATTGATTTAAGCATACATGTTCATAAACTGCTTTCACATGCCTCATGTTTGACTATGAGTAAGTCATTCTGATTCACGACTTCAATTTCTTAGTAATATAATTGACCAGCACTTGCGTTTATGGTCTTTACTGAATTTATAGTCTTATACATAATAGCATTGTTGGATTTATTTACACTTTGCCTTCAGACTTAGTGTGTAGACGTTAAAAGGTTCAATGAATAGCATTTACACTCTGATTAGGCACCTCTGGCAATAATACAGCCACGTTAACTGAACGTTGTACATCCATTCATACGATGAGGTTGTTTTTAACGCGTTTTCTTCATCCCATTCGATTGCTTTTGTTAAAAGTCGATTACCAACTGTATGATTATTCATCAAATAGCCTTCATATTCAAATCTCTAGGTTTTTCTTGTTATAACACTGTAATAAAGATTCGGTACTTATTTCAATTTCGCCTGAGTTCTTCCGTAAATAATTTGGTAGACAAATTTAACTTCGTTGTTTTTATTTAAAGTATAATCGTGTTCGCGTTTAATTTTACAGCGAACTCCTTTGTTCGAGCACGAATTACGTTACGTTTTTCAGCGAAGCTCGTTCAGATCGGAATCCGCGAAATGAGACTAGACGGCAGAACAGAGTCCGTGCTGCAATCTATTTTAATTATTTCTGTGTAGAAATAACTAGTCGCTGTCAGCTGGCGCAGGTTTCCGTATGGACCATGAGATGTTATCACCTGACAACAAAAATATATTATTAGATGCACTTTGATAAATTGCTTTGTATGCTTCCGCTACTAGTTAGATCATGCACTTTGTTTTTGCCGAATACTGCGAGTACCTTCAAGCTCGCCACTAATTATATTATTGGTATTATTACTAACCTTTAAGCGTTCTACTAAATGTTCCGTTTTGAGAATCTTTGAATCCTTTAGAACATTTTTGAAACCCTTATATACATTAACTAGTAGCTCTAGAATATTGTAAATAATTAGTGAGTCGAGTTTTCAAGTTTAGTCTATTCGATTTGCAGGTCACGGCAAAACACACAAGGATGCGGCGAGCGTGCGCGCGACGCATCCCATCCCGGCGGCGTGCGGCCTCTACTACTTCGAGGTCCGCATCGTCTCCAAAGGGCGAGACGGCTATATGGGCATCGGGTTATCGGCACATGGGGTCAACATGAACAGACTACCTGGTAAGTAGACTAGAAGGAGCAATCTGAAATTTTATCGGCGTTAGTGCGCGCGATACATCCCATCATCCGTAAAGGGTGATATCGCTAAGCATCGGTCTGTCAGCACATGGTGTCAACATGAATAGACTTCCTGGTGAGTGAACCTGTAGACCTGTTGTAGAAAGAAACCCTGTAAAACGAATTTGATAGACACCACACTGGTGTCATTACTTCAAAGTTTGTATCGTCTCTAGGGAGAGGTCGCTACGTGTACATACACCAGTCCGGTGTATGTACACGTAGCGAATCGTGAGAACATTCCTACCGAATCGTGGTAACTCTGTTGGACTCGACACATCAGGTATTGATGATCTTGGTCTTTATGCTGTTACAATGAACTTCCTTTCCATCCAAAAGTGCGAGGTTCTATCAGCAAACATTACTGTTATCATAACTAACTATACATGATTGCTTGTTATCAGACCTATCCCGCCCATTATGACTGCATTCGACAGATATAATGTTATCGCGAATCACCCGAGATGTATATGCATGAAGTGCGTTGCGTAACTTAAATGCACATAGATTCAATTTGATCTAAATGAGCCATCATTTGATCTAAATTAGCCCTAATCCTGTTTTTATCATCATCAACATTTTCGGGTAGAAAAGCAAACATATATACATACATACTATTACGCCTGTTTCCCATGGGGGTAGGCAGAGACTATGGATCTCCACTTTCTACGATCCTGACATATATCTCTAGCTTCGTCTACACTCATTACTCTCCTCATACATGCTCTACGGTTTCGGGTACTTCTTCCAGCTCCTTTATTAAGTACGTCTGCAATCTGATCACAGTACGTTCGACGAGGTCGACCCTGAACATTATTCCCATTCACACTGGCTTTATATATTTTCTTTGTTGTTCTTCTTTCATTCATCCTTTCAATGTGGCCAAACCATCTTAATATTTCTTTCTCAATCTTGGTCACAACATCATCTTGCAATCCACATCGCTCCCGCAAACACAAATTTCAATTAACTTAAGTACTAGGCTAGAGTTATCAACTCCAGTTCTGATCGTGGCTTTAGTTTGTGTCATTCCCCAGAGACTAGCTTCGTGATTTTCGTGTACACGCTATGCTGGGCGAAAATCAAATCGAGGCCAGGAAGAATAAAAGAGTATTCCACGTTATCCTTGCATTGTTCCAGGCTGGGACAAACACTCGTACGGCTATCACGGCGATGACGGGCACTCGTTCTGCTCGTCGGGCACCGGGCAGCCCTACGGACCCACCTTCACCACCGGTGACGTCATCGGCTGCGGAGTGAATCTTGTCGACAACACTTGCTTCTACACGAAAAATGGACATCATTTGGGCATCGCATTCAGAGGACTACCGGTGAGAATAAATTGCTTGATTTTATAAGAACGAAGGCAGTACGTCACCGGACAGCTGTACGCGTCAGCCTTCAAAACGGGTGACGTCATTCGTTGCAAAGTGAACCATATGTATAAAACGTGCCACTAAGTGGTTATCTTCAGAGGACTACCGGTAAGGATAGTTTACACTTGTGAAGGTAGTACTAAACCGGGTAGTAAAGATAAATATAGTGCGGCTTGTGCGAAGGAAGTGTCACTCGCGAAGCTTTTTGAATACCTATCCATAGATACACCACGCGTATGGGTTCGATAAAAAAAAATGAATTTCAGTTCTAATTATGGGGAACCCCCAAAATTTATTGTTTTTTTTTCTATTTTTGTGTGAAAATCTTAATACTACTTACCAAGTTCAACTATATAGTTCTTATAGTTTCGAAAAAAGTGGCTGTGACATACTGACGGACTGACAAACATTTGATTTTGCCATTTGGCTACGGAACCCTAAAAACAATAACATCTTACATGGCCGTGAAACGGCACGTTAAGCCAGGCACGTGATGTGCTAAATAAACAAAATAATTATTGACGAGTATTGTTTTCATTGCCTAAGACACATAACGTCCGATTATTAAGGGCTGTTATAATATTTTTTTTTTCCGTTTATCAAACTGGTTTAATTATATCGGGTCATGTTAATGCAATTTCATGACTTAGATATTTCTGATCGGAATCAATTTATTGTATGCATTATGTTCGTCATTAAAATCAAATTAGTTCAGTACCAATCGTTTGCTGGTATTAATGGATTTTTAATGAATTGCATTATTTATTTTGGCTTGTGACAAATCGTTTATAGCGTTTTTAATAGATACTACTGCTTTTATTATTATTAAGAAATTAAAAAACGAAATATAATGAAAAGAAGTAATATTCCTCTCATCATTATTTGGTGGTTTTATAATCATGGTTTTATTAAATTTGTACTCAAACAAATTATAAGAGACAAGTTGTAATATTAAGGTTAGGGAAAAGTTTGTTTGATTAAATGCTTTGATTTAAATAAATGATTTGTTTTGTAGTATAGTATTATTTCTTGAAAAGAAATGATACTATGTCACCAACTGTGTCATACAGTTAGATGTCTTGTGAGATATGAAATATTAAAACGCTAAATATTGGACAAGTGTTGGACAACATCTTGTAACTCATTGGTCATCAATAATCCAGTTAGTATAATTTCAAAATACCCTCATTTTTGTAATTAATATATGTTTACATTCTTAACAACACCGCATAGTCGCTACATAAAGCTATTTAAATGTAATAAGGCTATTTTAAATGTTATAAACTTAACTGAAATAAAATTCATTTATTTCAGGGATCAAATATATATATCGCAATTGGTAGAAATGTCCCAAAATACTAAATTAAATTTTTGTAGCTACTTTCTGTTGTCTGTACTAAAATCCTAACTGTTGTATGATAAGTGTACTTTTTATGTTCCACAGCCAAACCTATACCCGACAGTCGGCCTCCAGACCCCCGGAGAAGTAGTAGACGCGAATTTCGGCCAACAACCGTTTGTGTTCGACATCGAAGACATGCTCAGGGAGTTGCGCGCCCGGACACGACTCGCCATCGACGAGTTCCCCTTGCCTGACGAACAGGGCCAGTGGCAGCAGGTTTTACACAGGTACTGCACTCTTTTCCTCATGTTCTAGTTGCTGTTCGATATCGGAGACATAATGCGGGAGCTGCGCTTTCGGACACGTCTCGCTATTGCCAAAGAATATATACACTACGCGAAAAGAAATTAAACTTAAGCATGTGTGCACGTAAAATCGCTTGCGGCTATGTGTGGGTGACTTGATGTGCGCGGGGGCAGCGAGAGGCGCGCGGGGCGTGGAACGGGCCGTCGCCGACTGCCTTGCTCGAGGGCTGTGTGTTGTGTTTGCTTTTCTCGTGCTGCTCGCACCGCAGGCACATAGTGAGTAGTGATTGGTATCAACCCTACTGCTTACATGTCCCGGCTCAAGGCCGTCGGTGCTCGCACTCTCACGTACAGGGAGTGTCACCACTGTGCCATTGCTGAGTTCCCCTTGTCTGGTGAGTTGGGCCAGTGGCAGCTAGATTTACATATTATTTCCTCATATGCTAGTTGCTTTCGTGTAACAACCGTTTGTCTCCGACATCAAAGATATGTTGCGATAAGTAGTCGTGTTTTGTGAAAACGTATGATAGTACAAACAGAGCGGATGATACTCCAAACAACCTTCTGTATTGCGTATAACTATCCTTCGTCGAACTGGTTGACGGGAAAAGATCCCTCTTGGGATAAGTCCACCTTTTGTATGAATTGTGAACGTACAATTGTATTGTAATGTCGTTAATGTTTCGTGCAACAAAGATTTCAAACAAACAAAGAAAGTGCAGGCAGTGAAAACAGCGAATAGCTGAATTTAAAAATGTACTACACGAATAATTCAAATTCAGAAACGTTTATTTAATACAGACATTCTTTGAACTTTGACTTTTCAAAAATTGTTGACGTCAATAATGTTCTTAAAGCTAAGTTTAATGCCGCTTCCAAAGCGGAGTGCAGAAGAAGCGGCAACAAACTGCACAGCGCATTTTCTTCAAAAGACACAATTTTTGAAAACCTTAGGAACTAGGTATGTAGACTGAGTATAGCCCTGATCGCGCCTCCGTTCAGCCTGTAGAATGGTGATTTCAAAAGATGTTAAGAGAGTTGACAGATCGGCTAGAGAAACATTTCTATAAGACATTACTGGCTCTCGCAAGCATCCCTGGCGATCATTCCCTTTCACTTGCAATTAATCGTGTTTCCAGTCGCATTATAATAAATAATAATAAATATATACGGACAAATCACACAGATTGAGCTAGCCCCAAAGTAAGTTCGAGACTTGTGTTATGGGATACTAACTCAACGATACTATATTTTATAACAAATACATATATAGATATACATCCAAGACCCAGGCCAATCTGAAAAAGATCATTTTCCATCTTGACCTGGCCGGGGATCGAACCCGGTCACTCCGTGTCGCAGGCTGGCGTGTTGACCGCTGCGCCACGGAGCTAGTCAATTTCTAAGTTGATCTCATCTTGATGAAGTATAATTTTCATAATTCTGTCAATGTGTTTGTTTCCAGAATGGTATCGACGTATCTAGTGCACCACGGGTACTGTAGCACGGCGCAGGCGTTCTCGCGCGCCACCTCACAGCCCATCACAGAAGACGTGGCTAGTATCAAAAATAGACAAAGTAAGTGCAGAGAGGGCATTTGGTTAACCTATGTTTCGACACAGAGCATCTTAGACGCCTAATAAATTAAGAAATAAAATATGGTGAAAAAATTTCATACGGGCGAGACTTGAACCAGCCACTTAGGTCTATGTACGACCTACGCTCTGCTATCTAAGCTACCGCATGATTCATGATTAAGGAAATTGATATGGTGGAGAATTTCAGCGCCGAGATTGAATCATGCGGTAGCTCAGATAGCAGAGTGTAGGTCGTACATGGACCTAAGCTATAGGCCGACGTGGCTCAACCTCATCCGGAGGAAGACTCAGGGCGAATGTGAACCGAGACGTGTACACACGAAGTCTCGCTTTCGCGATTCGCATTGAGTGATTGGGGAATGAGTCGTACGTGAATAACCCGTAATTCGCATATAAAGAATGTAATTATGTCACGTTAGATTCAATCAAAAAATTCTATCCCGTTTCAGAAGTATCAAAACTAGTGCTGTCGGGTCGTATCGGCGAGGCGATCGAGCTGACGCGGCGGTTGTACCCCGGGCTGCTGGAGAGGGACCACGACCTGCTGTTCCTGCTCAAGTGCCGGCAGTTCGTGGAGATGGTCAACGGCTCCGACTCAGAGGTACTTGTTCCCTTGGTGGACAAATCTCAAGAATCAACACCTGTTTTACGAGCTTTTATTTAGTTTCACCCACCAGCACCAAACAACAGACAAATATCAATTTGTCTGTTGTTTGGTGCAATAATGCAACCAAACACCTTTGTTATTTTACCTAATTCGCACACCGCGAGCCTTTGTAATTGATAGACAGTGCACAACTAAACGTCGGCCGGTCCGGGTGCATTCTAACAATCAACATAACATTTTAACATTTCTTTAACAACCGAACATTTACATAATTAACATTCTGACTTGTGAAAACTACTTGTGAACTTTTTAACTACTATTTTACGCACCTTTGTGGAACTTTAAATAAAAACATTTTTTAACTAACATTTCGGCATTTCCCTTCCACTGCAACCTTGCACCCCGAACATCTGTAATCAAATCTTGCAAGTTAAATTTGTGCCGTGTGGTATCCGGCAGAGTAGAATAGGACCACTCCAAGTCTTCCCGTGGATGTCGTAGAAGGCGACTTAGGAAATACAAGCTAAACAAAGCTTATAAACATCTAAGACACCTCTCCAACCCGTCTGGCCAGCGTGGAGAGTGTAGGCCAAGTCCTCTGGCTGCTCTGGCCAAGTATGGCCCTAGTAGTACAGAGAGGGTCGTGCTCCTGTAGTGGAGACTAAAAAGGACCTGATGATGATGAAGTTAAATTTGATCCACTTATTGAGTTGTTGTCCGGTTACTGATTGAGTTGAAATTTTGCATGCATGTGTAAATCGGATGGTAATACAATATTATGGAATCGTTGCACTGTTCTGATCATCATCATCATTTCGAGTAGGTGTCACGGTCAATCGACCATGCACACCCTGGTGTCAGAGTTCTTCGGAACCGGCTCTCGGCCTCTGACGTGGTTCCTTTAACGACTACCAGATGGCAGCCGGGACCACCGGCTTAACGTCTTTCCGAAGCACGGAATCATGTTTATTATCAAAAAATCAGACTGTTCTGATGATGGAGTCTGAAGGTGGCCACAGGAACTCTTAAAGTAAACAAGGTACACCAATCTTGTTTGGGCTCAATTTTATTTGTCTTGGAAAGTTTTTTACAGTGCGGATTCGTTTATGATAAAAGCTTGTCACAAAAATGTAATGTTTGCAAAAAAAATTATTTGGCTATATTGAGTCTTGAAGTAATCATTTTCATCATCATCATTCAAGCCGTATGCCACTGCTGGACAAAGGCCTCTCCATTTTTCGTTCCATGGGGGGGGGGATATTGTCATACTCACCACGCTTAGCAGCTGAGTCGGCGAGCGCAGTTTCTTTGGCTTCTTGTGCTTCTGACGCTGCCGTCCATCGGATACATTTTTAAGTTAGGGAAGCGTAGGAATTTATTGTTTTGTCATCTATCACGGGACGGTACAGCAGTGATTGGCAATAAATGTTTTACAAACAATAGGTTTATAATAAATAAATAAATATATACGGACAAATCACACAGATTGAGCTAGCCCCAAGGTAAGTTCGAGATTTGTGTTATGGGATACTAACTCAACGATACTATATTTTATAACAAATACATATATAGATAAATAGATGAAAAAGATCATTTTCCATCTTGACCCGGCCGGGTATCGAACCCGGGCACTCCGTGTCGCAGGCTGGCGTGTTCACCACTGCGCCACGGAGCTGTCGGTCAGGTTTAGATTACTAGTACTACTAACAAAGATTTACAGAAAGTGTGAATACAGAATAATAATGATTGATAAATATTGATCAGGCTTGCGCGCGCACGGCGTGTTCGTGCGCGGGCGGAGACTGCACGGCGCCGGCCTGCTCCGTCATCTCGCACACCAGCCGCGCGCTCGTCTCCAACGGTCAGTATGTCATCAACATATACAGGAAGCTTACTCGCAGAGTAAACTCTATTTCTTTCGCTCCAATGTAAAAACCGTTCTGCTATATGGGTGCGAAACATGGAAGGTGACCAAAGTCATCACGCAGCAGATCCAAGTCTGCATCAACCGCTGCCATCGTCAGGTATTGGGTATCTTTTGGCCTGAAAAGATATCCAATGGACGTCTGTGGCGGCTTTACGGCGAGACACCGATCGATCACGAGATAGCACGTCGTAAATGACAATGAAATGGACATGGATTGGCCACACGCTTAGGATGGAGCCTTCTCACATTTCGAGACAGGCATTGGAATGGACTCCTCAAGGAAAGAGAAAGCGTGCTCGACCAAAGCAGACCTGGCGGCGATCGGTTGCGGCGGAGGTGAAGACAATCGGGCTGTCTTGGCCCCAAGTGAAGCGCGTTGCTCAAGACAGAAAGAGATAGAGAAACACTGTAGCAGCCTTCTGCCCCACCCAGGGGACATAGAAATATAAGAAGTAAGAATTACAGCCGCACTGATTCCACTGCTGGACAAAGGCCTCTCCCAGGGATTCTTCGTTCCATGGGAGGATATTGCCATGCTCACCACGCTTGACAGGTGGGTTGCCGAGCGCAGTTTCTTGGCTTTATGCTTCCGACACTGCTGCCCATCGCAAACATTTTGGAGAACGATTGGAATTTGTTGGATTTGGGAAGATTGATCAGTTTTATTTGACTCGGACTGTACAATCCATATCGTCCTTACCTAAATAAACGCCCATTACAAATTTGTGAGTATTTTTTCAATCTAAATTTGAATTTAGAATTCCGAAATCTTATCACGATCAGCTTTTGAAATTCGACTTTATGACGTGTATGTAAGGTTGGTTTTGCATTGATGTAAGTTTAAAACAACAATCTACTCATAAATAATGTAATCGGATGATTTTACACGACAAGCAATCTTTTCATACACCATTTTTTTTGCGTTTTTCCATCGTTACAAATTCCGTAGAAGTAAAAAGAAATCTTTCTACAAAATCACTAATACATAAGAAAGTCTGCTTTTGTAAAGCTATCACTACAGAATAAACGAGCTACATAACAACTGTCATTGGCTATTATTATTTACCTGCAAATAGAGCTATAATATTTTAGTTAGAAGCATGAATGGGTCGGCTCTTCCGGGGAAGGACCACACTCACAGAAAATTGACGTTTGAGTAGAAGCGTTACCGATTCTATGCTTCGTTCAATGTGCCAGAGGCACATTCTTCTCCCCATTTCGTCCCTCCATGTACTTCCCCCAACTCCTTGAAAGGCAACGCTCCTGTCACACCCTGATGTTGCAGTTGGCCATGGGCAGCGCTGATCGCTTACTATCAGGTGACTCGCTCGCTCGTTTGCGGACTGCACGGACTATACCATAAAAAAATGTGTGGAGAGGCTGAAATGTCCTGTTGTGTTTGCAGGCGTGGCGACCCCGCGACGTGACACAGACGTGGACATGTCGCCCGTGCCGCCGGTCGCCGCCAACGGCGCGCACCCAGGTACGGCATTGTCAGCCTTATTACCACCGCATACAGTCCACATTGGAACTATTGCTACGCCGTGAGTTACGGCGTTTGAATAGGCGTTCATTGAAGTGGATATTATTAACTTTTCGAATACAAACACGACTGACTACTCTGCCAATGTATGTATGTATATATGTATTCAACGCATTCTTAGGCAGTCGTGAAAAAAGTACTAGTGACCGAAAATGAAGTAAATTAACTTATTATTTTGATAGTTAGCGTTGAAGTAGATCTGACAGCACAGAATCGGACTTTGCTATGCGTCTATCCTTTTCTGTGACTCGTGACTGTCATTTAATAGAGCAAGAAAGAGAAGAATCGCATCTTCGCTGTCCTTTTCGCTCTAGTAAATGACGGTTCTGAGTGATAAAAAAGGATAGACGGAAAACGTGATTCCGTGCCGTCAGATCTAGCTCAACCCTAAATGTCACTATCAAAGTAATATGTCAATCTATTTTATTTATTTATTCTTAAAAGTTACAATATGTAGAGTTAATACTAAAAGTATTTTTAATTTACTTCACTTTCGGTAATATTTTACCGTATTATCCACAAATTGTGTCATTGCAATCCAATTATTTCATGTTAAAATGATAAGCCACTTTTCTTATCGACTATGTCTTGGATCGAACTGTAGATGTCCTAAATGACTGGTCACGTGACAACGTTTTTAAAAATTTGCAATGAAAGTAACTCCATTTATCTATGTCCAGCAGTGGGATATAACAATGAGTTGCTTGACAAAAATGTTTAAGTAAGCAACAAAATACGTATCTATTTATTGATATAAGAAGTGATAAAAAAAAGGTTACAAATACTTCTGAATATTCCCTTAAAATTCTATAAGATGAATAAATTTAGACTGCTAAAAAGAAAATGTCGGGTTCGATTCCCGATATGAAAACTTTATACGAATGAAATGCAATAAATTTTTATTTTACGCTTTATCTGGCCCCATTATAAATTATATTTTACGTATACGGCAATTGGCTATCTCATAAAAATTTATGATTATTATATAAGTTTTAATTAATTGTAATAATGTACACTTATGATAATTTATGTAATATTTTTACGTTCCATTTCGTATGATTTGCACTCCATATCATTCATACTAATATTATTTGTTCCGTTAGATACATTATTCCAGACTTTTATTATTATTTGCTGGCGCTTTTAGTTTGCATGTTTATTTAGATATTTATTTTAATATATAATCTATGATTTACTGAAACTCGTTAAGGACAAGTTCAGCAAATCGAACAACTGTCTTCAATAAGCAGTAGCAGATATACGAAAAAGAAATTGCATTGTTTCTTGAAGAAAGTTATTCGATGGAGGTTTACTGAAATGCCTACGATAGTCTTATTTAACTAAACGGCTCTTCAGTGTGTTCGTAAAATTTCCAAAGTCTTGTAGAATTCCGGACGTGCGGATTTGTTGACCAACTAGTGCATTGGAAGCGCGATAGAATAGACGCGTTAGTTCATACAATGCGCGCGCTCTCCACCTACTGCGGCAATGCACATTTCATAGTGTATGGAATCGTCCGCATATACATATATTAAAATAGACTCAAGCATACAAGAAAAGACGACAAGTGCTGCAAAAAAAGCTATATCATACATTGACATAATCGTAAACCATGATTAGCGACAGAGATTTATTTAGCACTTTAGTAGCATTGAAATCTATAGTCTAATAACTTTAAACTTAAGATAATCTTGAGTACTGTCAAAATGTTCAAAACAAGATTCAGTGCTTCTTTCTACTTTTCGGGAAGCCTTCATGGTATATGCTCGAGTTGTCCTTAAACAGTTTCAGTTGATCATGACATACCTTTTATATCGTAACTATAATCTCGGGACGTTTTGATACCATCCCATCCCTTACAGGTTGACTATTGACAGTCAAAACTAGTACTAACATGTGACTAAATACAAAAGTAGATCCATAGGCTGAAAACTCGAAGACCATGAACGAGGTTTCTATATCAGCTACTATTAGGTAGTAATGTTGTACAAAGAATTGTGATATTGGGGTAGATAGGGGAACGTAGCAACTATCTTTAAAATTCCGCTAAGAAGTAAGAATGCTTTCACATTGTACATCAATAAGAATGGTGCTTTAGGTTGTCATCGATCAAGTATTTTGTGGAGGCGTATACGCGTGTTGCGTTTTTGCTAAATGCCAGATACCGATTGGGATCGAAAAAATCAATATAAATTACGTCGAGCCCCTACTACAGCCCCTTTTACCAATAATTAAACCGACCAAAGATGAGAAGATCTACCATGGAGTTTTACTGGTTTTTTTAACCCCACAATGCTCCCATAGGTGAGTAGTGGGAATCAGGCACTATAAAGGGCATTTAAAAGTTTTGGTATCCAGCGATTTGGGTACTAATAAGATTGTTTTTTTGACATTATCTGGAGATCCTTTTTTCATCGTCATTTGGAGATAGCTGTTACGTTCCCAGCAGCAAGCTAGCACTAACAGGGCAGTGGTGGTGCCAGTCGCTCGGCCTGGCCGCAGATGCATGCGTAGCTCGGAGCTTGTTATCCCGTCCACCGCATTAGTGCACACATCGGCACATAGTCGCATATTATGTTTGTTTTAGCAGACGCCTGCGCCAGGTTCACGCCAAAGCCTGATGTTTGTTATACGAGTATAGTTATACGATAAAGCGTTCAGATGATATGCGCGAGTTTTACGCGTTCTTCGAAAACATATGTTTTTTTCAACAAGTTACGCGTTCGTCTTGTAGATACTATGTTTTACGCAATTCACGGAGGCGAGTGTTACAATTTTTTTTAAATTCCGAAAATTAATCGTCGACGAAATTCGACTTTATGGCATGCAAGTGAGGTTGGTTTTCAATTCAATTGATGTTGTAGGTTTATATAATTGTGGACAGTCTGCTGTGTCATTTCTGTATGTGATTGTGTATCTAGAATGGAGCGATCAGTTGCGAACGAAGAACATGAAGTATTTTGATTGACTTTTGAATTTGTCGTTTATGTAGACGAATCGAGTGACAGCGATATCAATGTGATCCTTTATTTATTTATGTTAACCATACCCGCTCCCAATCACCCACATTGACACACATATACAGATACGTATTTACCACAAGTAAATGCCGCTAGCCTCGTGAATTGAAAGAACTGTCAATGAATAAATCTAACTTTATTCAAGATATAGGGTATAAAGTTTCTAAACAGCTTTTAAAATTAGGCCTTATATATTTACAACAGGCACATTACATATATAGTTGTAAAAACTTATTAGATTTTGTAAGTTTTTAAAAATGCATAGGATTGCACGCTTTCGCGTGTAATAAATATAATAAGCTCGCGTATGTCGTTTGAACGTGTTCGGCGATCGACACACCGGTATATCTAAAGTCGCTTTTTAGAAAGAGTTTTACTTTTTTTATTTAAGGCTGGTTCTCACTAGGAAGGGATGATCCGTAGTCGGATTTTTAGACGGATGTCAAATTTCGTTTAAGAAACACATAGCAAGTCCATATTGAGTCAGAAAACGCGCCTAGTACCTTAAATGTTGCGCGGATGATATAAATAAGGATGCCGTACCTTTACGTTTCTATCGACTTCGTTCTTTGTGAATGTTAAATTTTAGAACAACGTCCGGTTTCTTCATTAGCATAAAGATTAAACCCGTTCTGTTACGGTGTAAATGAATGCTGTCGTAAATTAGGACTTTCAGTTACGTCAGGACTTAACCAGTCTTATTATAAAACGAGGACTAACTTTAGTACCAGCCGGCCTATTTGGTAACTCGGTGTACGTTTTGATAGTTACTTCAAAATACATTGCGGCTTTCGTATGATTGACTTTTTATTTAAGATATATAAAACGTAATGTATTCTGAAGTGATTATCAAAACGTTGTACACTGAGTTAGGAAATAGACCGGCTGGTTTAAACCATTATCCGTCCAAATTGAAAATGACAGTCGACCAGAAAAACGTACAGTGTGATTGTGGTCATGGAGATCAGACCATGTCACACCTTCTGTCATGTCCATTGTGCTCCACTACCTGCACAAAGTACGACCTCAACTCTGCCTCGGCGAGTGGAGTGGCTGTCGCAAGCTACTGGAGGGACAAAATTTAATATATTTTTAGATGTTTTGAGCCACCGACACGATAAGAAGAAGACAATGACAGTGGACCAAACTTCAAAATGATGTGTCGATTTATTTTGGTCCGGTAATAGTTTAAACCAGGTACCTACTAAAGTTAGTTCTCGTTTATTAATAAGAAAGAATGAGGCTAATGACAAGGCGACCAGTGGTAGCTAAATACTGGTCAAAAGAAATGTAATCAAATGTGACCATTTCGACTCGAAAAGAAGATGTTACTTCAAGGTGTTGATAGATTAACCCAGTCGTGGCGCAAACTTCTTTTTCATACTAAATGCGGTAACCGACGGGGCGTAGCCGGGTTAAGGAAATAGTGAGGACCCGCCGTTGTGGTGTAGTTTCCGTGCTTGGTGCACGCGGGCGTGGCGCGGGCGCGGGCTGATGTGGGTGCGGTTGTAGGTTCGGAGATGGTCGTGAAGGGCATGCCCGGCGTCACGGCCAGTGTGGCCGCGCTGCTGGCAGACTATCCAGGTGGGTACTCCAGATATACATGGCCATCACCTCTCACTACAGCACCAGTCCGTCGCGCGTGGATGCGGAAATTTGGATGTTCTTTATCTATCCTTGCCTTTACTTTCCGCAATCTTTTCCTTATCACCAGTTTCAAATAATGTGGTTTATATACTAAATGCAAAGTTCCTTGGGTGAGCGAGCTCCGTTCGAAGGAGTTCCTCGGGGATGAAATCTACTTATATGGATTTAGGCCCCCTACATACCGAATTTCATTGAAATCGTTGGAACCGTTTCCATGATTCGAGATTACTTTTTAGTTGTGGGTGTTTACGGACTCTTTAACTGATTCTTAGTTCTATATATATCATTAACTTCCATATAGAAAGTCCTTTCCAAGTTCATTTAAACGAATGTGTCACTGGTTGTATCATCTTAATGTCGGGAACATTTTTTATAGACTAAATGTTCTCCTCCGCCTCTCCAATATGGATATTTAATTTAATCCTAGAAGCCATACTTTGGTTAATAATTGGTCACTCCAATCTTGATAAGTCAAGCCATTATCGTACTATTGTACGCATAGACATTATGTTACGTTGCTATGTACATAAAAATGTCAATCAATTTGCGCATCCATAGTTTTATCCAAATTGTTCTTCCTTCTCTATTTCATGATAAGCCGACTTCACCTATTATTTTCTAACAAAGCACAAATCTTTCTCGTTTTAAAAATTCGTGTGCAAGTCCTTTGATGGATTCCTTACAATCTCTCCTAAACCAACTATCATTACCAATCAAGTCATCAGGCGGAGATCACTCGTTAATTCCTATTTTATTTAATTTTATACATTAGAACTTAACTACTTTCAAGTTCATTTGCAGCCTATGTGAGTTTAAACCGCACGATAATGATATCCGATTGCTTTCAATAAAAAGGATATCTTAAATTATCAAAATTGAAATTACCGTGTGCCCTCCGTCTTATGTCATAATTAATAGATCACGCCACGACGTATGTAAGCCACTTTTCTTCATCAGCGCTTGCTAGGTAAGTTCCAATCAGTATTATTATTTCCGCTCCAACGTTTTTTAACTCGACATGAATCTTATTTTTAGTTGGCAAGCTGAATTGGTAAATAGATTAACACAATACGTTAATGAAAAATAAAAGAAGGGACTCAATCAACTGCTTTACAGGCAAGCCTTTCTTTCAGTCAAAATGTGCTACAAATGTTTTGTATTGGGCGGGATAGGAAAATAAACCAGCCTCTTTCACCTGTCCAAAACGAAATACTGACTATTGTCCAGTGACACGCTATTTGTCAGTACAAATGTAGATAAATATAGACACAAGTTTTTGTCATCCCACTGATATAGTAAATTAATGCCACTGGGAGTGTAAGTCAGCAACTGAGAAATGATCAATGTAAAGGAAAAACTGTCGTTTGAGTACTTCTCATAGTTCATATTTCTAGCACAGCTTGGCTGAAAGGTAAGCCTTACAGTTGTATTCTGCTCTATGTGTGAAAAAACGCACTATGTATGGAGCATGATTCGGTAGCACCCAATGACGTACAACTATTAACAATTGTAAAGTGCGTGACTTTTTGTGTTAAATGATAGTTTTGACAGTTTTAAACGGTAGTTTGGTGTTTGCTTTATATCTTAAATTTAAACTAGCTTAATTCTTCTGAATATTTTCTTGATAAATTGGATATTCTCTGGTATTTTAGTTAAATGAATACAGCACATTCAATTTCAAAAACTGTGAAAGCTGCTCACGAAAAGGAACGCTTGACATAGGAGATCGTCTACGTATAAATTTGTTTGCATGGTCGATGATAGGAGTTGCATGGGGCTATGGGATGGTTCGGAATCGGCCGCATGCAGTGAAGTCTCGCTTGTTAAATATTGCCCTAATATTGTATCTATATATCTAAGTATATATGGGGCTCTAACCATGCATGGGTGGCCCTAAAAGCGACCATGTTCGCACACCGAACTCCTTATACACAACTGTGAAACTTCCATCACGTGTTTGATAAAGTTTTGATATTTTCTGCAAGGATTCTTGTTACTAATCTGTGTAGATATGGCGAAGGAATTTGAATGCACCGACAAATTCGAGAACTATATACTCGTACAGAATTAAGATATATGTACCTACTTGTTACTATCGACCCCGAACTTTAAAGACTAACAAACTTATTTTGAGTAAAAGAATGTGACTGGAAAGAAATTCAAATATTAGTTTATTTTACTTTTGTAAAGGATTAATACAAAAATCCTTCAAAAAGACGTTTTTTGTCACATTCAGATTTGTTCGTCATTAGTAGCGAGCTAATGGCTCGAGCCATTAGCTCTAGCCTAGCAATAAATGCATCATATAAAACGTTCCAAATATACATTCAGACGCGGACGGCGGGTGCGGCGCTCGCGCGTCTGTAGAGCGCATGCTCGCCTTCGGTCGGGAGCTATATGCGATGTCACAGAAGCTGCAGCAAGACTTGTACCACAAATCTATGTTGGAGGTGAGTTTTCTTCATTATGTAGGTTAAAAAGTCGAGTTAATAAAACCTTAAGGGCCCGTACTACCTCATACTGCTTTGCATTATTGTCTGTAATATCAATAATAATGAAATACTCAAGTTGAAATAAAAATGCAACAAAGTTCAGGACTAACTCTGGTAACTATCTGACTCAAAAACACCATTACGTTAAATTTTCTCGATAGAAAAAAATTGCAAAGTTGCCTCCAAATCACGTCTAATTTATTCGGTGTACAGCATTATTCACCAAATACATTAAAATTAACCTTGAAACTTTTGATTATAATTGCATTACAGATAAGGCAGCCATCATGTATTTTTCTTATCCGAATAACCCTTGAATATTCTTAAAAAACGAAAATATCCAAAGTAGCCAACGCGTTTAGGCCATCCGCGTTTGTACCGCCACGCCGCCTGGCCTATGGCGGGCCGTTAAGTGGGTAATTCGAATTATATCTATTGTTTCCTCATGTACGGTGGTGCAGGCAAGGTGTTAGGCCCAACACAATACATGAAGAGATGATGGTGATGGTGGCTGATGATGTTGCGGAGATACAAGACCAAGTTACATTGTAAACTGGTTTATTGCGCCTTGATAATATGTTACATCTTGACGGTTGGGTGTGACGGGTCCTTTCTCGTTGGCTGTCTGACTGTATCTCGAAAATTATAAGAGTTTTGAAGCTAATTATAGTAACAATACCGTTGACACACGTCCTACGTTAGCATGAAATTTAGTATGATCGTTAGCTTCGTTGTGAGTTTATGTATGATCGTTTAACGCCTCATATAATGTTTTTTTAAAGTATTTGATTAAATTATAAATCATTGTTTACAGGACGCGTTTAGTTTGTTAGCATACAGTAATCCCTGGGACAGCCCTGTGGGCTGGCAGCTGGAGCCCGTCAGACGGGAAGCCGTCTGTGAAGCTCTCAACTCTGCCATTCTCGGTGAGTCAATGGGTAAACAGTCGAAATGAGACTATAGAATTCTTGTTTCGTCTTCTAGAACTGTGCCATTGCTAATATTAAGTTCCATAGCTTACTGGTTAAAATCTTCTAGAATCTTTTGAATTTTAGTGTAATTCTACCAGATAAGACTTATCGCAGTGGCATCGTTCGTAGCAGGGATGTTGCGGTGCCGTTTTTTTCACACGGGCGGATGTGAATGCGGACTTTTGAAGACTTTCATCCGCGGATACAAATGTTTAAAATCTTATATAAATATAATATATAAATGAGTATAATTATTAATTGCAGGAAGCAAATGATGCTCCAAGACAAACGCGTCTGGATCTTGTCTTGTCACCATAATTTTTGTTCCAATTGGTTATTATCACGTGCGAACTGCACGCGTCATTCGCCGATTTATTTCTTGTATTACATTTGCATCCGATGAACATCCGCTTTTGATTATTGCGGATGCGGATGTCCAAATCTATGCGGAAACTCTGCATTTGCGAATGCGGATGCGAATATTCGCAACATCCCTGGTTCGGAGACGTGTTTACATTTATTTTACATACATAGTATCCCGTCTTTTTCCCTTACGGGTTAGACAGAGCTTAGGTCTATAAGACCTTATGGTCACATTTATCAAGTTGAAGGGCGTGTAGATGGAAAATGGAATCAAATAGTGATGGGTCGATAGCCGCGTCGTCTATCGATGTGATTTCCGCATATTCTCCATAAATCCGGTGGAGGCTATTTAGCCTCCACCGGATTTTACGGTCTGAGCGGGAAGAGAAGCAGCTGGCACATTCAAGTTTTTTTTATCTCCCAGACTAGCATGGTAGACGTGTTTAAATCCTACCTTCAACGGGACCGATTTAAAATCGGAAGCACGTCTAACCTTTGGCTTAATTTGTACTTACCCTATCATGCCTTTCACCCACACGGTGTATTCCGAAGGACTGCACGAGTTTCTGTGTAGTGCCTGTCCTCTAGCTTAGATAGTAGACGTGTTAACATGGCAGTCCCCCGCAGAGTCGGCGGGCATGCAGTGGGTGTCGCCGGTGGAGGCGTGCGTGTCTCACTCGCGCGAACTGCTCCGGCGCATGTCGCGCGCGGGACTCGGCGCCTGCGCATTCGCGGACCTGCCCGCGCTGCTGCGGCGCTGACACGCCCGCCCCGGCCGCAGGACCCGTGTCCGCCCCCACACGGCTACGCATATTCGAGGTTGTGTCCGTTTACCCAAGTGCTACAGCGACCCAATGTAAGGGTCAAACACGTTCAGATTCCTGAGGTGTCACTTTTGGATGTCTAAATATTAAGAATCTCCAAGCAATACATAGTCCTTATCGGTTGAAAGATGGTTTTATTTAAACGATTTAGAATTCGATTTGGAAATGTTCTTAAGAAAATATAGAAAAAAAGAGATGCCTGTTTATTTCGACAACTTACTCCTTTTTAAATGCAAGAGGAAGCGAGCTCTAATATTCAAATGAGCACTGTTAATCTTGTTCACGAGAGAAGAAACATGAAATAATTTTACATATACCGTCATTAAGATGTCTACTGGAATCTGAAACTACAGCTGATACGGGAACATCCTTACACCCAGATCGGTCGGAACGACTTCACTGCCAAACGCACCAGAATGCCTACGCTAGTGGCTACGCGGCGATGGGATCCAACGACTATAACCGAAACAGTTCGCGAGTGCAAAGTTGTGAATTGACGAAAGAACGTGTATTATAACCAAAATAATGCTTAAGCTGTGCTTTATATTATATCGCACCTGTACGCGGAATATTTAAAGGACGCAATGTTTCCCTGCCTTTGCGGCCGTGGGACGTACCGAGCGGTTGTAGCCGGCCGCGGGACGTACCGAGCGGTTGTAGCCGGCCGCGGGACGTACCGAGCGGTTGTAGCCGGCCGTGGGACGTACCGAGCGGTTGTAGCCGGCCGCGGGACGTACCGAGCGGTTGTAGCCGGCCGCGGGACGTACCGAGCGGTTGTAGCCGGCCGCGGGACGTACCGAGCGGTTGTAGCCGGCCGCGGGACGTACCGAGCGGTTGTAGCCGGCCGCGGGACGTACCGAGCGGTTGTAGCCGGCCGCGGGACGTACCGAGCGGTTGTAGCCGGCCGCGGGACGTACCGAGCGGTTGTAGCCGGCCGCGGGACGACGCACATGCCTTACGAGCTGACACGGACTCCGAGTGTCAAATACAACGGTCTAATGTTTTATAAAAATGTGATGTCCATTATTTCCAATCAATCAATTTTTTTATATAAGTTTATAAGTACGTCCGTGCTATGTGCTGTTTTGTGTAGTCTGAAATTCATAAACTTAGCTCTATTGATATTAACTTTAGAGTTTAAAAATCAGTCGTGAACAACTTTTCGAACTCTCTTAGAGTAATAAACATTTTCAGCCCGGCTTTGGTTGACTGACCTATTTAAACACCATTAATTTTTTACATCATATTCTATTTTTTCTATGATAAGAGCAGTCAGGTGTAAGTGTTGGAATTCCGTAGCGAAAATTCGATGTTTCGGTCTTCCAAGATGTCGAATTTCCACTACGCAAGCACTCGTGGTCCTGAGGTCGTAGAAATTATCACTGTTATCACTCTCACACAATTAAAGTCGACCGATGCAAGTGACAATAATGGAAACGTTTAAAATGTTATGTGATGTAGTAGTGTAATTTCCAACTTATGCGTTCTGCTATTTAAACTGGAACTGCTGTTTAGTTGCTTATAAAAGAGCTGCTTTAATGAATTTGGAGTACATAGAGCAGCACGCAGTAGAGACGTCGCTGCGACCGTTAGTAGGTGTGAACAGTGACAACGACCAGACGTTGCTAGTTGGTGCCGTCTCACTGACGTTGTGTATATTGTCTGCGTATATTATTATAGATATATCGGTATAGAAATATAAATATTGTAACGGGATTATCGGGGCACTGTCGTCGTTCATCAATCTGATTATATTTTGACGCAGCTTTATTCCAAAACGCGAATTTTATTAGTCTAACCCCCGAATACTCAAAACCATCAGAGTATCTTAACTAAAATCGATCTCAAACCTCATTCTGTCATTGTCTAGACAATTACCTAACAAGACAAAGACAGCACGAGAATTTAGTTGTGATTAGTTAAGATTTTTTTGAGAATTCGGGGGTTACTTAACTGCTCGCCCAAATCAGTTGATTGTCTATGTATAGTGGATTTTGTTGGTGAGTAACAGTTTTAAGCATATTTTGGAATAGAGCATACTGATTGCGGAATATAATAAATCACCAACCGACTGACTAAAAACAAATCTTGATGAACAAACACTCAAACAACTCACGTATCTTAGTCGGTATCTCTCACAAGTTTAAGCTTATACAGAAGGCCATCTTCGAGTGTCTACCATCTATAAATACGTAAGGGAAACAATTTGTTTTATTATTTACTTACGTTGCGTTACTTTTAATGATACCTTGTTGATTTTAGCGCGTGACCCGTACTACGGGTAGATTGTTTGATTTTCTATTTTCAAAAACACGGGTTACCTCCGTTGAAAATAAGCTTTGACCGACTAAGTTTTACTTCGTAAACGTAGTAGTATATTAATCTGATGAATATTTCCGCACTCGACATGTTAGAACAACAGTTTTATAGCCATGCAGCCTTAGTGCCATGCACGTGCGAGACGGACAGTGCCGCCGACATAATATAGAGCTATATGATATGTGATTCGGAGTTTGCGCGTAGAGATAATAAGAGATAAAGTGTTACCGCTGCTTTTAGACTGTTACCTGCGTCCCGAGTATGCTTGTGTTTGTGAGGTAAGAGCAGGGGTAACACCCGACCCGGTCCACGGCTAGACCGCGCACAGGCCGATTTGTACACGAAAATTTATACATGTTATTTAAGACCTTGGCAACAATATAGAGATGAATATACATTTATACATACATATCATCACGACTTGGTCCCTTATGGGGTACACAGAGCCTAAGGTCATAAGACCCAAAGGCCATGATATGCATTTTGGTGGGTTTTAGGTGGAAAATGGAATCAAAAGAGATTAGGCACATCGCCTTTTGACACGATGCCATACATTTTTGCCCATTCTCTCGTTGGGAAATAATTTCGTACGCCATATATTTTATTGTGTTTTTGGACAAACGCACATAATACCTAATGATTCTTTTAATACTTACTGGCGGCAAGTAAATACATGCTTTCTGATACCATCACGCCGCCGTAACTTGTGTCACATCTGTTGGGCGTCTTGTGACTTTTTATAATCAACTAAAATTGTAGTTAAATTTATTTTTTGATTAACAACGGTCCATTTAATGAAGATATTTTTCTTATGTGTATAGAAATGAAGTGAAACTAAAATCAACTCGACATATGGTCGTGTGTAAGTCGGTCTGTGCGTCATCGCGAGCGTGCATGTTTGTTCGCCAAATGCCACGCCTGCGAGCGCTCGGCGGCGAACTCGCGCGGGTGAGTCGCTATCGAGTCGCGTTCGAGATCTGCGCGAGTTCGCCGCTCGTGGTAAGCCCTCTGTAAAGATGATTCTACAATATTGTTCTTATATTGTATTGTTTTCTTTTTTAATAATATATTGTGTTTAAACTGCTATGTGGATTTGATTTATAGATTTAAGACCTCCAACAATAACATTAACATCGTAGCCGTGTGGTTTCCGGCAGAGTAGAATAGGACCACACCAAGTCTTCCCATGGATGTCGTAAGAGGCGACTTAGGAAATACAAGCTAAACAAAGCTCATAAACATCAATGAGACCTCTCCAACCCGTCTGGCCAGCGAAGAGAGTGTAGGGCAAATCATCTGTCTGCTCTGGCCAGTATGGCTCCGGTAGTACAGAGAGGGTCATGCTCCTGCAGTGGAGACAAAAAGACCTGATGATGATCCCTGCCACCTGGACAACAAGTCAACTGCCGTGCGTTTTAATAGAAACTTCCTACTACGTACGACCGAACTGTGG
Source organism: Elegia similella (assembly GCA_947532085.1). Classification (NCBI taxonomy): domain Eukaryota; kingdom Metazoa; phylum Arthropoda; class Insecta; order Lepidoptera; family Pyralidae; genus Elegia; species Elegia similella. Next base: position 931,504 of record OX383942.1, read on the forward strand.
CATGAACTTGCTGCGCCGGCGGTATTCCCGCCGATACGAGATTGGATACTTCAAAAAACAAGTCTTATGTTTTCTTGAAAGGCCGGCAACGCTTTTTTAACACCCCGGGTGTTGCAGTTGTCCATGGGCAGCGATGATCACTTACTATCAGGTGACCTTTGCCCCTTTGCCGCTTGATCGTTTGCCGTCTTGTCATTTTTTTTCTAACCGGCAGTCTACTTAATTCGGTGTATACTCGTAGGAGTATGCTAATAGTGTGCCATTTTTACAAGTGATATTGATCTAATAGTCGAAAAGCATAAACTATAATCATCATCATCAAGAGATTCCGGGTTTGATTCCCGCCCGACCCGACTCGACATTTAAATTTAAAGGTATAATTTGATTTGTGTACGGTGTACCTCAAGTGAGAAGATTATAAACCATAACCAAGAGATCCCGGGTTCGATTCCCGCCCGACCCGACTCGTACATTTAAATTTTAAGGTATAATTGACAACATACTACACACCGGTAGTGATGTTTTTTATTTACAACAATAGAAGCTAAGCAGTATCACAAAAAAAAAACAGTCCATGTAAACTTCCAAATTGCGGGGAAAATATTCCCCAACTTGGTAACTCATAAGACTTGGCTGTCAACGTCGTCATTATTTGACAGATTGACAATGACATTGACATTGTCATGTGGTTAAGCATGGGAATTTTGCTTTATAAACCTACATTTGTTCAAAAATTCATAAAAAATTGAATTTTGGATAATGAAAATTGAAAAATTCTGGAATTATTTACATTTCAGCTACTTTCGATTGCGTAAATAAAAATCATCACTTCCGGTGTATAGTATGTTGTCAATTTGATTTGTGTACGGTCTACCTCAAGTGAGAAGAGTAAACCATAACCAAGAGATCCCGGCTTCGATTCCCGCTCGACCAGAGTCGATTTGAAGATACAATCAAGTGAGAGGAGCATAAACCATTGATAACCAAGAGGTCCCGGGTTCAATTCCCGCCCGACCCTAGCAGTACAGCTGAATTTGAAGGTACAATTTGATTTGTGTACGGGTGTACGGTCTATCTCAACTCAAGTGAAGTTTGTTTAACTGACATCACTAGATATGTAGTAGTAGTCAATTAGCTACGTAAAATGTCTTTACAGCTCCAGAATATGACACCACTGTCAGCTTCTAGTAGATAAGAATTAAAAGAGAACACCTTCTAGATATATTGGAATCTCAGAATCAGAATCCCTAATGGAATCATGGATCTATGAATGGAATACAGAATTGTAAGAAAAATAAGCTCGATTGCAAAATATACATCGCAACTCTCGTGCCAGTCATAAGATTATACTTGATAAAATATATGAGCAAATTACTCACACATTGAGAGATGCGGCTGCTCGTTCTAAACATAATCAAAAATGTTATAAACCGGCCAATAGAGTTTTGTGTGGATGGAACCACCATGTGAGGGAAGCTCATCAGGAGGCCAAACTTAGGTTCAACATTTGGGTACTTAATAACCACCGGCCAGGTATGGGAATTATCTATGAACAGATGTGCACTTCTCGTAAAATATTTAAGAGTAATGGTGCCAAAATAATCAAGACCAAATCAAAATGGATAAAATTGTGAAATTAAGAACAGAAATTTTTTTTAGCAAGTTTTGGAAAGCTACAGGAAAAATGAATGTGGCTTCTGGTCTTCCTGATAGCGTTAGTGGTATTTATAATCCGGTGGGGATTGCAAATGTGTTTAGGGAGCATTTTTCTGTACGATCTCTTGGACCTTCTGGTGGGAAACCTTATCTTGTGTACTGTCCAGGAAACGAGCCACTGTATATATTTACGGCTGCCTTAGTAAAGTCAACTATGGAGCGAATGAGCGGCGGCAAATCCCCAGGTCATGACGGGTTAAGTATAGAGCATCTGAGGTATGCGGGGGTTCACTTGCCGAGGGTTCTGTCTATGTTCTTTACTATGTGTATAAGTCACTCGTACTTACCATCGGATTTGATGAAAACTATTGTCGTACCCATAGTGAAGAACAGGACTGGTGATATCTCTGACTAGGCCAACTACCGCCCTATCTCACTTGCTACGGTGGTAGCCAAGGTGTTGGACGGTCTGCTTGATTCTCACATTGAGAAGTTCTTGAACATACATGACGCACAATTTGATTTTAGGCCAGGTTTATCCACAGAAAGTGCAATTTTAAGTCTCAAGCATACCGTCCAATATTACACTGATCGCAAGACGCCGCGGTATACTCTTGTTTTTTAGACTTCTCTAAGGCCTTCGATCTCGTGAGCTATAATGTGCTTTGGGGAAAGATGAAGCACAGGGGCGTGCCGGCTGAGATTATCAATCTGTTTCGGTTTTGGTATGCTAACCAAACAAACCACGTCAAATGGTTGGACAGTCTCTGAGTCTTATAGACTTCAATGTGGTGTGAGGCAGGGTGGGCTATCTTCGCCAAAAATTTTCAATTTATATATAAATGAGCTCATGGTCGGGCTCAGCAGCATGCGTACTGGATGCAGGATTGATGGTGTTAGTTTAAATAACATCAGTTACGCAGATGATATGGTGTTGCTGGCCACGACTGCGGGTGCTATAAGTGAAATGTTGAGAGTCTGCGAGGCCTATGCTGCTTCACATGGTCTTGTATATAATGAGAAAAAGACTGAATACATGTGTAAGGGTTGTAAGTCCTTACATTGATGATAAATGATATTGATAAGGGTTGTTTCGGGGTGATGATATAAACAACCGAATTGAGTGAATTGATATATTGCACTAAATTAAATCTATTAAATGAACATAAGTCGGCGAAACTGCCGCATACGCTAATTGTAATTTTGATTGCTACATACAATGGTTTAGGGTTCCATGAAAATGTACGGTGTTCCGTACATCCTGCCCACTCAAGAGAGAGAGACGGGCAGACATATACAATACATATATGAACCTAAAGATGGAAATTATTATTAACAAAGTATAATGATTCAAGTAATTTAAATGATATAAAATGATTTTACATGATAAAATAGATCATAAATGATTTAAATAAGTAAAATTGTTTAATTGTATTATTATAAAACGAATGTTTAAATTCCGATGTTTACGCACTATTCACTAGGAACTTTAAATTGGACTGACTGGCGACTAAACATGGGGGACGTACTTTTATCAACACTAAGAATCGATTGTCTTAATTCACTGGGAACTTCACACATTTCATGCACTTCACTAACGATATCGCTCGTAGGCTCCTCCTCCTGTGGCGGCCTCGCCTGAGGCTGCGGGGCTGCTGCTGCGCGCGCGCGTCGAGACTTTCGACATTTTAGGAAAATAATGATAGCACCAATGGCTAGAAGAGTGCTGATAGTGATATAGGAGATAACATAGTGGTGTACATCATGTACACTGAAATGGTCCCGAGATTGTTCCTTTATGCCGTCGATTTGATTTTTAAGCTGATGATAAACCTGATCATGATTTGGAAGTTGCTCGGTAAAATTGGGGGATATGGATGTGTTGACAATAGAGTTCAGAATCGATACCTTGGGTGCATTGTACTCGAACTGCTTACTCATATTACTAATGAAATTATTGTGACTATAGATTGTGAGGTCACTGCTCTTGAGAACGCATCCCTGACCTAGAGTAATAAGGCCATTTCCGCGTAGCTGCTCCATTTCCAATCCCGAATTGCAAAAAATGCGAACCTTGCATTCCTGGCAACACGAGTATAACCAGACGTTACGTCGATGCAACTTGATCCACCTGTCGGCGCTCGCTACCTGATAAGACTTGCAATGTGAACCAATTGTTTCTATGTTTATTATATTGCTATCGCATAACAGCTGATTTTCTTTCAAGTTGTATAGCGGTTTATTTAGAGAGCATAACGTTTTAGGTGGGAGATAGATACAAGATTGTAAGTCTGCGTCTGAATGTAGTACAAATAAGTCTTTCTTGAGGTTGAATGATATGTAAGCTGCCGTAGAGATGATATGTTGGGCGTTATCTGTTGATGTATGACGGATGCTGATAATTTTGTCCAACTGGAATACTTCACTGCTTATAAGAGGGATGGTTGCTTCTATGATAAGATATTTTTCGGTAAATCGCGCAAACACTTTGATGATCTTGTAAAAGTCCATGAGATTTGATTTTTCCACAGGAAGCGTGACATCACCCTTCAGCTGGGATGATATGATATTTAACTGTTGCTGGAGATCTTCCGGAGGTAGCAGAAGCGTGTCAATGTGGCCGTGACTGATATCCGTGACCGTTTGAATTAATGTTTGTTGTATACGCCGCATGTTTGATATGATAATTTGTGTTGATAACGATGATGATAATATGTAGAGTCCTTGTTGATTTTCTTGGCGAGCTTGATTTGTTTCTGATGATAAATTGCGAATATGCTGCTTCATTAATTTAAATTGTTGATTCTGTCGTTGATAATGTCTTCATTGTCTCGAAGAATTTTGTACTCTGTTTCCACAACGCTAGTTTGATTTCTAATTAAGTCTTGTAGATGATTTTGATTCTGGCTAATCTTCTCGATGTCTTGCGTATACTGCTCTGCGAACCTTTCATCTAACACTCCAAATAACGTGTTCGCTATCATTCCCACTCCGTTTATCAAACCGCGCTTCCTTCTTGACCGAAATTGATTCTTAAGAAGAGTGTTATAATGTGCAATTTCCTTAAACTCGTGCTCTAATTGTAACGCAATGCCCTTGTATTGAATACCTGTACCATAACATGATTCACTTGCCCTTTTTACGAAATATTCTAATTTCGCTACTCCCTGCCAGTATGAAGACATGTTATAAAATATTATAAGCTTCCAATCATCTCTTATGTATTGAATTTCTGATATTTTGTCAAAGTAGAGGCTTTGATTATCCTTGAAGTGATCGATATGATATGAGAAATGGTTTTCTTGTTGCAAAGTGGGTGATAAAATAGTCATAAAGAAGCATAAAGCTATGCAGAAGAGGTTCTTAAAGGTTACTTTCTTCTTAGTTCTCCGTGTCCTTGGGGCATGTTGATCAGCGGATTCAGCGGTAACCTCGGGTGGCGTGTTTTCTTGTAGTGATGGTTGATTGTTTTGTTCCGGAATTTCGTTTACTGGTAATAAAACTAACTTAGTGATCGGACGTTTTAGAATTTTGCTGCTTGTTTTTATAGATACTACTCGAACGTGCCCATCGCTCCCCGGATGCAGCTCTAGTACTCTACCCAGAGCCCACTTGCCGGGAGGTAGGTTGTCTTCTTTGGTGAGTACGATGTCGTTAATTTTGAGATTGGGTGTCGGGGTAATCCATTTAGATCTTGTTGGTAACTGTTGGAGATATTCACTTGACCAGCGCTTCCAGAATTCTTTGTTCATCGCTTGAATGAGCTGCCACCGCGTTGTCAATGTGAACGAATAAGGCTCAGTTTGTGGACGCGATATTAAGGGTCCCCCTATAAGAAAGTGCCCTGATGTCAGCACTTCGTCATCAGGGTTTTCAGTGAGAGGGCACAGGGGTCTCGAATTCAGACAAGCCTCTATCTGATGCAATAAAGTGGTGAATTCTTCATAAGTGAGCTTCTGTTCACCTACCACACGCTTGAAGTGGTACTTAAAGCTTTTTACAGCTGCTTCCCATAGTCCCCCGGCGGAAGCCCAGGTAGCTACATTGAAACGCCAGTCAATGTCTAGTTCACTGATGTTCTTGAAGAAGTCCTCATTGATGGTTTGAATAATCTCACGATATTCCTGTTTTAGAAGTCGATTAGCCCCGATAAAGTTTGTCCCATTGTCGCTGTACATGCATTTAGGAGTTCCACGACGAGCGCAGAACCGGCGGAAGGCGGCGAGAAATGCGGCTGAGGTAAGATCTGATACCAATTCCAGGTGAACCGCCTTCGTGGATAGACAGACAAACACTGCAACATATCCTTTAGTTGATCTCACACCCCGACCTTTGTTTGTTTTGACCTCAAAAAATCCTGTGAAGTCAGTCGCGGTGAAAGTGAACGGGCGAGAGGGGTTGACCCGAGCCTTCGGTAAGTGAGCCATGATCTGATGTCGATTGTCGTGACTAAATCTCCTACACCTGACACAATTTCTCAATTGTCGCTTGACAGTACGGATGCCACTGATAACCCAGTACCTGTCCCTTATATGACTAAGAGTTAGTCGAGGCCCGCCATGGAGTGTAGCGAGGTGAGCTTGATGTATAAGTAAGTCCGTAAAACGACTATGATTTGATAGAATGATAGGGAACTTCGCTGAATACTGAATGTTTGCGTTTTTCAGTCGGCCACCTACTCTCAAAATACCAGCCTCATCTATGAAGGGACAAAGATTTGCCAACTTCTTGTTTTTGTTCAGATTTTCTCCTTTTGTTAAATTAAAATCGTACGTTTGCACGTCCTTGATGATCAGCTGATATGCCCTATTTATTTCAAAAGAGGTCAATGATTTACCGTATGATTGCTGTTTGTTTCTAATACGAGAAATGAAACGCGATATCCAGGCTATTGTCCTAACAACCCGGATGAGTGAACTACTATTCAGCAGTAATTCATATACAAATGATATATTATTTTTCTGTGGTTGTAAGGCTGCGTTTACACTTGCGTTTTTAAGTTCTAAATTTAGCTTTTCGATTTCAAGTTTTGGGAGGTGTTTGGTGGTAAATTTCAGAAGCCATTCTGGTCCTTCCCACCACAACGAATGATCAACCAACTGTAATGTCGTCTTTCCTCTCGTTGCACAATCTGCTGCATTTTCTTCAGATCGCACGTGGTGCCAGCATGCTGGAGGAATGATATCAATGATCTTCTGTACCCTATTGCTCACAAATTGTTTCCATCTTGCGATATCCCCGTGCAACCAACCTAGTACTATCATAGAGTCGGTCCACGCGTGTATCTCTACCTCTACTTCCTTGCTTTCTAAAGATTCCATGACCTTCTTCATGAGCTGTGATAGTAGAAGCGCGCCACATAGTTCGAGGCGTGCCAGAGAAACAGTCTTGCCGAGAGGTGATAGTTTTGTTTTGGCCGTCAGCAAGCTTGATGTGTACTCGCCTTTATCGCATGTCACGATGTAGATTGCGCAAGCATATACCTTTTCCGACGCATCGCAAAAACCGTGCAATTGATATTTATTTTTAGTGTTACCGATATAACGACGAAACGATAATTTATGTAAATGATGTATGTCTGTTTGTATGTTCTCCCATTTCTCTTTAACCTCAGATGATAACTCTTCGTCCCATGTTACTTCCGCAGCCCAGACTTGCTGAAATAAGAGCTTAGCCCGTACCGTGATTGGGGAAATCCAACCTAAGGGATCGAAGATTTTTGATATATATGATAGTAAAATACGTTTTGATAGATGATTGTTATCATGATAATCGATGTTGTACTTATAAGAAAATGTATCTGATAAAGGAGTCCATTTTATGCCTAATGTTTTTCTTGATTCCGGGCACTTGAATTCATGTGGGTAGTTCAATTTGTTGTAAGGTAAATCTTTGATAAGAGCGGGGTCATTGCTCGAAAATTTTCTTAGATTCATTCCCGCTCCTTGTAAAATGCTAATGAGTTGATTGATTAATTCCTTGCATTTTGTAAATGTTTCTTCGCCACATAATACGTCATCAGTGTAACAGGAGGTTTCAAGGACCTTTGCGGCCATGGGATATTTATCACGATCGTCCCTGGCGAGTTGCCGTAAAGTTCGCATAGCCAAATAAGGCGCTGCTTTTGTACCAAACGTGACAGTCGTGAGTAAATATTCCCGGAGGGGTTCTTGTGGTGAGTCCCGCCAAATTATACTCTGAAGATGTTGGTCGTCCTCTCTGACCTTGATCTGATTAAACATACGTTGAATATCTCCAGTTACAACATATTTGTGTTGTCTCCACCTCAAAATTAATGCTGGAAGGTCCTTTTGCAAGTTGGGGCCGCTCTCCATAAGGTCGTTCATGCTATGGCCCGAAGTCGTCTTAGCTGATGCATTAAAGACAACTCTGAGCTTCGTAGTTGTTGATTCTGCTTTGTAAACACCATGGTGAGGTAGAAACACCATGGACCTCGTCATAGTAGCAGGACGCATGTAATTCTGATCTTTATATTCTTGCATAAATTGCTTGTATTGATTGGAAAATTCAATGTTGGAGGACATTTTTCTCTCTAGCTGCCTAAATTGAGCTACGGCTTTCGTTTTCGAATTTCCCAACTCTTTTTCATAACCCTGTTTCATAGGTATGGCCACTTCATACCGTCCATCCCCTAGGCGTTTTGTAGTTGTTTGATATAAATGTTCACAGTACTCTTCTCCTGATGTCATTGAAGCTGAATCTGATTTGATATCTTCCAATTCCCAGTATTTCGTTAAATCTGGAATTTCCTTGATGAGCACATGACAATGATATGTTTTTACGGTTCCTGATAAAATCCAGCCAACTCTGGTTTGTTGAGCCATAGGTGCGTGCTGCGGTCCCTTTATTAAGCCCTGCATGATGACTTCCGAATAAACTGTGGTGTCTAGGAGAAGGTCGATCGGTCTCGAAATATTGTATTCCGGGTCGGCTAAATTGATATTTTGCAGATGATCCCAATGTTTTTTATGAAACGATTCATTGGGTAGGTTACCAATCACTCTAGATACTACCAACGCTTCGGTATTAAATTGATAATCGTCGTAAATTGATAGGCATTCAACATTTACGATTCCCTGACTAAATCGGGGGCCCTTCCCCGTCCCTGATATCGCTGTATGAAATTTTCTACGCTGCAGCCCTAGCATCTGAACGGCATTTTCTGATATGAGAGAGACCTGTGCACACTGATCTAGTAGAGCCCTAAATGTGATGTAAGATCCGTCCGCAGATTTAAGCTTTAATAGGATAGTAGTTAGCAGGCTTTCTTCGTCGTCGGCAGCAACATAATTTACGTTGTATTGTTTTTTGTTAGACGTGGACGAAGAAGACATAGGTTGAGAGGATGATGACGGCGATTGTTGAGCGTGGGTTGACCACCTGGAAAACGGCGGTGGGGTTGACGACCTCGATGTAGAAGGCATTGACTTACTACATGCGTCATGAAGCAAAGAATTATGCTCACCATTGCATTCCTTGCACCTTTTGGTTGAGTAACAAGGTTTTCCATAATGCTTATATAAACAGTTTGGGCAAATACTAAGTTTCGAAATTGTTGATAATTTCTTATCCAGACATATTATTAAAATCGCTGCAAAAGTATAAATCATGACCTAGATTGCACAATGGACATTGGCGCGTGTAAGTCGCTAAGGCTTGATTTTGATGCGTTTTGTTAGGCATGTGACGATAATTATAGACTTTATTGCTATGAAATTTAGGTTGATATTGATAAGATGGCTTTGATATTACTTGATTGCTAGGTTTAAATGATGACGAATTAAACGATGATGACTTATCTCTTTTATTGATAGGTTCTAACGCTGTGAATTTATTCTCCAGAAAATGAATAAATTCTTCGAATGTTGGTAACTCTCTCGGTGCTTTCCGAGCTTCTTTATAATCGACGTATGTTTCGTTATCCAGCTTACGAGATAACAGATGCACGATCAATGGATCCCACGTATGAGTGTCCACCCCCAGGTTGTGTATGGCGTGGATACACTCGATGCTAGTGTCGTGAAGCTTCTTTAGTTCGAAAACGGTAGGTTTGTTGATGGTGGGTTGATTAAGAAATATTTCGATCTGTTTTGTAAAAAGGACTTGAGTGTTGTTATATCGCCGCTTTAGAATATCCCAGGCCGTATCGTAATTATCAGCCGAGATATGAAGGTGTTGTATTAGACGTTCGGGCTCGCCACGAAGCTTACCCTTGAGATGCTGCATCTTCTGCGCCTTCGTGATAGTATTGTTGTTGTGGATGGCCTCACTGAATAAATCATAGAAAGTTGGCCACAACGTATAATCGCCAAAGAAAACCGGTATTTGTAATTTAGGGGTTGATTCAACCGTATGGGCTGTAGCGCTGAGAAGCTGATTTAAATCGCGTTTGATTGATTTGTATGACGCTTCAATTTTGAAGAATTCATCTTCGTAAAATACGTCCGCGCCCTCAAGAATGCTGTCAATCTCTAAATGTAGTTTATCGATAGTTTTCCAACGCATCTGAATATTATTGATTTCGTCCTGTATCTCCCACCGTTCCGATAATTGAGACAGATTTATGCTCCCTAGCAGTCGTTTAAATGCTCTAAAGTTTGCTCTCTGATTTGCTAGATGCTCGTCGAGTTTACCATTGGTTTGAACCGTCTGGTCCGTTCGATCAGTCGACGGACCCTCAGCATGTTGTAGAAACTTATGCGAATAAATTGATTGATAAATTGCTTGATAAACCTGCTTAGTTTGATCGTAAATGTTTTCTTTAAAATACTGATGTTCCCTATCCAGGTCAGTCGCGTTATCTAATATTTCGGTATGATTCTGATCAAACTCTTGCCAGAGATTCTGAATGGTTTTAAGACGATTTTGCAAGTATTGTAAGGTTTTCCGGGACTCGGAATCCTTACCGAAGTTGATTTTAATTCTATGGAGGCTTTGGAAGATTTCAGCTTGTCTAGCCAAAGAAGAATCCATGATAATAATGATTCAGGTTAAAAATGCTAAGAAAGGAACAATCTTACTTGAGTCTCGACGCTGTGACAGTTGCGTAAGAGCGCAACGCAACGATGATGTGGCTACCGTTGATCCGTAATGATGATGATATCCCACTTACAGCTTTCTTAACTGTAAGGATTCCACACACGACACACTAGCCGCTTGATACTTAAAGTTCAAACCGATATTGATATAAAAACTGATAATTGTTCTCACTGTCAAAAATGACCGAACTCTACACAAATGATATGATCACTGATACTGTTCATAAATGATAACTCCGACCGTCGCCGGGTCCTTTTTCCACCACGCACGGAGGGTGAAAAAAGCAATCGAAGGACCAAAACAATGTAAGGGTTGTAAGTCCTTACATTGATGATAAATGATATTGATAAGGGTTGTTTCGGGGTGATGATATAAACAACCGAATTGAGTGAATTGATATATTGCACTAAATTAAATCTATTAAATGAACATAAGTCGGCGAAACTGCCGCATACGCTAATTGTAATTTTGATTGCTACATACAATGGTTTAGGGTTCCATGAAAATGTACGGTGTTCCGTACAACATGATTATTGGGGCCAACGGTAAGTATCCAGAAACTTCTTTCCCGATACTTCTGAATGGAGTAACCCTTAATAGGGTAAATCAATTTAAATATTTGGGACATTTTTTTTCATTCTTACCGATGGCCTAAATGATGATGTTGATATTGAAAGAGAACGCAGGGCGTTGGCTGTGCGTGGGAATATGTTGGCTAGGAGATTTGCTCGCTGTACGGATGAGGTTAAAATTACGCTTTTTAAAGCCTATTGCCAAAGTATGTACACGAGCTTTCTGTGGCTTAAATACACCAAAGCGTCGCTTAACGCCCTGCGCATACAATATAATAATATTTTCAGAGTGCTGTTGAATCTTCCTCGCTACTGTAGCGTGTCCGGTATGTTCGCGGCAAACCGAACAGATGGCTTCTACGCTATCATACGCAAAAACATTGCATCAATAGCGATTAGGGTGCGGGACAGTGACAACAGCATTCTGAAAGTAGTAGCAGATGATCCGCATGCGCCTTTGCTTAGAGGCTTTAGAGGTCTCGGGCGGATGATGAACATGACGGAAGATCATAGTCGTCCAATGTTCGGTCGGCCGCCTGACATCTCTGGCAGGTACATGATTTGTTAATTTCATTCATTTAATTTCATTTATTTAATTTTATTTATTTTAAAAACATACTAACATAGTTGCATAAGTCTTTTGTATTACTAACATATTATGGATTCAGATTAAATACATATTATATAAAATAAAATTAGGTTTCCCATACAAAGTCGCCGATCAGAGCTGGACGAAGTTCTATGGCAGTTCAAATTTCTTTTTCCTTTTTCCTTTTTTACCTTTTTCCTTGTTATTCTGTATTCCATTAGGGATTCTAATTTCCAGTTCCCAGATTTCAATATAGCTAGGAGGTTCAAAATCACGCTGTATATGTGCTGTAATAAATTGGGCGATAAAGCCGCATTTTGCACAATTACTTACATTGTATATTTTTTGATTGTTTTTAAAAATACAAATTACATCGGACGAAGTCGTAGGAAAAAACCAATTTGTATACAACGTGATTTTGAAACTCTAAGCTTTATTGAAATTTCGGAAAGAAAAAGGAAGAAAATGGGAATAAATTTATGAGTAAGTAGGTATAGTACTACCTAATCACACGATGCGAATCAATGCAAATATTGAGACGGCATGACCGTAGAAGTTCTTGGATCTTTCAAAACCTCAGTACGAGATTTATGTACGTATTATTATTATTAATTTTTATCTGGTTCCATGATGGAACAGAACAAGACTGAGCAACAGGTAAGTTCAGATCAAAAATCAGACTAAGACGCAGGTGTGTCCATCTGTCCATAGCATTTTTAACCCTTTAAAACCCCGACAAACATTTTCATAGAAAATGTATGTCGGATTTATCCGACGTTCGCGGTCAAAGGGTTAATTTCTTTTGACCGATTTCAATTAGGTTGTATTTTTTATGGTCTGTTACCAAGGATATGCTTTGACACACCCCATTTTTAATTTTTATCAAAATCAGTTCAGTACTTTGTTTGAAGTCAGTATTTTTATATGAAAGATTATTTTTACGTCGGTGGCCGGAACAAAACGCTCGGTCAGGCACTATCCCTAACGATTCATTGAATAATTATGATAATTGGAAGAAATATCGGATCCCGATGATTTTGCCGACGCCGGCCGGTGATTGAGCCGGGTCCGCGATTATTGGTAATTTATGTCTCGCCGGTTTTGATAAAACCGTCAAGCGCCGCCGGAATTAATCTGGTCTTTTTATTTTACGGCCGATTTCGCGAGCATTCGCATCGTTCGGGTTATTGGAGATAATTTTGTAATATTTGTATCCGGCTCGGACGAATCAGTGTACGACATTTGTCGTTTTATTACGGTACGTGACTGAAGGTTTGTTATAAATTAAAATTAATTATAAATCAAAATGGCGATTGCCTGTTGACCCGGGGGTCGTGGGTTCGATTCCCACCGGAAGCATACTTTGTTTAGTTGTTTTCAGTTTGGTTAGGACATTGCAGGCTTGAATCACCTGATTGTCTGATAATAAAGATGATTCCGTGCTTCGGAAGACACGTTAAGCCGGTGGTCCCGGCTGCCATCTGGTAGTCGTTAAAGGAACCACTTCAGAGGCCGAGAGGCGGTTCCGAAGAACTCTGACACCAGGGTGTGTATGGTCGATTGACCGTGACACCTACTCGAAATGATGATGATAAATGAAAACAGCGGGTTTTCGCTTAAATTGTTCTTCATACAAATACAAGAGGTGTTATTTAAATAAAAAGTGGAAGAGATAGATAGATGCGTCACAAGCCGAATGCTTAGGCCGATCGTGTCTCTCTATCCCTTGCTCCGCGGCACGCGGAACGTGACAGTTTTGCGTACGTGCAACCGGCGTTCATTGATTTATAAAAAGTAAACACGTCAAATAAACGTCGGCTGTTTTCCTTTTTTTAAGAAATCTTGGGTTTTTAAGACCAACTTAACCTTCACTGTCGATATCCATCCAGCCGTTTGGGAGTTTAGGAGACGAGGGTAATAAAGAAATCTACAAACAGGTAAGTACAAGATACGCGCGAAAAACCATAACTGTACTTGGCATTTGGGTACAAAAGTATTTTTATTTTATTCATTGTATGTATATGTATTTTTGTTCATAAATTACGAAGTTTGAGATAACATAAATGAAGTAAAAAGATTCTGACGAAATGACACCTTCCTTTTTATAGCGAGAAATGAACTATGCGTATGGTTTTAATTTCAAATTGATACATCTACTCGTTCTTGAGAAAAGAAGTGAGATTTACGATTATTAGGATTCCTTTTCACCTTTAGGCATGGCATGGAACCCTAAGAAAAAGTTAACTAGAATGCTGCACTCGATACACAACGAACTCCGGGCTTACTTCTGAGCCGAGAGCCTGCTATTTGCATGTTTGCCCAGTTTATAACAATTAGCCGGGTATTTTTCTCTATTATCCGGCTCAGCGCCGGGTAATTGCCGGATATAAATTAATGCCGCGGTTCTTCCAAGTTGTTATAAAATATGCATTTATTTTCCACTACCGTAGTAATGTAATTTTAACCAAGTTAATAAAAAGATGTCATGATGTTCTGAAACACTAATGACTCGATTTTGATGATCAACCTACTTATCGAGCAAATCGTTGTTCTGCTTGAAGTGGCTAAAATACTGAATGTACTTAGTGATACCGTCTCCAACCCGTCTGGCCAGCGTGGAGAGTGTAGGCCAAGTCCTCTGGCTGCTCTGGCCAAGTATGGCTCTAGTAGTACAGAGAGGGTCGTGCTCCTGTAGTGGAAACTAAAAAGGACCTGATGATGATGAACTTAGTGATAAAATCGTGCGGCGCCGCCCTATTACTTGTGATATATATTGGCGACCATGAAACAAACCATTAGATGCCTCATAGGTTCGTTACAAACAATCCGTGAAAATCATAAAATGGATTTTCACGGATTGTTGGTGGTCAATCATTGAAATGTTCTCAAATGCTGATGGGAAACTATTTAATCCTTAGCTTTAGTAAGGAATTGGACTCCTTAAAATGGCTACAGGAAGCTTGGTATATACCTAGGAAACGTTGGAGAGACGATATAAAAAAATTCAAAAAAAGATGGTCAGATATAGCGCGAAATAGAGAAATATGGAAAGCAATTGGGGGAAGACCTTTGACCAGCTGTGAGACTAAATAGGATAGAATAAAAAAGGAGAAGGAAGAGAAATTAAGCAGGCAATGGTCAACGACGTTGGTGAATATGACCAAACTTGAGTCAAATTGGACATCATAGCTACCGAGGTGCGATGTATATGTGAAGAACTTACTAATGTAATAGCAAATATCAAGTCATGTCTATTGAAGTTATTGCGTGGTTGTGACATAGAGGTGCCAAATGTTGCAACTGCGTGGGACACTCCTACGGTAAAAAGTACACAAAGCGTCAAGTTCTTTTAAGTCATTGATTTTTTCAATTTTACATTTATTCAATTTAATTCCTTTCGACGTAAGTATATGCAAAAGATTTTGAGTATTTTTTGTTAATTACTACTCCTTTACGCATAAAACTATATACTGGACGAATTTGGTAAAATACTAACATATAGCTTATTTCCTTTTCACCGCGATTTTAGGTATTTCATAAAATCTTCTGTATATACTGAAGATTTTATTGAATACCTAGCTATTTTGATGTAAGTATAGATAAATATACGTGTCTATATTAATATAAAATTACATTAATGTTAATGTACGTACTCTACGTATTATAAATTCATTCGTCATTGATCTTAGCTCACCCAGCTCTGATTCCTTATATAAAAAAGGTAGCGTGGCAATAGTAGCTAGTCACTCAGCAGAAAGGGTAGAGACGCAGACAGGGAATCAGAACAACAGGAAAGACAAGGAATAGGTGTTGTATTTTAATTTAATTCAATAGTTGCTGATTGATTACACAAACTGTTGTAAAATATAATTAAACATAGTGACACTTGGTAACTCTTCCAATCGTATGATGTAAGGTTAAAGATAAAATACGTTAGGTCTTCCGCTTGTCCGAAGGAGATGCTCCTTGCTCTTCTAGGGGAAGATTCATCCGAGTGCGTTATATCCCAATACCTTCATTCCCTTCCCAAATCCAATATTCCTATCCTTTTCCGGCTTCAAAATGCGTCCGATGGGCAGCATCATCTTCGCTCTCATGAAAATAGATCCCTGGGAAACAGTACCTTTCTCCGGGATGAAATATCTTGTACGTTACACGTTAAGGAAAGTGGCTCCTAAGTACAGTGATATGATTGAAACATATAATCTACTGTGACTTTGCGCTGCATTTAGAAAAAGTACATGTTGTCGATATAAAAAAAACCGATTCCTGCTGGAGAAACATGAAAAATTCTAAACGAATCGGAGAGAGAAATATTGTGCGTGGGCAGTGAGCTCATATAGCGTGTAAACATTCTCTTGAAGTAGCAACTCAGCCCGACAAAATGATCAATTTTTCCTATAGGACCAAAGCTGGGAACTAAAATAGAATTTATGATTTTTCATACAAATGCGTTCGACCGGGCCGGCAACTTGTATGAAAATGTGTTTTTTTTGAGTTGCCAGCATTGGTCCCATATGAAAAGTTGGGCATTGGGACGGTCAGAGTCACCCCTTTGAAGTCATGTCGAGGATAAATTTACATTTCCCTTTTTCCGTCCAACAACATGAAAATCCTTCTTGTATATCTCAATGTTGCATATTTAGCCGATCGGAGCCCGGGGTCCACTAGTTAGACAAATGTAAAGTCATACTCCGGCCTCCCTGGCTCAGTAGTTGACATGTTAACCTGTTTCACAAAAGGCTCTGTATTCATCTTAATTTTTACTAGTATTCGCTAGTTGTGGCGTTACGCAAGAAAGGTTGCCGACAGGCTGGCTGCAAAAACTTAGCCAAACCAACTCCTATTAAAGCATGAATGACTAACATGATTTCTGTCATAATAGTGAACCATGAACTCCGAGGCATCATACCTGAGGATGCAACAGTTTAAATGTTGAGATGAGGAGAAGGAGGTAAGATTGTACCTGCTGACAATGTATTGTGGCATTTAAGCCATCCCGCGCCAGAGTCTGGGTTGCGCAAGCGCAAGCCTTTAGCCTTTCGCCATCTGAGAAAACATACTCCATCGTAGTCCAATCTAGTACTGTGACAGTGCTAAAAGGGAACACACGTATCTTAAGGAATTTGAGGTCGTGACTTAAGTCCGAATTTGCTTTCGTAATGTGTGTGACGCCGGTGTGGGAGCCGCGTCCTTATCCGTACTAATGAGTGATAATCTTGCATTGATATGTTTGCATTGAAAGGAGGACTTACTTAGTGTTTTGTGGTAGGTCTTCGTCTAGTCCGAATTTAGCAAAATACAAAAAATATGTCTCATTTAATTTAATTAATTGAAGCAAATTTGTGCATGGTCGATTGACCGTGTCACCTACTCGAAATGATGATAATTAACTGAAGCAAATTTCAAAAAGCACGACATTCAAATTAAATGTCTAACTCTAGGGACTAGTGTTGGAAAGTGTTTGATAATTGTGTGTTAAACTGCAGTGACACTTTTTTTACGGTTATTAAAGTTGCCAATGTTAGAAATAATTGGCATAATACTTGATCTTGCCCTAGTGGAGAATGCAGTCATGTTAAGGCCGGGCGCTTCGTGAATTTCTGTTTTAGTTTACGTACAGTGGGCTAACGATCAAACGTAACAGTTCAATGTTACGGCTTAAAAATACAGCCACTTTAAGAAGTTCAGTGATGCTTCATGCGTGGTCGCATGTACGTAAAGAAATGAATCCAATTTACAAGACTTTAAAATGATATTTTCTCTATATATGATATGTATATCTTTGCTATGTAGTTATATACGTGCTACATTTGTGTCAACACCTATAGTAAAAATAGAGCAGGGTAAATTGAGGGGTGTACGGGCACCGTCGGGGGTCAACCTGTACTACGGGATACCGTACGCAACCAGCGAGAGATTTCAAGTAAGTATTACATAGTATTCGCATCATTTTGTATAAATAAATACGTAAATTTATATGGACAAATCACAGAGATTAAGCCTCAAAGTAAGTTTGAGACTTTATGTTATGATATATTTTATAACAAACCATCCTGGGTTCGATGTGGCAGCCTGGCATGATGACCACTAGGCCACAGAGCTCGTCAAATTTGTACAAATATGCATTTGAAATGCTTTAGAAATTATTGGTATGAGCTACAGACAAACCTGAACAAAACGAGGACTTACGTTATTACAAGGTTTAAACCATAATCCGACCAAAATAAGGCAATACTTTTCTTCAGCGGGTGCCGCGCGAACGAAAAACGTCGCTACTGCGCAAGCCATTAGGCTGCGCAGAACCATTATGCGATTAGGAAAAAAAGATGCATATTTATATTTTACAAAAAAGAAATGGTAAGGTGGCGACCTCCGAGATGTAAATATTTAGACGTAAAAATTACAAAGTTTTCTAAGAAAAATGTGTTTAGATATCATAACATAGGTATATATATCATTTTTAAATTTCATATGTATCTGTTTCAAATTCCAACAAGGGGGCGATCTTGTTCAAGGATCGACCGAAATCATACAAATACTTTTGATGTATTTAATTAATTCAGCACATAGAACTAGTGATTTGAAAACACGTAAATTTTCACAATTTCGTTCAGTACCGTCTTCAGTCACTGACAATTATACTTAACTTTGCCTATACAACAAGTGTGGTATTAGTTAAAAAGAAAAAGTTTAAGATATATCTCTATATAATCTAAGACTTTAGTTTCATAGGATAATATTGAAACAAGCGTTTATACACAAATCTATAATAGGACAGAAAGCTTACCTAAGTACTTCGTTACGAGATAGGCAGATTGTTGAAATGGTCATCATAGAGTTTCGTCACTTATTTCAGCCCCCAAAGGAACCAAGGAAATGGAAAGGCGTGCTGAACGCAGTGAGCCGCTTCACCTCGTGTGCCCAGGCCGTCACCTTCATCACGCACACCAACGAGGACTGCCTGCACCTCGACGTCTATACCCCGGGCCACGCCAGGCACGGACACAACCTCCCAGTGTTCGTCTTCATTCACGGAGGAGCCTACTACTACGGGAACAAAGCCATCACCGACCCCGAGTTTCTTGTCACCAAAAACATAGTTGCAGTTATCATAAACTACAGGTTGAATGTCTTGGGATTCTTATGTGCTAATGGCACAGCTAATCTGGGTCTCAAAGACCAGACAGCAGCTTTGAAATGGGTAAAGAAAAACATAGCAGCATTTGGAGGCGATCCAGATAATGTGAGCTTGGCGGGGCAAAGCGCTGGAGCCAGTTCAGCAGCGATGCACATGCTATCGGAACACAGCAAGGGACTCTTCCACAAAGCTATTTTAATGAGTGGCACTCCACTAGTTCCGTGGGCGTTCAATGCAGAACCAATGAGACCGGCGTTTGAAGATGCTAATAAAATAGGAGATGCGCAGAATGAAGAAGACCTCTTCAGGATTTTCACGACGAAGCCGTTGTGGCAGATCCTCAGGGCTACGCTAGGAGTTTCCTACAACTCCCGCTACTTCAAATACAGTCCATGTGTGGACAACAACTTGACAGACCCTTTCTTCCGCGATGCTCCTTATGAGATAATAAAATCGGGACATTTCAACAAAGTGCCTGTATTGTTAGGCGTAGCAGAAGTGGAAGGCATGTTGTTCTATGGTATAAACCGAAGGAGCACCCTTGAAGAATGGAATGCAGACTTCAAAGAGCGACTGCCGTCAGTATTTTCGTGGTGTTCTGAGGAAGATAGAGATCGGATCGCACGCAAAATTCGTAGATATTACTTTGGAAAACGAACTGTAGATCAAAATGCACAGGACAGTATAGTAAGATTCTATTCTGATTGGATGGGACACGCTACATTTGATGCATTCGCAGATCTCTTAGTAAAATACACTAAGGAACCTGTTTATAAATATATATTTTCTTACGAGGGTGATCGGAACTTCGCCAAATTGTTTGGGAGTGGCTCTGCAGGTGGGATGGAAGGCGCCACGCACTCTGATGACTTGTTCTACGTGTTCAAGCCGGGAGGGCTGTCGCTGGTGCTGTCGAGGGACGATAAGCTGCTCATCGACAGATACACCACAATGCTGGCGAACTTCATGAAGTTCGGGTAAGTTAAAAACTTTGACAAAAATATTATTTAGTTAAAATATCTTAAATACCATCTAGTATTATAATTTTATGGCAAATGTTTTCTAAGAAATTATTACTCACAAGACATTAAGTGTTTCAGTACCTATAGGTAGAAAAATTGTCGAGAGATGGGTTGGGTCAATTATTTAGATCTCGTTTTCTTATTTTATGCTGATTTAGATTTTCTTGTAAAATCTGAATAAATATTTAATTTCTATAGATTATTCTACCCAAATATAAGTAAATAAGTTTTTTTGAAACTTTAATTTTTGTGACAAAGTTTTATTATTCATTGATTATGAGCAGTTCAAACTATAATATGCTTGCCAAGACAAACTAATGAGCCCAAACATGATGGGTTAATCTTCAGTTTAGAAGTGCTTTCGGCCACCTTACGACTCCATGCCGGCCTATTTGCTAACTCAGTGTACAACGTTTTGATAGTCATTTCAAAGTACATTACGTTTTATATATCTTTACTTAATGCATTAACGGGAATTAGCGCGAACGTACCGTTTTTCTCCGGTTTTCTTCGGTGCAACCTGGTCGAAACGTCTGGAGAAAAACGGTATGTTCGCGCTAATTCCCGTCATTGCATTTAGTAAATATGCAGCGCGAAAGTTTAAAATACGGACAAACAAACAAATTAATAGGGCAACAATAGTAATAATAATTTGGTACGGATAAACAAATTGCTAAACAAAAAGTGACAACTTCTCTTCGCTATTAACCGTATCTTGATAATTACACATTGAATGCTAATAAAATTATCATAAACATTTGCAAATTCTTCCTTTAATGTTTGCTATCGGTGAGGCAACCCGGCTTACTTAGTAGGTATAGTCATGAGTTGTTGTCCGTATGTGCGTTGGGCAACGGTCCACAATTTTACAGCACTCGACATAAATACAAAATGCGTGTTGAGGACATATTTGTCTATGTGCAAACTTGTGGTCTCAAACCTATTTAGGGCTAGTTGGCGCCACTGTTAAGTACCGAAAAATATTGTTACTACAGGCGTGGAAACGAAGTTTCCATTCCAATCATAATTAGGTAATGCACTTGCATTTGTCTTAATACGTGTATATGTTAACGGAAATGTATGAAATCCGTCATTGTATACAATTTCTAGGAAATGTATAAAATTCCTAAAATTGCCCGAAAATGTGTGAAATAAATTATATTAGACACATTTCCTAGTCATTCTATAGATTTCCTAAATACTTAGCTCTCGGAAATGTATTTTCCAAAATAAATCGGTTTGTTTATGCTCTATACAAACTAGTAAAAATAACAAACAGAGTGTACACAGTACATAAGGCCTACCATGGGTACATAGCATCAAATATTAGGTATGGTATTTTATTATGGGGAAATGCAGTGAATGTAAATAAAGCTTTTATAGCTCAAAAAAGTGTGTTTGAGCAATCTGTGATGTAACACCTACTACTAGCCTTGCATTTTACACTTTTATGAATTGTGCTTTGTTAAAAAAACCTGTCTCTATTTAGAAAAAGAGGAGAGGTCAATGGATATAAGTGTCGACATCCCAATAAGCTGATGTTGCCGAATATTCGGACGCAGATTTGTGCAAGAAACTGTTATGCCATGTGCGCTAAAGTAACAGTAGTGACATTATATAAATTTAAAATTAAACTTCATTCATGGCTAATAGAAAAATACTTTTATTCTATAAGTGAGAACTTAAAATAAAATTAAAATTGACATTGTAATAATATTATAATTGTACCTATTCATTTATCTATATCGATGCATTTAATAAAACAGTAAAAATATTTTGTCTGTACATTTAGAATTTTTGACTGAAATGGATAGAGGGACACTTAAAAAGAATAATAGAAAGCTAAAAAATTTTTTTGAATTTCTTGTCTGTCTGTCTGTCTGTCTGTCTGTATGTATGATCACGATTATCTCCGAAAATACTGAACCGATTTACTTCAAACTTTCACCAATTGCTTTGTTTTAACTCAGCAAAACATTTAAAGTTTGTTTCATCAAAATCGGTTCATTAAAAAAAAAGTTATCGTCATTTGAATGAACTCAAGGCATGAGTTTGCCTGCAAACATATAGCAAAATAAAATATAATAAAATAATAAGTAACATAAGAAAATTAAAATCCAAAGTCAATTCATCATCATTATACGACAGCATTATCCAAAGTAATCAATACTAATAAAAACGAAGCTGACTGACTGACATATCAACGCAGGGCCTAAACTATAAGGGATAGAAACTTGATATTTTGCACAGGGGTTCCTTTTATAACGTAGAGGAGCATTAAGAAAGGATTTTTGGAAATTCATCTCGTAAGGGGGTTAAACGGGTTGCAAAGTTAGTATAAAACTTTGTCGTTTTTGAAGTTATTCGAATGAAATTCAGCATGAGGGTTCTTTACTGAAAGGTATGAAACACGAGTAAAATATTTTACTCAAACATCATCCCTTAAGGGGGTAAAATAGGGGTGCAAAGTAAGCATGAAACATTGCCATTTTTTAAGTTAGTCGAATGAATTTCAGCATGAAGGTTCGGATTGTGTGGAAATTTTCTCATTTCTGGACATAGAAGTATAAAAATAAGTATATATGTTTACATTACAATTAAAAAGATATGTGTAGTTAAAATGGACGAAATTTCCCCTTGAAGGGGTAAAATAGGTGGGGTAAAGGTTGTATGGATTTTTCTCCATTACAATAAAAAAAATATCTGTGTAGGTAAAATGGGCAAATCCCCTCCTTAAGGGCTAAAGATCTATGCAAGTGAAATGAATTAAATTTCCCCTTAAGGGAAAAAAGCAGAGGGGGAGGGGTTTGTATGAAATTTTTATCATTTCTACTGTTCCCAAGGACAATTAATGATGAAGAACAACATTAACGCGGGCGGAGCCGCGGGCAACAGCTAGTTATTATATAAATTTACATGACATGTAATTGTACTCAGAACTAAAATATATTTTATAATTTAATCAAGAATATTTGCTTGCTGGAAACAGTTCAATGTGTGATACGACTTGATCTAGTTGTTCTATGCTACCACATTTATGGCAAATAAATAAAACTGTGCTTGTAAAAAAATACTCATTCAGTTTATATGAAAAGTAGCGGCCTGCCCCGGCTTTAAAAATATAAAATATATAGGGACATATCACACAAATTGAGCTAGCCCCACTTGTGACGTAGGATTCTAGCTTAACGATATTATATTTTATGATAGATACATAAATAGATAAACATCCAAGACCCAGGTCAATCTGAAAAAGATCGTTTTTCATCATGTCAAAGCTTTGCACTGGTAGTTATTGGTATTTCATTCTATAACCTATGTTCATCAGGGATAATGTAGGATTCCAAGACATTTTCCTCTTTCTAATATTAGTGTAGAAGTGAAGATGTAGAAGTATAGATTAGTGTAGATTTGAAAGACACTGTACGGTCTGCGGGGGCAGGAGCTGACACGGCCGCTAGGCTTAAATCTCAAATACCAGGCTCTAAAACCGTCATATATATTCCTACCTGTAGCTTTTGAGACCACTGGTGTTTAGGGACTGAGGCACGTGTATTCATTAAAAATTAGGATGTAGACTATCAGAGAAAGTAAAGGACAACCGATCCTTATCGAATCTGTCTCAACAGATTTCAATAGCTATTCAGCGTGGTAATGCAGCCAGTATAATGGGAAAATTTGAGCCGGGTACAATAAGAGGCGGTCTTTTAGGCTAATATTTTGATGAAGCATGTTGCGGATACACTCCTGTAACTATTTTGACGAAGCGTGTTGCGGATACACTCCTGTAACTTTATAATTTTCAAATAAATGAATCCATAATTCTAAAAAAAAGTGTAGATGTAGATAAATGTTTATGTTGAGTCTGTTTTATTATTTTTTGTTATATTTGTGGTATAAAGCATCTAAACAAATCATTTCATAGTGGATATTTGAGCGCAATTAGGAACAGTTAGGTGTTACGTGCACGTTGATTCAAATAGCTTTCACTGGTGACTTCATCAGCATTTCTCAACAGTTTTCCGCCGTTACCACACAACATAACTTTGTATATAGTGGCCATGTTAATCTCACTATCATTAGTGCAACAATGTGGAAGAAAGGGTTTTTATGGCCAGGGGTACAGTGGGTCTGTAGTGATTTAATACATATCTATTTTGAAGAGCTCTGTGGCCATCATACCAGAGGTCCGGGTTCGATGTCAGGTCAAGATGAAAAATGATCTTTTCAGATTGGCCTTGAATGTTTATCTTTATATGTATTTGGTACAAATCGTTTTTAGTTAGTATTTAATAGGCGGATAGTTGAGATATTGAATAAGAATTATTATATGTTCATTGATGCTGTAAGTTTCCCTAAGATTAAATAAATAAATAAATATAATATCTTTGAATAAGTATCTCATAACACAAGTTTCAAACTTACTTTGGGGGTAGCTCAATCTGTGTGATTTGTCCATAAATAATTATTTATTAATTTATCCTTTTTGACAGAACGATCACGAAGTGCGATCTAAGCTTTTTCGTTTAAACTTTGGCAAAAATTCTTTCGTACGTCACCCTGTCGCCCTGTCTGGCTGTTCACCTTTACAGGTCGCATTTCTCAGTCGATTAATGTGAAATTTGTGAGCAGGATCGATATGTTTAATTTTTTTTTGTCGATTCAGTTTCTATGGACATTTTTCAAAATGGCGGATTGGCACGTTAGGTTCTTTGTGTCAAATCCGCTATTTTGAAAATTGAAGTCCATGGCGCTTAAGACTATTGTCAGTTTGGTGTGATAAGACTCGGGGGCTCTGCAGCTCACAGCCTCATTAGTAGTCCTAATTAATACTTAGTATTTAATGCAAAAGTAACTCTGTCCAGTACCACTTCACGGTTCAACCGCTGATCCGATGGAAATCATATTTCATATGGAGGTAGTTTGAGGCCCAGGGAACGACATGGCACCTTTCAACCCCGAAAAAGGTACCATTTTCGAGGGATCGTCATCCTCGTGAGAAGATACATACAAACCTGCATGGTTTTGGGAGTTATGGATAAAATAAAGCTCACATACATTCTTAAATACATACATGAATTCTAAAATATGACACTCATGTAACAACTTGTTTCTATTTGCAGGAACCCTACCCCCCGGCGTACAGCATTGCTTCCAGTACAATGGCCTGCCTCGACCCACAACGCCTCGTACACCATGCTCCTGGACAGGACACTGAAGGTGACCACAGCGCCGCTGCAGAAGGACCGCTTCTTCCTAGACTTACTCTGTACTTATGGACAGAAAGGATACGTGCCTTGTGAGAGCAAGGAGCAGTGTAATTTATAAAAAATAAATGAAATTTAAAAGTATTTATTGTAGAAACACAAACAAAAATATAATTACAAAAACATTAAAATTTACAACGTATATAATTTGTGTAGATACTACAATAGGTGATGGCTCAAATTCAAATTCAAACCGTTTATTCAGAAAATAGGCCTTTGCAGGCACTTTTTCACGTCAAATCACATTTTAAAGGATCTAATTTAGTCATTTTTATATTATTACTTAATGTGCAAAAGCTACAGACTACTCAGTGTTACGCTGGACACATTTGTGACCAGCACTGATGTTCAACCGTCACCTTTTGTGACATCAAGGATGCTCCAATGCACCTAAGATAGTATTGTTCTGTAGTAGTAGCAGGTATCATGGCGTCTGCTAATTGACTTACTTAAGCTCCTTATGGTAGAATTCAGGACGAGAATAATCGGAAGATGATAGATAGAAAAAAAGTTTATCCTTATATATTACTTTACTATAATATTATAAATGCTAAAGTGAGTTTGTTTGGTACGCTTTTACACCGTAACTACCAACCCGATCATCATGAAATTTTGCACAAAATTTCTCTTGGAGTACGGAGAAGGACATAGGCTTTTATTCCGGAAAAAAGTACTGTTCCCGAGGGATCGACATAGACGCGAGCGAAATTCTAGTTTCATTCTAGTAACATTGCGTAGAACGAAATAAGTACTTACTTTTCGGCATAAAAAAAAGATTGTGACTATATTACAACATAAAATAGACATCGAACAGCAAAAAATAAAAAAATAAATAAACCATAACAAAAAATAGAAATCCTAAAATTACAACGGCTCTACCTATTTTAGTTAAGACTGCACTTTAAATTGTACTTTACAACCAAATTTTGTAAATGATCAACAAATTTGAATTACGCTTTTTCTACCCAAAATTCACCGTTTGATTGCTACATGTGGTATACATGTAGGGATTGCAAACCATGTTGCAAACATATACAATTATACATGTGAAATTTTGATCATTCTGGACCCTTAAAGGGATGATTCAGCCCGTCGATATAAACAACTTTTCCTATGGGACCAATGCTGGGAACTCAATTTTTTTTGATGTTCCCATACTAATTGACCGGGCGGCCGAAATTTTTTGTATGGTAATGCACATTTTTTGTTTTGAGTTCCCAGCATTGGTCCCGAAGGAAAAGTTGTTCATATCAATGGGCTGAATCACCCCTTTAAGGGTCCAGAATGATCAAAATTTCACCGTGTATATTCAATGCGAGTTAGCTTTGTATAAATGGACATTTTGGCTTATTGAACCGTATATAAACGATAGCTGCTGAAAATCGTTGAGGGATCCATCATCAGACTTGTAATGGTACTTATAACCAATATGGGTGCAAAGTTATAATCAATTGAAATTAATTATGTCCAAACATAATGTAGCTATTGTAAAACGTTGAGGAGTTCCCTTGACTATCCTACGTCTTCATCATCAGACCCCTAATGACAGTTACAACCCATGACCAAATTTATGGAGCCCAAACACCAGGTAATTGCTGTAAATTGTTAGGAGTTCCCTCGATTGTCTTACGGCTCCATCATCAGATCGACTCCAGACCTTTATAAAATAGTAACGCGTTAAATTTTTAACGAAAAAAATTACAAACACACTAGTCGCCACTATGTTTTTCGAAGGTTCTCCTCGATTTCTCTGGGATAAATTCAAATTCAAATTCAAATATAATTTATTCATCATAAGATACTTTACATACCATTTGGTGAACGTTAACATTTATTTTACAACAAAGAATTGTTGACGTTAATTTACTTAAAGCTAAGTTTAGAGCCGCTTCTAAAGCGGAGTGCAGAAGAAGCGGCAACAAACTGCACAGCGCATTTTCTCCAGACGTCAACTTACAATTTATAGTATATTACTTAAAACTACATATAAGTATTTATATGTGGACTGAGATTACATTGTCATGTCATAATTCAAATTGAGTACAATGTCAAATTGTATTGAAAGGATGTCAATAAAATATAATAATATATCTATATATATACGTTCGAAATGAACCAAATATGACATTAATTTAAATACAGATGCGTTAAGAGGTTCCTGTGCCAGGCTGAAGCCAGATATGTTACCAGATACCATCATCAGATCCTGGTTTCCTTTATCTTGGTAATATCCTTGGGATATCTCCTGTTTAAAAAAAAGAGTAATCAAATTCGGTTCATAAACGACGAAGTTATCCGCGAACACACATAAAAAAATATATATACAGTCGAATTAAGAAACCTCGTTTTTTGAAGTCGGTTAAAGCCCGCAGACATAAGTAATGATTTTTACAATATCATAGGGTCAAGCTTTAGGGGTTTCTTTACTAGTTTTGAGTATATACTGATTTATCTGGTATAATTTAGGTACTTTAACAGGATAAGAAGATTTTATATATTTAGTTATCATATTTTTGGTGGTCATTATCTATTTTTGGATTAAACTATCATAATTTGGAGATTGATACTTTAAATAGGATCGCAAGGTGTAATATTTTTGGTCCTAATTATAAGTTAAAATGAGGATTTGATTTTGGTCATTGACTAATTTTGGTGATCCAAACAGATTTTTTGCTGTAAAATTTTACTAAACCTATTCTTAATTACTGCTGAAGACTGATTACTGATTACTGAAATTTCCGAAGGTATAGATAAATTTATTTTAATGTACTTGTATTAATAAGTAGAACCTTAATCATCAATTGAATACATTAGTTAACCCATAGATATAGACAATTTTAATATTTACGTCACTTAAGGAATACTTTTATTGTATTAACTGTGATATTCATTTTAGTCTTTTTATGTATTGCCTATAATTTAAGGGATATCGCTTTTGAAATAAACTCTTTTACTCAATATATGTGTCTAAATAATTAATATGTATGTTCTAAACCTAATCCAACTCGTGAGCAGCCAATAAAAATGACTACTACGTGAATTCAACAAGAACTTGATTTAAGTACCTAATTGTTTCTGTACATATATTAGTGGGGGAAAAGTCTTTTCGTATTTTATTATCATCATCATCATCATATCAGCCGCAAGAAGTCCACTGCTGGACAGAGGCCTCCCCAAGGATCTCCAATACGACCGGTTGGAAGCGGCCTGCATCCAGCGTATTCCCGCGATCTTAGTCAGTATTTTCATATTTTATATGGAGATTTTATCCGTTTATACAAAAGAGCTGTAACTTTTATATGTAAATTCAAATACAATAAATAACTCTTCCATGCTGGTCTGGGAGAAAAGAAAAAACGTAGAATGTACCAGCTGCTTCTCTTCCCGCGTAGATCGTTGAAGCCGATCGAGGGAATGGGCAAAAATCCGAGGAATCATGTTAATAGGCGATGCAGCTAGCAACCCATCACTATTTTGATTACTTTTCCACCTATTCCCCACCAACATGCTAAACATGGCCTTCGGATCTTATAGACCTAGGGTCTGTCTATCCCGCAAGGGGAAATATGTGATACTATCTATTTTTTATTGGCTTTATTGGGATCGATATAGGTTCCTTTATACGTGGCCTATTTTGCAATTTTTCCTATTTTTAATAGACTATTAACTTCTTTTTTAATTTCTTTGTTCATCTGATGCATTTTGACAGAAACATTATTGAAAAAACATTAAAATATGCCACCTTTTTAATGGTATCATCAAAACCGGGTCAATCAAATCCATCCAAGTCAGGTACATTACGGCATAACCGAAGATATTTCACTACAAACTTATTCACAAAAATGCGAAAACACTTTTTCCCTGATCTACAAACACTATAAAGAAGAAAGATTCGATTGGTTTTTGATTCTTCTTAATGGATAAACTCAAAAACCCACCAATTTTAATAATACTATAATAAAAAAATATTATTTAGTTAAATTGTTTTAATTACAACGCTAGGTAATATTATTAAATAATCTATAGGTACCTAGCATTGTATAATTAATTAATTACCTATTAATTAATTAATTATATACCTATTGCTAGTAATCACCTCCTTAATCATAATGAATAACAAACACCTGTTAAATATATTTTTTGTTAAAAATTAGAGAGAGGAATAAGGACAAAACCTATTTATTAACTAAAATAAGTTTAATAAGCAATTGTAAATTTAAATAAATAAGGGGATTAGTCATAATGTTAATGACACCACCCCAATCACTGCTATACCGTACCATGTGAGAAAGTACAACAGCGATTTACATGTGCGCAGTCCAGTCTGCTGGCCATTGGCTGGCCACCATTTTCAGGATGCTGTTGGGGTTGGCCCGCACACTACGCACCAAAGATGCACCTTTTAAGTGCAGTAGCAAAAAAAGCAATCGACACGCTTTAGAACTAAGGTATCAGCAAAAGTTAAAAATAAAAGATCTTCGAGTTTTAAAATAATTTAATTATCAGCGAGTAAAATAGGCTTTAATTTACGGACGAAGACGTAGGAAAAAGCTACTACCAAATGAGGCATGCGAAATCGTAGCGGGTAGCTAGTACAACACGAAATAAGTATAGCATAAATCTGCTCGCGGCCCGCTCGCCGCGATTTATAAATATGCAGATCAAATATTAAAAGGAGAGCCGCGAGATGATCCCAGGGGCAGCGGACAGGATGTAGGAAGACGCTACTTTACACACTTTGCTCTAAGACAGTGTTTTTTTGAGAAAATTAAACAATGAAGTTCTGCCATTCTTCGTTTTAACCAACTCCAGAAAAGGAGAGGTTCTCAATTCGGTTGTATGGTCTTGATTTAATTTTGTTATTACATTACTCCGTCAATTACAAACCGATTTGAAAATTTGTGTATCTATAATTTCATAAAAATCGGTTCAGTAGTTTGATTGAAGTCGATCTTTTTATGATAGTTAATCATCATGATTTCGAGTAGGTGACACGGTCAATCGACCATGCCCACCCTGGTGTCAGAGTTCTTCGGAACCGCCTCTCGGCCTCTGACGTGCTTCCTTAACGACTACCAGATGGCAGCCGGGATCAACGAAATGATAGTTAATAGATTCAGGTGTTACTTTGTGGAAGTCAAAGCTACATTTACTTTGCGTGCTTCCGCCACCAGTTAGTTCATGCAAACTATTGCTGGCCAGCGCCCACCCACTACTGTTAGTCCCTACCTGGGACAGTAGAACTACCTGGTGCAACCCTGGTCGCAACAACAGCGTAATCTTTGCCACTCGTTTCTTGTCATTCGATCGACCAACATCTAGCTTTCACTACCTGAAGATGCCTCATGTAGAGGCGAAACACGTGTCGCGAGCACTAGGCCGATACTGCTGTAGCTTCAACGGATGCAGCAGTATCGACAATGGGTTGCATGCATCAACTATTGTTGGCAGGCATGAAGGCACTAACAGTAGTGGGTGGGCGCTGGCCAGCAATAGTTTGCGTGAACTAACTGGTGGCGGAAGCTTGCAAAGTAAATTGTCACAAAGTAAATGGATCTTTTTATGCCCCTAGTAGGTATCCTAGATCAACTGGGTGGCACTCTACGTTTTTTTTGGCTGTATTTAGTTTTGGTTAATTTAATTATTGATGATTACGATACCTAGGATACTAGGGATCTTTCTGCACGTAGACTGCAGGAGTACTTAGTCGACATCCTGATATTGGCTCATCCATAAAGCTTCGCTCCTGGGAGCGAACGGACTGCATCGTCTCAGAATAAATATTCAATGTTTTCATTCAATTTGTCGCGGCCGCCGGACCGCGCTTCGCTAGGGCTGGCAGCTACCATCGTCGAGGAAACTGGAAGGCACAGAATATTCTTCGTTTTCGGTGCATACAAAAATGATTGAAGCAGGTTTCTGTAGATAGCGTAAGCTGGCTATTTAAATTGCTGCAAATACATGCATTGGGTATAAACATAGGTAACGGGTCTCATGGAACATATTAATAAATTTTGTATTTTATATTAAGTTCTTTTAACGAGTCGCAGGCGTGTTAACAACTCCGCCATGAAGGCAGTCAGTATAGAATCACAGTAAATTTGAGCAGCAGTTTTAACGCTTCTATGCTTCGTTCAATGAGTGAGAGAGCCGGAGACCCATCTTTCCCCACCGCCCATTTCCTCCCCCCAACTCCTTGAAACGCTTTTGTCACGCCTCTGGTGTTATAGTTGTCCATGGGCAGCGGTGATCATTTACCATTAAGTGACTGGCTTGCTCCTTTGCCGTCCTTAAAAATAAGAATCGTGTCGGAAAATGTGAAGCTTTCATCTTATTTAATTTGTAGAAACACCCGTCTTAACTTACTGTTAACAACCCTAGCACCGCGAGTTTGCTGGCGAAACACAGATAGTGTGCGGCAAACTGTGAAAATATTCTCCTTCCGATCGACGCGTATTGACGTAAGAAATAAGTTTGGAACTTATAAATCTCAGCGGATACAATAATACATGTGCCGTGGAGTTTCTGCCTTAAACTAGCCGTAAACACAAATAGGGTGCGGCAAACTGTAGGTAAAAATATATCTATATTATTTATGTTCGTCTCGCACTTGGTCAGTTTTTATCATAAAAATACCTAGAATAGCACTTTTTAGCATTTACTTATTGAAATTGAAAGCTAAATGCCTTGCCGCCTATTAGAAGAAAGAAGACGCTAGAAACAGCGGATTGCTGGATCTGTCTTCCTTACTACAAAGAAGTGTATGCCTTCTCCGCCTGCCAAGCGTGGTGAGTATGGCAACATCCTTCCATGGAACGAAGAATCCTTGGAAGCGGCCCTTGTCCCGGAGTGGGCGTTTTGTGGCTGTAATGATGAATGACTTTTTAAAATAATATAGACATATTTACTCGCCATTTAAAATGCCAAAGTCCATATTCAATCTAAGACGGTAAGTGGTTGCGCCAAATAGTTCAAGCAAAACACTAGATATCGTAGCTGTCCTGGACCCCCTATTCAAGTTTGACAAATCGGCCGCTTGAACCAGGCCGTGAGAGGCCCCCTAGTATCCTTCGTTATGCCCTGGCGCGAGTTTGAACTCCAGGTGACGTACCATGTCCCTCTGCTGCTTATGACTTCATACCCTGTGAAGTTTGCTTGCAAGCAAACAACAGGGGCCTCGGAAAGATCTGCCACAGGAGCCTCGTAATGGCTTGCAAAGGCCGCTGCACAACCAGGTAATGAGGCTAACGAAGGGGAAATCATGGTAGCAAAGCACTGATCGAAACTTATTTAATATGTATGTATAGCCCACAGATTATCTTATACATAGTATCGCGTCTTTTTCCCTTGCGGGGTAGACAGAGCCTAAGTCCTGAAGGCCACATTTATGCTTAATGTGGCTTTTGGTGGCCATCAGACGGAAAGCAAAATCGAAATAGTGATGGGCCCCCTCAAAAAAGGATTTGCGCATTCCTTCGATCGGCTTTTACGATCTGCGCGTAAAGAGAAGCAGCTGGTACATTCTACGTTTTTCTTTTCTGTCAGAACAGCATGAAATATTTGTTGGGAATAAAGAAAGCACAACAGCCCAACACCGGCGCCTTCGAATATTGAAGCGCGCTGTCTCGTACGTAGTTGATTTGAATACGATTTCATTAGGGGCTTATAGCGGGAATATCTTACACGCTTCCACACTGATATGGGTGACTTCAAGTGAAATAAAAATGTCTGTGTTTAGGAAGGAACGTTCAGCTATTGGTCCCGGCTGTCATAATAAGATGATAGACAGTCGTAAATCTGAGTTAGATGCTTAAGGGTTACTAATAATTTTTGTCACTAGTATTAGCCATTGACTTGGTATATTGGTGAGAAGTTGAGGTATGGTCTTGGTGAGATCCTGATTAGTGAGTTAATTATCTCTACAAAATGCCGAGTATACGTCTGCTGTGTCAATGGCGGGACACCTACTAGAGCAGAGCCTCAGCCAGTCCGAGCCATCCCCGTCGTCTACTCTGGGACCGGCTACAGCCACGCCACCGCGTGACCGCCACCTAGTGCTGTAGTTGCCAAGGATGCAGGGCAAAGGCCGAGTGTTCTGCGCCTGAAAACAGAACCGTGCTCTAGGGAGATACCTGACCGAAACCGAGTGCGTCTGCGATTCCTGAAACTAATACAGTTTCACTGTAGCGGCCCTTTGCCCCCCCCCCCAGGGGACATAGGAAAATAAGTCAAGTAAGTCTAATGACTTCATTAGCCATTGACACAAATTGAACAAAGTACGATATTTTTTTTGCATTTGTAACTGGATAGTGGACAGACAAGATAGAAAAGTCAGAAGTATTATTTCTAAAATTACCCATTTGCTTTTTGTTCAACATTTTTTCAAAATTAAAAACATACGACTCTTTAGGCAAAAGATTTATAGCTTCCTTAGGCAATAAATTCCTCGGGCAATAAAAAGACTGTAGTTCTTTTTTACCGCATATATATATTTTTTAATATACTATTTTTATATAATTAAATAAACTTATTTTAAGTAGTGCCGGAAATCGTATCGTTTCCTCCGGTACTTCTTGTAGGTTTCGTTCCAGAAGGCTACAGGCGCGGGGTCCCACAATGGCGCGGTGGACAGCTGGCGGTCGATGACCAGGGCCACTGGGTTCGACTCCCGGCTCGGCTGCCAGCGGAATGGCAGCAGCTGTGACGTGGTAGGCGTGGGGTCACTGGAAACAGAAATATTATTTTTGTCAGATATCTGTCCGATATTTCTACTCGTTTATATTTTTTCAGGTCAAGGTGTCATGCTTAACTGCCTGTCCTGCCTGAGTAGTATCCTGATATCTTCATTCGCTTTCCAAATCTAATAAATTTCTATCCTTCCCAGCTTCAAAATGCTACTGATGGGCAGCAGCGTCGGAAGTACAAGAAGTCAAAGATACTGCGCTCGCCAACCCGCCTGCCAAGCGCGGTTAGTGTGGCAATATAGTTTGATATGACTATGGAAACCGGGGGTTTTAATTGACTTATTCATATCCATACATGTGAATTTACTCCACACATTTACTTAAAGGGGTGACTTAGCCCGACCAAATAAGCAACATTTCCTGTGGGCCAATAGTGGCTAGAAAAATCTACATTTTCATACAAGGTATTAGACCGGCCAGGCAATTCGTACGAAACGTTGTTTTTTTAGCCGTGTAGTTTCCGGCAGAGTGGAAGAGGACCACTTCAAGTCTTCCCATGGAGGTCGTAGGAGGCGACTTAGGAAATACAAGCTAAACAAAGCTCATAAACATCAATGAGACCTCACAAGCCCGTCTGGCCAGCGAGGAGAGTGTAGGCCAAATCCTCTGTCTGCTCTGGCCGAGTATGGTATATCCGGTAGTACAGAGAGGCTCATGCTACTTCAGTGGAGACTAAAAAGATCTGATATGATGATCAAGATGTTGTTTTTTCGAAGAAATTTACAATTAAATGTATAAAACAAAGAATGACCTACCTGTATTTCGCAAAGTTAGTCCACATGGTGACCATCCTCCTTGTCATCCTGTTCTCCAAATACCGGTGCGGCAGCGGGAAGCCCCTCGGACGGAACATGTAGAACAGCTCGTCGGCATGAGACGCCCCCCCTTTTCCCCCAAACATCGACACCAGCTTCGGCATGTTCATGTACCCGTTGTACTTAAACAGATAATAGTAGATCTTCTCCTCGCTCGTCTTCGAGAACAGCTGAGATTCGACAACTGATGGATACTTAAAGTGAACGTCTGAATACAAATCTACCATGTTCATTATTTTATCGTCTTCATCTGATGAGAAATAGAACTTCATGATTTTCTCAGCCGTCGCATTTCTCTCGATCTCGTTCGGAAACACCAAATCTGGTTGAAGCGGTGATAATACATTAAATTCTTTTAAACTTGTCCCATAATCTTTACCCACGAAGAATATTCCTTCATTATCATTATAACCTATTACCATAGGCACTTTTGTATAATTACCCGACTTTATTATTCGCCCCGGATGTTTAGTTATGATGGGCTCAACACCAGGGATCTCGTTCTCAACACATGGCACGTATAGCGTGTCAGCTGTTATCCAATTCTTATTTTCAGAATATTTAATAGCAGATACTATCTCTTTTGCAGTCTTACTGGAAAGAATACTGTGTATCTTGTAAGGATCTTTGGTATTGTATCCGAATTCTTTGACTAGTTTACTAGCTGTGTCCAGCGGATCATGCTGCAGCCCCCACGGAGCAAACGACGATCCGCTTTGCAATATGGCTTTATGAAAAAGGCCTGCAGCAGCTGGGGACAATATCAGAAAGGACGCGGAGACAGCCCCAGCGCTCTCTCCAAACAAAGTGACACTGTCAGGATTTCCACCGAACGCTCTTATATTTTCTTTAATCCATTTTAAAGCTGCGACTTGGTCTTTCAAACCAGCGTTGCCTGGCGCTTCTTTAATGCCAAGACATAGAAACCCTTCAACACTAAGTCTATAATTGATCCCAACAAATACAACGCCGTGTTGTACGAGGAAATCTCCTCCGTAAAGGAAGGAAGAGCCGCTGCCTTCAAAGAAGCATCCTCCGTGAATGAAGACCATAACAGGGAGGAGTTTATCCGGTTTGCGGTCGATAGGCGTGTAGATGTTGAGCTTCAGGCAGTCGGTATCGCCGATGACGACGGAGCGGAAAGTCTGCGGGCACCAGGTGTTCTCGTCCGAGGCTTCGAAGATGCCTTCCCATTTGGCAGGAGGCAGCGGAGCCTGGAATATGATAAATTGCTAATCAGTATCAATGTATTTTTTACATGACTGCCCAAAAATAGTATATTGTTCTAAGATATACCTATGTATATATGTGAATTTATTTATTACACTATGACTTCTAAATACTTTAACAAATTAGAACGTAACTTGGAGTGATATGGGTTATAATTTGTTCGGCATTGAAGGCATTCGTAAATTATATTTTTTTGAAATAAAGGCTTGTTACATGGTAATGGTAGGTCATCATCATTTGGTGTAGGTGTCACGGTCAATCGACCAAGCACACCCTGGTGTCAGAGTTGTTCGGAACCGCCTCTCGGCCTCTGACGTGGTCCCTTTAACGATTACCAGATGGCAGCCGGGACCAACGGCTTAACGTGCCTTTCAATGTTCTTTAATGGTAGGTAAGTAACAATTCGTCAACAAGTGATTTATCAGGATACGCTTTCCAGAAGTTACATAATCTATTCGCCACACCACATGTATCGGCTAAAATATCAATCGATTCTTCTACTTATGACATAACTAGCAATTTCTGTTATTATGAATAGTTAGGTTTTTTCTTAGTATAGATAAATAATTTTCCCCCGTTCATAGCGTGATGTTTTATAGCCTAAAGCCTTCCTCAATAAATGGACTATCGAACACAAAAAGAATTTTCATATTTGAACCAGTAGTTCCTGAGATTACTGCGTTCAAACAAACAAACTCTTCAGCTTTATAATATTAGTATAGATGTATAGATATTGTGGTTCTGAAAGTATTGGTGTGTAGAACTATCTATCTTTAGAAATAATTTTACATGTTAAACGAAGTGTAAAAACTCTTATTGAAAATAAACTTATTTTATTATTTTTTATTTTTTTACTGCTTCACGCCGTAAAGATGTTCTAAAGGTTACTTGCTGTTACGAGTATCCGACCTCTGCGGCTCAATGGTATTGCAAGTACCTTTCAATCACAGGGTCTTGGGTCACCCCTTGGGTCAGGTCAAGATGGAAAGCCATCTTTATTAGATTGACCTGGTTCTTGGACTAATGGATATATATCACAGCGTGTAATATAACCAACGACGTTACCGTGAAGGGGTGACTGAGACCATCAAAATGAACAACTTTTTTTATGGGGCCAATGCTAGGAAGTAAAAAAAAATGGCACATTCACACAAAAGAGTTCGGCCGGCCCGGCAATTAGTATGAAAATGTCAAAAAAATTGAGTTCCCAGCATTGGTCCCATAGTAAAAGTTGTTCATTTTGACGGGCTGAGTCACCCCTTATTATTGTTATGTTACACGCTGTATGTATAAAATATAGTAACGTTGAGTTTGTATCCCACGACACAAGTTCACAACTTACTGTGTGACAAGTCACTAAATAATAAATAAAATAAAAAATAAAAATCTTTTATTTTCAGATAACTAAGATCCATAGGTAATGTTAGTAATCCTTACGCATATTACGTTTGTATAAACAACTTTTCCTATGGGACCAATGCTGGGAACTCAAAATTTTTTTTGAGGTTCCATACTAATTGACCGGGCGACCGAATTTTTTTGTATGGAACTGCCCATTTTTTATTGAGTTCCCAGCATCGGTCGCATAGGAAAAGTTGTTCATATCGACAGGCTGAAGCACCCCTTTAAGGATCCAGATCGATCAAAATTTCACCGTGTTAAGGTAGGAAATAGCATAAGTATTATTAATTATGTAACTTAACACCAATGACTTGTAAATTGTAAAGGTGTCACGCATGTCACGTCACGTCACCTGATGCGTCGCTGCTAATTATTGAGGTCTCCATTGTGTGTATG
The DNA here is from genome assembly GCA_947532085.1 of Elegia similella. NCBI lineage: Eukaryota > Metazoa > Arthropoda > Insecta > Lepidoptera > Pyralidae > Elegia > Elegia similella. The sequence goes on from OX383942.1 coordinate 969,397, forward strand.
CGTAATTGAAAATCTTGGTAAATAGCAAATAAAACCCGTCACTGCTTGACGAGTAAATGATATAAGTGTCAAACATATTTTAGTCGTGGTAGAGCCACGCTACCGGCAAAATGAATTGCTAGTAGCATGAATGGGTCGGCTCATCCGGGGAAGCACCACACTCTCACAGAAAATCGACGTCTGAGTAGAAGCTTTACCGCTGTTATGCTTCGTTCGGTGAGTGAGAGAGCCGGAGGCCCATCCTCCCCCTCCCCTCCCCATTTCCTTCCCCCAAGTCCTTGAAAGGCTCACAAGACCCAGGTGTTGCAGTTGTCCATGGGCAGCGGTGATCACTTACCGTCAGGTGGATGACCCGCTTGCTCGTTTGCCGTCCTATATCATAAAAAAAAAACACACACACACATTGTCTTATTACATTTAAGTATCACCAGCGGTAATGCTTCTACTTAAACCTCGATTTTCTAAGTGAGTGTGATACTTCTTCGGACGACTCGGCTCTACCACAACTATATTAATATCATCATCATCATCAGGTCCTTTTTAGTCTCCACTACAGGAGCATGACCCTCTCTGTACTACTAGGGCCATACTTGGCCAAAGCAGCCAGAGGACTTGGCCTACACTCTCCACGCTGGTTGGAGAAGTCTCTTAGATGTTTATAAGCATTGTTTAGCTTGTATTTCCTAAGTCGCCTTCTACGACATCCACGGGAAGATTTGGAGTGGTCCTATTGTACTCTGCTGGATACCACACGGCTACTATCCTTATCCTTACTTACTAATATTATAAATGCGAAAGTGAGTTTGTTTGTTTATTTGTTTGTTTGTTTGTTTGTTACGCTTTCACGCCGTAACTACTGAACTGATGATTATGAAATTTTGCATACAAGTTCTCTGGAGTACGGAGAAGGACATAGGCTACCTTTTATCCCGGGAAAAAGTACTATTCCCGAGGGATCGACATTGACGCGGGCGGAGCCGCGGGCGAAAGCTAGTAATAATATACTTTTAAGTAAACACCTGGAACCATCTTCGAACTATGATCTACCGAGCCGTGGAACAATTTACGCGTTATGCGTCTAGGCGTCTAGTATAGTGTGTCACGGCCGGCGTTAGTGTGTCAAGAGCCCGGCGTGACATTGGCATTGCTGGGCAGTGGTGACGGAGTGTTTTGATCAGTAGGTGGTGGACATTAGTGAGAAATAGTATCTAAATTGTAGAATTATACAGGGTGTAGATTGATCCTCGACGTTCCCGTAACGGGGTGACTCAGCCCATTAATATGAACAACTTTTCCTATGACAACAATGCTAGGAACTAAAAAAAATCGACTACCCATATAAACTGGCCGGGCGGCAGAACTCTTTTCTATGGAATTGCCGAAGGGTAAACATTGAGAGAAATAGTGATGGGTTGCTAGCCGTATCGTCAATAGGCGATACGGCTAGCAACCCATCACTATTTAGATTCCATTTTCCACCCACTAATACACTAAACGTAGTCTTTGGGTCTTAAGATTAGGAGTCATTCAAATATTACGTAAGCAGCGAATGGGGGGTGTGGGGTCTGGGCTAGGCTTATTTTTGCTGACAAAGGGGGTGGAAGGGTCTGCACGGTGATGACGTCAGCAACATTTTGCAAAATAAGCAAAATATATTGTAAAAATTATACCAATGTTTACGTAAGCTTGGGGGGAGGTGGAAGAGCTTTTCTTACATTTGCTGACAAGGGGGAGGAGGGGTTGAAAATAACTGCTATATTGCTACGTATTACTTGAACGATCCCATAGGCTCTATCTACCTAAAATGGTAGATAGAGTGACATAAAAGACGGCATAATATTAGAATACAAAATCTTTAAAAATAATAATGTATTCTAAAGACAAACAAGGTAAACAAACTGAAAGGTTACAACAATTTCGCTTTACTGGTGGAAAATCGACCACCGATGCGGGAGTAGCTCTGATTACTCATATTTACAACGCTTGGGAGGATTCACAGGATGCCATTGGAGTGTTTTGTGATCTCTCTAAAGCATTTGATTGCGTTGATCATCAAACACTTTTGCTCAAACTCCGACAATACGGGTTTGAAAATAAGTCATTAGAATTAATAGAATCGTACGTGACAAATAGGCTTCAGACAGTAGATATTAACGATGTCAAATCAAATGGTACTAATTCAAAAATTGGCGTGCCTCAAGGCTCAATCTTAGGCCCGTTTCTTTTCCTAGCGTACGTCAATGACCTGCCCTATATGGTTGAAAATGAAGCGGGCATAGTGCTGTTTGCCGATGACACGTCTCTCATATTCAAGATGGACCGTCAAAGTGATGACGTTACCGCGGTAAATAGCATATTAGCAAAAATTTCAAACTGGTTTTCAGCCAACAACCTATTGCTAAATGCCCAAAAGACCCAATGCGTTAAATTTACTCTCCCGAACGTGAGGCAGACCGATGTTGACATTTTAATAGATGGTCAAAAACTAGGTTTCGTCAATGATACTACTTTCCTAGGGATCACAATCGACTGAAAACTACAATGGGGTGCCCATATTTCTAAACTTTCTAATAGGCTTAGTTCCGCAGCATACGCTGTTAGAAGGATTAGACAACTGACAGATGAGTCCACTGCTAGGCTTGTATACTTTAGTTATTTTCATTGTTTAAGAGCCCGACATATGTCAGGCGGCGTGGCGATACAAACGCGGATGGTTTAAACGCGTTGGCTACTTTGGATATTTTCGTTTTTTAGGAATATTCAAGGGTTATTCGAAAAAGAAAACATATGATGGCTGCCTTATCTGTAATGCAATAATAATCAAAAGTTTCAAGGTTAATTTTAATGTATTTGGTGAATAATGCTATATACCGAGTAAATTAGACGTCATTTGGAGGCAACTTTGCAATTTTTTTCTATCGAGAAAATTTAACGCAATCGTGTTTTTGAGTCATATAGTTACCAGAGTTAGTCCTGAACTTTGCTGCATTTTTATTTCAACTTGAATATTTAATTTTTATTGATATAACAGTCAATCATGCAAAGCAGTGTGAGGTAGTACGGGCCCTTAATGTCGTACGGATTACTTCTGTGGGGCGATGCAGCCGACATCCAGACTATCTTTATTCTGCAAAAAAGAGCAATTCGTGCCATCTACGGCCTGGGCGCGAGGGACTCACTCAGACAGTTGTTTAAAGAAATTAATATCTTAACTGTAGCTTCACAGTATATATTCGAGAATATAATGTATGCAAGGAAAAATATTTTGTCGTTCAAAAAAGTTAGTGATTTAATAAATAGACCCTTGCGTAACAATCACAAATTATTTCTTCCGCGATATCGGCTAAGCAGAGTTAGCGAGTCGTTCATGGGAAACTGTATACGCTACTACAACAAATTGCCAAAATCGGTCCTTGATATGCCTGATAGAATATTCAAAAGTTATGTAAAACAATTACTTTGTAAAAAGGCATATTATAGGACCGAAGATTTTATTAATGATAAGAATGTTTGGCTTGAGCGTGGCGCGGACGCGTCGTAATTCTGTATTTATATGACTATAATGTGTGGTACATTCTGTACGTGTTATTTGTAAAGATGACTTTTTTTTATTTTTATGTACCTACTAAGGTACATAATTTGACATTTTTTTTTTATTTCGGTGTTATTAATTTCAATAATATGACATTTTTTTTAAATTTAATTCGAACATGACATTAAATATACCAATGTATACTCAGTCCACATACTTAATTTCTAAGATTTTCATGAGATAATACTTAAGTGGCACGATCATTCCATAATATTTAACAACTTTCCCTATGGGACAAACTTCGAAACAGGAAAAGAAAAATTCGATCACCGATACAAAATTAGCAATCAGCTGATCGACTTTCTATGGATGGTCAAAACTTTATTGTCTTTCGATGCATGTTCCCTGGGGATAATTGTTTGATATCATGGACTGATCATGCCATTTAATTATTATTTCGTAGTTTTGTAACACCCGGTATATTTATTTATAGCATAACCTATACAGAAATAGACAAAAATATATATATTCTAGAACAATTAACCTAAAACTAAAAACCTAATAACTAAAATATATTATTAAAAAAAACATAGCTCGTAGAACCGATGGCCGATGGGGCAGAAGGGTTCTCGAATGGCGACCACGTACCGGCAAGCGCAGCGTCGGACATCCACCGACCAGATGATCGGATGACCTGACTAAGGTAGCAGGAAGACGCTGGATGCAAGCCGCTTCCAAACGGTCGTATTGGAAATCCTTGGGGGAGGCCTATGTCCAGCAGTGGACTTCTTGCGGCTGATATGATGATTATTAAAAGGAGTCCCTTTAGGCTTTCCGTTTCCGTTTTTTTTTACATTGTTATCTTGTCTTAGTTTTACACAAAAAAGTAGTTTCATATTCAAGTTGATGCATTTATGTAAGTTTTAGAGATGTACCAGCGACTATTCGGTAAAGTAGACTATCCGGCCACTGTCGTGGTCGGCGAATATTTGGCAAAGAACGCTGATTACCTGGCTTCATACTTCGAAGGTACCTATGTATTTCACAAAAAATATTGTGTGTGTGTGTGTTTTTTTTGTATATTTCTCTTTTGGGTTTATTGTTATTTTTTGTGTGCTCTTAAGGCGCTGTATCCCTTAACCGTTTGTAGCGGACATCGCGCAATATTTTATAGATATATTTGTGTCATACCTATCGTCAGTCTCAGTTTAAATCCGTGTCTGCCATTTTCGTGTTAATTATATATATAATATATATAATTTAATAATTCAATAATTAATACCAAATATTGTATATTTGTAGGTATCCATCTTGCTCATTTAGTTATACTTTTTATAGACGTATAAAAGTTGGTAGTTGTCGCTGAAAATATCAAGAAATTCGCAACGAAAATTTCTCTGGATATAGCTTTTTTGATATTTTATTTAGATGAGGTTTTAAATATTTTTTTGAACATATTTTGATGTAACCATTTATTTTGATCTTTGAACTGTACTTCATATTTTTTTCATGCTTGTATTCTTTGAAAAATAAGGCTAACTGCGCGACGAAAAAATACACGTTTTACGGTACTTCTGATGCACAGCGCCTTAAATAAAATACTTACTATTTACTAATCACGTCAGAGGCCGAGAGCCGGTTCCGAACAACTCTGACACCAGGGTGTGCATATTCGATTGACCGTGACACCTACACGAACTGATGATGATGAATGTGTTTATTTAATATTGAACTCATCCGGGTTCCAAGGTGAGGTAAGTAAATTTTCTTACAGCGTTGAATGTCTTCAGCTTTCTTTTCGCAATAATAGTTTAATTGCTCACCTTGTAATCTTAACACCTATACCTTTCACACCTTCACCTAGACAAAATGATGATGATAGTTGGTACATGTCTAGTAAGTATATACAAATGAAATTAAATTCATTAGCATACGTTGAAGGAGTGACTCAGACCACGAATCTGAACAACTTTCATTATGGGATCAACTTCGACATCGAGAAAAAATTATCTGCTTTTTCATACAAAAGTGGAATATGTACTTGGCCAAAATCTATGGAAGAGCAGTATTTTTTTGCAATTTCGGAGTTGGTAATAATGATAGTTGTTCAGATTCGTGGTCTAAGTCACTTCTAAAAAATTTGCTAATGAATTCAATTTCACCCTGTATGTGTTATTCCACCATAACTACTAAATGGCTGAACGGGTTTGGACGCACGGGGTATGGTTAGAATCATTACAACGTCCCGAAAAACATAGGCTATATTTTTTTCGCATTTTTTTGCGATGTTAATTAGCATAAGCATAAGTAAATACTTTTATGTTATTTCTCAGGTATTTTTGTGCGATTCTGGAGCTTCGCCAGGAGGCTTAGGAGCACAGACTTGGTGTGTACGAGCATAACGGACCCAGGGTTTCGACGGACCATAGCCGAGGATGCAACCAGGAAAACCCTTCGATGAGGAGAATAAAATTTCTATGAAGTAATGTTCAAAAACGGGAAATGAAATAAAAAAAATTCCTATTATTAATAGTAACGCGAGACAAAATTATTATTATACCAAACTGACACTAACATTAAGTGAGTAAAACAGCTTGTTATGATGGACATAATAAATATTTACAATCGCATATACGCTTCGCCCTAGGGTATTTTACTAGCCATTGTATTAAAAGCTGAAAATTCCCAAATAATTCTCACCTGGAAACGATTCCTGTGGTCGACCTTCCCGTAGGGTATGCCGAAGTACTGGTAGAAGCGGCCATCTTCACTCACGCTGCCGCGCACCAACCCATCTCCGATGCGTACCACGGGCGAGGGTTGCTGGACCACGTTGGCAGCGATTAAAGACAGGAGGGCCACCCACTTCATGGCCGGGATCAGCTCGGCGACCGGATGGAGTCCATAGTCTGAAAAGAAAATTGTTACATGAGCATGAGGTAGTAGAGTAGAAATATATTCACGACTAGCTGTGCCTGCGACTCCGTTCGCGTACCTTACTAATTAATTATGTTATGTTTGTATGGGGGCTTCCTTTCATCATAACATAAAGTAGCCTATCCTGTGTCCTGTACATCTAAATGTTTATCTACCAAGTTTCATAAAATTCTGTTAATTCGTTTGAGTTATGGAGGAACATACATATACTTACATACAGAAAAAATCTAAAAATCATCAATTTAGTTTCAGTATCATGTATAGAGCTTATAAACACGATATCTCTGAAAACAAAGTAACTTACTCCATGACCAACCCTTACAGATTTATTATTAGTATGATATTACATGAAAATATTAACCGTGTGGTTCCCGGCAGAGAAGAATAGGATCACTCAACCACTCACCCAAGCTTCCAATGGATGTTATAAGAAGCGACTTAGGAAATACAAGCTAATAAAGCTCATAAACATCAATGAGGCCTTTCCAACCCGTCTGGCCAGCGAGGAGAGTATAGGCCAAATCCTCTGTCTACTGTGGCCAAGTATGGCTCCGGTAGTACAGAGAGGGTCATGCTCCTGCAGTGGAGACTTAAAAGACTTATTCTACTCTGCCAGTAACCACACGGGTATTATTCCCTTCCCAAACCCAACAAATTTCTAGCCTTCCCCAGGTTAAAAATGTTTTCGATGGGCAGCAGCGTCAGAAGCACAAGAAGCCAAAGAAACTGCACTCGCCAACTAGCCTGCCAAGCGTGGTGAGTATGGCAATATCCTGCCATGAAACGAAGAATCCCTGGGATAGGCCTTTGTCCAGCTGTGGACTTCTCATAAATAAATAAATAAATATATACGGACAAATCACACAGATTGAGCTAGCCCCAAAGTAAGTTCGAGACTTGTGTTATGGGATACTTACTCAACGATACTATATTTTATAACAAATACATATATAGATACACATCCAAGACCCAGGCCAATCTGAAAAAGATCATTTTTCATCTTGACCTGACCGGGGATCGAACCCGGGCACCCCGTGTTGCAGGCTGGCGTGTTAACCACTGCGCCACGGAGCTCGCTTTCTTCTAACGGTTGAAATGACGATGGTGACATTATTTTTTCAGGTTTTTTGCATTCACAATGCTATTCTGAAGTCTGATATACTCTTTTAAAATAATGGTCGATCTAACGTCGCTGTTTTTAACCTTGACCGCGTGGAATATTTTTGCATATTCTTTATTAAAAAAACCGGCCAAGTGCGTTTCGGACTCGCGCACGAAGGGTCCCGTACAGTTATCAAATAAAAACGACAAAATCATGTTTGTTGTATGGCAGCCTCTCTTTAATATTCATTTTACTTTAATTTTATTATTTATTTTTAAAGTGAATTTATCACTTAACATTCTGTAAATATTTCGAACGTCTACCTGTTGCCGTTATCAATATCGAGCATAAACAAGCAATAAAAACACGTTTGTTGTATGGGACCCCCTTAAATATTTATTTTATTCTATTTTTTAGTATTTGTTGTTATAGCGGCAACAGAAATACATCATCTGTGAAAATTTTAATTGTCTTACTATCACGGTTCATGAGATACAGCCTGGTGACAGACGGACAGATAGACAGACAGACCACGGAGCAAGTACAAAGCTTTGTACTTACTCCCTGAGACAGACGGACAGCGGAGCGATATTAATAGGGTCCCGTTTTTACCCAAATAAATGATTAATAAATAAATATATACGGACAAATCACACAGATTGAGCTAGCCCCAAAGTAAGTTCGAGACTTGTGTTATGGGATACTAACTCAACGATACTATATTTTATAACAAATACATATATAGATAAACATCCAAGACCCAGGTCAATCTGAAAAAGATCATATTCCATCTTGACCTGGCCGGGGATCGAATCCGGTCACTCTCGTGTCGCAGGCTGGCGTGTTGACCGCTGCGCCACGGAGCTAGTCAAAGGGTACGAAACCTTAAAAAGAGTGAAACATAATGTTATCGCGATTGTTGTGTCAAAATCACTGTCTGTGGTCAAAATACATTATTCAAAAATCTATGTCAAAGAGCAATTAAAGGCATTGTTATTTTTTTACAGGTTAGGTAGAGTTCATTTCTTATATATGACAATTAATAAGTGTTCAAAGAAACCTATATTAAAAAACGTTTGGAATTTCGTTTTTTTTTTTATTTTATAGGTTTCCTGTAATCTGTGAGTAAAAACTTAATTTTTTTATTTGTTTACCAGTTTCGGAGATGGCATGGTATGTACATACTAATAAAAATGTACATTTTTGTTTATCATTTATTTTAGAACTAGCCCTTACTCTTGACATGAAAAAGTTTCAAAACTTGTTATATTTTCCTGGTTTGTGACCTTCAAAACCGGCAAACTCTAAATTTATTTACGTTATTCACTCTTGTTTATATATTAGTAAAGGTCCTTTTTTGTTACGCGTATTTCGTTAAACCCGGATACGGTTTAAAGTAAAAATATGGCTTGAAATATACGTCGAAGCGCGTATTAAATACGTGCGACACATGACAAGAAAAGAGCCATAACTCTATAAGTGTGCTGAATTTCAACTTATTCATCATCATCATTTCGAGTAGGTGTCACGGTTAGTGATGTGCCGGAGAGAAATTCTCTGTTCTCATGAATTCTTTTTTACGGAAATTTGCGGCAAATTTTCAACAATTCTCGAGAATTTCTCAATTATTCCCGTAATTGAGAGAAAGAAGAAGAAATTCTCGGGAAAATTTCCGACCCGTTCTCTACGAACTACGTCTACGACGAAAATTTCTAGCACGGCACAACACCAGTCACGGTCAATCGACCATGCACACCCTGGTGTCAGAGTTGTTCGGAACCGCCTCTCGGTCTCTGACGTGGTTCCTTTAACGACTACCAGATGGCAGCCGGGACCAAAGGCTCAACGTGCCTATCGAGGCACGGAATCATCTTAATTATCAGATAATCAGGTGATTCAAGCCTGCAGTGTCCTAACCAAACTGGAAACAACTAAACATATGCTTCCCGTGGGAATCGAACCCACGACCCCCGGTCTACAGGCAAACCACGGGGGCAGATAATTTCATCCCTTTAGATTCGGAGTAAATTGGCTGTGGCTGACAGATAGACACAGAAGTGATCCTATAGGGGTTCGTTTTTGTCACTCAATCGTACGGAACTCTAAAAATTAAAAACACGACACAAATATAGCCTATGCCACTCGGGAAGGTGTAGGATTTTAACATTACCCCATACGTCCAAATGCGTTGGGGTATTTAGCAGTTATGGTGGAATGAAGAAATTCACATACAATAGATATTTATAAACATACATACTTATATAAATGGATTTGCAAAACATTACACTTGTTTGGCAATCGTGTAGAAAAATCTAGTTGTTCTGAGAGAAAATACACATTTTTTTTTTGATGCTGTCAATATAATACATTTTTTTTTTCATATTTGTTTTACGGCATTTGGCTTTCTGTGCCTTAAAGCCCTTCATATTTTCTACGTGTTATCAACGAAATGGTGGTGTAATTCATTTCGGTGATTCAATGGAGCCCCTGGCGACAATTCCCACGAATCCACTGGTTTGATCATAGACGCAGTAGCAGTAAGGCGAGCGACCACCAGCCCGCTATGTAAATCTCACTACAGCCGCACCATGACACTTCATTTCAGTTATTCCACACATTATTCATAAACATGGACATTTATAACACCAAATTACACCGATTTCACATTATAAAGTCCACTAGAAGTAATTTGCAAAACAATCCAAAACAAAAACCGTGCAGTCCGTCGAAATTCCCGCCAAGAATTCCGTCAATATAATACATGTGAAAGTATTTTTTTTTTCAATAAACATTTGAAAATGATAATTTAAACTTCTCAATAATATTTCATAAAAAAAAAACCTACTTCAAACAACCGTCACCAACAATCAAAATTCCTGAACTGATTTAACTAAATTTAAATGGGGCATGTAAAAAAAAATTGTTAAATATGATAGAGCATGGACGAAAACTAGATTTTGAAATTTGTTAAAAATGAGCGTAAAAATATAATAGATATTGGCAAACTTATTAACGGGATTGTATTTTTGACAAGGTCCATCTCATTTATTGTTTCTACTTGCTTATCATAGGTAGGTATTATCTATGCCGCAAATCGTCATCGTGGGGCGGCAATATTTCAATTTCAATTTCAATTTATTTATTCATAAACAATACACACATTGCATTCGAATATTAATAACTTATCCTTATTGCAAGGTTATTGCTAGCCTCTAATGATAATTTTAAATTAAGTAATAAATATAATCGTATTTACCTTCCAGAAAAAAAAACAAATGCTTACTTACAAAAACGCAATGAACGGATTGAATTGAACTCGTCTCGCTCCGAACAAAGACTGATGTCGCGGCGATTTTCCTCTATAATATAAACTTAACAGCGTTCCGTAAATATCATGACATGCTCAGCACACGTGCGTCACAGGCCAATTATCCAACTTTTTAATGTTTCGTAGTAAAAAAGGAATTTTTTATAGTTTCGCCATGTCTGTCCGTCCGTCCGCGGCTTTACTCCGAGACTATAAACTAGAAAGCTATAATTTGGTGAGGATATGTATATATCATGCCGAAAAAGTGGTAAAATAAAATCCAAATTCTTTTTAGGGTAGCTCCCATACAAGTAAAGTCGGAGTCAGTTGAAATATTCACAGATGATGTACTTCTGTTGCCGCTGTAACAACAAATACTAAAAAAACAGAATAACATATATTTGAGGGCGGCTCCCATATAACAAACGTGAACTTTTTTGCTCCTTATTGATAACGGCAACAGGTAGATGCTTGAAATATTCATAGAATATTTAGTTATATATTCACTTTAAAATTAAATATATTAATTAAAATAACATTATTTTATAGTGACTATCAAAACTTTGTACACTGAGTTAGCAAATAGGCCTGCTGGTCATGATGGATAACGATATTTTTCAGATTGTTTAGGGTCTTGGATATTTTTCTATTATATGTATATAAAAAATAAAGTATCGTTGAGTTATATCCCACGACACAACTTATTGTGGGGCTAGCTCAATCTGTGATTTTTCACTGTATATTTAATGTTAAAAATGTTATTAATTTATCTATTAAATACTTACTAGCTTTCGCCCGCGGCTCCGCCCGCGTCAATGTCTATCCCTCGGGAATAGTACTTTTCCCGTAATAAAATGTAGCCTATGTCCTTCTCAGTACTCCAGAGAACTTGTATGCAAAATTTCATGATGATCGGTTCAGTAGTTACGGCCTGAAAGAGTAATAAACAAACAAACTCATCCGGGTTCCCAGGTGAGGTAAAGTAAATTTTCTTACTGTGTTAAATGTCGCCAGCTTTCCTTTCGCAATAATAGTTTTATTGGTCACCTTGTAATCTCAAATATTACATACAAATATACATATATACAATACAACGATATACATTATATATTCCGAAGCATGGAATCATCTTAATTATCAGACAATCAGGTGATTCAAGCTTGCAATGTCCTAACCAAACTGGAAACAGCTATACAAAGTATACTTCCCGTGGGAATCGAACCACAACCCCCGGGTCAGGCAAACGCTTTAACCACTGGACCACGGAGGCAGTTAATAACATATCTACTTCATGTGAGGTTAATTGGATCGGCCGACGGACGGAACCCGCACTTTCCCACCGCACATTTGTAAAAACTGACCCCGGACGTTGCAGTTCGTCGGCGATAACGGATGCTCTTCCGGCTTATTTGGGTTTCCTTACGCTTCTAATCTTAAGGAGTTTTACTGGTATGCATATAACAGCCTCCGTGGTCCAGTGGTTAAGGCGTTTGCCTGTTGACCCGGAGGTCGTGTGTTCCCACCAGAAGTATACTTTGTTTAGTTGTTTCCAGTTTGGTTAGGACATTGCAGGCTTGAATCACCTGATTGTCTGATAATAAAGATGATTCCGTGCTTAGGAAGGCACGTTAAGCCGGTGGTCCCGGCTGCCATCTGGTAGTCGTTAAAGGAACCACGTCATAAGCCGAGAGGCGGTTCCGAAGAACTCTGACACCAGGGTGTGCATGGTTTTACCGTGACACCTACTCGAAATGAATGAATGACTGGTAAGCATATTTTTCATGATATTGCCCTTAAGGCGAGGAGGCAACCAATACTGTTGAAAAGAGTTTCTTTCGGCGTTTCTTCTCTGCAGTGGTCGTTTCAGAAAACGGTCGTAGTCTGTAGCTTTTGCACATTAATAAATAATATAAATATCACTAAATTAGATCCTTTAAAATGTGATTTGACGTGCCTGGAAAGGCCTATTTTCTGAATAAACGTTTTGATTTGGATTTAGATAATATTGTTTTTTTTGTTTGTCCACCCCTTATGTGCCCCCGTAAAAAGTCCTGGATCCCTTGATACAAATTGTAACAAAAATCATCTATCAATGAAATAGCAAGATTCTTATGTTTAAATTAAAAACATGCGTATAGTTTCCAGATCAAAATAGAAGCTATATGCAATGCTTATGAGGACATTGTTTATCTTGACAGATAAGACGGAGATGCCTCTGACATCAATAATATAATTGAGGTCGGACACTCGGGGTTAACGAGTTATGATAATTATAGTTATGAATATTTAAAGTCTTCTTGTAAAATAAAAAGAATATAAACAAAAATTATAACCTAGAAACTTTTAGGTAAAATTTTTTGTTAAACTTATTTTTATTTTCAATGTTTTTTACATTTTGCTATACATATTTTGCCTTTAACAAATTACAGCGGCTTCGCTCGCGTTAATTATGGTGCCCCAGGAACAGTATTTTTTCTGGAATGAAAGGCAGCCTGTGTTCTTTCCCGCTCTCCAGACATAGCGCTTGCCAAATTTCATGGCGATCGGTGCAGTAGTTACGGCGTAAAAACGTAACAAATAAAAAAAAAATAGGTACACAACGGTACACAAACTCATTATCGCATTTATAATAAGGATTAGTAATAGCATTTGCCCGTGACAATCTGTGTGGTCCTCCCTTTTTATTCAACAAATACAACAAGATATTTAAAGATACTTAAATTTTAATAATACCCAATCAGATCACACCTTCATAGGGTCTATCCGTGCGGCATGGTACCAAGTATGCTAACTGCGTTTCCTCGCTGGATAGCAATACGCGATGGACAAAAAAAATAGCCAGCCCTCTTGTCACCAGCAGCGTCAATGAGACATGGAAAGATCTAATTCAAGAGAACCCTCTTTCAACAGACCCTACCAAGGAAGGGAAAGAAGCTTGGGGGCAAGGGCCCCGGCATAACAAAAACAATTTGAACACAGAGGGTAGGTTAGGTACCTTAGGTACTTGTGACCAAACAGGAGCGAGCGAGCGAAGCGCACGGGCGTACCCAAATAAGGGCGAAAACCCCGATATAACAAAAACAATTTGGCCACAGACTAAATAAAAATTGTATATGTTATGCTTATAAAAATTATGCTTTAATAACTTTATCTATACTAATATTATAAAGCTGACGAGTTTGTTTGTTTGTTTGAACGCGCAAATCTCAGGAACTACTTACTGGTTCAAATTGGAAATGTTTTGAAAACGGGGAAAAATTATTCATCTATACTAATAAAAAAACGAATTAATCAAAAAACGAAATAATAGAAATTGGCACGCACGAAGTCGCGGGCAATAGCTAGTGCTTAAATAAATGTATGGTTTAAAATGTAATGCTTAAAATTATTATTGTTGTTTGCCGCTGAGTCTTTCCTGGATTTCTAGTTGAATTAAGAAATAAAACTTTTGTCCTAAATATAACAGATTACAATTTCATAACTATATTTATAATACTTACTTGACGTATTATTGACTTTAAACTCTTGTCATTGGGCAGTGACATCGTGACACCAAAGTTAAAGTGACATTTAAATAATTTCAAGTATCTTCAAAAAAATTGTAAACACCATAGTAATATAAATGTTTATTTTCAAACAAGTCACACCTCACTTCACTGGTCACAATTCACCATAGTACGCACTGATATGATATTACGTGGACGTACCTACGCAATAAAAAAAATACTAACCGTTTGGGTTAGCAATAAAACATTAAAAATTAAGTTAAAAAATCTGTTGATACTTTTAAAAAACGATCGAAGATACTATACTAACTGCAAAATCTTGCACGTACACTTAGAGCATTAAAATGTATTTTTATTAACTGAAATAATTTATCATTATTCCCATTATAACAAGGTTTGTAAACAAATCGATCCGGTATATTGAATTTACTAGTATAAAACCAGCGCGCACGCAGCAAGATCAGAAACTGAGACCCTCTTTGAATCACGTCGGGTTTCGTAATCTCACAAGGTCTACTATATTCTTGACCGATGTGCTAACGTAATAAACCAAACAAATTCCGAAGCATATATTCACATTCACCGGACTTTGTATGGTTTGTGGCGTTTAATTTGTCAGGGTGATACAATTTAAGGCGCGCTTGGGCTGCCCGAGCGACGATCGTGTTTGCAAAAATCAGGAATGTTACAACCTTGGGCTTCGCCTTGACACGCGCATAAGTAGTTTGATAATATCCTTTGTGGTGTGTTGAGAAATAGTTTTTGATTAGGTTTATTAAAGGCTAATATTATTTAATTACATAAATTGTATAAGAAATAACTATTAAAAGTATTAATATTAATATGAAATGGCAAAAAATTGCATATTGATTACATGGAAAGAAATGTTTTTAAATTTTTATATGCACTACGTATGTTGAGGTAGGTGGCTAATAAAGAAACTGTAATAACTGCATACCATGGTTTCGTCGCATCACAGCTCAGATATGGAATATTTTTTGGGGAATGCTACAAATGTTCATAGAATGCTAATGGCGCAAAAAGTTGTATGCGTGAGATACCTGCCGTTCGCATTTTATACATCTAAAAGTTCTGACGTTTCCTTCTCTATACATTTATGAAGTTGCAATCCATATAAGACGCAATCCTCATCTGTATCCGAGTGTCAACAGTGCAAGACGTCGCGATTTTTTATATAATAGGCCTAATATGAAACTACTCTTTTAAAGAGAGTATATTTGGTATCGCTCCGAGAGTATGCAATAGGTTACCGAAAAATATAAGAGAATGTCACGATTCCAAAGTCTTCAAAAAAAATCTGCTAGAATACTTAACTGGAAAAGCATAATAAACAATTGAAGAATTTCTTAATGAATATTCATTTATAGTGAGATAATAATAATAACACTTATACTCTTGATGTGACTATTGGTTTATTTATTTATATTCAATATTATTTAATGTATTGTGACATAAATTGTATAAAAATGACATGTACTTATTTTAAATTTAAATACATGAATGGCAATTTTAAATTTGTATTCCAATTTTCCTTTAATTATTATATTATCAACTTTTCCTATAGGAACAATGCATGGAACTAAAAAAAAATAGAAATTCCCGTACAAACTAGCCGGGCGGCAGAACTCTTTTGAGTTCCCAGCATTGGTCCCAGTGAAAAAGTTGTTTATATTAATGGTCTGAATCACCCCTTTAAGGGAACGTCGAGGGTACATTTATTGTATAGATAATATGTATTCTATAGATAATTAAATTAATAATATAATTTTATTAACATTAAAAGACTAATAGATTAAATTTCAGTTAAGGTTAACAGATTTTCTGTTAATATTAACAGAATTTTAATCTATTTATTTACATACTAGCTTTCGCCCGTGGCTCCGCCCGCGTCATTGTCAATCCCTTGGGTATAGTACTTTTTCCCGGGATAAAAGGTAGCCTATGTCCTTCTCCATACTCCAGAGATATTATGCAAAATTTCATGATGATCGATTCAGTAGTTACGGCGTGAAAGCGTCACAAACAAACAAACTTTCGCATTTATAATATTAGTAAGGATAAGGATAATTTTATTTTGACAATCTTCTATGTAATGCTATAATATGGGTATTTACCTGAAATAAACGTATATTATTATTATGTTGTCTCTATACCGGGGGTAATCACGGGCCGAAGCCCGAGCATTTGAGGGCTGCATGGGGATATAGATCCAACAACATGTTGAGGCCTTGTGAGGCGTTTGATCTAATATGGGGTGGGGCACCAACCATGATCACAATCATGAAAATGTTTCCACGATTAACACCCAGACGGAGCAGGCTAGAAAGATGAACATTATTTTTGGTCTATTGGGGTGAATTGTTAGTGATTGGGTATCAGGCCTATCGGAATGGCACCAATGTTGTTCATCATCATCATTGCAGCCGTAAGAAGTCCACTGCTGGACAAAGACCCCACCCAAGGATTCTTTGTTCCATGGGAGGATAGTGCCATACTCACCACGCTTGGCAGGCGGGTAGGCGAACGCAGTTCCTTTGGCTTCTTGTGCTTCCGACGCTGGGAGTATTTTAAAGCTGGGAAATGATAGGAATTTGTTGGGAATGGAAGGAGAATTAAGGTATTGGGACTCATTCGGGTTAAAGGGTTGAAAAGCAAGTAGCAGCTGGGCAGGCCGGGAACGCGTACCCAATGCCATTCCTGCAACCACCGGAGAAGCAGTTGATGATAACGCCCCTGACCGACCAAATAGGCAGGTGGTTCCTTTTTATCTAATGAGTCGCAGAACCCTAAAACAATCATTAGTCGTCTTAAGAGCCCGCCATATGCCAGGCGGCGTGGCGATACAAACGCGGATGGTCTAAACGCGTTGGCTACTTTGAATATTTTCGTTTTTTAGGAATATTCAAGGGTTATTCGAAAAAGAAAAACATATGATGGCTGCCTTATCTGTAATGCAATAATAATCAAAGGTTTCAAGGTTAATTTTAATGTATTTGGTGAACAATGCTATATACCGAGTAAATTAGACGTGATTTGGAGGAAACTTTGCAATTTTTTTCTATCGAGAAAATTTAACGCAATCGTGTTTTTGAGTCATATAGTTACCAGAGTTAGTCCTGAACTTTGCTGCATTTTTATTTTAACTTGAGTATTTAATTATTATTGATATAACAGTCAATCATGCAAAGCAGTGTGAGGTAGTACGGGCCCTTAAATAGACGCGACGATGTCGTTTTCAAGGACGTGCAGTAAAATGAGAATGTGGGTGGGTACCTAAAGGTTTATGCACGTTACATTATGACATTGTAAAATATTCTCGTTTTCATTGTTATGCACCAGGTTTATTTTTACAACTATGGAGTAGGTACTTGTTAACTTATGCTGTGAGGTATAGACAAGACATACGTGACATTTGCAAATTTTAAAACATAAAAAAACCGGCCAAGTGCGACTCTGACTCGCGCACGTAGGGTTCCGTACCGTTATCTACAGTAAGTTTAATATGATTATAAATATTTTTATTATATGACTAGCTGTTGCCCGCGGCTCCGCCCGCGTTAATATCGTTCCCTTGGGAACAGTTGTAATGATAAAAATTCCATACTAACCCCTGCCCCTTTGCTTTTTCCCTTAAGGAGGAATTTAATACATTTCACCTGCATAGATCTTTAGCCCTTAAGGAGGGGATTTTGCCCATTTCACCTACACAGATATTTTTTTATTGTAATGGAGAACTTCTTATTGTCATATTTCTAAGTAAAAAACATTTCACCTACACAGATCTTTTTTAATTGTAACCTAGAACGTATATACTTATTTTCATACCTCTAAGTCTAGAAATGGAAAAATTCCATACAAACTTTACCCCTTCAAGGGAGAATGTTGTCTGGTTCACCTAAACAGATCTTTTTTAATTTTAATTGAGAACTTGCGTACCTACTTTCAAACTTCTAAGTCCAGAAATGAGAAAATTCCATAAAACCTCAACCCCTTTAATTTTCTAAAAATCCTTTATTAGTGCTCATTTACATCATAAAAGAATCCCTGTGCCAAAATTCAAGTTTCTGCGCACAGTAGTTTCGGCTGTGCGTTGATATATAAGTCAGGTTTGCCTTTGGCCCGCGGCTCCGCCCGCGTAAGTGTCGATTTCTCAGGAACAGTAGAATAACAGGAATACATTAGTTTATGACTTTCAATTACTTTCAATTACCTTAATATTGAATTTCAATTGAATAACTTCAAAAACGGAAAGTTTCATACTAACTTTGCATCCCTGTTATATCCCCTTAAGGGATGATTTTTGAGAAAAATATTTTACTCGTGTTTCATGCCTTTTAGTAAAGAACCTTCATGCTGAATTTCATTCGACTAACTTCAAAAATGGCAAAGTTTCATGCTTACTTTGCACCCCTATTTTACCCCCTTAAGGGATGATTTTTGAGTAAAATATTTTACTCGTGTTTCATACCTTTCAGTAAAGAACCTTCATGCTGAATTTCATTCGAATAACTTCAAAAACAACAAAGTTTCATACTAAATTTGCAACCCGTTTATCCCCCTAAGGAGATGAATTTCCAAAAATCCTTTCTTAGTGCTCCCCTACGTTATAAAAGGAACCCCTGTGCAAAATTTCAAGTTCCTAACCCTTATAGTTTAGGCCCTGCGTTGATATGTCAGTCAGTCAGTCAGCTTCTCCTTTTTTTTTAATATGGATTACTATGGATAGTATGGATAGGTATAATGCTGTCGTATAATGATGATGAATTGACTTTGGATTTTAATTTTCTTATGTCACTTATTATTTTATTTTATTTTTGCTATATGTTTGCAGGCAAACTCATGCCTTGAGTTCATTCAAATGACGATAACTTTTTTTTTAATGAACCGATTTTGATGAAACAAACTTTAAATGTTAAACTGAGTTAAAACAAAGCAATTGCTGAAAGTTTGAAGTAAATCGGTTCAGTATTTTCGGAGATAATCGTGATCATACATACAGACAGACAGACAGACAGACAGACAGACAGACAAGAAATTCCAAAAAAAAATTTTTGGTTTCTATTATTCTTTTTAAGTGTCCCTCTATCCATTTCAGTCAAAAATTCTAAATGTACAGACAAAATAATTTTACTGTTTTATTATATGTATAGATGTAACTGAAAATGTATGCTTTTCGCATTTTTTTTCCTTTATATGTGCTTTAAGATGTTGCTTCGTACCAAAATTCAAGATTCTTAGTTTACAGGAAGTACCCTGTAAGTTTTGATTCCATTGCGAATGTCGAAAATATGCTGCATAAACGGCTGTATCTTTTGATTGCCTTGGAAGTTTGATTTTTTTCACAGCTTCACAGACTTAAGTATTTGATATGAATTTCAGCTTGATACCTCCACGTTCCTGATAAAAAGGGTTTTGACAGACAGATAGACAGACGGACAACCAAGTGATCCTATGAGGGTTTCTTGGCTGGACGAATTTCTATGAAAGGTTAAATTTATTTGTTCGTTTTTTACCTTTTTTTCTTGCAATTCTGTGTTCCATTCACATACTTTTCAAGGTTTCTAATTCCCAGATTTCAATATAGCTAGGGGGTTCAAAATCACGTTGTATGGCCAGAGCAGACAGAGGATTTGGCCTACACCTTCCTCGCTGGCCAGACGGGTTGGAGAGGTCTCATTGTTGTTTGAGCTTTGTTTAGCTTGTAGTTTCTCTTACGACCTCCATGGGAAGACTAGGAGTGGCCATATTCTACTCTGCCGGAAACCACACGGCTAATAATATCGTTTATTTCCTTTAAAATATTTTATATGCAATCCTTTGCTTCCAATTCTCTTTACATACATCATTTGTGCGATAAATACCGCCTTATTTACGTTTTTATTGTTTACTAGCTTTCGCCCGCGGCTCCGCCCGCGTCAATGTCGATCCCTCGGAAATAATACTTTTTCCCGGGATAAAAGGTAGCCTATGTCCTTCTCCGTACTCTAGAGAACATGTATGCAAAATTTCATGATGATCGGTTCAGTAGGGACGGCGTAAAAGCGTAACAAACAAACCAACAAACTCACTTTCGCATTTATAATATTAGTAAGGATTTCGTTTGTTTACTGTTTTTGTTATTTTAATACAGTATTTTATTAACTCATTAAATCTTTCCTCATCTCTCACTATATCTGCTAGATATTCTTGTTTTTACTGAGATAAAACTTGGATTGAATAGAGCGATGATAATGAAGAAAGGAAAGGTAAAAATAACTAATTATATATTTTTATATAATGCATTTAAGTCATACATTTCACTGAAATTCAAATGTACATAAAGTTTGTATAAAAATCAGTCTTAGCATGGACAAGATTATTCATATCACAAAGATAATAACATCAAGGTAAACTTGAAAGTTCGGCGGCAGCGGCAATAACGTTAGAACTTTATTCCCTAACTAGCTTTCGCCCGCAGCTTCGCTCGCGTCATCGTCGTTCACTCGGGAACAATACCGGGATGAAGGGTAGCCTATGTCCTTCTCCGTACTCCAGAGAACTTGTATGCAAAATTTCATGATGATCGGCTCAATAGTCATGGCGTGCAAGCGTAAAAAACAAACTCATTTTCGCATTTATACTATTAGTTGGATAGTTAGAATATCTGTAATTCCATACGAATTGGGATAATTGCCGCTGTTGCCTAAGTTTAAGGTGCAGCTCTCAGCAAGTATCGTGCACTTTACATAGACCACATTACATACATTTTTCTTATTTGTTTTACGGCATTTGCCTTTCTACGCCTTTTAGCCCCTCATATTTTTCTACGTGTTATCAACGAAATGGTGGTGTAATTCATTTCGTTCATTTAATGGAGCCCCTGTCGACAATTCCCACGAACCCACTGGTTTGATCATAGACGCAGTAGCAGTAATAATAATAATAAATATATACTGACAAATCACACAGCTTGAGCTAGCCCCAAAGTAAGTTCGAGACTTGTGTTATGGGATACTAACTCAACGATACTATATTTTATAATACATATATAGATACAAATCCAAGACCCAGGTCAATCTGAAAAAGATCATTTTCCATTTTGACCTGGCCGGGGATCGAACCCGGGCACTCTCGTGTCGCAGGCTGGCGTGTTGACCGCTGCGTCACGGAGCTAGCTAGTAAGGCGAGCGACCACCAGCCCGCTGTGTAAATCTTACTACAGCCGCACCATGACACTTTATTTTAGTTATTCCATACATTGTTTATAAACATGAACATCTATAAGACCAAATTACACCGATTTTACATTATTAACTCCATTAGAAACAATTTGCAAAACAATCCAAAGCAAAAACCGTGCAGTCCGTCGAAATTCCCGCCAAGAACTCCTGGTTTCCATACAAAATACACGACTGTTACCACTGTTACCACTGTCGCGAACTTCATAGTGTACCTTAAAAAGTGTAATTACACTTTTCTCCTGTATTTAGTGTAAGTTTCGTTCCAAAACAACATTATTTCAGAGTACCATAGAGGTTCTATGGAGAATTGTTTGTCTATGACTAATAGTTTAGGTTCTTCCTTCATTGCGGGCTGCCACTTCACTGGGAGCAATGACGTCACTTCCGGCGTGGGGTCACTGGAAAAGGAAATGATGTAATACAGAATATTGATAGATATCAGAATTGTAATATGTATGCTGAGTCTATATGTATATTGATTCACTGTAGCATTTTTACCCGTATACGGCGAAACCAAAAGGAGGTATAGTTTTGGCTGCTATGTATGTGTGTTCGTTTGTTCTCGCATATTTCCTAAATTACTCAGTGTGACTTGACCAATGACGTACTGTTAGATGCGTCTTGCCCATCCGCTGGTTCGAGATCGGCATTCTCATTTCAGCCACGTGCATCTCACATGTGTCCTCACTTTTTACGGTTTATTTTGTATTTTTTTTAATTAACCAATATTGCCCCACTGCTGGGCAGAGGTCTCCCCCATTTCTTTCCAGTAATTCCTATCCTGAGCCATCTCTCTGACCATTCTGTATTAAACTTCCGCATATCATCACTCCATCGCGTTCGCGGTCTACCTCTATTCCGTCTTCGTCCTTCTGGATACCACTTCATTTCACTGGGCCCAGCGATCCGGGTGTATACGACAAACATGGCCCGCCCAATTCTATTTTCAACATGCGGCTTTTTGTCTTATGTAGTTTTGTATAATGTTACATATTTTTTACCTATACACTAGTTGGTCGTACAATAGTTTCAAACGTTGCCGGCATGGATTTTTTCACATTATCTTATTTCTTTTCCTTCAGCCCCCGAGAGGCCAGATCTGGCCGCATAACAATAAAATCTCCATTGTGTCTGCGTTTCCGCGATTGACGGGTTAATAAGACTGAGATAATATAGCATAATCTTAAAACTTAATTTTGTAAACGACACTCACCTGTATTTCGCAAAGTTTGTCCACATCGTAGTCAGCTTTTTGATGATCGACCTCTCTAAGAATTCAACGAAAAGCGGTACTCTGACCTTGAACATATAAAATAGCTCGTCGGCATGGGTCGCCCCTGGCGCTCGGAAGCCCAACAGCATCTTGGGCAAGTTCAGCCATCCGTCGTAAGAAAACTTGTACGAATATACTTGCTTACCAGAACCATCTAGGAAAAGTTCGGTTGCCATAATCACAGGGTAACTTATACTTGCATCTCCTTGATAAAACGAAAACTTTGGCATCGTCTCTTTACTTATTTCATCTTTACCCATGTAGAATTCTTTAAATTTATTAGCTGTCTTAATTTTTTCTTCTTCGTTTGAAAACTGTAGATCTCTTGGCAAGGCATCGTGAAAGTTCATGTTTGCTATCATAGAATCATTTTCTCGTCCACCAAACATGTATCCTTCAGCGTTATTATGACCTATGATAATTGGCACTTTATAATATTGTCCATTAATCATTAAATTGTAAGGATTGTCTGGCAAGAATCGTTCAACATCATCAATATGTTTTTCAACACAGGGCACAAAAATGTTCTCAGATGTTAACATATTTCCTTTAGTTCTAGGTAGACGAGTCATTAGTAGTCTTTCTGCTGGAACGTCCTTAAACAAGTTGTATATTTCGTGAGGATCATTTGTATTGTGACCCATTTGTTGTGCGAGCTGGCTGGCTGTCTTTAAAGGATCCAATTGTAGACTCCAATGGGAAATTGCTGATCCACTTTGCATAATAGCTCTATTAAATAATCCTCTCGATAGTGGCGACACTAGATGATACATTACTGATGCAGCACCAGCGCTTTCTCCGAATATAGTAATATTATCAGGATCTCCTCCAAAAGCTTTAATATTTCTCTTAACCCATTTAAAAGCTTTGAGTTGGTCTTTCAATCCAACATTTCCTGGTGCTTCTTTAATGCCTAGACAAAGAAAACCAAGTATCTCAAGTCTGTAGTTGAAACTGACTAGAATAACTCCTTTGTCAACTAAATACTCTGCGCCATAGATGAAAGGAGAGCCAGAGCCATCTCGAAAGCCTCCGCCATGGACGTAGACCATGACAGGGAGAAGAGGCTTTGGTTTTTGGAGAGGTGTGTAGACGTTGATGGTAAGACAGTCGTCTTGGCCCTTGACTGAGGTTGGGGAGAATCGTTGGGTGCATCGGATGTGCTCGTTGATGGCTTCGAAGGTGTGTTCCCATGGTTGGATAGGTTCTGAGTCCTGGAATTAGCAAAATATAGGTGAGTACAATGGCAACAAGGAGTATTCTTTTGTTAATATAATGTTGGTTGGTTGGTTGGTTGGTGTTTTAAAGGTAATTTTTTTTTTTTACTACATATTGAAGAACGCATTTGTCTCCCATCTCACCTGATGGTGAGTGACGATGAAGACGAGGATGTTAAATGCCTATCCAAGGGATACCAATTTACTCGCTGTATATGTACCTTATGGGTACATCAGTCGTGTGTTCTATTTAGAAATATGATAAGTCCGGTTAATGTTAAGAAGGTAAAGATAGAAAACAACCAGTACCTGAAACCGACTAGATACTTTTGCGTAAGGTATGCCATAGTACGCAACGTGGGAGCCATCAGGAGCGACTAAGCCGTGCACCCAGCCTACAGAGATCTGGAGAGGATTGCTCGGCTGCTGTACAAGTCGTGCCGCCCACAGCGACCACAGCACCAGCCACTTGTAGCCCATGGGTCTCACTGGAATAAGACATAAATAATTTTTATCTTTACAAATATAATAATGGGACCACGTTGTCATCATTGGTAACACACGTTGGTATACTTTCGAATTTAGCCACCGAGGTTTTTTGAACGAGGAGACACTGCGGAGCTTCCCAAACGCTGCCTAGAAGCGTCGAATTCATCGTCAAAGTCAAAGTCAAATATCTTATTCATCGTAAGATATTTTAAATACCATTTGGTGAATGTTAAATTACACATTATTATTTACAACATTAAAGCCGTCCTTAAAGCTGGTTCGTCGAACCTGGATCAACTGACCATGGTAGGTATTTGAGACCATTTGATTATTACACGTATTCTTAAAAAATAGTCTTGATACTTGATAGACAGACAGACAGCAAAGGCATTTAAGGCATCACTGAGCCACAGAAGTAGTCAAAATAAATGTGAACGTTTGTGTCGATGTGAAGATGTTTGTAACTCCTCCACGCAAAAACTACTAAATGGATTTTGATTACACTTTGCAATCTTATAGCTGACACATCATAATAAGCTAGTCTACCCCAAAAATATTAGTTAATTAGCTTTCGCCCGCGGCTCCGCCCGCGTCAATGTCAATCCCTCGGGAATAATACTTTTTCCCGGGATAAAAGGTAGCCTATGTCCTTCTCCGCACTCCAGAGAACTTGTATGCAAAATTTCATGATGATCGGTTAAGTAGTTATATATATCGGCGTGAAAGCACGCCGTAACTTCTGAACCGATCATCAACAAACAAACAAATAAACAAACAAACAAATGATTGATCTACACGATTAACGATTGTCTATTACACTTTTATCTCTAAAGTGAAGTCACCTGGTGAACATAGAACACTGAATGATCGGAAAAGAAGAATGGAGTTTTGGCCAGAGGGCGCTGTACAGTATACATGGAGCTCTGTATAAAATTATTTCTTAAAATTGTTTGAAGTTAGTGAATAGAACTTAAAGTGACTTAAATGTGGTCTATATACTGTGACTCCTAAGTGATAGTGTTAGTGGCTAAAACTTTCTAAAGATTCTATATCAAATTACAGACCAAGTTATTGTCTTTGACCAAGTGATTTAGTTACCAATATTCTATAAGTTATTATTAACTAGTCAGTGAAGTGAAAAATAAGCAAACAAACATCTAATAATTTTGTGTACTGTGTCGATAAATAAGGCAATAATCAATAAATTTTAATTTCCACTCAATAATTCTCAAGTGAAGGTGGACAATAAATCAATGTTTAACTTTCGTTCTACATCGAAAGAAGAACCTATGTGGTTATTTTAGGTTCTGACGTCAGACGACAGTTGGTGTGTTACGTATTAGACGCTCAACGCAAGCTGAGGTATCGTGGTTCGAGCCGAGAGTCTAGTGAGAAGGATACCGAGTGTTTTTTTTTCTCTCTGCTATATCAAAAAAAAGTATCAAAAATACTGATACTTTTTTTTTGGCGACATATTTTGGAAAACACAAACTTGTCGAATACTTCCTTCGGACTTCGCTTCGCATCGCTTCGGGTTACAAGATCCATACGCAAAGCAGATATACTGGCTCGTTACCGGTTCCTCTTTCGACTTGAAACATTTTATACATTTTATATTCTATTTATATTCTAACATTTACTTATTTTTTTTTATTATTATTTTTTATTTTTATTGGATTTATTTTTGTGGAATGGTGGATTGTTAATTTACATATATTCGTTTTATTTTTTAATTCTTTATATTTGTCCCTTTTTGAATTCATATATTTGAACTTATTTGCTTGTAAATTTATTAATTTGTAACTGTTTGACATATTATACTTTAAAGCAGATTTTTATTGAAATTATTTTCCGGGTTTGACTTAGTTTGTATTAACTGTGATGATGAATTTTTGCTGACACATTTTTTTCATATGCATATTTTTTTGTTTTTCTTTGATTTATTTTGTTACATCACTTTTATTTATCGATTCATTGTGTCACTTCTTTTAACATGTACCCATACATATTATTATTTTTATTTTATTCTTATGAGATACTTTGGACCTATTTTTTAATGTATTTTATTTTAATGTTTTTTATCTGTGTAATTACTTTGTAAATATTTTTTTTTTTATAATATTGGTATACAATTTTTTTTGACATTGTTTATATATAAATGTATTTAACTTATATATCCGAAAAGTTTTTTTAATTTTAATTTTTATTATATTTTTTTAATTTTTATCAATTCATTGCGTATTTTCGTTTTTTTTTCTCGAATTCATAGGTAACTTTTAGTGGTGTTCAATTTCCACTTCAAATTGGTTTTAATTTAATTTGTTTTTTTTTTTGTAACTTCTCACTTTTAAATGTCATTACCAGACCCCGAAGTGACCGTGTCTACTGACACCCCTCCATTGGCTCTCTCGTTAGAAGGATTAGAGAGATGTGATCGTTGCGATCAGCCTAGGTATTTTAGAGGACGTAGGGGCCTTAACGTTCATATCACTAAAGTTCACAAGCCCGTAACTCCATCTTTGTCGTGTGGCAGTAAACAAGTGCTCACGGACAGCGGGGCCTCGACTTTGCCTTCAGATGCTCAAAGTATTGTTCAAACGGATACTCCTATATGGCAAATTTTAAGTAGGTACAAAAAACATTTACCTGTTGTTAAAAGGATACCTAGAGGAGCCAGGATCTCTGTAGCAGTAGCTTTGAAAAAAGTATTTGATAATATTGTTTCGGTAAATAATACGGCGAGTTGGGAGCAGCTATTTACTTTTGCTTTTAGAGTCCTGCATGTTGGTAAGAAGGAAGGCAAATCTATTTCTCTTACTCAAATCATTAAAAATAATTGTATTGATGAGGATAACAATTTATTGAATTTTAATACTAGGGGCCAAAGTAAGTCCAGACATTTGTGCACAGACACTGTCGAGAAAAAAATTAGGAGAATCGAAAGCAAGGTTAGTGACGGAGATGTGAGAGGAGCTGCTCAATTAATGTTTTCTAGTGATACTCTTGCACCTGAAACGGACGATACGCTTTCTTCTTTAAAGGAAAAGCACCCTCAATTGGTAGGACCAATTTCGCCTTTTCTTGACAATCGAAATGACGATAACAGTGTGCTTCAGATCTCCACAGCTGACGTGTTTGAATCCCTGCATAGTTTTAAAGCAGGATCGGCAAGCGGCTTAGATGGACTGTCTGCTCAACATTTAACAGACCTTCTAAGTGGATGTACGGGTGAAACTGGAAAAGCCCTAATGCAAAGTTTAATTTCTCTGTTAAATATTATGTTAGCTGGTAAGGTGCCTAGTGAGATCGTAAGAATCCTCTATGGAGCAAATTTATGCGCATTTGTTAAGAAAGATGGAGGTATCCGTCCCATAGCCATTGGGTGCACAATTAGGAGACTCGTTTCCAAAATAGCTTGTAAAAAAGTTGCCCCGGCCTTATTGCCTCGTTTTCATCCCAGGCAATTGGGTTTTGGCATAAGGGGAGGTTGTGAGGCAATAGTGCACGCTACTCGTACTTTTCTTACCACTGACAACAGTGAAGTTATTTTAAAATTAGATATACGCAATGCTTTTAATACGATTGATAGGAATACCTTTTTAAGGGAAGTTAAAGAGCATATTCCGACCATTTATTCATATTTATGGCAGTGCTACGGAACTTCTACAGATCTTGTTTATAAAGATCATTTAATTAACTCTGCAACTGGTTGCCAGCAAGGGGACCCTTTGGGACCTGCTATTTTTAGTCTTGCAATCAATTCTATAATTTACAATCTTAATTCCCCCCTTAATGCTTGGTTCTTGGACAATGGTACTTTGGGTGGGAACGCAGCGGTAGTTAAATCGGACCTAGAATCCCTTGTGTCCCGTTTTGAGGAAATTGGTTTACATCTTAATTATGCCAAATGTGAATTATACATAAAAGACTCAGTGTCGAGCATACAAAGGGACGAAATATTTTCAATTTTTCGTGATGTGGCCCCAGGTATCAAGTTAGTTGATAATAATTCTCTTCAGGTGCTGGGTACTCCTGTTCTGGACCAGGCTATTCCTAATTTTGTTGCGCAGCAAGTGGAAAAGTTTAAAAACTCCTCTGAGTTGCTTTTTAAGGTGAATGCTCACACGGCTTTCTTCATAGCCAAATGTTGCCTTTTTGTACCAAAGCTGACTTACGTTTTGCGCAGCTCCTTAATTTGGAAGCATCCGACCCAGCTAGAAGCTTTAGATCACCTTATAAAGAAGTCACTTGTTAAGATCATTAACTGCCAAATAAGTGACGAGGCCTGGCATTTTGTATCTCTTCCAGTGCGATTTGGGGGCATCGGGGTTCGAAAGGCATCTTCTGTGGCTTTGCCTGCTTTCCTATCTTCCGCCCACGCTTCATCCTCTTTATGCGGTAGTCTTCTTGGTCCAGTAATGGGTTCCGCTGAGGTATGTGGCGTGGGTGAGGCTAGGGAGGCTTGGAGGTCGCAGTGTGCAAGTGATTTACCTTTGAGCCTCAATTCCCAGAAGCTGTGGGATAATCCACTTTGTCGAGTAGTCCAACAAAAAGCTATTGCTCAGTGTTCGCGCTTGGATCGCTCGCGCCTTTTAGCCCTGGCTGAAAGGGAATCAGGCTATTGGTTACAAGCGCTCCCGTCTGCACATGTAGGTACCTTGCTGGATAATTGCACCTTTACTTTGGCTGTTGGACTTCGTTTGGGTGCAAATATGGTACAACCACACACTTGTCACTGCGGTACTTCCGTGGATGGGTTGGGTCTTCACGGTCTAGCTTGTGTGAAAAGTGCAGGCCGAATTCCCCGTCATGCCATGCTGAACGATATAATTCGTAGAGCTTTGGCTTCAGTCGGGGTACCTTCTATGTTGGAACCTCATGGGATCATCCGCACCGACGGCAAGCGTCCTGATGGCTTAACCCTGGTTCCATGGAGACAAGGCAAGTGTCTGGTTTGGGATGCTACTTGTGTGGACACGTTTGCGCCTTCGCATTTACCGGCTTCTTCAAAAAATGGAGCAGCGGCAGCCAGCGCCGCAGAGGTAATTAAGAAACGGAAATACGTGGGTCTTGGAGACAATTATGTTTTTTTACCGTTTGCAGTGGAGACGATGGGTCCTTGGGGCCCAGATGCAAAATATTTTTTTAAGGACATCACAACCTGTCTCATCGAGGCAACGGGTGACCCTCGTGCTGGCAGCTATTTTGCTCAGCGTATAAGTATCGCTATTCAGCGGGGAAACGCTGCCAGTATTCTTGGAACGCTGCCTCGATGTGTTGGGTTGGAAGAAGTATTTTATCTGTAATTATTTTTCTTCCTCCATGTTTATGAACAATGTGTAGACTAGAGTAACAATGAAGACGAGAATGAGTTCTGATCAATAAAGTCAATGAGATAGGAACAAACAAACTCACTTTCGCATTTATAATATTAGTAAGGATAAGGATTAATCTGATACATACAATGTATAGGATTTTAATAAAAGTGTTTAGTTTGTTATGTTTATTAAATATGTTAATTTCATACCGAAACTACTTCTTCCAGGGGGTCTTCGTTTGTCAGGTTTGCCATTCAGGAAGCGTTAGGGAAATTTATTTATTATACTCCGTCAGATTTTTACACATTCCCTCGATCGGCTTTTATGATCTGCGCGGGAAGGGAAACAGCTGGAACATTCTACATTTTTTGCTTTTCTCCCAGATCAGCATGTACGACACTACATTACTTACTACAGTATTAAATTACCATTAACTCACAGTTAAGTGGACTATGGACTCAACTGACTCGTCATTTAACGAACTGTTATTAAAAAAAGAGATAAGATAGTTATGGTGCACATTCTAGGCAAGCACGATTTTCCACATTTATTTATTTCTGTATTTAATAAGTGTATGTATATAAGTACTGCATCTCAAAAGCTTAATGGCCCTTGTAAGAATAGTCAAATACCATACCTGATTTCACTTAACTAGCTACGCAATAGATAGAAAATAAACTAGAACAAACATCAGACTAACCTGCAAATCAGCAATAAAGATTCCACTCGGGTTCTACATCCAATACTGCACGTACTAGTACTTTCTCTAGAAAAACACGCGCGGCGTCGACATGCGACGGACGATCATTGAGCCGGCCGGCTGCCGGTGTTGTACAGACTAGTTAAGGCGCTATTCCAGTGGTGAAGCGAGGCGAGGCGTTTATATCTTGCGCTTTTGTCACCATGCGACATTGAGTCGGCTTTCTGTGTATTATAGATTAGCAAAGTGGGACAAGGATTTAATATCTCGCACTATTTGTCAGGAGTTGAAATTCAGGGGTGTTATTCTCAACAGCTTGGCTGGTGGTTGCAGGTATGGCATCGGGTACGCGCGCCCGGCCTCCCGAGCTGCTACTTGCATTCATCAGAGTGAGTAGTATCCCTTCATTCCATCCCCAAATACAAATTCCTAAACTTCCCCATCTTAAAAATGCTTTCGATGGGCAGCAGCGCCGGAACTACAAGAAGCCAAAGAAACTGCGCTCTGCCAAGGGTGGTGAGCATATAAAATCCTCCCATGGAACTAAGAATTCTTGGGAGAGGATTTTGTCCAGCATTTGACATCTTATAGCTGGAATAATCACTATTTGTCAACTTGATACGAGCGCTAATGCTTGATTTTTGAAACTTTCGACGTTAGAATTCAGATCAGAGCGGGATAACCCTATACAGCAGAGCGAAAATCCCATACAACTTCTCTTTTGCGTGTATATGTCAGTTCTGATTGATATGGCGGACAGCCACAGCGACCAATTTTAAGAAAAGCGTATCTTAAGTGATTATCGGTTGGCCTTACTTGAGGTTTTTGCAGCAAGGAACAAGGCTTCTAGTGGCAAAGCGAGCGAGGTGGTGCGATGGCTTAGGCTGCGTTTCCAGGAACGATATCCAGAGCGCTGATAGGATGTGTTAAGAGTTTGTATTATTTTTAGCAGAGGTAGTACCGAAACGCTAGTCACATGTCGATTTTGCAAATGTATAATAAAATTGATAGTTATAAAGGTTAGTAAGACAGATGTATAACATAATTATGTAGAATTGAAGAAAATCAGATAAATAAAAATCGATGTTATAAATCATATTCACGTTTAACAATTTAATTTAAAAGAAAATTATTTAGATTTTATAATTCTGTAAAAATGTGATAATGTTTCTGCTGAGCTGTGCTTAATATATGTTGATACCGTGTTATGATATGTTGATAACAGTGAACCGTGTGTAGCGGGCTCGTTTTACGAATGACTTGACTTACAATGAAACCTTCATAAAATATTTTCTTTACTGTACACCAGAGCTATGCTAACCGAAAATGGAAGCTACTCATTAGTAACATAATCGCCTCGCCTCGCTTCGCTGCACCAGTGAAGAAGGTCCTTTACAGTTACGTCAATGGAATAACTTGACCCACCGGTTTGTGGCAACAACAATTAACTGCATTCGAAATAAACATTGGCAAGTTACTCAAAAACTGGCGTGTTCCGTTTCGAGTAACTTAACGCTTTTTCGCGTCAACTTCGCCGGAGACAAACAATGTTACACACCAATTGGGGCTTCGCGCGATCGCGTAGTATAGGAACTAGGCAAACGCGGGTTGCGGTCTGCGGAGGCGGGAGGGGTTGTCATTGGCTAAGGTAATATAAAATGCATTTTTACCTGACTGCGCCATGGGAGGGTAATGTTTTTCAAGTGTACATGAGTATGTATGTAGTATGTACTTTTATGTTATTTCGCATGATAATTTTAGTAGATTGTGTGTGACACAAAACATAATACTTTCAGTGAGGGCAATATTTTGTATCCAGAGCGGAACGAAGGAGTGTAACATAGAATTTCAAGCGTAGCGACGGATTCAAAGGTAGACTTCAAGGGAAGGTTTCAGGAGAGTATGTTGCTCGAAAGTATTCTGTTAGTCCCGAGGAGACACGTTCTGCTTTTCATCTCCCTCTATGAGAAAAACAATATTTGTATTTTCATTCCCACGGGACTAAAAAAAAGTTTTAATTGTGAATTCAAAACTTTTTAGTCCCTCGGGAATAAAAAGCGTATTTTAGACCCTGTACGGGCCACCGCGCTTAATTAACTTAAAGAAAATTTATGGGACTACAGAACTAAGTATTTAGTATGAATTTCGTCTTTATATGTCCACGCCTTTCAAAAAAAAAGTATCTTGACTGAAAGACGGACAGACGGAAAACGAAGTGATTCTATAAGGGTGGTTTTTAAGGTACCTATATGAGTAAGTGCTTGATATCTTGAATTTGCAAATTCCAATTTGACTTAAGCCGGGAATGGTTCCCTCTTGGACCGGTTTACAAGTGGTAGGTATTAAAAATCTCCAAACTCTCTGTCTTTCGGATGGAAGGTACGTTAAGCCGTTGGTAATCGCTAAGCTGTCTTAAGGCAGCTGTTACACATAAATTATAAAAAATATCCAGACACGGAAATCCCTCTATCTCGTTAGCTGCTTGTAGTCCAATCTACATAGTGTAGATGTCTGAACTTATCTATATTTTGTACATTTTATATTATAAAGAGAAAAGATTTGATTGTTTGTTTTCATTGAATAGCCCTAATGTTGTTTACTAAATTTGCTTAGTAGCGTCAAAAAATATACACGGTGAAATTTTGATCGTTCTGGACCCTTAAGGCGCTGTATCCCTTAACCCTTTGTAGCGGCTGAAAGTGGCGATACCGGTTGGCCTGTCCCTAGTCTCATTTCAAACCCGTGTCGGCCATTTCCGTGTTAATTTTCACTTTTAATTTAATAATTCAATAATTATAGCCAAATATTGTATTTTTTTTAGGTATCCATCTGGCTCATTTAGTTATACTTTTTATAGTCGTAAAAAAGTTGGTAGTTGTCGCTGAAAATATCAAGTAATTCGCGACGAAACTTTTTCTGGGTATAGCATTTTTTCTATTTTATTTTGCTAGATTTTAATTACTTTTTTGAAAATATTTTGATGTATCCATTTATTTTGATCTTTGAACTGTATTTCATATTTTTTTCATGCTAGTATTCCATGGAAAATAAGGCTAACTGCGCGACGAAAAAATAGACATTTTACGGTATTCTTGTGATGCACAGCGCCTTAAAAGGATGATTCAGCCCGTTGATAAACAACTTTTCCTATGGGACCAATGCTGGGAACTCAAAAATATATAATTGACCGGGCAAACGAAATTTTTTGTATAGAACTGCCCATTTTTTTTTGAGTTCCCAGCATTGGTCCCATAGGAAAAGTTGTTCATATTGATGGGCTGAATCACCCATTTAAGGGTCCAGAACGATCAAAATTGCACCGTATAAACATGGTAGCGTACAATAGGCAAGCACGGTAGGTATATGCGACTACCGTCTTAACGTTTATCAAATGGTTTATTTTTAATCACCATCGCCATCAGGTCCTTTTTAGTCTCCCCTGCAGGAGCACGACCCTCTCTGTACTACTAGGGCCATACTTGGCCGGAGTAGCCAGAGGACTTGGCCTACACTCTCCACGCTGGCCAGACGGGTTGGAGAGGTCTCTTAGATGTTTATAAGCTTTGCTTAGCTTGTATTTCCTAAGTCGCCTTCTACGACATCCACGGGAAGACTTGGAGTGGTCCTATTCTACTCTGCCGGATACCACACGGCTTTTTTAATGCTCACACCCAACTAAAAATCAAAATAAAAAAAATCAAAATCAAAACGTTTATTCAGAGAATAGGCCTTTGCAGGCACTTTTTCACGTCAAATCACGTTTTAGTCATATTTATATTATTACTTAATGTGCAAAAGCTACAGACTAGACTCAGACCACTACCCGTGCGATTCCGGGGCGGGTCGTTGTATATTACTTACTAGTTAATTATAAACACCTTGAACGACATTAATAACCTTAGGATATTGATTTTCTACCTAGTTCCCATAAAATAAAGAAATTACTTCACTTTCAAAAAATATACATATGAAGATAATAAATTAAAACCTTTATAAATCGCGGAAATAACTAAATTAATTTCTTCATTATAATTCTTCAAATATAAAAAAAAAAACGAAAATCATCTCTTAAAAACATACCGTATATTGTTGGCGACAAATCTTATAGCTAGTTTATTTACAAAAAATCATACATAAACATTAAATAAATAAATAAAAATATAGGGACATATCATACAAATTGAGCTAGTCCCACAGTAAGTTGTGAACTTATGTCGTAGGATACTAAGTCAAAGATACTACCTATATTTTATAATAGATACTTATATAGATAAACATCCAAGACCCAGGTCAATCGGAAAAAGATCGTTTTCCATCATGACCTGACCGGGGATCGAACCCGGGCACCATGTGTTGCAGGCTGGCGTGTTGACCACTGCGCCACGGAGCTCGCCCAAAGTAAACAGTAAACACATTTAAGAAAACATTTTAAAATGTCTGTCTTGAAATGAATCACAATCTTTATAATTTTTACGATTCAATATACAAATCGTTTACTTAATATAGGTTTAAAACAATAAATACTATATTTGATTTCACAACAAATGTTGGCGGCAATAACTTACAGCTAAGTTTAGTATCACATTCCACTACTTATTATTTCCCATCAGATCTTCGCAGTTTCCCAATTCGAGGAAATAGCGGTATAATAACCCAAGAGCGGTCCGAGGGCCTCTTGCAAACTTGGGCCCTTGAGGCCCTAATTATGGAAATGCATCGGGTCGAGGAGGGCGGGACTTTGCAAATGGAGATAGTTTCGGGGGTATTACGCGCAGGCAGTGCGTGCTTGCTGAATTTGGATGTCTTACGGGTTTCAATATAAGTTAAGTGCGTCATCATCAGGTCCTTTTTAGTCTCCACTACAGGAGCACGACCCTCTCTGTACTACTAGGGCCATACTTGGCCAGAGCAGCCAGAGGACTTGGCCTACACTCTCCACGCTGGCCAGACGGGTTGGAGAGGTGTCACAGATGTTTATAAGCTTTGTTTAGCTTGTATTTCCTAAGTCTTCTACGACATCCACGGGAAGACTTGGAGTGGTCCTATTCTACTCTGCAGGATACCACACGGCTAAGTGCGTAAAAAGTTACTTATCACCGCGGCAACTACAACGCGATAAAAAGTCACTTTTTACGAATTTACTTACATATAATCGTGTTAAATATATATAGATATATGGTTATAATACTATTATAAGTAATTTCAAAAGTTTCTCATTTTATTTAGCATTTTAGACACAGGATACTTAATCACGACAAATCAGACACAGGATAGGAAATTATAAAAGGCAAACCTGACTAATACATTTTCGAAATTCTTGACCGGTTGGTTACATATTAGTTACATATAATGACATAACACTTCGTCGGCATACGGACCTGCGCGGCCGGCGCATGCGCACCGATAAACTGTATTAACACATTAACATTGATAAAATAGATAAGAATGCCGAATATTTGTGAAGTTATTAGGTAGTTTGTGTTCGTGAGGTGTATAATAAGTGCTACTACTAATTGTGTTCAATAGAAGCCGATTGTAAGTTAAATATACATAGAGGTACATATTAGGTAGTCATCATCATCAATTCGTGTAAGTGTCACGGTCAATCGACCATGCACCGTGGTGTCAGAGTTCTTCGGAATCGGCTCTCGGCCTCTGACGTGGTTACTTTAACGACTACCAGAAGGCAGCCGGGACCAAAGGCTTAACGTGCCTTCCGAAGCACGGAATCATCTTTATTATTAGACAATCAGGTGATTCAAGCCTGTACTGTCCTTACCAAACTGGAAACAACTAAACAAAGTATGCTTCCCGTGGTCTCTTCCCACGTACCGTAAATCCTAAAAGCCGGTTAATAAAAGTAAGTTCGAGACTTGTGTTATGGGATACTAACTTAACAATACTATATTTTATAACAAATACATTATAGATAAACAACCAGGACCCAGGCCAATCTGAAAAAGATAATTTTTCATCTTGACCTGACCGGGGATCGAACCGGGGGCCCTCGTGTCGCAGGCTGGCGTATTAACCACTGCGCCGTGGAGCTCGCCATGGAGGGCTAAGTTGAGTAGACTCCTACTGGCGAAAGTCTAAAGGCGCAAAAGTGTGAGTGTGTATCCATATCCATACTTCCATACTACGTATTACTAGTGGTTCTGCGAGAACAGTAGACCTCGCGAGCCCTTACAATCAACATCCACATTTGCCCTTCAGTGCTCTAAAACAGGGCTTGTTACCGGTACCAAATTCCCATTAAGAGTACCGGTAAGTACCGGTATTACTATTCTGTTAAAATTTTAACGGTAATATGAGGTACCGGTAATCTAGTATTTAACGGTAATAATATTGTTAACAGTTAACGGTAATTTTACCGCTACTTGTTACCGGTACCAAATTCACATTATAAGTACCGGTAAGTACCGGTACCTCTATTCTGTCAAATTTTAACGGTATTAAAATTGCGTTAATTTTACCGGTACCTACGCATTGTTGCCGTCTACCGCATGGGACTCGCTCGACTGTAAAAGTGCCGCCCTATTGTGGGCCCCCGCCTCACGCCGCACATGCACAACACGGCAACGACAAACATTAACGAAATGATAATTCCCAATACGAGTACCGGTACTAAGTACCGGTACTGTTTACCGGTATTTGGTACAGGTACTTCTTTCAATTACCGGTACCGTCGTTTTATTGAGGTACCGGTACCAATCCAATTACCGGTACCGTTGTATTATAGAGGTACCGGTACTTGATTTTTACCGTTACCAAATGTACCGGTACCAAACCAATTACCGGTACTGTCGTTTCATAGAGGTACCGGTAATGGATTTTTACCGGTATTCCAACCCCTGCTCTAAAATATATCTATTACTGTTATGCTAATTGACTAAAGGATGATTTCCTTCAGTTACTATTTCCCAATCCCCGCTGCTCTTAATTAGGTACCAGAGGAAACGGAAATTTAAACCTACATTCCCTTACCAGAAGACCCGACCAGACCCTTTTTAAAGAGGAAACACTAAGCTCGAGAGAATTGAAAAATATATATTTATAATATCTATTGCTGTCGCGCCGCGTGCCCAAACAAACCCCGCTAAGTGCGATAGAGATAACTGCAGCTCGGCCGGAAAATACCTATAAAAACACACAAGTACACAAAATTAACGCTTCGTAGTCCTCTGATTTATTTTCCAAAACTTAACCGATTTAATTTCTTTTTACATTAAAAATTTAAAATAAGCTATGGCTGTGTTTCTGCGTTTCTTTTTCTTATATAATTTCCCAAATTTGTTTTCTTGATGTTTGAACACAACGGAAATTCGTACCAATTTTTTATTGTTTTTAAAGGTTCATATCTCTTTAAATAATCCAACTATGAAAAAAATTTAACATACGGATTTTATTAGTAAAAAATCATTACTCTATTGGTACTATCCGGCAAGGAATCAGGGGACTACTCTTGTACACGGCCCTTGAGCACCATGTTTAGTATGCTTTTGTACACATTAACTAAGTTGGAGTGATCCTCTTCAAGATCGGAATTATCGGAATAGCGAACTTGGCATGGGTGAATGGGAGGCAAAGTTTAAGTACCCGGTTTCATAGTTGTTATGTTACCAATTGGTAAAAATTTTAATAGGACGCTAATTTTCAACTATTATGGCAGATAAACATGCGAACTTTACGTTAAGAAGTGGCCGGCATCTATAACACTATCTATCACAGGATAGCATGTGAATCTTTTTTATTTCTTTTTAATTTTTATTTCAGGATTCTAAGTTTATTCATGTTTTCAATTATTAAAGTATTATGCAGTAACATGCTTTAAGCCAAAAAATATGTTTCATATTTTGATTTGTGTTCCTTAGGGAAAGTCCCACTTCACGTACTTCAACTTCTTTCATAAATATACGGAAAATCGATTTCACACAACTTTTGGGCAAATTGCCGACTATAAACACGTTCAAGTTTATCGTATAAAAAAGTTGTTCAGACAAAAAAGTTGCGTCTTAATGAGAATAACAATAAAGTCTAATGACATTT
The DNA here is from genome assembly GCA_947532085.1 of Elegia similella. Classification (NCBI taxonomy): domain Eukaryota; kingdom Metazoa; phylum Arthropoda; class Insecta; order Lepidoptera; family Pyralidae; genus Elegia; species Elegia similella. Next base: position 1,008,068 of record OX383942.1, read on the forward strand.
TTGATTTTATTTCCAAATAGCTGTGTTATGAGTTTTTTTAAGTTTCGGTACCCCATATATCCGCCATTTTTTAAAATTTCGAAAATCTGGTACGACTAAAAAATTCTATATAATTACCGAACCTGCTCACAAAATTTCATGAGAATCGGTTGAGAAATGCGACCTGTAGGCGAGAACAGACAGACAGACAGACAGACAGACAGACGGACAAAAAAATTTTGGGCCAGTGGAAACTGAGACGCTTCGCTCGCTTCGCTCGTTTGGTCAATAAATGCAAAAGTAACTCTGTCTGTCTGTCACATTTTCACGCTTCAACTATTGAACTAATTTGGATGAAATTTGGTATGGAGGTAGTTTGAGGCCCGGGACATAGGCTACCTTTCATTCCGGGAAATTTCACTGTTCCTGAGGGATCGACTCGATATCTTATTTCTTTATTTAATACTAGCAACCCGGATCCCTGCTTCGCACGGGTGCACTGTTTATAAACTTTCCTCTTGAATTACTCTATCTATTAAAAATACCGCATACATACGGACGGATACGGGACGGACTTTGTTTATACTATGTACAATGAAGAGTGTTAAAGAGTATTTTTTAATAACAAAACGCTTTGTATAATTTATGATATGTAGCATCAAAACGCAGCATTGTCAACCCGCGCCCCCGCCCCTCAAAATGCTCCTTAGATTTATTACATTTAAATAGTGTATCACTGCGAATCCTTACTATTTTTATCCTTATCCTTACTAATATTATAAATGCGAAAGTGAGTTTGTTTGTTTGTTCATTTGTTTGTTTGTTTGTTTGTTTGTTACGCTTTCACGCCGTAACTACTGAACCGATCATCATGGAATGTTGCATACAAGTTCTCTGGTGTACGGAGAAGGACATAGGCTACCTTTTATCCCGGAAAAAAGTACTATTCCTGAGGTATCGACATTGACGCGGACGGAGCCGCGGGCGAAAGCTATTGATATGATAATTAATTGCAGTAAAAGCGCCATTTTCTAAAAACATACTGTTCCCGAGGGATCGACATTGACGCGGGCGGAGCCGCGGGCGAAAGCTATTGATATGATAATTAATTGCAGTTAAAGCGCCATTTTCTAAAAACATACTGTTCCCGAGGGATCGACATTGACGCGGGCGGAGCCGCGGGCGAAAGCTATTGATATGATAATTAATTGCAGTAAAAGCGCCATTTTCTAAAAACATACTGTTCCCGAGGGATCGACATTGACGCGGGCGGAGCCGCGGGCGAAAGCTATTGATATGATAATTAATTGCAGTAAAAGCGCCATTTTCTAAAAACATACTGTTCCCGAGGGATCGACATTGACGCGGGCGGAGCCGCGGGCGAAAGCTATTGATATGATAATTAATTGCAGTAAAAGCGCCATTTTCTAAAAACATACTGTTCCCGAGGGATCGACATTGACGCGGGCGGAGCCGCGGGCGAAAGCTAGTTTATAATATAATAAAGAACTGAATAATAGTGTTTTCTTTTAAATTTCTAACAAAGAGTATGTCAGAATATATAGCACTGTGAATGCTATGTACTGTACGAGTATAATACCGTTTTCCCGTGAAAGTTAAAAATGCCCGGAAAAATAGTATTCGAGTTTCAGACTTGTAGTATATGCTGTTCATGCTTTACATGATGGAGTTATAAAACTAAACCCAGACTATATTTCTGGACTTATTCTGAAGTTTCAAGTGAGGATGGTATAAGATTTTGATTCTTTATAATATATTTTTGTACACTATATATAGACAGTAAAAGCTTTCATACAATACCAAACACATTATATATTTCAAAATACTTTACAACACTAAACGTCACATAACCTATAACCAGCGGACGGTCAGGACTATATGTGAAGTACGTTGGGTAGTTTAAGATATAAGAGAAACAAATTAAAATACATATATACTCTTCTTGGCTTCGCAGTTGTCGGTTAAAGATGATTGGCAAGGTTAATATGCCGGCCGCCTGCCATCAGGCAGGTTGTATCAACAGTACAAACCTCAAGTATCACTCACAGCCCACTCTATTTCTTCGCTATAAACATAGTATATTTTAGTCAGTGGGGCACTCGCTATCGCTAGGCACTAGACTGACGCCACAGAATAAGTAATAGTTTTTTTATCCGAAATTCAATGCACTAGACTGACGTCACAGAATAAGTAATAGTTTTTTTATTCAAAATTCAATGCACTAGACTGACGTCACAGAATAAGTAATAGTTTTTTATTCAAAATTCAAAATTCAACTAGACTGACGTCACAGAATGAATAATTGTACTCTGACGCGTGCTTACCCGTGGCAGTGACCTAGCGCTCGGTCGCCTAGACTGACGTGTTGTGATCTCTTTCTATTTGCATAGTGTTCGTATTTTCCTTTTCTTTCTGTTAGTGAATTAGTTGATTAAATCGATTGAACTAGTGTTGTTTTGTGATAGTGACTCATAGCTTGGCCAACAATAGAGTGTTGTGAATGAAAATACAGGGTGATTCCTGGCAATAATTGAATGACGGGTCCGAATCCCTAATCGAATATATCCGTAAAAAATAGACCGTATTATAGACATTTTACCAGCTGATCGGTGAATGTGTATTGGAGGTATTTTTTTATTATTAATGTTTATTTCTTGCGGGTCCTTATTATAGGCGGGTGCTGCGCGAACGAAAAACGTCGCTACTGCGCAAGCCATTAGGCTGCGCAGAACCATTAGGCGATTAGGAAAAAGGTGAAAAGTCTTAATATCTTCATATTTATATTTTTATAAAAAATATAAGAAAGGGCGACCTCTGAGATGTAAATATAAATATTGTCATGTGAGAATTATTGTTTTAGACGTAAAAAATTCAAAGTATTAGAAGAAAAATGTTTTTAGATATCATAACTTATATATATAATTTTTTAATTTCATATGTATCTGTATCAAATTTCAACAAGGGGGCGATCTTGTTCAAGGATCTACCTAAATTATACAAATATTTTAATGTATTTAATTAGTTCAGCGCATAGTACTACTGATTTGAAAACACGTCAATTTTCACAATTTCGTGCAGTACCGTCTTAAGAGCCCGCCATATGCCAGGCGGCGTGGCGGTACAAACGCGGATGGTCTAAACGCGTTGGCTACTTTGGATATTTTCGTTTTTAGGAATATTCAAGGGTTATTCGAAAAAGAAAAACATATGATGGCTGCCTTATCTGTAATGCAATAATAATCAAAAGTTTCAAGGTTAATTTTAATGTATTTGGTGAATAATGCTATATACCGAGTAAATTAGACGTGATTTGGAGGCAACTTTGCAATTTTTTTCTATCGAGAAAATTTAACGCAATCGTGTTTTTGAGTCATATAGTTACCAGAGTTAGTCCTGAACTTTGCTGCATTTTTATTTCAACTTGAGTATTTAATTATTATTGATATAACAGTTAATCATGCAAAGCAGTGTGAGGTAGTACGGGCCCTTAAGGATTACAATACGGAATTTAAAATCAACCTGTATTTACATAGTGTAAGCGTGATTTTAGATAATTACATCGATTGAACTGCACTAGTGTTGTTTCGCGACACTGACTTAATACTAAATAGAGTGACGCGGTGCGATCTCTTTCTTTTCCACAGCAATGTGTTAGTTGTCCCTTTTCAGTGATTTGAGCTATCATTCTAATTAAGCGAAGAAAACAATGTAACGCAACCTCATCAGTAGATTGTTCACTTGCGTGTGAAATAAAGAAGGAAATGGCTAAACACATCATCATTCTTTGCCAAAAATAGTAATTGTATGAGATTTGTTTCAAAAAATGATACTTACAAGCTTACAAGAACAAGAGGCTAACTAGTGTCGCATCTTTACCAGTCAGGGGCCTGTAGCAAAATCATACAATGGAACCCATTAAATTTTGCCGGTGGGGGCGAAGTGTTAAGCCAGCCAAAAGCCGCTCACTGAACTCACCCGCTATTCTCGCCGGGGCCCCTTTATATCTTTCTATTCTATGCTGGTCTGGGAGAAAGAAAAAACGTAGAATGTACCAATGCTTCTCATCCCGCGCAGGTCGTCAAAGCCGATTGAGGGAATGAGCGAAAATCTGAGCAATCATGTTGATAGGCGATGCGGCTAGCAACCCATCGCTATTTTGATTTCGTTTTCCACCTTCACGCCCGCCAGGATGCTAAATCCGGCTTTTAGGTCTCATAAACCTAAGCTCTGTTTACTCCGTAAGGGAAAATGACGTGAAAATATGTAGGTATGTGTGTATTTCTATCTATATACAGGGTGAAATTGAATTCATTAGCAAACGGCTAAGGAGTGACTCAGACCACGAATCTGAACAACTTTCATTATGGGACCAACTTCGACATCGTGAAAAAAAAATCTGCTCTTTCATACAAAAGTGGAATATCTACTTGGCCAAAATCTATGGAGCAGCTGATTTTTTTTTATCAATTTCGGAGTTGGTCCCATAATGAAAGTTGTTCAGAGTCGTGGTTTGAGTCACTCGTTAAACGTTTGCTAATGAATTAAATTTCACCGTGTATATAGAAATTTATATCTTTTAACAGTACCCTAAGTGAGTTGAAGACATCCACGGGTATGAGCAAGAAATGGCTGATCCTATGGTCGCTGTGGATGGCGCGGCTGGTCCGGCAGCCCACGATACCGCTGAAGATCAGCGGAGGCTTGGTGCGCGGCACCGTCTCCAACGATGGCTCTCATGAAGCCTTCCATGGCATCCCATACGCCACTGTGAGAGAGAGGTTTCAGGTAAACATAGTGATAGCTTATATTACGTTCTTAGAGTTCCGAAGCCAAATGGCAAAGAATTATGGATTCGTCATGTCTGTCTGTCCGTCCGTATGTCACAGCATTTTTCTGAAACTAGTAATAATTAAGTATATATATATGTAAATACATTTTGTCTGTGCACTAAGTATTTTTGACTGAAATGGATAGAGGGACGCTAAAAAGAATAATAGAAAGCAAATTCCTTTTTTCAATTTTTTGTCTGTATGTATGATCACTCTTATTTCCGAAAATACTGAACCGATTTACTTAAAACTTCTTTGTTAACTCAGCCAATCATTTAGAGTATGTTTCATCAAAACCGGTTCAAAAAAAGTTATTGTCATTTGAATGAACTCAAGGCATGAGTTTGCCTGTAAATACATAGCACTTTTTTAACATTAAATAAGTTACATAGGGAAATTAAAATCCAAAGTCAATTCATCATTATTTATACTTCTACATTATATCCATAAACATATAAATATAGTGAAAATTAGTGTGATAATATCTGGTTTTGTCGTAAATTACATGACAGTTAATTCTTCATGAATCCGCTTGATGGCGCTGTTTCATTGCATCAATTTCTTCAACGCGCTATTGAGATGTTTTCAAATGAGACCTAATACAGGAATATGTTTTACAATTAGCACAAGCTCACTTAGAACTAGCTAGATAGCAATTTCGTAAAAAAAAAAACACTCTACTGCGAGTAATTTCTTCGGAATCTTTTCACTGTGAATGGAATAGTAAAATTTCTCTGAACTTTGCTTTGATTGATAATTTTGATTTTATTTTGTTGAAATTAACTTTATAATTTAATTTCGACATTCTTCTGTTTTGTTTTATTGCTGTTATTTTTGGATTTTCTTTTAATTAGGGTTTAGGATTAAGTTAGTGTACTTGCTAACTTCATAACGGTTATTGCTTCCCACGTCCAACTTTACGTGGCTTGTTCACGGGTCAGTAGTTATCATCATCTTCATCTGGTCTTTTTAGTCTCCACTGCAGTAGCATGACCCTCTTTGTACTACCGGAGCCATACTTGGCCAGAGCAGACAGAGGATTTGGCCTACACTCTCCTCGCTGGCCAGATGGGTTGAAGAGGTATCAAATAAAAAAAAAATTATGAGCTTTGTGTAGCTTGTATTTCCTAAGTCGCATCTTACGACATCTATGGGAAGACTTGGAGTGGTCCTATTCTACTCTGCCGGAAATCACACGGCTAGGGTCAGTAGTGCGGAGCATCTATTTTTTAGCCCCTGAAGGGAAAGCTAATAATGTCGTTATAAGGAAATTCTTTGGGTTACTTTACCTCAAAGAATTGTTATTGACCAAAAATATTTTAAAGTCAAGATAAGATCAAGATCATTTAAGTAAGTATTTTATATATCAATATGATTTGTATATTGATTTATTATACATTTAACTCGAAATTTTCGCAAACCAATTTTGCGGGCAACAGCTAGTACACTATATAATAGTACAAACAATATTCTGTTTTTAGAATCATAAAACATTATTTCTATATAACGCGTGCCAATTATCCGCCGAAATTTCCTTGGAGAGGTGAATTAACACGTCAAAATGAACAACTTTTCCAATGGGACCAATGCTGGGAGGCCCGGCAATATGATGAAAATGTCGATTTTTTTTTATGGTTCCCAGCATAGGTCCCATAGAAAAGGTTGTTTATTTTGTCGGGTTGAGTCATACAAGGCCATGTCTGAGTATAAGTAATAAGTATTTAGCCAATCCCTAGCAATTAATCTTAATGATATTTATTATATTCATATTTTCAGGCTCCAGGTCCTGAACCACTCTGGGAAGACGTTTTCGAAGCTGTAGACGAAAACAGACGATGTCGTCAGTTGTACCCTTCACCAACATCGAGCAGATCAATAGGCACTGACAACTGCCTGATCGTCAATGTATACAGGCCACTAGACGACGTAGATTACTCTCAACCTCTGCCTGTCATGGTGTTCATACATGGCGGAGGATACTTCGAAGGATCACCCTCTCCACTCATATACGGCCCACATTATTTCATGAAGAAAGGCGTAATCTTAGTAACCATCTCTTACAGGCTGAACATTCAAGGGTTCCTCTGTTTACGAATAAAAGAGGCTCCAGGCAACGCTGGAATGAAAGATCAAGTGGCGGCTTTAAGGTGGGTCCAGCGGAATATCAAAGCATTTGGTGGCGATCCAGATAATGTCACGATCTTTGGAGAAAGCGCTGGAGCTGCGTCGGTTTCTTACTTAACTCTTTCGCCGATGGCAAAAGGTCTTTTCCATAAAGCTATCCAGCAAAGCGGTTCCGCACTTTCCCCTTGGGCTTATCAGTTCAAACCTGTCTATATGGCCAGTTTGCTTGCCAGAACCATGGGCTATAACACCCAAGATCCTCACAAACTTTACAATTTCTTCATGGAAAAGTCTAATTTCGATCTTATTGTTACAAGAGTACCAAGAAAGAAAGGAAATTCAATTATATCAGAGATTTTATATACACCATGTGTTGAAGATTTAATAGAAGGAGAAGAACCATTTTTGACAGAAATACCGTATAATGTTTTATCTCAAGGAAAGTTTAGCAAAGTTCCAATGATTATAGGGTATAATAATGCAGAAGGCGGACTGTTCATTGCTTATGAAAACGATACAACTCTAGCTGATTTAGATTTTGGTGAAGCTCTGCCAAAAGACTTGTTATTACCAACCGCAGAAGCAAAACGAATAGCAGAAGAGGCCTGGAAACTTTACATGGGTGCCGCAAATAATATAGAAGAAAATCTTTCAGGGGTAGAAAAGTTTATTGGAGAACAAAATTTTATCTTTCCTAATAATGTGGATGCCATTCTTAGAGTTAAGTCTAGTGATACGCCAGTGTATAGCTACTTGTTCGCATATGAAGGGTGGCGTAATTTGGCCAGTATGACGAACAGGAAACTTCCTGGAGTTCGCGGAGCGTGGCATGCAGACGATATCTTCTACTTATTCTCTACGCATTTTATAGGATCGTTGAGAGAAAATAAAATAATTGACACAATGACTACACTTTGGACTAATTTTGCAAAATATGGGTAAGTTAAATCATAAGTACTTTGTATATTTAAAAAAGCCTAAAAATGTAGCCCTTTAGGAAGAATTTGCAAAGAAAACACTATCTCTGTTCTCATCACCGCTCAAGCTCAAGCAATATCGGTGATGTTGCCATTATGCTGCATACTGCGACGTAAGGCCTGATAAGATATTATTCAGTAGTTTTACTGTCTATTTTAATACCAAACATACCTACCCCTGCTCTTTTGAGACTTTTCCGGTTGCATTCTCAGCTGTGTTAGTCGGAGCTAGGCGTCCCACTATTATAACAGTGTTCATGCTTTATGATTTGGCAAAGTTTTTATTGCTGGTCGCCTGCTTGATTCTAACCCTGCTTGGGTTGCTTCAGAACCGCTGACTAATATCTTTGAAAATGAAGTACAAGTGTACAACCATTTGCTTGCGATGGAAATCGAATCCAGAGCCCTCCGTGTCAACCATTGCACCAAAGAAGCTGTAGTACAAAACAATATAATGGCTTTTTCGAAAGAATTTATTTTGTATTAAGACTACCCCTATAGAAGGATACAGGCAAGTAAGCTTTACAATTCTGTATTAACCTGAAGAAAATATTTTTCTTTCACAGCGATCCCACTCCGCCCGAAACAGATCCACCTATCCGATGGCCGCGTATGGACCCCGCGTCTCCACAGTCACTGGTCATCAACACCACGCTTTCCCTGCAGCCCTTGAGGGCGGGAGAGACCATACAGTTCTGGCAAGATATTTACTCCAAGTACCGGAGAAAAGAACGATGAGATTAATAGTATTATTAGTTAAATTAAATTATTATAATTTATATTGTTTTTAAAAATACTTGTTTTCTTACTACCAAAAGTAAGTATACGAAATTTCAGGATTAATATCTTATAGTATGTTCACTTGTATTGACGGACTCACGTTCTCATACTTACCGGGATTACCGGATTTTTTTTTAAATCTTTGCCCGGTAAGTAAGAGAACGTAAGTCCGTCAAGCAAAACACTGATTTTCAATTATTAGACTGAAAATCAGTGTTTTGCTTCTTAAGCAAATGTATCACTGAGTTGTTTGTATCACTGCGACACATTTTTGATTTGATGTATCAATCGTGACAGTTTATTTATGTATAAATCCTAGTTGTATATCTTTCAATACCTCCCTGTATGTTTGTAGGTGTCTCAGTTGATGCAAATAAAGTTTTTATCTACCTTCTATTAGATCGTAGAGGAGGCCAAGACCCACAAAGACTTGTAGCGCCCTTTACTAAGTAAGTATGACGTCAATACATTTAACCTCACAGTGGTAGGTATAGCATGGTGTATTTATACTTTCGTGTTGTGAAGGTTATTCATAATAATACAATAGAAAAAAATATAATGAACATAATACATGAACATTGCATATAAATTATGAACCTACTACTAGATTGGGCTGGCGTATTGCGAGACCAATTCACCCGAATACCAGTTTCGGCTGAAAGTTCGGCCGGGACGGGACTTCAGGACTTACAGCGATTTGTTTTGATATTTGTCTAATAATATTTGGTCAACAGTGCAGCTGCTGCCAGGTCCTGATTCAAGCAAAACCTGGTACAATAAATTACTAAGAAAGAGGGTAGATCGATACGGACAGTTCATTGTCCTTTGCAGTTCTTCAGTCGGTTAAGAGCCCGCCATATGCCAGGCGGCGTGGCGGTACAAACGCGGATGGTCTAAACGCGTTGGCTACTTTGGATATTTTCGTTTTTTAGGAATATTCAAGGGTTATTCGAAAAAGAAAAACATATGATGGCTGCCTTATCTGTAATACAATAATAATCAAAGGTTTCAAGTTTAATTTTAATGTATTTGGTGAATAATGCTATAAGTATACCGAGTAAATTAGACGTGATTTGGAGGCAATTTTTTTCTATCGAGAAAATTTAACGCAATCGTGTTTTTGAGTCAGATAGTTACCAGAGGTAGTCCTGAACTTTGCTGCATTTTTATTTCAACTTGAGTATTTAATTATTATTGATATTACAGTCAATCATGCAAAGCAGTGTGAGGTAGTACGGGCCCTTAACAACGCGACATCAATGCTGCCGACATATCCGATGAATCCTTACTAATATTATAAATGCGTAAGTGAGTTTGTTTGTTTATTTGTTTGTTACGCTTTCACGCCGTAACTACTGAACCGATCATCATGAAACTTTGCATACAAGTTCTCTGGAGTGCGGAGAAGGACATAGGCTACCTTTTATCCCGGGAAAAAGTACTATTCCCGAGGGATCGACATTGACGCGGGCGGAGCCGCGGGCGAAAAGTAAGTTGCGTAGTAATTACTTATCAGTTATACTAACAGAAAGTAGCGAAACCTAACTTACAGATAGCTACAGACAGTCTCAATAGAAACTACTGTTTTCTAAATGGCAATATTTGACTATGTCATTTGAAAATCGAAGACTTAATTATTTAATGAAAAAATGTTATAAAAACTTAATGAGTTGGTTGTACACAATACAATTTATGACATGAATTAATTTTATCTTTTTTTTTTCAAATAAATAAATCTCGATCTGAATAAATTATCCACGCTCGTCTGGGAGAAAAGAAAAGTAGAATGTGCCAGCTGCTTCTCTTCCCGCGCAGACTGTAGAAGCCGGTCAAGGGAATGGGCGAAAATCTAAAGAATCATGACAATAGGCGATGCGGCTAGCAACCCATTACTATTTCGATTCCGTTTTCCACCTTTACTAACACTAAACGTAGCCTTTCGGTCTTATGACTTTAGGCTTTGTGTACCCCGTAAGGGATAAAGACGTGATAATATGTATATGAATAAATCAGAGGCGGTTTCTATGCGAAATATACGAAATATTTTCGATGAGAACGCACTTTCAACTTCTTCTACGAGATATCGTGACAAAATAAAAAACCAAAAACTTGCTTATTTGATTTTTCACATACATTTTGAGATTATGTGAAAAAAGTGTAAATACAAAAGAAGTAGAACTTGTTATTACCTACATAATTACCATACAACGTTTTCCCACAGGACTTGTAGTTTTGCCGGAAATCGAGATAAACCATTTTTTACCCTTAAAAGTTCACCCCCTTTGACTTCCCGACCTCAAATCGCCCGTAGTTTATTTTTCCTTTAATTTTTGGTGTATTCTCTTTCATTTGTAATGGGTTCCATCCTACTATAATTCAAGTTTACTTTTATAGGTTTTTTTTTATGTTATTAGGCAAACGAGCAAGCGAGTCACCTGATGGTAAGCGACCAGCGCTGCCCATGGACAACTGCAACACCAGGGTGTTGTATGTAGCAGGAGCGTTGCCGGCCTTTCAAGGAGTTGGGGAAAGGACATGGGGGGAGGAAATGGGGGAAGGATGGCCTCCGGCTCTCTCACTCACCGAACGAAGCATAGAAGCGGTAAAGCTTCTACTCAGACGTCGATTTTCTGTGAGAGTGTGGTACTTCCCCGGACGAGCCGACCCATTCATGCTACTAACAAAAATTAATTTTGCCGGTAGCGTGGCTCTTCTACAACCATGAGCATTTTCAAAGGTTTCGGCACTGATCTATTAATACAAACACGAAATCGACCCAGTCACAAATTAATTAAAAGATTATACCTCTACCTACATATCTTCCAAACAACATTATGACTGAGCATGTAATGTTCGTGTCGAAGTGTTTTTGTTCGAAATGCTTGACCGGTTGGTTACATATTAGTTACATATAATGACATAACACTCGTCCGCATACGGACCTGCGCGGCCGGCGCATGCGCACCGATAAACTGTGTTAACATTGATAAAAAACATGAGACTGCCGAATAGTTGCGAATTTATTAGTCTGTGTTCGTGTGGTGTATTTTAATAAGTGCTACTACTAATTGTGTTCAATAGAAGCTGATTGTAAGTTAAATATACGTAGAGGTACATATTAGGTAGTCATCATCATCATTTCAAGTAGGTGTCACGGTCAATCCATGCACCGTGGTGTCAGAGTTCATCGGAACCGCCTCTCGGCCTCTGATGTGGTTCCTTTAACGACTACCAGAAGCCAGCCGGGACCAAAGGCTTAACGTGTCTTCACGTGGAATCATCTTAATTATCAGACAGTCAGATGATTCAAGCCTGTAATGTCGTAACCAAACTGGAAATAACTAAACAAATTATGCTTCCCGTGGGAATCGAACCACAACAACAAAGAATTTTTAAGACTTTTACGGACACTCCCGCCTGTAGACGTAATTCTATTGTTATTTCTTTTATGTGTGGCTCAGTGTCCGTGAATGAGTTAAAATTTCTACAAATATTTATAAAAAAAAATAATTTTTCAACGTTCCTTAACTCCCATACACTTCCTAACCGGATGTGAGAAATTTTATATTTATGATCATCAATATATTACATCCATAATACTAAGATAGTCTCCAAACACTATCTTATACATCAGAAAATCGTTCTATATTGTGTGTGAAATGGACTAGGCAATGACGCCATCATTTTCGACAAAAAAAGATGATGTAGACATCTTTTTGGCAAAAAAGAATAATTATATGTGTTATATCAAACAATGGTACTGACAACAGCCTAGCCAGTGTCATAACTACAACATCTGTGGCCCGAGGCAAACTAAAACTCATGGGCCCCATTATACAATGGAGCCCATGAGACATTTAGTTCAGCGAGCGATTTTTGGCTGCCTTGAAACTTTGAGGCAGGTCTCCAAGGACTCCCAAAACCCGCACGAAGGGTTCCGTACCATTATCTACATATAATAAGTTTAAAATTATTAAAAATATTTTTATTGTATGATGTAACTAAAAAATCTTTTCGCAATTTTCCTTTATCTGTGCTGCAAAACGTTGCTTCGTACCAAATTCCAAGATTCTGAGTTCACGGAAAGTAACCTGTAGATTTTGATTCCCTTGTGAATGTCGCAAATTTGCGGTATAACAGCTGCAGCTGTATCTTTTGATTGCGTTAGATTAGAAGTTTTATTTCACAGATACAAGGGACAGTAGACCTGAGTATTTGATATGAAAAAATACAGACTTACAGACAGACGGACAACAAAGTGATCCTATAAGGGTTCCGTTTTTTTCCTTTTGAGGTATGGAACCCTAAAAAAAAAAGACACAATTGTGGTTTGAAAATTTAGCTGTTATTTTATCATTAGCCAGCCTATTTATTTTGCGTTCTAATAGGTTCAATCCGTTGAAGTTTTTTTATAGCTTTTCGATAACCAAGGTATAAGTTGAGCAAAATGTAAAGATATAAAATATATTTAATTTTACTTATATATTTAGAAGTTGCCATGAAATAAGATATCTCGCATGCATAAACGAATACATATTTATGTACATAGTATATAAATGCAAATAACAAATTTGATCAGCCGCAGAAAAGTAAGTGACTTATTCAGAATCAGAATCATTTATTTTGCATAAAATATGGTAGTTACATGAAGATGTTACACATAATAAATTACTTCACATATTTAACCAAACTTGGCATGCAAAAACACAATATACAAAATTTAAAATTAATTAGTATGATTACATCATCATCATCATCATCATCATCATCAGGTCCTTTTTTAGTCTCCACTACAGGAGCACGACCCTCTCTGTACTACTAGGGCCATACTTGGCTAGAGCAGCCAGAGGACTTGTTTTCCGCTAAGAAGACCCCATTTAACATAGCACCGAAGTTTCGGGACACCTCTCTTACCATTTCTAAGAGTATTGGGATCCTTGGCGTCGATATTACGAAGGAGGTCCAATTCCGGAGTCATCTGGAAGGTAAAGCCAAAATGGCTTTTAAAAAACTTGGGGTGCTCAATAGAGCGAGGCAGTACTTCACTCCGGGTCATAGACTTTTATTATATAAAGCTCAAGTCCGGCCCCACATGGAGTACTGCTCTCATATCTGGTCTGGTGCACCTCAATACCAACTCCTTCCTCTTGATTCCATCCAACGCCGGGCAATTCGTATTATCGACGATCCCACACTCACAGACGATTTAGACACCCTCGGTCTACGGAGAGACGTTGGCTCTCTGTGTGTATTTTACCGTCTATACTATGGGGAGTGTTCTGAAGAACTTTTTGAATTGGTGCCACCGTCACCTTTCTACCACCGCACCGCTCGCCACAGGAGTAAAGTCCATCCCCACATCCTTGACACTTGGGTCTCCAAAAATGTCAGAGCGTCACGTGGTTTTTTTCCTCGTACAGCAGGATTGTGGAATGGACTCCCTCCCGAGGTTTTCCCTGTATGCTATGACTTGAGGTCCTTCAAAAGGCGTGTTTACAGGTATCTTAAGAGTCGGCAACGCATCAGCAGCTCCTCTGGTGTTGCAGATGTCCATGGGCGACGGTGACCACTTTCCATCAGGTGGCTCGTCTGCTCGTTTGCCGTCGGATATACATAAAAAAAAAAAAAAAAAAAAACTTGGCCTATACTCTCCACGCTGGCCAGACGGGTTGGAGAGGTGTCTTAGATGTTTATAAGCTTTGTTTAGCTGGTATTTCCTAAGTCGCCTTCTACGACATCCACGGGAAGACTTGGAGTGGTCCTATTCTACTCTGCCGGATACCACACGGCTATATATATACTATAATTATATAGTTTATCTTCAAGGAATTCTTTTACACTGTAGCAGGATTTGGTCAATAACATTTTATATAATTTATTTTTAAACTATTATTACTGTAAACATTCGTACCCGTATCATTGGCGTAGCCAAGTATTTATTAAGATGGGTAAGAAAACCTAGGGTGTAACAGCGTATTTTGAACCTCTGAGCTATGTTGAATATAGCTGAATTGTTCTAAATCACTTCCTTACTAATATTATAAATGCGTAAGGTGAGTTTGTTTGTTTATTTGTTTGTTTGTTACGCTTTCACGTTGTAACTACTAAACCGATCATTATGAAATTTTGCACACAAGTTCTCTGGACAACGGAGAAGGACATAGGCTACTTTTTATCCCGAGAATCCTTATTAATATTATAAATGCGAAAGTGAGTTTGTTTGTTTATTTGTTTGTTTGTTACGCTTTCACGTTGTAACTACTGAACCGATCATCATCAAATTTTGCACACAAGTTCTATGGAGAACGGAGAAGGACATAGGCTACTTTTTATACCGGGAAAAAGTACTATACCCGAGGGAACGACATTGACGCGGGCGGAGCCGCGGGCGAAAGCTAGTATTATATAAATGAATGTTTTTAACTTTTAAAAAGTTTATAAAGTTCTGCGTCGTAAAAAGATAACAAGTAGTCATTTAAAAAAATACTGTTACACACTTACCTCTCTATCTTAAAACTACTAAAGTTCAAATAATATTTTTTGACAATCCAACGTAGAATAAATTTGAGATATACGCGTACTAACATAGACATATACAAATATACATACATACACTTCTGAAATTTGGCATCATCATCAGTTCTTTTTAGTATCCACTGCAGGAGCATGACCCTCCCTTAAATTTGGCATACGAATTTGGAATCTAGTAAATACAAAAACTGTAAAATTCTGACAATATCACATATTAATAATCCTAACTAATATTATAAATGCGAAAGTGAGTTTGTTTGTTTGTTACGCTTTCACGTCGTTGCTACTAAACCGATCATTATGAAATTTTGCACACAAGTTCTCTGGAGTACGGAAAAGGACATAGGCTACGTTTTATCCTGGGAAAAAGTACTATTCCCGAGGGATCGACATGACGCGGGCGGAGCCTAGAAGTCCTAAAGCTAGTCAGTAATAACTCCTTTTTTTGAAGTCGGTTATTAATGTCCGTTCCGTCCATTTGTCCAAACAAATAATATCCAGAAATGGCTTTTGGCCATCAGTGACCTCATTATATAGGGGGGAACTGTGTGATGAGCCGTACCCGTACCTCGCTACGCCCATGATGCGTATGATTATGACGTCATCCTAGCTCGTTAACTTGGTATCTGTGCGTGGTATCTGCACAGTTTCGTTTCAAATTGTTTATTTTTTTGTCTTTGTTGCTATTCTAATCAAAGTTCAAAGGTTAAGGTTACAGCAATTCGCTTACTTATTATATTTACAAATACGAGTAAGTACTTTATGTAGTGTAAAAAGAAACATACAGTGGAGTTGAGACCCTCCTAATTTTATAAAGTCGATTAAAAATGGGAGCCGTTTCAGCGAATTGTTTTTTTAAATTTAATTTCATTTGCTCTTTTTTAAAGATCTCTATGTATGAGTGGACACGCCTTTATATATATCGGTTTTTTCACTGCCAGCTCAAAACATTAGATAATTGTTAATAACTAGAATTCTTTTGTTTTATGACAGCTCCGTGGCGCAGTGGTTAACACGCCAGCCTGCTACACAGAGTGCCCGGGTTCAATCCCCGGCCAGGTCAAGATGGAAAATTATCTTTTTAGATTGGCCTGGGTCTTGGATGTTTATCTATATATGTATTTGTCATAAAATATAGTATCGTTGAGTTAGTACCCCATAACACAAGTCTCGAACTTACCTTGGGGCTAGCTCAATCTGTGTGATTTGTCCGTATATATTTATTTATATTTTGTATTCTCGTCAGTCATAAAGAAGGAACTATCTGAACCAATTGCCACTGCAGACCAATTTCGTCCCCTCTTGAGCGGCAAGAGAATTTCTTTCTCGGGCGGCGTGCACTTTATTATTGCCGCTTGGCCTTTGCTCAAGTGGTTATAAGGTGGAAAGGCGTGCTCTTTGAAAGGTGGAAAAGCGTACAATAGGCCTTGGAGCTCAATTTTTAAACTGGTAGAATCGATCTGCCACTGTGTTGTGACGTCAGCACTCTCTTCGTATTCCATGTGAACCAAATAACATGTGAAGGAGCGATTCTGTTTTTAAGTATTAAGGTTTCGTACCCAAAGGGTAAAAACGGGACCCTATTAATTTCGCTCCGCTGTCCGTCTGTCTATCTGTCTGTCTGTCCGTCTGTCACCAGGCTGTAACTCATGAACGGTGATTTTCCCGGGATAAAATGTACCCCATGTCCTTCTCCTTACCCAAGATAACGTGTATGCAAAATTTCTTGATGATCGCTTCAGTAGTAAAGGAGTGAAAGCGTAACAAACAAACAAAGAAACTCATTTCTGCATTTGCATTTATAATATTGGTAAGGTTAAGGAAAAGGATTAAGCTGGCTAGCTCCTTAACTATTATTGGAAGGTACACCGACCTGAAAAGGTAGGATTATTTAATTAAATTTTGCAGTAAGAATATCGATTTTGGGTTTAAATTATTAGTACAGGCGGAAAATTACCTGAAAAGGCTGTATCATCAAGATGTTAGTTAGGATATATTTTTATCGACTTATAGAAGATAGGGGAAAATGGTGTAAGGAACCGTGAAATTGGTATATGAGAAATTTAAAACTGCATTGCAATTCTGTGGTTATTATCATGAAAATAATTTTACAAATGTGGAACAATCTATCTGATAAGAAGAGTGTTCCGTGGATAAGATATCTAGTCAGCTGATAGTATTAAAATATATTAGTAGAAGTACGATACATCAGGATAATTATGCATCGTCGTATTAACATAGTGACCAAAATTAACGTATTTTGATAAGATAAAAAGTGCTATCATTTGAGTGGTAACAAATACCGTGCAGTCGTATATAATAATAGTTACAGACAGAAATATACTTACATAGACAGTGTTATTGGTAAAACAAGAACAACCTCGTTGGACTAGCTACTTTGTTCTACAATTTAATTAAAAATATTTTTATATGATGTAACTCAAACCCATTAATGCTTTTCGCAAAAATTTCAAGTAACTATCACGGTTCATGAGATTCAGCCTGGTGACATACGGACAGACAGACAGACGTCTGTCTGTCTGTCAAGACCCTTTTTTCAGGAACAGTTAGAGGTGTCAAGCTAAAATCCATATCCAATAGGCAGGTCTACTGTCCCTTGGAACTGTGAAAAATCAAACTTCTAAGACAACGCAATCAAAAATACAGCAGCATTACGTTAAATTATGCCGCAAATTTTCGTTTTTTTTCGACATTCGCAATGGAATCAAACCCTACATTATACAAATAAATTTGGTACGAAGCAACGTCTTGTAACACAGATAAAGGAAAATTTGTAAAAAGCATACATTTTTAGTTAAGACGAGGCCTCAAATGTTTGGTACCATCGTTCGGCAAAGGACTGATCAAGTGCGCGCAAGGGATAGCGCTTGGCGGTTTAGCCCGTGAATGATGAGATAGGAGATAGTCTCGAGTCGCTCAAAGAAAAAAACGTAAGCGCCAAATTCGTTATTTCTATTTTATATAAAATGAGACCGGTTAATTGTATTTTCATATTTACATTTTGATACATACTATCACGCCTGTTTCCCATGGGGGTAGGCAGAGACTAGGGACCTCCACTTGCTACGATCTTTACAAACCTCTCTCGCTTCGTCTACATCCATCACTCTCTTCATGCATGCTCGTCGGTTTCGGGTACTCCTAACTTGCCTTTTGGCAAGAACGTCCGTAATCTGGTCACGGTATGTGCGTCGAGGATGGCCCTGACCAACTCTTCCAGTAACCTCTGAAGTATAAAACTTCTTTGTAAGTCTTCTTTCATCCATCCTTTCTACATGTCCAAACCACCTTAACATTCCTTTTTCAATTTTTGTCACTACATCCTCTTTCACTCTACATCGCTTACGCACTACGTCATTTTTCACCCGATCTCTCAAATTTACACCACACTGAACAGCCATGGCGAAGCTACACATCCCTGTCTGACACCTTTGTCAATGTCAAACCAGTCTGTGTCATCATCATCATCATCATCAGGTCCTTTTTAGTCTCCACTACAGGAGCACGACCAGTCTGTGTAGTCCGCGTTAATTCTTACACAGGCACTGGAATCCTTATAAAGAAATTTCAGCGCCTGGATAAGACAGCTGTTCAACCCATATGCAGACAGCGTCGACCACAATTCTTTCCTTATCACTCTGTCATAGGCCTTTTCCAAATCCACGAATACGCAGTACACTTTTTGACCCTTGGCCAAAAATTTCTCCAAAATGCATCGCATGGAAAAGACCTGGTCTGTACATCCCATTCCCTTTCTGAATCCCGCTTGCACATCCCATATCTTATCATCCGTATCTTTCATCACCCTTTCAATCAATATCTTTGCCAACCACACTAAGAAGACTAATGCCTCGGTAATTCTTGCAGTCTTGCTGTGAGCCTTTTCCTATATAAAGCGGCACTATAATGGCTTTACACCAATCTTTGGGGACCACACCTTTTTTTAAAACACATATTGAAAAGACTACACAGCTGACTAGCCACGATGCCCTGTCCAGCCTTTAGCATTTCGGCAGTAATCCTGTCATAGCCCCCAGCCTTTCCCGCTTTCATACAAATTATCGCTTCCACAACCTCTTCTATTTTAATTTCATCATCATCTTCATTTTCATCATACTCTTGCATTCCATTCTCTACAGTCGACACCCTTTGTTGATCTCTTTCAAATAATCCCTCAAAATACTCTTTCCATCTTTCTAAAACATCTTTTTGATTCATTAATATTCTTCCATTCTCATCTCTAATCTTATAGGGCTCAGATTTTGTGTCTTTCCCTCTAACTCCTTTCATACATTTCCAAAAATATTTGACATTGCTCTTAAAATCTTGATGAATTACTAATAACCTATCTTTTAGTCTAAAAATCATTATTTTATTCGTCGCATTTGAGCTACAATAACAAAAACTCTGCGAACGAAGACCATGTTTCAAAAAATATTTCTATCGAGAAAATTTTATCAAAACGTGTTTTCATCTTCAATTTTTGGAGATGAAATAGTCAAAAATCATATTACTTAGATTTGAAACTCCTAATTTAAGTATTTTGCGAGATAAATAAGGTTCAGAACGACCTTATTTACAGTGGTATCGCCTTAAGTACATCATTTAATAAAAATATATGTAATAATTTTTCGACACTCGCAGGGGATAAACCTATCAGATAGGGTTCTCAAATCCGTGTTCCATCTTGACATGACCGGGGATTGAACCTAGGACCCAGCTATTCAAAGACTCTTGCGGTACCAACGAGCCATAGAGGTCGATAGGGGGACCCTAAAAATTAACGTGTTTCTTTGCTTGGTTTTGCTCGATATTGATAACGGCATAAAAATAAAATGAATATTAAAAGGGCTTCCTCCCATACAAAAGACATGATTTTTTGTCGTTTTTATAGATAGCGGTACGGAACCCTTCGTGCGCGAGTATGACTCGCACTTTTTTTATTTATTTTTATGTACTATCATAAGCAAAATGACTTACGAAAGGTACAGTATACAGCACATGTGGCTGGGACAGTCGACAAACGTATCGACTATTCGTGACCAAATTCGTTTTTCTTCTTCGTTCTTGCAAAAGGAGAAATAGGAGTACCCGATGAAGATGAAGCGAAAGAGGTTCCAGTTGCTTCTCATCCCGCGCAGATCGTTAAAGCCGATTGAGGGCAACGGCGAAAATCTGAGGAATCATGTTAGTAGGCGATGCGGCTAGCATAGCAATCCACCTTCACGCCCACCAGCATGCTAAACGCGGCTTTTAGGTCTCATACACCTAAGCTCTGTCTACCCCGTAAGGGAAAAAGATGTGATCATCATCATCATCATTCTTTCAAGTAGGTGTCACGGTCAATCGACGATGCACACTCTGGTGTCAGAGTTCTTCGGAACCGCCTCTCGGCCTCTGACGTGGTTCCTTTAACGACTACCAGATGGCAGCCGGGACCAACGGCTTAACGTGCCTTCAGAAGCATGGAATCATCTTTATTATCAGACAATCAGGTGATTCAAGCCTACAGTGTCTAAAGATGTGATAATAGTAGGTATGTATGTATTTCTATCAATCTAAAGAAGTTTATATCTTTTGACAGTACTCTATGTGAGTTGAAGACATATCCACGGGTATGAGCAAGAAATGGCTGATCCTATGGTCCCTGTGGATGGCGCGGCTGGTCCGGCAGCCCACGATACCGCTAAAGATCAGCGGAGGCTTGGTGCGAGGCAGCGTCTCCAACGATGGCTCTCATGAAGCCTTCCATGGCATCCCATACGCCACTGTGAGAGAGAGGTTTCAGGTAAACATAGTACGGTGGTAGCTCATATTACCTCTTTACATCTTTTAGCTGTTGTGGAGCCCTTTGTTGGGAGCCTAAAGGCCCAGTGGGCTTGAGCGTTATTAGCGCTTACGCATGTTAAGCAACCCCGGGCGTGGTCTCTACTTGGATGGGTGACCGCGAGTGGTCATCATCATTTCGAGTAGGTGACACGGTCAATCGACCATGCATACCCTGGTGTCAGAGTTCTTCGGAACCGCCTCTCGGCCTCTGACGTGGTTCCTTTAACGACTACCAGATGGCAGCCGGGACCAACGGCTTAACAGACAGGTAGGGCAAGTTAAAGCAACATTTTCAAAAGCATGGAGTGTCGGCGCCAACTGGACATCTGCTAACCAGTCCCTTTCAATTCATTTCCTTAATTGATATTATATTTTTATTTCCAGGCTCCTGGTCCTGAACCAGTATGGGAAGACGTTTTCGAAGCTGTAGACGAAAATAGACGATGTCGTCAGTTGTTCCCTACAGTAGCATCGAGCAGATCAATAGGTACTGACAATTGCCTGATCGTCAATGTATACAGGCCACTAGATGACGTAGATTACTCTCAACCTCTGCCTGTCATGGTGTTCATACATGGCGGAGGATACTTCCAAGGATCACCCTCTCCACTCTTATACGGCCCACATTATTTCATGAAGAAAGGCGTTATCTTAGTCACCATCTCTTACAGGCTGAACATTCAAGGGTTCCTCTGTTTACGAATAAAAGAGGCTCCAGGCAACGCTGGAATGAAAGATCAAGTGGCGGCTTTAAGGTGGGTCCAGCGGAACATCAGAGCATTTGGTGGCGATCCAGATAATGTCACGATCTTTGGAGAAAGCGCTGGAGCTGCGTCGGTCTCTTACTTAACTCTTTCACCGATGGCAAAAGGTCTTTTCCATAAAGCTATCCAGCAAAGTGGTTCCGCACTTTCCCCTTGGGCTTATCAGTTCAAACCTGTCTATATGGCCAGTTTGCTTGCCAGAACCATGGGCTATAACACCCAAGATCCTCACAAACTTTATAATTTCTTCATGGAAAAGTCCAATTTTGATCTTATTGTTACAAGAGTACCAAGGAAGAAAGGAAATTCAATTATATCAGAGATTTTATATACACCATGTGTTGAAGATTTAATAGAAGGAGAAGAACCATTTTTGACAGAAATACCGTATGATGTTTTATCTCAAGGAAAGTTTAGCAAAGTTCCAATGATTATAGGGTATAATAATGCAGAAGGCGGACTGTTCATTGCTGTTGAAAATTATACAACTCTAGCTGTTTTAGATTTTGGTGAAGCTCTGCCAAAAGACTTATTATTACCAACCGCAGAAGCAAAAATAATAGCAGGAGAGGCAGCCTGGAAACTTTACATGGGAGCCGCAAATAATATAGAAGAAAATCTTCCAGGAGTAGAAAAGTTTCTTGGAGAACAATATTTTATCTTTCCTAATAATGTGGATACCACTCTTAGAGTTAAGTCTAGTGATACGCCAGTGTATAGCTACTTGTTCGCATATGAAGGGTGGCGTAATTTCGCCAGTATCATGAGCAGGAAACGTTCTGGAGTTCGCGGAGCGTGGCATGCAGATGATATCTTCTACTTATTCTCTACGCATTTTATAGGATCGTTGAGAGAAAATAAAATAATTGATACAATGACTACACTTTGGACTAATTTTGCAAAATATGGGTAAGTTCAATCATAAGTACTTTGTAGATTTGAAAAAATTTTGAATGTGGCCCTTTAGGAAGAATTTGCGAAGAAAATACTATCTCAGTTTGTTCTCATCACCGCTCAATGATATCAGCAATAACGATGGTGCTGCCAATATGCTGCATACTGTGATGTAGGGCCTGATGACATTCGAGTATTATTCAGTAGTTTTACTGTCTATTATCATACTAAACATTCCCCCCTGCTCTTCTGAGACTTTTCTACGTTGCATTCTCAGCTGTGTTGGTCGAAACCAGGCGTCCTACTATTATAACAGTGTTCATGCTTTATGTTGCCTGAAACGTAGAGAAGAAGAACCGAAGGAGGGTTCGCTAACCCTGCTACGGAATCGCTGACACATATCTTTGAAAATGAAGTACAAGACTACAACCATCTGCTTGCAATGGAAATTGAACCCAGAGCCCTCATAGTGGACTGGCATGTTAACCATTTTACCAAAAAGGCTATTATTGTACGATGTTTTTAAAGAATTTAAATATAAAGTTATTTTTTTACCTGAAATACCTCTTTCTTTCTCAGTGATCCCACACCACCCGAAACAGACCCACCGATCCGATGGCCGCGTGTGGACCCCGCATCTCCACAGACACTGGTCATCAACTCCACGCTCTCCCTGCAGCCCTTGTGGGTGGGAGAGACCATACAGTTCTGGCAAGATATTTACTCCAAGTACCGGAGAAAAGAACGATGATATGAATAGTTTTATTAGTTAAATTAAATTATTAAATTTTATATTGTTTTTAAAACACTTGAGTTTTATTAGTTTGCCTAAAGTAAGTATGACATTTCATGAACGTTCAAAAATGCTCCGTTCATTTAGTTAGCCAATTTGAGAGAAAATATAGTTCGGCTTTTGGGCCGTTCATATTGAGAATTTCTTCTTTTCTAGTCGCAGTGTACGGAATTCTCAGCAAATTAAATAAATATATATACGGACAAATCACACAGATTGAGCTAGCCCCAAAGTAAGTTCGAGACTTGTGTTATGGGATACTAATTCAACGATACTATATTTTATGACAAATACATATATAGATAAACATCCAAGACCCAGGCCAATCTGAAAAAGATCATTTTCCATCTTGACCTGGCCGGGGATCGAACCCGGTCACTCCGTGTCGCAGGCAGGCGTGTTGACCGCTGCGTCACCGAGCTAGTGTATCAAACTCGATCAGATTTCCTGACATGGAGTGCATTTCAAACCGGTTTGTTGTTCATTAACTCTCACGCATGCTTAGGTTCCGTTGGCCGCTGCATCTGACCCACTGACCAAGCTACCGTGTACATGACCACACATCAAGAGCTACATCATGTACCATCCTGCGTTGAGATAGAGCTCGTACAATAAAGGCGTTACGGTAAATGAGTGGCCCACCGTATGACTAAGAATCATACGATCTTAGATTGCAGCAGGATAACCATATTGCTGGTTTTCTTTAATTGACCATGTTGCCAGCTCTACGTGAGCTTTTGCTATTTCACCGGGTGTTTGAGGTGAGAGCAGAGTGCCCTCAACCTGTATGCGACATCGCCAAAGGGCCCCCAAGAGGCACGGATCTCGGCTTTGGGCGTTGCCTGTGTATGCAAAGTGTTGCGAACTAGAAGCCATACTACTGGCCAGAGCAGTAAGAGGACTTGGCCTGCAATCGGTTGGAGAGGTCTCATAGATGTTTATAAGCTTTGTTTAGCTTGTTTTTCCTAAGTCGCCTTCTACGACATCCATGAGAAGACTTGGAGTGGTCCTATTCTACTCTGCCGGATACCACACGGCATTTGTTTTTTGATAGGTGAAAATTCTCTGCCATATTATAGCTCAGTCTGTCTAAAGTAAAATATTGGTCACACGATGGCGAGTGCAAGGGGGTCGGAGAATAGGATTCCTCTGGATATTCGGAGCTGAAGGGGGATCGGAGTGCCCTATCGCTGGTTTGGCAGGAAAGAAAAACGTAGAATGTACCAGTTGATTCTCTTTCCACACAGACAGAGATAATAGAATAAAAAATAGATTTAAAAAAAAATCTACGTTATGTTAACACTCAGATTGTTTATAGAACGCGATGGGAATTAAATATCTCGAGCTTGTCCTAGCTTTGGATAGCACGTGAAGCCGTCAGTTTCGGTTGATATTTCAGGTTTTCAGCACGGCTTGAACATATAACACTATTTAGAGAGAAAAGCAAAGACATACTTCCTCTTTCTGCAAGTCGTATTTAACTTGATAATTTGTTATCTAAGAAGCATATCTGAAAGTTTTGCATCAACAAATATTATGTTACGAATACTATACCTGTATTTAGAGCGATGAATATAATTTGAGTTGTTTGTGAAGCTGAAGCCATTCAATTAAAGTTCCCCAATCGGCCTTCCCGTAACGGAGCCTTTCCGGAAACCCTGCCAACTATGACCCTTTGGAACTACACACAGAAGGTGTTTTGTTACGTTCAAGTACGTATATACGAGTACGTTTCCAAACTTGGTCTACGTATTGAGAATATGAGAATAGTTTCCTGTGTCAAAATAATTATGTAAAAGTTAGTCCATCAGTTAGTTAATCAAAAAATATTGGACGCGTATTTTTTATCTTATTTCTTCCTTTGTCAATTACAAGAGAATGTGTTTATTTATTAGGAACAATATCTTCTTGGCTTCCTATGTCCCCCCGTCGGGGCAAAGGGCAGATGCAAGTTAGCGTATTCTGGTTCTATCCGACGCAGCGTTCTTAATTTCACTCCAGGTGTATCCCAGCTTCTTTGCCTTAGCTATGACAGGCGCCACGTTTGTTTTTGGCGTCCTCGCTTAGCTTGCCCAGCGGATTCCAGTCCAGAGCTCTTCGCATATGGTCATGAGGGCGGCGTAGCGTGTGCCCGATCCAACGCCACTTTCGCCGCTGGGACTTTAGGAACAATATAATTATACTAAAATATTAATAATTAACTTATAATAATAGCCTCCTTCAGCATATGAAAACGAAATAAATCGTCGTATAGCTAATGCATGGAGGAGCTACTGGTCCATGAAAGAATACCTGCAGAATGGGTGATCTGGTGGCTGTCAATACAAAAGCCATTCACGTAGCTCAATATTGGTAGGACATAATTTAATATTGTATTTTTATCGGTTATCCAGCGACTCGAAGAGAAGATCTCTTTTTGTCACAGAAAATCGGCGTTTGAGTAGAAGCTTCAACGCTTCTATGCTTCGTTCGGTGAGGAAGAGAGCCGGTGGCCCATCCTCCCTCTGCCCCCATTCCTGACCATGACCTGACCATATCCTCCCTCTAACTCCTTGAAAGGCCGGCAATGCTCCTGTCATACCCTGGTGTTGCAGTTGTTCATGGGCAGCGTTGATCGCTTACCAACAGGTGATTCGCTTGCTCATTTGCCGTCCTATAACATAAATAAAAACCGGCTAAGTGCGAGTCGGATCGCGCACTAAGGGTTCTGTACCGTTATCTTTATAAACGGCAAAAAAATCATGTATGTTGTATGGGAGCCCCCCTTTAATATTAATTTTATTTTTATTTTGAAAACTGATTCTATAGCTAAATATTCTGTGAATATTTCAAGCGAATATCTGTTGCCGTTATCAATATCGAGCAGAAACAACCAATAAAATCACGTTTCTTGTATGGGAGCCCCTTAAATATTTATTTTGTTCTATTTTTTAGTTTTTCCTATTTGTTGTTATAGCGGCAACAGAAATACATCATCTGTGAAAATTTCAACTGTCTAACTATCACGGTTCATGAGATACAGCCTGGTGACAGACAGACGGACAGCGGAGCGAAATTAATAGGGTCCCGTTTTTACCCTTTGGGTACCGAACCCTGAAAAGAAGAAGTCTTTACAAACAGAATCTCACCTTAACATGTATTTGACAATCTTATCAATAGTTCATCGTTTCCTGCTGCCAATTTTATCCCAAACAATAACGTTCATCCCAAACAGGAATTAATTATCCAGTTCGCAGAAAAACACCGGCATTAGGGCCCCGCGGGTATTGGGCGCATTCGGTCTATTCAGCTACCAACTAAATTTCCGGGTCCTAAACTAAGCCGCTTACAGCCCACTCCGTAGATCAGCTATGAAAATAGACAACCAAGTGAGGAGTACTCTCGGTTCCAATAAAAAAAATCTCGACATCGTCACCATAAATGTCTTCGCTTCTACTTAGTAATTCTTCGTTGCTGGGAGAGAAAAATAAAATCCATGCAGCCAAGACGAGTTGTATATTTGAAGGGATTGAAATGGCGTGCTGTAAACAACGCCATCTATGGATCATGTGTTAGTACAACGCTTTTTACACTAGATCGCGCTACGTGCAACATTGGCGTTTTCCTCCCTACGCGTACTCTTTTTCTTTTAAATTACTGACGATCGCCACCCAGGTCATGGTAGAATACCAGTGCTTCGCCTGCGTAACTAAATGAAGATCACACTGAGCTAATGGCCTTTTTGGATGACTGCAGCGCACGTGTTGTAAATGATTTAAAATGATTGTGCTGTAAATGTTTATATGTGTTTAAGTTTATCAAAATAAAGATTTATTCTTTTCTTACTTTGACAATATGCTTATTATTTAATACGTATTTTTAATACATTTCACAGAATTTTACAAAATAATTTATGATTATAGTTTGTTTGTTTGTTTTTCGTGTATGTTTTTATGATAATAGTCAAAGATGAGATTTACTCAGTTGGAACAGTGAGCAGGTTGGTGGCCTACGATAACGCGATCTTAGTGGCTGCAAATGTAAAGCTATTAAATTAAGTATTATAAAATAATTTACTATATAATGTTATAAATTAATCTTAGTAATTCATTCCCTAGTTAAAAAATCGTGAATTAATGAATAAATGAATTATTGCACCAAATAAAAAGGATACAAAACATCGTGCACTGGCGTTAAGTAGTGTTAAAATTGTCTGAGCTAGCAAATAAAGAAGTAGAGTAACGTAGCGTTTAACTAATTGATACATTTTATGTATCTAGCTCTCAGTAAGCTTTTGATACTTCACCGGGCGATTGAGGCAAGGGCAGAGTACTTTTAAGCTGAATAAGCAATATCACCAAAGGGGCCCCCAGGATGGATGGCACTCGGCATGGGTCGTTGCCATTATGCACAAGAAGCAGCAAACTCTTATATTGCCTGATGGGCCGCGGACACTGTATATGCACAGCGCAGTAATAGCAAAGAGCCTTTGGAGAGTAGAAACAGTTGTATCAAAACAATTCTTTAAAACTTTCTTCAAAACACGAAGCAATAGTTCAGTTCATTTTTAACACACTTAAGTTTCACATGTTTATTTTATAGTTTATAAAACACACATGTTTTTTTATAGTTTATAATAAAATGATAAATTTAACTTGCACCGCGCGCAACCAGTGCTGACCGAGGCACGGCACTGGCAGAGTCGCCATATAAGGGCCGTACCAAATGAAACACGTTGTTATGGTTCGACGTTCGGTTTATTACTCTCATTAGATCAAATCATACATGTTTATATAGGTGAGAGGTAAATGAGGCGCGCTACACACTACACTCATATTTTGTTTAATCTAGCGATACTAAACTTTGATACTTCTGTCTAAACTATTATTTATACAATATTCCATCCTTATTTTTTCCACATAAGTAAATTGAAGCACACTCGCACTTGATGACAGGCTATAGCTGAAAATCAGTGTGTTGCTCTAGGGCAGGGTAATATAATCACTGAGCTATGACCTTTTTGTATTGCTGTGGCATACATATACAATTGTAAAGTATTGTTTTTATTTTACTCTGTATTTTTAATGATATTGTTTTTTATCAAACTGTTGTATATGTGTGACTAGAGCAGCAGACAAACGGCATTATCTATCTTTCTAAAATATACTCAATGGTCTAGATATTTTGTCTTTTTTTTCGAATCTTAGTACATTTTCTAGTATGTGTTTATTTATTGGAGTACCACATAAAAATTACAATGCGATATATAATACTGATGCTATAATTACTTGATTGTCTATTTCTTTGTACGTCTGTGACGGGCTCTTATTAAAGCGGCGCATGAATGGCGACCGAACGAATGAATGAGTGAAACTATCCGACTTAATCTGCCCTTTGGTGAATGGTTTTAAGGTAAACCGCCGGTAAATAGAGGGTTGGCCGCTAGGATTTATATTTTATTGCAGTTTTGAACCCTTGGTTTAAAAGTCGGGTGTTATTTTTATTAGTAATACCTGATGAAATCAGAGATGAGCTGATCCGTAGAAAAAGAAACATTACCCTTGCTCTTTGTGACAGATTCTAAAGATATTAATTAAACTGTAAATCATTGCTGTTCATTCATCATCATTATTATATTGTTGAACCGTTGATAATTATGTTGAAATAAAATATACTAGATATGGAAAATACAACAACTTCTGGACTTCTGCGATACAAGCTCCGCTTAGTGCAGGTTCCAATGTCCAACAGTAATAAACATTGTTGATCTTATATTTTGTAACTGACTGTGAATTTTATTGGTCAATAAATTATTATTATTATAAAAAACGAATAAATACCCTTTGGGGTAGGCACGTGGCGTGTTGAACCGTTCGCCGATGGGGCACAAAACATTTTAGAATGGCGACCATATACCGGCAAGCGCAGCGTTGGATACCCACCAGGTGGTCGGACGACCTGACGAAGTTCGCGGAAAGGTGATGACTGGAGGCCGCTTCCGACCGGTCGTATTAAATTCGTGGGGGAGAACTATATCCAGTAGAGGAGTTCTTGCTGCTGAGATGAAGATGATGTTGGGGTGTTTTTGTAGTGGAATATTAGCTGTTAAACGAGTAGAAGAATTAAAAGAACAACAACTTTGTTATTCGATAATCACATTTGTTATCCGGGAATCAGATCCCAGATTTAGCGAGCTTTTTGTCTATTAAGTGGAAGTTGGACCACAATCATAATTATATGTTTTTATTCTTATTGTTGTCAATCGACATAATCTATGAACCTTTCCTGGAATTGAACACTTTTATATTAAAAAGATGATTCTATAGATCCTATTGTTTTCATACATTGTTCAAAAGCTTTGGTTGAATCCACAGTACATTTTCTCTGGTTAAAAATTCAAGAGCTTGGCTCTTACCATATCGTACTCATACAATTGTGTAGAAAAAAGCACATGTTTACAATTTTGCCCAGAATAATAGAGTTATTTGCCATTGCCTTCTCTATTTCAAACATTAGTGAATAACCTCTTTTCTTCACCGGAAGCAGCAGGTAATGGTCTTTGAAAATTACTATTAGTGAGTCTGATGGGAGGGATGAGAAGTGCAGTCGTACCTCTCGATTTGTATCCCATCAGACTGGATCTCCTCATGGTGAGATTCGAACCCGGGACCTTTCGCTTATGGGTTGAGAGCACCGAGCCACTAGCGCTTCAACTTCAATAACTTACTTATGCGCTAAACAATCTTGCGACCACTTGGTCGGTTTTAATAGTCGTATTTCCCAAAAACTTACTTACTTACAAACACAGAATACTGTATTTAAACTCACTAAAGGTTTACACACATAATATGTACATTTAATATAAAGCTTGCCACAGATAAAGCACATAATTTGGGGACGATAGGCCGCAGTTATCATACGCAGTATTTATAGGAGGCATTAGGCAGATAGAGGAGAGTTATGCGGGTCGCTGATATTTTTGCCCATGTTCGCACCTGGGTTGGGGATGGTCTAAGCCATAAGCTTTGGGTGATATTTTATTGGAGGGAGATGAAAGGGCAAAGTTGTAGTAGTTGGGTGACAAGCAAAATTGAAAAACTGATATATTTGCTCCTGTTCGAGCTCCTGTTCATTAAATGATAGATACATACTTGTAAAAGAATATAAAATATTATAAGATCAGAAAATTATAATAAGAAGGAGTAATAGACTAATGTATAATAATATATAATGTATAAGACATTGTACAAAATGTAAAGATGTATTAGAAATAAAACTGTATAAGATTATGAAAAGGATGTAAAATATGATACATAAATATAATATAAAACGCAGTGTAAAAGGAATCAAAGTTCGTTAAAGTAACATAATAAATAAATTCAAAGATATAATATATTTAATGTTAATGGAGTACTAGAAACAAAAATGTACAAGAATATGAAATAGATGTAAACTATGATAAATAAATGTGATGTAGGAATGAAATTGTGAAGTAACATGTAAATGTATAAAAAATCAAGAAATGTGCGGAAAATGTTAAAGAAAGACAAAAATATGTGTAAGATTTATTTTGAAAAAATGATTTACCGTAGAAAGAGGGGGGATAACACTTCCTCTCCTACGCCGCGCCGGTCTCAGGTCACGTGTCCTCCTTACGAATTTTCTATAATGTCACGTGTCCTGACTCCTGACGAGAGTTTTAACAACGCATATTTTTGTTACATGTAGCCAAGTAATATAAAGTGAAAAAGCAACGCGAAAAATTTGAAAAAATACTATAGGATTGTTATGTGACGGACTTCGGAACACTTCTTCTATACCGACGTATGGAACTTCACCAAGATTAAAAATAAATACCCGCTACCGCCTTTAGCTTGGGCTCATCGGTCAATCGGCAATTTGGCCAGATTTGTGGCCGGCGCGTAACACCTCAATCCGAGCCAGTTTTTAGTTTATCACAGGTTCACAGTACCCCATGTGAGCTACCCTTTCTATGGGGAAGGGAGATTATTTTCTCTGTTATGAATGCACTTAGAGATACAGATAACAAAGTACTGAAAGAATGGTTTTCCATAGGGCAACAAGCTTTACGTTCATGCATAAACAACTTTTGACAACTAACGGTGTACTACGTTTTAATAGTCACTTATACAATCATTGTGGCTTTCGTATGATTGACTATTTTTATTTTAGATACATAAACCGTTATGGATATTGACGAGACTATCAAAGCGTTGTACACTCTAGTTGCCTACATTTCAGCAAATAGGCCTGGAGCACTGGTTTGGAATTAAATTATTTGTATATTTAATTTCATTTATTTATTTCTTAACAATATAAAATTGTGTTAAAATTATCCTAAAAAATAACATATCATACATTTATACTAATAACATTAATTAATTTATAAGAATCTGTAAAAGAAAAAAGAAAACAGTCCATACAAAAGTGTAAACTTCAATATCACGTCAAAAACGGAGATATCATAATTAAACTTTTGTGTTTTTTTTCTTTTCTTCTATTTGGCCCTCAAACTTCATTCAGAAGCTTATTTTAAGCCAGTGTCTAGTCTTCGATTTATTCTTGTGTATCAACGAAATGATGGTGTAATCCATTTCGCTGATTCGGCGGAGCCCCTGTCGACAATTCCCACGAATCCATTGGTTTGATCTTATACGAAACGAAGCAGCAAGGCGAGCAAACACCAGCCCGCTAAGTAAATCTCACTACAGCCAAAGAATATATGTATACGCTACTACGGCCGCACCATGACACTATATTTTAGTTATTCCACACAGTGTTCATAAACATGGGCATCTATAACATCAAATTACACCGACTTCACATTATAAACTTCACTAGAAATAATTTGCAAAACAATCCAAAACAAAAACCGTGTAGTACGTCGAAATTCCCGCCAAGAACTCTTTCAACTTTTGTGTTGAGATGCTAGGACGTCAATTTTTTTAAATCTATGTTTAGGCACTAGATTCAAATGAACATACAGTTTAAAATAAGACGTGAAGTTTTTATTAGTATTTGAACCAAACACACAGTTTGCTGTGTGGTTTGTCTGTGTGTAAACATTGTAATACTAAAGGTATCCCTTGTCTATTTGATATAATTTAATAATTAACTGTTTAATATAATAGCCGGTAATAATATACCTATGTACATACTCATAACTCGTGGTAATAGCACACGAATCATCATGTATAATTAGTATCAAGAGCCTAATTAGGCGTTAATTAATTCTAGGTCGATGGAGCTCACTTAATTAGTCAGATGATACTTAGTACATTATGTACGAGTATATGTAAATTCTCTAATTTAATTCGGTAGTATATATAATATTATCTGTTTATTGCCTAAAGGTAGACTTGCCACAGTGGTGCAGTGGTAAATATGCCAGCCTGCTACACCGAGTTTGATTCCCGGCGCGGGCAAATATTTGTACTTTATTTTCATAAGTATTTATCCCCGGATTTGAAGTATTTTGAAGTGATTCAGGCGACCAACCGGTTGATTTTAAACCATAGTTAGTCACAGTTGTTACAGATCGAGCCGGTGACCAGTCGACAGTGTGTAATGGCTCTTAAGGGCCCGTACTACCTCACACTGCTTTGTGTGATTGTCTGTAATATATATAATAATAAAATACTCAAGTTGAAATAAAAATGCAGCAAAGTTCAGGACTAACTCTGGTAACTGTCTGACTCAAAAACACAATTGCGATAAATTATCTCGATAGAAAAAAAATTGCAAAGTTGCCTCCAAATCACGTCTAATTTATTCGGTATACAGCAGTATTCACCAAATACATTAAAATTAACCTTGAAACTTTTGATTATAATTGCATTACATATAAGGCAGCCATAATGAATTTTCTTTTTTCGAAAAACCCTTGAATATTCTTTAAAAACGAAAATATCAAAGTAGCCAACGCGTTTAGACCATCGCTTTTGTACCGCCACGCCACCTGGCCTATGGCGGGCCCTTAAATCATTGCCAAACTATATTAAAGTATAAAAAAGGGACTAATCAACTCACAAAGATTAAACTAGCCCCACAGGTACGCAAGTTGTGAACTTGTGACGTGGCATACTATCTCAACGATACTATATTTTATAATGATCCTAACTAATATTACTAGTAGTTCGCTGCGAACGTGGACCTCGCGATTATTTAATTTTCCTGATAATTTCGTGAGATAGCCACTATTTTACTGATTTTGATAAGCATGTTGTCATAGTGCTATTGTTTAGATGACTTCAAAAGCACTCTTTTTATTTTACTCACCACGACTTTTTTTAAATTAACATACAATGAACACGATGTTTCTTGTACTAATAGTTAACATTCATTTCTATCCAAACAAATAAACTACGAGCAATGTTAAACCCCTTTTTTATTACTGTTGCAAGAATAGTTAAAATAGTTTTTCCCTTGCAATCCCTAAATGTACGAGTAGAATTTCATCTAATTAAATATGACCAATAAATCAAAACCGGGTTTTAATACAACATCTCTGAGGCGTTTAGCTCTCGATAGTGCAACGTGTAGATGAAGAGCTGCGTTGCACTATCGAGCAAAATTTTTAAATTCACTAAGGGACAAATAAATGTAACAGTTTCGTCATATCTGAAAGACTATGGTTATTAACGGAATCACAACATTGGAATTTTATAAAAATAATTTTCGTACCAAATATTCCACAGGCGTTTTTGAGTGTTTGAAAAGGTCAATAGGCCTGCGACTTCAAGGAATAGAAATATAAAACCCCAGATATCCGGGTGACTGAGCTTCGGTCGGCATGATAATGAAGACATATGTGTTTTGCTTTCTAAACCTATATGGTTTTGATGTGTACCCGTCAATGTTTAATTGTTTTTAGCCCCGATAGACATATTACCCCCGTTTCTTCGCTTGAGCTTTATACTTATAAAGTTTTGGTTTTCATATGTATCAATTTTCTGGTTTGTTTTGTCCGGACAAGCCACCAGCTCATTTTTCATTTGGCTTTTGTTTTTGTTTCTCTCGCAGAGTGCTGCACTCCCATACTCCTCTTTCTATGCTTCGGCTTTACCTTCCAAATATGGTTTACGTACGTTTGGATTCTACATCTGTACTTATATTTCGCGCACCGAACCCCATTTCTTTGTCTTTATTGTGTCTGTTTTGCGGAATTAT
This sequence comes from Elegia similella, assembly GCA_947532085.1. Lineage (NCBI taxonomy): Eukaryota > Metazoa > Arthropoda > Insecta > Lepidoptera > Pyralidae > Elegia > Elegia similella. Next base: position 1,042,779 of record OX383942.1, read on the forward strand.
TTGTTTCTTCTTACACTACTTTTTTCATTCATTTTTATTGTTTCGTATAGGGTAAAAACGGGACCCTATTAATCGCTCCACTGTCCGTCTGTCTATTTGTCTGTCTCTCCGTCCGTATCTCACCAGTATATGTATCTCATGTACCGTGATAGTTAGACAGCTGAAATTTTCACAGATGATGTATTTCTGTTGCCGCTATAACAGGAAATACTAAAAAATAGAATAACATAAATATTTAAGGAGGCTCCTATACAAAAAACGTGATGTTTTTGCTTGTTTTTGCATTATATTATATATTGATAACGGCAACAGGTAGACGATTGAAATATTCATAGAATATGTAGTTATATATGTATATATATCCCCTAAAAATAAATAATTAAATAAAAAAATAATAATATTAAAGTGGGGCTCCCGTGCATCAGACATGATTTTTTTGCCGTTTTTATAGATAACGGTACGGAAACCTTCGTGCGCGAGTCCAACTTGCACTTGGCCGGTTTTTTTACCAGCTTTTATTGTGAAAGGATTGAAACTGTAAAATGTTGAAAACGGGATGTTCATCATTAAATAGCTCGTCATCTTCAAATCAGATCAGTGATTTTTTATAATTATCTTCCTCTACCATAAAGTTAAGTACAATGCGAAATTGCAGTTAAATTGGTTGTAAATAACTGCTTTAATTTTTGGTTGCAGGCTTAAACCCGAACAAACATATACACACTTAAAATTAAAGATAAATAAAAACTTATTCAAATATCCCTGCGCATTTTTGGACCTCTGTCTCCATCTGTTGGAGAAATTTGGAACTAACAAGAATTTATTATGGAAATTTTCATGGACTGGTATTTTTCTGTTCTAAAGGAACAAAATATTGTAAATTAAAAATAAGAAAGTCACTTGGAATTTAACTTGAAACAGACAGCGAAAGAAATATTTCCAATCATTGAAAAATCAAATTTTCTTGCGCGGCTCGAAGTCTAATCTTTTCGATCGGGTAACTACCGTACTGCGACGGAGCCAACCATTCGATAAGTAAAGAGGAGAAAGTACCGTTCTAGTTTATAATTGTTCATGTTTTGTTAGTAAATTTAAATCTAATACACAGAGCATGCATAAAGCAGGCTTCAACGAAATACCGCCGCCACCTAGCGGCGGCTGTGGTTACCGTCAAAATTAAAATTTATTTCAGCGCCATCTTGTAACATATTCAGCCTAAACGTCATTTTCAATTTTCATTTCTCGAAATTCTTTAACATTTATTTAAATATCTCGTAAACGGCTGAACCGATTTTGATGCCCAGCGAACTTGAAAATTGTATTTATAAGACCTATATACATTGTAAATTTCATCTTAATTGGAGCATTGGTTCTAATGTTATCGTGGAACAAACATACATACATACATACATACATACATACAAAAAATGTCTTTTCGCCCCAACTTGAATTGAAGACCTCGCTCGCTTCGCTCGCTCGGTCAATAAACGAGTAAGTTTGTGAGTAACATATTTTATGTATATATGTAAAAGGCGGAATCACACAATTTACCTGCGACATATAGATGTATTGTATTACTGTTTCTTTATTGTTTATTATTATAGAAATCACATAAAGATTAACAGTTTTACACCAAATCGTCTGCATGCTAGTCAGTCATAATGTAAGTTTTATACATAATTATTACAAAGCAAAAGGAAAATATCATTAAAACTAAAATTACAATTTCAAGGAAATGTCAAAAAGATTCCTAAAGTCTTAACTATTTTATGTCAATAAGTAAAGCAATGTCAATTAATACAATAAATAGAATTTAAATAATCAATTAGCGCCTTTTCTGCCCATCAGAAGCATTTTTAAGCTGGGGAAGTTCAGGAATTTGTTGGATTTCAGAAGGGAATGAAGGTAGGTTTGAGGCTACTGTGTATAATGTAAAATATTATCATTGCACACTCGATCGCTAACATAATATGTTCCAAAAAATAATAATGTAGGTACCTATATAATAAAAATTGTAATCATAAAATGAAAATAAAAAGATAAATGAAGAAATAAGATGATAATTGATAAAGATAGATGATAAATAAAAAATCCCTTCAGGCGAGTAGGCGACCAATACTGTTGAAAAGAGTTTCTTTTGGCGTTTCTTCTCTGCAGTGGTCGGTTCCGAAACGCTAGTAGTATGTAGCAATAAGTAATAATATAAATATGACTAAATTAGATCCTTTAAAATGTGATTTGACGTGAAAAAGTGCCTGCAAAGACCTATTTTCTGAATAAACGTTTTGATTTTTGGTATTGGGATACTTCACACTCGAATGAATGTGGGGAAAGCAAGAAGAAGCTCAGGAGGCCGGCCGCGGTCCCGATGCCATACCTGCTGTCATCGGACAGGCAGTTGGGGATGACACCCCTGACCATACTATACATGGTGGAATTTTTATCGTTTTGGACCCTTAAAGGCACCCCTTTAAGGGTACAAGACGATTGATGGCCCGAGTCAACTCTCGGGCCATCAATATGAACAACTTCTTCTATGGGACCAATGCTGGGAATTAAAAAAAAAATCGTCATGTCCATACAAAAGAGTTCCGCCGCCCGGATAGTTTGTATGGGAATGTCGAATTTTATTTTGAGTTCCCAGCATTGTTCCCATAGGAAAAGTTGTTCATTTTGATGGTCTGAGGTACCCCTTTAAGGGTCCATAAAAATTCACCATGTATATTTCGCTCAACTCAAATCTACAACGGTATCAGCCATACTGGTTTGGGAAAAAAGAAAATGCGTAGAATTAATCTGCTTCTCCTCTCGCGCATCGTAAAAGCCGATAAAAGGAAGTACAATTTGTGGTGAAACTTTCGTCACCAAAACACAAAAAAATTACACCACAGATTAAAACGAGCAACACCGCGTCACTAAGCCGCGCAGGAATCGTCTAAAAATCCGGAAACGCCGTAAATCCGGTGAGAATGCCCGTAATCCGCGCACAGTGTTTACCATAAGCCGTGTTATCGGAGCGCGCACGGCGCCGGAACACCGGAATAGGAGCACCGTAATAAAAAAGCGAACAGAATCGACGCTCTTCCTCTTTGTGTATTGTTACATATTCACCGTAAACTGCCTCCGTGGTCCAGTGGTAAAGGCGTTTGCCTGTAGACCCGTGGGAATCGAACCCACGACCCCCGGGTCGTGGGTTCGATTCCCACGGGAAGCATACTTTGTTTAGTTGCTTCCAGTTTGGTTTGGACATTGCAGGCTTGGATCACCTGATTGTCTGATAATAAAGATGATTCCGTGCTTCGGAAGGCACGTTAAGCTGTTGGTCCCAGCTGCCATGTGGTAGTCGTTAAAGGTACCACGTCAGAGGCCGAGAGACGGTTCCGAAGAACTCTGACACCAGGGTGTGCATGGTCGATGACCGTGACACCTACTCAAAATGACGATGACCGTAAACTGGAGCTAACTAAGGGCCTCGATGGCCAAACTGGCGTACGATGCTTACGCATGTTAAGCAACCTCGAGCGTGGATGAGGGGGGGGGGGGGGGGTTCCATTAATTAATTTAGGTAATTTGTAATAAATATACATGGTGACATTTTGATCGTTCTCTCGAGAATTCAATTTTTTTTTTAAACTTTCCCATTCCCATTTTATTTTTAGTTCCCAGCATTGGTCCCATAGGAAGAGTTGTTCATATCGACGGGCTGAATCACGCTTTAAGGGTCCAGAACGATCAAAATTTCACCGTGTATAGGGACATATTACACAAATTGAGCTAGCCCCATAGTAAGTTGTGAACACGGAGTACATTGTACTCCGTGGTTGTGAACTTGTGTCGTCATGACATGAACGAACAATATCCGAACAATTTTGTCTTGAATTTCTTTTAGCTGTTATCATTGGATCACAGTTGTTAATCTATGTCAAATGTCTAGGTAGTTTGCCAATTTTGATACCATTGTCGGCCACTTACACACATAAAAACAAACAAATTAACAACCGTAACTAAAGTCACTGAATACTGGACTGAGTTTCTTTCGGCGTATTCTTCTCAGCAGTGGTCGTTACGAAACGCTAGTAGCTATTAAAAATAATAACATGACGTTCAAAAAGAGATACATGTTATCCAAATTTGAAAAAAAAAAAATCATTTCGTTACCCGCAAATACTTCCTTTAGTAGGAGCCCATGATGATAAATGATTTACTACAGACCCATAGGACTTTCAAGATTAGGTGGCAGAAAGAAAAAAAGTTTCAGAGTGCTATTGGGGGCTGCCACGGTACTGTAGCACCTCGCTGCGAACATCGCAGAAGCCCGCACAGATTGTCTTGACACATCTACGCGTATGCGGGGCGCATCCCTGGTGCGTAGAGCGCGAGTTAGCTCCAATATTATTCTGAAGATGATTGCTGACCGACTGGACTACCTAAGCCGCAACGATTGTTTTACCTAAGCAACGATTAAATTAGGTACTTAAAGCAACGATTGTTTTACCTAATTTAATTTTATTTTGTGAAATTTTGTTTGTGTTATTTTATATTTATATGAGTTAATTAAATAAAGGGGTTTTCCCTGCTTTGGAAGCGGCATTAAACGTAGCCATATTCTTAAAAAATATACTTATGGCTTAATATAGTAAGTTAAAGTACACTGCCAATAAATTAAAACGTGTTTAATTTGAATTTATTGGCAGTGATGCTACGGAGCCTGGAGGTTACTCTTCTGTAGTGTTTATATTAATTTAACGCCGGTAATCGCGGCATGAGGCCGTTCAGGTGGAAATATTTTTGTGCGCGCATCTCGGTAATAGCGGTCTAATAGACTTCATGAAGTAGGCGGGTTTGAACAACTCAAATAGACAATTGTTAAGTCAGCTTTACGTAGGTGAAAATTGAAGGGGAGTGTGTAAGTGTTATGAAATCATTGCACCATTAACATACATAAATAGGACACAAGGATGTTATCGCCTAAGCAATTTCTTACAGGCTACACAACTGGGTGACAGAAAAAAAAAAGGGTTAAAAAAACCGGCCAAGTGCGAGTCGGACTCGCGAAGGGTTCCGTACCGTTATCTATAAAAACGGCAAAACAATAATGTCTTTTGTATGGGAGCCCCCTTTAATATTAATTTTATTTATATATTTATTTTTAAAGTAAATATATAACTAAATATTCTGTGAATATTTCAAGCGTCTACCCGTTGCCGTTATCAACATCGAGCAAAAATAAGCAAAAAAAATCACGTTTGTTGTATGAGGGCCTCATTAAATATTTATTTTATTCTATTTTTAGTATTTGTTGCGGCAAAAGAAATACATGATCTGTGAAAACTTCAACTGTCTAACTATCACAGTTCATGTGATACAGCCTGGTGACAGACGGACTGACAGACAGACAGACGCATATCGGAGCGATATTTATATCCCGTACGGAACCTTAAAAACGACGAAGCACTTCGAGAATAGATAGTAGTGCCCTTGCGTTTTGGTTTGCTCGTCTTGGCTGGGGCACTACCGGGCTCCCAGAAAATAGTGGTGCCTAGAAATGAAGTAAACATAAAGCGTAAGTAATGGTGTCCATCAATAACAGGGTTCTATTTCATATAAACCTGTTAAGTCGACAATTTGACAGAATTTACGCAATTCGTCGGATTTTTTAACTTACTTTTTTGTTTGTATACAGTGGATAAATCCACCGGTATTACTTTGAAGGGATTTTTGAGTTCCTAGCATTTTCTCTATAGAAAAAGAAACAAGGCAGGCATTTTATTAGAATCGCCGGTTTCACCTTCTTCTTTTCGAGTCGTCATGGTGAAGATTTGTTTAGATCATGTTTAGGTATATTGTTTTTAGCCGTGTGGTATCCGGCAGAGTAGAATAGTACCACTCCAAGTCTTCCCGTGGATGGCGTAGAAGGCGACTTAGGAAATACAAGCTAAACAAAGCTTATAAAATCTAAGAGACCTCTCCAACCCGTCAGGCCAGCGTGGAGAGTGTAGGCCAAGTCCTCTGGCTGCTCTGGCCAAGTATGGCCCTAGTAGTACAGAGAGGGTCGTGCTCCTGTAGTGCAGACTAAAAAGGACCTGATGATGATATTGTTTTTAACCAGCAGGTGCTCACGGTGACACCCCCGTCGCCTCATTCAGATCCTTAATTGTGCAGGTGGAGGGACAATTAGATTTAGGACACGTCAATAGTTTTTGACGAAACCCATAGAAGTAAGAGAGACGAAATTTTTTTTTTAAATCTATGGCGAAACCCCACCTAACACGGTTTTCCTGGCATCTCTGAGTCTGTTCAGAGGTTTCTGCGAGAGACTCTTATTGTTACTTCATTCATTTCGAGTAGGTGTCACGGTCAATCGACCATGCACAACTTGGTGTCAGAGTTCTTCAGAACCGCCTCTCGGCCTCTGACGTGGTTCCTTTAACGACTACCAGATGGCAGCCGGGACCACCGGCTTAACGTGCCTTTCGAAGCACGGAATCATCTTTATTATCAGACAATCAGGTGATTCAAGCCTGCAATGTCCTAACCAAACTGGAAAGAGCTAAACAAAGTATGCTTCCGGTGGGAATCGAACCCACGACCCCCGGGTCAACAGGCAAACGCCTTAACCACTGGACCACGGAGGCTGTATTAGAGAGAGGAGGCTTATTGTAACTAAAATAATATGTTACCTACAATAAACTTTGTATTAACATTTGTTACCCGACACATTCTATTTTCAGGGGTGCCATAAGGTTAGGGGTGTAAATCCTTTACTGCTTGGCCGGTGGTTGCAGATACGGCATCGGGTACAGGCGCCCAGCTTCCAGAGCTGCTACTTACTTTTCCCGAGTAAGTAATATCCCAATACCTTAAGACGAGGCATCAAATGTTTGGTACCATCGTTCGGCAAAGGCGTACGCAGACTGATCAAGTGCGCGCAAGGGATAGCGCTTGGCGGTTTAGCCCGTGAATGATGAGATAGGAGATAGTCTCGAGTCGCTCAAAGAAAAAAACGTAAGCGCCAAATTCGTTATTTCTATTTTATATAAAATCAGACCGGTTAATTGTATTTTCATATTTACATTTTGATGAATTTCTAATAACCTATCTTTTAGTCTAAAAATCATTATTTCATTCGTCGCATTTGAGCTACAATAACAAAAACTCGCGAAACGCGAACGAAAACCATTTTTCAAAAAATATTTCTATCGAGAAAATTTTATCAAAACGTGTTTTCATCTTACACTTTTGGAGATGAAATAGTCAAAAATCATATTACATAGATTTGAGACTCCTAATTTAAGTATTTTGCGAGATAAATAAGGTTCAGAACGACCTTATTTACAGTGGTATCGCCTTAATGCTACCCAAATTCAACAATTTCCTATCCGAGAAACTGCGCCCTGCAACCCGTCTGCCAAGCGTGGTGAAAATGGCTACCTATATCCTCCCATGGGACTAAGATTCCTTGGAGAGGAGGCTTGTTTCCTAAAAATACAATTTTTAAATATTTAGTCCGTCCTATAGATATTTTTTTTTCAATCTAACAAAACACGATAAAGATAAAGGTCATCAAAGTTCAGGAGTGGGGGCTCATGACGCAACAGGCCGGTAAAAAGTGTACCGGATAGTGACGTCACGCGGAACTTTAACGGGCTATATCTATATCAATATTTATTTGATTGACTTATGAAAAAATACCTATCCAATATTTTTCAATAATCTACCAGACGGACTAATTATTTTTTAAAGTGTTATTTTAGAAAACATGCCCATTTCTTACAACTGAAATGATGATGTTCGTTACTCGTCGTAACGTAACCATGGCTTCTGACTACAAAATTGCCAATTATTATCCGAAATAAACATACCTACAAAAGTATGATCTGCTTAGTCTTTAAGAACATACATACTACTTTATTTTGTGTAAGGTTAGTCTATAAGCTAGAAGCTAGTAGGTACATATTACTTAAATAATGCCTTTCACATAGATTTAGGTACTAAGTACTTATGTACGTCTGTCTGGCAGGGATGGAGTAACAGCTATTTCGCTAATTAGCTTAATTAGCGATCACACGCTCGCGCTGAGCAAACCGTCTGTCTGCTTGTTACTTTGTCGCCCGTCTCCATCTGTTTATTCTTCATATTTTAAGCTCAGGATTAATATTAGTACTAACACCTTTAGTTAATCGGAGTACTTATACAGGTTATAATTATGTATATTAACGGGACTTAGTACGAACCTATATATCATTTGTTTCTGTTGACCGTCCGGCTTTTCGGCGGTCCGGGTAAGTCCGGTTATTTTATTTTTAGGGATGGCAACGCTAGACGTATGGCATGTCGCCGACGGTTATACCTACAGTCAATCCTTATATCCAGTAATTCCTACTTGGACACAATGCTCTACACGTAAGTGAAATGAAAAACCCATCAAAATCGCCCCAGTAGTTTTCAAGATTAGCCTGTACACACAGATGACTTCAATTTGTACTCACTTAATATTTTGAAGATAATTAAATAAATAAATAATAATGAGGCTGCCAAAGCTATTTTGATCTGAATTCCCTTTAGTAAAAATGTGTGGCAAGTTTTATTTTATAGCAGGACATAGGCTTCTATGGTTTTTTTATTGAAACAGGGTTGACAGGTTCATTAATCTTACTTCATAATGCTTTCTTAATTACACGAACGCAAACGTATCACAACAGACAAACAAAAATATATAGTTTCAACGGGCTAAAAACGCCTGCAAAAATGGTGTGAGCAAAATGTTGCAAGCGCGCCATGACCGCTTATTGTTTGGAAGGAAAAGCGATGTTTCATTGCAGTACATGTTTCTGACGTGTTTCAAAATTACTTAAACATATTAAATTTCATGTTTCATCCGCTTGCTGGAGTTGTATTAGTTTAAAGTTTGAAAACATGTTTTGCTAGATATTTTTGAACGAAAAATCTTGTAACTAGATATTTTTTATTACGAGCGAGTCTGGGAGAAAGAAAACTGCCCTTTCCGCGCAGGCGGTAAAAGCTGATCGGGGGAATGGGCGAAACTCCAAGGAATCCGTCCCGTCTCTCAGTGCCGCCCGCCGCTAAACGTGGCCTTTACGTAGGTAAAATGAACCCAGGCTCAAAGCTCTATTATCGCGATGCGATAATCTCAGTCTTTCCGCAGAGTAACAGACGAATTAATATGAATATTAAAACCTACATTGAAACCCATTTATTGCTATGTTGAAAAAACTGTTTTTTTTAAGTAAGTAGGGCGTTAATATAGTTTAATTGTAAAAATTAGCACCTGGGTTAGTTCACTCAAATTCGCTTCTCGGCTCTTCGCATATTAGATCATTTGCGCTTCAGCCCTTGGCATTGCGTTCTTTCACGCCTCAACACATCACACTTTTGTCTTTCGCACTTAAAGTACACACCCTAAAGACACAACTCTGATTGTCGCAGTCCCGTAACTAGTGATGTGCCGGAAAGAAATTTTCTGTTCTCATGAAATTCTTCTCACGGAAATTTGCGGGAAATTTCCAATAATTCTCGAGAATTTCTCAAATATTCCCGCACTTGAGAGAAAGAAGAAGAAATTCTCGGGAAAAATTTCCGACCCGTTCTCACCGTTCTCGAAAATTTCAAGCACGGCACATCTCTACCCGTAACGATGCCTCGTGGTGCGAACTAATATAGTCTACACAGGCCCCTCTCGCCTCAATGGAATGATGATAACCACAGTGCTACCACAATCTACAATGCCCTGTAATTACTGCAGGGTGGCGGTGCTAGCAAAAGACACGAGCCCCTAGTCTAAGAGGGCATCTAGAGGAGAATGGAGCGGGGGGCGGTGCCAAGCCAGCAAGGAGGACTTGATGGCAGCATTCAAATTCTAATGGACCCCAATGCGTACATTGAGGTTCACCAATGTATAAGTTTTAATTAGATTTAGCTGTTCATTCCGTTTTACAAATATACGCCCACTCCGTGAACGTGGTCTTTGGGTCTTATGACTTTAGGCTCTGTGTACCTCGTATAGTTCGTATCGAGATAAAACTTGACAAAATGTATACGTATGTAAAGCCAAGTCTATGTATATGAGTATGTCTGTTACTGGTGTTGTTTTTGTGTGTCATCAATCATCATCAAATTATTATCACAACCACAAAAAGTCCACTGCTGAACATGGGTCTCTCCCAAGGATTCTCTGTTCCATGGAAGGATATTGCCACACTCACCGCGCTTGGCAGGCTGGTTGGCGAGTGCAGTTTCTTTGGCTTCTTGTGCTTCCGACGCTGCTACACATCGCAAGCATTTTGAAGTTGGGGAATAATTGGATTTGGAAAGGGAATCAAAAGTATTGGGAGTTTTTGTGTGTGTCAGTGCCCAAAAAAGGGCCACCTAAGTTTTCTTACAGGTAAGAGAAGGTATTCGCAGAAGTATCTAGTTTTTTTTTCTTCTTTGAAATTAAATTAAGTTATTCATTGCATTTGGATTATTTTCAATCAGGAATTGGTTCCGGGAACTTTTTGTAAATTTATTTGTGTCGCATCCCGAAACTTCCGGGTCCAAGTCTTGAGTTCTCGCCACGAACGACTAAAAAAAGTGTCAAAGTGCGTGTCGGACTCGCCCATTAAGGGTTCCGTAGAAGTTATCATCATTCATGGATATATCATCATCATCATTAGGTCTTTTTAATCTCCACAGCAGGGGCATGACCCTCTCTGTACTACCGGAGCCATACTTGACTAGAGCAGACAGGGGATTTGGAATTATGGATATCATCATCATTTCGTGTAGGTATCACGGTCAATCGACCATGCACACCCTGGTGTCACAGTTCTTCGGAACCGCCTCTCGGCCTTTGAAGTGGTTCCTTTAACGACTAGCAGATTGCAGCCAGGACCACCGGCTTAACGTGCTTTCCGAAGCACGGAATCATCTTTATTATCGGACAATCAGGTGATTCAAGCCTGCAATATCCTAACCAAACTAAACAATGTATGCTTCCGTGGGAATCGAACCCACGACCCCCGGGTCTATAGGCAAACGCCTTAATTATTATGGATAAATAATGAACTAAATTAAGTATTCACTTAACTTGCCGATTACCTATGTACTTGCACCTATTCAAAATACCACATTTTTTTTAGTTTCAGTTCCATGTTTGGGTAGATGGCCTTAATATTTTATTTTTGTACAAAAATCGTAAAGCAGTTCATAGAATACATATTATAACCACCAAGTTTCAACTGTGTGATCATACACATACTTTTTTTCTCTGATATTCTAAGTTTCGATCCTAGAACTTTGAGAATCAGATTTTTTCCAAATAAATTATTGTTCCAAATTTAAGATTTTAGATTCGATGGTTTTGGATATTCAGTCAGGTCAGGACCCAATTAAAGGCCATAAGGTTTTACTCTGTTAGAAGTTTACGATGGCATATTTTGCTCAGTTCAACTTGTGTTCATCCAGCATCAAATAAAACAAACTTCTAACTGACCAGTTGACCACACATATAGAACACACAATACACAAACAAACAAACAGACTCCGAATTGTCTGAATTCTAACATGATTTTTCATACAAACTGTACCTGTGAAGAACAAATTGAAATTAATTAAGCCATGTTCCAAACGCTGCCGACAGACCTGCTCGCCGACGCATTTGGATAAGGCATTTTATTACATACTCGTCTCTATCTCTTACGGAGAAACAAAGCCTAGGTCTTTAAGGTCTCGTTTTGCGAAGCGTGCTGTCAAAGTATCAATGACTAGCTGTTGCCCGCGACTTCGTCCGCGGCAATTTCTTTTATTATGATTAATTACTAATAGATGAATATTCTTTCCCCGATTTAAAACATTTTTTATTGATGCTTCGCTCCTATTAGTCGCAGCGTGATGTTTTATAGCCTAAAGCCTTTCTCAATAAATGGACTATCCAACACAAAAAGAATTTTCCAATTTGAACCAGCAGTTCCTGAGATTAACGCGTTCAAACAAACAAACAAACAAACTCTTCAGCTTTATAATATTAGTATAGATATGGCGAATGGCGAATGATATGGGGTCGTTTACGGATAGGCGTTTGTTCTTTTTAGGGTTCTGTATCCAAAGGGTAAAAACGGGATCCTGTCTGTCTGTCCGTCTGTTAACAGGCTGAACTCTCATGAACCGTGATAGTTAGACAGTTGAAATTTTCACAAATTATGTATACCTGTAGCCACTATAACAAAAAATACTAAAAAATAGAATAAAATAAATATTTATGGGGGGCTACCATATAGCAAAAATGTATTTTTTTGCTTGTTTTTACTCGATAATGATAACGGCAACAGGTAGACACTTGAAATATTCACAGAATATTTAGTTATATAATCACTTTAAAAATAAATAAAAGTATACTCTTATTAAATTAAAAAATTAAATATGGTGAAAAAATTCCAAGCGGGCGGGATTTGAACCTGCGACCTTAAGTCTATGTACCGTTCTACTAGCTCTACACATTTTTACTAATATTATAAATGCGAAAGTGTATATGTTTGTTTGTTACGCCTTCAGCGGGTGCCGCGCGAACGAAAAACGTCGCTATTGCGCAAGCCATTAGGCTACGCAAAACCATTCGGCGATTAGGAAAAAATGATGAAAAGTCTTAATATTAATCCTAACTAATATTATAAATGCGAAAGTGAGTTTGTTTGTTTATTTGTTTGTTTGTTTGTTACGCTTTCACGCCGTAACTACTGAACCGATCATCATGAAATTTTGCATACAAGTTCTCTGGAGTACGGAGAAGGACATAGGCTACCTTTTATCCCGGGAAGAAGTACCAATCCCGAGGGATCGACATTGATGCGGGCGGAGCCGCGGGCGAAATCTAGTAGCTAGTAGTAGTAGAATTATAGATGTTTTCGAATAAAAATGCTTTTAGATATCATACCGTATATATATAATTTTTAAATTTCATATGTATATGTTTCAAATTCCAACAAGAGGGCGATCTTGTTCAAGGATTGCTCTAAATTATACAAATACTTTTAATGTATTTAATAAATTCAGCGTATAGTACTACTGATTTAAAAACACGTACATTTTTACACTTTTGTGCAGTACCGTCTTCACGCCTTATCTATTGAACCGACCGTCATTAAATTTTGCATACCCATTGTCTGGAGTACGGAAAAGGACATAGTGTACTATTTCGTACACTATTATTATATTATATATATATACTATACACTGACGCGGGCGGAGCCGCGTGTGTTTGAGATACCGCTGCAGGAGTAGACTCTCGTGAAAGCTAGTACATATTGTTACGTGGTTAGGGTTCAGGATTTGGAGTAAAACACCAAACTCTTCAGAGGGAATTTATTCACTACGGAATTCCAACACTGACTGGTCTTCCAACACGTCGAATATCCAAAACGCAAAGCACTCGTAGTCCTGGTCCGTTGCTGTGGTCGTAGAAATTATCACTTATCAGTCGCAAACAAATCACTCGTATTAGTATCGCTCACTAAGAACACTCGCGGTAAACTGATTAACGATCGCCACGTCCGCTCCCTTATATACTGACTTATGGGTCTCTAGAAAGTTCCATATACTTCCGGTCCCGACGGCCGATAACTAAAACATTCCAGAATATTCGAGTATGTGTATGAGCGGGATAGAATACATATGTGTGAGCAGGATGGAAGATGTATAAGTGCGACAGACGATGTTCGGAAAAGTTCTAGACTATTCTGTTCTGGGAGCTTCGCGACAATATCATATTAAAGTTGGAATGGAAATATATAAATATGGAAATGGAAATGGGCAGGCCATGTAGCACGCTTAAAAGACGGACGATGGACACAAAGAGTCACTACATGGAAAGGTCCACAAGGTAAAAGAAGGCAAGGACACCCGAGACAAAGATGGGAAGACGATATTGTGCAAGTTGCGGGAAAAAATTGGATGCAAATAGCCCAAGATAGAGACAAGTGGCACTCTATGGAGGAGGCCTTTACCCAAAGAGGGGTTCTAAGTTAATTGTTTCTTTCTATATATATATATATATTTATTCTTTGATTATAACTTAGAAATAAAAAAAGGCTTTTTATTTTTATTGCTACGAAGACACCTCATCCAACAAGCCTACTCCCCGTGCTACCCTCCACTTGCGCAATCAACTAACAAAGTGAAGTAATTTGATTGGCCGCTGGATGAACGGAATTATTTATACAAATCATTGGCGCGCTCTGACGTGAACCGCTCAGGTCAGTTTGCAAATCTCTCTCTCATCCATAGTTCTCATCTGATCGTTTTCCTAGTTGCATCCTGAGCCCCTCCGTTATTTGAAAGAAAGAAAATACTCTTAATTGCATTATTCTTCTTCTTCCTCGCTTTTTCCCTATTTGGCGTCGGCTCTGTATGTCGACTCTCTCCATAATTTTCTATCCTTAACCATATCAATATTTACCCCTCATTCCCTTATATCCCCTCTGACACATTAAATCACGTCTTTCTTGGCTTCCCTCGTCCCCTACGTCTGTCTACTTCTAAATGAGACATTCTTTTTGCCAGATGTTTGGCATTTCTCCTTTCGACATGTCCATACCATGTTAGAAGTTGGCTTTTTAATTTGTCAACTACCGGTGCGAATTTTACTATAAAAATTCGCACCAGTAATTGCATTATTACTATAAAAAAATTAGTTAATAACTTTAAAGAAAATAATGGGTACAAAGGCGGACTTATCGCTATGCAATTTATTCCAGTTCATTCATTCATTTATTCATTTCGAATAGGTGACACGGTCAATCGACCATGCACACCCTGGTGTCAGAGTTATTCGGAACCGCCTACCTCTCGGCCTCTGACGTGGTTCCTTTAACGACTACCAGATGGCAGCCGGGACCACCGGCTTAACGTGCCTTCGGAAGCACGGAATCATCTTTATTATCAGACAATCTGGTGATTCGGCCTACAATGTCCGAACCAAACTGGAAACAACTAAACAAAGTATGCTTCCGGTGGGAATCGAACCCACGACCCCCGGGTCAACAGGCAAACGCCTTAACCACTGGACCACGGAGGCTGTTATTCCAGTCAACCTTTCTCTTAGGGTAGGATCAATTCAAAAGAAATCGAACCAGAGTGGTGCAGTAAATTATAAACATACTTCATGTAGGTACAATAAATCTATACTAATATTATAAAGCTGAAGAGTTTGTTTGTTTGAACGCGCTAATCTCAGGAACTACTGGTTCAAATTGGAAAATTATTTTTGTGTTGGATAGTCCATTTATTGAGGAAGGCTTTAGGCTATAAAACATCACGCTGCGACCAATAGGAGCGAAGCATCAATAAAAAATGTGCTGAAAACGGGGGAAAATTATTCCTATTTACTAAGAAAAAACCTAATTAATCATTATAACAGAAATTGCCGCGGACGAAGTCGCGGGCAACAGCTAGTATTGGATAAATATAAAATAATACATACGTGCAGTCAGGGACAGAGATACCTGACCCTGACCAGGCCCTCTATCTATATCTTAAATTTTATCTTTATCTATGAAAAACTAGGAAACAAGCTAAACAAAGCTTATAAACATTAATGAGACCTCTCCAACATGTCTGGCCAGCAAGGAGAGTGTAGACCAAATTCTTTGTCTGTTCTGGCCAAGTATGGCTCCGGTAGTACAGAAAGGGTCATGCTCCTGCAGTGGAGACTAAAAGGACCTGATGATGATGATGATGATGATGAATATATACGTATAGTCAGGGACAGAGATACCTGACCAGGCATCTACCTATATCTTAATTTTTTTCTTTAAATATAAATAATAATATGATGAAAAATTTAAAATGAATATACAGAAAGATTTTAATGATATCTTACTTTAATAACCTTACTTTACTAATATTATAAATGCGAAAGTGAGTTTGTTTGTTTGTTTGTTACGCTTTCACGCCGTAACTATTGAACCGATAATCATGAAATTCTGCATACAAGTTCTCTGGAGTACGGAGAAGGACATAGGCTACCTTTTATCCCGGGAAAAAGTACTATTCCCGAGGGATCGACATTGACGCGGGCGGAGCCGCGGGCGAAAGCTAGTAAATTATAAAAAAGACTTACTTATTTCCGACGGCGCCACAATCCTTTATAGGTCTAGGCCTCTTCCACAAGTTTCTTCCACCTGCCACGTTTCTTCGCGTCTTTCCTCCAGTTTTATTATTTGCCCATCTTCTTTAGGCCTTTCACAACGCAATCTAACCATCTCTTCTTGGTCTGCCTCTAGGCCGTTTCTGTTGCGACGTCCATTTCGGCATGACTTTGGGAGCCGTTATCTAGCAAACGCTCCAGGTGACCTGCCAATCTATTAAATATTTTTTTCAAAATCTTTCGTAAAAGCTAATATAAGATATAGACATTTTTTAAATATGTATCAATAATGAATTCGTACGTATAGAACCCGTTAATATTTTAATAATTTAAACTGTAAACAAAATCCTAGCGTAGGAATAGAATACCGTTATCCAATTTTGAGATACCGGTGCAGGAGTAGACTCCAGACAGACTAGGAATCCGTCTAAGAAGTCCAAATCACGCAATTCTGCGAACGCCATACCACGAGCACAGAGGAGATACGACATAAAGGGTAAGCTCCTAAATAAAGAAACGTCGAATTCCTTCGTGCTTTAGCAGTTAAGCCGTTGGTCCCGGTAGTCATCATTGATGGAAGCCGATATGCCATATTATTTTATTTTAAAAGAACACATAATGTTTTAGATGCAGCATCTCAGTTTCTCAATCATCTTCCTGCGCAGATCGTAAAAGTCGGTCGATGGCATGGACGAATGAAAATATATACGTATTCAGAAAGATTTTAGTAAAGACTTTCATGTTCACATTAGTTTTAGTTTAAGAGAAAATTCAAGATATATGTATCTCGGTATTTGACTGTACATATATTTATTAATTTATTACATATACCAACAGGTTACAACAGCACTGAGCTGTAAGACGTCCACTGCTGGACAAAGGGCTCTCCCATGATCCCATTAAAATATATTTTTATTTTGAGCCAAGCATACAACCCAATTACTCTAAATTGTAGTATTACGCTTTTCTCCTGTTGCTTGGTTTAACTCATTCATGGACACTAAACCAGACGCAATATAAATCATCATCATCATCATCATTTCGAGTAGGTGTCACGGTCAATCGACCATGCACACCCTGGTGTCAGAGTTCTTCGGAACCGCCTCTCGGCCTCTGACGTGGTTCCTTTAACGACTACCAGATGGCAGCAGGGACCACCGGCTTAACGTGCCTTCCGAAGCACGGAATCATCTTTATTATCAGACAATCAGGTGAATCAAGTCTGCAATGTCCTAACCAAACTGGAAACAACTAAACAAAGTATGCTTCCGGTGGGAATCGAACCCACGACCACTGGGTCAACAGGCAAACGCCTTAACCACTGGACCACGGAGGCTGTTAAATAACAATAATTAAATAGCAATATAAATAACAATAGAACTCACATCTACATTCGGGATGTTCCTAAAAGTATTAAATAAAAAAGACAACAGGTTGCACTCTGGGAGTGCAGGCAGAAGTGAAAACTCCGCACGGTAGAAAAAGAAGGGGATATTACTTCCTCTCCTACGCCGCGCCGGTGATCTTAGCTCAGGTGTCTGTCTTACGAATTTTCGATCAGGTCACGTATCCTGACGCGAGTTTAACATTTTTTACCTACCCCAAAAAAGCCGCTAAATAAGTTTTCACCTCGATCAAATTGTTACCAATTTATTCGGAAGCTTGTTCTCTCAGTAACATCTCCTCCGCAGCATGAGGCCCTTGACCGCACGACCCTGTTACAAACACATTAAAACCAACGAGCCATTGTTCTTAAATTTATGTGGAGCCAATTATAGTATCGCGGCTTCGTCGCTAGCGGGTCACCTATTATTGTCATCTACGAGTAATATAAGATATACAACTCCCTCCGTGGTCCAGTGGTTAAAGCGTTTGCCTGTAGACCCGGGGGTTGAGCGTTCGATTCCCACGGGAAGCATAAGTAGTCTTCCCGTGAGAATGGAATGCACAACTATATAAAATTATATAAAATTGGCAACTAAACAAAGTTGATTAGTTACCAATTTTATACTTATAGCTCTGAACATCTGATTTAGGCATGGTAGAGCCACGCTACCAGCAAAATGAATTGCTAGCAGCATGAATGGGACGGCTCGTCCGGAGAAGTACCACACTCTCACAGAAAATCAACTTCTGAGTAGAAGCTTTACCGCTTCTATGCTTCGTTCGGTGAGTGAGAGAGCCGGAGGCCTATTCTTATATCCGTAACATATGTTCAATTACCAAACATTTGATTTTCCCCCAAATAGAGTCGTATTTCGCCGAACGTGGTCCAGTTCCGCGGCCCCATCACTCAGGCTGTGGGGGGGCGACGTCCCACGGATCGTTTGCTGGATACGTGATTTATGAGGTTATGCCACGGGGTCGTAATATCATTTAGAGATGTTTCTTTATTCTAACTAATAGAATAAGAATGAAGATTGTATTACGGAAAATCTACGTTGTGCTATGGAATAATTCAAAAAAATAAAATAGGTATGTTATCTATACTTGTATACTATCTATATCTATACTAATATTATAAAGAGGAAAGATTTGTTTATTTGACGCGAATAGGCTCCGAAACTACTAGACATATTTGAAAAAAACTTTCACAGTTGGGAATCTACACTATCTGCGCTGAACATAGGCTATATCTTACGCGGACGAAGTCGGGGGAAAACAGCTAGTAACATATATTTTAGCCACATTCTAGCATTGTGTATGCGTGATTGAGAACTTCGTTCAATAGTCAATATAGTACATATAATATTGTGTTTTGGCTAATGCCCGCGGCGTCATGACTGTCATATCATCATATAAGGATAGTCGCTGGGCCTGCGACTCTGTTTGCGTAGAAGAGAAAATTATGTTCGTATTCTTATTATAACTGGAGAACTACGGGGCTGAAACTGGGCGGTTAGCAATATCACTATTTTGGTTCTGTTAGCCTTAAGCCCCCAACATGCTAAACTTGGCTAAAGATTAGGTCTTAAACTCCTGGACTCTGTCTACCCCGCAAAGAGACAGATGTGATAGTATGTATGTATATGTATTTTTAGGCAATTGTTTAAAAAAACGTACGTGACGAATTAGGAACTTATCCTTGGAGTTCTTGGCGGGAATTTCTACGGACTGCACGGCCTTTGTTTTAGATTGTTTTGCAAATTGTTTCTAGTGGACTCTATAATGTGAAATCGGTTTAATTTGGTGTTACAAATGCCCATGTTTATGAACAAAGTGTGGAATAACTAAAATAAAGTGTCATAGTGCGGCTGTAGTGAGATTTACTTAGCGGGCTGGTGTTTGCTCGCCTCGTTGCGTCGTTTATGATCAAGCCAGTGGATTCGTGGGAATTGTCGCCAGGGGCCTCCATCGAAATCAGCGAAATGAATTACACCATAATTTCGTTGATACAAGCAAGAATAACTCGAAAAATAACTAGACACTGGCAACAATAAGCTTCAGAATGAAGTTTGAGGGCCAAATAGATGAAAGGAAAAAAAAAAGAACTTATCCTTATGTGGAAGTCGGCCAAATATGTTTATATTACCCTATTTATAGAGCTATCTTCTTACATTCAAGAGCCCGCCATTGGCCAGGCGGCGTGGCGGTACAAACGCGGATGGTCTAAACGCGTCGGCTACTTTGATATTTTCGTTTTTTAGGAATATTCAAGGGTTATTCGAAAAAGAAAAACACATGATGGCTGCCTTATCTGTAATGCAATAATAATCAAAAGTTTCAAGATTAATTTTAATGTATTTGGTGAATAATGATGTATACCGAGTAAATTAGACGTGATTTGGAGGCAACATTGTAATTTTTTTCTATCGAGAAAATTTAACGCAATCGTGTTTTTGAGACAGATATTACCAGAGTTAGTCCTGAACTTTGCTGCATTTTTATTTCAACTTGAGTATTTCATTATTTTTATATTAATTATTGATATTACAGTCAATCATGCAAAGCAGTGTGAGGTAGTACGGGCCCTTAAGGCGCTGTGCATCACAAGGATACCGTAAAACGTGTATTTTTTCGTCGCGCAGTTAGCCTTATTTTCAAATAGTACTAGCATGAAAAAAAATATGAAGTACAGTTCAAAGATCAAAATAAATGGTTACATCAAAATATGTTCAAAAAAATATTTAAAACCTAACTGAATAAAATATCAAAAAAGCTATATCCAGAAAAAATTTCGTCGCGAATTTCTTGATATTTTTAGCGACGACTACCAACTTTTATACGTCTATAAAAACTATAACTAAATGAGCAAGATGGATACCTACAAAAAATACAATATTTGGTAATAATTATTGAATTATTAAATTAAAAGTGAAAATTAACACGAAAATGGCAGACACGGATTTGAACTGAGACTGACGATAGGTATGACACAAATATATAAAATATTGCGCGATGTCCGCTACAAACGGTTAAGGGATACAGCACCTTAACGCGTATTACACTTTCCCATGAAATCGCGGCAGATGTGTTCTGTTTATAAGACATTAATTATGTCGCTATGAACACACAATCTGTCTTTGGATCGCTATACATGTACAATGTAAACAAAGTGGAAAGTGTTTGTACAGGGTGTTACAGAAAGACGTAATAGTTCAGTTCTGCCGTCCGAATACTAAAATCACGCTAAGCCACAAAATCAAGTTTTGAGATACGAGCAAAAAACGCGCGAAATATTTAGAATTGTCGCTATTTCAAAACCAAATGTCGTACAACATTTTTTTAAATACTAAAAGATAGGCAATCAAAAATGCTATTAGATACCGATAAATTTTAATAAAATTAATTTACTTTTTTGCTGAAAATAATTGAATAAGGCAGTTTAGTTGAGCTTTGTTATTTTTTTTTATATGAATACATAACTAAAAGATCACTAAGTATACCTTAGCGACCTTATAGCATATGATTCAACCATAAATATTATTTGCATTTTTAAGATTCTAAAAACTAGTCCACAATAAATTACTAAAACATCGTTAAGCTACTTAACGACGTTTCAGTTATTTATTGAGAGCTCTTAATTAGAATCAATACATGACTATATCCACCCAAAAGCTTTTTAACGACCTTCACGGCTAGTTTTGCAATGTTACTACATTTCTGTATTTTTTTTCTATATTGTTTACCATAAAAATAAAACATATAAAAGACGCTAAGCCCAAAACCTTGAGCACAAGCAATTGTTGTTTTAGCTGTGACTTAAGGTTGAAAAAGTTTATGCAATGAAAGAAAAATAGGAACATTATCTACCAAATTGAAACAAAATAATATGTTTTAAAGGTTTATTAAAAAAAAAAGAGATAGGTGACCCACCTCGCCATAGTTCTATCTCATAAGTCACAATTGAAACAAAACAAATTTAAAAAAATAGACTTAAAACCTATTTTTAAAACGTAATAATTAACTCACAATGTTTCACAAATTGTAACAATAAAAAATTAGGAACATTACAAATTGCATTATAATATGCATTTGGAGGTAAGCTTCTCAATAAATTTTATATATAAACTTATAACATATTTATTCATCTTCTTTAGTAATAAAATAGCCTAACCTACATAATAAAAAATAACCATTATAAATAAAAAATGTCCCGCAGTTCGTTGTCACGCGGAAGGGTACCTAGAAGGCTGACAGCATTGCCACGTTGGATGGCAATGCTTATTCTTTTTCCTAGAAAATTGCCAGCCCTCTGGTCACCCGACACCTCAACCAGCTTTCGGCTTAATGACTTAAATAGATTATGAGCCGACGGGCCCCATGGACCAAGTGTCTCCACCCCAAACGGCTCAAAAATGAAACCGTTGCCGATGCAGGCATACTAGGGTGGTCCCAGAAGTAGCCGACCTGGCATAAATATAGCAATACTAGCTGAAAATTTAAAAAAGAAAACAAAAGTTTGGATCTTATGGCGCGTTAATTTGAAAAAAGAATAAGCTACGTCCTTTTATTTATATTTCACACCAATAAATAGAGATTGCTCTGAGTGATTTTGCAAACATGGACAAAATTGGTCTCCGATACGTGATACAATACTTTCATTTTAACGGTGTAAATCCAACCGATATTAAAGTCGAGCTGGATTCTACTCTGGGAAAGTCTGCTCCTTCATTTACAACTGTAAAATATTGGATTGCTGAGTTTTAAAGAGGTCGCACCAGCTGCGAAGACGAACATCGCAACGGTCGGCCAAATGAAATGACTATACCGGAAATGGTGACAAAAATTCACAAAATAGTATTAAAAGACCGTAGACTAAAAGTGCGTGAGTTAGCAGATATGGTAGGCATTTTAAAAAGTGCTATACATCGCAATTTGACTGAAAAATTAGGCATGAGAAAGCTGTGCGCAAGATGGGTGCCGCGATTACTCACCATTGAAAAAAAGCAGCGTGGTGAGGATGTTTCAATCCAGTGTTTGGAGAAATTTCAACGGAATAAAGCCGAATTTTTACAACGATTCATAACGATGGACGAAACATGGGTCCATAAATACAGCCCTATGACGAAAGAACAATCTAAATAATGGACTGAAAAGGGAGAACCGGCTCCAAAGAAGGCGAAGTCAGTTCCATCTGCTGACAAGGTCATAGCGTCAGTATTCTGGGATGCGAATGGTATAATTTTTATTGATTATCTTCAAAAAGGCAATACCATCAACGGGGAGTATTACGCGAAATTTCGCAGCGTTTGAGTAATGAAATTAAGATAAAACGACCGCATTTAGTGAAAAAGAAAGTGTTGTTTCATCAGGACAATGCACCAACTTACACGTCCACTATTGCAATGGCTAAAATTAATGACTTGAAGTTCGAATTGCTTCCTCATGCACCTTATCCGCCAGACCTAGCTCCCTCTGATTATTTTCTGTATTCAAACTTAAAAATGTGGCTCGCCGGTAAAAGATTTGCCAATAATGAAGAGGTAGAGTGTGCTTGTGATGGCTATTTTGAGGAACTTGATACAGACCACTATAAACAGGGTATTGAAGCTATTGAACATCGTTGGGAAAAGTGTATTGCGTTAAAAGAAGACTATATTGAGAAATAAATATTGATTTTTCTAATTATTTTGTGTACTCTTTGTTAGGCCGGCTACTTCTGGGACCGCCCTCGTATTTGCGCCGTTTGAGGGACTCGGCATTGGCTGCAGCCATGCCTGCCTTAGACCCAGTGCTGGGGAGGTGGGAAGGCGCGAATGTGAAACAATAAATTTAAACAGGCATGTTGTTAGTAAACAGCGTACCATTTATACTAAGTAAAATGAGATCACAATTGAAGTTTCTTATAAAATATGTAACATAAATATACTTCTAAATAATAACTGGGACAAGCTTACAACTAAACAATTTTCTCACGTAAGACACGATATATATAGAGAAGTTCTGAACTTCTAACTGTTCACATGGTTGTGTAAAAAACAATTACAATTATATTAAATTATAAAGTAGAAAAGGTAACCTCCAAGAGGTTGATACATTTGTTTTTTTTAAACCTTAATCTAAAAAGGCACTTTTCAGTTTTTTGTTTACAAATTTATACTTATTATATACTAGCTTTCGCCCGCGGCTCCGCCCGCGTTAATGTCGATCCCTCGGGAATAGTACTTTTTCCCGGGATAAAAGGTAGCCTATGTCCTTCTCCGTACTTCAGAGAACGTGTATGCAAAATTTCATGATGATCGGTTCAGTAGTTACGGCGTAAACAAACAACCAAACAAACTCACTGTCGCATTTATAATATTAGTTAGGATTATTGATGAGATATTCTATTATAAGTTCGTATGTTGGTAAGAATAATTATAGGTATGTTTGTGACTCTTTCACGTAAACTATTAAATGAATTTTGAGGAAACTTTACAATATTATAGCCTAGCACATTTGAATAGCCCGCGGAATAAGGCTAGTTTATAATAAAATAATTATAAGAAAACGATAATTTTTAAAAGAAGTACATAAGTAACTAATGTAAGAAGTAAAAAGAAACACATAGCTATGAGATTAAGTGGTTTTCCTATTTTTTACATCATTTGATGCACCATGACTGACTGGTAATTGTGTCCAGAATACTAGTTTATGAACAGGAATAATATTCTTCAATTTTCAATTATATTATCTTTTCGCTCTTGCTCGATACCTTTAGGAATTGATCTGAGAGATACTGACACAGCTTTGGGATTTTTGAGATATTTATCATTCAGGAATCTCAATGCTATTTCGTCTTCGTCAAAATTATTTTTATATAATAAATCGAATTCATTTCTTTTAAAATTACTTACACCATATTTTTCAAATATGCTTTTGGAGCTGATTTTTGAATTCGTCTGAAATATTGTTGGGCATAATTATGAATTGTTGAGGAGTAAAGTTTTCTTAAAATTCATTTAATAGTTTACGTCAAAGAGTCACAAACATACCTATAATTATTCTTACCAACATACGAACTTAGAATATCTCATCAATAATATATAATAAGTATAAATTTGTAAACAAAAGACTGAAAAGTGCCTTTTTAGATTAAGGTTTAAAAAAAAACAAATGTATCAACCTCTTGGAGGTTACCTTTTCTACTTTATCTATACATATAATAAAACAGTAAAAATATTTTGTCTGTACATTTCGAATTTTTGACTGAAATGGATAGAGGGACGCTTAAAAAGAATAATAGAAAGCAAAAAAATTTTTTTGGAATTTCTTGTCTGTCTGTCTGTCTGTCTGTCTGTCTGTCTGTCTGTCTGTCTGTCTGTCTGTCTGTATGTATGATCACGATTATCTCCGAAAATACTGAACCGATTTACTTCAAACTTTCACCAATTGCTTTGTTTTAACTCAGCAAAACATCTAAAGTTTGTTTCATCAAAATCGGTTCATTAAAAAAAAAGTTATCGTCATTTGAATGAACTCAAAGCATTAGTTTGCCTGCAAATATACACGGTAAATTTTTTATCGTTTTGGACCCTTAAAGGGGTGACTCAGACCATCAAAATGAACAACTTTTCCTACGGGAACAATGCTGGGAACAAAAAAAATTCGACATTCCCATACAAACTGGCCGGGCGGCGGGACTCTTTTTTATGGAAATGACGAATTTTTTTTGAGTTCCCAGCATTGGTCCCATAGAAAAAGTTGTTCATATTGATGACCTGAGTCACCCCTTTAAGGGTCCAAACTGTTCCTGAGGGATGGACACTAACGGCGGCGTCGTAGCCGCGGGCAAACGGCAAACCAACCGAAACTGCTGCGCCTAGAAACTTGAAATTTGGTACAGGGGTTCTTTTAATGATGTAAGTGATGTAAATTTAACTTCTAAAGGGGTAAAATTTATATGGAATTTTCTCATTTTTGGACTTAGAAGTATGAAAGTAGGTATATAAGTTCTCGATTAAAATTAAAAAAGATGTGTGTGGGTAGATAAAATTTGCAAAATCCCCCAACCCTTAAGGTGTAAAATGGGGGTGGGTGGGTGGTATAAAATTTGTATCGAAATTTTCTCATTTCTGGACTTAGACGTATGAATATAAGTTCTAGGTTATATAAGTTCTAGGTTACTATTAAAAATATCTGTGTAGGTAAAATGGACGATATTTTCCCCTGAAGGGGTAAAAGAGCGGGGTAAATATTGTATAGGAATTTACTTATTTCTAGACTTAGAAGTATGAAAATAGGTAAATAAATTCACGATTACAATTGAATAAGATCTGTGTAGCTCAACTGGAAAAAAATCCCCCAGAAGGGGGGTTAAGTTTGTTTGGAAATTTTCTCATTTCTGGACTATGAAGTATGAAAATAAATAGGTATGTTCTCGATTACAATTAAAAAAGATATATATGGGTGAAATGGACAAAATTCACCCCTAAAGGGGTAAAATGGAAGGGTAAAGGTTTTATGGAAATTTTCTCATTTCTGGACTTAAAAGTATTAAATATTATCCATACTTCCATACTAATACTAAAATTATAAATGCGAAAGTAACTCTGTCTGCTGTCTTTTTACGCTTCAACCATTGAACTGATTTGGATGAAATTTGGTATGGCGGTAGTTTGATGCCCGGGGAAGGACATAGGGTATATTTAATTCCGGGAAATTTTACTGTTCCCGAGGGATCGACACTAACGCGGGCGGAGCCGCGGGCAACAGCTAGTAATTTAATATAATTGTAATTGTTTTTTACACAACCATGTGAACAGTTAGAAGTTTAGAACTTCTCTATATAATAATATTCACTATATAATGATATTCTCTATATAATGATATTAATATATCGTGTCTTACGTGAGAAAATTGTTTAGTTGTAAGCTTGTCCCAGTTATTATTTAGAAGTATATTTATGTTACATATTTTATAAGAAACTTTAATTGAGAAATTCGGCGGGACGCATGCGCGTCTTCCCTCGTTGATAGCGCAGGCGACACTAAAACTACAGGTCGCGCAGGGTCGGGGTGCCAGAATGATTAGTGGGGTTTTAGCGTGGTATTGTTGCTCAGCGTTATTCTAGTATTTTATTTTTAATTTTTGTTTTGCTTACGTCCATCGCTTTGGGCGGTTAACGTTTCAGAAAAAGTAATAATTTTATTTATGTTTTAAAGGTCATACGCTAAAAAGTCGTTATGTGATTTTAACGATCTTATAGTGTTTTATTTTTGGAAAGCGTTTTTATAGCTTAGTATACTTACGTAATATTCTAACACCAAAACCTTACTAAAAAGTAACTAAAGACTCTTTGCGGTTCTTTAATGTAATAAGAAAGGATAACGTTATTATTGAAAAGTACATATAGGAATAATTTTGAAAAAATAACCACGTTAAGGTATTAAAGTGAGTTTTTGTTAAAGTATTGCTGGTTAACGTCTTTATATCTTTGTACATTACTGTTTTCTTCTGCGATTAACGATGTATTTGGTTTGGCTATTTTAAAAACTACAAAAGATAGAAAAATGGTTCTTATACAGATCGATAGAGATTTTTTTTCTGAGTAAGATGGTATCAAAAAGTCAAAATTGACCCCTTGAGGCTTAGCGACTTTTTAGCCATTGGACGGCAGAGTTCTTGATATTGAACCACTTTTGTCAGGGAACACAATATATTGCAATACGAAATTGAGCGATCAGTAGATAGAAATTTTATTGGAAATGAATCAAAAAGTTTCATTGTTAGGTTGACTCTTCAGGGGAACATCACTTTACTTTAAGAATTTTCTTTAGGCGCGGCCTGAAGGCTATCTATATACGGTACAATTTTGATCGTTCTGGACCCTTAATAGGGATGATTCAGCCCGTTGATATAAACAACTTTTCCTATGGGACCAATGCTGGGAACTTTTATTTTTTGAGTTCCACGCATTGGTGCCATAGGAAAAGTTGTTTATATCGATGGGCTGAATCACCCTAGAACGATATAAATTTCACCGTGTATATCTATAGGTTTTCTACAATGGATACTAAGTCACTGTTGTCAAAAATCAAAACGGCTGATTTATGGATGATAAGAAAAAAAATGTGAAAAAGCTAAAACAAAAACTAGCGTGTCTATTTCTTAAATTTTTATTTTATTAGATTTTAAATGTAAATGTAATTAGTGTATGTTCTTATAGTGTAATGATGAAATGTGCACGAATGAGTGTGATGTAATCTTTAGTCTACAAATTGATAATAGACAGGTACGTTCATTAGATATATTTTAAGTTTACATATGTATTTTCTCGATAAGTAAATTGTGTAATTCTTCTGAGAAAATAAATTCTTTAAACCTTAAATTTTGCTACTAAAGCATTTCTTTGACCTATGGATACTCTTAAAATATATGCGCTTAATTTAAATGATTTTTTAGTAACTAGAGTATTTATTTACTTTTTTAATACAAAACTATTTCAGCTTGAAACTAAATTACATGTTTAGTGAACTAAATTCGCCCTGCGGAACGCGCGCTAAATGAGTCGCGGCTCATTTGACGCAAATTGTCCGTGCAGACAACTACCTGCTCGCCGTTTATGGACGCCTGGTAGCGAGGAGTGATCGATTTTCCTTATTTTCTTCTTACGAGTGTGTTGGTGGTCAACTCTATGGTTCATATTGTTGTTTCTAAAAGCCTGGTAAGGAGACTCGACTGAATTTACTTATTTTCTTTTTTCGAGTGTGTTGGTGGTCAACTCTATGGTCCAATTGTTGTTTATGGACGCCTGGTACCGAGACTTAGTAATTTTTATTATTTTCTTCTTTTATAGCTTTTTTGCAATTTTATGTTCATTCTCATTTTGATCTGTAAATATTATTAATATTTTAAAATAATACTTATTTAAACTACTTAAAAAGACGAAACTAAAAAAATACAAAAAGAATAACCTACTTAAAAATATATATTTACAAATCGTACAGTCCCTCCAGCCAGATGCTCACCTCTGGGCATCGTGCCCAAAAGGCTGGCAGCATTGCCTAATTGAATGGCAATGTTGATACGCTGAGCTAGGTAATTTCCAGCCCTTTGGTCACGAGATACCTCAATAAGCCTTTTAGCCAAGAAACTAAAAAGCTTATGCGCTGATGGACGCTCTCTTTTATAGTGTGTTTCTTTTGAACTCTTTGGTCCATATTGTTGTTTATAGAAGCCTGGTACCAAGACTGACTGATTTTCCTTATTTTCTTCTATTCGAATGTGTTTATGATTAACTCTGTGGTCTAAAAAGAAGCATCTGTTCGAAACAGACTTTCAAAAAGCATATGAAATCTCTTTTACTTGCGAATCAAAAAATAGGGTTGCAGACTTAGTTGTCCTGGCGGCAGATTTATCGGCTTTTCGGTTTTTTATAGGCGCTCTTGTTTCTTGGCGAGTTGGGTTGGGTGATTTCTTTACTCCTTTTTTTTTATTTTGTTTTTTTTTTTTATAGAATGATAATTATTTTAATATTATAATAACTTAACTTAACTTTCAATAAATAGGGCCTTTCATCACATTTTTATTTTCTCATTATTAATTTATTTGTGCTATATTCTATTTTTCAATTTTTCTTTTTTTAATCTTATTTTATTGTGAATCGAATGGTGTTGTTGCAGGTGCCCCTGTGAGTCTCAGTGGTGGTGGCTGAAAATCAGTGGTTTGCTCTGCGAGCAAACGCATCACTGAGCTACTACCTTTTGTTATCGTTGTGGCACACATCCTAAAATCGATTTGTTTTACCATTTTAATGTTATGTTTTGTTTAAATGTGTGTGTCTATTCGGTAACAATAAAGCTTTTATCTATCTATCTATCTATCTATCTAATTGTTGTTTATGGACGCCTGGTACTGAGACTTGACCGAGTTTCCATAATATACCACGTGATTTTAAAACTCTGAACTATACTGAAATCCTAAAATCAGAATCCCTAATGAAGTACAGAATTGCAAGAGGTGCAAAAGGTGAAAATCGAAAAAAAAAATGGCATCCCATACAAACTCGCCTATCGGTATTTTATAGGATCCATTTTGGAGAGTGTGCGAAAGCGCTCTTTGAGCTAGTTGAACCCTCACCATTCCTCGATCGGACTACGAGGCGCAGACAGAAATTTCACCCTTTTATTATTGGTTTATTATTGGTAACTGTTCACATGGTTGTGTAAAAAACAATTACAATTATATTAAATCATAAAGTAGAAAAGGTAACCTCCAAGAGGTTGATACATTTGTTTTTTTTAAACCTTAATCTAAAAAGGCACTTTTCAGTTTTTTGTTTACAAATTTATACTTAATATATACTAGATTTCGCCCGCGGCTCCACCCGCGTCAATGTCGATCCCTTGGGAATAGTACTTTTTCCCGGGACAAAAGGTAGCCTATGTCCTTCTCCGCACTCCAGAGAACTTGTATGCAAAATTTCATGATGATCGGTTCAGTAGTTACGGCGTGAAAGCGTAACAAACAAACAAACTCACTTTCGCATTTATAATATTAGTAAGGAAGTAAGGATAAGGATAAGGATAAGGAAGGATACCAAAGAGTCGAACTAAACGCTTTGACAGTTCCTTTTTGGTTCGAGTAGCTAAGGTGTGGAATCAACTGCCTGCGTCTATATTCCCAGACAAGTACAGTCCCGGGACATTCAAAAGTAGAATAAATGGGTATCTCTTGGATAAGTATGTAACATCCTTGTCTTCATCGTCACTTACCATTAAGTGAGATGGGAGGCAAAGCCTAATCAAAAATTTAGTAAAAAAAAAAATCCCCGAGCTGCTGGGCGAATTCCTACGAAAGTTAATTTATTTTCGTTTTATTATTTCATTAGGGATTCTGATTCCAGGATTTCAGTTTATTTCATTGGTTTAAAATCCCGCGGTATGATTTGCGTCTGCCTAGAATTCTAGACTAGAAGGATCACCAATCTCTAGACTAGCTATGTGGCTTAATGGTCATGATCTTTTTCAAATGATTTTGACACTACAGACCCACCGTACCCCTGACCATACCCCTGGTGGTACGGTGGGTATTTTAAAGTTAAACGGTACCACTGACTAATAGTGATGTGATGATGGGATCTATATCTGCAGAAATATTGGCTCTGCCATTGCGTTAAGTTTAAGACTACTGTTAAAATTGAATCACTTACTTAAAAAGGCATACTCTTGTATTAATCACTATCTAACAGATAAAACTGCATACATTCTATCATCATCATCATCAGGTCCGGTGTGATATTATATTTTATATTTATTGTATTGTAACCTGCTGAACGTGGCTTTAAGGTGTAATAGACCTAAGCTCTGTCTACCGCGCAAGGGAAGAAGATGTGATAGTATGAACGTATTGACAAGGAGGTCTAGTTTTGGACCATACTCTCAAGGGCCTACTGAGGGACGGAAAAGGCCGACTACCATACCTTATATATCCTATCCTAACTATACCTAACTAAAATAATTAATATGAAACAGAGTTTGTTTGTTTGTTCTCTTTCTCGCCTTAAATACTTAACCTATCCTCATGGGCTTTTGCATACACGCTTTCTGGAGTACGGGCAAAGACATGTTACCTTTTATAAAGTAGTGTTCCTTGGGATCGACATTTATGCGAGCGGAGCCACGAGCGAAAGCTAGTAAGATTATAATTGCGAAAGGAACTCTTATTTACGCTTAATCATCATTTCGTGTAGGTGTCATGGTCAATCGACCATGCACACCCTGGTGTCAGAGTTCTTCGGAACCATCTCTCGGAATCTGACGTGGTTTTAACGACTACGATTGGCCGTGATCAACGGCTTAACGTGCCTTCCGAAGCACGGAATCATCTTTATTATCCTTCGATCAACAATACCAACAACAACAATACAAAAGTTGGTATTGGTGATCGAAGTTATTATCAGACAATCAGGTGATTCAAGCCTGCAATATCCTAACCAAACTGGAAACAACTAAACAAAGTATGTTTCCCGTGGAAACGAACCCACGACCTCCGGGTCTACAGGTACACTGGACCACGGAGGCAGTTAAATTATGCATAGGGTCCGGGGAAGGACATAGGCTACTTTTATTCCCGAAAGATTAATACGAGATAAGATTAATAACGCAGGCGAAGCTACGGGCAAAAGCTAGAATGCCATATATGGGCTCAGCCTACGCATACACATAAAGATCTTATAATCCTCGAAATATCCAGGCGTATAGGTAATAGAAATTAGTAGCTAACTCTAAACCTGAAAATTTATGATATGTACCGCACGGTCCAGCTACGCATTTAGATACAAACTAGCTTCATATGAAAATTTGGGTAGATATTTCCAAAACTACACATATGATACACACAAAACGACGTCACTAATACAAGATTCAAAACTAGCTGTTGCCTTCGTCCGCGGCAATTTCTGTTATTAATATTATAAATTAGTTTTTTTTATTAGTATAGATTAATAATTTTCCCTCGTTTTCAAAACAATTTTTATTGATGCTTTGCTCCTATTGGTCGCAGCGTGATGTTTTATAGCCTAAAGCCTTCCTAAGTAAATAGACTATCCAACATAATAAGAATTTTCCAATTTTAATAACCAGTAGTTCCTGACATAAGAACGTTCAAACAAACAAACCCTTCAGTTTATAATATTAGTATAGATTGGTTAAATGTATCTCTTTTATAACGTCATATTTTTTTTCTTATATTTTTGTTATATTTGCGAAATCGAAATATTTTCGCAGTTTTACATATGAGTACGACTTTCTTCTAGGTAGGGTGGTCGTCGTATTACACACGTGGGCAATCTTTTAGTTGCCTAAATTAGCCGGCTCGTCTTGCCTTCTGAAGCACGGATGCATGCGAAATAATTTTGTGCCATTTGTGATGAACGGTTCCAAAATAAGGCACTAAGGGCTATTTTGAACGCACCATTAGGTATTTCTTCCATGCTAGTCTGGGAGAAAAGAAAAAAACGTAGAATGCACCAGCTGCTTCTTTTCCCGCGCAGATTATAAACGCCGATCGAGGGAATGGGCAAATATGACGAATTATATTAGTAGGCGGTGCGGCTAGCAACCCATCACTATTTTGATTCCATTTTACACCTAACGCCCACTAACATGCTAAACGTGGGTTTTAGGTCTTAAAGACCTGGACTCTGTCTATCCCGCAAGAGAAAAAGACATGATACTATGTATGTATGTAAATAATCGTGATAACATTATAAAACATTAAAAATATAATGTTGCACTAGAAGACGAATACGAATACAAAGAATGAATACACCCATGGGTAGCGTAATATTCTTTGCCCATGGGGCCATGGAGCTCCATTTTTTTTCTTTATTTCTTCTAATCGGGTAATAACTGCAAAAAATGCATGCAAAAATCGTATTAAAATGAAACTATATCCGCATGCCTCATATCAAGTTTTATACCCAGCTCGCCCCTCGAGCTCGGGGTGATTTGAAATTTGATATACTTGCGTCGTCATTACTGGCTGAATAGGGTATATTAAATCCTAATAGAATTTGGGGAGGGTGATTTTTAAAATAGATATTTCGGCGCGGGTCGCGTGGCAACGCTGGCGGGGGAAGGTGGGTGGACTTTGAGAGGAATTCTTGTTTGTTAGGTACATCTTGACTTGAGATGAGACTTTCTGAAAATGGGCGATTATATGCATGTCTTGAATTAAATAAAAATCATTGTTTTTTAGAAATTATTTTTAAGTCGATGCGGCTAACTTTTCAATAGTTAGATTCTGTTTTGTATTCCTACGCCCACTCACACGCTAAACTGGCTTTTTGGGTATTGTGACTTTACCATAGACATGTTTATTT
The DNA here is from genome assembly GCA_947532085.1 of Elegia similella. Taxonomy (NCBI): domain Eukaryota; kingdom Metazoa; phylum Arthropoda; class Insecta; order Lepidoptera; family Pyralidae; genus Elegia; species Elegia similella. The sequence continues at coordinate 1,076,165 of OX383942.1, forward strand.
TGCCTTTATACAGACTCAACATAAAAATATTTTTATACTAGCTTTTGCCCGCGGCTCCGCCCACGCTAGTGTCGATTCTTCGGGAACAGTAGAATTTCGAGGAAAACAACTTACCTTATGTCCTTCCCCGAGCTTCAAACTACCTTTATGCCAAATTTCATCCAAATTGGTTCAATGGTTGAAGCGCGAAAAGACAGACAAACAGACACACAGACTTTCGCATTTATAATATTAGTGTGGATTAACTGAAAATAGTAATTATTTTATGATGACAATGTTTTTTTTTTTATTATGGTGTCTAACGCACAGCCAGGCTCTACAGGTATATATTTTATTTTAGTTGTATGGCAAATGATTTATTGTAATGTAAAAATGATTTAAAAATGTAGGAAATTTTGTGTCCCCGGCTCTCAACATAGGAAAGGCAATTTCATATCATCGCTAAAGGAAATATGATATGGCATGAAGGAGATTTTGAAAAATAAGCGTAAATGTAATATTAGCAAATATATTAATATCAAAAACCTTGATATGGCACATTCCGCCACACCATAAATCTCATATGTTGTATCTCTTTATTCGTCATATATTTGTGCACAAAACGCAAGTAAATGTGCACAACTAAAACAAAGCTGACCGCAGTAAAACGGCAACAATTAATAAGAGCGGCAATTAATAATAAAACCTCAGTGGCGTATTTATTAAGAAAACGATAAATCAGAGCAACAAAACCGGCCGCCGGATCTGGGGTGCGTATTGCTAAACTCTACACCTTTATTTCTATTTTTACCCTACTACTACTATCCCACTGCAGGGCAAAGACCTCCCTTTTATCATTCCAACGATTTCGGTCGAGGGCTACTGAAGTCCAGTCTTTCCGATTCTACGCCTTTGAGTTATTATATGAAACTGATGTCAGCAAGGTTGAAAATCAGTATTTTTTGTTATTGAGGCGGCAATAAAATTAAAACATACATTTAGTGAAAACTTCAAGTCTTTCTCTATTATAGTTTGACAGAACAGCCCTTTGACAGAACTTACTAAAAAACGCCTAAAGAACCCCGTTTCTTGTAAATTTCTTTAATTTTTTGCCATCTTTAGGCTGATTGGTTCACTGAAATCGTTTGAAAAAGAAAAGACTGTTATTTAATTTAAAAGGAAGATAACAGGCACTGAGCGTTTACATTAAGCTTAAGCATTTTAAGATATCCGATGGTAATTGCCATTTTCATACCCATAAAGCCTGATTATAAGTGTCATGAAAAATCTTGCTTTGGAAAGCATATAAGCATGTAATTTCTAGCTTTAACACTAGTTTAAACCATTTTCAGACACAAAAAATAATTAACACGATCTGGTAAACATTTTGTCGATAAACTTATCAATACAGAACAAATATATAACTTGAATTTCAATACATAAAAAGAAATTCGATCAATATCTGCAAATATTTTGGTATAAGTTTAGTTAGAGCAATTTTCGTCTCTATAGTTCGACAATACGCGTCTCAACCGGCAGCCGGGACGGAATTACTGGCAATACATCATTGAGATGTTTTTAATAAGCGCTAGTGTTGCCATCTTCCGGCTGATTGGTTCGTTCGGGATAGAGAGAGAGCTGCCGTTTTGTTTGGAATACCTAGAATGACTACGAGTGTTGTTTTTATTTATCTTTCCCGGCTTCTGTTGTTGATAATTTAAACATAACAAGGTACGGAAATGAATTATGAAGTTTCTAATAAAGGAAAGAGCCCATATACAAAATGTGCAATCAGGTCATTAAGTTTCTATAAAAAACTTTTTTTGTCGTATTTCCACTTAACTTTTAACTAGAAATTCTGTGCGTATTTTGAAGTTTGTCCCCAGGGGAAGTTGTTCAATATGGCGAAAGTATTTATGGATGGCATGATCATGTACTGATCATGCCCCTAAAACTTTCGCTGTTTTGTTACACACTTTCGTGTGAAATAAACTAAGTCAGTTTTTGGTAAGTCAGTCGTGATTTTTTTTGCTTTTCATAGAAAATACTTGTTAACACTTTCGCTGACACTGCCCGCCTGTAGACGTAATTCTATTGTTATTTCTTTTGTGTCTGGTTCAGTGTCAGCGAAAGTGTTAAGCTGCCTAATGATAACTGACACTGAAAAACTGTATTTTGGAAAAATGCTAGATAGACCCTTGCATTGATAAAAAAAGAAAGAGTTTTATTACTTCTATAGCTCTTGCCTACAACAGCAGTACAATGGAACAAAAGCGAATCGGTTTTCTATTTCGAATTCAAGTGTACGTTGCGTACGTTGTCTGTCGATCGGTTTGTGTCAGATGCATTGATTTTGGTCTGTGCTCTACTCTACGTTCTACGTAGTAGATCTTTGGTTCTACGAATAAGTACCTATTCGTAGGCTCTACTTCAACATTTACGCGAGCGGAGCCGCGGGCGAATGTTTGTATAGTTCTTTGAACATAATAGACAAATGTCAACTTAGTCTACCTGTGAACTTAAAAACTGTAAAGTTTTTAAGTTCGAAACATTAAGCGTATACATACATAGTATCACGTCTTTTTCGTTTGCGTGGTAGACATAGCCCCTATGGGCTATGTCGACCACGCAAAGGAAAAAGAAAAATAAAAAAAAAATGGTTTTATCGCTTTTATACACCTATGTGTATAAAAGCGATAAAACTTATTTTTTTTTATTTTACTAAATGTTGAAGTAGGCATTTGTCTTCCATCTCACCTGATGGTAACTGACGATGAAGACGAGGATGTTACTATGTACTGATGCGAATCCAAGAGATACCCATTTATTCTACTTTTGAATGTCCTGGGAATATAAACGCAGGCAGTTGATTCCACACCTTAGCTACTCGAACCAAAAAGGAACTGTCAAAGCGTTTAGTTCGACTCTTTGGTATTTCAATGTCAAGACCGGCTTGGCAGTCTCGAGGTGGTAATGGACTGCATCAAGATTGGAATGTAACCCCCCCCAATGTTACAAAAATCGACCAAAAGCGTAGTATAGCTTAGCTTATGAAAAATAACAAAGTGGTACTTATGTTACATTATTTTAAATTTTTAATTGACCAAGGAGCCCGGTGGCCTAGTGGGCGTGAGCATATTTAGCGCTTACGCTTGTTACGCAACCCTGGGCGCAGCCCCCACTGGGATGGGTGACCGTAAGTGGCATAACAATATCTCGGGCTCCTTTGTTCTTCGGAAGGCACGTAAAGCCGTTGGTTCCGGTTGTTTTTATTGACGGCAGTCGTTAGGTTAAGCCAGATGCCTTTAGGTAGCTAGAAAAATCTGACACCAGTGTTGGCCACACGATAAACAAACATTAGCCTATTTTTACATGCCTGCAAAAAGTGATATATTGCTTTTCGAGTTCTTGTATGTAAATATGTGAGTTTTTTTATTGCACTATAACTTCAAAAGGCTCTAACGGATTTAGATGCATGAGGAAGGTAACGTTAGAATTCGAACGACATTTGTATTAGGCTTGTTTCCTGGGTCGTAATAATAACATAACAATTAGTCCGTCAGTTAGATAATCAAAAAATATTGGACACGTATTTTTTCTTTTGTCAAATAAACAATAAATAATAAAGATAAAGCGCGTCAAAGTTCAGGAGTGGGGGCTCATGACGTCAAAGTTTGCTAAAAATTGTAGCAAACTATGACGTCACACGGAACTTCAAAGGGCTATATCTTTATCATCTTTTGTTTAATCGACAAAAGAAAAAATACGTGTCCAATATTTTTTGAATATCTAACTGACGGACTAATTATATTTTTTAGGAAACTAGCCTATTATGACTAAACATAACTTTGCATTTATTTTGAAAAGATTCTGACAAACTATGCAATTCAAACATATATACATACGAGTAATACCTAGCCTTTATTTTTAAAAGTTAAATATTTATTTTCCAATAAATGCTAATGGACAAATTAAATTTAAAATACCTTAAGTAATGCTACAATAAAAAATAAATAAAAATTAAAATATAAGAAAGGTAAGTAAGGTAAGAAAGGTAAGGATACGGTAACGTGCCCAGAAGGCTGGCAGCATTGCCACGTTGGATGGCAATGCTGATCTTTTGGCTAAGGTGCAGACCAGCCTTCTGGTCACGGGTCACTTTATATTTAACTAGCTTCCGCCTGCGGCTCCGCCCGCGTCAATGTCGATCCCTCGGTAATAGTACTTATTTCAGGGATAAAAGGTAGCCTATGTCCTTCTCCGTACTCCAGAGAACTTGTATGCAAAATTTCATGATGATCGGTTCAGTAGTTACGGCGTGAAAGCTAACAAACAAACTCACTTTCGCATCTATAATATTAGTAAGAATGCGAAAGTTTGTTATGCTTTCACGCCGTAACTCGACATTTATCGACATTGAGGGCGGAGCCGAGGGCGAAAGCTAGTTTATAATATTAGTAAGGAAAGGATTAAATATCGTAATCGTTTACTTTGCCAAAAATTTACCTATGTCACTTGGGTGGACTAAGTGACATATGTAAATTTTTGTTTATTTGATAATCAAAAGTAAGTAAGCAAGAGCCAAAACTAAGCAACAAATTGCAAAGCACGTTGCGGTGATTGATTTTATTCCAAAAATCGAAGACAGGAATGCATTGAAAAATCGTAAAAAATACCCACCATTTGCGTAGCGTGGCCCGAACACATTGGAGCTTGATGAATGTCACTGCGCTGCCGGGTTTTTTCAATCACATTCTGATAGGCTAGGGGACATGACTCTTTAGTTTTATCCCTTATGGGGTAGTAGTTTTGCCTTATTTATATAAATCAGTTACGTAGTAATAAGATGCCGCGAGTAATCCTGCATAAAGTGATTAGGGCAGGTGTCCGAAAACCTTACTTATCATTAGCCCTAATTTAACTTCCGCCGTGGTCCAGTGGTTATGGCGTTTGGCTGTTGACTCGGGGATCGTGGTTCGAATCCCACGGGAAGCATATATTGTTTAGTTGTTTCCAGTTTGGTTAGGACATTGCAGGCTTTAATCACCTGATTGTCTATTCAGTATATATCAGATAATAAAGATGATTCCGTGCTTCGGAGGGCACGTTAAGCTGTTGCTCCCTACTGCCATCTGGTAGTCGTCAGAGGCCGAGAGACCGGGTTCCGGTCCGAAGAACGGTTCCGAAGAACTCTGACACCAGGGTGTGCATGTTCGATTGACCGTATCACCTACACGAAATGATGATGATGCGCCCAATTTTAAGAACACTCAAATATCATCACCATAGTGGCTCTTTTTTTAGATTAACGCTGCCCATGGACAACTGCAACACCAGATTGTGACAGGAGCATTGCCGGCCTTTCAAGGAGTTGGGGGGAGGACATTGGGAGTAGGGAAAAATGGGGGACATGGGAGAAGGGGGAGAAGGATGGCCTCCGGCTCTCTCTCTCACCGAACGAAGCATAGAAGCGGTAAAGCTTCTACTCAAACGTCGATTTTCTGTGAGAGTGTGGTACTTCCCCGGACGAGCCGGCCCATTCATGCTACTAGCAAAAATGAATTTTGCCGGTAGCGTGGCACTACCACAAATAAATTTTATTTATTATTTTTATTACTTTTATTTATAACTTTTATTTATTATTACGTACGAACATTTATGACGTTTTTAACTCCTTTCCCTCGAAATATTTTAAGGGACCATCATCATCATCATCACAACAGCCGTAAGAAGTCCACTGCTGGATAAGGCCTCTCGCAAGGATTTGTTTCATCGTTCCATGGGAGGATATAGCCAAATCACCACGTTTGGCAGGCGGGTTGGCGAGCGCAATTTCTTTGGCTTATTCCGTTTCCGACACTGCCGCCTATCGAATGCATTTTGAAGCTGATAAAGGAAAGGAATTTGGTTACTTTTCCCCCACGATGAATGGGGGAAAAGTAAGTAGCAGTTCGGGGAGCTGGGTTGACGTCGAAGAGTAACAGGAACCCCTACCTCTGGCTTGCCTTAACCGACTAGACTAGAGAGCTTTATACTCGAAGGGTTTATTTGTTTTTCGTGTGTGCAAGTGGCCAACATTAGTGTCAGATTACTTAAAGGCATCTGACATAGGTTAAGGTCTGCTGTCACTGATGGCAGCTGGGAACAATGGCTTAACGTGCCTTACGAAGCATGGTCCTCCATGCTTCGTAAGGCACGTTAAGCTCGAGATATTTATATGCCACTTGCGGTCACTCATCTAACTGGACACCGCCCCCAGTGGTGCTTAACATGCGTAAACGCTAATGCTCATGCTCACTAGGCCATTGGGCTCCTCAAACTCGAAAGGGAATCTGAAAACGTAGTGCGAGAGTAACGAACGAAAGAAGAAAAAACGAAGGGAGAGTAGCGGATGGCCACGGCCTTAGGGTCCCAACAGGCGTACCTGATGTGATTGAAGCAAATGACGGTAGTTTGTTTTTTTTTAACTAACGCGAGATAATAACAATATTTATATGTGAATTACGGGTTACTTATCGTACGAAGTCAGCTACAGGCCGACTCTGGATGAGGTTGAAACATGTCGGTCTGTAGCTGACTTCGTACGTACTCGTATCCCGTAAGTAATTTTCACATATAAATAATGGTAATTTATATTCTCCTGCAGTGGAGACTAAAAAGACTTGATGATGATGATATTTCAGTGACACCTCTTCATCCTTTAGCCGCTCAACTAATGCTGTCCTTTTTGCTCAGACATCTTTAAGTCGCGTTGGAGCGTCCTTGATGTCACAAAAGGTGACGGCTGATAATCAGCGCTGGTCACAAATGTGTCCAGCGCAACACTGAGCCATCACCTATTGTAGTACACCTTTGTGTAAGCATTAACTTTAAAAACCCAAATAAAATTACCTATCTGTGGTCCTGCTTCCGTTTTCCCATATATCTACTTCCTTTTCGCCGAGACGGCCTGTGATTGGTCGAAAAGGACTAGTCGAAAAAATATGGCGATCGAGTCTTGTTGAGCGCGTCCGTGCGCTAATATAGTTTCCAAAAATAACGACTCTAAGGGCTTCGCTGGCCGAAAACAACCCTAAATCTTCATTGCGCGTGTGTGATGGTGTACCACTAGTGTAGGCAGTAAGAAAATAACGCAGTTCAAGCATAAGGATCGTCGGCCGGTCGACGCGGAGTCCCGTCGCGGGCGAATCCTTCCGAGTCCTGTTCACCAGTGAATCCAGGTTAGTGTTTACTGTTTTTTTCCTTGCTGTGATTCTGGGGTTGATCGGAGAATGCAGTGACCCTTCCAGAAAGTCGCAACAACCTTATTAGTAGTATTTTTTTATGTTGTACCTAATTGTATTTTTTTTGTTTGTGTTTCTACAATAAATATTTTTCATTTCATGTAAGTCACATAAACCTTCTCTACTCCAAAGATAACAATAAAAGGGAGGACAGACAATGGTGTCTCATTGTTTATTTTTAAGACTAAGTACTCAAGCAAAAGTTTAGATTGTGTGTAACACTTTGGATAGACACGTAATCTTATTTTTGCGAGCTCATCTCCACTATTGCACAATTAAAGATAGTTACAGATGGACAAGTAGTGTCATCATCAGGTCTTTTTAGTCTCCACTGCAGGAGCATGACCCTCTCTGTGCTACCGGAGCCATACTTGGCCAGAGCAGACAAAGGATTTGGCCTACACTCTCCTCGCTGGCCATACGGGTTGGAGGTCTTCATTGATGTTTATGAGCTTTGTTTAGTTTGTATTTCCTTAGTCTTCTCTTACGACCTCTTTGGGTGGTCCAAGACTAGGAGTAGCTCTATTCTACTCTGCTGGAAACCACACGGCTATACGGGACAATTACGTAAATATGTGTTACTAGCTTTCGCCCGCGGCTCCGCCCGCGTCAATGTCGATCCCTCGGGAATAGTACTTTTTCTCGGGATAAAAGATAGCCTATGTCCTTCTCCGTACTCCAGAGAACTTGTATGCAAAATTTCATGATGATCGGTTAAGTAGTTACGGCGTGAAAGCGTAACAAACAAACAAACAAATAAACAAACAAACTCACTTTCACATCCTTACTAATATTATAAATGCGAAAGTGAGTTTGTTTGTTTGTTTGTTTGTTTGTTTCGCTTTCACGCCCTAACTACTGAACCGATCATCATGAAATTTTGTATACAAGTTCTCTGGAGTAGGGAGAAGGACATAGGCTTCCTTTTATCCCGGGAAAAAGTACTGTTCCCGAGGGATCGACATAGACGCGGGCGGAGCCGCGGGCGAAAGCTAGTTTATAATATTAGTAAGGATTATAATGGCTACTCGATATCTTTAGTTGTTTGCTTTATCTGCTTAGATAGAGGCTACAAATAGCATTTTAGCCGTCTTTTATTTTCTAATGACCTTTTTTCGTTCCTTCAGTAAATCCAATATATCAGGTAGGGCATTGCAATATTTATATTACCAATATATAATTTATTGAACTATACAATTTATTTGTTATATAAAATTGTGTCTCGAGTTCAGACTGTTATAATAGTCATACATTTTTATGTATTAAAAAAAATGCCATCAAAGCCTGTGATTCTGTTTACTGTTCACTAGCGCCGGTACCATGGAGCTGTGACGTCGTTTATTTAGTACCTAAAACTCCTCCTTTTTACCTCCAACCAACATAGGAAATAGGCAGGCGACGCGGCTAGACCTACCACTATTGAGATGATGTGTTCTATCTGCACGTCCACCAACACGCTAACGTGGTCTTGTGTCTACCCCGTAGGGATAAAGACGTGATAATTATGTATGTGTGTAAAAAAAAAACGGCCATGTCTATAAACTTTTCCGCGCATACCATACTCCAAGTAGCTCACGTTTTAAAACAAAACCGTCATCTTGAGAAATTCTTCTCACACTACTACTCGTACGTAGGTCGCATCTCTTATTAGTTAATTTATGAGCAACGCAGCCAGCGATGCAATTGTATAAATTGTGCAACTTAAATTGAGCTGTACAAGTTGCGACTGCGTTACGTGTGTACAGTTATTATTATTTAGTGCAGTGCTAGTTGCGGTTAGGAGTTCCATGATTCAGGATTTTGTAGGATCGGCGAGGCGCTATTGCGTGAAAACATGATAAGTTTATGATTTTTGAAATATTATGTGCTACGAATTGCTACTTGTGGATTATGATTTACAATTTTGTCTTTATTATTATGTCGATTATAATGCTAAACGTGAGGATAGTCTACGTCGAAGGGGAAGCCTTAGAAAGCGATGGCACGACGACCTCGACGTTTTTCAATGTGATTGGTCTGAAATTGCATTGGATAGAGACATCATCATCAGGTCCTTTTTAGTCTCCACTACAGGAGCACGACCCTCTCTGTACTACTAGGGCCATACTTGGCCAGAGCAGCCAGAGGACAAGAATTGGATAGAGACAAGTGGAAGGAAATGGGGGAGGCCTTTGCCCAGCCGTGGGACAATATAGGTTTTAAAAAAATGCTAAACGTGGCTTTTGGTCTCAAAGACCTGGGCTTTGTGTACCCTGCAAGGGAAAAAGACGTGATACTATATATGTATGGTATTTATGTTACTATATCGAGCCATTAACAAATGTTCTAGTGTTGGACAAAGGTTTCTATCCCTCGTTTCCATGTCAGTCTGTATGTTGATTTTGTTGACGACCCTTTGTCGTTGCTGTTAAATTCATCGCACCGTCTAGTACTGGGTCGATCACGCCGCCGTTTGCCATTGGGTCTCCACTCTGTTATTATCTTGGCCCAGTGATAATCAGGCCAGGTACCGCATATTTTGGTTTAAGACTATAGATTGTTTTTTGTTTCAATTTCATATAATATGTATTCTTTTTTAATTGAATTATTTAAAGAGATATGAAAAACCTGAAATTTTTGTAAGCATTTCCGTTGTGTTGAAACATCTGGAAAACAAATTTGACGTGATTATATTAGAGGAAGAAAACATAGAAACACAGCCATAATAGCTTATTTAAAATTACTAATGAAAATATAAATTTAATTGGTGAAGTTTTTGAGATGAAATCAGGGGACTACGAAGCGTTGATTTTGTCTACTTTTCATAAGTATTTTCTGTCCAAGTTGCAATTGTCTCTATCGCAATCTGCGAGGGGGGGGGGGGAAGCTTGATCGCAATACATTAGAGCGTAGTGTTCCTCTTAAGAGCCGCTTGGGCTCATAAGTCCTTTCGTAACATTCACGAAATTTATCTAATCCACCTTGCGAACGTCCGTAAAGATACTAGAACTAACCAAACTATTATTCCCAAGATAAATAAGGATTCAAAAAGTCAGTAGTGTACATGGTCACCCTAGTTGTGGTGACCCACGCTGTGAAAACAGTGGCTTTTTCACGGGAAGTTATGGTAGCACTTATTTTAATTTAACTTGATGAAATGCTATGCAAGTTGCATTGCAACACAATTTGCTGTTTTGGTTATTTTCATAACTCTAAATATTCAGTACACTTGCAAGAAAAATAACAAATAACCAAATTTTAAAAATTCCAAAAATTTAAAAATCCGTATTCCCTTTTTATTAGATAAGAAAAGGGCATTCTGATTTTCTCTTAAAGGTCTCTTGGTTTTTTTATAGATCACAACAACAACAAGGTCTCTTGGTTTTTTATAGATAAATAAATAAATATATACGGACAAATCACACAGATTGAGCTAGCCCCAAAGTAAGTTCGAGACTGGGATACTTACTCAACGATATTATATTTTATAACAAATACATATATCATCATCCAAGACCCAGGCCAATCTGAAAAGATCATTTTCCACTTTGACCTAGCCGGGGATCGAACCCGGGCACTCTCGTGTCGCAGGCTGGGCAGGCAGGCATCTATCCCGCCGCCATATTATATTCTGTCCCTAGCACTATAACTACAAGCGACATTTCCCAACCCATCCGGCGTCCGAATCGCACAATTACATCAATTAAAACTGAATAATTGCTCAGGTGCCCGATAATTGTTTTAATGTGGGCAAAGTAACTTCATAATTAACAATTAATTGCTTCCCTTACTGTGTTGCTAATCAGGATTTTGAGGGAGAGGCAAAAAATACGCGCACATATACGACATTTCCAACCGACTTCAAAAAATGAGGAGGTTCTCAATTAATCTGAATGTTTTACTATGTATATTGCATAACTTAGTAATTTAGAATTATTTTTATTAATAAAACTTTTTTTTTAGTTTGGTATACTGGTTCCGTGGTCCAGTGGTTAAGGCGTTTGCCCGTAGACCCGGGGGTCGAGGCTTCTATTCCCACGGGAACTATACTTTGTTTAGTTGTTTCCAGTTTGGTTAGGATATTGCAGGCTTGAATCACCTGATTGTCTGATAAAAAAGATGATTCTGTGCTTCGGAAGGCACGTTAAGCCGTTGGTCCCGGCTGCCATCTGTTAGTCGTTAAAGGAACCATGTCAGAAGCCGTAAGGCGGTTCCGAAGAACTCTGACACCAGGGTTGTGCTGTGCATAGTCGATTGACCGTGACACCTACACGAAATGATAATGACTGGTTCTATTTAAATTCCATCAAAACCAGTTCAGTAATTCAGTACGTCTGTTTTTTTTATCAAAAGATTCCTACTTAGTGATCTAGTTTTAAGAAAAAATCAGATAAAATGGGATGCACAATAAATGAAATAGAAGACACTAAAGATTTTATTTCAAGCAGTTTTTGTAAGAGAAACCCACAGTGAGGTTACTAAACAGCTTCATGAATAACCCATGAGGAAATCGTAGAGCTTTAGAGAAGTACTTATGTCAAGTAATAAAGCTTAAAACTAAGTTACTAATGAACTAAGTACTGAACTAACTAAATAGCAACATCTACCGAGAATACGCTCAAATGAGACAGAAATGCAACAAGGAATATGAACAACGCCTCACATTTAGAAGACAACGTGGAGAGCTTTTTGGAACCTATAAAATACTGATACTACAATGTCTCAAAGCTGAGTAATATCTTCGTTATGAACCAGAACAAAAATCTGAGAGGACACTCGTTAAAACTACCACGATCCTTAAGTGCAACGAATCCTCGTTATCACTTTCTAGCTATCTGTGTAGTAGACGCTTGCAACAAACTTCCACAGACATGGTGTGGTAGAGCCACGCTACCGACAAAAGTAAATTTTGCTAGTAGCATGAATGGGCCGGCTCGTCCGGGGAAGTACCACACTCTCACAGACAATCGACGTTTAAGTAAAAGCTTTACCGCTTCTATGCTTCGTTTGGTGAGTGAGAGAGCCGGAGGCCCGTCCTTCCCTCATTTCCTTCCCCTAACTCCTTTAAAGGCCGGCAACACTCCTGTTACACCTTGGTGTTGCAGTTGTTTATTTATTTATTTTTATTTAAAAACTTTTTAAGCCTATGGAGCTACAGTAGGTGGACTTAATGCTAAAATCATTCTCTCCCAGTCAACCTTGAGAAGAAAAACAGATAAAAAAGTAGGTAAAGTGTGATAAAAAAAAAAGATATAATAAAGTACAAATTTAGTAAGGATCGAAGTCATATATACATAAACAGTTTACATAATAAATATTTCATAAATATTAATACATATAAGTATAATAAATATATATTAACATATACATACACAAATAAGAAGGAAAGGATGAATTAATCTGCTAACTCAACATCAGAGAGAAAAGTGTGCAACTTTTTCTTAAAAAGGAATCTGTTTGAGATCTGTCGAATGTCTGTTTGAGTTGTCCATGGGAAGCGCTGATCGCTTACCGTTAGGTGATTCGCTTGCTCGTTTGCCGTCATATACCATGAAAAAAGACAGTGATTAGTACTTCCTCAGTGAATAGAAGTTATCTGAGTAGCCTAATCGTTGCTTCTCGTCAGGTAAGATAGAAGTCAAACGCACTCAAACAAACAAAACATCAATAAAAAACCGGCCAAGTGCGAGTCGGACTCGCGCACGAAGGGTTCCGTACCGTTATCTATAAAAACGGGAAAAAAATCATGTCTGATGTATGGGAGCCCTTTATTTTATTATTATTACTAGCTTTCGCCCGCGGCTCCGCCCGCGTCAATGTCGATCCCTCGGGAATAGTACTTTTTCCCGGGACAAAAGGTAGCCTATGTCCTTCTCCGTACTACAGAGAACTTGTATGCAAAATTTCATGATGATCGGTTCAGTAGTTACGTGGTGACAGACTGACGGACAGACAGACAGACGGACAGCGGAGCGATATTAATAGGGTCCCGTTTTTACCCTTTGGGTACAGAACCCTAAAAAGCATCAAACTTACTAGCACGCGACAATCGGCCATCGGTGCGGTGCTACTGCTAGCTTCCATTTAATCTAAGTTAGTCAATCGCTCAATTTAGTCGCAAGCGTGCGTCCGTGGGAGTCCCGTCTCCCATTGCACCAGCTGACGGGGTTACTGTCCTTACCATGTGTGATATAATAATATTGTAATTAGAACGCCTGTCAAATGCCTTTCTTTTGTTGCGATCGCATGGCTGTGGACTGATTTGCGTTCGTAAGAATGCGCTTGCAAGAAACGGTTGCGTGTGGTCCCTTTAGACCATTTTTTGCAATTGGACCATATTTATACGCCTTAGTTAAGGGTCCATACTACCTCACACTGCTTTGCATGATTGACTGTTATATCAATAATAATCAAATACTCAAGTTAAAATAAAAATGCAACAAAGTTCAGGACTAACTCTGGTAACTATATGACTCAAAAACACGATTGCGGTAAATTTTCTCGATAGAAAAAAATTGCAAAGTTGCCTCCAAATCACGTCTAATTTACTCGGTATATAGTATTATTCACCAAATACATTAAAATTAACCTTGAAACTTTTGATTATTATTGCATTACAGATAAGGCAGCCATCATATGTTTTTTTTTTTTCGAATAACCCTTGAATATTCCTAAAAAACGAAAATATCCAAAGTAGCCAACGCGTTTAGACCATCCGCGTTTGTATCGAAACGCCGCCTGGCATATGGCGGGCTCTTAAGTACTCTTCAAATGAGGTATAGTTGGTGATGATGAGTGAAGAAATGCTGATCCCAGCCAGTATACATTTGTCAGATCTCACATTAATGTAATGAATTAACTCGCAATATTCCCAAATCAATAATTTAAAATGACGTTACGATCTGACCGGAGATCGCTCAGAACAATAAGGGATATCGAACCTGGAATCTCCGGTGTGACGATGGCATGACGACCACCGGCCATAGTTGTTGTTAAATATTGGTTGTAGTCTTTTCGTTTTTTTTTGGACCATTTCTCATTCACGGTCGACATTTTTGTTATTTATCTTCTACACAATATTAGGCTGTCAACTACAATACCAAAATAATAAAAACATAATAATCTAGATTTAATCAGTCTTTTCATTTGTCGTCTTGGATTGTAAACAAAGCACAGGTCTCCGATCAATCACGGTTTGGCTGGCAATTGAATAGCCATTATTTCGCGAGGACTGCCTTGAATTAAATTATACAGCCGTGAGACTGTAGGCAGAGGCGGACCCGTTTCCACTACACCCCGACATGTTAACAGACTTAAAGAAGAAGGTTCTCACTCTAATCGATCTAATGGTTAATTGGTAAATGCTATTATGACATACACGAATATTTGACATGAATTGTATTTAGTAAGATAGTGAATTTTTGTATGCTAATTAAATCTGTATTGACTAATAATATTTAACTTCCTTCTAATATAATTTTTGCATGCCTACTGCAAAAGGCGGGAACTTATATGTATGATGACCCTTACAAATAAACATTTAATTTCATTTCTAAATCGATGATCCGTTCATGCTGTGCAACTTTGAAGTTCAGCGAAAGTAAGTGTGGCGTATTTTGTATGAAATGACTCACCGCGATCGATTATTTGACAAGATTAAATTTCAATTTCATATTGTACGATACATCAGCTTTAACAATAACGTCACTGCACAGTGGCAGATTAGGAAGTTGAGATTCATCATCATCATCATCATGTCTGTCGCAAGAAGTCAACTGGCATAGGCCTATCTAAAAGTGGGTATTGCAAATCCCACGGTTTGCACATGAGTAGGTGAGCGCAGTTTTTTTGACTTGTCTCGGTTTGCTGCTACTCATCTGAACCGCTTATTAAGAGGAGTTTATTGGCTAAGGGAACGGGAAAAGGTATTTGGAATGCTACTTATTTCGAAGGATTGAGGATAATAAATTAGCAGCTGTGGATTTGACAGTTGGAGATG
The DNA here is from genome assembly GCA_947532085.1 of Elegia similella. Lineage (NCBI taxonomy): Eukaryota > Metazoa > Arthropoda > Insecta > Lepidoptera > Pyralidae > Elegia > Elegia similella. The sequence goes on from OX383942.1 coordinate 1,091,405, forward strand.
ACCCATGACCTGAAGTTTTGATTATAATGGTACAATGTATGTTAAAGACATCACTAAAAAGCTTGCGTAAAGTGCCATAAAGTGAATAAGTGGCACGCTCGGTTTTGCATACTATTTGAGCTCAACCCTCAAACAGTATCTATAAAATATACAGATTTACGGTATACACTCAATTCTCGACTGAAAATGCAACAAGGAACACACTCAGAAGAGAAAGATAATATAGTTTGTGGGTTTTGGCTGTGGTTTCGAAGCTTGAATGAATGAATGAACACTTTATTGTATACCATAAGTAGCAATTAACAAAATATAAATTAATCTATGTACAATGGGCGATTTTATTGCTAAGAGCAATATCTACCAGACAACCGATGAATGGAGAGTACATTTCAACTAATAATAAACATAAATATATAATTTATACATAATATAATAGTTATATAAATAAAATATATACAAATAAAAATTTACATACATTGTCTACTAAGCTTCCCAAGTATGTAGAATGGCGTCAGTGTGGCGGCTGGCTGTTTTAGTAAAACTTTGCTAAATCATATAAATAAATAATAATCAATTCATAGACAGATGTTGGATCAGATATGAGATCATGAATGCTGTTCTAATAGCAGACTTTGAGCTCTGACAGCTGAGGTTGCAACCAGAAAAACGCTCTGTTAAGCAGGAGATGAGAGTAGCTGTCAAAACCGAGGTCAAGTTCTCGTGTGACAAGGGACACAGTCTCGTATATTGACGAGAATACAAACCACTCGCTACACTATCAATAAAATGCATTAAATGCTTAGTTTATTTATCAAGTTATTATTGAGATTTTTATGTTTTTGTGATGTTCCGTTTAGAAAAACCTTTTCTTTTCACCTTTTAATTTTACTCTGTCTGACAAGGTCTTAATGAGTTTTTTAAGTATATCCTCTGCAGAGCGTATTCAGCTTGCATGCTGCTGTTGTGTGGTTCTTTTATGGCCAGTTACTTGAGTGACATCGACCCTTGTCGGGCAATAAATAATATAAAATATATATTTAGGGACGAATCACACAGATTGAGCTATCTCCACTGTTAAAATTGTGTCGTAGGATACTAACTATACAATATTAATACATCTCCCGACCAGAAGGATAAAGAGAAAGTCTCAAATGATATAAAGGGCTGTGAAGAAGAAATTGAACATCGCCTAGAGTTATTCGCACCTTTCGCAGTTAAATTACATACTCAAGATAGGTGCACAGGATAATGACATGGAGAAATCAGATAGATATCAAAATCATAGAAGGCAGCATTAAGGAGACATGCAGGTTCGTTACAACTGCATAACTTATTGACACGATTTCTTAGATCCATTCTTCGACTAGATTCCAGTGTGGCATGAAAAGCAGCTGGTATTATCTACTTTTCTTCTCCCAGACCAGCAGGCAAGAGTCAAAAAGCCCTTGAAAGTGTATTAAGATTAATAGCAACATATCAGCGAAGCACCTCAGACAGCCAAAAATAGAGGAACCATCGTGTCATGATAACTTTCTCCTTGAAAGTCGGATAAAATAATAGCACCAAACAACCACATCAGCCAAGCACCTGAGACGTCCAAAAAAACGTAAACCTTCGTCTGGCAGAATTAATTAATCGGCTTGCGAGCTGCTGTTTACAGAGTGCACCGGAATGTGCGAAAAATGGATACGTTTACTAAATCATTTTAATCATTCATAATTTCAGCCAGATGAGGAAGAGCCCTTTGTCCACAGCTGAACAAAAGCCTCTTCCAAGAATTCTTCGTTCCATGGGAGAATATTTCCATAGTCAACACGTTTAACAGGCGGGTTGGCGAGTGCAGTTTATTGGCTCCTTGTGCTTCCGTAGCTGCTGCCCATCGGAAGCATATTTAAACTGGGGAAGAATAAGAATTTGTTGGATCTGGGAAAGGAATTTATGTATTGGGATGCTTCTCATTCGGATAATGGGGGAAAAGCAAGTAGCAGCTCGGGCACGCGTATCCGATGATGTACTTGCAACCACCAGCCAAACAGTTGAGGATGACACCCCTGATTTTTGTCGTTCATTCGTTAATTTAATCATAATTTATGGACTATGTACCCAATCTTTCACTTTCAATTTTTTTTTTCATTTTTCAATTGTTGGACACTTAAACATACGGAAAACAAAAAATTATAGGAATAAAAAATGTTTAAAATTATAATTCGTCAGACCCCGATTTGACGACTCTGAAGGTCTGTTTCGCCAGTTTGTAGAATTGCTCGAACTTGCAATAGGGTGAGTAATTACCGCGTCCATTGACGGGATATCAACTTGACTCTGAGCCACGCTCGCTCAGGTCTGTTCATGTACAGCAAAGTAGAAGCTTTGTTTTTGTAGGATATAATTACCGCATCCATCGATTCCTCTTCACGGACACAACTGCAAACATTACGTATGGTATTCATCGACGGGCGATCAATTTGAGCCTAAGCCACGCTCGCTCAGATCCGTTAATGTAAAGCAAAGAAGACGCGAAGAAAAATTATCAAAGAAAAATTACCATTCTATTATATTAAAAACTTACGCGAGACATAATTAAACTCTAAAATAACGGTTTCCTCACGTATTATTAGTCGGCCCCGAAGATGGCATACTGTATAGGCTTCATCATCATTTCGTGTAGGTGTCATGGTCAATCGACCATGCACGCCCTGGTGTCAGAGTTCTTCGGAACCGCCTCTCGGCCTCTGACGTGGTTCCTTTAACGATTACCAGATGGCAGCCGGGACCAATGGTTTAACGTGCCTTCCGAAGCACGGGATCAACTTTATTATCAGACAATCAGGTGATTCAAGCCTGCAATGTCCTTACCGAACTGGAAACAACTATACAAAGTATGCTTCCCGTGGGAATCGAACCCACGACCCCGGGTTAACAGGCAAACGCCTTAACCACTGGACCACGGACACGTTACAGTATAGGCTGAAACATGTCGGTAATACCGACTTATAATACGTGAGTAAACCGTTATTTTAGAGTTTCATAATTACCATATCCACCGCCTCCTATTTATGGACACACCTGCATGCATTACGTATGCTAATCCATCGACGGGCGGTCAACTTGAGTCTGAGCAACGCTCGCTCAGATCTGCTAATGTATAGCAAAGTAGAAGCTTACTTCACCGCATTCTACACTGCACCTTCGAATACATAATGTTGGTGTGGTCCCCTTACTAGTTAATATTAGAGAAGTATTAGATGCTGGTTGCAAGAAGGTGTGGTGTCTTACACGTTGATATGAAAAAAAAAATAGGCTACAGTCTTTCTGTTACAATATTCTGTAAAAATATTAATCTAACTAAACTCTTTTAACAAAAGTTTGGGTACAACTTAGTAAAATAGATCAAAAAGCAACTAAATAATAAAATGGATCTTACTTAAGAAGAAGTGTGCCGCAGGTTTATTAATGTGATTGTGGAGTTATTTGTTATAACCGAGGTCGAGATGTTATGTATGGTTACGATCCACGAAGGAGAGATCTACCTTTATAGATCGCATAAACCTATTGAGAGAATAGGCGAAAATCTAAGGAACCATGTTATCATCATCATCGAAAATCTGACTAACCATATCATCATCATCATCATCATTTCGTGTAGGTAATACGATCTTGGTTTCAGAGTTCTTTAGAACCGGCTCTCGGCCATTGGAACCACGTTAAATAGCGATACGGCTAGCAACCCATCTTTATTTTGATTTCGTTTTCCCCACACATCGGCTAAACGTGTCCATTGGATCTTATCGCATAGACTGTATACGCCGTTTGGAATAACGACGCGATAATATATGGATATCCATGTCCAAACCCTTATCTACTTAACTAATACTCATGAAATTTTGCAAACACTTTATCTGAGGAAAAAAGGTACCCTATGTTTTACTCCATAGAGACGGATATATGGTACCTTTCTTCCTGATATAAATGTAATGTTCCCGATAGATTCACATTAACGTGAGTTGAGCTGCGTGAGGCAGTTTGTTAGGCTATAAAAGAGGCGGAGCCCACCCGAAAAAGTAAGTACAGAATATTCATAACTGTGTGAGTAATCAGCAGCCCGTGTATCGATCGTGTCTACAGTCCACACGCAGAAATTGATACGTGTGCTCTGAGACAAACTGAATTTTAAACAGCCATCCATCATACAGTTCTCTCCGGTATGAGGGTTTGGGCAGAGATAGTATAAACTCAAGTATTGGTAGCTCATGGCCTCCGTGGTTTAGGGACTGCTACATTGCTTGTATAAGAGGAGGTGGCGTTCGATTCCCAATGTGAGCTAATATTTCTACTTTATTTTTAGTTTTTCTGCCGGCTGGCCATAGTTCACCCAAGGTGAGCTGTGGCCGGCTGTAAAACTGTTTGCCAAATTATATGACAGCACAGTGGTGTAACTAAACGGTGGAAGTGCTGGTAAAATGCCACAGGCCCCCGTTCCTGAGGGCCCCAGAGTAGAAGGACGGTTGGGGGCTCGAATCAATGAAGTTATCAGGGGTTTTCTTAATTTTACAATGAAGCCTTGATAATATCCCCGAGTCAAAACATCATGCATACTTACAAACATCGACAAAAACGGTACATACTGAAAGTATAATCTTTTGTTTTTTCACTTTTGATGCGTAGTTTTTGCATCTTTTCACTGTACCTTCGTCATCGCGAGAAGTTAGTGCTAGCGCGGTTTATTGAAACTGTGGACAAAACAGCTCCGGAACTCGATTAGTGCGCTGTTTTGCCGGTGCCACTTTTCGAGCGCGAATCGTGTATCTATCATTATATTTGATCAAAGTATGGAGCGGTAAAAACTCAATATAATTCATAACCATATGAATAATCAGCAGCCCGCGTATCGATTGTGTCTACAGTCCACACGCATTGATACGTGGGCTCTGAGACAAACTGAATTTTAAGCAGCCATTCATCATACCGTCGTCCGTTCCGACATGTGAGGGTTTGTGTAAACCTTTTTGGTGACTTTATGGTGATACTGATATTCTAAAACCGGACAAGTGTATATGTAGGACCACGCGCAGTGTAGGGTCCCGTTGTTGCACGTCACGAATGGAAAGTGTTCATAATTGTTCCCTTGTTGCTGGTGTTTTTTGTGTGTGAAGGTGGCCAATTACTGGTGTCAGATTCTTCAACTTATAACTGAGTGGCATCAGTTCTAACAGACGGGACCAACAACTTAACGTGCCTTCACCCATCTTAGTAAACTGCCTCCGTGGTCCAGTGGTTAAAGCGTTTGCCTGTAGACCACGACCCCCGGTCGTGGGTTTGATTCCCACGGGAAGCCTACTATGTTTAGTTGTTTTCAGTTTGGTTAGGACATTGCAGGCTTGAATCACCTGATTGTCTGATAACAATGATGATTCCGTGCTTTGGAGGGCACGTTAAGACGTTTCGACGAGTTTCTTTCGGCATCTTCTTCCTAGTAGTTTGTAGCTTTTGAACAATATATTTTAATATAATTTAATAAGTATTATTAAAAATGTGTGAATTGACGTGAAAAAGAGCCTGAAAAGGCCTATTTTCTGAATAAGTCTTTGAATCTAACACTCGCCCTGTATAGTTACTAGTGTGATGGAATGATGGCAAGAGACTGGATGAAATGACCCTTGTGACCTGGAAATTAGGGCAAACTCTTGTGTGGGACGCAACCTGCATTGACACACTGGCGCCGTCTCACCTCCCGGGCGCAGGGTCTAAGGTCGGTTCAGCAGTGACAGCGGCCAAAGACCTCAAGCAGCGCAAGTACAGTAGTCTTGGAAACAACTATTATTTGACTCGTTTGGGGTCGAAACTTTAGGACCGTGGGTGCCATCAGCCCATAAGCTGTTCGGCACCATTGCCCATAAATTGATCGAGGTGACCCGTGACCAGAAGGCTGGTCTATACCTTGGCCAAAAGATCAACATTGCCATCCAACGCAGCAATGCTGCCAGCCTTCTGGGCACGCTACCTCGAGGCAACGATCTACCGGGCCTATTTTATTTGTAAATATATATTAATTTTTAGTTTTACTTCATCATCATCATCATCAGGTCCTTTTTAGTCTCCACTACAGGAGCACAGGACCCTCTCTGTACTACTAGGGCCATACTTGGCCAGAGCAGCCAGAAGACTTGGCCTACACTCTCCACGCTGGCCAGACGGGTTGGAGAGGTGTCTTAGATGTTTATAAGCTTTGTTTAGCTTGTATTTCCTAAGTCGCCTTCTACGACATCCACGGGAAGACTTGGAGTGGTCCTATTCTACTCTGCCGGATACCACACGGCTCATTACTTAAGTTAAATTTTGATTGTATATATATTTAAAGTTATTAAAGTTAGCACAGACTATACTAGAAGCGTATGTTTGCGTAAGTGTCTATGCCAACCGTTCCTACGGGAGCTCGTCTTAAAGCTAAGCAACTCCCTGAAGGCGCGGAGTTAAATCTGCTATCACTGGATAGTTGATAACGGACGAAATGTCGTATGTGTGAACCCACGTGATTAAAGTGTATTATGGCATTGATAAAAATTTTAGAGAAATATATATCTATAGAATGTTCTGGCAAACTTAGTTTCGTAAATCATGGTTAGATAGTAGAAGGTTCACATTTAGAATGTGTTGAAGTGTATAAGCAGATATTACGCATTTATTTTAATGTTAAAAATGTAATCTTAATTTATTTTAATCAGCGGAAAGCCTCAAAAGACGCAAGTATGTAGGTATCGGAGACAGATCATATTTGAGCTTTTTGGGGTAGAAACAATAGGTCCGTGGGATCCATCAACCCATTTGACAGAAAGTCAAAGGGACAGATCGAGGATCACGCAACCAAAAGGCTGGCAATTACCTGGCTCAAATGATAAGCATTGCCATCCAACGTGGCAATGTTGCCAGCCTTTTAGGTACGTTGCCGCAGAATGACGGTTTGCAAGTACTATATAATTTTAAATATTTATGTTCTTTTTAGTAATTTTATCTGAATACATTTATTAAATAATAAAAAAAGAATAAGTTCATTTTTAGAGTTCCGTACTCGTAGGGTAAAATCGGGACCTAATTAATATGGCTCCGCTGTCCGTCCGTCCGTCCGTCTGTCTGTCAGTTCGTCCGTCTGTCTCCAGGCTTTATCTCAAGAATCGTGATAGATAGTTGAAATTTTTCTCTCTGACCATTTCAAAATCAGTTGCCAAAAACCCATCTCTATTGTTATTGCACAAAGCGAAAGTTAAATTACGAAGGATTTAGCCCATATTTTTAATTGAATATCGATAAATACGTTGCCATATTCGAACAAGAAGTAAAGTCAACAAAGCGAAAGACAAGCATCATGTTAAGTGTTGCTATTACGAAAACGAAAACTTATATACACCGACAGTGAGATAGAACGAACACTATGTGTGCGCGTACCCTGCCGGCAAAAGCCTTAAGAGAGACGCATGTTACCGCGAGTTTCGTTCCCAAAATACCGTTGTTAGTCCCAAAACTGAAATATTTTCCATCTCGTAAATACGACGTGACTTCTATCATTACTGACAGTTAATTTTAAACGATTTTTATGGACGCCATTTTGTAAATATCTCAAAATGGCTGCCGCCAGCCGATCGCAGTTAAACTGCAATTTAAATAATAACAGATGCGACACTTTACAAAAGTAGATAAAATCTGCCCCATGTACTCGTATGCTTGAGAAGCTGTAGCTTGGGATAGTATGGATATATTTTGCGAAGAAAAGAGAGCCATATAACTAGAAAGGTGTTGGATATGAAAGTAACTGGGATTTAGAGTAGAGGTAGGCCAAATAAAAGATGGATGGAGTGTGTAAAGAAGGATATGGGGAAAAAGAAGGTAACGAAGGAAATGGCTCAAGATAGAGCGAAATGGTAGAAAATTACTACCTACTTAAAGTGAGATAAGGCTAAGAAGAAGAAGAACTACTCGTATGTTTTTTATATTGTCTAAACATATATGATAGGGATAACAGATTAAAGGCTTACGAATCTAATCTTGATACAAAAGGGGAGAAAAAATTTAGGAGAACTTAAGTTTCTTCTTTTTTGTTTTAGTGGCTATCATGGGTGACAGATTATTAATATGTGAAATAAGGGTTACCCCCGTATGAAGTCAGCTACAGGCCGACTTATATTCGGAGTTCTTCCTCAAGACTGTGAATCGAGACGCGTGCACGAAGTCGTCCCGATCCGAACTGCTCGTGACTATGCAAATCGCGACTTGCACTACGTCGCTCGATCTCGGTTAAAAAGTATAACCATAACCAAAGGGCCATTTGAGGAACCGAGCCCTAAAAACTTTGCCAATTCATTTGCACCACAAAGGCTGAAAACCACCACAGCATGATTGTGAGTATAGTACCTCATTTCTCTTAAGTTATACTTCTGCAGCCCTCTTTATTTTTTCGGTAAAGTTAGTTTTATTACACCAACTCGCTGAAGGCATCGCAGTCGTTTACTTCGGGTGTTAAATTTTAAATGCAGCCAGTTCATTTCCTGTTATGCATTTTTGGTTGCATCTTGAATTTGCTTTAGTGCAAATTACAGAGATTTCGGTTTAATGGCTTTTTCATTACTTAATGCTCGCTATATTCGGGTTTTAATGGAGGGAAGACGGAAAGAAGTTTGAGTATAGATGTTTAATTTAAATAATAGTTTGTTTTCCAAAAGCCAGATTTTTAAGGCTGTCTAAGAAATGTCATCATAATCTCAGCCAAGGAATCCACTGCTGGTCATAGGCGTCCTCGAGGGATTATCAATACAACTGGTTGAAAGCGGTCTTCCTGCGACTATGGTCAGGTCTATCAAAGATTCAAAGTTTTATTCAGAAAATAGGCATTTTCAGGCACCTTTTACGTCAATTCACATTTAAAATAATATCTACTTAATTAAAATTATATACAAATTATTAATTATTGTTCGAAAGCTACAAACTAGGTACTAGCGTTTCGGAACAGACTACTGCAGAGAAGAAGACGCCGTAAGAAACTCTTTTTAACAGTATTGGTTACCTACTTGACTGAAGGGCTATTGTAAGATATTTTAATTTTTTTTTCTAATTTTATCAATATATTTCGTATTTCATCACCTGGTCCATCACCTGATCAGTAAGTGCCGAGAGGCAACGCTTGCCTGTACGTTGTCGCTATTCGAGAAAAGCAAAAGCGAATCTCTAATCTTGTCCGACAACAAATAACCTTAGTATACCAACAATAAATATATTTACCAACATACAAGATACGCGAAAAACATAACCTTTATAGGTGGGTTTTACCCGACTGTTTAGAAGGGTTGGGGAACACTTTGTAGAATTGAATGAAAAAATTTTGAAGCATTAGATATACAGGGTTATTTGTAAAACATTAAAAATCCTTGCAGGACTAGATAGCTAACATCATAACCAACAACGCTTGTTCTACGAGTTCTGGCATAACTTAATAAATAAAAGATAAATGATTTTTCAAATGTTTAATGTTCTGTCCTGTCCTGACATTTATGTAAATGAAAGAACGCGACGCTCAACCGTAATCTTTCTTTGCGATGCGTGTAGAATTGTTAACATTCAACCGGAAAATTAAATTAAGAAATATTTTGTCATCATCATTAGGTCTTTTTAGTCTCCACTGCAGGTACTTGACCCTCTCTGTACTACCGGAGCCATACTTGGCCAGAGTAGACAGAGGATTTGGCCTACACTCTCCTCGCTGGTCAGACGGGTTGGAGAGGTCTCACTGATGTTTATGAGCTTTGTTTACCTTGTATTTACTAAATCGCCTCTTACGATCTCCATGGGTAGACTAGGAGAAGAAAAAAAAAACCAGATGATGATGGGATACTACTCACTCGATGAATGGGGGTAAAGCAAGTAGCAGCTCGGGAGGCCGGGCGCTACCCGATGCCATACCTGCAAGCCGCCATACTTGCAACCTCCGGACAGGCTGTTAAGGATGACACCCCTGACCATTTTCCTACTGTATATTATATGTATAACGTATACAAATAATTTATTTGTCATCACAGGTTACAGGATTATTTTTTTTTTAATCTTTAATAATTTAGAGGGGTTTTGTCACGCAGTGATATGTCACCCCCGTAAGGTATACACTAGATATACACTAGACATATTAGTAGGTACATGCAATAATTATACAACATTAGTTATAGTTCATAATATGGCACAATACAACTGCAACAGCTTTCTGGCTTCCTCAGATAATGGGGAGGCCAGAATGCTGTTACACTCGCCCACGGAGTGCCTCGTTCCGAACACACTCCATCAACACATGGTGTACGTCCTCTACGGTATCGCATTCAGCGCAGTTTGGAGAGTCAGCCAGTCCCACGATATGCTTAAACTTGTTTGATAGAATGTGTCCGGATCGAAGCCTCATTAGAGTGAAGGTTACAGGATCTTAATGTGTATGTTGTGTCAGCAGTGATTCGCCCGTCAGACAACTGTTAAAAGACAAAATTATAAATTACTTTTATATTAACAATAGCAAATTTAATATAACTTACTAATCATTTAAAATATCAAAAATATGTCACAATAGATATTTTGTTAATATCAACAAAATTAATTACATAATTATGTACTTAGTCAAATAATCAATTTCGTCAAAATTAGAACCTATTTCTACTATTCAGTCAAGTATTCATTAACCGTATAATATGCTTTTTCTACTAGATACTTAAATAATAATTTTATCAATTCTATTTTATGTTAGGCTAGCTCCGTGGCGCAGCGGTCAACACGCCAGCCTGCGACACGAGAGTGCCCGGGTTCGATCCCCGGCCAGGTCAAGATGGAAAAAGATATTTTTCAGATTGGCCTGGGTCTTTGATGTGTCTATATATATGTATTTGCTATAAAAATATATATCGTTGAGTTAGTATTCCATAACACAAGTCACGAACTTACTTTGGGGCTAGCTCAATCTGTGTGATTTGTCCGTATATATTTATTATTGTCGGGAGTGTGTTATTGTTTTATCACACGCTTTTGCATACGTAATTGCATTGGCAGGTGTTCTTTTTTCATCTATTTTACTGCCGGAAGTACATACCCCAAAACTAACTATAATGAGGTGTACCGCCTCGTTCTGATCGTAAATCAAATGGCAATCAAATATCCACGTGGCAAGTTTAACGATAGCTATAAAATAATCGTAGAGTTATGTGACAGGAGGAATGATTCGAAGCACAGAGGAATTAAGTTCAGATACTAAAACACTTGACGGCTTCAAAATCAAAATCAAAACGTTTATTCACGAAATAGGCCTTTGCAGGCAAATCGTATTTTAAAGGATCTATTTAGTCATATTATTACTTAATGTGCAAAAGCTACAGACTACTAGCGTTTCCGAACCGACCACTGCAGAGAAGAAACGTCAAAAGAAACTCTTTTCAACAGTATTGGTCGCCTACTCGCCTAAAGGACTTTATTATTTTATCATCTATCTTTATCATTTATCATCTAATTTCTTCATTTATAATTTTTTTTTTTCATTTTATGATTACAATTTTTATTATATAGGTACATTATTATTTTTTGGAACATATTATGTTAGCGATCGAGTGTGCAATGATATTATTTTACATTATACACAGTAGTCTCAAAGACGCCGAGCAGACCTGTCCCCCCTAGCAGCACCCGTTCACGGTTGACGCATGGATCAGCCATCGTTGAACTCAACCATATTAGAGGGAATTCAACGACCCGACACACGACGCCGCCACTAGTTTGAACATTTGAGTGAGCATAACTTACTTGAGCTCGAAGACTTTGTCAAAAAATAAATACAATAACTGTCCACCACCTGTCGATCGCAAACATCTGACGATCGAAACACGCTTCTGTGGCGTTGTGGTTGACATAAGTGACTTATAACATTAAGAGTGGAAATGTATGAGTCAAAAATCAACGTGGCAGGTTTAAAAATAAAAATAATTTACGACTGACTTAGCATAAAAATTATAACTCGTGTCACTCGGGAGAGCATTATCATTGTATCGATATTCTTTAAAACTATGTAAGTTATAATAAAATATGTAGTTATGATGGACTTGTAACTCACATACTTATACATGAAATCAAAAAAACCATACACTCCTTTTTTGGCATTCCTGTAATAACCGTCGAGCTTCGAAGCACAGACGAAACAGAAAGCTAAACTTTTGCTAATATTATCTCATAATTATTGCAAGCATTCTAATGGTAACCTATCATCTGTTGTCTAACGTGTTCAACAAACTTTTCGCATATTTCTTAAACTGTAGGCGTCACTAAGACGTACTTTGCGACTGAGAAAAAAATTGTTGTTAATTAAATTTTTCATAATCCTTATCCTTACTAATATTATAAATGCGAAAGTGAGTTTGTTTGTTTATTTGTTTGTTTGTTTGTTTGTTTGTTTGTTTGTTTGTTTGTTTGTTTGTTTGTTTGTTTGTTTGTTTGTTTGTTTGTTCGTTCGTTTGTTTGTTTGTTTGTTTGTTTGTTTGTTTGTTTGTTTGTTTGTTTGTTTGTTTGTTTGTTTGTTTGTTTGTTTGTTTGTTCGTTTATTTGTTTGTTTGTTTGTTTGTTTGTTTGTTTGTTTGTTTGTTCGTTTGTTTGTTTGTAACGTAACTACTGAACCGATCATCATGAAATTTTGCATACAAGTTCTCTGGAGTACGGAGAAGGACATAGACACCTTTTATCCCGGGAAAAAGTACTATTCCCGAGGGATCGACATTGACGTGGGCGGAGCCGCGGGCGAAAGCTAGTTTAAAATAAAAGTTACACGAACATATTGTGACCAAATTGCAAACGTTCTTGCAAAAGGATAAATAAGGAGTGTCTGAAAGCGAGCATGCATGATAAGAGTGATGGATGTAGATGAAGCGAAAGAGGTTTGTAAGGATCGTAGCAAGTGGAGACCCATAGTCTCTGCCTTCCCCTAATGGAAAAGAGGCGTGGTAATATATATATGTTGATAAATCTCAGTGTAGGATTGCGGAATGGAGACCTAGGCCAGGACGGAGAAAAGTCGGAAAACCACCAATGCGCTGGGCCGACGATATCACAAAAATATTGGGGAAGACCTGGATGCGCACAGCAAAAGACCGGGTCAAGTGGGAAAGCCATGAAGAGGCCTATACCCAACAATGGATGAACACGGGCTGAGAAAGAAGAAGAATATAAATCTCAGTGTAATAGTAAATATTACTAAACTCTGTAAAGTTGCTAAATATAAGTTTTTATTGCCGCCATTGAATGCTAAATATTTTATTAGTTAACCTAGCGTTAACTAACAAAATATTTAACCACAATGGGATAAATATACACCGTTTGTGATGATTGCTTTGTTCAGAATGTAATATGAGAAAAATATAACGGACCTTCTTAACTTTCTACGTTTAATACTAATCAATAGTATAGGGATTCTCAAATATCATAATAAAGATGTTACATTTTTTTTCCGAGATGTCTTTTAAGGTGTAAATCAATACTTTTGTTCGTTATAAATTTAAGTGCTCGCAGAAACCTTAGCCTTTGTGATGATTCCTCTATCCTCGAGCTCGAATAGCGTAATAAAGTTTTTTGTATTTAGGTGCTACATGCGTTTGTCGCAGATGGCTTTTATGGTGTCGGCGAATGGCAGACAATGTGGCTGACAAACGTACCGTGATACAATTTGATGTATCCCAGTAAAAAATACGCACAATATACGCTAGAGGGAAACCATACAAACTCCTATGGAAACTACTGGCATCTTTTATTTTAAAAAAGAGATACATGTATCGTTCAAAAAGAGGTACGGTCACCTGCTAAAGTCCAGATCGATTACACTGATTAGGGAGGCATATATATTTAACAATATCATGAACCTTATGCCACATATACATGGCGAAATTTTGATCGTTTTGGACCCTTAAAGAGGTGACTCGGACCATCAATATGAACAACTTTTTCTACAGTACCAGTGATGGGAATTCAAAAAACAAATCGTCATTTCCATACAAAAGAGTTCCGCCCCTGGCCAGTTTGTATGGGAATGTCGAATTGTTTTTGAGTACCCAGCATTGTTCCCATAGGAAAAGTTGTTCATAATGATGGTCAGAGTCACCCCTTTATGGGTCCAAAACGATCAAATTTTCACCATGTATATGTGGCATATCAATTCCTTTTTTTGAAGAAACTTCCTCCTACTTTTTTTGAAGTCGGTTAATTAACAATCTTCGCCGAATGTTTTGTAATAAGCGTACAAAAACAGTACATACTTGTATAACCTAATATTTCCTTCCTCCTTTTTAGAAGTCAGATAAAAATCTATTAGCTCCTATAAAACATAGGTGGAAAACGGAATCAAAATAGTTGTGTTGCTAGCCGCATCGCCTATTGTCATGATTTTTTAGATTTTCACCCATTTCCTTGACCGGCTTCTACGGTCTGCGCGGGAAGAGAAGCAGCTGGCAAATTCTACGTTTTTTCTTTTCTCCCAGACCAGCATAGAAGGGATAATATAATGAGGAAAAATTTTATACTTTATTCCACAGAAACAGCACTAGTCGTAGACGCAGCACTGGAAACACTGGTTTAAAGCCTGCACGATATTTTGCAGAAACCCAGAAGACCGCCGCAACGACAGATCCTAAAAATCGGATTGTGCTTTTGTTTTTAATGAATAAACTTAAAAACTAGTAAACTGATTTTCAAAATTCTTTCACCTGAGAAAGCTACATCATTAGTGGTTTTACTATAATTTATACAGACAAAGTCGCGGGCAAACAGCTGTTATTTAAATAAAACAAAGAAGCGGCATTTAGTAGTATTTAACAGTCATAACTTGCACCCCAAACACTAAACTACGCCATAATCAAATGAATACGCTACTTAAACTCAAAAAAGCGTTTACTGCCGAACAAATGTTAGTAGTGTCACATGTGTGTTCGTTTTTACGAGCGTAACGCGGCAATGTCGTAAATCTATGCCTTAATTATTTATGGGACGCATGCGGCTTCTGGCGATGTGGCGAATGAGGTTCCTAAATATTGGAAGAATGGCGTGCTTGGCGTTTAGAGTAACGACGCAGATTGTACAATGACAAGGACAATGTGGAACTCAAAGAATAGGCCAGTTTTATTAATTTAAGAAATATAATATGGTGAAGAAATTTCATGCGAGCGGGGCTTGAACCAGCGACCATGGTCTATGTACGACCTACGCTCCGCCAACTGAGCTACCGCTTGATTCGACCTCGTAGGTCGTACATACACCTAGGTCGCTGGTTTAAGCCCCGCCCGCATGGATTTGTTTCACCGTATTTCTTCAGCATTATAATTTCGTGTAGATGTCACGGTCAATCGACCATGCACATCCTTTATATTCCCCCGTTCATTCGAGTGTAGTGTCTTGATATCTTCATTCCCTTCCCAGCCTAAAAATGCTTCGGATGGGCAGCAGGGTCCGTCGGAACCACAAGAAGCCACAGAATTTCTTTGGACGCTCGCCAACTCGCCTGCCAAAAAACACAAAAGAGAAAGATAATAGAATATCAAAAAAAATAAAAGAATATTAAAAATAAAAAAACAAATAAAAATACATAATTTCAGTTTGGTGCTCTCAAAAGTGGTCCAATTCAGCACATACTGGCCGTACAGGACGGCCAGCGCTGGTCTTTCATTGACCCCTTTGATTTCACGGTGTGATGAAGATGATGAAATAAGGCATTTGACTCTATAATTTCGTGGTCTCTTGCTGTACAGATATTTAGATACTAAGATATCAGGTTTGAGAGTAAATAAAAAACGTAGAATGTACCAGCTATTTCTCCTCCGGCGCAGATCGTAAAAGCTGATCGACTGGGCTGAAATGGGCGAAAGTATGAGGAATCATGTTATTAGGCTATGCAGCTAGCAACCCAACATCATCATTCTAAACGTGGCTTTCACGATATTATATTCGCTCAAAAGCTTGTATTCTGGATGGCTCGAATGTTTTGAAAATTTGCTGCTACTCCTTGTAGATAAGAAATCATCCCCTCTTATATATGTGAAAAAATTAAATTGACGCACATGACAATAAACATCCAGAATAAATTGTCCGATTTGTTTATTTCATTATCACACGCATCACACTGGGAGTGTTAAAATTATTTATGGATATTTTATCCACGCCGCACCTGAAGCCCATCAGAGCTTTCGCACGGTCCCTATCAATGACCATATCTCAAGTTAAGTAACGGTTATGTGTGGTCTGACCATTGGGGGTGTTTATAGTGAAGCATAGACGATAGAGTTGAGGAAATAATGGAGAGTACCTACATATGTTCCTCTCACTATGGGGCGGTATGGTTTCCGGCCTAGAATAGGCTCTGACTTATCTTATCTTCGATTAGGCCGACTCAGAGTCGGTAGCACGTCTAACCTTTGAGTTATTTTGTACTTACCCCATGCCTTACTCACCCGCACGGTTTATTCTGAAGAAGGACTGCATGAGCTTCAGAACATCGCCCAGTGCGTAGTGCCTGTAGTCCTCTAGCTCAGGATAAGGTGATTCTAAGAGGTCCAAACGCTTACCAGCTAACAAGTCACAGATACACAGAATGTGTCTTATTGTCTCCTCCGATTCCTCACATGCCCTACATAGTGGGCTTTCGACAATTTTTAGTTTAAAGAGATGACTGTTATTTTCAAAATGTCCAGTCAGGGCTCCCACTAGAACTCTTGTCTGTTTCCTGCTGTATTTGCAGATCACTTTGTGCCACCTGGCGCTGTTCAAGCCAAGTGTTTCCCTGGAGTGTATATGTCCACTCATATTTCTCCATTCGGCTTGGTGTCTACTGTCGACATACGCATTGATTGCAGTAGTTACCACGCTATAGGATAGGCCTACGAAGGGTTCGGGTCCTACAAATGGCATACTCGATCCTTACCTTGCCAGCTCATCGGCCCTCTCATTGCCCTCAACCCCAACGTGACCCGGTACCCAAACCAGCCTCAGTCTGTTGTGTCTACCCAGTTGGCATTCACACCATCCAAGACCAATCTGGAATCGATTCTGTCAGAGTTAAGCGCAGTAAGAGTCGCCTGGCTGTCAGTTAGAATATAGATATAGGCTCTGACTTGCTTGTAATAGCATATATAATGAGAAATATGGTAAATCTGACTTTCTGGACAACTGTCATCCTTTTTTATCAAGATTGACAAAATTAGGTGATAAAAAAAGGGGCAAATTGTAAGTATACATATTTTTTTGGCAATTGCAACCAACTTAACAGATATTAAATCTCTTTGACGTTAACATTTATTACCTAGCGGTGGGTTCTCTTGAATCAGAATCAATTTGCCAGATACAGCTTGAAAATAAACCATCGAAATTCCCTTGAAGTGGTGTCTCAGCCTATCAAAATTTTAAAAATTTGCTTTGGTACTAATGCTAGGAAGTCAAAAAAACTTTCGACACTTTACACAAATTTCCGCATCGACCAAACAATTTCGTATGGAAATGTCTTTTTTCCTTTTAAAATTCTCAGCATTGGTTCCCTACGAAAAGTTGTTCATAAAATTTGTTGACGGAATGAGTTACTCCTTCGATGATATGTCGCTAGTTACTTAAGTTATTTGCTTTATATTGCTGACATAGAATACGAAAAATAACTTTTCATGTTGTGATTATTTTTTTGGAATGTCTATGTAACTATCTCCAAGTGAGTTTTGCTACTTCACCGGGCGTGAGGCGAGGACAGAGTGCCTTCAACCTGTAACGTTGCAGCCATTCTCTACCAAAATTGATTACACATTTATCATTATTTAAAACTAATTAATTAAAACTAATTATTATAAAACTACTTATTTTTTATTAAATAATATATTTTAATTTATTATTATTAAAAAAAAAACGTTTTGTTTCACGAAACCTATATAGACAACAGCACCAAAGGGTCCTCACCCCAGAAGGGACGGACCTCGGCTTTGGGCGTTGCCTGTGTGCGCAAGGCTTGGAAGACAGCAAACTCTCATATTGCCTGATGGGCTCCTACGTTAACTGCGTTGCCAGAAGGGCCTATTCTGGGTGCAAGTCACCCGGGACCGCTGGGCGGTCACCAGTAATAGGAGCTATCTCATGCTGTGAGCTACTATGCTAATTTTTATATTTCCTCCTACCTATGATCTGTGTTTGGGACGATTAGTGAATCGCGGTCGCGTGCTAGAATTATTACAAGGATTCTGTCCTGACCACAGCGAAATGGCCGGAAGCTATTACGGGTTTATTAATTATCTCTAATTATTTAATAGTAATCAGTGTTATAAATGTTCGGGAATCAGAATAGAATCAGCCCAAAGAAAATATGAATCGAGTGCGTGACAGAGGATATGTGGGAAAAGAAGTTCATGAAAGAGGCCGATCGAGAAAGGGAAAACGGAAAAGAGAACAAGAAGAAGAACTCCTATGTTTTTCTTTTCAACCAGTGTTGTTTTTTATTTCATTTATTTTTTGTTTTATGTTCACTCACTCTAGGCGTATAATTAACTATATTTCAATTGTTTTGGTTATTTTTACAATATTTTATACTTTTAAATGGATTAATGGAGCTTATATTATGTACCTATCTATTGTAAATATTTAAGTAAAAGGCGTATACAATCTGTGCGAGCGCTCGAGATAGCACCTACTATGGTCCTAAAGGAAGACCAAAGCTAGACCTACACATCCAGCAAAAGTTGAGGTAGGTCCATGTTTGGAGAATTTACATATTGTTTTCTATTTCAATTAATTTTTATTACTATTTTGTATTTCTTTGTATGTACTTATTTTGTAATTGGTTTCTCCAAATAAAGTTTATCATTATCTTTATCTTTTAAAAAATGTTTACCATGTGATAATAAACACGAATATAAGGCGACATAAACTTAATACATGATCAGTTATCCATAAAACCCGTATCTCCAACAACAAATAAAATACAAGGCATCAATATCTACAAGACAATGATATAAAAACAATCTATCTATCCGCGCGTAATAGATTCCCAAAAAATGTCTCCATCCCAAAACTAATCCCAACAAAATGGCGGCGAGTTATCGCCACAGATTACACAGCGGCGCAGTTTGGACGTACTATGTCCAATTCGCAAAACGTCTACAGACGTTCTCATAAAACGAAGGGTCACTAAATAGACGATTTCTTACAATGAATTGCTGGTTTAGTCATCATCATCATCTTATTTAGTCAAAAGTTAATATAACAATGAAACTGACCAAGTGCGAGTAGGAATTGCACACGCAGGGTTCCGCCAAATAATTTTTAATTTCAAAAAACGCTCCAAGCGACGTTTTTTACTATTTTTTTTAAATATTTGTTACCATAGCGGGCCAGGATTTACACATTCTGAGAAAGTATTAAGTCTCTACTTATCACAATTCAGTAGAGACAGCCCTGTAACAGACGGATAGAGGGACGGGTGGACGGACCAACAGGCATTTAGAAGATAAGGACTTTAATGAAAAACTCTTATTAAGCCCTTTTTGCCGCACGTTTTAAATTATCTAAAGAAATATCACTTTATGGCAGGAAACTTTGTCTACGAAACCCAATATTGAATATGAACCTATTGCTGCCCTTCACAAAAAAGCATATGGGTATTTAAATATACCTACTTGATACGTAAATAAACATGCCATTTGGAGTATCTAGATTTACTTTGTGTTTGTGCCAAGGACTTTGCCCCTTCGGTATTTGCCACATTTTCTACGCTATTTTAAGGAGTATTTAAATATTCCTTACGGAGGGAGCCTTTACAAGATACTGAGTACAATGCGGTGGATTTATTGATTCTTTACACTTTCTAATTTACTATGTGCCAGGGTCAAGACTCCGTCACAAATAAATAATAAAAGCCTCGTCATTGGCTTTTATGATTCTCACCTCTGATCTGGATCTGGTAAAAAGTGCAACTATAAATAGCATATTGAAAGTCTTCAAGCAGATCGGTCATTTTGCGAATTGTATCTTTTGCCAATCTGCCCTTTTGCGAATCAGATATTCCATACCAAACCATCGACACACCGTATTTTATTTTTATTTATGGCCGGCCCTCGCCCGGCGCGATTAATCAATTCTCCGGCCGAATAATAGCCGTTTCCTTTGCGTAATGATCTAGGCACAGATTCGTGAGTGATGCGATAGTGGACGCGCCAAATAGCGAGAAAACAGAATAATAATCATAAGTACTAGATATCACTAGTCAACAAGTTCTTTTTTAGAAAAATAGAAATAAATTGCTACCGTAACTTAACATAGACATTAGACACACTGCACACACATGCCACACTGTGCCTGCACAGGTTAATAATATATGTATAGAAACGTCTGCAAAAATAAATATACGCGGTGAATTTTTTATCGTTTTGGACCCTTGAAGGGGTGACTCAGACCATCAAAATGAACAACTTCTCCAATAACAATGCTGGGAACACAAAAAAAATATTTGACATTCCCATACAAACTGGCCGGGCGGCGGAACTCTTTTGTATGGAATCATTTTTTTTTTGAGTTCCCAGCGTTGGTCCCATAGAAAAAGTTGTTCATATTGATACTGAATTGGCCCTTTAAGGGTCCAAAACTATACAATTTCACCATGTATAAAAGATTCGTGCTAAGTCCCGCTATAATTAATATTTGTTTGACACATTATATGTACAGACTACACGCTCATTCATCATCATGCATTTCGACAGCTCCGTGGCGCGGTGACACGCCAGCCTGCGACACGGAGTGCCCGGGTTCGATGGCCAGGTCAAGATGGAAAATAATCTTTTTCAGATTGGCCTGGGTCTTGGATGTTTATCTATATATGTATTTGTTATAAAATATAGTATCGTTGAGTTAGTATCCCATAACACAAGTCTCGAACTTACCTTGGGGCTAACTCATTCTGTGTGACTTGTCCGTATATATTTATTATTTATTTACATGTACGCAAAAGAGTATCTATCTACACAATATTCTGTATTATTTTTATTTCTGGTGATTTGATAGTGGTCCGTTAATTTGCACCCCATTGTATTTTTTTGCGAGTTTAAGAGCTCAAGGTTGTTATGGTCGGTTACTTCGGAAAGTCATTTAGGTGATTTACTCCGAGAAAGTAATTTGCGTATTTTGGCCGCTCGTTTCTCTATAATTATGTTTTGGGAAGTTCTTTCTCTTTAATACCCATAAATAAGAGAGCAACATTTAAATTCAAGTAACTCAGAGGTAAAGCTAAGAACATTAATATAATATAGGTTTCTTTATACAAGTATTATATAATTAAGTTTTATGCCTTTTGGAGACGAGAGAGACCTTCTTGAAAGGGACAAAGATTTTTTTTATGACATAGGAACTAACTACAGCCTCCGTGGTCCAGTGGTTAAGGCGTTTGCCTGTTGACCCGGGAGTCGTGGGTTCGATTCCCACCGGAAGCATACTTTGTTTAGTTGTTTCCAGTTTGGTTAGTACATTTCAGGCTTGAATCACCTGATTGTCTGATAATAAAGATCATTCCGTGCTTTGGGAGGCACGTTAAGCCGGTGGTCCCGGCTGCCATCTGGTAGTCGTTTAAGAAACCACATCAGAGGCCGAGAGGCGGTTCCGAAGAACTCTGACACCAGGGTGTGGGGTCGATTGACCGTGTCACCTACTCGAAATGATGATGATGATGACATAGGATGGCAAACGAGTAACCGGTTCACCTGATAGTAAGTTATCACCCTAGTTATCACCACTGTCCATAGACAACTGCATCACCAGGGTGTGTGACAAGAGCTTTGCTGGCTTTTCAAGGAAACAGACTCGTTTTTTAGGGCTCCGTCCTCAAAGGGTAAAAAATGGCGAGCTCCGTGGCGCAGTGGTCAACACGCCAGCCTGCGACACGAGGGTGCCTGGGTTCGATCCCCGGTCAGATCAAGATGGAAAATGATCTTTTTCAGATTGGCCTGGGTCATGGATGTTTATCTATATAGGTATGTATTTGTTATAAAATAAAATATATTATCGTTGAGTTAGTATCCCATAACACAAGTCTCGAACTTAAATATTTATGTTATAAATAAGTTAAGTTCGAGATTAGCTATCAATTTGTGTGATTTGTCTATCGATTTAGCTATCAATTTGTGTGAAAGAAGATTGAGCTATCAATCTGTGCGATTTGACCGTATATATTTATTTAAAAACCCTATTAAAATGGCTTCACTGTCTGTCTGTCACCAGGCTGTATCACATGAACCGTGATAGTTAGAGAGTTGAAATTTTTACAGATAATGTATTTTTGTTGCCGTTATAACAACAAATACTAAAAAAATAAAATAAACATAATAAATACTTAGTGTCATGTCTTTTTCCCTTGAGGGGTAGACAGTTCCTAGGTCTATAAGACCTTATGGGCACATTTATTGACATGATTCCGCAGATTTTAGCCTTTTAACGATCTGCGCGGGAAGATTAGTAGCTGACACATTATACGTCTTTTCTTTTCTCCCAGACCAGCGTGGAAGAGACAAAATAAATATTTAAAACAAACAAAAAACAAAAACAGAATAAAATAAATATTTAAGGGGGCTCCAATACAACAAACGTGATTTTGTTAATTTTTGCTCAATATTGATAACGGCTACAGGTAGACGTTTGAAATATTCACAGATTATTAGATTTATATATTCACTTTAAAATACATACAACAGATATGATTTTTTTGCCGTTTTCATTCGGTGGGTTCTTCTCGGTGGGAAAACGGTAACCCAGTGTATTTGTATCTAATTAAGGCTATTCAAATTTACATACGACCCAAACCTCTTTTGCAATTTGCTTTTCGCTGGATTTTCTACCTAAAAAAAAATTGGTTGTTCTTGAATGGGATTGGGGACCTCTTGAAATTCTTTAATAATTGATGGTTTTAGAGTGACTCTGTGACAATAGAGTCTAATAACAGAGCCCTGTTGGCATATTTGAGGTACAAAACCCTAAATAAGTGTTTCTTTACCTTATCGGGCACGGAACTCCAAAAATAACTTTTGTAGCCAAGATATTTTTTCAATTAGCTACGTAAAATATAATCTCCTTTTCTGAGAATATTATCCAACAAACTTTAATATTTTCTAAACAACTTGACAACACGAAAACACCTCAGGACATAAATGAAAAGGCCTGATAAAGTTTGGCTCAGGGGCTAAGCGGGAGTTTCTCGGAAACCGAAGGTGACTGTACCATGACGAGCATTGATGGGCCCGCGGGGAGACATCACGAACCCGGCCACGGAAGATGAGGCTTGTCTTCTATGAGAGCGGAAATAAAAATCAGTTTTATTTTTACTCGTTGAAATATTAAAGAGTCGAATTAAACGCTTTGACAGTTCCTTTTTGGTTTGAGTAGCTAAGGTTTAGAATGAACTGCCTATGTCTTTATTCCTAGACAATTATAGTCCCGGGACATTCAAAAGTAGAATAAATGGGTATCTCTTGGATAGGCATGTAACATCCGCGTCACTTATCGTCAGGTGAGAGGGGGAGACAAAGGCCTACTTCAATACTTAGTAAAAAATCGGTACGAAGTTCCTTTAGGCAGTATAATGACATAATAAGTTACGTTTAGCATAAAATCTGTTTCCACGAGGCATTTCCATACTATATTTTTCGTACGTAGTAGAAGAAAAAAGAAGAAAACAAATAAGGTATATTCGCTGTAACTCACACCCCACCTTGCCCGAACATTATACTACAGCGGCTCCAGGATGCCTGGTCGTGTTACTAGGGAACTTGGAGTGGAGTATTACTAAAATTAACTGAGGACAGTATAAAAAAAGACCTCACTCCATAATTCTATCTTAGGTTCAGAAGCAAATTTTGTCTTGAAAACTCACCGTGGACTTTCAACAAGAACCTTTAGAAAGATTGTGTGAAAAAATATTTTAGGAAGCAATGTCAGTCACATGCTAGCCTGCGACATGAGGGGCACCGAGTTCAATTTCAGATGCTTTTTCTTTATTTTTAGAAGTACCCAAGATTTTTATGACAACATGAATACTATCATAATAACGGATCGATGATTGTCGTGTGGTTTCGTGTGGGCAGAATAGAATAGGACCACTCCAAGTCTTCCCGTGGATGTCGTAGAAGGCGACTTAGGAAATACAAGCTAAACAAAGTTCATAACATCAATGAGACCTCTCCAACCCGTCTGGCCAGCGAGGAGAGTGTAGGCCAAATCCTCTGTCTGCTCTGGCCAAGTATGGGTCCGGTAGTACAGAGAGGGTCATGGTCCTGCAGTGGAGACTAAAAAGACCTGATGATATGATGATGTGAACGGATCCCGATGCAACAGAGCTGAGGATGCAATGGGTAAAGGCTTGGATAATGATGATGATGATGATAGAAAATGGTCAGGAGTGTCATCCTTAATTGAGGGTGGTCGCAGGTATGGAATCGGTTACGCGCCCCCAGCCTCCCGATCTGCTTCTTGCTTTCCCCCATTCACCTGAGAGACCCAACAAATTCCTAACCTTCCTCAGCTTAAGTGCTTGCGATGGGCAGCAGCGTCGGAAGCAGAAGCCAAAGAAACTGCGCTCGCCAACCCGCCTGCCAAGAGCTGTCGAGTATGACAACATCCTCGCTCCTCGCATCCGCAATGGAGCGAAGATTATTTCGGAGAGGCCTTTGTACAGTAGTGAACTTTGTACAGCCGTAAGAACGGTTGAAATAATGAATGATGATGATGAAAATTGCTACACACATATATAAGTTTAAAGTGTTTCTCTATTCCTTGAACACTCGAGCATACAAACTCTCGAAATAGCCTAAAATGTAAAAGTTACAAACACTTCCGCCTGAACTGCTACTTTTGCTGAAGTATGAATTTGATTAAGGAGCGTTCCCGCTCGCCAGCGACCGGCCTTTAAACTTTACAAAGTAAAACTTTTACATACCTTTGAGCTCGGTCATTAAGAAAGCATTTTTTGTTTTGCAGCTGACATGGTACGTTTTCGCAAAACGTCCTGGTTTGCAACGTGTAAATTAATCATCGATAGTCCCTTGACGGGATGAGTCTGGCCGTCAAAATGAACACACAATTTTTTATGGGACCAATGCTGGGAGTTAAAAAAAGTATTTATGATATATATCCTTTCTATCACTCAGAACTGTCATTTACTAAAGCGTGAAGGAGAATGGTGTGCCAAAGGGTGCCGTCAGCGTTTCACCAATCCCTGCATGCAATCGCATTTCGTCATTATTTCTGACCGTTTCGTTGATTTCGCCGCGTGGGGTCGCACTTTCACTCTCTTTTTCGCTTTAGTAAATGATGTTTCTGTGTTATAAAAAGTATAGAATCTTTGAAAAGTGCGATTCAGTGCAGCAAGATGTATTTTAATCCTAAGTAATCCTGGCAGTGTTACCACTTGACTTACGTCCGAAATTTAAGAGTTACGCTTTTGTTGGGTCATTGAGTCGAAAGAAAAAACACAGAATTACTGTTAAATTTGCCATTGCCTTCCCCATTTCATACACTAGCGAAAGGTTCAATATTGTTCAGGTTCCCAAGATATTATTTTTCTTCACCGAAAGCAGAGAAATCAAAAGATCGTATTAGAATTAGATTGAGCTTCAAACAGAGAGGTAAAGAGAGTCTGCCTCTTAGGCGCTTACAGCTTCTCCGTCATACCCGATTAGTTCCATAAAAAAATTAAGCTTTCCTCAGCTTCAATAAGTAATAAGGTCTCTACTGTTATCTTTGACAGTCGTTAAACTATGTCAATTTCATAGTCCCGAAAATGCCAAGGATGTCATTATGCGAATAGGTTCGATGTCGACTTTATCTTTTTTCTCACTCTTTGTATAACTTTGTTTAATTGTCTAAGTTGGCAGATATGGCTTGGTGCCTGAAAATTGAATATAATGCTATGAATAAGTTCTTATCTTAGTTTTGTGATTAATAATGGTAAATACTTTTCTACTAGCATAAATTTTTCAAAGTAAGTTTTCTGAAAGCTGAATGACTGACATCGAATGACGAAAGTTGGGACTACTGGATCAATCTGACATTGATCCCATTCAGGTACGTAAAATAAAAAAATATACGATAATTTTACGCGATAGCGGTGGAAGAGAGATAGATGCGTCACAAGCCGAACGCTTAGGCCGATCGCGCCTCACAATAGCTTGTGTCGCGCTCTCGGAACGTGACACTCTTTCGAGCGTGCAGTTGGCGGATTTATAAGAAGTTATCATGTCAATAATATTTACCGTATATACCTGTATAGAAATTTTAGCACTTGATCGGTGAATTTATATACGAGGTCCAATTTCTTTTACCTTTTAATTTTTTCCTTAATATGGTCATGCCATATTCTATTATTCAGATTTCGACATAAAAAAATGCCATGGTGTTCTGAATCACTTTTCATCTAAGAATGTACTCGTACTTCTAGTAATATCGTGTATAATTTCTTTTTTTTCTTAAAAACCATATACAAGAGCTTTTAATACAATAGGTACTAAGTTGTAAGGGATCAATTAATCCTTCAAATGATTGGAGGGCAAACGTAATACCGCCATAATCAGGTCCATATTTCACTAATTCATTCTTTGAATAAATAAATGATGGCCCCGTCGGAACTATCAATAACGCGCCAGGAAAATGGGGAGGCAACAGGAAAAGTGGGGCGACGTGCGTGTACAGTGGCCACAATGTCTCTACTACAAGAAAAACCGTTTTGAGTGTTTATTAAAAAAAATCTGTTACGCTATCACGCCTTCCAGCCACCCGAGTATCTATTTGACTAGCCTATCCTGTGTCTTGTACGTCCAAATGTTTATTTACCAAGTTTATGGACGATATATATAACACGAGTAAATGTACTCGTGGTATATGTCAATATGTGTACAAAGAGAGGGAAGAAATTCTTGGAAAGTGTCCAATTATCCGCACAGGTCTGTACCAATGTTTTTACTTTTTATTCTTTACCGTTGCTCCATACGACAGAGACAAAATTATTCATAAATATGAAAAAGAAAATTGAAATGTAGTATGTGTGGCGTTGGTCTTACAGGAAAATAATTTTGACATTATTATACAAAATGCCCGGCTAAACAATTTTAGATGAGTGAGTTTAAGCATTTGTACCACAAGAAAAGTTTTTCAATAGGACGACCTTAGTCACGATTTTATTTTAAAAAATCCCAAAATTCCTAATATGTGTGGTTGGTTACTCTTACGTGTATACTAAGCCATTTAATTACACAAAGGATCATAAGGAGTGTAAAACAATTTATACTTATTTCAGCTGTAAGCAATTTTCAAAATTGGTTCACCAGTTACGAATGTATCCAGGGTGGCTTAAAGGGGGCTCCCCGATTAGGGCCTTATTACTAACTAATATTATGACGAGAAAAGGATTAATCACTTGTGTGTACGTTGTTCGAGGACGAGATCTTTCGACGAATCGGACTCTGCTGGGCAGCGTTTGGGAAGCTCCGCCATGTCTTCTCGTCAAAAATACCTCAGTGCCTAAAGTCGAAAGTCTATAATCAATGTGTGTTACCAGTGATGACTTATGGGTTCGAAACGTGGTCCCTTACTATGGGCCTCATAAGAAAGCTCAATGTCGATCAAAGAGCTATGGAAAGGGGTACGCTCAGTGTTTCTCTGCGAGATCGAATCAGAAACGAGGAGATTCGAGAAGAACAAAGGTCACCGACATAGCTCAGCGGTTTCGCTCTTTGAAGTGGCAGTGGACGGGGCACATATCCCGCAGAACCGATGGCCGATGGGGCAGAAAGGTTCTCGAATGGCGACCATGTACCGGCAAGCGCAGCTTCGGACACCCACCGACCAGATGGTTGGATGACCTTACTAAGGTCGCAGGAAGACGCGATTTTTTTTTCATCATTTTGTTTTGATTGTTGTCAAATGGAGCCTAGCTAGACTTAGTCTCATAACCGCCATCCCCTAACTTAAAATTTGGATCCGCCCTTATCACGAGTTACCCCCGAATTGATAAACACGTCGTTTTGTATTTTTAAGGGCGATCGATCACTACGGGAAAACACGATGGACAAACATGGCGGTGCAAATTGCATGGGTGATAAGTCTTTGGGAACCTTAAACTGGAGAGCGAATTTGTCAATGTCTCTTGGAAATTGTTAGAAAATATTTTATTATTATACTTTCGTCTTTATTTCGAAGAGAATTGGTAAGGATGCCTAGCTTAGGATTTTGTCTGAGTGATTAAACGAAGTACGTAAATGGAACCTATACTTCGTGTCCAGCACATTTTCTCTATAGTCGGTATGGTGTTATGTTATTAGTGATTTTGCTAAGAGTAGATATAGTCTTTCAAATCAAAAACCTGCCAAGTGCGAGTCGGACTCGCACACGAAGGGTTCCTTACCGTTATCTATAAATGTATGTAGTGTATGGGAGCCCTTTTATATTAATTTTATTTTTAATTAATTATATATAAATATATACGGACAAATCACACAGATTGAGCTAGCCCCAAAGGAAGTTCGAGACTTGTGTTATGGGATACTAACTCAACGATACTATATTTTATAACAAATACATATAGATAAACATCCAAGACCCAGGCCAATCTGAAAAAGATCATTTTCCATCTTGACCTGGCCGGGGATCGAACCCGGTCACTCCGTGCCGCAGGCTGGTATGTTAACCACTGCGCCACGGAGCTGCTTAATTTTTAAAGTATATGTATAATTAAATATTCTGTAAATATTTCAAGCGTCTACCTGTTGCCTTTATCAATATCGAGCAAAAACAATAAAAAAGAAACTCGTTTGTTGTATGGGAGACCCCTTAAATATTTTTTTTATTCTATTTTTTAGTATTTGTTGTTATAGCGGCAACAGAAATACATCATTTGTGAAAATTTCAACTGTCTAACTATCACGGTTCATGAGATACAGCCTGGTGACAGACGGACAGACAGACGGACAGCGGAGCGAAATTAATAGGGTCCCGTTTTTACCCTTTGGGTACTGAACCCTAAAAAAACCGAGCCATATTGCGGAAAATTATTGAAACTAATTTCTTCAACTGGCCAAATAACTTCAAGACGTCATTATTTTTATCAGTCGATTGTTGCCAAAGTGTAAATTAGCGATGTGTACTTTGGATATTGTAAAATGAAATGAAATGAAATAGAATTTTATTGAAATTTGGATATCATGTATCTCTTTCTGAACGTCATATTATTATTTTTAATATTTGCAATTTTGTTAATTTTACGTAACAATGACAAAGCTATAATAAGCTTTGTATTTACATTATAGCGAAATATTTGTTGAAGTGAAAGTGAGGGATTGGACTCTATTACTCAGAATAAAATCACGGCCCTTGTTGTCAACATGACTCATGTGTTGTGACAACGACCATAAAGGATGCCATAACTATAGCCAATTTAGCGCCCCCAGGTTTTTTAATTATATTTTCTGTCGGGGCTTACAGTATTACTTGCACAATTGCGACGTCTATAACAAAACAAGACACCTGTCAAGCTCAAATCCATTGAGGATTATCTTATCTCTATGATTGAGTCTCTTATATAACAGGATTATCAAAGAAGTAATATACCCAGATTTGAAAAATTTAACCCCTACTTTTGACGCAGTCGAGTTAAAAGGAAAGCGTTCAATTTAATAGCAATAAGTCAGAGGCGAGCGTCTGACGCAGCATTTTCACACTACCCAAGTGCCGAGAGCCGCTTTAGCGGGTACGATTATTTTTCATGTCTTATCTGTTTTTTAAATAGGTATTTCTGGTTTGGTGTTGCCAAGTTATAAATCAGATCAAGACTTCAATTGGAGCCTAATAACACAACACATGGAACAATCAAATAATAATCATAATCATAATAATTTATTGGTAAATTAAATTTACACGTCAAATTTCCATTCATTCATTAATACAGTTTTAGGTCAAAATACAATATTATTCAGATTTATTTAATATTAGGATTAAAATATTACATAAATATCACAATTTCATATATTTTCTATTACTATCTATTATTAACTACAATCAGTCTGGAATCAGGAAGAATTTCAATCACGAATATTAAAAAACAAAATATATATAAAAAAAACTCATATTATAGGAAACGTCGATCTTCACCTATTTATTTAATTGTTACAGCCGTCAAGGAGTCCGCTGGACATTGGTCTTTCCCATGAATTCTTAGTTCCATGGGAGGATATTGCCACACGAAGACCAAAGATACTTTGGCTTCTTGTGCTTTCGACACTACGGCCTTTATAAGCTGGGAATGAAAGAAATTTGTTGGATTCGCGAAGGGAATGAAAGCATTAGGATATTACTACTCTCTTGTAGGGTTGCCTGGCGTCCGGATAAAGCCGGACACAGTTAGGCTTTTAGGTTGCGTGTTCGGCCAAACTAATCGAAGTCCGACCTGCTCGGCTTTTTTAAAATTATGCGGCATGGAAAGGGGATGTTGGCGCGCACAAAAAATAAATTACAGCTGTGTGTTTCGATTTGCCCCCCGGGTTTTCCCAAATGTCTGGCAAAACTGGCGTGTCTGTCCAGCCTTTTCACCCAAATATTCGGCCAAACTGACGGATCTATCCGGCTTTTAGGTTTGACGGCCTGACAACCCTAGTTTCTTGGATGAAAGGGGGAAAAGCAAGTAGCAGCTTGGTAGGCCGGGTGTACATACCCGATACTACACCTGCAACCACATGACAAGCAATAGACGATGTTGCCTCTCACGATGTTAATGAGGCTATACCAAATTGCATGTGTTTAAATCTAGAACACTTTGCTTGGGAACTGGCACTTACTCGTACCTTTAAGTAAAAAGTAATTAACAGACGTCAATAATTTTCAGCTGAAAAATCAAATATGCCAATTAAATAAGTGTTCAACGAAACCGGCATTAAATATCATCATCATTAGGTTTAATTAGTCTCCACTGCAGGAGCATAACCCTCTCTGTACTACCGGAGCCATACTTCGCCACAGCAGACAGAGGATTTGGCCTACACTCTCCTCGCTGGCCGGACGGGTTGGAGAGGTCTCATTGATGTTTATGAGCTTTGTTTAGCTTGTATTTCCTAAGTCGCCGCTTACGACATCCATGGGAAGACTAGGAGTGGGAAGGATATGAATTCTACTCTGCCGGAAACCACACGGCTAATTTATAAAATCAGGAACAAAACTAAAAATTTGTTAAATCTAAAATAAATCCCTACCTATAAATAAAATCTAACTATAAATAAAAATCAGGTTAATAATTATGTAACAAAAACGATAAAAGCGATAAAAGTGAAGAGAGGAAAACCATAAAACCAGGCAGGTTCTGAAAATGCATATCAAAGGACATCGATACAGAGGGAGACCAAAGAGCCGCTGAATGGAATGTGTAAAGGAAGATATGAGTAGGGAGTGACGGACGAGTTGACCCCACATAAACAGTGGAATAAGGATAAGGCAGAAGAAGAGTCGCGAGAAGATTAGATTAACTTGAAAACATAGGAGTCAGGGGCATACCCCTCAAACTTTTTACTGACTTCCTAAGCCACAGAACACAAAGTACCAGAATAGGAGAGTGGACTAGTGACGAAAGCCCCCCACATTTGGGGTGCCACAAGGCAGCATAGTCTCTCCTACCCTCTTCCTCATATACATCGACTCCCTCTGCCGGCTCGACCTCGCCAATGGAAAAATCTTCACTTTTGCTGATAATACCGCACTTTTCTTTGCTGGTGATACCTGGGAAGATACCTTCTCCATAGCTCAAGAAGGCTTCAAAATAGTGAAAGGATGGCTAACAGACAACATACTCACTTTAAATGTCGATAAAACTAAATATATTCCCTTCGCCCTAAAATCAAACTACTTACCCCCTGACAACCTAAATATATTGGCTCACACTTGCTCCCAAAGTCACTCAAACTGCTCATGCCCTCTCCAAAGAATAAAGAGTCTTAAATACCTAGGTGTCATAATGGACCAAACACTTTCTTTTGCACCCCACGCAGAATCTCTAGCATCAAGACTTAGAAAGCTTATATACATATTCACAACCCTAAGACACGCCGCTGGCCGACAAGTAATCAAGACGGTATATAATCCTTTATGTCACTTGTGATTTATTGCATCACATCCTGGGGAGGCACCGCAAAAACCAATCTCACCGAAATGGAAAAAGCTCAACGAGCAATTCTCAAAGTTGCGGCAGGCCTACCTTTTCGCTATCCGACGGCCGAACTATATAAGTATTGGGACATGCTCACTGTGAGACAGCTTTTCATGCTGTACACCATCATAAAGCAGCACTCTCAGCTCAAATTTGACCCAAGGCTTGTATCGAACGGTCGTAGAAGGAAAGCCATATGTCCCTATCGTCGACTAAGAACAACAACCTCCAATCACTTCTACTGTTACCTCGGACCGTATCTATACAATAAACTGAATAAAAAACTTAATATTTACCCCCTCCATAAATTTTCATGCAAAACCACAGTCGCCAAATATCTCAAAACCCTTAACTATATCAATACAGAAGACCTACTTACACCCATCATATAAAACACACTTGTTTACTGGACCTGTCTGCGGGGTTGCCTCGAACCCTCTCTATGACCTAGCCTTCCCCTACTTGTGGACCCGCCCCCTCTCTTATACCAACTCAAACGGATCGTACTAATACAACCTCACTCTACTTACCTTACCTTACCTACTTACCAATCCACTTAGCCCGCAAATGAAAAAACAAAAAAAGAAAAACCCATAGGAAATGACTCGCTAACCTACATATCTGTAGTCGCCACCTCACCAGAGTCGCCATCTACCGCCTCTAGACATGCCTAGTTCTTTCACTCGACACACACACACACACACACGTCATACATAAACTCACTTCCATCCTCCTCACAACCACACCCAACCCACTTACCTCCCACTCACTCACTAATATACCACTTACCTACCCAACTGTGCTTCCCATCATTAGATTTAGATTAAGTATAGGTACTACATTAGTTAGCAATTAGTGTTTCTAAATAGCTCCCGAAGTGTAAGCTTTTATTTACATTTTCACAATAAATTCAAAACAACCTCAAGACGACGTGATCCGAGGGTGGGGCCTAGTTACCTGTAGCACAGGTTCCTATAGGAACCTATTTCAGGAACTAGTCTCCAAACAAGGGTGAACAAGTCTAAATACCAAATATTATTTAAAACTTAAAATTTAGAAACTTACCTAGATATAAGACACACCTTTGTAAAGGAGAAAATAAACGTTTATTATTATTATTATTAGAAAATAAGAGGCAAAGAAATTTCCTGACCCCATCGGAAAGTGTAAAAGTTCCCGGTCAGCAAACGCCGAATCAGCGTCTCTTTAACAAGAGCTGTTTATTTTTATTGCCAGCCGTCAAACGATACTCTCCACTATTCGTGTAAGTGATTTTAGCTAGAATCAGATGAGATTTTATGCAAAAATCGATAATTTATGCAAAGCCTCGATCGCTAACATAACGTGTTCCACAAAATTATGTTAATTGTATATAACATGAAACCAGATAGGAAAAAGATAAAAATATAAAATACTAGCTTTCGCC
This sequence comes from Elegia similella, assembly GCA_947532085.1. Taxonomy (NCBI): domain Eukaryota; kingdom Metazoa; phylum Arthropoda; class Insecta; order Lepidoptera; family Pyralidae; genus Elegia; species Elegia similella. The sequence goes on from OX383942.1 coordinate 1,125,055, forward strand.
CGCGGCTCCACCCGCGTCAATGTCGATCCCTCGGGAATAGTACTTTTTCCCGGGATAAAAGGTAGCCTATGTCCTCCTCCGTACTCCAGAGAACTTGTATGCAAAATTTCATGATGGTCGGTTCAATGGTTACAACGCGAAAGTGTAACAAACAAACTCACTTTCGCATTTATAATATTAGTTAGGATTAGGATAAATAGTATGAATCCCGGGCTTACCGAAGTAGTTACCGAGTGAAAGCGTAACAAACAAACAAACTCACTTTCGCATTTATAATATTAGTTAGGATTAGGATTATACAAAGCTCTTCAGGCAAGTAGGCGACCAATACTGTTGAAAAGAGTTTCTATCGGCGTCTTCTGCTCTGCAGTGGTCGGTTCCGAAACGCTAGTAGTTTGTAGCTTTAGCAATAATTAATAATTTGAATAAAATTTAATAAAAAGTAGTATTTTGAAATGTGCCTGCAAAGGCATATTTTCTAAATAAATCTTTAAATCTTTGAGCCAGTTCTGGTTTGTTGAAAGCTATTATTAACCGACTTCAAAAAAAAACGAGAAGCGTTTCAATTCGGTTGTAGTTTTTAATGTTTTTTACCTCAGAACACCGTCATTTATGAACCGATTTTAAGTTTTTTTTTTGTTTTTGCCTTCAAGTTGGTCCCATTTAAATTACATCTCAATCAGATTAATTGTTTGATTGAAGTCGTTTTTTTTTAAATGAAAGATTATTTACATCCATTTTAGTGATCACTCGGTGTCAGTGTGGTCGCGTCGATCAGACTAAGAGTAATATTATTTTTGTTGCTTTTGGCGAGCTCCGTGGCGCAGTGGTTAACAAGCCAGCCTGCGACATGTGGTTGCCCGGATTCGATCCCTGGTCAGGTCATGATGGAAAATGATCTTTTTTAGATTGGCCTGGGTCTTGGATGTTTATCTATATAAGTATCTATTATAAAATATAGTATCGTTGAGTTAGTATTCTAAGATACAAGTTCACAACTTACTGTGGGGCTAGCTCAATTTGTGTGATATGTCCCTATATATGTATATCCCTAAATATGGACTTGCCCAAGCAAATTTAAAAGACCATAAAGCGAAAAAAAGAATGTTGGCTTGGCGCTCTGGCTACTATCCTCCACATCCGGTCACGGTGGGGTGGTTACTCTAGTGGCAGAGTCAGGGAAACAACGCAAATATATGGGCCTGATGGCAGTCAATCACATTTTTATACCTTTTGTGGTGGAAACGATGGGTCTTTGGGGTCCGGAGGCAAAAGTATTTTTGAAAGACATCACAACGCATCTCATCGAGGCAACTGGAGACCAAGAGCTGGCAGTTATTTTGCTCAGCAGATAAGTCCTTCTGAACCTGAGAAAACACTGCCAGTATTCTGGGAACGCTACCTTGATTTGAAGCGTTAGAAGATTTGTTTCTATGTATAAGTGTTAAGAAGATATTTTTATTTGTTAAATGTGCTGTTTATGAAATATGTTTTAATGAAATATTTTAAACAATAACAAGAGCTTATTTAAAGAAATAAAAATCCATCATCCATCAGACATCTTTTTGACAGTTTACGTCCGTCATATAAATTGTTTGCTAACGTCACATAGCCTATGACACTTCGTGAAATAATACGAATATAATGATACCTCGCACTACAAAATTGGTCAAGCCGTCCAGGCTTAAGGAGACGACAATGGAACAGACATACTATAATACATACGCGCGAAAAACATTACCCTCCTTCTGTGTAGGTCAGTCGGGTAAAAAGTACCTTATTAAAACCTACCATCACAAAAAGTCTTTCATGCTGGTCTGGGAGAAATATCCCAAAGACCCCAAATGTAGAAGTGGCACTATTCGCCGACGATACGGCCCTCTACACGTCCCATCACCTTAAAACGGTCATCTTGAATCGTCTTCAGTCCGCCGTGGACGCCCTCGGCAGGTGGTTCAAGAGGTGGCGCATCGAAGTTAATCCGGAGAAAAGCACAGCTGTGTTTTTCTCAAAGGATAACCAAGCTGTGTCACGTCGAAAAATCACCATGTCCGGAGCAGAACTCCCCTCGTTAGGATCAGTATCGTTGTACGGAAAGCCCATTCAGTGGGCAGGCAAGGCTAAATACCTTGGAGTCGTACTCGATAGCGCGATGACCTTCGGCCCCCACATCACCAAAGTCCGCAACCATGCCGCCTTCGTATTAGGCCGTCTCCACCCTATGATAGGCAATGCTAAGATGTCACTTAGAAATAAGTTGACACTCTAAAAGCTTTGCGTCCGCCCTACGCCGGCGTAGTCTTCTCCCATATCGCGCCCTCCCACATCGATCGGCTGCAACGCTTGCAGAACCGCTTCGTCACCCGTGTCACAAATACGAGTCACCATCGGTACTTGCGCATGACAGACCTACACCGCGACCTAGATCTTCCATCCATCCGCGGCTATCTCAAAAACGCCTCCAAGCGTTACTTTGAGAAAACCGCACGCCACCCCAACTTGTTAGTAGTGCAAGCTGCTAACTACTCCCCCAACTTACACGATACGACCTTACGTCGTAGACGTCCTAGGAACGTTCTTGACGATCCCGATGATCCTATTGACATCGCACAAGCCCGCCCCGACCCCTCTTCGGCTCCGAATAGCTAGAGGAATCCCACTATCCGACCCATTCGCACTCGCCACCGGAATAGAGTGCGTAGAGTAGGATTAGCTCCGATTACTGGTGACCGCCCGGCGGTCCCGGGTGACTTACACCCAGGATAGGCCCTTCTGGCAACGTAGCTTTCGGCCCATAAGGCAAAAGATGAGAGTTGCTGCTCTCTAAAGGCTTTTGCCATTGTTTCTCAGATTGGCCCTTCAGGCTTGCATGCACGCATACGCGGCCCATCAGGCAATATGAGAGTTTGCTGTCTCTCCAAGCCTTGCGCACACAGGCAACGCCCAAAGCCGAGGTCCGTCCCTCCTGGGGGCCCTTTGGTGATGTTGTCTATAAAGGTTGAGGGCACTCTGCCCTCGCCTCAAACGCCCGGTGAAGTAGCGAAAGCTCACTTGGAGCTAGCTACATAGTCATTTAAAAAAATAGTCTGGGAGAAAAGAAAAAACGTAGAATGTACCAGCAGCTTCTCTACCCGCGCAGATCGAAAAGCCGATCGAGGGATTTGGGTAAAATCTGCGAAATCATGTCAATAGGCGATGCGGATAGCAACTCGTCACTATTTGATTCCGGTTTCCATCTACACGCCCTCCAACATGCTAAATGTGGCCATAAGTTATTATAGACATAGATAAAGGCTCTGTCTACTCCACAAGGGAAAAAGACGTATGTATGTATGTACTATCACAAACACAATTATATATTCCACGAATAAGTTAATTCTAAAGGTATGTTCTCGCCAACGCCTCCGTCAAGTTTCAGGAAAACCTTCAAACGAGACGTCTCTACGCGACGTGTTTATTTTTACGTCTGTTTGTGCTTTGATACTTTTTCCTCAACATAATATTTGTACTCTATTCTCACTTTCTCCCTAAAATACTCATAAAATGAAAAAGTCAGACTTGTCATGGGTAACTGGTTCCGTATCGCGCCAAAAAGCAGATATTTTTACAAACTTAGTTTCACCTGCTCCGATGTTCGTCTGTAATCAAATCTTGCGAGTTAAAAATTTGATCCACTTCCTGGTTGATATGACGATACAATATTAAGGAATCGTTGCACTGGTCTGACGATGGAGTCGGAAGGTGGCCATAGGAACTCTTAAACTAAACAAGGTACACCAATCGTATTTGTGCTCATTTGATTTGTCTATGAAAGCTCTTTACTTATAATAAAAGCTTGTCACAAAAATGATTTATTAGTTTATTTTTGTTATACTATAAATATTTCAAGTATCTATCTTTTCAAGATTAAAAGACTAAGAGGCTATGGAAGTGATAAGAGTCAAACATTACAGACTAACATACATATTAAAATATAGCTTAAAAACAATTTCCACGTATTATCGGCGACGTAAGGAACTGTATCAGCAGGCAGTCCCCGGAACTTCCAATACACAATTCCCTGCGTTCAGAAGTCCTTTTTTATGAAGGATTCCAGATGGTGGGTGGGCACTATCTCCAAAAAATAATAAAAGCTCATCTCATGGCGAGATACAAACCGTTCGACCCCCAGTGTCAATTTGGTTTTCATAGAAAGGAAAGACAGCGTAGTCTTGTAACGTTGCAGCATGCCACCGTCATGCTGCATCTCGTCCAACCTCATTTCTTTCTCATCCTGTCCATTTTTAATTCCTCATTTAATTTCAAATTTCATTCCATTCCATTTTTTAGATTACTTTCTCTCTCTCATCACTCATTCTTCAGTCTACCATCATCTCTTGGACTGTTCACTGTCCAGCGTTCAATGTACTATCTGATCTTATGATACTTTATAATTTTTAGTGAAGTTATAAATAAATTTAATCTACTATTGTGTGTCGAGTCTCTGTTCTCCCTACTTCTTATATGTGGGAACTGGGCAAGAGCGCCGGGACGGTCGAGGTCTCACAGTCTAAATAATAAGCTCCCGTTCTCACTCCTTTAGTACGCAACCCCAAAAAAAAATGTCACAAAACTTGTAATGATCGTGATCGTGTTAAAAGTTGCAAAAAATATATTGTCAGCAGACGAATCAGCTTTACCTCAACGTAGCGAGTTTCCGAGATGTGTTCCGTTTCGGAAATTGACAAAGTTTGCTCCGATCTTAGGAATTATTGGGAGTTTGGGAGCACAACAAAATTCAATAAGTGACTGTCGCTGATTGGAACACGGCGCACTGGCCCCGGTTGAAACGTTGTGGGGCGAATGATAAGCGCAAGCGGTTTATTTTTTATTTATTTATTAAAGTTCTTTACACTTGGTCGTGGATGAAGGTATTGGGATACTACTCACTCGGATGAATAAAAAAAGTAGCAGCTCGGGAGGCCGGGCGATCGTAAATACAGATGACCATGTCGAAGATTCCATTGTTTCTGTCAAAAATTGTTCTAAACTCCTTTTTGAATATTCGCCTAAAAACATATTTTTGCGCATCTTGTTTCCTACTTATGTCATTTTATTATTATTACGAGCCGTTAATGTCCCAATGCTGGGCAAAGGCCTCTTTCTCTTTTTTCCATTTTTGTCTGTCTGTGGTTTGTGTTCTCCAGTTTTTATTATATTTATTTAGTTCATCGCACCACCTTGTCCTTGGTCGGCCACGTCCCCGTTTGCCGTTGGGCGTCCAGTCTGTGACTTTTTTGGCCCAGTGATCATCATACGAGAAACGTGCCCAGCCCAGTCCAACTTCAATCCAACTGCTCTTGTTGCCACGTCTACAATTCGTGTCTGGGAGCGCAGAGTAGCATTGCGTATGCGATCTACAAGTTTCACTCCCAGCATGCTGCGTTCCATGTTGCGCTGGCAAACCTTCAGTTTGCGCTTCTGGACGTCCGTCAAAGACCAAGTTTGAGCGCCATATGTGAGTATGGGAAGTATGCACATGTCCATGAGTTTCCGTTTAAGGTGTAGTTCAAGGTCACCTTTCATGTAGTCTTTTAAAGACCAATAGCTCTTCCACGCATTTTGGACTCGCTGATCGACTTCTTTGTCCTGGCGGTCTAGGAAAGAGACTATTTGGCCTAGGTATGTGTACTCCTGGACTGGCAATGTTTTCCCCCTGGATATTTACCGGATGTTCGATGTTATTGGTCATGATTTTGGTCTTTGACATATTCATCCGAAGCCCTACCCGAAGGCTTGCCAGGCGTAGATCTTTCAACATTTCTTCCAGCTTTAAAGCCGAAGTAGCGAACAATACTACATCATCGGCAAAGCGTAAGTTAGTTAACTTGTAAGTCCCAATGTCAATGCCGAATTCTGATTCATTTTATTGCGTCATTATTTTTGGCTCACTAAATATATTTCTAAATACTTTCGTTATATAAAAAATACTTTCGTTTTAATTATTCCTAACGTGGACTTTCTCTACAAAAATAGTCATTGACATTCGTTACATTGACACCGCATATTGGAAAAGGAATAAGTGTCTTGAAGTTCTTTTTATCTAGAAAAGTTTCAATAACTTGTTTTCACCATTCATAGAGGAGTCATCATCATCATCATCATATCAGCCGCAAGAAGTCCACTGCTGGACATAGGCCTCCCCCAGGAATTTCCAATACGACCGGTTGGAAGCGGCCTGCATCCAGCGTCTTCCTGCGACCTTAGTCAGGTCATCCGACCATCTGGTTGGTGGATGTCCGACGCTGCGCTTGCCGGTACGTGGTCGCCATTCGAGAACCCTTCTGCCCCATCGGCCATCGGTTCTACGCGCTATGTGCCCCGCCCACTGCCACTTCAAAGAGCTAATCCGCTGAGCTATGTCGGTGACCTTCGTTCTCTTACGAATCTCCTCGTTTCTGATTCGATCTCGCAGAGAAACACCGAGCATAGCTCTCTCCATAGCTCCTTGAGCGACTTTGAGCTTTCTTATGAGGCCCATAGTAAGGGACCACGTTTCGGACCCGTACGTCATCACTGGTAACACACATTGATTATAGACTTTCGTCTTTAGGCACTGAGGTATTTTGGACGAGAAGACACTACGGAGCTTCCCGAACGCTGCCCAGCCGAGTCGGATTCGACGAAAGACCTCGTCCTCAAAGCTGGAGCTTTCAACCTGGATCAAATGACCCAAGTAGACATATCGGTCCACAGCTTCAAGGATGGAGTTCCCAACAGATACTGGTGAAGGCACAACATGGACATTCGACATTATTTTCGTCTTGTCCATGTTCATTTTAAGGCCCACTTGTTGGGAAACTCCGTTGAGGTCATTGAGCATAGTACTTAAGTCCTCCAGCGTCTCCGCCATAATAACGACGTCATCAGCAAATCGAAGGTGAGTGATATACTCGCCATTGATGTTGATGCCAAGTCCTTCCCATTCCAGGAGCTTGAAGGCATCCTCCAGAGCAGCGGTAAACAGTTTCGGAGATATCACGTCTCCCTGTCTTACGCCTTGCTGCAATGGTATAGCCTTCGTGTTCTGCTCCTGTACTCGAACTGACATACTGGCGTTTCTGTATAAGCACTTCAACACTTCGATATACCGATGGTCGATGCGGCATCGCTGAAGGGGCTAAAGCACGGCCCATACTTCGATCGAATCAAAGGCTTTCTCATAGTCCACAAACGCTAAGCATAATGGCCGGTTATACTCTGGTCTTCTGTATAACCTGCCGCAGCGTATGGATGTGGTCTATGGTACTGTAGCCTTTTCGGAAACCGGCTTGTTCGGGAGGCTGGAAGGCATCGAGCCTGTTCGTGAGACGATTCGTGATCACCCTCGAAAACAGCTTATAGACGTGGCTCAGGAGTGTGATGGGTCTGTAGTTCTTCAGTAGAGTATTATCACCCTTTTTGAAGAATAAAACCACCACACCCCTTTTCCACGCCTCTGGCGTAATGCCCTCGAACAGAACGGAATTAAAGAGCCTCTGAAGGACTTTCAGTACCGGCGTTCCGCCCGCTTTCAGAAGCTCTGCTGTAATTCCGTCCTCGCCCGGCGCCTTGTTGTTCTTAAGCTGTTTGAGGGCAATCCTAATCTCGTACAGGCTGATGTCCGGGATGTCTTCGGTATAGTGTCGGGTTAGCTTGGCTCTTGGATCTTTGGCCAAGCTGACAATGGGTTTGGCTATTGAGGTATAGAGCTGTCCATAAAACCTCTCAATCTCTCCCAGCACCTCGGCCTTTGTCGAAACCACACCGCCGTCCTCCGTCTTCAGCTTTGTTAATCGACTTTGCCCAATAGACTCCACCCTTGCGAACACTTTGGAGCCTTTGTTTTGTTCTATCGTCTCCTTAATACGCTCGGTATTAAAGGAGCGACTGTCGTGCCGCAAGGATTTTTGGATTTGTCTATTGAGCTGTCGATGTACATCCGCGTCATCCGAGGTCTGCAGCGGCATGGATCGTCGCGTGGCCATCAAATTTAGGGTCTGGGGTGAGATCTTTTGAGATTTATGTTTGGGGCGGGACCTAAAAAACTTCGATCCCACCTCCTGGACAGTCTTTACCAACTCATTGTTTAACTCGTCCACTGAAACGCAATCTTTCAGGCAATCGAAGCGATTCGAGAGTTCCAGTTGGAAACTGTCGACATTTTGGATATGGGTCGGTGATGGTCGGAGAGAAGACTTCATCAAGCGAGTCCTCTCTCGTCTGAGATTGATATTCACGATGCCTCTCACGATTCGGTGATCACTACCGATTTTAATCCTATTGATCACAGAGACATCGTTAAATATCTCTCTCCTCGTCGACAAGATGAAGTCTATCTCGTTTTTGACAGGGGGTTGGTCCCTTCTGCTGGGTCCCATCCAAGTCCATTTTCTATGAGGCGGCTTCTGGAAGAAAGAGTTCATCGCATAGAGTCCCTCTTCTTCCAGAAAATCAGCCAGCCTATGACCCCTGTCATTCCGGTCTCCATATCCAAATTGTCCCACTCTGGACTCTCCATCGCTCCGCTTGCCAAGTATTGCGTTGAAATCCCCCATAACAATCGTATAATAGGTTTTAGAAGCGTGTATGGCCCTACTGATGTCCTCATACACCACTTCCACCTCTTCATCTGAGTGTTTCCCGGTCGGCATATATACCTGAATTACCTTCAACGAGTATCTTTTAGATACTCTGAGTATCAGGTATATTACCCTGCTGGAAACACTATCGATGGTTATGACGTTGTTGATGAGGGACTTGTGGACGAGAAACCCGACACCATGCTGTGACTTTTTTAAGTCACCCTCCCGGTGATAGAGTAGGTTACCAGACTTTAGGGTTGTCGTGCCCTCTCCTTCTCTTCGGACTTCAGACAGACCCATTATGTCCCATCGTAACCTACTCATCTCCTCTTCCACTTCCTCGACCTTCTCGTCTAGCCTCATTGTGCGAATATTGTGTGTTACCAGGGCCAGTCTCTGTTGGGGGTGGTAGCCGGATCTCTTCCGGAGATTTTTCGCACCCCCTGCCCCGCCGTTACCGTGACCGCTACCGGAGTCAGGAATAGCGGGGCCGCCGGGGACTGGGGGCCTTGGTGTATTGTTTATATTCATGAGGGGTATTGCCATACTCAGCACGCTTGGCAAACGGGTTGGTGAGCGCAGTTAGTTTGGCTTATATCGGTTCCGATGCTGCTGCCCATCGAAACCACTTTGAAGCGTGGGAGGGGAAGGAATTTATTGTGCTAAGGGAACGGGAAAAGGTATTTGGGATGCTACTTGCTCGGAAGGATTGGGGATAAGAAAGTAGCAGCTCGGGGAGGCCGGGCGCGCGTACCCGATGCCATACGTACAATCACCGGACTGGCAATTAAGTATGACACCCCTGGCCATAGAGGAGTCGCTCCCTCTTATGCTTTGCACCAGAATGTATTTCACTTGTAAGCGTTTACGATGTTTTCTTTCAACTGGAAACTAGTGTGTTTATGTGCTGTACTCAACGAGTTTTTTACTTTATGGCCTCTATCTGTGCCTCACAGATACTAACGGCGTGGACATACAAGCTGCTAATCTCAAAAATGCTATTCTTCGTTTGTTTTTAGAATCGATTGCTAAAAAATGCGTCGCGGCATGAAATCCTGCCTGTGAAATTAACTTGAAAAAACTATTAAGGCGCTGTATCCCTTAACCGTTTGTAGCGGTTGAAAGTGGCGATACCGGTTGGCCTGTCCCTAGTCTCATTTCAAACCCGTGTCTGCCATTTCCGTGTTAATTTTCACGTTTAATTTAATAATTCAATAATTATAACTAAATATTGTATTTTTTTTAGGTATCCATCTGCCTCATTTAGTTATACTATTTATAGACGTAAAAAAGTTGGTAGTTGTCGCTGAAAATATCAAGTAATTCGCGACGAAACTTTTTCTGGGTACATCTTTTTTGCTATTTTATTTTGCTAGGTTTAAAATACTTTTTTTAAAATATTTTGATGTAACCATTTATTTTGATCTTTGAGCTGTACTTCATATTTCATACTAGTATTCCATGAAAAATAAGGCTAACTGCGCGACGAAAATATAGACGGTTTACGGTATTCTCCTGATGCACAGCGCCTTAAGTAGAAATCGTAGGGCCGTATTTCCATATAAAGTAATTTTTACCATTTAGACGACCTCTGTGGCGCAGTGGTACTGGTGTCTTAGAATCGCAGGGTTCTAAATTCTATCTCCGGCCCGGTGGAGATGGAAAACAATATTTTTCAGTAAATTATTTTATATCGCATTACAATGCTCTGAATATTATTTAAATTTAACTTGCCACAGGTAGGATTTGAGTAAGTCCCTTCAGTTTACGCCCTAAGTATGCTACCACCTACACCACTGTGACTTCAAATCACCGCGTTGAATTCTCTCATCACATATTACCCGGTAGGGAGTAAGCATTCCAAGCATGAATCCAGGTGGTTCAAATATTACTTGCGGCGATTTCTTTTTCATCACATATTTTTAATTTCAATGATCATTTTTAGATTGTCCTGGGTCTTGAATTTTATCTAGTTAAGTACGTATCTATCATAAAATATATCATTGTTCACATGAACTAACTGGTATGTAAGTTAAAAACTTACTGTAGAGTTTTGGTCAACACAAATTCAATTCGCCCGAGTCGACACGATAGGAAGAAGGTATGTAAGTTAAAAATACGTATTCACTATAAAAACTAGAATCCGTAGCATGTGCTCAAGCCCTTACTTTTGTACTTTGATTCGCAAGTTAGTTAGTGTAAAACTAAAGCGGCTCGTAAAATCTTTTATGTTATATTGCGTATGTTGTAATTAAATAGATTTGTTTTCGTTGCTTCGTTTCGGTGAATACGTAGCCATTATATTTAACGTTAGGGTTGTCATCAATGGTTTTGTCATACTCATAAAATATTCGTGTACCTACTTTATTTACTCGCTGCGTAACATAATTAGACAGCCAATCCGCGCAACGCGTGCGTCTGTACAGCGCGTGCCGACTCTTTGAAGCTGCTGATAATAGCGCCTTTGACGGGCGCCGACACTTCTTCTGTCGGCTGCTGGCGTCGGCTTGTCAAAGTGCGCGAACCATTTGAAAGGACGAACTTTACTTTAGGTTATGAAAATGAAGAGCATACATAAATATTGTTACCCTGCTTCGCGTCTGTGGACTATGAGAAGGCCTTTAATTCGATCGCAACATGGGCCGTGCTTCAGTCTATCCAGCGGTTCCACATTGACTATCGATATATCGAAGTGTTGAAGTGTTTATACATGACAGTCCTAGCACAGGAGCAGAGTACCTGGGCTATTATTTATTATATAAATAAGGTTGTCAACTGCATCGTCTACTAGGTAACGTAATTCCTCAGATTTTCGCCCATTCCCTTAATCGGCTTTTACGTTTTTTCTTTTCTCTTAGCATGGAAAATTATTTTTTATATATTTTATTTAACTGTTCAGAGAAATATCGTCAATATTAACGTGCTTCATTGTCGGGTTAGAAAATATAGATAACATAGCACATCAATATATAGCGTGATTTTGAACCCCCTAGCTATATTGAAATCTTGGAATCAGAATCCCTAATGGAATACAGAATTCCAAGAAAAAAAGGTAAAAACCGAAAAAAAAAATTGACTTTCCATAGAAATTCGTCCAGCTGATCGGCGACTTTGTATGGGAAACCCTAATATTTTTTTTTATTTTCAGCTTTTTTTTCTTGCAGTTCTATATTTCATTAGGGATTCTGATTCTGAGATTTCAATAAAGCTAGGGGGATTAAAATCACGTTGTATTCATACGCATTATATCTATGTCCTAAACTTTTATTATATTTTGGAAAGTAATTGTGATTTTTAGGGATCCGTACCTCAAAAGGAAAAAAAAAACAGAACCCTTAAAGAATCACTTAAGTGCCCGTCTGTCTGTTAAGACCCATTTTGTCAGGAACTCGTGGAGGTATCTAACATTCATATCAAATACTTAGGTCTACTGTCCCTTAGTGAAAAAGTTCTATGCCAACGTAATCAAAAGATACAGCTGTTTATACCACAAATTTTCCTGATTCGCAAGGCAATCAAAACCTACAGGGTACCTACTTCCCGTGAACTCAGAATCTTGAAATTTGGTACAAAGCAACGCCTAGGACACGTCAAAACAACGTCTAGCACAGATAAAAGAAAAATTGCGAAAAGTAGAATTTTTTGTCACATCATATAATCCTAACTAATATTATCCTAACTAATATTATAAATGCAAAAGTGAGTTTGTTTGTTTATTTGTTTGTTTGTTTGTTACGCTTTCATGTTGTAACTACTGAACCGATCATCATGAAATTTTGCATACACGTTATCTGGGGTACGGAGAAGGACATAGGGTACATTTTATCCCGTGAAAAGTACTGTTCCCGAGGGATCGACATTTACGCGGGCGGAGCCGCGGGCGAAAGCTAGTATAAAATATTTATAAGTTACATTTACTTTGAGATAATTTACTTTGCGTGCTTCCGCCACCAGTTAGTTCATGCAAACTATTGCTTGCCAGCGCCCACCCACTACTGTCAGTCCTTCATGCCCGCCACCAATAATTGATGCATGCAATCCTGGTCGATACTGCTGCATCCGTTGAGTCACCTGCATCCGCTGCAGCAATATCGGCCGTTGTGCTCGCGATACGTGTTTCGCCTCTACTCGAGGCATCTTAAAGCAGTGACACTTAGATGTTGGTCGTTCGAATGACAAGCAACGAGTGCATTCCAACATGCATGCAGTTATTATAGATAATGCCACGGAACACTTCGTGCCCGAGTCCTACTTGCACTTGGCCAGTTTTTCTATAGTTTTGGTGATTGAATAACAATAGTATACTTTATGTTTTTATTTTGAATGCATAATTTACCTTTGAACTCCTTTCCTGTTAACTCAGCAGTATTAAAGTTTGCTTCCAAGTACTCGGACATACATACTGTAGTGCATTGTAGAAGTATACACAGCAGTTTAGGGTATACTTATATATGCAGCGGGTCCATGCAGGGCTGCGTCGCCCGTGCCTTCGCATAATGTCGCTGGGTTGTATGGCTGTACTGCATAAATTAAGGGTGTACGGAAGAACAACTATCTCATTCATCTGTTTCATGTGCCTTTATACAAACTTAAATAAATAAATATCATCATCATCATATCAACCGCAAGAAGTCCACTGCTGGACATAGGCCTTCCCCAAGGATTTCCAATACGACCGGTTGGAAGCGGCCTGCATCCAGCGTCTTCTTGCAACCTTAGTCAGGTCATCCGACCATCTGGTCAGTGGGTGCCCGACGCTGCGCTTGCCGGTACGTGGTCGCCATTCAAGAACCCTTCTGCCCCATCGGGCACGTTTCTGCGCGCTATGTGCCCCACCCACTGCCACTTCAAAGAGCTAATCCGCTGAGCTATGTCGGTGACTTATGTTCTTCTACGAATCTCCTCCTTTCTGATTCGGTCTCGTAGAAATATAGTGTTGCTATGAAAAGTTCATTAATGTGGCTACAACGACCATAGCGTATGGAGATACGCTAAGGTCAGGTAAATGAATGAATGTAGATTCATACTTGCGAAAAGGCCTTTCGAAATGTCCCGTTCTGTAGTTTCTTTAATTTGCAGGTATACCTACTATTATGAGCTGTTGTAGTATTGTAGGGCTGCCTTATCGACAGGATTGCTCGACGTGACGGGAAATAACTAGTGATTTTATAATTTATTATTTCCAATAGAGGGATAAAGTAAAGGGGCACGTCCTTCTGCTTCATTGGAAAGTCCGTAAGTTTAGTCGTCAATAATTCTTGGCATTTTTTGAGTCTTGCTAGTAGTAATTGAACACGTAACAGCCTCCGTGGTCCAGTGGTTAAGGCGTTTGCCTGTTGACCCGGGGGTCGTGGGTTCGATTCCCACCGGAAGCATACTTTATTTAGTTGTTTCCAGTTTGGTTAGGACATTGCAGGCTTGAATCACCTGATTGTCTGATAATAAAGATGATTCCGTGCTTCGGAAGGCAACTTAAGCCGGTGGTCCCGACTGCCATCTGGTAGTCGTTAAAGGAACCACGTCAGAGGCCGAGAGGCGATCCGAAGAACTCTGACACCAGGGTGTGCATGGTCGATTGACCGTGACACCTACTCGAAATGATGATGATTGAACACGTTCTGTAGTATACAAGGAGATCAGGGGTGTCATCTACAACTGCTTGGCTGGTGGTTGCAGTTTTGCCATTCTCTTGAAATGTATTAGCTTTTTGTGTGAAAACAATTCAATGACGTAGGTAGTTCAGACTTACCGACATTGCCCAGGAAGTAGCTCAAAGAAAGTGGCGATGGGCGGGCCATATATGTCGCACCACAGATGAACGCTGGGGAAAAATAGTGCTGGAATGGAGACCCAGAACTGGTCGCCGAAGTGTGGGTAAACCGATTACTAGATGGACCGACGATCTGGTCAAAATTGCTGGAAAAAGATGGATGAGAAAAGCGCAAGACCGAAGAGAATGGCGTGCATTATTATAGGCCTACACTCAGAATTGGGTGACAATGGGCTGAAGAAGAACAAGAAGGTAATTTAGTTGTTTTGAAGATACGCGCGCCCGATCTCTCGAGCTGCTACTTGCTTGTCCCCATTCATGCCAGTATTTATTTATTTAAGGTACACTCAACAGGTTACACTCATAACATGGTATAAATAAAAATAAAAAAATTAGCACAATAAACTGGACTGAAACCCAAAAACGTGCATACACATCATGACAATTATTGTAAACAAAGTTAAATACTATTGACTAGCTCCGTGGCGCAGCGGTCAACACGCCAGCCTGCGACACGAGAGTGACCGGGTTCGATCCCCGGCCAGGTCAAGATGGAAAATTATCTTTTTTAGATTGACCTGGGTCTTGGATGTTTATCTATATATGTATCTGTTATAAAATATAGTATCGTTGAGTTAGTATCCCATATCACAAGTCTCGAACTTACCTTGGGGCTAGCTCAATCTATGTGATTTGTCCGTATATATTTTATTTTTTATATTTTTAATACACAAAACAGATTATAATCTACTTTTTTAAGTACAGTACATAAAACAGTCGGTGGCATTAAAACAGTAAGTATTTAAATAAAACAAAGAAATAGCAACATAAACACACATACAAGAAATATACAATTTTTAAGATATTTTAGTAAGTAAGTAGTATCCCAATACCTTTCCTTCCTAATGCAGCAAATTCCTCATCAATTTATCATTTTAAATGCTTCTGTCATGAACATCAGCATCGGAAGTACAAGAAGCCAAAGAAGCTGCGCTCGCTAGCATGCTAACCGTGGTGGGTATGGCAATCTACCCATGTAACGAATAATCCTAGGAAGAGGCCTTTATTCAGCAGTGGCCTTCGAACGGCTGAAATGATTACCTACTAATACAAAATACCACAATAATTTTTCACCAAAACATTTCTTTGTTTTTCGTAGTTTTTGCACTGTTTTATCTAACTAGGAATTCTGTTTTATTTTTTGTTTATTATAATATATTTTATGTGAAATGTTTGTCAGATGGTTGTCATATTATGTTATTACATGTTTTAAAATGAATGCATAAGTTAATTGAAAGTTGAGCAATAAGTACTGTGAAGCCTGATCTCGTTCGCGGCACATGGGGTGCCAGCTGAAAATCAGCTGTTACTCGATTAGGGTAACACTATGGCTGAGCTGTAGCCCTTTTGTATCACTGTGGCACAGAAGTGACATGTTAGCCATCCATTTCATAACATTGTTAAATCTCTTATGTATTTGCATATTACTTGTGTGAAACAGAGAACAAATAAATACTTTATCTATCTATCTTTTTGTATAAATGTTAAATTAATATTTGCAGTTGTTGAACATGTGCTATATCTCAAAAACTGGTGACTATCTTCTCTCTTTCTCAGCCCGTGTTCACCCATTGTTGGGTATAGGCCTCTTCATGGCTTTTCCACTGGACCCGGTCTTTTGCCGTGCGCATCCAGGTCTTCCCCAATATTTTTGTAATATCGTCGGCCTAGCGCATTGGTGGTTTTCCGACTTTTCTCCGTCCTGGTCTAGGTCTCCATTCCGCAATCCTACGCGCCCAGCGGCCGTCTTCTCTCCTGCTCATGTGCCCAGCCCATCTCCACTTGAGCCTGGTCACTACTAGTGCGATGTCCTTTACTCAAGTGCGTTTTCTTATGACTGTATTGCAGATTCGGTCTACAAGCGATATACCGAGCATTGCACGCTCCATCGCTCTTTGTGCCACCTGGAGTTTGCCCATAAGTTTTTTTGTTAGTGTCCAGGTCTCAGCGCCGTAGGTCATTACAGGTGGAACACACTGCTCAAACATGTGTCTTTTAAGGAAGATTGGTATTCTTTTGCTTTTTAGAACGTCGACGATCTTGCTGAACGCAATATATAGTTCTAAAAAGGGAACTAAGTGAATTTTCCTATAACGAGACATATCCTTTACCGGAAAGTAGACGCATTGCTTTTAATGCTTTTCTAACTGCACAACAGTTATAAATTCGAAAAATAAAAATGAAAAGCACGTTCCTTCCTGATTTAAAGTAAAACCGACGTTTTCCATTCCGGCTCCATATCGTACAAGTAGAACATATATAGAGACTCAGCTTTATAGAAACTGGCGAGTCCTATGTTACACTAGTAGTTTTTGGATTTCGCATATATTAAAAAATATATAAGAAATAAAAATATGACCTTCAAAAAGAGTTACACGTATCCAATTATGAATAAAAATCTTTGGGTTTTATCTTTTGTTACAACAGATCTCTGAAAAATATACTGATTAGCCACGCATAATCAGTTTAGGGACAAATCACACAGATTGATAAATGCAATAATTGCAAATAATGAAGAAGAGGGCAATTTGTATTCTATATTCTTAAGGGAGAACAAAATAACAGGTACTTTTCTTAAGCGCAGCTAATAAGAGTGGGTAGAGGAGATGGGCAATAATCTAAGGAATTATGTCAATAGGTGACCCGTCTGAAAATCCGTTACCATTTTGATTATCCACATACAGGGTTACCACCACGTTAAAGTTTTTAAAAAAATCGCTCTGACATTCTGTAAGGAATAAAGATGTGTATGTACACTTATTGCTTTACCCTTTGAACCTCCTTGGTAAAGACTAAGCTGTGGTAGAGCCACGTTACCATCAAAAAACATTTTTGCTAGTAGCATGAATGAGCCGGCTCGTCCGGGTAAGTACCACACTCTCCTCAGAGAAAATCGACGTTTGGGTGAAAGCTTTACCGCTTCTATGCTTCGTTCGGTGAGTGAGAGAGCTTCCCCCATTCCTCCTCCATGACCTTTCTCCAACTCCTTAAGAGGTCGGTCGGCCACGCTCCTGTTACATCCTGGTGTCGCAGTTGTTCATGGGCAGTGCTGATCGCTTACTATCAGCTAACTCGCTTGCTCGTTTGCCGTCTTATATTATAATAAAAAAGACTTTCACAGCCCTTACCAAACCTAATATTTGTTCTAAGCGCCTTCAATATAATCACAGTGAAAATCAAGCTTAGTTTCTGGAAACTACCTCCTCTGTGTCCATGTGGAGGTACAGTCAGAAGTAATAAAATGTAAACAGACCGCATCGTGGCTTTTAAACGTCCACGTGACTAAACTCAGCCAGGGCGATGAATTCTGAACAGTTCGGACAGGTACGTATGCGAATTAATAAACTTTCGCATGCGAATCTTTTTAAATTATTGTCAAAACCATACTTTGAACAATATAATAAAATATCAAATCCATATGACGGTGGGTTTCGAATTTTAATAAATGCAAAAAATTAAATATTCGCTGCATATTACTTGCTTTTCAAATTTATTGTAAAATGAATAACAAATAGAAATTTATTGTGAATACCTCACGCGCAAAAGTGGGGTTAATGTGTATAAATGGGATATGGTGGAGATTTTCGACGCCGAGGTTCGAACACGCGGTAGCCTAATTGGCAGATCATAGAGGTCTTAGAGCAGGTTCGAACTCCGCCCGCGTGGAAAATTTTCACCATAGGTAGTTTTTATTAAAAATTTAATCAAGAGCATTCTCTATATTCTTCCTGCTATTGCCATTACTAGTATTTGGGCTTTTTACATCTTTGCCTATTGGAATGGAATGGAAATAAATTTTATGAACGAAGAATTAGAATGTTATAAATTTACCGTTCGAGTTATACACATGTGAATGTCACGCAATCATTACTATTTTGATTCCGGTTTCTACTTACATGTCAATACGATAAACTTAACCTTAACTCTATGCTGCATCCTCTATGTATCCTAAGCGCTGGATGTCATACGAGCGATTCAATAATTAGGCTCTTAAGTGAGCCGCGAGCGCCTTTAGCATACGTGACGCATTTTAAATTCGAACGCGGTGTTGCTATGCTGAGGTCGTAGTTTGCCTAATTTAGATTTAAATTGCTAATTTGTTTGCTCGTTAGTTTGTAATACTTTAGTCGTTTGTTGTTTGCAGTTGAGGATTAAACTCTGTTGTTGGTGACAATTTCCTGCATTTTTGTCCGCGAGCTACGTTAAGTACTTCGTTATACACTACAGTCTTACACCTTAGTCTGCCTTATTACGAATTTAAACAGGCAATAGTAAAATTTTACCCGACTTGTTAATAAATGAAATTTTTACATCAAGCCGTTGGTCCCGGATGGCTTTCTTTTGGTGGCAATCGTTAAGATACGAGTAGAGTATGTAAAATGCCCGGGGATAGTTCTAAAAATATAACATGAGTGTAAGCCACATACATATTTAAAAACAAATAAACAACCTTATTAATTTCTATAATACATATGTAGGTTCTGGGTTCATGGTTGGTTCATTTCAATATGAGACCTCTCCAACCCGCCTGGCCAGTGAGGAGAGTGTAGGCCAAATCCCCTGTCTGCTCTGGCCAAATATGACTCCGGTAGTACATAGAGGGTCATGCACCTGCAGTGGAGACTAAAAAGTCCTGATGATGATTATGATGATGTAGGTTCTTAGATATATTTTTAGGAAAGTAGAAATGTCGTGTGCTTTATCGAATTGTACAATACTGAGATTTTTTTTGTCCAAACAGCAAAACTTCAAGTTATCCATACTACTACGCAGCAATAAGCTAGCTATAATTAACATGTGATCTATTAAAACAATAGGTATCGTTTTTCATGAATACAGACATACATAGTATCACGTCTTTTTCCCATGCAGGGTAGACAGAGCCTAGGTCTTTTAAGACCTAACCACGTTCAGCATGTTGGTGGGCGTTAGGTGAAAAACGGAATCAAAGTAGTGATGAGTTGCTAGCCGCATCACCTACTAATATGATTCGTCATATTTGCACCCATTACCTCAAGCCCAGCCCAGAAGAGAAGCAGATGGTAAAGTTGGTTTAAGTTTCAGAGATGTGAAATAAATTTCTAGTCCAAAAAGTCCCTACGAGACTCTAGAGTACAACAGAGTCTCTATTATTCAGAAAAATACAATAAAGGACACTTCCATGCTGGTCTGGGAGTAAAGAAAAAACATAGAATGTACCAGCTGCTTCTCTTCCCGCGCAGATCGTAAAAGCCGATCGAGGGAATGGGTAGAATCTGAGGAATCAAGTTAATAGGCGATGCGGCTAGCAACCCATCACTATTTTGGTTCCGTTTACCACCTAATGCCCACCAAAATGCTAAGCGTGGCCTTCAGGTCTTATAGACCTGGGCTCTGTCTACCCCGCAAGGGAAAAAGACGTGATACTATGTATGTATGTACAATAAAGGAAAAATACTTATCGTTTCTTTGCATTTGTATACTTATCATTAGGGTCAGCAGTATCATCCTCCACTGCTAGCCCGGCGGTATAGCATCGGGTATTCGTGCCAGGTCTCCCGAACTTACCTTGCTTTCTCCCTTCGATCAACAATACCAACAAATGGTCATCGTCATCATCATTTCGAGTAAGTGTCACGGTTAATCGACCATGCACACCCTGGTGTCACAGTTCTTCGGAACCGCCTCTCGGCCTCTGACGTGGTTCCTTTAACGACTACCAGATGGCAGCCGGGACCAGCGGCTTAACGTGCCTTCCGAAGCACGGAATCATCTTTATTATCAGACAATCAGGTGATTCGTAGTATATTCGTATACAACCTATTGTTTTGGTGATCGAAGCTTTCTCCCCATTCATCCTAGTGAGTAGTATCCCAACACTTTTATTCCTTTCTCAAATCCAACAAATTCCTATACCTCTCCAGCTTAAAAATACTTTCGATGGGCAGCGGCGTCGGTAGCACAAGAACCAAAGACACTGCGCTCGCTAACCCATCTGCCAAGCGCAGTGAATATGGCAATATACTTCCAAGGAATGAAGAATCCGTGGGAGAGGCCTATGTCCAGCAGCGGACTTATCGTGGATGTGTTGGTGATTTGGTGATGATAGCCTCAACAGCCTCCGTGGTCCAGTGGTTAAGGCGTTTGCCTGTTGACCCGGGGGTCGTGGGTTCGATTCCCACCGGAAGCATACTTTGTTTAGTTGTTTCCAGTTTGGTTAGGACATTGCAGGCTTGAATCACCTGATTGTCTGATAATAAAGATGATTCCGTGCTTCGGAAGGCACGTTAAGCCGGTGGTCCCGGCTGCCATCTGGCAGTCGTTAAAGGAACCACGTCAGAAGCCGAGAGGCGGTTCCGAAGAACTCTGACACCAGGGTATGCATGGTCGATTGACCGTGACACCTACTCGAAATGATGATGATGGTGATGATAAGAATCCGTGGGAGAGGTTGGTGATTTGATGATGATGGTGATAACCTAAGTCAGGTTAACTCATATTAGAATTCCATGTCATTTATTAAGAAAATACCTAATAAACATTAAAATTAGAATGAATTAGGTACTTAAATACTTATTTATAAAAATTATGTTGATCTCTTTAAATGTTGCCTCAATTTGTTTTTTTCTATTTACCCTAAACTAAAATAATTTGTTTACCATCCATGAATTATTTATAGTCGAACGAAAAACAACGTAACATTATTCTGTCGTTAAGTGTTGCTCAGTGACCCAAAAAATCTCACAACAACCCGATCGTAGCGTAGCCTGGCAACATTAATACGATTTGTGCAAAATTTTGTAGGATAGCAACATTTTTTTCTCTATTGATATAGATATTGAACCTTCTGCGAACCCCATAAAGTTCAGAATGTAACGAAGAGTATAAATAATAACATGGTGCATAATAAATTTATATTCAATGGTTCGTATAGGGACATGCAGCGTCCGTTGTCAAATAACGCATTTTTAGGGTTCTCGGTAGATAAAGAAACCTTTAATATATATAGGTATATATATTAAAAAGAAGAAACTGGCAATTCCATACAAAAAATTTCGGCCGCCCGGTCAATTTGTATGGGAACGTTAAAAAAAAAATGAGTTCCCAGCATTGGTCCCATAGGAAAAGTTGGGTTCACTATCCATTTGCATAAAAATAATAACCATAAAATATATTGGCATATGGTAAATTAGACTAATGATAATTATGCATAATTTTTTTATCCATAGCAAATGTAGCATAATTGTCTTAATCATAAATAAAATTAGCATAATCATATTTCAGCATAACATTTTTATGCATAAATTTATAAAGGCATAATAGTATCAAATAATAATGAACATAGTCAAAATCATCTTACGCAGAATAAGTAACTCTGCTGGGGTCGCAGTTCAAACCTAACCTAACCTACTTTTCTGGTAGAAGCTCGTTTTTAATAGCGTTTCGTTTTCTGGTGGGGTCACAGTTCTAACTTAACCTAACCTAATTTTCTGGTAGCAGCTCGTTTTTAATGGTGTTTATTTTCTAGTGGGTTCACAGTTCTAACTTAACCTAACCTACTTTTGTGGTAGCAGCTCATTTTTAATAGCGTTTCGTTTTCTGGTGGGGTCATAGTTCTAACTTAACCTTACCTAATTTTCTGGTAGCAGCTCGTTTTTAATGGTGTTTATTTTCTAGTGGGTTCACAGTTCTAACTTAACCTAACCTACTTTTCTGGTAGCAGCTCATTTTTAATGGCGTTTCGTTTTGTGGTGGCGTCACAGTTCTAACTTAACCTAACCTACTTTTCTGGTAGCAGCTCGATTTTAATGGCGTTTCGTTTTCTAGTGGATAGAATTTTATTTAAGAAACAATATGAATATAGTTCGAAAATTGATTTTTTAAAAGCTATTGCTAATATTTTACACTTAAAATAGAATACGTTACCTACCGAATTGTTATTTATACATATGCTATATAAAATTTGCGTGAAACTCATTAAAAAACTAAAATTTCAAAATTTTTTATTACTTCATACCTATTAAACTTTAGTAAAAATATACTATTATGCGACTGTACACTATGCCTAAAAACATTGTGCAAATTATAAGTATGCATAAATATATTAGACCTAAACATAATTATTCCAAAGTACATATGCTGCTAAAAATCAATTATGCCCAAGTATAATTATGCAAAAAAAAGTATGCCAAATTCATTGTGCCAAACCATTTTAGGAATAAATACATTAAGCTAACGAAAGGGATCCCGAAAAGTGGTTTATATCGATGGGCTGAAACATTTAAACCAGAACGATCAAAATTTCAACATGTATAAGTATCTATTTAAAAAATATAATATCGTTGATTTAGTATCCTACGACATAAGTACTGTAGGGCCAGCTCAAATTATATGATATGTCCCTATATATTTATATTTATTTATTTAATTGTAAAATAAGGGATAACAGTTTGTAAAAATCTATGTCAGTTTAGTGGTCATCGTGCCAGGCAGTCACACCGGTTCGATCCCTGGTGAGGTTAATTTTGCCTACTTATAAAAATCAGATGATAATTAAATATAATAGACAATGAGCTGTTTAGAAGACGAAGGCGGAGGCCGAGGCGGCAATAGGAATACCTTAATTAATGGGGAAAACCAGTTTTGATAGGCTCATTTGATCTGTCTTTACACACAGCTTTAATTCATTCATAGTAAAAACTTGTCACAAAAACTGAATTAATTGTTAAAAAAGTGTTATTTTATCTGGAACCCCACGGTTGTAAGACCCACTCACCCTTAGCTAAGGTTTTAGTTCTCACATTAGTACGTCATTCGAATCACGTACACTTCAAATAATTTTGTTTACTATAGCTCTCGGATTTGTTGAGATGTTTGTGGTGATTTAAAAATAGAAGCATTGTTATTGTCCCCTTTGATATTCATTATTTTGCGCAATATATTTTGGGAGAGGACAATTTTCGGTTATATTCGGATGATTGAATTTACAAACCCCTTTCTTTAATTTTAAAAATGGACTACGTAAAATGATTTTTTTTTTGATAGAAAAAAAACAGCGTGTTGTAAGTATATACAATACTAGCTTTTGCCCGCGGCTTCGCTCGCGTTAAGTTTCATACAAACTTTCATCCCCTATTTTATCCCCTTGGGGGTAGAATGGATCAAAATACTTTCTTAGCGGATGCCTACGTCATAACATCTACCTGCATGCCAAATTTCATCCCGATCCGTCCAGTGAGTTATATATATTTAAGATGAACATGAAGTAAATTAAAAAAGAGTTTATCTTCGAAATCTTGCCCGTGTGGCAAGAACGCTGGCTGCGTTCCCCCGTTGAATAGCTATGCTTATATCATATAGAATAATATCAACAGAACTTAGTGCTCTAAGTAAATGAAGAGGAAATTATTACGTAGGAGACAATGTTTTCATTGAAGTTCCAGAGTAAACTTGTAGACAGTATAAGCGCGTAAGTTTAATCCTCTTTAAGGATTACTCGAGTAAGCCTTGTTACGTTAGTACCATGGTACATACCTATGTACGGATATTTTTAAACCATATGTTTTTACTGGCATGTGAATGATCGAAGGACAATCTTGCCAACAATAATTATAGGAACAAACTAAACAAATTCAACTAGCCCTAAGGTAAGTTCGAGACTTGTGTTATGGGATACTAACTCAATGATACTATATTTTATAGCAGCAGCGGTTAGTAAATAGCAATTCACATATAGATAAACATCCAAGACTCCAATCTGAAAAAGATCATTAGCTCCATCTTGCCTTGACCGAGGATCAAACCCGGAAACTCCAGTGTTGGCATGGCATGATAAAATAATAAAAACAGATAATTAAAATATTTTTATTGACATTTCTCCTGTTTTACATATGTATAAGTAAATATGTATGTTTGCACAAAACTAGCATCCGCATTTCAGCACCACACCATCGAACTAGGCGTTAACCTGTATCTCGAGTGGTGGGGAGCATCGTGCATGTTGCTGTGATGTGCTGAAATAGATGGTAGGTACTAGGAGAGACATTTACAACTTTAAACTTTATATTATACATTTAACTAGTTTAATGGATGCTATCTCACCGCAGCTAGACTGGTAAAAAAAATTGTAGGTATTATGCACTGTGTGATTGTGAAAATAAACCAATGTATACTCAGTCCACATACCTAATTTTTAAGGTTTTCAAAAATGGTGAGTTGTCGTCCTTGGAGAAAATGCGCTGTGCAGTTTGTTGCCGCTTTTTCTGCACTCCGCTTTGGAAGCGGCATTAAACTTAGCCTTATGTAAATTTTTGACGTCAACAATTGTTGAGAAGTGAAATATGACAATTAATAAGTGTTCAAAGAAACCTATATTGAATAAACGTTTTGAATTTGAATTGGTGATTGTGAATGTGTAATATGGATAAGTGTACATGTGTAGTGGATGCGTGTGGTGTAGTGCTATGTATATAATAATATAGAAATAATATGTGTTCGCTTATCAACCGACCCAAGTAGATATCTAAAACAGGGACATATTATTTATTATTTTGAAATTTTTTGATCATCTCTTGATGGCAGAAGCTTATATATTTCTACACATACAGTTTGAACTTACAACGAATAACAATAAACAAACGAAAATTAGAAGTATAATTTGCAGTGCACCGCCTAGACCAAACCAGCTATTGTATCCCAAGGTCGTCCTCACGACGCCGCTGCACGTATCCCGATGGAAGGATAGAGGACGTTGTAAACTATACGCTAAAGAAGTCCAAATATACGTTGTGGGTCGAACGGTTGGCATGTCGCCATAAAGTTAGCTTTAATTCGATTTTGGTGAGACTCCGACCCATTATCTGGACACCTCGTGGGTTCCGAGGACGTCTGTCAGCTGATACACCGCGCCTCCCTCACGTCGCTGACACTTTTATGTATATAATTATTATTTCATATCTATGTTAGTCTGTAAGTTAAATATCTATATGCCTTTGTAATATTTTAGTTAATAGATTCAGGTGTTACTTTGTGGAAGTCAAAGCTACATTTACTTTGAGACAATTTACTTTGCGTGCTTCCGCCACCAGTAGTTCATGCAAATTATTGCTGGCCAGCGCCCACCCACTACTGTTAGTCCCTTCATGCCCGCCACCAATAGTTGATGCATGCAACCCTGGTCGATACTGCTGCATCTGTTGAGGTGCAGCGATGTCGGCCGTCGTGCTCGCGACACGTGTTTCGCCTCTACACGAGGCATCTTCAGGCAGTGAAACCTAGATGTTGATCGTTCGAATGACAAGCAACGAATGACCTATGTAATATTTTACTTGTTGCCTAAAAATAAACGATGAATTGATATCCCGCCGGCATTAAATCCATATCAGAATATTAGAATAGTTTTGCCTACCAGTGGGCGAGCCCAGTAAAATAATATTTGAGTTGAAGTTAATTGTGGTCGGGCCGCGGGCGTTCATTAAAGTTGTTATTTTAATCGTGCTAATTAAGACGTTTGGACAGCGAGATTATTATCGCGGGTTGCCAAGGGTTGTTTTACATAGTTAAATATATTACGCTATTTCTCTGCGAGATGAAATCATTGACGAGGAGATTCGTACAAGAACTAAGGTCACTAATATGACTCTGCGGATTAGCTCTTTGAAGTGGCAGTGGGCGGGCACATAGCGCGCAGAACCGATAGCCGATGAGGCAGAAGGGTTCTTGAATGGCGACCACGTATCGGCAAGCGTATACTCGGACAACCACCGACCAGATGGTCTGATGACCTGACTAAGGTCGCAGGCAGACGCTGAATGCATGCCGCTTCCATTCGGGCGTACTAGAAATACTTGGGGGAGGCCTATGTCCAGCAGTAAACTTTTTGTGACTGATATGATAATGATGACATATAACTAGAACATGCCGAAATTTGTGTAGGTTACATGTCTACCACAAGTATTACATAAAAAGAAATAGTGAATATGAACAACTTAACTGAGATATTGATTGAGACTCAAGATGCTTTGGACAGTCAAACTTAAAATGGGCATTGCAACGGGGTTTAGCGTACCATGTTTGGGTCACGATGAATTCACATTCATGCCTTATGGTCGACAGATTTTACGGTGGATCTCAGCAAATTGTAATTGAGCTAGTGTTAGCAACCAATTTCGGTAAGTACCGTAATTTTTGGATATCTAAGGTACTCGTGGATGACAATTTACAAACAAACAAACAATGTATTTTAGATATGTTATTAATAACTGCCATGAAAAATCCTATAAGTCAATCAAATGTCTATGATAGTTATGATATTCTTAAGTAACTTGGTGAATCAGATGTAAGTTCCGGCCAGCATTCGTAACATATAGTAAAAAGCTAAATTGGAGAAAGCTAATTTCGTAACTATGTGCGAGTCCGGTAAATAAATATTTGAGTTGAAAGAATTGTGGTCGGGCCAAGGGCATTTATTACAATTGTTATTTTTATCGCGATAATTAATAACGATGTTTGTATTGTTTGTTCAATAAGATATTAAAGTACATTTTAAGATGTCCCCATCTTAATAAGGGTTCTTTACGGGAACCATAGGGGCAAAGGAAGAGAGGCAGACCGAGGAGAAGATGGTTTTTTAACTGGTGGTCAGCAAGTAGCCCCAGATCAGGAAGTGTGGTAACAGAAAGCAGAAAGGTAACAGGCCTTTGCCCAGCCTGGGAAACGACGGGCTAAAAGAAAATGAATAAAAAAAAAATATTACAGAGGAAAAAAAACCCAGCGACAGCAGAAATATTTTCAAACTCCTCGTCTAGATTAGATATTTAGATGGAAATTGCATTTAAACATGCAAACGGACACTGGCGTTTAAAAATTAAATATATGAGCTTTCAAAGCGGCTCGTTAAAACTTTAGGTCTCATATCAAATACGTTCAGTTAAGCTCGCTAATTGTCGACCCGTCGGGCTTTGGCTCCAAATTAGCATTATAAACGTGCTTACAGCGAAAGCACTAAGTTAAAACTACAGCTAAACACACTTAAGTGAGTCCTCAAGGAATAGTTCAGACGTAAGTTATAAGCTACTTACAAGTTATGCCTAAAAAGGCCTATTTTCTGAATAAATCTTTGAATCTTTGACTTATTTATATTAATAGCATTACAATGCTCGGTTTAATATTAAAATCGAAAATTTTTTCATCACATATTTTCGATTACAACATTAAACCAAGCATTGTAATGCTATTAATATAAATAATTGAGAAAGCTTTCTCCACTTTAATCAACTTTCAATTCATCTGATATGAATTAAGTTGGATACCACACTCCTAAATAGTGGGTAGTAATGGAGATTACGCATGCTTCGAATGCGTGTACCTATAATATGTGATGAATGAATTCGCCGCGGTGATTTGAAGCTACGGCAGCTCAGTGGTCGAGAGCATTGACGGGCCAGATGTCGAAGGTTTGTGGGTTCAAATCCTACCTGTGGCGAAATTTTTTCATCACATATTTTCGATTTTTATATAAGCTACTTGTTTTTTGCGTAACTTAACGCTTAAACTTAACTTATACGCGTAGATTAAAGCCCATGTTACTCGGTTAGTATGTAGCTATAGCTACTTTGTGACGTGATAACGACTTATAAATAGATAAATGCCGGTTATTCGCACGAAATCGTGTCACGTTCCGTGTGCAAGCGAGAGTGCAGAACAAGCGATAGAGAGGCACGATCGGCCTAAGCGTTCGGCTTGTGACGCATCTATCTCTCTTCCATCGTTATCACGTAAAATGATCGTCGGTAAATCGACTACTACAGGCAACAATTTTTTTAAAATAAATAATACCTTTTATTTAGTTTAATAATTACAAACACGCATACATACAATTGATCTTATATGAATCATATAACCTAATACGTATACGTGATGTAAAATACATATAGGTTATATGATAACGACATTAAGGTAAGACTAAAGGTTCCCCAGGGAATAATTCTGACGCAAGTTACAAGCGAACTCTTTAATTTAAGACTGTTCCCGGATGCATCCTCACCCGATGTTTTAGAGCCCGGGATTCATACTATTTATCCTAATCCTAACTAATATTATAAATGCGAAAGTGAGTTTGTTTGTTTCTTTATTACACGTTGTAACCATTGAACTGACCATCATGAAATTTTGCATACACGTTATCTGGGGAACGGAGAAGGAGATAGGGTACATTTTATCCCGGAAAAAGTACTGTTCCCGAGGGATCGACATTGACGCGGGCGAAAGCTAGTACTATTATAAATTAAACAATTTAGGTTGAGATTACCCTGATAAAGTTATTAAGCTAGCTTCCTGATTAAACCAATCCTTGCTTGCAACTATTTATTCCCAAGGACTGACTTACAGCGAAAGCACTAAGTAAACTACAGCTAAACACACAAAAGTGGATCAAGGAATAGTTTCGGCGCAAATTAAAAGAGACAGGTAATAACGTTCTAACATCATCATCATCATTTCGTGTAGGAGACACGGTCAATCGACCATGCACACCCTGGTGTTCTTCGGAACCGCCTCTCGGCCTCTGACGTGGTTCCTTTAACGACTACCAGATGGTAGGTATGCGCTTTTCTTTTCCATAATGTCCATCGAGCCATTGGCTTTCCACGGTTTCTGTGGCCCAGGCATTTCTTCAATACTACCCACTATTTAGCTTATCAAAAATTAAAACAGATGTTGTATGTAGCAACAGATAGCAATCATAAATCTACGCCTTAAAAAATCTTCCAACAGCGTCTGGATTAAGAAATCATTCCCCACCTTTTTTGGTCAATTTTCATCGTCATCATTAGGTCTTTTTAGTATCCACTACAGAAGCATGACCCTCTCTGTACTACCGGAGCCATACTTGGCCAGAGCAGACAGAGGATTTGTTCCACACCACCCGTGGTCTACACCACGGAGGTCTACACTCTCCTCGCTGGCCAGACGGGTTGGAGATGTCTCATTGATGGTTATGTGCTTTCTTTAGCTTTTTTTTCTTAAGTCGCCTCTTACGACCTTCATGGGAAGACTAGGAGTGGTCCCTCTACTCTGCCGGAAACCACACGGCGTCACTTACCTACCTACTTACGTATATTACCTACGTAAATAGAAATGTTTTCACGGCTTTTTTCACCAAAAGCTCTTTCTATAAGTTTATCGCTCGTCTCCTATGACTTGCAATTAGTCAGATAAGTGCTATACTTTACAATGTTTAGATTGACCTTAACGACGCGGACGAGGGAAAACATGGTGCCTTTGAAAATAGCGCGCAAGGAACGGGAAATTCTAGCTGATACTCATTTCATTAGAAAAAGCTTGCGTGGCAAGTCTTATTTTTGTAATAATATTTTGCTAGGGTTTATTTTGAAAGAAAGCTGAGTAACTACGTTAAATATTTTTAAGTAGATTTTTTTATGGAAATACTAGAAAATACGTATGCAGGAGTGGTATAGGCTCCGAGGTTTTCCCTGCGTGTCATGACTTGGGGTCCCTCAAAAGGCGTGTTAACAGGAATCTTAAGAGTCGCCAAGGCATTAGCACCTCCTCTAGTGTTACAGATGTCGATGTGCGATGGCGATCTTTCCATCAGGTTGCTCGTCTGCTCGTAATAATTTGTTTAAACTAAAGAGTCACCTTGCCTACTTTTGGTTTCACTGAAAATCAGCAAGTCATAATAATATAGGTGGAGTATGTACAAAAAATTCTGAGTGAACCTTTTCAGTTCCAAATATGTTTAAATTTATAATTTTACTAGCTTTCGCCCGCGGCTCCGCCGCGTTAATGTCGATCCCTCGGGAATAGTACTTTTTCCCGGGATAAAAGGTAACCTATGTCCTTCTCCGTACTCCAGAGAACTTGTATGCAAAATTTCGTGTATGCAAATTATCGGTTCAGTAGTCACGGCGTGAAAGCGTAACAAACAAACAAACTCACTTTCGCATTTATAATATTAGTAAGGATAAGGACAATATTAGTAAGGACAAGGATTTTAATTGTAATATTTTTGTTAATTTTTGCACCGAATAAATAATTTTCTTTCTTTCTATCTTCTTCATCTTTTTTAATGTCATGTTATTATTTTTTAATATTTAGAAAATTGGTAAACTACTTGCGTTTTGAAACATCACTGCTGAGAGTGTACACCAAAAGAAACTCGGTTCAGTATTATTATTAGCTAAACACCAAAAGGAACAGCTTAAAGCAAGAGCTATGAGCTGTTCCTTTTGTTCCTTCTGTTCACTGATTCGGAAGACCGAATCAGTGAACAGAACGACAGGTTTTTATGCTATTTTTAATCCAAATCTTGGCCTTGACCAAGATTGCTTCACATGTAGAATCATCATCTTCATCAGGTCTTTTAAGTCTCCACTACAGGAGCACGATCCTCTCTGTACTACTAGAGCAGCCAGAGGACTTGGCCTACTTTATCCACGCTGGCCAGATGAGTTGGAGAGATCTCATTGATGTTTATGAGCTTTGTTTAGCTTGTATTTCCTAAACCGCCTTTTACGACATCCAAGGGAAGACTTGGAGTGATCCTATTTTACTCTGCCGGATACATAAACATGTAGAATAAGAATACTTACTAATATTATAAATGCGAAAGTGAGTTTGTTTATTTGTTTGTTTGTTTGTGACGCTTTCACGCCGTAACTACAGAACTGATCATCATGAAATTTTGCATACAAGTTCTCTGGAATACAGAGAAGGACATAGGCTACCTTTTATCCCGAGAAAAGTACTATTCCCGAGGGATCGACATTAACGCGGGCGGAGCCGCGGGCGAAAGCTAGTAAGAAATAAAAAGAGGAGCAGGATAGCCCAGTAAGAATGAGCATTATTAGCGCTTACGCATGTTAAGCAACCCCGGGCGCAATACCCAATGGGATGGGTGACCGCATGTGGCATAAAATATCTGGAGCTTCTCCGTGTTTTCGAAGGCACGGCAAGCCGTTGGTACTAACTGTCATCATTGGTAGCAGTCGTAAACTATGTCAGATGTCTTAAGGCAGCTTGAAAAATTTGACACTAATGTTGGCCACTTACACACACGAAAAACCAAAACAAGACACTGTGGCCTAGTGGTCAGTATACCAGGCATTGAACCCAGGAGTTGCTAGTTTCGATCTCCGGTCAGGTCAAGATGTTTTTTTCAGATTGACCTGGATCTATATCTATAGATGTATTTACTATAAAATATAGTATCGTTGAGTTTGTATCCCTTCACAAGTCTTGAACTTACTTTTGGGCTATTTGTTTATTCTAAAGTTTTATTCTATTATCTATTTCAGAAAGCTTGTGTTAATGTCTTTAAAGTCCTTGTTACTCAAATTTATGTCCCAATCTATCATTGTCTGACCTCATTTCAATTGATACGACACGCAAAATTGTAATTACAAAATATTTCAATCAATAACTCTTATAATACCTTCGCTTATTTATATCTTATTGACACTGAGCGAGTAAAAAAGCGAGTCGCTACTAGCTCTGGTCGCTGTCTTTTCACTGATAATAAATATTCAGAGTTTGAAAAGCATTGTTTCATGAAAACACGTTCCACTACACCAGCACCTATATATTGACACATTTATTTTACATTATTTGTTGACACACAAAATAGATTATGATATAAAATAAATAAATATAATAAATATATAGGGACATATCACACAAATTGAGCTAGCCCCACAATAAGTTGTGAGCTTGTATCGTGGGATACTAACTCAACGATACTATATTTTACTATAGATACTTATATAGATAAAAATCCAAGACCCAGGTCAATCTGAAAAAGATCGTTTTCCATCATGACTTGACCGGGGATCGAACTCGGGCACCCTCTTGTCGCAGGCTGGCGTGTTGACCACTGCTTCACGGAGCTCGCCAAATAATATATATAATAACATTTTTGTTGCTTCAAATATAAACATTTAATTTTGTCATTATTCTAATTATACGTGTACGCCACAATAATACGTAATCAATTACAATTTTGTAATTATAAAAACTAATAATGTGAGGAACTAAACTCAGTCATAAATGCTAATAGATGCTACGTGAAAAAGTTTGAAAAATAAATAAAATAATTTGGTAAAACCATAATAAACCAAAAAAGTAATGAGAATGAATATTTCCTATTATTACATTGTGAAACCTGACCATTTCAGAGCTTAGAGTAACTGAAAATTGTACTTCAACTGGAATCACTTCGGTTTAGGATACAAGCGCACATGTGTGGAAAACAATAGTGGAATTTAGCCAGCGATATAAAAATTCAGGTGTAATTACTCTATGTATAAATTTCGTTATTAAACCTATGAAAACTTTTGACTCACTCGACCTATGTGAGATATCTAGAATATAATACTCATTGCTCCCTGAGCCCTTAAATGATATTCATCTCTTTGCCGCCCTTCGATGTCGTTTATAAATGTTTCAATTTCGATGCCTTTGAAAACTCTTCTATACATATAACTGGATAACTCGTCCAATGTGAGGAACTTAGAATATAATACCCATTGCTCCCTGAGCCCTTAAATGAGAATCATCCCTTAGCCGCCCTTCGGAGGCGTTTATGGATGTATCAATTTCGCTGCCTATAAAAATAATGTGCGTGTTTATCAAGTCTGTTGTACCCGAAGCGTTGATGTTAACGTAGTAAGTACGGAAATACCACACTCAAAACAAAGTTGTATTTTCTGTATCTCTGGCGATATGTCGAATATTATTGTATTTGTGTAACTATATATATTTTAACCCCTTTATTACTACTTCTACTATATCCTAATTGTAACTACCTCCGTGGTCCAGTGGTTAAGGCGTTTGCCTGTAGACCCGGGTGTCGTGGGTTCGATTCCCACGGGAAGCATACTTTGTTTGGTTGTTTCCAGTTTGGTTAGGACATTGCAGGCTTGAATCACCTGATTGTCTGATAATAAAGATGATTCCGAGCTTTGGAAGGCACGTTAAGCTGTTGGTCCGTGGCACCTACTCAAAATGAATGAACTCCCTTATACACAAAAATTAACACATGCTTATTAAACCTATTTAAGTTAAAATACGAGTGTGTTTTTTCTTGTTCTATCAATATCAAAAATTGGAGAGAGGAATACAAAACCTTGAGCGTTTATTTTTATAAATAAGGGGGTATCTCATCTAACGGCATGCGCTCTGTCACGTGGTCCTAACGCATATTGCGTATCTACGATTTTCGTCAGGCTCATGACATAGATGGCGCCATAGCTTTATTCATATCACATCTATGTACCCACCATATTATGAGAAAATAAAATCAGTATTCACGAGAAATATCTTAATAATAATAATAAGCCTTTATTTCCGAACCATTTGTTTACAGTTCAACACAGGGCAAAGTTTGTTTTATAGTATATCTCTTAGTTCGGTGTGCCTTACGGCAAAGGCCTCCTCCATAGATTTCCATTGTTTCCTGTCTGCTGCCACCCGTAGCCATAGGGAACCTAAGGTCCTTATCAAGTCGTCCTCCCATCTTAATACTTTACGGCCTCTGCTCCTAGAGCCGTCTCTTGGGTACCAAACTGTCACCCGCTTGCTCCATTTTTCATAATTGCAACGGAGCATATGCCCAGTCCATCTCCATTTGAGCTGGTCAATACGTTGCAAGATATCTGTAGTTTTTGTTTTTTCTCTGATGTCTGCGCTCCTGACCTTGTCCTTTAGTTTTAATCCCAGGATACTCCTCTCCATGGCTTTCTGGCATTTTGCAAGTTTGTCCCTATGCCTTTTAGTCAATGCCCAGGTTTCGCAACCATATGTTATACAGGGGAGAATACAGGTATCATAAGTTTTTTTCTTGACTTTTATGCCTAATTCCTTGCTCTTCATAATTTCTTTCAAAGCCCAGAATTTTCTCCATCCAGTAGCAATTCTTTTATCTATTTCTTTGGTCATTTGATCGTTGGGTGATATAATCTGGCCCAGGTATACATATTCCGTTACATAATCAAGTTTTTTTCCATCTATGCTTATGGCTGCAGCTACGGAGTTTGTCATTACCTTTGTCTTAGTTGAGTTCATTTCCAAACCTATCTCCCTACTCTTGTCTGCTAAAGTCTGTATCATGGATTCCAGTATTTCTGGGTTCTCCTCTAATATAACTAGGTCATCGGCGAATCGTAGATGGTTCAGTCGCACACCGTTTATGTTTAGTCCCTGATGGTCCCATTCTAGTTTTCTAAACATTTGTTCTAGTACTGCTGAGAACAGCTTTGGCGAGAGTGGATCGCCTTGCCTGACTCCCCTGTCGATTGGAAAAGCATTTCCCAGAGATTCCAGCTTGACACTAGCTTTACTTTCACAGTAGATGTTTCTCATAATGTTCACATAAGCTTTTTCTATTCCCTACTCTGCAAGACTTTGCCATACTGCTTCGTGCTTGAGGCTGTCGAAGGCTTTTGTATAATCTATGAAAGCCAGGTAGATTGTCTTGTTATACTCGTTGTATTTTTGTATGAGCTGTTTAATTGTATGTACATGATCAATTGTACTAAAGTTTTTTCTGAACCCCGCCTGTTCTACTGGTTGGTTTTCGTCTAGCCTCGTTGATAACCTATCGAGAATGACTTTCGCAAAGACTTTATAAACATTTGAAATGAGAGATATTGGCCTATAGTTTCCAATATCATCTTTTGGTCCTTTTTTATGAAGGAGTATTATGTGTGACTCTGCCCATTGACTTGGTATGTTGCCAGTATAGAGTATCTCATTGAAGACGTTTGTTAGTATCGAACTTAATTCCTCGATTGTCCCTCGCATAAGCTCGTTTGGAATTCTATCTGGACCAGGAGATTTTTCTATCTTTTGGCTTTTTATAGCTTTTTCTACTTCTGATATTAGTATTTCTGGTATTACATCGGTATCCCCAAATATATTTAGCCTAGGGCTTTCTTCAGACGTGGCTTTATTTTGCTGGTTTGAGTATAACAAGCTATAGTACTCAGTTGCTATTTTTAGAATTTTGCTTCGTGAAGTGGTTGGCGATACTTTATCTTTATCTCTATCTCTTAGCGTAGGTATCCATTCTTTTCCCTTTTCGCGAAGTTCCTTAAGAGCCTTTTGAGTGCCGCCCGTACTAATAATGTGGTTTTCTAACGTTTTTATTCTCCGGTTCTTTCTGTCATTCCTCATATTTTCTCGGATTTGTTTGCTTAAATCTGAGATTTCTTTGAGATTTTCCTTCTTGTTCTTTTTTGCTATTAGGTTTCTTCTGTCTTCAATTAGTCTAATAGTCGCGTTACTTAGATAGGATTGTTTGTTCTTATTTGGTTGCACTCTTATCTGTTCTTTGAGCTTGTTTTCTATAATAGTGTATTTTTCGCTTAGTTTCTTTTTTGAGTTGGCCACTTCCATCATGTATTCTGTGACCTCTTTTGTGGCAACCTTTTTACCATAGATATGAAGAGGTAGGTAGTTTGTGTGAGTTGCTTTTGGTCTAGGTTTCTTTGATGCACATTTAGATAAACAGCTACGTACCATCCGGTGATTGGTATTGAAGTTAAGGTTTTGTATTACACCTGTATCAGAGAATAGTCCCGCTTTGTTGGTTATGATATAGTCTATCTCATTTCTAACTTTTCCGTCTGGAGATACCCACGTCCATTTAGTTTTGTGATTCTTGCGGAATATGGAATTAAGCAATGTTAGATTATGTTCCAGCAAGAATTCTACCAGCCTTTCGCCATTTTTGCTTCTTTTACCACTTCCATATTCTCCAATTATATGTTTCTCTCTGGCTATTCGTGCTCCCACTTGAGCATTAAAGTCTCCCATTACTACTATATTGTTTCCAGTATATTTTTCTGTTATTTCACTTAGCTGGCCGTAGAATTGGTTGATGTCTGTTTTAGTAGCTTTTTCTGTTGGTGAATAGACTTGAATGACTGTGCAGTGTTTTGTATATTCTGGTAGGTTAATATGTAATGCCACTATTCTGTCTGATATCACTTTTCAGCTTTTTCGTTACCAAAAATCCTACTCCTCTGTGTCCTGCAATTTCTCCTTTGTAGTATAAGATGTAGTGGCTTTTCTCCTCTATTCCTTCTCCTATTCTTCTCATCTCGCTTATTCCTAAGATGTCCCATTTGACTGTTTCAATAGCCAGTTCTAGCTCATGCAGACTTTCTGGTGTTCTCAAGGTTCGTGTGTTTAGTGTACATATGTATAAATTGTTAGCATTTCGTTTCTGTATTTCCTTATGAGTGTCTTGGGGTTGAAAAGTAGTTTTGTAGCTCCCATGTATTTGGTGTGGTTTTTTTGGAGGGTGGTGGTCTTCGTTCCCCACGGTGACCAGCCGGATTGGGGTGTTTTTTGCAAAAGTTGGTTTTAATGGTTAAGGTGTCTGTAGTTCTGTTCCGGGTCACAGCAGATGTTAGTTTTTTTGGCAGTTCGGACAATGACAGTGCTTTTTCTCTTGATATATAATTCAGAATGTTTGGCTTCAAAACTCTTTTTATGGTATTGTCAGAAGATTGAGTGTTTTCATCGTTGGTGGTGACAGCTCTCTTTTGCGATGAGCAGTTTTGTGGGCTTGTGTCCTCCCTCTTTCTCTTTTCCCGAGAATTATCGTTTTGATTCCTTACTATCAATTTGTCATATTTTAAGTATGCATAGTTTACCTTTTTTCTTTCTTCTTCTAGTCTTGTTTGCAGCTGTCTTCTTTTCTCTAATACTTCTTTGGGAAAGTCTTCCTTAATGTAGATACCAGGCGGTATTTTAGCCTTATTTTTTATAATCATATGCTTTTTCCACATGGATGTGATGGAGACCACTACAGGACAATTTTTTTTGTTGGTGCGCTGCCCAATTCTGTAAACATTGTTGATTTCATGGCTTTCTATATGTGTCCTCGTTTCTATTATAACATCTTTTATGTAGTCCACAAGCTCGGCTTCGGACTTTCCTTTTTCTTCCAGTCCGAAGAATACTAAGTTCTGTTTACGTTTTTCTTTTTCCACTGCGCTAAGTCTTTGTTGCAAGACAGTAACTTTGGCTTGTAGTTTAGTATTTTCTTCTGTTAATGTTTTTAGCTTTTCTTCCGATGCCTCCGTAACCTTTGTTGTTACTACTGTTGTTATAGTTAGTGTTTGCTGGTCGAGTTTTTCGTTTAATTTGTTCAATAACATTTCCATATATTTGTCCATTTTTGTAATGTTATTTTGTTTGACAAACAAATAACCCTGAAGTGAGGTGGAAGTCTCAATTTTGGCACTGACAGCTGTCTCTTTGTGGTTATGTTGGTGCTCGTATCAGAGTAAACTCTCTAGTCTATGATATTATTTCCGACGTTTTTTAGTAATTTTGAGGTTATGTTGTAGTATCTTGTTGCGTATGATTTTGTTGCAAATAACAATGCCCGCACTGTAATCACTTCACAATAATGTTTATCGATGCTTGTTTTGCGAGTTTGTGTCCAATCTTCCTAGATTTATCACGTTTTGCACTGATTTTACGAATTTATATTCGGAGAGCGTTGACTTGAGTGTTATCGTTTCTATCGCCGGAAATGGAACCTCTTAATACAGATGATTATATTATTGACTTATATTAAAACAATATCTTTCAGTTTTACTTAGTTTTACCAAGTTTTGCTTAACGCCATCTAGTGACGGGTGAAAAAATCTGTAACTATTGCACTGCAACGCCCTCTCTGCCACCCATAGTGGCAGTTAGTAGAACTAACTACCATAGCCTGCCGGCAACCGGCCTGCTGCTTTTAACAGGCCTTATGTTGGGCCAATATTTTCAGTCTATACGTTAGTTAGTAGTAATATTGTCTTTGGCTCTGGCAAGCCTACTTCCCAAAGCCAACGTAAGATGGCAGGGCTACTAAGTATAATGTGTAAAACCGTAAAAATAGATATACCGTATTTATTTCAATGACAAAAAATTATTATGATTTTTATAGTTATGTTATATGTTAGTATGAATATTATTAGTTGTTCGGCTGCCATCTGGCAGACGTTAAAGGAACTACGTCAGAGGTCGACGGGTGGTTCTGAAGGACTCTGACACCAGGGTGTGCATGATCGATTGGCCGTGTCATCTACTCAAAATGATGATGAGTTCATAATACCCATATCTATACCCATGCCGTCTAGTACAGGGATGGTCTCCCAGATGGGATGGCCTCATCATCATCATCATCAGGTATTTTTAGTCTCCACTGCAGTTGCAATGGCTTCAATTTGTCCTAATATCTGCATTTACTGTAATCCTAATCCTTATCTTTACTTAATATTATAAATGCGAAAGTGAGTTTGTTTATTTGTTTGTTTGTTTGTTTGTTACGCTTTCACGCCGTAACTCCTGAATCGATCATCATAAAATTTTGCATACAAGTTCTCTAGAGTACGGAGAAGTACATAAGCTACCTTTTATCCCGGAAAAAAGTACTGTTCCCGAGGGATCGACATTGACGCGGGCGGAGCCGCGAGCGAAAGCTAGTACTGAATAATATTAAAAACGCGAAAGTCAGTTTGTTTGTTACGCTTTCACGTTGTAACTACTGAACTGATCATCATGAAATTTTGTATACACGTTATCTGGGGTACGGAGAAGGACATAGGGTATATTTTATCCCGGGAAGAAGGGTACTGTTACCGAGGGATCGATATTGACGCGGGCGGAGCCGCGAGCGAAAGCTAGTAACTATAAAAGTAATGTGTTGACAAATAAAGTTTATTATTGGATATTATCTGTAAAATGTAGCACGTAACGCCCACGTAACGCCCTCTGTAGCAAGTTCTTAAAAAAATACGCTTCGTCGATAAAACCATTACCTACTTACCCATTACTTTAGAAACAACAATTATTCAGATTTATGTATTGTAAACATGGAGTACAAAGCGAAAAGTTCTAGAATTACGTATAAATCTATTCCTTAATTGTTTCCTTTGGCACGCCTATTATTTTGTACGCTTTCCAATTTATTTCGTAAGTCAATTTGTTAGTAGTACATTCGATGACATAACCTCACATTTATCTGCAACTACAAAAAACATTACAATACATAGACTTTCTAGTTACAAAATTACTGTAAATAAACTTTTTGGTAATTTACGTCTTCCATATTGTTTTTTGGTTACGTCATAAGCATATAACACTGTGATAAGTAAGTACTAGTACTTATTTTGTGCCTCTGAGGAAGAATACAAATCTAATAACATCTTACACTTCATAATTGGCCTAGCTGTTTAGGCCACAAAGAAAGAGACTAATTTACATTTAGTATGTGAGAAAAACATTACTCTCCTTCTGTTTCTGGGTCAATCAGGTATAAATTATTTGTAAAAATGTGATGAGTTTCCTAACCACGATTTCTAATTTCGATGACAATGCATTTTTGAACAAGTAATTATTGTGTGGCTCGGTAACAATAGATAACATTGTGAATCAATCCCAATAAAAAATCGGTGGCAGATGGAGCAAGGATTGTCACAGAAGTAAATAATTAAATATATACGGACAAATCACACGATTGAGCTAGCCCCAAAGTAAGTTCGAGACTTGTGTTATGGAATACTAACTCAACGATATTATATTTTATAACGAATACATTTATATAAACATCCAAGACCCAGGCCAATCTGAAAAATACCATTTTCCATCTTGACCTGACCGGGGATCGAACCCAACACCCTCGTGTCGCAGGCTGGCGTGTTAACCACTGCGCCACCGGAGCTCGCCAAAAAATTAATAGAAAAAAAAATATTTTGCTTTAAAATATCTGACCCTATCGGCGTAATCTGTCTAATATTACTTAATTACATAAATATGTATATAAACGGGACTTAGCCCGAACCTTTTTATTATTTGTTTCCGTTGACGTTTCAATGGAGTTACATCCATCGTGGTCGCAACGAGACTGGAGTACTGCGGTGTCAACGGAAACAAATAATATAAAGGTTCGTGCTAAGTCCCGTTTAAATACATTATTATGTGTTTATAGCGCGAAAGTTTAAAAAAGAATATTACTTAACTAGTTCATAGCCTTCCTTCCTGCTAGCCTTAATTCCAAATATCCGTGACCTGACGTCATTCTTCAAATAAGGAGGCGCGTGCCACAGATTCGATGAATTTTACATGTATGACAGGCAGGTGTCGCGGAAGGTGCAGCGGTACCTCAGGCCCTTTGAGCAAGTGACGCCTCTTTAGATTGCATTAATAGGATATTATTCGATCAATTATAATTAAAGTATCATCTAGTTCATAATATTTATGGTTCTAGGGTTCGTAAAATATTTAAATGCTGTAACCACGGTTTCACTCACATAAATGTTTAGTCCGTATCGCCTACAAGTTTCAGTCTAGTCTAGCGTGACCGAGAAGATCGTCACGGCCCGGCTGAACTTTGATCACTTCAAAGCACATTGAAAGGGTTCCAAACCAAAAAAGAAGTTTTAAAATCGTTTTATAAATGACGGAGTTCTGAGATAACAAATAAACAACCATAGAGATAAGACAATCCTGACGTAAACAATACAACCGAAT
The DNA here is from genome assembly GCA_947532085.1 of Elegia similella. Classification (NCBI taxonomy): domain Eukaryota; kingdom Metazoa; phylum Arthropoda; class Insecta; order Lepidoptera; family Pyralidae; genus Elegia; species Elegia similella. Next base: position 1,166,017 of record OX383942.1, read on the forward strand.
TGATAAACTCATTTTTTTTAAAGTCTAGTTTAATAATTATAGACAGATTGCTAGCTTATTTCTTAAATAGGATTAAAGCTAACTGATTTTTTACTTTACGTAAACTTGAAGCCCAAATTAATTCTCTAAAGTTATATATATTTTTTTCTACATATTTTGTTAGTGCCATTTATACTGTAAAGTACCTGGGCGATGGTTATTACTATTTATTGTAATATGGTCTCGAAAACACGTTTTACTAAATATAAGCCTAGATCGATTGTTTACCCCCGAAAATCCCCATATACCAAATTTCAGCGAAATCGTTAGAGCCGTTTCCGAGATCATGGAAATAAATAAATATATATATATCGATTTTGCAAATATTAAAAATAATAATACGACGTTCAAAAAGAGATACATGATATCCAAATTTGAATAAAATTCTATTTCATTTCATTTCATATATATAAATATACAAGAATTGCTCGTTTAAAGGTATAAGATAATATTACTGTAAATATTAGTACTTATTTAATTTACTTATAAAAATAAAAATTAAATCTGAAAAGCAAATTTATAGCTAAACATAGCTTGTCTAAATATAGCAATATTTCACCATCGCGTCCCGCCCGTCTCACTCCCAAATGTCCATGAACTAACGTCGAACTCCAAGTAAAGCGGCGCGTGTAACGAATCCAATGAATTTATATGTGTGAGATATAACAGCTACATTAGAGGCAGGTGCCGCGGAATCGAAGGCACAGGGGACACAGGCCCTTTGAGCAACGTGATAGAAAGGCCCTTTAAGACCCTCTAGGATACTTTCCCGTGATTGATCTCCTACCTTATTGTCAACTAGTACAAGTATTCTTACATTTTAGTTCTTATTTTTCCACTTGACATTAAATTTAAGAGTATAAGGAAAAAGTAGGAATTATTAGGATTGAAAAATTATTAATTGAAATTGATTGAGTGCCGAGTGAATTAAAGGCGCATATGCGATGCAGGCCTTTTTAAAGTGATGGAAAGGTCTTTTAGGACATTGATGCGTGGCGATATATATTTCACAAAAGAGTTATGCTATTGCAAGTTTTTGGCAAAGTTGTCATATATCCTCTGGATTTATATGTACTAGAGCAACAGCAGGTGCCGCGAAATTGAAGCGCACACAGGCCTTTTGAAAGTGATGGAAAGGCCTTTTTTGTGCCTTTATTCTGTTCGGAAATATTAGTTATTGATAACTAGGATTCTTAAATACCGTGCTAGATTTTCACAAAAGATCTGTTTTCTTGCAAGTTTTTGGCGAAGTTTGTAAAATATCCTCAGGATTTATATGTACATAATACAATAGCTAGATTGAGGTAGGTGCCGCGGAATTGAAGTCGCACACAGGCATTTTGAAAGTGATTGAGAGGCTATTTTAAGGTGCCTTTATTTTGTTCTGGGATATTTGTACGCCCGGTGATCTATCTTGTACCTTATTGACAACTAGGATTCTTAAATGCGGTACTAGATTTTTACAAAAAAAAAAAAAATAGGGCAATAGCTAGATTAGAGCAGGTGCCGCGGAATTAAAGGCACTTTGAAAGTGATTGAAAGGCTATTTTTAGGTGTCTTTATTTTGTTCTGGGATATTTGTACGCCCGGTGATGTATCTTGCACTTTATTGATGGCTAGGATTCTTAAATACCGTACTAGATTTATACAAAAAACATAAACTGATTTCTTGTAAGTTTTTGGCAAAGTGAGTAAAATATCCTCAGCATTAATATGTATGAGGTAACAGCTATATTAAATACAATTGACATAAATTGAAAGTGCACACGGACACAGGCCTTTTAAAAGTGATGGAAAGGGATCACTATTGCTACGTCCTGTGATCGATTGTACACTTTATTGTGAACTAAGATTCAGATTATATATTATTGTTCCAGCTTTTCCTTTAAAGATTAAGTGTATTGTATCAAGTAAAGAAAGGATGTAACAAATCCTTTCAGCAAGTGATGGAAAGGCCTTTTAGGCATCTATTCTTTACGATCTTATTGATACGTCCCGTAATCGATCTTGTTGTACCTTACCAGAGGACTTCAAGAAAATCTGTTCAATATTTATTTTCTGGAATATTTATATTATACCAGCATTGGTCCCATAGGAAAAGTTGTTTATTTGACGGACTGATTTGATGGTTTGAGGTACAATGTGTTAACCAGATTTTCGCCCATTCCTTTAATTGGCTTCTACGGTCTGCGCAGGAAGAGAAGCAGCTGGCACATTTCACGTTTTTGTTTTTAAAGTCGGTTAAAAATAGAATGTTACAGAGACGAAATTATTGAAAATACTTACAAGTAAAAAGCTACTTAAATCGACCCTTACCACTAAGTCATCAATATTACACGTATGTACCTGAAGGGCTTTGATCCTCTTCCTTTGAAGATGAACCCTACACGCACACCCTATTACTGAGGCTTAGAGTTCATTTTGCGACCGAAAGCTAAAGATTTGAAGTAAAGGGCGCACGTGCCTCTTATTTTAAGGGGATAAGGTTTATATTATGCGTGTTTGTGATTACGTAATGAAGGTAGGGATTTGTGGTATCATTGCGATGTTACTTTGCGTCTTGAGGGAATACTCGTTGGTATGTGAAGTACATCGTGATGCTCTGAATATGTCTTAGGATCGGTGACATTTATAAATTAACTAGCTTTTGTCCGCGGCTTCGCTCGCGTTAAGAAGTATAGTTTTAATGCCTACGACATAGTAGCTTTATGCATGCAAAGTCTCAGCCCGATCGGTTTAAAATTGACAAAGTTTCATATAAACTTTTATCCCCTATTTTATCCCTTTGGGAGTAGAATTGATCAAAATCCTTTCTTAGCGGATGCCTACGTCATAACATCTACCTGCATGCCAAATTTCAGCACGATCCGTCCAGTGGTTTGCGCTGTGCGTTGATAGATCACTATGTCAGTCAGTCACCTTTGAGTTATATATATTTAGATAGACTAGCGACTCGCCTCGGCTTCGCATGGGCGCAATTTAGGTACTAATGTGGGGCATAAATTATACCGCGTGATTTTTAACCACTGAAATCCTAGAATCAGAATCCCTAATGGAACACAAAATTGCAAGACAATTAAAACAAAAAACAAAAAAATAATTAACCTTCCATAGTAATTCGCTCAGCTGATCGGCGACTTTGTATGGGAGGTCTAAAGTTTTTTTATTTTTTACCTTTTTTTCTTGCAATTCTGTATTCCATTAGGAATTCTGATTCCAGGATTTCAGTATAGTTCAGAGGTTCAATTTCACGCGGTTATACGGTGTGTAAATTAGCCTCGATATTTCCTGAAAGGGGCGGCTCATACGAACAACTTTTCCTATGGGAACTACGATGGGAGCTAAATACAAAACAATGGGTTGCTCTCTGCCGCCAGAAGTACAAACCCCACGCGGTAGAAAGAGAGGGGGATATTATGTACTTTCCTACGCCGCGCCGGCGGTCTCAAGTCACATGTCCGTCTTACGAATTTTCGATCAGGTCACGTGTCTGACGCGAGTTTAACATTTTTTACCCAACAAATATCTTCAAAAACGGAAAGTTTTATACTAACTTTGCATCCCCGTTTTATCCTCTTAAGGGATGATTTTTGAGAAAAATATTTTAATTTCATGCCTTTCAATAAAGAACCTTCATGCTGAATTTTATTTAAATAACTTCACAAACGGCAAAGATTCATACAAACTGTTCCCTCTTTTTACCCCCTTAGGGGATGCATTTCCAAAAATCCTTTCTTAGTGCTCCGCTACGTTATAAAAGAAAACTCTCTGCAAAATGTCAAGTTTCTAACCCGTATTGTTTAGGCCTTGCGTTGATATGTCAGTCAGTCATTCATTCAGTCAGTCAGCTTCTCCTTTTATACACGGTGAAATTTTGATCTTTTGATCTTTTTGATTTTGATCTTTTGTTTTTTTTGACGTTCCCATACAAATTGACCGGGCGGCCGAAATTTTTTGTATGGAACTGCCCATTTTTTTTTAGTTCTCAGCATTGTTCCCATAGGAAAAGTTGTTCATTTCGATGAGCTGAATCATCCGTTTAAGATTCCAGAACAGTCAAAATTTCACAGTGTATATATATAAAATTAGGATTAGGATACTGTGAGATTTAAATATATCTAAACAAAAGATGTTGCGTTTTTTGTGTTGAATTGAATTGGTATTCTGTCAAGTAAAAATAATTTATACTTAGCTAAATTAAATACGAAAACTCAATTGAACAAAACAGTGTCACTGTCACAACCATAATTTATTTCACAGAGGGTAATACAAAACTTCTGGACGGCTCGTCCCGCTTGGACGCTATATAGGCCTGCCCATCACTCAACACAATTTTCAAACGGAAACATTATCCGAAAATACAATTATTCGAAATTCTACAACTCTTCATTACTTATTTATTCCCTTTCTTTTCTAGCCAATCATCTCCCTTTTTATAGTTAAGCGGTATAATCTACCCCACGTTGTTTGATCTATAAATGTATAAGTAATATAAAATACGAGAAATAAAAATAAATTACCTACACCAGTTTTGCGATTGCAGAAAACTATGGATTTATTTCTGGGTCTAGGAGTACGCTTCTATAATAAAATTCCTGCAGAAATGTTAAGTCTGCCTATACTTAAGTTTAAAGCGACTGTAAAAAACCAGTTAGTAAAAAAGGCTTATTACTGCATTGCTGATTATATAAATCAATTTTGAATAAAAATCTTTGACTTTGACTTTAATAATAAGTAGTGACCGACCAAAAACACGATATTCTATTGAAACCAAAACGAACTTCAGTTTGGGCCTCAACTTCGGCCAAATCCGAATTGTAAGAAGTATGGCACAACATATTTTTTAATTATAATTTTACTAGCTTTCGCCCGCGGCTCCGCCCGCGTTAATGTCGATCCCTCGGGAATAGTACTTTTTCCCGGGATAAAAGGTAGCCTATGTCCTTCGCCGTACTCCAGAGAACTTGTATGCAAAATTTCATGATGATCGGTTCAGTAGTTACGGCGTGAAAGCGTAACAAACAAACAAACTCACTTTCGCATTTATAATATTAGTAAGGATTGAGATTATTAAATGGAGAATTGCCGCGTAGAGCACCGGGTATTCAATTGTGATCCTTATCCTTACTAATATTATAAATGCGAAAGTGATTTTATTAACTTTAGGGCCTTGGGGTGCGGAGGCCCGACATATTTTCAAAGAGATCTCCGCACGCCTAATCAACGTTTCCGGTGACCTAAGGGCTGGCGTGCATTTCGGGCAAAGACTGAGTCTGGCCATCCAGCGAGGAAATGCCGCCAGCCTTTTGGGCACCCTGCCAGCAGACCGCAGCGATTTGGCATCCATATTTGATGTGTTTATAGAATCATTTTATTTTTAATTTAAGTTTTAATTTAGATTGAACAATTATGTACAAGTAAAGAAATAATTACATTTTAAATAAAATTAGAATAAAATATATTTTATTGTATGTAAATATTAGGACAAAGTTAGATATAAATAAAATAAAAAATTTGATTGGTTGCGTGTTTGTTGTTACGCTTTCACGCCGTAACAACTGAACCGATCATCATGAAATTTTGCATACAAGTTCTCTGGAGTACCGAGAATGATATAGGCTACCTTTTATTCGGGGAAAACGTACTTTTCCCGAGGGATCGACATTGACGCGGGCGGAGCCGCGGGCGGAGCCGCGGGCGGAAGCTAGTCAGTAATAAATAAGTAAATATTAATTTACAATAAAAAAATGTTCTAAAATACTTCCATGCTGGTCTGGGAGCAACGAAAAAACGTAGAACGTGCCAGCTTCTCTTCCCGCGGAGATCGTAAAAATAAAAACCGATCGAGGGAATGCGTGGAAAATCCGAGGAATCATGTTAATAGGCGATGCGGCTAGCAACCCATCACTATTTGATACCGTTTTAAACCTAATGCCCACCAACATGCTAAATGTGGCCATAAGGTCTTATAGACCTAGGCTCTGTCTACCCCGCAAGGGAAAAAGACGTGATGCTATGTATGGTCTAAAAATATTTAAAAATAGTAGGTCAAGGATGTCATCCTCAACTGCTGGGTCAGTGGTTGAAGGTGTGCCATCGGGTATGCCGCCTCCCTAGCTGCTGCTGCTACTTGCTCCTCCATACATCCGAGTGAGTAGCATACCAATACCTTCAATACGTACCCAATGCCATACCTGCAACCGCCGGACAGGCAGTTGAGGATGTCACCCCTCGCCTTTAAGCGATATTATTCACATTTCGACATAAATTATATATACGTATAAAATTATGGTCTTTTTCGGAGCTATATAAGATCCATTTAATTTTTTTTAAATGAATATAAATAAATAAATATATAGGGAAATTGAGCTAGTCCCACATTAAATTGTGAACTGGTGTTGTTTTATAAAATTAAGCGCAAATGTTGTAAGACCTAGTTCCCATAAGTAATTTCTTTAACCTTAGTAGAAAATGTTAGGAAATCAACACGTTTTTTAAATTAAAAATAAAAATTACTTAAAACTATGAAATAAATACCTACCAGGCGACCAATACTGTTGAAAAGAGTTTCTTTCGGCGTCTTCTTCTCTGCAGTGGTCGGTTCCGAAACGCTAGTAGTTTGTAGCTTTTGAACAATAATAAATAATTTTAATATAATATAATAAGTACCTATTACTTAAAATGTGAATTGACGTGAAGAAGTGCCTGAAAAGGCCTATTTTCTTAATAAATCTTTGAATCTTTACTACTTTTATTTTTAATTAAATAAAAACAAAACTATAAATAAAAAATGTCCCGCAGGTTGTTATAATTTAATAATTTTTTATCGTAATTTAATTTGCATTTAATAATATGTATTATTGTATAAATAATTGTATCGAGCGAAGACTGTTAAATGTGACTTAAAAAATATGGGCCTAGTAGCCTGTTTTTTTTAACAATGTTTTTATTAGAATCGATATTTCAGTCGTTTTGATTGTCAAGGTCAGTGAATTAGTATACAATACATACTAGGATGGTATACTAGCGTGTCGAATATTGAAAAGGAACATATTTTCATATTGACGTAGACTAATACATATCGAAAATTATGTGGATAATGCCACTTGACATGCATTCATCATCATCATTTCGAGTAGGTGATACGGTCAGTCGACCATGCACACCCTGGTGACAGAGTTCTTTGGAATCGCTCAGCCTCTGACGTGGTTGCTATAACAACTACCAGATGGCAGCCGGAACCAACAGCTTCTGCTAATAAAGAATCTTCTTTATTATCAGACAATCAGGTGATTCACGCCTGTAATGTCCTAACCAAACTGGAAACAACTAAACAAGTATGCTTCTTGAATCGAACCCAAAACCCCTGGGTCTACAGGCAAATGCCTTAGCCACTGGACCACGGAGGCAGTGACATTGATTGCGTGAAAATATCTTTTTGACAACAATTACACGCTTTTTGCAATATTTTTTTTGTCAAAGAGATTTTATTGTCAAATTGTTGTCAAAGAGATATTTATCGATAAAATGAAATTTACTTTATAGATAATTCATAACTTCTGCCGGCCGATTTGCTAACTCAGTGACCACCGTTTTAATAGTCACTTCAAAATACATTGCGGGTTTCCTATGATTGACTATTTATATTAAAGATATATAAAACGCAATGTACTTTGAAATGACTATTAAAACGTTGTACACTGAGTTAGCAAATAGGCCAGCTGGACGGCGTCCCAAGTGACTACTAAATTATGTCGACCAGTACGAAACAACGATACCCGCCGTCACTCAATATAAATTTCAATTACGTACCATTTTCCGTTTTGAATTGTGTCTCATCGAATTACTGAGCAAAATGCAAGTGTCAATTACTCTTAGTTATAATTGACTAGCTTTCGCCCGCGGCTCCGCCCGCGTCAATGTCATTCCCTCGGGAACAGTACTTTTTTCCAGGATAAAGGTAGCCTATGTCCTTCTCCGTACTTCAGAGAGCTTGTGTGCAAAATTTCATGATAATCGGGTCAGTAGTTACGGCGTGAAAGCGTAACTAACAAACTCACTTTCGCATTTATAATATTAGTAAGGATAATCTCTCAGTACCGCGTGGTTTCCGACCTAGAGTCCAGAACCACTCCATTCTGTCCTATGGATGTCGTAAGAGGTGACTAATGGGACAAGCTCATACATCCCGTGCAACGAAAGCATTCCCAAGGAGGGTTGACGTTAGGCAGGCGGCCAGTCGTAAAAATAATCTTAATAAAACTCGTAATGAAATTATAGATTTTAGTATTATGCAATGATTTTTAAAAGCCTATTGAAACATAGTTACAAGATATAAAAGAAAATGCAAAATGAAAAACCTTTAATTTTCCAATCTAGTGATAACTGGTACAGCTTATGTTTGTTTTATTGAGCTGGTATTATCAATAGTAAAAACAAGTCGTTAATTAAAAATAAATAACGATTAATAATACGGAAAGCAAACGATAATGCCGCCATGTCAAATAACGTCGTCGAAAATCCATTTCGCATAATCAAGTCAATTTACATACTTACATAATCAAAGAAAAATTCGCTCTCATAACATATTCGAAAAAATACTACGCACTTATTACACCAGCATCGGTTCCAATATTTGCCGAGTCTTCCGACGGAAGTACATTTCGTGGAAGCGAGCCTCGTACCCTATTTATTACAAACAAAATCTCTGCACAATTTACTCCAGGTGAATATACAATATTTACGGCGCCCATAATATGCATAACACTGACAGCCAGGAAAATCAGACCTACAAACGGGCACAGAAAAAAACCTATTCGCGAAACCCTTACCTTTAGGGGTCGGAGAAGCAACCCTATATTTCCTTCAAACAAAATGAATAACATTCAAATATCGACCTTATTAGAATGTAATAAGGTTCACGCAGGGCTACCACACCTTTTTCTGCAGGGTTGAAGCAAAGTTGGTAGTTATAAATCTTAAATAGCAGTTGAAATTCGTTCATGTAGAAAGCGCGTAACTCCTTAACGACTATAATTTCAAATCAGCTTGCTGAAGTGTGTAGATAAATTTCGCTGGGCTCGGATACGCACAAAACAGATTTAAATAGGCTATAACGAAAATGTTCACGATCTGTGATCTTCAGATTTAGGTTGTTTAAGTACCTTTAATTGCTAGAAGGTTTTGGAGATCATTTTTAGATTTAAGAACGTTTTCTGATATTTATTTGGTTTGAGCATTTCGGGTTACAATTTTTTGAGACCTAGGTTTTAAAACTCAAAAGTACCCAGTGGCGTAACTATAGGGTGACCTTCTGGCAAAATGCCATGGGTCCCCGATCCTTGGGGGCCCCGACCAGGAGCAGAAGAGTGGGGGGAGGGGGAGTAAAGCTAATCAAGAAGCCATTCGCTGAACTCAAACTCTCATGGGCCCCGATTCGATGAGTTTGCCTCGGGCTCCAGATGGTATAGTTACGCCCCTGTATACATCTCTGGGACCTACAGATGTACAGTGGTTACGTGATACTCACTGGTTCAAATTGATTTCTTCATGACTTTTTTTTCACTTGAAAGCAAATAGTGGTTGAAGAAAATGGGTGTTTTAAAATTTATAAATATATACGGACAAATCACACAGATTGAGCTAGCCCCAAAGTAAGTCCGAGACTTGTGTTATGGGATACTAACTCAACGATACTATATTTTATGACAAACACATATATAGATACACATCCAAGACCCAGGCCAATCTGAAAAAGGTCATTTTCCATCTTGATCTGGCCGGGGATCGAACCCGGTCACTCTGTGTCGCAGGCTGGCGTGTTGACCGCTGCGCCACTGAGTTAGTCAACACTAAAAAACCTCGCAACAATTAACATATCTGTAAAATAAGTACATTGTTAAATTAAAATGTTTTTATGATATTAAGGTTACAAAGTCACATTTTACGTCCTAATATTATTTTTTACTTTTCAAATGGACTTGCCCCATTTTCTTATAATTCATGTACTCATCATCATCATTTCGAGTAGGTGTCACGGTCAATCGACCATGCACACCCTGGTGTCAGAGTTCTTCGGAACCGCCTCTCGCCTATTCATGTACTAATATCAAATTATAAATAAAATTATCAGTATTTTTCAGTTAGGTGCACAAAACAATATTTTTTTTTCTAAATCACTCTTCATGCATATTTCCTATTCTATATTCTAATTGTTCATCGAACCCAGTCCTATTATAGGACTGGGCAGGACTCAAATACTTTTGGAGTAATATATAAGTGCCAAAGCCTTTGAAAATAATAAAAAGTTAAATAAAATTATAGTAGGATGAAACCTATTGCAAAAGAAAGAGAATATAACAAATGGAAAAATAAATTACGGGCGTAGAAATTTTTATTACCTACATCCCTACATCATTGCCATATAACTTTTTCACAGGACTTGTAGTTTTGTCGGAAATCGAGATAAACCGTTTTTTACCCCTAAAAGCTCACCCCCTTCCACCTCAGAACGCCCGTAATTTACTTTTTCTTAAAATTTTGTTATATTCTCTTCCTTTTGCATTGGGTTTCTTCCTACTATAATTTATTATACTTTTAAACATTATCGGCTCTGGTCTATAATTCATTTGGTTATGTTTGAGTTCTTAAGTCAATAGATTTCAATTGACCACCATGATACATATACATTAATATTTTAAAGAGGAAATTTTTGATAGTTTGTTTGTTTGCATTGAATGGGCTCCGAAACTATGGGACCGATTTGAAAAATTCTTTCACCATTAGAATCCAAATTATCCCTGATGAACATAGGATATAGAATATTTTCAAAAAGTTTGGGATCCGTATGAACACTTCGATAATGTAAAAGAGTGAAAAAAAACTTAGAACACTATATATTTCATAATTTTGAAAATTTTGTTAAATAACCGTGTGAAGCCGTGGCGGGCCGCTAGTTTTTATAAGGGGAGGGGGGGTCTAAAACTGTTAAAAACTGTCTTACGTAATAAATTAATGGCCCCATAACATTATATAGTACTTGTAGCTGCTAACTGCACACGGCTGCTGGATCATCGAGCTCCTCAGGCACCCTCAGACGAATGACGTAAGAAAAAGTAAACACCTCTTGCTCTTGCCTTTGTAAGCGGTATGCTAAACAAGGCTTGTTGGGAACCCCGATCTAGTTCCCACTTATTGGGCCAACATAGTGTCGTAGCTAGGATTTCTATTTAGGAGTGGGGTGAAGTCAGGTGGGGTTTCTGCAACTAAAGTGAGTGCCACTGCGGTGCTATTCAATCTATGGATCACCTCTTGGTGTGCCCAAAAAGTCCAGCTTCTTATTTCTAGCAGGATCTGAATGAGGCAAACGAACGGGCAATCATGGTAGCAAAACACTGGTCAAAACTTATTTAAAATGTAGATATAGCTATTTTACGACTCGATAGAAGAAGTGGGGTGCACAGTGTCAGCTTTAAAGTAGTTAGGTAGCAGAACAACAACTTTTTTTTTTATGTATATTCGACGGCAAACGAGCAGACGAGCCACCTGATGAACAGTGGTCACCGTCGCCCATGGACATCTGCAACACCAGAGGAGGCTGATGCGTTGCCGACTCTTAAGATACCTGTAAACACGTCTTTTGAAGGACCTCAAGTCATAACACACATTGAAAACCTCGGGAATGGACTCCCATTCCACAATTTTGCTGTACGAACGTATTGAATTGCGGTGATAGCGATTGCGATATTTTGCGATACATATACATAAGCGGTATCTTTACCACAGAAAAGTGAAATTACACACTCAATAGGTCAACCAACATCAATGTTCAAATGTTAGGCGAGCAAGCGCGTTAATTTCATGTATTATCTATACATATAATAAAACAGTAAAAATATTTTGTCTGTACATTTCGAATTTTTGACTGAAATGGATAGAGGGGCGCTTAAAAAGAATAATAGAAAGCAAAAAAATTTTTTTGGAATTTCTTGTCTGTCTGTCTGTCTGTCTGTCTGTGTCTGTCTGTATGTATGATCACGATTATCTCCGAAAATACTGAAGCGATTTACTTCAAACTTTCACCAATTGCTTTGTTTTAACTCAGCAAAACATCTAAAGTTTGTTTCATCAAAATCGGTTCATTAAAAAAAAAGTTATCGTCATTTGAATGAACTCAAAGCATTAGTTTGCCTGCAAATATACTAGGTAATTTTTTTATCGTTTTGGACCCTTAAAGGGGTGACTCAGACCATTAAAATGAACAACTTTTCCTACGGGAACAATGCTGGGAACTCAAAAAAAAATTCGACATTCCCATACAAACTGGCCGGGCGGCGGGACTCTTTTTTATGGAAATGACGAATTTTTTTTGAGTTCCCAGCATTGGTCCCATTGAAAAAGTTGTTCATATTGATGACCTGAGTCACCCCTTTAAGGGTCCAAACTGTTCCTGAGGGATGGACACTAACGGCGGCGTCGTAGCCGCGGGCAAACGGCAAACCAACCGAAACTGCTGCGCCTAGAAACTTGAAATTTGGTACAGGGGTTATTTTAATGATGTCAGTGAGCGCTAAGACAGGATTTTTACGAAATTTAACTTTTAAAATTTATATGGAATTTTCTCATTTTTGGACTTAGAAGTATGAAAGTAGGTATATAAGTTCTCGATTAAAATTAAAAAAGATGTGTGAAATTTGGGGGTGGGTGGGTGGTATAAACTTTGTATCGAAATTTTCTCATTTCTGGACTTAGACGTATGAATTTAAGTATATAAGTTCTAGGTTACTATTAAAAATATCTGTGTAGGTAAAATGGACGATATTTTCCCCTGATGGGGTAAAATAGCGGGGTAAAGATTGTATAGGAATTTACTTATTTCTAGACTTAGAAGTACGAAAATAGGTAAATAAATTCACGATTACAATTGAAAAAGATCTGTGTAGGTCAACTGGAAAAAATCCCCCAAAAGGGGGGGGTAAAGTTTGTTTGGAAATTGGAAATTTTCTCATTTCTGGACTATGAAGTATGAAAATAAATAGGTATGTTCTCGATTACAATTAAAAAAGATATATATGGGTGAAATGGACAAAATTCACCCCTAAAGGGGTATAATGGGAGGGTAAAGGTTTTATGGAAATTTTCTCATTTCTGGACTTAGAAGTATAAATAATATCCATACTTCCATACTAATACTAATATTATAAATGCGAAAGTAACTCTGTCTGTCGTTTTTTTACGCTTCAATCATTGAACTGATTTGGATGAAATTTGGTATGGAGGTGTGAGGCCCGAGGAAGGACATAGGGTATGTTTGATTTTGGGAAATTCTACTTCCCGAGGGATTAATTGTTCCCGAGGGATCGACACTAACGCGGGCGGAGCCGCGGGCAACAGCTAGTGTTACCTAAATTTGTAAAAAAATATTTTAAGAATAGACAAGGATTTCAAAAATTTCAAAGATTTCGTGGAGGGACACGACACCCATATTTCCCCCGGTGTCTACGCTCCTGGGCCAACAACTACATATATCTTTTCTAAGGTTATTCCTGGGTGCTCATCATGCATCCTCGGGGATTCACGTCTCAATGCATCATTGTTAATGTGATAACTTTGACATAATGATATTATACAAAATATCATTAAGCTTATATCATTTAAAGACTCTTATTAAATTAGGAAAAAAATATGGTGAATTTTTTTTTTAAGCAAGCCGAAAAAAAATTCACCATATTTTATTTCCTAATTTTATAAGAGTATATTAAAATAGCATTGTCATTTCAAAATATAAACACTAAAAACATGAGACTAATTCATCACGGATACATATCTGTGCCAAAAAATTATGTCATTATCGAATACTCATACGACTGGTATCCCAGAAATGGGAAACGTAGTGTTGGGCGTCCGGCAGCTGGGTGGGTCGACGACATAAAGCAGATTGCTGGTAAGAACTGTGTGGGTCGTAGAAAGCTGATAATGATGACGATGAGCTTCCATGCTGGTCTGGGAGAAAAGAAAAACCGTAGAATGAGCCAGCTGCTTCTCTTCCCGCGCAGACCGGAGAAGCCGGTCAAGGGGATGGGCGAAAATCTAAAGAATCATGACAATAGGCGATGCGGCTACCAACCCATCCTTATTTTGATATGGTTTTCCACCTTTACGCCCACCAACACGCTAAACGTGGCCTTTCGGTCTTATAACCTAAGGCTCTGTCTGTATGTATGATGATGATGATGTCATTATACTTATTATTACTTGTCAACACATGATTATTGAAGGAGGTGGGTAAGTTAAAAGAGATACGCAATTTTATTTTTTAAATCTATGGTTAAAGGACACCAAAGACTCAATGCGGGATACATTGAGCCCGCTGTTGTCATGGCATCGTTGTACTTCTGCTACTACTGATCCACTACGGTAAACAATGCTTCGATCGTCACCTCAAAATACATTGCGGCTTTCGCATCATAGAAGTGACCATCAAAACTTTGTACAACGTTGTTGCCAAAGTTACCGAGTTTGTTTAGGACATGTTCAGGGTGAAATTTCAAGTGCGCACCGAAGAATACAATCCAAGACATTGTCGATAGTCTGCACCGACGCTACGTCATGGCAGACCCGGCCGAGCTGACACTGAAGCCGATAGGGTTGTCAAAATCAGATCACATTAAATTAAGTATTAAATGTGACAGCTTGATAACTCTACGCTTTCCTGAGAAAAAGAGTCTTTTTATGTTATAAGACGGCAAACGAGCAAACGAGTCACCTGATGGTAAGTGATCACCGCTGCCCATGGACAACTGCAACACCAGGTTGTGACAGGTGCATTGTCCTTTCAAGGAGTTGGGGGAAGGAAATGGGGAGGGGAGGGAGAAAATGGGCCTCCGGAGGGCCACTCACCGAACGAAGCATAGAAACGGTAAAGCTTTTACTCAGATGTCTATTTTCTGTGAGAGTGTCGTACTTCCCCGGGCGAGCCGCCCCTTTCTTGCTTCTAGCAATTCATTTATCCGGTAGCGTGGCTCTACCACGATTACCACGATTAAATTCGTGACAGACAGACGAACGAACAACAAAGTGATCCTATAAGGGTTCCGTTTTTTTATTTTCGAGGTACGGAACCGTAAAAACAACGTACTTACTAATTACCTGGCTGCCGATGTATGAAAACTTTTTTAGATTTTTACCGCCTTAGAGGATGAATGACAGCGGTAATGTATGAAAGACAGAGACAATTCAAAACCGTACCATATTTCAGCTCTTTTATGCGAGCCAATGGTCTCACAATCAAGGATGCCGCAGACCGTGCGAAGTGGAGAAGAAAGAGCAGGAAAGCGGACCCCGGGCTCCAAAGCACTCCAGCTGCGGATGCAACCGGGAACACGCTCTGATAAGAGAGAGAGAGAGAGATTTCAGCTCTTGTATTTTGTGACGACGGTGAGGGGTGTCACCCTCAACTGCTTGGCCGGTAGTTGCAAGTATAGTATCGGGTACGCGCGGCCTTCTCGAGCTGCTGCTTGCTTTTTTCCCCATTCGTCCGAGCGAGTAGTATCCCAATAATTCCCTTCCTAAACCCAACAAATTCCTCCCCTGCCCGAAAATAATTTTGATGGGCAGCAGCGTTGCATAATAAGCCAAAGAAACTGCGCTCGCCAACCCACCTGCCAAGCGTGGCAAGTCTGGTCATATCCTCCCATTAATCGAAGAAGCCTTTGTCCAGCAGTGGACATATTACGGCTGTAACGATTTTGTGAAAGTGAAATGTCACTGGTTATCATAAAAATGTAAAATATTGAGTTTGTCACTTTGCAGACAGAGTATTTTTTTTTTTACAAATTATTGAAGTGGGCATTTGTCTCCCATATCGTAAGCGACGATGGAGACGAGGATGTTACATGCCTTTTCAAGAGATACCCTTTTATTCTACTTTTGAATGTCACTGGATATTTATTTTATAATTTGTATAGGCAACCCTGCGTGGCAGGAATCCGTGCGAGTGCTATGATGAGAGTCATGTTACGACAGACAGCGCGGCGGCCACTTGTAATGCAATATTCTGCGTTTGCGATTGCGTAGGTATACACATACTTTGTTATAGTGATCTACCTTGGCTTCACATATGCGGTGCATTTAAATTTATAAATGCTCGACCAATCCGAGGGTTGTGACTAGCTTTTGACTGTGGTATCGTAGCCGCAAAATGTGTGGCAGACGGCGGTTTTTAACCAACTTTAAAAAAAGGACGAGATATACGACCATGTTATAAGATAAATCACACAGACACATAGCGCGCAGAACCGATGGTTGATGGGGCAGAAGGGTTCTCGAATGGCGACCACGTACCGGCGCAGCGTCGGACACCCACCGACCAAATGGTCGGATGACCTGACTACCGTCGCAGGAAGATGCTGGGTGCAGGCCGCTTCCAACCGGTCGTATTGGAAATCTTTGGGGGAAACCTATGTCCAGCAGTGGACTTCTTGCGGCTGATATGATGATGATGATCAGGGTTAATGGAGGATTCTAATGGCGAAAGAATTTTGCAAATGGGTCCAGTTGTTTTAGAGCCTATTCTAATGTTTGTTTGCATCGAAACTAACAAACAAAGAAATGTTTCCTCTTTTTAAATTAAAAAAAATATATTATGTATAGATATCTTATAATAGGGACGTCAGTCTTCAGATCTTACGAATCATAGGCATAATGATAACATATTTCTTTAAAAATAATGTTGTAATCGGAAGCTGAGACTAAATTCTAATTTGCATAATTCCGACATCTGGTCAATCAGATACACGAAAAAAACCCACGACATATAACTGTAATATATAATGCCCTAACGAAACCTGACACTTGTCGCATATTAAAATATGCATGCAGTCTGTACCGCCACGTACCGCGTCTTACACAGGATGGGCATATTTCAATTTGATTTATTTTATAAATATTGAAAATTTGTCATGAGAAAGAATCGCCACAGGTCGGATTTGAATCCACATCCCTTTAGTTTACGCCCTAAGTTTGTTACCAACCACACCATTGTGACTTCAAGTAACCGCGTCGAATTCTCTTATCACATATTAACCCGTAGCGTAACTGCTACCAGCCACTCTTACGTAGGTTGGTATTTTACTTCAATCATATTCGATGAACAGAAAGTTGATTAAATTGAAGAGAGCTTTTACTTTATAAAATTAAAGAATTATTAATAATTTATTTTGGCCACCATATTCTACTAAATCTCAAATCGACAGTTGGTTGCTTCGACTTTGGGACATCTGGAGTCCCAAAATTAAACATTCTATCACATGTATTGCAAACTTATCCCTAGTCATATGAAGTTGTCGCTGCTAGACTCTGGAACTCACTACCAATTGATGTTGCCATCATTACATCAGTTGATAGTGAGTTCCAGAGTCTAGCAGCGACAACTTTATTGAATTCCTTAAAGATTAGATTATTCAGATGTCATCTCGCCGGTTGAAAGGAGGAGATAAATCATCTTGGGATACGTCCGCCCTTGAAAATTACTCTTTTATGTCTTTATTTTTGTATATATTTATTTCTATCCTTACTAATATTATAAATGCGAAAGTGAGTTTGTTTGTTTGTTTATTTGTTTGTTTATTTGTTTGTTTGTTTGTTACGCTTTCACGCCGTAACTACTGAACCGATCATCATGAAATTTTGCATACAAGTTCTCTGGAGTACGGAGAAGGACATAGGCTACCTTTTATTCCGAGAAAAAGAACTATTCCCGAGTGATTGACATTAACGCGGGCGGAGCCGCGCGCGAAAGCTAGTGTACAATAAAGATATCACGAACAAACATCCCTTCGATATTGGCTGCTCAGGGTATTTCCATTTGCACCAACCATAGCTAAGAAGCTAGTATGCCAAATCTATTTTCAAATAAAAAAAATGCATTAGGAGCACTCTGGCGGCTACAATTCCATACACAGACTCTTCTTACTTATCTTTTTTATGGTCAAGTTATAAAGTACGTGAATAAAGCCACTTGTGTCATCCTCTTGAGGTGCTACTTGCTTTACCTCATTTATCCGTGTGAGTAGTATCCCTATACCTTCATTTGCTTCCCAAATCCAACAAACTATACTAATCCAATGACAGTACAGGTATTTACTTTATTTTGATATAGGTAGTTACTTCAGTCAGTGATATAGTTACGTGTTTGTACATTATGTAATAGTCTATATATAAATATATGTAGTTTTAAGTAATATACTATAAATTGTAGGTTGACGTGTGGAGAAAATGCGCTGTGCAGTTTGTTGCCGCTTCTTCTGCACTCTGCTTTGGAAGCGGCTCTAAACTTAGCTGTAAGTAAATTAACGTCAACAATATTTAGTTGTAAAATAAATGTTAAGGTTCACCAAATGATATGTAAAGTATCTGATGATGAATAGACATTTGATTTGATTTGAGTCAAAATCCTCTTAACTCTAGATTAAAACCTGAGACATGTCGTGTTCAAATATGCAGGCTGTCTGTACCGCGAGCTATACAGGGTGTGCGTGCATATTTCAGCAGAATTTCCACGCGCTTGTGGTTGCGACGAGACAGATTTCTGTTTCTGAATCAGTGATCGTTTTCCGTAGGAGCGGAAATTTAATTTACTTAAGTATCCTAATTAAATAGGTTGTAGTATTTGTAGTAATGGGGTAAAAGACAGCAATGGTTTTTTTACAACATTAATTAGGGTTCCTTATCTAAAGGGCAAAAATGGGAGTTTATCACTAAGCAACTGGTGTCCGTCCGTCCGTCTGTCACAGTCCTATACTTATTGAATTTTTCACAAAATGTGTATATTTTTTGCCGTTATAACAATAAATAAGAAAAATAAAATTAAATACTAAAGGATCTAAAATAAAGCTCCCATACAATTTTTTTTATGTTATTTCTCGATTTTGTCAAATTAGTCATTACTCAAGCCGTCAGCGACGTCAAGCCACAGATAATTAAGAAAATAATATCCATGCATGAAAGAGCTTGGTTCTATCGGTTGTTTTAAAAGTCAGTTATTGACTCCCACTAACTTACACATAAAACAAATTTTACTAGTGGCTTTGTAGAAGTCAGTCACAGCAAACTCACATTGTTCTTAAGCACCATAGCTCCCTATGGCGCTTAGGTCATTAATGCCTATATAGGCGATTAAAAAAAATCTAAATTTAAATCGACGAACATTCTATGTACTGATGATTACCTATCTGTCAAACCTGCTTCCAAAATTTTACGAGAATCGGTTGAGAAATGTAATATGTAGAGGAGAATAGCTGGACAGCAGGAGAGACGTACTTATGAAAGATTTCTGAAGGTTAAACGTAACGCTTTGCTCGCGCTTCGTGCTCGCTCAGTCAGTAAAAGTTAATAGAAATAGAACATCCTGTACAAAGGTCGCAGCGAGGTGCGATCATGTTTCAGCGGGCGCGTCGGCTAGTCTAGCCTAGTACAGGTCATTGCCACGGTCGCAGTAGCTGTTACCTATATAAAAATATAACCTTTTAAAAATATTGTCCTGGTATGCGTCGTGTGTGGCATTATAGGTCAGCAGATTGGGATGGATTGCGAGAGTTTTATGCATCCTACCATTGGAGACGGTTGTGCTTCTCATCAGAAAATCCTGACATTTGTGCGAAAGCTGTCGCCGAAGCGATACTGCTGGGCATGGATTGCTACATTCCCAGCTCGGCGGTTCGTATCGGAGGGCGGTCTCAACCTTGGTTTCGTTGCTCGTCTTTGCATGCCGCCCACCTCAAGCGCGAAGCCTACGAAGCCTGGGTTGCTGCGCGAAATGTTAAGGATCGTAATACTTCTGATTCGAAGAAGCGATTCAACGCAGCTTCAAGAGCCTACAAGAAGCAGATCACTGCAGCAAAGTTTGCGCACACTGCGCGCATTGGTAGGAGACTGGTTGGCTATCCCTCCGGGAGTAGAGCATTCTGGTCTCTTGCTAAGGCAGCGCAGGGGAATTTCTGTCGCCCTTCACTTCCATCTCTGCACAATCGTCAGGACTCGCTGGCTCACTCCGCAAAAGAGAAGGCCGATCTCTTGGCTACTCTCTTTGCGTCAAATTCTACCCTTGACGACGGAGGAGCATCGCCGCCCTTTTTACTGCGATGCGAGCACTCAATGCGGGAAATTCGGTTCACTCAAAGTGCAGTGCGACGTGCTCTGTTTTTCCTCGACGTCAGGAAGTCCAGCGGGCCTGATGGCATTCCAGCAATTGTGCTCAAAACATGCGCCCCTGAGTTGGCTCCGGTGTTAGCACGCCTATTCTCGCTGTCTTACACCTCAAGAAAAGTCCCGTTTTCGTGGAAAGTAGCCTACGTTCACCCTATTCCTAAAAAGGGTGACCGCACAGACCCGTCTAACTATCGGCCTATTGCGATAACCTCCCTGCTCTCTAAGGTGATGGAGCGTGTGATAAACATCCAGCTCCTTGGTTACCTTGAAGATCATCAGCTAATTAGTGACCGTCAATACGGGTTCCGCCACGGGCGTAGTGCTGGTGATCTTCTTGTGTACTTAACGCACCGATGGGCAGCCGCCATCGAGAGCAAGGGAGAAGCACTGGCATTTAGTCTTGATGTCACAAAGGCTTTTGACCGGGTCTGGCATAAGGCTATTCTCGCGAAGTTACCATCTTTCGGGCTTCCTGAGGGACTATGCTTGTGGGTCGCTAGTTTCTTATCAGGGCGAAGCATTCAGGTCGTTGTAGACGGATTATGCTCCGATATCATGCCCATCAATGCTGGCGTCCCCCAAGGATCTGTTTTATCACCTACGCTGTTTCTTCTGCACATCAACGACATGCTTAACACTAGTAGCATCCATTGCTATGCAGACGACAGTACGGGTGATGCATATTATGCAGGTCGTGCAAATATCCCTCAAACACAGGTGGAGGAGAACAGAAAGAGACTTGTGTCTGACATTGAGACCTCTCTGGAGCAGGTCTCTGAATGGGGTAAACTAAACCTAGTTCAATTCAACCCTACTAAGACACAAGTCTGCGTGTTTTCCGCTAAGAAGACCCCATTTAACATAGCACCGAAGTTCCGGGACACCTCTCTTACCATTTCTAAGAGTATTGGGATCCTTGGCGTCGATATTACGAAGGAGGTCCAATTCCGGAGTCATCTGGAAGGTAAAGCCAAAATGGCTTCTAAAAAACTTGGGGTGCTCAATAGAGCGAGGCAGTACTTCACTCCGGGTCATAGACTTTTATTATATAAAGCTCAAGTCCGGCCCCACATGGAGTACTGCTCTCATATCTGGTCTGGTGCACCTCAATACCAACTCCTTCCTCTTGATTCCATCCAACGCCGGGCAATTCGTATTATCGACGATCCCACACTCACAGACGATTTAGACACCCTCGGTCTACGGAGAGACGTTGGCTCTCTGTGTGTATTTTACCATCTATACTATGGGGAGTGTTCTGAAGAACTTTTTGAATTGGTGCCACCGTCACCTTTCTACCACCGCACCGCTCGCCACAGGAGTAAAGTCCATCCCCACATCCTTGACACTTGGCCAAAAATGTCAGAGCGTCACGTGGTTTTTTTCCTCGTACAGCAAGATTGTGGAATGGACTCCCTCCCGAGGTTTTCCCTGTGTGCTATGACTTGAGGTCCTTCAAAAGGCGTGTTTACAGGTATCTTAAGAGTCGGCAACGCATCAGCAGCTCCTCTGGTGTTGCAGATGTCCATGGGCGACGGTGACCACTTTCCATCAGGTGGCTCGTCTGCTCGTTTGCCGTCGGATATACATAAAAAAAAAAAAAAATATTGTATGGCTTCCTATTTTTTTTAGGGTTCCGTACCCAAAGGGTAAAAACGGGCCCTATTAATTTCGCTCCGCTGTCTGTCTGTCTGTCCGTCTGTCACCAGGCTGTATCTCATGAACCGTGATAGTTAGAAAATTTTCACAGATGATGTATTTTTATTGCCGCTATAACAACAAATACTAAAAAATAGAATAAAATAAATATTTAAGGGGGCTCCTATACAAGAAACGTGATTTTTTTGCTTGTTTTTGCTTGATATTGAAAACGGCAACAGGTAGACGCTTGAAATATTCACAGAATATTTAGTTATATGTTCACTTTAAAAATAAATAATTCGATAAAATTAATATTAAAGGGGGCTACCATACAACAGACATGATGTTTTTGCAGTTTTATAGATAATAAATAAATATATACGGACAATTCACACAGATTGAGCTAGCCCCAAGGTAAGTTCGAGACTTGTGTTATGATACTAACTTAACGATACTATATTTTATTTTATAATAAATACATAAATACATAGATAAACTTCCAAGACCCAGGCCAATCTGAAAAAGGTCATTTTCCATCTTGACCTGGCCGGGGATCGAACCTGGTCACCCTCGTGTCGCAGGCTGGCGTGTTAACCACTGTGCCACGGAGCTCTTATCAAATGCTCCTATTATGGTGGATACTACGAAGAATCGAGAAAAGTGGAAGGAGCGAGGGGAAGCTTTTGCCCAGCAGTGGGACATAGAGAGCTAGAAAAATAATAATTAAAAGAACCCTAAAACATTTCTGCCTTTTATTGTGCAGTCGCGTAAACCGTAGAATATTTGAAGTTATGTGAGTAGTGAATTAGTTTTAAAGCGCATTGGTGATGTGAAACGCCGACGGCTACATAGTTCACGGACTGCTTTGTAACTGAACTATTGCACTTTATATTGCTTTTTGAACGTTTGTACTATTAAAACAACTCTCTTTTATGTGAGTTATTGAGTAAAAGCGTTGTATATTTGAAGTTAGAGGTAAATGAGTTAAGTATTAAAGCGCATTGGTGATGTGAAGCGGCGTCAGCTACATAGTTCGCAGACTGCTTTGTAACTGAACTTCTGCACTTTATATTGCTTTTTGAACGTTTGCACTATTGAAATAACCTTCAGTTTTGCGGGCCATTGGGTAAGCCATTAAATGTTTGAATTCAGAGGTGTGGTAAATTAGTTTAGTTGTAAAGCGCATTGGTGATGTGAAACGCCGACGGCTACATAGTTCACGGACTGCTTTGTAACTGAACTATTGCACTTTATATTGCTTTTTGAACGTTTGTACTATTAAAACAACTCTCTTTTATGTGAGTTAAAGGTAAATGAGTAAAGTTGTAAAGCGCTTTGGTGATGTGAAGCGGCGGCAGCTATATGGTTTGCAAACTGCTTTGTAACTGAACTTCTGCACTTTATATTGCTTTTTGAACATTTGCACTATTGAAATAACCTTCAGTTTTGCGGGCCATTGGGTAAGCCATTAAATGTTTGAATTCAGAGGTGTGGTAAATTAGTTTAGTTGTAAAGCGCATTGGTGATGTAAAACGACGACGGCTACATAGTTCACGGACTGCTTTGTAACTGAACTATTGCACTTTATATTGCTTTTTGAACGTTTGTACTATTGAAACAACTTTCTTTTATGTGAGTTATTGAGTAAAAGCGTTGTATATTTGAAGTTAGAGGTAAATGAGTGAAGTTGTAAAGCGCATTGGTGATGTGAAGCGGCGGCAGCTATATGGTTTGCAAACTGCTTTGTAACTGAACTTCTGCACTTTATATTGCTTTTTGAACGTTTGCACTATTGAAATAACCTTCAGTTTTGTGGGCCATTGGGTAAGCCATTCATTGTTTAAATTCAGAGGTGTGGTAAATTAGTTTAGTCGTAAAGCGCATTGGTAACGTGAAGCGGCAGCGGCTACATAGTTCACAAACTGCTTTGAAACATTGCTCTTTATATTGATTTAGGAACATTTGTACTGTTGAATAACTCTTTGTACTATTTCAAATCACATTGGTGATATGAAACGGCGCAGCGGCAGCTACATAGTTCACAAACTGCTTTGTAACTAAAGTACTGCACTTTTTATTGTTTTTTAAACGTTTGTACTGTTAAAATAACTCTCTTTTATGTGAACTTTGGCTCTGAACTACTACACTTTGTATTGCGTTTTAAACGTTTATACTTTTTCTACTACCCTCTTTTATGTGAGCCATACAGTAAAAATGATGAATATTTGAAATAAGTCGGACGGTAAATAAGTTGTGAAGTGCATTGGTGATACGAAGCGACGACAGTTACATAGTTCATAGACTGTTTAGTTGCTATATTGCTTTTTGAACGTTTGTTCTGTTTAAATAACTCTCTTTTTGTGAGCCATTGGAAAAAAATGTTGTATATTTGAAGTTAGTCAAGTGGTAAATGAATTAAGTTGCAAAGCGCATTAGTGATGTGAACCAGCGGCAGCTACATAGTTCACGCACTACTGTGTAACTGAACTACTCCAGTTTAAATTTTGACATGTAACGCCCTCGAACATTTCTCAATTGTATGACATTATATTTGTAAATATTATTCTGTTGTTTTTATAATATTTAATTTTTACTGACATAAATGTATTTGATTTTATAACTTTTACTATATAACTAATTCTAGCAATTTTGACCATATGAACAGTTCTTAAACTCACGTTGAATATTTGCATGCCAACTATTGGCGCAACACGATTGTCCAATAGAATTTTGACAAACCCATTGTCCTAAAATGTTTTTCTACCGTGTTTCTCTGCAAATGTATTTTATTTCACTTCATTTATATTAGTTTTGAACGTTTGTACTGTTAAAAGAATTCTCATTTACGTGATCCAGTAAAATATTTGAAGTTGGTCGAGTGGCAAATTAGTTTAGTTGCAAAGCGCATTGGTGATATGAAGCGGCGGCGGCTACATAGCTCCCAGACTGCTTTGTAACCGAATTGCTACACTTTATATTGCTTTTTGAACGTTTCTGCTGTTTCAGGCTGCAACTGTTTCAAAAGAAACAATTTTCTAGTATTATTAGAGCAAAGTCACTGATATAAGTGAAAGAGTTGCACGTCTGAAGTGGCAATGGGCGGGGCATATCTGTCGCAGAGATGACAATAGATGGAGCCAGAGGGTTCTGTTTTGGCGACCCCGTACAGGGAAACGAAGTGTGGGTAAACCAGCAGCCAGATGGTCGGACGGCATTAAAAAGATGGCAAGGCCGACCTGGACCAGGATCGGCGCATCACAATCAGAGTGGAAGTCCCATCAAGAGGCATATGTTCAGCAGTGGACGCAAATATGCTGAGAAGAGAAGAAGAGAGCATACAAAATTAAATCTAAACTGTATGTGTTCAAGTGATTTATTATTTACTTGTTTTCGCCTGCGGCTTCGCTAAATTTTCCTTCGGGAACTTATTTCCGGGCTGTTGGCGTTCTTGTTTCTCCCTCTCGAGGTTTCCCTGTGTGCTATGACTTGGGGTATTTCAAAAGGCGTGTTTACAGGTATGATAAGAGTCTAGAACGCATCAGCAGCTCCTCTGGTGTTGCAAATATCGAAGGTGACCACTTTCCAATTAAATTCAATTAATTTATCGCATTTCATAATGTACATCAGTTCTAACTACTAAATGTCACTGTCTTACATATAGATAGGTACACTATGAACCCTGTCGGGTATCGCAAAACAAAAGAAATGGAACGGCAAGCGAGTTTTATGACATGCAGCTACTTATTGAATAGATAGCAAAGTATAAATAAATATTAATTTTGTATTTATTATCAGCGATCGTTTTTATTAGCAATGTCAATTTTTATTAGTATAGTTTACAGTGTCAATTAAAACTAAAGTACGTTTTACCTTTTTTGGCTAGCTCCGTGGCGCAGCGGTCAACACGCCAGACTGCGACACGAGAGTGCCCGGTTCGATCCCCGGCCAGGTCAAGATGGAAAATGATCTTTTTCGGATTGGCCTGGGTCTTGGATGTGTATCTATATATGTATTTGTTATAAAATATAGTATCGTTGAGTTAGTATCCCATAACACAAGTCTCGAACTTACTTTAGGGCTAGCTCAATCTGTGTGATTTGTCCGTATATATTTATTTATTTATATCTTTAGTTTCCATCAGGTGGCTCGTCTGCTCCATTGCCGTTAAATATACATAAAAGAAACATTGTATTAAACACAATTTTGTGTTTTCTTCGTACATCCCTGTTAAACCGCCCCGTTACAAAAGCCGTAGAAACAGCACCTTCGCAAACGTAAACTACGTAATAAAGAAAGAGGTATTCAAAAAAAGCACATTTGCATGATAATAAGTCATAAAAGGTAACAGTAAAATCGCGAATTGTAAATAAATTAGACAATAAACATGAGCGGAGTCGCGGGGATTATGCTAAGTAGGCATTCTCCCTAGTATTGAGGTCGATTCATATGTAATGTGGGGTAGAAAATATCCTTAGTCAAGAAACAACTTCTTAGCTTTTACGTCCTATATGATTCATTTGTCAAATCATAAGAGCAGGACAAACCTATATACAGAAAAGAGAAGTTATATAGGTTCGTTCATCTCGCTCTGTTGAATGATAAATTGAATCGTGTGACGTGTGTAGGCTTTTCCATATCTATAGACTTTTAGACAAAGATTTATAAAAAGATGGCGTCATGTTTAGACTAGTCATCATATAAATAAAACAGTCAGTTTAGTTACACCATTAGTAACTACACAGATTTTAATGAAATTTGGTAAGTAGCTACACTGATTAGAAGAAGTAGGAGGTAGAAGGGGAGGGGAGAGAGGAGGAAGAGTAAAAGTTATTGTTATTGACGTGTTAGCGTGTTATAAATCTCCGAACGCCGAACGAAAAAGTGTCACGTGCTGTGTACAAGCAAGAGCGCGAAGAAGAAGAGAGGCACAATCTGCTTGTGACGCATCTATCTCTCTTCCACCGTATTTACGTGAAATTATCGTCCGTAAACCGAGTTTACAGACAACCATTTTTTAGGGTTCCGTACCCAAAGGTTAAAAACGGGACCCTATTAATATCGCTCCACTCTCTGTCTGTCTGTCTGTCTGTCTGTCCGTCTGTCACCAGGCTGTATCTCATGAACCATGATAGGTTAGACAGTCGAAATTTTCACAGATGATGTATTTCTTGACTAGCTCCGTGGCGCAGCGGTCAACACGCCAGTCTGCGACACGGATTGACCGGGTTCGATCCCCGGCCAGGGCAAGATGGAAAATGATCTTTTTCAGATTGGCCTGGGTCTTGCATGTTTATCTATATATGTATTTGTTATAAAATATAGTATCGATGAGTTAGTATCCCATAACACAAGTCTCGAACTTACTTTGGGGCTAGCTCAATCTGTGTGATTTGTCCGTATATATTTATTTATTTATTTCTGTTGCCGCTACAACAAAAAATACTAAAAAATAGAATTAAATAAATATTTAAGGGAGCTCCCATACAATAAATGTGATTTATTTGCTTGTTTTTGCTCGATATTGATAACGGTAACTGGTAGACGCTTAAATATTCACAAAATATTTAGTTATATATTCGCTTTAATAATAAATAATTAAATACAAATAAAATTAATATTAAAGGGGGGCTCCCATACAACAAACATGATGTTTTTGCCGTTTTTATAGATAACAGTACGGAACCCTTCGTGCGCGAGTCCAACTCGCACTTGGCCGGTTTTTCTGATTTCATGTTATATACTATTTCAATTTCCATGGCTAACCCACATGGCTTATACAATATATCGGGCCATGTTACCGATAGTCGATAATTTAATTCAATCGAAAGATAGTGATTTCAGTGCTTCTGTTACTCAACGGGATTTTGAAGGCAGATGGCCCAGCATTCTGTAAAATGCAAATGCATAGCGATAACAGTAGAGGTTTCTTTTTGAGAAATTGAAATCAAGCTATGTGATAGAAAATAAATATTAATCCTTACTAATATTATAAATGCGAAAGTGAGTTTGTTTGTTTGTTAGTTTGTTACGCTTTCACGCCGTAACTACTAAACCAATCATGATGAAATTTTGCATACAAGTTCATTGGAGTACGGAGAAGGACATAGGCTACCTTTTATCCCGGGAAAAAATACTATTCCCGAGGGATCGACATTGACGCGGGCGGAGCCGCGGGCGAAAGCTAGTATAAAATAGTTGTTAAAAAAAAAATATAAAAAATAATAAATAGGGGAGCGGAACATTAACAGATATTTCCTGTGTTGTTTTAGTTGATAGAAAGGAAAAATGCTCTTTTTAACCGACTTCAAAGTAGTGTGGGTTCCAATCTGGTTGTATTCTCAATTTGGTTGTATTTTTTTATGTTTGTGACAGCATAAGTTCGTCATTTTAGAATCGATTAAAAAAATCTTATTTATTTAAAAGGGTGTGCTTTTCAATTGGTCCCATATTAATTTTATCATATCGATTTCAAAAAGAAAAGACAAAACTAGAGTTCCTACATATTATATATTTGCTATTATATTATAATAATCATCATCATCATCATCAGGTCCTTTTTAGTCTCCACTACAGGTGCACGACCCTCTTTGTACTACTAGAGCCGTACTTGGCTAGAGCAGCCAGAGGTTTTGGCCTCACTCTCCACGCTGGCCAGACGGGTTGGAGAGGTCTCACAGATGTTTAAAAGCTCTGTTTAGCTTGTATTTCCCTAAGTCGCCTTCTACGACATCCACGGGAAGACTTGGAGTGGTCCTATTCTACTCTGTCGGATACCACACGGCTAGTTATTTAAATTATAATAATATTTGCTCACAATTGTTATCACCCAACTTTTATGTATTTTTGTATTCACACAATTAACTACCTCACCGTATTTAGTTTATGATCGCGGTAAGTTGCCGCCTCAATTACTACCTACTTTTAATTTAACTAGTATTAACTACTGCATACTCGATCTTGAATGCCAGTGTACCTACGTTCAATTAATCTAATATAAGGTTTTTGATACTCTGTAGCAGATAAGATTTTGTAAAGTTTCATTAAATAAATAAATGTTAGCAAATAAAGTTTTTATTTATTTATTTATTATTTATTTAAAATAATTAATTGAAAATGAGTTGAATCAAATGCCTCACTTGTAAAAGTCGAGTAGTTGTGTTAGGTGACGTAAGCCTTAATACGTGTCAGGGGAATGGGATATGGTGGAGAATTTCGGCGCCGAGATTAGAACAGGCGGTGGCTCAGTTGGAAGAGCGTAAGTCGTACACAGACTTAAGGTCACAGGTTCAAATCCCGCCCGTTTGAAATTTTTCACCATATTTCATTTCTTTATTTAATAAAAGTAAGACTAAGGTAGACTTGTATTTAAAAAAATAATAGCGCAAGAAAATTATAGCCTGCGTCCCTTGAGAGAAAGTAAGGATTCTAACAATATCCCAAACATCCAAATCCGTTAATGCATTTAGAAAAAAACAATACACTCCTTTTTGGCAGTCGTGCAAAACACATTAAGTAGGCCAACCACTTCTTTCCACAAATATCGTATAAGCCGGTCCAGGGTCCATGTATGTGACCTTTAATATCTGAAGAATCTTTTGAATGGATGATGGAGCTAGCAAATCTTCAATATTTTGATTCAAACACACGCTAAACGTGGCCTTTGGGTCGTTAGAGAAAGACGTGCTTAATGTGTATGTATATATGAATAAACCTTTAGGTATCACATACCCCGGGAACCGCGCACCGTGTCGGGACTCGGCGAGACGCATTCTTCTTTCTTTTAGAGTTCCGTAGTCGGATGCCAATGAAAAATTATATTATTATCATAAAAGTCGGTCGACGTTATATTTTGTTACCTATTCCGATATTTTCGTAGGGCATACAATGTTGAATCAGAGTGCATTCGTTGGATTCTCTCTTGTTTAAGTTGTTTTATAATGTTGTTAAAAAGGTTATGAGTACGGTTTTAGAATAATCCAATAATTCCATGGTATGGATTGACTACTACTATATAGATTGACTTAGCAAGAGATTTAACAAGGATATAAAAATGTACTGCTTTTTTTGTATTGAAACTCCGGTATTTCCGGAGGGCAACCCGTTTTTTTCTCCCACTGCTGGGCCAAGACATCCCCTCGTCGTTTTCACAAATTCCTTTAATTTGATATACTCTTCTATAGTCCTGAAATTGTAAAAATTTACGTGTTTTCAAATCACTAGTACTATGTGCTGTCTTAATTAAATACATGAAAAATATTTGTATAATTTAGCATGCGATCCTAGCACTTGCATATCTAAAAACATTTTTCTTTGAAAAGTTTGTAAATATTACGTTTAAAACAATAATTCTCTTGACAATATTTATACTTCCATCCAGAGGTCGTTCCTTTTCAAATTGTTTTTTTATAAAAAATATAGATATGTAAATATTAAGACTTTTCATGTCTTGCGCAGTCGCGACATTTTTCGGTCTTCCTCTTTTTTTATGTACAATTGTCTTTGGGTACTGGTTATCAGTATAAAATCAATGGACATCCGTCTGTTTGTTTGTCTGTCAAGTGGCTGTATCTTTGGAACTGTAATAGGTAAAGACTTGAAATTTTCCCAGAATGTTCATATTTAATACGAAAATATATATAAATATAGGAATAAAAACTAAATACGACAAATAAAATAAAGTCAAAATAAAATCATTACAGTTGATTAAAAAAGTCCCTATCCGATCCTTAAAACGTGAATCAGCAAGTCGATATGAACAAATTTTTCTATGGGACCAATGCAATTGATTTTTTGACATTTCCATTCATATTGACCGGGCGGCCGAACAATTTTGTATGGAAAATGGCCATTTTTAGGGTTTCGTATCCAAAGGGTAAAAACGAGACCCTATTAATCTGTCTGTATGTCCGTCTGTCACCAGGCTGTAGCTCATGAACCGTGATAGCTACAGAGTTGAATTTTTCACATATTATATTATTTCTGTTGCCTCTATAACAACAAATACTAAAAATCGGAATAAAATAAATATTTAAGGGGGCTCCCATACAATATACGTGATTTTTTTGCTCGTTTTTGCTCGATATTGATAAAGGCAACAGGTAGACGCATTAAATATTCACAGAATATTTAGTTATATTCACTTTAAAAATAAATAATGAAATTAAAGTGAAATAAATATTTAAGGGGGGTCCAATACACAGATATATTTTTTTTGCCGTTTTTGTCGATTATGGTATGGAACCCTTCGTGCGCGGCTCTGACTAGCACTTGGTCGGTTTTTTTTAGTTACTAGCATTGGTCCCATAGGAAAAGTTGTTCATACCGACGTGCAGAATCTTATTTAAAGAATAATTTGTTAAATATTACGGTAAAATATTTTATTTATTTATTTACTACTAGCTTACTAGTCGATCCTCGGGATTACTTTTTCCCGTAATAAAAGGTAGCCTTTGTCCTTCTCCGTACTCCAGAGATATTGTATGCAAAATTTCATGATGATCGGTTCAGTAGTTACGGCGTGAAAGCGTAACAAACAAACAAATAAACAAACAAACTCACTTTTGCATTTATATTATTAGTTAGGATATCTCAGCTATAGTAAATACCTAAACAGTTTGTTACCAAACAATAGAACAGCAATTGATGGATTTGTTAAACTAAGACATTCCAGACATAAATTCGTTTTATTGCTAGTTTTGTATAACTAGTCAACAACAAACTGAACATCAAACCACTCTAGGGATCCTCAAGCCAGCCGTCAAACAGAAAATTTCAATTTCGAGGAGATATTAAAATATTCACCAATGTAAATAATACAGGGCTCGAGAAATGAAATTCGTAATTTCAATATTAAGTAAGATCTGCTGTCATTTTACACAATTTAATATTATACGAAGGTACAGCTATAAAAATGGAGTTTACAGAACGACATCAACATTTATATCATTAAAACTAATGTGAGATACGGACATTATGTACTAAATGAGTATGTAAAAATGACTTTGGGACAATCCGCCGCGCGTCTCGCACTCGCCTTGAAAATGGGCTCCTGACGAGTCCGAAACTATAGTCGGCAATCCCGACGAAATAGCACGTGACTGACCCTTTTTAGAACATAATGACATCAACATGGCAAAAAATATTCACCAATATAGATTACAATTCACAAATATGTACAGTTAACAACTTAAGTATTCTAAAGTATGCAGAGTCGCGTATGTAGATTCATATTTTTGCCAAACCAAAAGTATTGATTAAAATCAAAATAAAGAAATTCAGTGACGGGTTATAGCACCCTATATATTATATTTATTTTTGTAGTTGACTGGTTTCATTGTTTGACCAATTATTAGTGATTTATATGTAATTTTTATCTATGTTTATGTTAATAAAAAAATATTTAAATCAAAATATATACCTATTCTTTTCTGAAGTTTCATGTCAATACCAATATTATTACATATTATCACGTCTTTTTCACTTGTGGGGTAGACAGAGCCTAAGTCTTAAAGACCTCAAAGCCGCGTTTAGGATATTGGTGGGCAAAAGTTAGAAACCGGAATCAAAATAGTGATGGGTAACTAGTCGCATCGCCTATACCTGAATCAAACCTTTGTTACGAATCGCACACAGAATTCTAAATACTTTTTCTGTGTGTTTTGTCCCATTGTGATTGGGACAAAAAAATTCATGGTACGAAATGCTCAACTACTCAAGTATAGGCCTTGTATTCCTAATTATGTTGTTGACCGTACAAAAATTCACGGGATAATTTACAAATGCATGGTCAACTCACGATCTTTAATGACTTTCCCATTTTGCCTAAATAAACATTTACTGCGATAAAAAACGAGGGTTTTCGACCGAATAATGAAACACGACATAATGGCTGTGTTACGACTTGACAAATTCATTAATTATACGAACATTTTGGATAATATAAGGGTTCTAACGATACGCCAATAACTATTCAGGTATTAGAACTATATGGTGAAATAAAGAAACTCACATGCACATTCACCAAATTTCTTTGCTTTTTATTCTTCGATTAATAAGCTTTTATTTAGTTCCACCTGTTTCGGTGTTTGTCTGTTATCAAATCTTGCGAGTTAAATTTGGTCCACTCCCCGATTATCGATTGAGCTGAACTTTAAATCGGATGACAATACAATATTATAGAATTGTTGCGCTGGTCTGATGATGGAGTAGAAAGGTATGGGAATTCTAAAACTATACTAACTCGTATTTGGGCTTATTTGATTCCTCCTGGAAAGCACTTTACAGTGTGTATTTGTTTATAACAAAAGCATGTCACAAGTATATCAATTTTTCCAAAATGTTTCTTACTTTTGTTTTTTGTGCAATTGAACACACGTATAAACCACTGAAATGTATTTACCGTAATATTTAAATTAAAGACGAGTACGTCTTCTGTAGCCTCGTTAATTTATAAGGAAGCTACAGTAATCGAATACCGAACTCAGCTATAATGGAATAAGTGGCTGATATTTCGCAGAATCAATAATAAGATTTGGTTGGAAACGCGAAAATATGATAGATTCGTAACAGCGTAAACCTCTACCTGTATTATCAAATTTTCCGCTCTACTACATTTTTCGGTAATATTTTTATATTTTTGTTAGAATGTTTTACTTATTATTTGCACTATATAGTTTTTAATAACAACTTACGTCAGGTTAATAATAATAATTAATTAATGAAATATGGGTTGCTAACCCCTGCGGTGGTACAGCAGCCATCTTGGTACTTATGACGTACGTGGCAAGGGGGAAGGGGATAGAATAAAACTTAAAATAACTATATTTTTGATTCCCAAATCCAAAAAAATCCTGTCCTTCCCCAGATAGACATTTTGCGATTAAGGCACTCTGAAGTTAGGGCTATGAGCGAAATCGACATTGTGCGATGTCGTAGTAGGCTGTGCATCCGAAGAATACCGTAAAACGTCTATTTTTTTATTAATATATTATGTTAGTCTTATTGTCATGGAATCAAAAATATTTTTAAAACCTAGCAAAATAAAATAACAAAAAAGCTACATCCAGAAAAAGTTTATCTGTAAGACTGGCCGTCTGCCTAACGTCAACTCTAGAAGCGAAATAAAAAAAACACACGCTAGTTTTTGAGATATCTGGACCTGAACATTTAGAAAAACAGACGAAAAAACATCTTGTGTACAAATAAACACTTTTTTTGCCTTTTACTTTTTTATCTACTATGGACAATACTCAGTCATTGACGTCGACATTCAAAACAACTGATGTATCGATTTTAATAAAATAAAATATCTTTTTTTTTATATTTATTTTGAATCAAAAAATAAAAAAAATCTAGCGTGTCGATTTCTTAAAATTTGCTAATAGAGCATTTCTTCGACCTATGAGACCCAGCCCTTAAACTATTTGGGCTTTATTTAAATGGACCTTGTATACAGGGTAAGTGGTACTTAGCGCATAACCTCCTTAAGGTGACTAAGGTACATCAAGATTAACTACGTTTGTTCTATGACTTTTTGTAATTCGATGTTTGCTATTTTCATACAAAAAAAAAAAGCAATTTTGCAATTCTACTCATTTTAAACTCTATGGCAAATAGTAGGTACCTACGCTCACGTGGCACGCGGCCGGCAGCATAGACTTAACGTTTGATAGAAATTCACATAAAATGTAATGTATGTGAAAGCTTACTGTGTGTTACGTTTAGGTAAAAGTCATAGAACAAACGTTGTTAGTCATGATGTACCGTAGACGTCTTTAGCAGGTTTTGCATGAGTTAACTATAACCCTTTATATTCGTGTTATATGATGATGATTAATTACCGCAAATAAATATTTTTAACTAAATCAACCAAAAAAAACAACTAAATTAGCTGCGTCGTTTCTGGCAGAGTTGAATAGGACCACTCCAAGTCTTCCCGTGTGTAGTGTACTTAAT
The DNA here is from genome assembly GCA_947532085.1 of Elegia similella. NCBI lineage: Eukaryota > Metazoa > Arthropoda > Insecta > Lepidoptera > Pyralidae > Elegia > Elegia similella. Next base: position 1,200,856 of record OX383942.1, read on the forward strand.
TACTTACTATACGTATTAACACTGGCTCACTATCACACCTAGTGCGGGACACGTCTGCACTTAGTGCCGATACCGGAAAGACTGACTACTGTCATACTGACATTTGTGTTCCCCACCAGTGTGCGTGACACAGCGTATGTATCTATTTCATAGATACAAACACTACACCGTGGATGTGGTAAGAGGCGACTTTGGAAATACAAGCTAAATAGAGCTCATAAACATCAATGAGACCTCTCCAACCAGTTTGACCAGCGAGGAGAGTGTAGGCCAAGTCCTCTGACTGCTCTGGCCAAATATGGCTTTAGTAGTACAGAGAGGGTCGTGCTCCTGTGGTGGAGACTAAAAAAGACCTGACAATGATTATTCATACAAAAAAAAAATTGCAGTTTTGCAATTCCTCTCGTCTTAAACTCTATGGCAATCAGCGCTACGAGCAAAAGCCTCCTCTTTATTTTCCACTTTGCTCTATCTCTTGCCATCTCTCTCCAAGTTTCATCAAAAACAATGTATTCGTCTGTCCATCTTGTTTTTGGTTTGCCTCTTGCCCATTTCCCGTCAATAGGTACCCATGAGTCTATAAGCCTATCTTCCCGGCACCATTCAGCAAACATGGCCCGCCTAGTCCCCTATGGGCCTTAGTAAAAACAAATTCTAGGTCGTTTGAGCTGGGCCATGGTTCTGTATAAGCATTTCCGGTGCCAGCGGCAGCCGTTTCCCGAACACGTATCAGCCATTAGTGGTGCTCGCGATCCCCGGCCGTTTCATTGCTTATAGTATACGGGCGTATACCTGTATATCACATGAAAAACTGCGCTTCTGAATCAATTTATACATACATGGTGAAATTTTGATCGTTCTGGACCCATAAAGGGGATGAGTCCATCAATATGAACAACTTTTTTTATGGGACCAATGCTGGGAACTCTAAAATAAATTTGTCATTTTCATACAAAATAGTTCCGCCGCACAGCCAATTTGTATGGGTGTGTCGGTTTTTTTTGAGTTCCCAGCGTTGGTCCTATGGAAAAAATTTATCATTTTGATGGTCTGAGTCCCCCTTTAAGGGTCCAAAACGATCAAAATTTCACCGTGTTTTTCATTATGTATAATTTAATTCTAAGCTTAGACACCATTTATTATTTATTCACACAAAAAAAATATAAAACAAAAAGTAATAAATATATTTAAAAAAAGAAAATAAGTCAAAAATGCCATCCCGAATTGTACCTGGCTCAAAAGTACCCATTATGCTAGCAGCATTTTCTCTTTGGATGGCTATGGATATTTCTAAGATAATTCTAAGTGTAATTTGTTTATGGAGTTTCTAGTACTAATTAGTCTTATAACGCCTGAAATACAGGTGATTTTCATCCTCGCTCAGGCACATTTGGTTCATATGTCCCTTAATGTATTTATAATGTATTGTAAAATGTATTCCTATTCATTGAATAAAGAATTAATTTATTTATTATTTATGGACCAGATTATAATACAACAGACGTGTAAACTAAGCTGCCTTAGATTAGAATTTAGAACCTACGTCTGCCAATGGAAGTCTTAACCTAGAAGTTAGCTTATAGGTATCTATAAATGAAATTATTTTACAGCCACTGAAAAGGCACTTAAAAAGTCCACCCCCAATCAACCCCCGACAACAATAATTGGCTCCGGAACAGAAACGCTACAATAATAATCAATCAGTTTCCTCGTTAAATTGTAAAGCGTTGCGATCTAACTTCGCCAATTTATCTGTTATTGTTAGATTGCTCTCGGCAACAGTTATTACACGGGATTCAAAATAACGTTATATAAAGCGAACGCTTGATATAAATACGTACACGTTTTGATTTTATCCTGTTGTCGCTCGGAAACTCCCAAGGATAAGGAGAATGTTGTATCATTTGCACAAGGTTGTCTTTAAAATGTAACTTCGGTAATAAAATCACAAGATTATTAGTTACCAAAAGTTTTACAGAAAACATGCTTCGTCATTGTGTTCAAAAAAAAAACCAATACAATGTGTACGTGGCGAATACAAATATAAAGTTTTTCAAAACTGTAATAAGAACTGTCTTGTTGTATAAATCGAAATGTTGGGTTATCATCATCATTTCGTGTAGGTGACACGGTCAATCGACTATGCACACCCTGGTGTCAGAGTTCTTAAATAAATAAATAAATAAATATATATATACGGACAAATCACACAGATTGAGCTAGCCCCAAAGTAAGTTCGAGACTTGTGTTATGGGATACTAACTCAACGATACTATATTTTATAACAAATACATATATAGATACACATCCAAGACCCAGGCCAATCTGAAAAAGATCATTTTCCATCTTGACCTGGCCGGGGATCGAACCCGGTCACTCCGTGTCGCAGGCTGGCGTGTTGACCGCTGCGCCACGGAGCTAGTCTTCTAGTTCTTTGGAACCACCTCTTGGCCTCTGACGTGGTTCCTCTAACGACTACCAGATGGCAGCCGGGACCAACGGATTAACGAGCCTTCCGAAGCACGGAATCATCTTTATTATCAGACAATCAGGTGATTCAAGCCTGTAAAGTCCTAACCAAACTAAAAACAACTAAACAAAGTATGCTTCCCTTGGGAATCGAACCCACGGCCCCCGGGTCTACAGGCAAACGCCATAACCACTGGACCACGGTGGCAGTTAGGAGAAATGTTGGGTAACGAATGTTTACGAATATTGTATCGAAATATTGGGTTGGGAAGAAAGGATGGGCCTCCGGCTCTCTCACTCACCGAACGAAGCATAAAGGCGGTAAAGCTTCTACTCAAACGTCGATTATCTGTGAGAGTGTGGTACTTCCCCGGACGAGCCGGCCTATTCACGCTACTAGCAAATATGATTTTTGCCGGTAGCGTAGCTCTACCACATCTACTGTTTATGGCCATCACGGTTTTACTACCTTCGTGATCCAGTGGTTAAGGCGTTTGCCTGTAGACTCGGGGGCCGTGGTTCGATTCCCACGGGAAACATACTTTGTTAAGTTGTTTCCAGTTTCATTAAGACATTATAGGCTTGAATCACTTGATTGTCTGATAATAAAGATGATTCCTAGCTTCGGAAGGCACGCTAAGCCGTTGGTCCCGGCTGCCATCTGGTAGTCGTTAGAGGAACCACGTCAGAGGCCGAGAGGCGGTTCCGAAGTATTCTGATACCAGGGTGTGTATGGTCGATTGACCGTGTCACCTACTCGAAATGAATGAATGTTCCATCATGGTGTCAAGAAGAACTTACCAAGTTTGTGTGTGTATCGCAAAAATATCCGTTACACAAACATGAATGTGTCTTAACGAGGCTTTGTAAAAGGGGAGTCACGGGGTGCCAGGTTTATATCGGACGACACGACCATAACGCGAGGTTTAAGAAGAAATCGTAGGGCCGTATTTCAATGATTTTTCACCAAAAATATCTATGGATATAGTAGTATGTTCCTACCAAAACTAGTTCTCAATTGTACATCTTCCTCTTTATCCTTCTCCCACTATTATGTGGGGTCGGCACAGCACGTCAACCTCTTCCATTTTGCTCTGTCGCTCGTCAATTCAATTCAATTCAATTCAATTCATTTATTTGCATAATGTGGGTATACAGATGTTACATGTTTACTAGTCCCGTCACATTACCTTCTGCGAGGCATGCAAATGTTTACAATTATTACTAATTTCTTATACTTGTTATCCAGTCTAATTAAATTAATTTCTTCATATATTGTTAATTAAACACTACATTAATGCATCATAATTTGTCACTTAATAAAATAAAAAATACAATTATACATGTCAAAGTTATCTAGGTTGCGTCATATTGAACAATTCCATTACTGAATAAAAATTTCTCTCAAGTAACCAAGATTTCAGTTTTTTCATAAATTTGTGTAGCGGCAACGATTGAATATTTCTGGGAATGGCATTATATACCTTTCCACACACAGCCAAACTACTAATCTGATACAGAGATGTTTTTGGAACTTTAGGTAAAACGATTCTATCTGGATCTCTTGTGCATCTCGGTTAGATGTCCCGCGCACGCTTAAATAGAGTTGGATTCGATTTTACAAAGAGCGCCAATTCGTAAACATACATGGAAGCCAAAGTTTGCAATTTAAGTTTTTGGAATAAAGGCTTACAGGATTCCCATGGTTTCGCTCCGCAGATGGCTCTAACACATTTCTTTTGTGCCAAAAATGCACGTTCGGCGTGTGTTGAATTGCCCCAAAGCAAGAGTCTATATTTTAAGACTGAGGATACACATTCATGGTAAGCCATTAAAACAGTTTTCTGGTTTGATGTTTTCCTTAGTCTATACAAAACATAAACAAAACGATTCAGTTTATTGCAAACTTTGTCAACATGGGCTTTCCAATGGCAATGATCATCTAGAGTAAGTTCTAGAAATTCTATTTGTTTAGTATTTACAATAGTTTGACCATTGTAAGTGACGTTATAACTCAAACCCTCTGTTACGCCCTTCCTATCCATATCCTGTTTGACGCACTCAATCCAGCGTTTTTTCGGTCTTCCCCTACTTCGACGTCCCTCAATTTGCATACCTAAAACCCTCTTAGTCACATTTTATTTTATTTTTTTTATTATTTTATTTAATTAAACAACAACAGTCATTCTTAAAATATGTTACATAATATCTTAATTTAAATTATACATTTCCGGCCAATGAGTTGTTCACAGAAAAACAATATAACACGCCTAAAACTAATTTACACGATATTCAGTTCAACTATAAAGTGCTGATTAGTAACAGTATCCAATAATATATATATATGTATAAAATATAATTAATACACAAAATAACTCTTATGTATAACACAATATATACAGACAAGCACAATTAAATGACGCACACACATATGTATATAACACACACACACACACACACACACACACACACACACACACACACACACACACACACACACACACACACAAACACATATCCACACACACACACACACACGCACACACACGCACACACACACACACACACACACACACACACACTTATATAACCTGTGCTATTTCTGCGATAAAACTGTAAAGTTACAAAAGTTTAAAAAAAAAAAAAAATTACTTTTCCTTCCGATAAAGGGGTCAGTTTCCCCAAAGTACGAATTATATTGGTCAACTAATGATTCTCTTCCCTCCGCATGACATGTCCAAACCAGCTTAACCTATTGCTCTTTAATTTTTCTGTCACAGGTGCCACTTTCATACTTCCGCTTACATACTCATTCCTTATTTTATCCTTTCGCGTCACTCCACACATCTATCGTAATATTCTCATTTCCGCAACATGCAGTCTTCTTTCATCCCCTATTTTGGTGGGCCAACACTCCGAACCATAAAGAATTACCGTACATAAATACGTACGTGTACATAATGAGAAAAAAAATCGGTTTCGAGTTTTTTTCGTTTCTTTGTTTCGTTTCTTTGCATTTTCTGAGAACAGTTACCATAAAAATTATACATTACCGTATAATTGTTATTACACCATCAGAAAAAAGAGATTTCAACTAACAAAAAGCCCATCGACTTTTTAAAAAAAGAAAATATTATGACGTCATAATTTTCGATTGAAAATTAGGGTACTATTTCGATATTTAAGTAAAAAAAGGTGAAAACAAATAACTATTTTATAACAAAAAAATATACAGTGTGTTTGGGGCATAGAAAGGTAAGTTTTCACAAAATTTCGTGAATAAAGAAATATTTTTGTAAAAGATAAAAATAAAAATCCAAAATCATGGTTATTTGAATTTTTCACATACATTTTGAGGTTAGGTGAAAAAAGTGTAATTACAAAAGGAGTAGAACTTGTTATTACCTACATCATTGCCATATATCGTTTTTCCACAGGACTAGTTTTTCGGGAAATCGAGATAAACCGTTTTTTACCCTTAAAAGCTCACCCTCTCCCACTTTCCGACCTCAGATCGCCTGTAATTTATTTTTCCTTTAATTTTTGGTGTATTCTCTTTCATTTGTAATGGGTTTCATCCTATTATAATTTAAGTTTACTTTTTATCATTTTCAAAGGCTTCGGCACTGGTGCACATATTTGAAGATTATATAATTTTCAAAGTTTAGCGAGTGGTCGTGTCTTGTAAAAGACGCTATTCCGGGTATATGTGTTCAATTTGAGCAGCGATAATGTGGCGCTAACGAACGATAACAACCGGCGTCGCTGGTTTATTTGACGTCACTTGTTTTCTTCATACTCGTAAACATCAATAGAAATTAGTTTTAAAATAACTGATAATGTTGCGATATAGCGCGTAGGACTGATATGTATGGCCGATGGGGAAGAAATGATATAATAATTCTTTATTGCACCAACAATTTTAGAACAGAATAAAAATAAAAATTTCACCGAAAATATAAATAAATAAATATATACGGTCAAATCACACAGATTGAGCTAGCACCAAAGTAAGTTCGAGACTTGTGTTATGGGATACTAACTCAACGATACTATATTTTATAACAAATACATATATAGATACACATCCAAGACCCAGGCCAATCTGAAAAAGATCATTTTCCAACTTGATCTGGCCGGGGATCGAACCCGGGCACTCTCGTGTTGCAGGCTGGCGAAAATATGAGGAGGTACAAAGGCTATATATCACTAATGCAGTTTCATCCAGCCAACCTTTGGGTAGACAGAGGTATGTCATACAGAAACATAAAAATAGATAAATATTTTATAGAACACATACATATTTACACAATGACAATGAAAGAAGGTAAGGCTAAATAAATAAACATTAATTGGAGAAAAGGTAATGTGCTGTCACAAGCTCCTTAAACTTCTTAAATGTTCGGGCCTTTCTGATATCAAGCGGCAAAGGATTCCAAAGTGTCACCGGTGAAGAAGAAAGGTTCTGAAATGACGACTACGTATTAGCAGCGCAGTCGGACACCGACTGACTGATCAGACGAACTGGTCAAGCAGCGAAACGCTGGATGTCGGCCGCTTCCCGGTAATTTGGGAGGCCTGGGTCCAGCAGTATACTTCTTGCGGTCTTAGTCTATCTTAAGAGTCGGCAACGCATCAGCACCTCCTCTGGTGTTGCAGATGTCCATGGACGACGGTGACCACTTTCCATCAGGTGGCTCGTCTGCTCGTTTGCCGTCAAATATACATAAAAAATATATGAAGATAGTTGTTATATTAGGCGCCATTCGATAGTTTCGTATCGGCTTCCTTATTGTAGTGGTTAATATGTCAGCCAGGTACCTATGGTCAGGGGTGTCATCCTCGAGTACCTGTCCGGTGGTTGCAGGTAAGGCGTCGGATACGTGCGCCTGGCCTCCGAGTGAGTAGTATCCCAATAGCTATCATTCCGTTCCCAGATCAATGAGCTGATAGTTATGCCAATGTAAACCTTATTAACTGTAACAGTTATGAACACTTACTGAAATTGAGGGACGTCGAAGAAACGCTGAATTGAGTGCGTCAAATAGGATATGGATAAGAAGAGCGTAACAGAGGGCTTGACGGGCGACAGAGCAAAATGGAAGAGGTTGACGTGCTGTGCTGACCCCACGTAATAGTGGGAGAAGGATAAAGAGGAAGAAGAAGAACTTATGAACACTTATAAACCGTGTATTTTTTTAAAAATGACTCCAAGTGTTAATCTTTTTTTCTCATTTACTTTTAAAATTGAAATAAAAAATTGTATCCAAAAATCTCTATTCGTATACCGGTAAAATCCCTGCCCAAGACGGAGCTTCAACGAACCTGTCTTAAGAAGCAACAATCTCAACCTCTTAACAACAGAATTAATTTAAATGTGTAACAATCGCGGAAATAAGAAAACATACTTCAAGGAAAGATTTAATAATAATAAATATTGTTTATTTTCTCTTTAACAAAGGTATGTCTTAAAAGTATGGGTAAGCCGTGTGGTATCCGGCAGAGTAGAATAGTACCACTCCAAGTCTTCCCGTGGATGTCGTAGAAGGCGACTTAGGAAATACAAGCTAAACAAAGCTTTTAAACATCTGTGAGACCTCTCCAACCCGTCTGGCCAGCGTGGAGAGTGTAGGCCAAGTCCTCTGGCTGCGGCCAAGTATGGCTCAAGTAGGATAGAGAGGGTCGTGCTCCTGTAGTGGAGACTAAAGGACCTGATGCTGATGATGATGATGAAAAGTATGGGTTCTTATAACTATGGTTGTACAATTGGCGTTGAGACTTGTTCTCTTTGTTTGGAGACTATTCCCTGAAATAGGTTCCTATTGGAACCTGTGCCACAAGTGACTAGGCCCCTCTCTCGGATCACTGAGTCTTTAAGGGATGTAAAATGGAATATAAAAGTAAAGGCAGGGTCTTACAATCTCTATTAACTATTAACCCTTTTAATGTTTTAAAGCTTCATGTTCAAAGCCAAACATATAGCATCATGAAGACAACCAACATTATATTCGTATACAACCAGTAAACTTAAAACATTAATATAAATATCAAGCTTCTGAGAACCGAGTATACCTTACATGATTATCATCATCATCATCATCAGGTCCTTTTTAGTCTCCATTACAGGAGCACGACCCTCTCTGTACTACTAGGGCCATACTTGGCCAGAGCAGCCAGAGGACTTGGCCTACACTCTTCACGCTGGCCAGACGGGTTGGAGAGGTGTCTTAGATGTTTATAAGCTTTGTTTAGCTTGTATTTCCTAAGTCGCCTTCTACGACATCCACGGCAAGACTTGGAGTGGTCCTATTCTGCTCTGCGGGATACCACACGGCTACATGATTATGTAACTTGATATATAGGTAGAGAAGCAAATTCATATAGGCCGAAGGTGAAATGCTGATACATCTTCAGACTATCTATATTATATATCTATGATATACAGTTAGATAGATTAATGGGTATGTTTCAGCATAATTACTAACAAAAGAATCACAACTCACAGTATCCATAATATATATATAATGTAACAGCCTCCGTGGTCCAGTGGTTAAGACGTTTGCCTGTTGACCCGGGGGTCGTGGGTTCGATTCCCACCGGAAGCATACTTTGTTTAGTTGTTTCCAGTTTGGTTAGGATATTGCAGGCTTGAATTACCTGATTGTCTGATAATAAAGATGATTCCGTGATTCGGAAGGCACATTAAGCCGGTGGTCTCGGATGCCACTTGGTAACGTCAGAGGCCGAGAGGCGGTTCCGAAGAACTCTGACACCAGGGTGTGCATGGTCGATTGACCGTGACACCTACTCGAAATGCCGATGATGATGAGTATCCATAATAATCTTACACTTTATGAATTACTTGCTTTCGCCCGCGGCAATGTCGATCGTACTTTTTTGTCGGAATTGTACTTTTTCCCGGGATAAAAGGTAGCCTATGTCCTTCTCCGCACTCCAGAGAACTTGTATGCAAAATTTCATGATGATCGGTTCAGTAGTTACGGCCTGAAAGCGCAACAAACAAACAAACAAATAAACAAACAAACTCACTTTCGCATTTAAAATATTAGTTAGGATGACCATGATGTCCCAAATGGCAGGTATAACCATAGAGATAAGATATGGGTACAACTAACATAGTTCCCTAGAACAATAACACTGATCACAACCTCTTTCGATAAAGTCTAAATATCAATTAGACTTAATTCAGTATGTTAAAATAGAATGACAGCTACCCCATTACAATGAATTGTTCATTAAATAAATAAAGGAAAGTAAATAGTGGGCCGCAAAATATTTATTTGGGCAGCAAGATTATACAATTGGGGCAGCAGAGAAAATATTTGGTTATGCTTTGGCTTTCCACCTGGAACGACTGAGAGGCAGAAAAGAAGTTAGTATAAAGTTAGTTTTTTAGGGTTCCGTACCCAAAGGGTAAAAACGGGACCCTATTAATTTCGCTCCGCTGTCCGTCTGTCTGTCTGTCTGTCCGCCTGTCACCAGGCTGTATATCATGAACCGTGATAGTTAGACAGTTGAAATTTTCACAGATGATGTATTTCTGTTGTCGCTATAACAACAAATACTAAAAAATATAAAAAAATAAATATTTAAGGGAGCTTCCATAGAACAAACGTGACTTTTTTTCTTTTTTGTGCTCGATATTGATAACGGCAACAGGTAGACGCTTGAAATATTCACAGATTATTTAATTATATATTCACTTTAAAAATAAATAAAAATAAAATTAATATTAAAGGGGCTCCCATACAACAGATATGTTTTTTTTTCCGTTTTTATAGATAACGGTACGGAACCCTACGTGCGCTAATCCGACTCGCACTTAGCCGGTTTTTTTATGACCACCCGAAACGGCTGAGGGCAGAAAAGAAGTTAGGTGATCATAAGTTGCTGCCCAACTAGCTATTTTAGTTGACAAATAACATTTTTTTTGCTAACAAAAATATGAAACGAAAAACACAAAGACAAATGTCAACTTAGTCTACCTGCGACCATGAAAACTGTAAAGTTTTCGAAACGTTAGGTGTAAAAATAATGTAATATACGCGATAATACCGTATTAAAGTGATTTTAATTTAAAAAGAATACGAATATTTTGCTAAGCGTTTAAATAACATTCATAAATAGACATTGAAACCATTATTTCTTATTTACAAAATACAATGTATAATGTATTCGCACCGTCTATGTTTAGTTTATAGAATAGGTTACATTTTAGCCTAAATTCAGGATAATATTCTCAGAAAATATCCCTAGATCCGCTAGATACGGGTGCGGATGCGAGGGCAAGGCATCCGCTGTATGATTTGTGGCTGCGGTTGGGGAAATATGCCAAGCGAGGATACTAATAAAAATAAACTCCTACTGAGAAATATAATCTTTTAATGTACAAAGTTAAACATGTTAAATATTTAAGATAATGTAAAAAAAAGGTGAAATAAATTACCCATAGAGTGACATATATTAAGGGTTCCGTACCCTTAGTAAGGAACCCTTAGTGTGTGTGTAAACATAGAACAGTTTTTACAATATACAACAAAATATAATGCACCGCTTAATGGGATGAAAATCACGTTAAAATCATATTTCCTAGCCGATATTGTATCCCAAGCGGAAAATATTGCGCATAGAAAACTAGCGAACATAGCACAAAAGCTTTCAATAATCGCATAACATTATAACAAGAGCTCACTGCATTTTTACCACTTTCATTTGTTTTGATCCTCATTAATTTCGTTCAATAGAACAACCTACTATCCGTCTTTATCTGAAATTCGGTTGCCCTTGTGTCATAAGGTTTCGGGTTTGACGTAGGATCCGGTCAAGATGAAACATGATCTTTGTCAGATTGACGTGGGTGTTGGATGTGTACATCCGAATGTGTATTATAAAATAACGTAGCAATGTTATTTTGACCTCAAAATTACCTATGTTGTTTGTTGTTGATGTTTTCCGTATATAAGTGGCTAACACTGGCATGTTTTATCAACAAAAGCCTTTAAAAAAATAAAGAGTATAAAAGAAAAACAATGGTGTCAGTTTTTTAAAGCCTAAAGGCATCTGACATAGCCTAACGACTGCCATCAATTATTGCAGCCGAAATCAATGGCTTATTGATAAAGATATTTCTATTAATTGATAAAGATATTTTTACGCTACTTGCGGTCACTTATCCCAGTAGGACTGCGCCCGAGGTTACTTAACATGCGTAAACACTAATAATGCTCACTACCATCCATCGGGCCATCGGGTTCCTAAAATTTTCCTTTATTTATCTGTTTTTAACATCCGTCGAAAAACAGAAAGTTATATGTTTCAAACGTTAGTCCGAGTTTTTGTTTGTCTGTTGCACTGCAGTGGCCAAACTGATGGAAGGATTTTAATTCGGAATTCTTTATTTGAAATTAAATTAAGCAGGCTAGATTCTTAGTGATAGCTAGTTTAACACTTTCCGGGACGTCCCGCCTGTAGACGTAGACTTCTAATTGTTATACCTATTGCGTCTGGTCCAGTGTCTGTGAATGAACTAAGTTCGCTTCGAGCAGCCAGGATGGAAGTATTTTATGAAATATTGCACCTCGAACAGTGTTTGGACAGAAAAATTAAATACTTAGTTTCTCTATGAAACGAATGAATGATGCAGCTTTATTATTGCACCAACACTTACAAGTTATAACAATAAAATAATAAGGTATAACATGAGGTACAAAGGCGGGCTTATCGCAGAACGGCCTCCCGAGCTGCTACTAGCTTTTCCCCATCATTCATCCGAGTGACTAGTATCCCAATATTTTCATTCCCTTCTCAAATCCAACAAATTCATATCCTTCCCCAGCCTACAAATACTTGCAATGGGCAGCAGCGTCGGTAGCAAAAGAAGTCAAAGAAACTGCGCTCGCAAACTCGCCTGCCAAGCGTGTTGAATATAGCAATATCTTCCCATCGAACGAAGAATTCTTGGGACAAGCCTTTTGTCCAATCAATCAATCAATCAATCAATCAATCAATCATAATTTATTTGCAATAAATGTGGACATAAGGTGGTACAATACATATACATATTTAAGTTTCACACATTAAGCCTTCATAGGCATCCAGCAGTGGACTGCTTAAGGCTGAAATGATGATGATGAATAACTTTCGGGGTTCACATAACCCTATACAAGACGAAAAGGCCGCGGTGTATCGAGGGGTGGAAAGCGGAATTTAAATAAAAGCGGGCTGCTATCCACAATTTGAGTTATACCGGTCTGATCTAACAAATGGATCCACTTTTAATTATTACTAGCTTTCGCCCGCGGTTCCGCCCGCGTCTATGTCGATCCCTCGGGAATAGTACTTTTTCCCGGGATAAAAGGTAGCATATGTCCTTCTCCGCACTCCAGAGAACTAGTATGCAAAATTTCATGATGATCGGTTTAGTAGTTACGGCGTGAAAGCGTAACAAACAAACAACTCACTTTCTCAATTATAATATTAGTAAGGATTATTACTTTTCTCCGGTGGGATCCACTATACACGGTGAAATTTTGATCGTCAATTTGTATGGGAACGTAAAAAAATTTTGAGCTCCCAGCATTGGTCCCAACGAGAACGTTAAGGGTCCAAAACGATCAAAATTTCACCATGTAGAATTTATACTATTTCGTTCTGATCCCCTTTCTTTTCTTACTGGGTAAATACAGTCAAGAGAAAAACATTTGTTGACTAGCTCCGTGGCGCAGCGGTCAACACGCCAGCCCGTGACACGGAGTGACCGGGTTCGATCCCCAGCCAGGTCAAGATGGAAAATGATCTTTTTCAGATTGGCCTGGGTTTTGGATGTGTATCTATATATGTATTTGTTATATAATATAGTATCGTTGAGTTAGCATCCCATAAGACAAGTCTCGAACTTACTTTGGGGCTAGCTCAATCTGTGTGATTTGTCCGTATATATTTATATTCGGTGTTAAAAAAATAATCTTTACACTTGTTTTTTAACTAAAAATATTCTAATCATGCCCTGAGCTCTCGGACTATGTACCCGAACTGAAATCCATACCATTGTAGGATAGCGGCTAATATACTAGACCCATATCAGTTCAATGCTGCTTGCAAATTGAGATACGAAATAGCGGTCTTATTTACAATGACTTAACCTCTGGTCTGGGGGAAAAGAAAATTTGTAGAATGTGCTTGGTGCTTATCCTTCCGCACATATTTTAAAAACCGATCGAGGGAATGGGTGAAAATATGAGTAATCATGTCAATAGGTGATGCAGCTAGCAACCCATCACTATTCTGATTCCATTTTCAACCTACATGGCCACCAACATGCTAAACGTGGCCGAGTCTGTAAGAGACCTTAGCTCTGTTTACCTAGCAACGCGATTTTGAACCTCCTAGCTATATTGGAATCTCGATATCAGAATCCCTAATGGAATACAGTATTGCAAGAAAAAAAGCTGAAGGTTTCCCATACAAAGTCGCCGATCAGCTGGACAAATTTATTTGGAAGGTCAGATGTGTTTTTTTGTTTTTTACCTTTTTTTCTTGCAATTCCGTATTCTATTAGGGTTTTTGATTCGCAAATTTCAATATAGCTAGAGGGTTCATATCACGCTGTATGTGATAGTCATCATCATTTCGAGTAGGTGTCACGGTCAATCGACCATGTACACCCTGTTGTCAGAGTTCTTCGGAACCGCCTCTCGGCCTCTGACGTGGTTCCTTTAACGACTACCAGATGGCAGCCGGGGCGGAAGCACGGAATCATCTTTATTATCAGACAATCAGGTGATTCAAGCCTGCAATATCCTAACCAAACTGGAAACAACTAAACAAAGTATGTTTCCGGTGGGAATCGAACCCACGACCCCCGGGTCAACAGGCAAACGCCTTAACCACTGGACCACGGAGGCTGTTGTCCCAGCTATGTGATAGTATACAATGACTTTACTTAGCTTGTGATTTTCGCCGAATAGAGTATACTAGTACTTACGAAATTTGAACAAATCTAAAAAATTAAAACGCGTAAAACTATGTACATATCTGTAAGCGTGTTCCTTGTTATTTCCTCATGTGAGATGCTTCGGACCAAGTGTCGAAATGTACCTTCGATTTAGATAATTTTGAAGTCACCTACACTATTTAATTCACTGTTATAATGAGCAAGAAAGTGTCTCTTGGCCTACACTTTCTTGCTGGCCAGGCGGGTTGGAGTCCATCACAATTGGGTCAATGTAGGTGAGCTACTAAAATTATTAGGAAAATAAAACAATCGCGAAATCCGAGTTCGCGGTGAACTTCTAGTAGTATACATAATAATCACGTCTTTTCCCATATAAGGTGGACAGAGCATAGAGCGATAACACGTAACGATGAAAAAGAAATCAAAATAATAAAGCCCATCATAGAATAAGCTACTAATTTTTAATCACTAGGTACATAGCTATTATAAAAAAAAGTCCTTCGCGGCGTCTGTCTGTCTGTTCGAAATAAACTTAAATCAGGTCCTTTTAGTCTCCGCTGCAGGAGCGTGACCCTCTCTGTACTACCGGAGCCATACTTGGCCAGAGCAGACATAGGATTTGGCTTACACTCTCCTCGCTGGCCAGACGGGTTGGAGAGGTCTCATTGATGTTTATAAGCTTTGTTTAGTTTGTATTTCCTAAGTCTCTTACGACCTCCATCCATGAGAAGAATAGGAGTGGTCCTATTTTACTCTGCCGGAAACCACACGGCATACTATATGTGATGTATAAATAAATATAAAATATAAATATATACGGACAAATCACACAGATTGAGCTAGCCACAAAGTAAGTTCGAGACTTGTGTTATGGGATACTTACTCAACGATACTTTATTTTATAACAAATACATATATAGATACACATCCAAGACCCAGGCCAATCTGAAAAAGATCATTTTCCATCTTGACCTGGCCAGGGATCGAACCCGGTCACTCCGTGTCGCAGGCTGGCGTGTTGACCGCTGCGCCACAGAGCTAGTCATCACCTAGATGTGTCCGAACTGTATCGCTATACGCCCGACTAAAATCACGCTTCATTTGACTGTCGATTTGGAATGTCGATTTTTTTCATACCATTTATGGTCAACTCATTCCACTGGGATTGCTTTGTTTAACATGCTTTTCATTTTCCGGGACACTTCCGCTTGTATACTTAAATCTATAATTATTTCTATAATATTTATATTTTTTCTATAATATTTTATTAAGTCTGGTTGAGTGTCAGTAATTGAGTTAACCTAAAATGATTACGTTCACAGGCCAATCTAGTTACAAAACTAAATTATTTCTAAGCGTCAAGTGCCTTTCACATGAAAAGTATTTCCAAGCTCTTTACAAATATTAGTAAAAGCAGAAATAATTTCTACAACGTTACGTAGCCCTTCAGAAAACATGTCTGGCGCGGCGCGAGGACCAGAATAAAATCTACAATATAAAAGGAAGCCCTCAAGTCCTCCAAGGAGCCGACGCCCAGGAAAAGTCTACCTATATTATATTCTTTAGTACTAGCACAAATATTTTCACGACATGACGACACAGCCCTATAGAAAGCGTGTCGGGTGCGGCGCGACGACCGGAATCGAATCTACAATACAAAAGGAAGCGCTAAGTCGTCCAAGAAGCCAACACTCTTAGGAAAAGTCTTGGGAAAGTCTTTTAATAGTAATCCTTATATGTCTACACTATGTACAGATACGAAATAGTTGGTTTATTTTTCTTATTCGTGAGGCCAACACTAATGTCAAATTTTTCGAACTGCTTAAAAGCTTACGGTCCCAACTCATACCGCGTGCGATTTTTTTCATACATAGATTCGACCGATAAATACGATACGAAGGTCACACACATATTGTCACGTCTTTATCCCATTCGGGGTAGACAGAGACTAAAGCCATAAGAACCAAAGACCACGTTTACCGTGTTGGAGGGCGTATAGATGGAAAACGGAATCAAAATAGTGATTGGTTGCTAGCCGCATCGCCTATTGTCATGATTCTTTAAATTTTCGACTCCTAAGTACATTCCACGTTTTTAGGGTTTCGTACCTCAAAAGGAAAAGAGGAACTGTCTGTCTGCCTGTCTATCTGTCGTGACACGGAACGCGTGGAGGTATCAAGCTGAAATTCATATCAAATACTCAAGCTTACTGTCCCTTAGAGCTGTAAAAAAATCAAACTTTTAAGCCAACGCAATCAAATGATACAGCCGTCTATGCAGCAAATTTTTGACATTCACAAGGGAATCAAACCTACAGGGTACTTCCCGTGAAGCGAAGCAATGTTTTATAGCACAGGTAAGGAAAAATTGCGAGAAGCATATATTTTTAGTTACTTCATATAATAAAAATATTTTTAATAAATTTTAAAATTATTATAATGGTACGGAACCCTTCGTGCGCGAGTCCGACTCGCATTTAGTCATTTATTTCTTTTTTCCCAGACCAGCATGGAAGGTATCCGTTATTTTTATGTCCGGAAATGTAGCTACCCTATTCTAGGTTATCCTATGTTACTAAGACTGCTAGGGTTTTTTTAGCAATTCATGCTACGTATCTCTAAATACATATGCAGGTAGCACGCTCCAAAAACTATTTTATTGTACTACTGGGTCGATCTACGAGTCCGATCGGACACGGGTCTCTCATTACGGTAATAGTGCGGAATTGCTGACGTCACTGAGGGGATATGCCATGGCGAGAATATAAATACACGTTTAAGTACAAAATCGGATGGAGTCTTGAATGGAATCATTATTTACAAACGAACATAGTATCACGTCTTTCAGCCTTACGGAGTAGACAGATCCTAGGTCCTTAAGATAAGTTAATAAGACCTTAAGGCCACTTTCAGCATATTGGAGGGCGTGTAGATGGAAAACGGAATCAAATAGTTGTTGCTAGCCGCACCGCCTAATTGAAATGAATCCGCAGATTTTAACCACTCGCTCGATCGGCTTTTACGATCTGCGTGGGAAAAAAAGCAGCTGGGACATTCTACGTTTTTAGAGTTCCGTACCTCAAAGGGTCAAAAGGAACCCTTATAGGAACACTCGGTTGTCCGTCTGTCTGTCTGTCGGTCTGTCAAGACCCTTTTTCTCAGGAACGCGTTAAGGTATCAAGCTGAAATTCATATCAAATACTCAGGTCTGCTGTCCCTTTGAACTGTGAAAAATTCAAACTTCTAAGCCAACGCAATCAAAAGATACAGTCGTTTATGTCGCAATTTTTTGTGTTTTTTCCACATTCGCAAGGGAATCAAAACCTACAGGGTACTTTCCGTGAACGCAGACTTTTGAAATTTGATATGAAGCAACGTCTTATAGCACAGATAAAGGAAAAATTGCGAAAATTATAAATTATGTGCCTGTAGACCCGGGGGTCGTGGGTTCGATTCCCTTGAGAAGCATACTTTGTTTAGTTGTTTCCAGTTTGGTTAATAATAATAATATTTATTTATTTCATGAAAACATACAATTTTGAACTTAATCTACTTACATTTGTATATAACTATAAAGTAATCAGTCAGTAATCACTTTACCTCACTGTTATTTAGATGAGTCCATCATCGTTCAAAAACACCATCGTTAGGACATTGCAGGCTTGAATCACCTTATTGTCTGATAATAAAGATGATTCCGTGCTTCGGAAGGCACGTTAAGCCGTTGGTCCCGGCTGCCCTCTGGTAGTCGTTAAAGGAATCACATCAGAGGCCGAGATGCGGTTCCGAAGAACTCTGACACCAGGGTGTGCATGGTCGATTGAACATGACACCTACTCGAAATGATGATGATGATGATAAGGTTCATGACCGTAATTCAATAATATATTTGTCTATAACGCAAGAGCCTCTATCATAAGTATATCAGCGTAAGTTTAATGTATTTCGTGTTCATATCAAGTTACATAATTATGTATGGTATACGCGCTTCAGAGTAACCTGATAATATTGTATAGCAATGGTTTTAATTGCTGTGGTATTATTATGTTAGGCGATTGTTATCTAAGACTTGTAATAGATATTTTGTTATGCGATTTTAAGCTTTTGAGGTCACAAGCACTATTATTATCACAAAAGGACTAACCGCGTTTATTTTTAAGATTGATAGTATAGTCTAATCTCAAAACTAATTGCGCTAAGTCCTAAATAAATCATCATCATCATGATGATTTCGAGTAGGTGTCACGGTCAATCGACCATGGACACCCTGGTGTCAAGGTACTTCGGAACCGCCTCTCGGCCTCTGACGTGGTTCCTTTAACGACTACCAGATGGCAGCCGGGGCCACCGGCTTAACCTGCCTTCCGAAGCACGGAATCATCTTTTTATCAGATAATCAGGTGATTCAAGCCTGCAATGTCTTAACCAAACTGGAAACAACTAAACAAAGTATGCTTCCGGTGGGAATCGGACCACGACCCCCGGGTCAACAGGCAAACGCCTTAACCACTGGACCAAGGAGGCTCCTTAAATAAATAAAAATATACTTACAAGTTACACAGATTGAGCTAGCTGTTTTTTATTTAGTCATGGTAGAGCCAAATTCATTATTGCAAGTAGCATGGTCAGCTCGTCCGAGGAAGTACCACACACTTACAGGAAATCGACGTTTGGGTAGAAGCTTTACCGCTTATATGCTTCATTAGTTCGGTGAGTGACAGAGGCGGAGCCCCCCCCCCCACCATTTACGCTCTCCAACTCCTTAAAATGCCGGCAGCCCTCCTCCCACCCAGATTTTGCAGTTGTTCATAGGCAGCGATTTGCCGACGATATTATTTTATTTTCACGTTCGTCCTCGGAGTTGCAGTCTATGTTACAAGATCTGAGTGATGCAAGCCTTGAGATTGGACTGAGATGAATATGTCAAAGACCAAAGTTATGACCAACAGCTTTAAACGCCCTGTCAGAGTGAATAACGAAGTAGTGCAGTATGTCACTGAATACATCTACCTTGGCCAATTAATATCCTTCCAGGACCGGCAAAAAGAGGAAGTTGTAAGAAGAACGGAAAACGCCTGGAAAGGATATTGGTCCATGGGTCCAATATTTAAGGGAAATCCTCCGGCTTCCCTAAAAAGAAAACTGATGGACATCTGCATTCTTCCTATTTTGACTTATGGCGCACAAACTTGGTCTTTGACTAAACTCCAAAGGTCCGAACTCAAGGTTTGCCAGCGAGCGATGGAGCGTAGTATATTAGGTGTCAAATTAATGGACAAAATCCGTAACACTGAACTACGCTCCCGAACAGAAATCGAAGATGTAGCTCTGAAGGCCGCAAAGTTGAAATGGGACTGGGCTGGCCACATATATCGCAGGCCAAATGATTTCTGGGCAAAGGTCACCTCCGGCTGGATCCCTACCAATACTCGAAGACTCGGTAGACCAAAAATGCGATGGCGCGATGAGCTGGATAAATTTAAGAATGATTGGAAGGAAATAACGCAGGACCGGACTGAATGGAAGAAGTGGAGGGAGGCCTTTGCCCAGCAGTGGGACACATTATGGCTCGAAATAAACATAGGCAGCGATGATAACTTGCTATCAGGTGACACGCTTGCTCGTTTACCGTCCTGTATCCACCCCACAGTCCCCCAGTTAGTGTGCTGTAGAATACTAACTAAACGACATTTTATTTTAGTATAAAGATCTAGGACCCAAGCCAACCTGAAAATAATTATTTGTCACCATGTCCTGGCCGGGAAATTTGGCTATATACATAACAAATAATTAAAAAATTGAACATCATCATCATCAGGTCTTTTTAGTCTCCACTACAGGAGCACGACCCTCTCTGTACTACTAGAGCAGACAGAGGACTAACATATAATCAAAAATTATCTTTATTTTATTAGTATAGATGATGCGATCTACTAAATAGATTCACGGATAAACAGCATTCTTTTATAGGGGTGACTAATTCCGTCAAAATAAACAACGTTTTTCTATGGAACCAATATTAGGAATGACAAAAAAAAATCTCGCCATTTTCATACATTGGCCAAGCCGGCCAGACCCTTTTGTAAAGTAATGTCGATTTATGTTTTTATTTCTCAGCACTATGCTGATTTTGTCCTATAGAACGAGTTCCTATAAGACACTTGAATGGGCTGAGTCACCCCTCCCAGGGAATATCGGTAGTTGATTAATTAAAGGTATTGCCTCACATTTACATTTGTGGTCCAGTTAAGGCGTTTGCCTGTAGACCCGGGGGTCGTGGGTTCGATTCCCTTGGAAAGCATACTTTGTTTAGTTGTTTTCAGCTTGGTTAGGACATTGCAGGCTTGAATCACCTGATTGTCTGATAATAAAGATGATTCCGTGCTTCGGAAGGCACGTTAAGCCGTTGGTCCCGGCTGCCATCTGGTAGTCGTTAAAGGAATCACATCAGAGGCCGAGATGCGGTTCCGAAGAACTCTGACACCAGGGTGTGCATGGTTGATTGAACATGACACCTACTCGAAATGATGATGATGAGGATAAGGTTCATGACCGTAATTCAATAATATATTTGTCTATAACGCAAGAGCCTCTATCATAAGTATATCAGCGTAAGTTTAATGTATTTCGTGTACCACCATATTTTCACCATTTTTTGGTCGAGTTTAAAAAAATATATTTTTCTGCATAGATATCTAATCTTGCTGACAGAAAGCAAGTGAAACGAAAGTCACAAACGCCTAGTTTACCGTCAACACCTTGATGCTTCTTCCATCCACCAATTTCTGGTGCACGTGAGGCGCCGTTTCTACGTGACTGGGTTACTTAAATCCCGGCCAAATTGCGTTGAAACCCACCCCCTCCTTTCATCTTTGAAATTCAGGGATTGCTCAGCTGGTTGGGTTATATTCCCTGAGATCAAGGTACAGTGGTTGGGGTAAAAGAATAAGTTTTAAACTGGTCGACGGTGTTGGTGAAATTAAAATGAGCAACAGATGCGACACCGTTTTGCATAATAAGCCAAGGAGTATTGCCGGGTAGTTTTCAGCCTTGAATACGATTAATCCATTGCTTAAAGATTCAAAGAATTAGCCGAAAAAAAATTTCAGGGAAATAATAGTTATTGAATTATTTTAATAAGTCTTTTATTTTACTTTCACAATGCTTTTTTTGATATAATAATAATTTAGATTTAATTAAATAGATACTCTATTTAATTAAATCTAAATTTTATGGTTCAAAAACTACAAACAACTAGCGTTTTGGAACCGTTCACTGCGGAGAGAAGACGCCGAAAGAAACTATTTTCAACAGTATTTGCCTAAAGGGCTTTGTATGATATTTTATATTTTTCTTTTAATTAAAGAAGAACCAAAGAAACTGCGCTCCCCAACTCGCCTGCCAAGCGTGGTGAGTATGGCAATATCCTTACATGGAACGAAGAATCCTTAGGAGAGGTATTTGTCCAGCAGCTGTGGACTTCTAACAGCTGTAATGATAATCATCATCAGCTTTTCATGACTCACTGGAAATAAGTCTCCTTTTGTCTACGCAATTCCTCTTTATCTCCATCGAAATCTAGGTCTTTCCAGCAATTTGTCTTATGTCATCCACCCACCTAGCTACCGGACGTCCAATATCTTTACTTCTAACCAAGGGTCCTGCCCAGTTCTATGTTAGAGTTGCACCCTAGAAAGCACATTGTGAACTTTAATTCGATGTCGGATCTCAGTGATGCGAGCTCGGTCTAGCATGACTCGCTTATCATAAACTAGCGGCCCGCCCCGGCTTCGCTCGGGTAGATTTAGTGACATAACTTTTTGAAAATATTCTATAGCCTATGTTCATCAGGGATAATTTAGGAGTCAATGGTGAAAGAATTACTCAAATCGGTCCAGTACTTTCGAAGCCTATTCAATTCAAACAAACAAATAATAAATATAGAATTAGTTATAAATAATATCTATACTTCCATACTAATATTATAAATGCGAAAGTAACTCGTTCGATCGATTGTCGTCTTTTAACGCTTCAATCATTGAACTGATTTGGATCAAATTTGGTATGGAGGTAGTTTGAGGCCCGGGGAAGGACCGAGGGATCGACACTAACGCGGGCGGAGCCGCGGGCAACAGCTAGTAATAAATATATACGGACAATCTCGAAAATCTCTCCTCTTTATAATATAAGTGTAGATAATTTTTTCTAAATCCACTTGGACAATGTTAGTTTGTCTCACCAGATTACACCAGCTTAGTTTCATCAGACGCACTGTGTGATGAAACTAACAGCCTCCGTGGTCCAGCGGTTAAGGCGTTTGCCTGTTGACCCGGGGGTCGTGGGTTCGATTCCCACCGGAAGCATACTTTGTTTAGTTGTTTCCAGTTTGGTTAGGACGTTGCAGGCTTGAATCACCTGATTGTCTGATAATAAAGATGATTCCGTGCTTCGGAAGGCACGTTAAGCTGGTAGTCCCGGCTGCCATCTGGTAGTCGTTAAAGGAACCACATCAGAGGCAGAGAGGCGGTTCCGAAGAACTCTGACACCAGGGTGTGCATGGTAAATTGACCGTGACACCTACTCGAAATGATGATGAGTGCGTCTGGTGAAACTAAAAGTGCTCATTCTACCGAAGTTATTCTTCTATTACCTCTATTTTTTGTCATTGGGTAAATGCAGAAATTGAGCGGAAACGGACCAACTCCACGGATTACGTATACAATTGTGTTTTAAATGCGTAAATCTTGTTTTTTACTTTCAGTTTGCTCGGAGTCGACCAACTTTCTCTTAACGTGGGATTAGACTTCGAATTTGGGGAGGTGATTGTCGGAATAGATTTTGGGAACGTTTCAGTGGATTGTTCTGTTTTGCTTCGCTTCTGAATTTGGTTGGGTATTTGGTTCATAATTAGATTCGATCAACTGATTTGAAAAAGGAGTCTGAATTCAAGAGTAATATTAGGAATGTAGGTAACTTAAGTATGATTATTATTTATTTAAGATAAAATATTATTTTAAAAAAGATAAATGTACAAAAGGCGGCCTTATCGCCATAGCAATCTCTTTCAGGCAACCTTAGGGTAGTTGGAAAAAGGATATCAACAAACAGGCAAGGTGCAAAGATGTGGAGGAGCAAGTTTAGGAAAAATATAATTATAGAATTAAAATATAATACATATTAAGGGGCTTAGATCAGCAAATTCTAAGATTTGCGTGTTTCTTCGGCTCTAGGAATTCCACTAATGTAGGTGATATTCCATACCTAATAAGATTCGGATGTGATAGATAGAAAACATAACTGTCCCAAGTAATACTAGCTACTTATCACTTTTTTTTTGCAGTTCAGGTTACATACACACATAAAATTATAAATATTTTCCATACGAGTCTGGGAGACAAGAAAATAAAGACTGGTTTCAATTAATAATAATAATTATTATTATTTGCGGCAAGAAATATAAACCAGACTATCGGATGAACGGACGGACGGACGGACAACGAAGGATTTTGGCACCCCTTGGGTACGATAAATGAAACATTGCCTATACGGGAAGATTTTAAAAAACAATCAACGAAGAGCCAAAAGTCTGAGACACCATATAAATACAGCGCGATTTTGAACCCCCTAGCTATATTGAAATCTGGGAATCAGAATCCCTAATGGAATACAGAATTGTAAGAAAAAAAGGTAAAAAACGAAAAAATAAATTTAACCTTTCATAGAAATTCCTCCAGCTGATCGGCGACTTTGTATGGGAAACCTAATTTTTTTATTTGTTTTTTACCTTTTTTTCTTGCAATTCTGTGTTCCATTAGGGATTCTGATTACCAGATTTCAATAAAGCTAGGGGGTTCAAAATCACGTTGTATAATGACAAATCGCGGAGTAGAAAAATATGTATATTTAAAATTAAAAACAGAAAACAAGGGAAAAGAAAATAACGATAAAGAAATATGATCAAATAGCGAGTAGGTGACCAATACTGTTGAAAAGAGTTTATTTCGGCGTTTCTTCTCTGCCGTGGTCGGTTCCGAAATGCAAGTAGTCTGAAGCTTTTGAACAATTAATAATTATAAAAAAAAAATCCAAGTCCATAAATAACATAATTTTAAATGTGGTTTGACGTGAAAACGTGCCTGCAGAGGCTTATTTTTTGAATAATCATGCAATCCGTCACCATTTTCATTCCGTTTTCCACAAACATACCTAACACGCTAAACGCCTTGAATTTCTCGTTTAAAATAGATATTTCCTATTGATGTTGAATTTTTCAACATACAGCTCCTCTATTATTTTAAATTTCAGTCTCCATAGTCGTAAGCCGGTACTCAGTCAGTGAAACTGCGCAGAGTATCCATCAGGCGCTGGGTCCATTTTTCATGAACACCCTGTAGTTTAACTGATTTTTAGTATCAGTGACTTTTTTGTTTTTTGCAGTACGTCGTGGTCCCGTAGCTTTTAAAATTTAAATAGTTTTTGTTATAATTGTTTGAATCAAAAATTTAACCATTTACATAGTTGCCATTATATGTTATTAACCTTTTCTTATTAACCCTTTGTTATAATCAATATATACGGACAAATCACACAGATTGAGCTAGCCTTAAAGTAAGTTCGAGACTTGTTTTATGGGATACTAATTTAACGATACTATATTTTATAACAAATACATATATAGATACACATCCAAGACCCAGGCCAATCTGAAAAAGATCATTTTCCATCTTGACCTGGCCCGAGGATCGAACCCGGTCACTCCGTGTCGCAGGCTGGCGTGTTGACCGCTGCGCCACGGAGCTAGTCAAATTGATACAAGCCCTTTTCTGGCATTATGCGCGTGATTTACATTGTACAAGCTTTCGCCCGCAGCTCCGCTCTCGTAAATAAAATCTCTAGGGAACAGTACATTTTTCCGGAATAAAAATAAACATACTCGTATTTTGTGTTTCTTCGCGCCTATCTACTATCTCCATACGTTTCGTCTAAATCAGTTTAGCAGTTGAAACATGAAGATGCTGAGCGCGTTTGATAGGGATGAGCTATTATGATGTGTCAGTCACAACAGTGAAAAGTTTTGTCAAATAGTTATTGCGTGAACGAACAAACATTTTCACATCTGTTCATGTGAGATGGATAACTAGATTTACACTAACAGCCTAAGCGTTTGGCTTGTGATGCATGAAATGAAAAGAAATAGAAATTTAATCAAATTTTGATATCATGTATCTCTTTTTGAACGTCATATTATTATTTTTAATATTTGCAAATCGATAAGCGACTAGCGTTTCGGAACGACCACTGCTGAGAAGAAGCATCTATCTCTCGTCTATCGTTATGACGTAAAATTAGCGTTCAAAAACCGACTTTACAGACAACTTTTTTTACGAAACCCTAACACAAGACGAAATCACTGATCCCCAAATGAAACAAAACTTGTGAAATGTAGCCTAAATCACTGCGCTGTATTGAAAGCCGTTTGGGCATAATCTCCATTTACATCAGAGTCTTTACCGGGTTCTGTGCTGACGGCAATCCCTTACTATTTTTATAAAACTATACGATAGATACAAACGATGTTTTGGTACGTTTCATCATCATCATCCTCATCATATCAGCCGTAAGAAGTCCACTGCTGGACAAAGTCCTCCCCCAAGGATTTCCAATACGACCAGTTCGAAGCGGCCTGCATCCAGCGTCTTCCTTAGTCAGGTCATCCGACCATCTTTTCGGTGGATGTCCGACGCTGCGCTTGCCGATACGTGGTCGCCATTCAAGAACCCTTCTGCCCCATTGGCCATTGGTTCTACGTTGGTACGTTTATTCATACAAAATTATATTTAAGTATTTTTATAATTGTTCTATTTTGCATTCACAATGCTATTCTGATATAATCTTGATAAATTAAGAAATAAAATATCGTGAAAAAATTTCATACGGCCTTACTTGAACCAGCGACCTAGGTCTATTAACGACCTACGCTCTGCCATCTGAGCTACCGCATGATTCAATCTCGGCGACGAAATTCTCCACCACATCCCTTACGTCACCTAACACAACAACCCGACTTTTACAAGTGAGGTATTTGATTCAACCTTGGACGAATAAACCACTGGACGCGAAATTATGACATTTGACTCCTTACCCCTCTAGCTGGGTACCATGAAATAGTTCTTTGTTAAACAACACGCTACGTCAGTGTGACTTCAGAGACTCAAGGCAAAACATCGCGTAAAAAAGGGTGAAGTGTGCGGTATTGCTGTGTAAAAATTACAGTAATCGCACGAACAACATTTCTTTTCACCAGTAAGCACATTTTGTCCAATATTTCTTAGTATTTTCTTGTAAATTTAATTAAATGCGTAATCATCAGACCGAATAATACGTCCATTTAAAAAATCCTTGGTTCAAACTGCAAGTCAACCAGAATGTTGTCATACGCTAACGAGTCGGATTAATTCTGTCATTGTTACATTCGTTCACTAATTCTTCAGTTCATTCGTTTCATTTAGAGCTTGCATATATCGATAAACGTGTCGATGAATGATATCGATAGGAATGACAAACGTATTATGGGCGGCGGATAAATAGCCATTTTAAATAAATACTCAAAATGTATAAATATCCGTAAATAACCAGTTCCTATTAAGATTTATCACAGACCAGTGTTGAAAACTTTTATAATACAATTAGTATCTATTTCCCTTTTCTCGTAATTTGTAATTGTATTTGTTGGTTGTTAGTTTCAGTAAGCAAAGTGACAGAATCACTTCTTTATTATTTACGGAGTAGACAAGACCTAGCTTCACGATATTAAAAAGTGGCTTTTGTATGTTTTTCTCATAAACTAAGTAATTTACCTCTATGGCTTTACTGTTTGGAAATAAATATATATACGGACAAATCACACAGATTGAGCTAGCCCCAAAGTAAGTTCGAGACTCGTGTGATGGGATACTAACTCAACGATACTATATTTTATAACAAATACATATAGATACACATTCAAGACCCAGGCCAATCTAAAAAAGATCATTTTCCATCTTGACCTGGCCGGGAATCGAACCTGGTCACTCCGTGTCGCAGACAGGCGTGTTGAACGCTGCGCCACGGAGCTAGTCTCCGTGTGCTAAAATGCCTTTATATCTTATACCTTTAAACGAGCAATTCTTATATATTTATTTATATATTTATATAAATTTATTTCTATAATGTCGGAAACAAGAAACGAGTTACGGGTTCGAATCCAGCGTTTGACTTACTTTTTTTATATATTATTTATATTTTTTTAATTTTATTGTTGATGTTTGAGATAAAAATATATATTTATCATAAATATAGATTGACCTAAACACCACCATATTACAACAAATAGTAATAACCGAACGAAGCACGGTCGCCCAGGTACTAGTTCTCTAAGGGCAAATAAATACACATGAAGGTTCACATATTTATCCATAACAGTGGAGATAGAGCCTGCAAATTCATATCTGATCAAAAGGCTCCATTTATTAACTTTCCATGTTCAAATACACTTAATCACCATCCGATTGTTTTTCCTATAGTCCGGGGTCAGCTAATATGTAAGATACATAGTTAGGGACGTCGATCACACTAATCTCGAGAAAGTAATCGAGAAACACCCAAAACGTTAATATCCATTCGTTTTATTATAGGTTCTGTTCACATAATACTATTTGCACAAAGAGTTTTTTCTACCATAGTTTATAATAAATATTGTGCTCTGTAACTTAATTTTTAGTTTTTAACTCCGTGGAAAACCTACTTCTTATTCGAGTTACATAATAAAACTAGTAAATTTCAGATTTCCTACTAATCCATCAAGAAAAAGAAAGTGGGTTGCAGCTGTCCAAAGAGATAAAACATGGATACCTACTAAACACGATCAAATTTGTAGCGTAAATAAACAAACCTGAAATAAACAAATATATTCTGAAAAACAGTTTAACCCTTTAATAAACGAATTTTTGTTTTCCAAATAAAGCTTTTATGTACACATTCTCTCTAATATTTAAGAGCTAGGCCCTTGACGGTGTCATTGTATGTAAAGAATTTGACACAGTGACTATTTTGACCAGGAAATAATTGAATGGTTTGCCTTCTTCATTTCACATGGGTACTACCAAAAAATCTACTTGTGTTCACGATGTTTTCCTTCATCAGAAGCAGGAATAGGTCGATGAAAATGGTACTTGACTCAGATTTTATTACAAACTCAGAGATACAGTTCAGGCCGGGCGCGGTTTGAACCCGGGACCGTTCGGTTGAATTCGTTATGGTTCGAATTCTAAGACACCTGAACCACTAGCGCTTCTACTAGTCCTAAATATGTAATATTATTTTCAACTTGAAACCTAGTGTTCTGTAGATTGTGTGTGTGATTCAAAAGGAGAAACATTTTGAAGGCCGGAATCCTAAAAAGAGTAGGTGGTTGAAATACGAAAATGACAGTGATTATTATCATTAAATGTGTCCTTGCCAAATTCGTTTTATTTCTCAAATTAAATTTTGATTTAGATTTGAAACAAGCGTCGTGTTACGTAAAATGCCCGCAAGATACCTTAAAAATCATAATAGTTGTATTGTGTACCTAAAAAAACATTATTTCTTTCAATAAACAGCATAGTTAACTGAGCTGAGCATATTTATAAAAAATTGAGCATAGCCCGTTACATATTTTTGCGATGCTTTAAACCAATCATTCATTCAATTTGTCGACTGTCGACTTTGTAACAACACTGTCTATGACATCTGACATAACACGAATAAATTAAAAATTTTAGATATAGACGCATGTCGCAAGAGGTAAGTATGTTTCATATTTGTTCGGTTCTATGCTGTCATTACCTCCCGTCCCCCCAATATCGGTTGAACAAGTTTTCATACATTTTTCTTTGATTTCGCGTCCAGTGGTTTATTCGTCCAAGGATTCAACTCATTTTACAATGAATTTGAAACAACTAATATGTAGGAAGCCATGCAATATTTCTATAAGTATTTTATTTTGCATTCACAATGCTATTTTGATATACTCTTAATAAATTAAAAAATAAAATATGGCAACCACATTTTATCAAGATTATATTTATTAAGAGGATATTTAAGTAATTGCTAGAGGCTACTGAAACATTGCTCAACGAAATCATGATTTGGAAATTGTTATATATTCCTTTCTATGTAATTGGATTAAGAGAAAAGAAAAACGTAGAATATACCAGGTGCTTCTTCTATTCCTGCAAAGACCGTTGAAGCTAGCCGAGAGAATGGGCAATAATCTAGGCTATCATGTCATAACTATTTTGATTTCGTCTTATACTATCATACGCACCATCACGGTAAATATATATATTTACCGTGATTTGTTCGTATATATAACGTGATTTTGAACTCCCTAGCTTTATTGAAATCTGGTAATCAGAATACCTAATGGAACACAGAATTGCAAGAAAAAAAGGTAAAAAACGAACAAAAAAATTAGGTTTCCCATACAAAGTTGCCGATCAGCTGGAGGAATTTCTATGAAAGGTTAAATTTTTTTTTTCGTTTTTTACCTTTTTTTCTTACAATTCTGTATTCCATTAGGGATTCTAATTCCCAGATTTCAATATAGCTAGGGGGTTCAAAATCACGCTGTATATACGAACAAATCACACAGGTTGAGCTAGCAACAAAGTAAGTTCGAGACTTGTGTTATGGGATACTAACTCAACGATACTATATTTTATAACAAATACCTACATATAAAGATAAACATCCAAGACCCAGGCCAATCTGGAAAAGATCATTTTCCACCTTGATCTAACCGGGGAACGAAACCGGGCACCCTCGGTTGGTGTTAACCACTATGCCACGGAGCTCGTTAAACGTGGCCTTCGGGTCTTCTGGCCTTAGGCTGTACCTCGTAAGGAATACAGACATGATTTAGATCATACATACATCTTTTATCTTTATAATACACCAGCGACCCGAGAATAGTACGATTTTAGTGGTGAAAAGGTTAGCCGTGTGGTATCCGGCAGAGTAGAATAGGACCACTCCAAGTCTTCCCGTGGATGTAGTAGAAGGACTTAGGAAATACAAGCTAAACAAAGCTTATAAACATCTAAGAGACCTCTCCAACCCGTCTGGCCAGCGTGGAGAGTGTAGGCCAAGTCCTCTAGCAGCTATGGCCAAGTATGGCTCTAGTGGTGCAGAGAGGGTCGTGCTCCTGTAGTGGAGACTGGAAAGGACCTGATGATAGTGGTGAAAGAATTTTTTATATCGCTCCAGTAGTTTCAGAGCCTATTAAATGTAAACAAACGAACAAATAATCAAATCTTTCCTTGTTATAATATTAGTGTATTGCATGCTTGAATCACCTGATTGTCTGATAATAAAGATGATTCCGTGCTTCGGAAGGCACGTTAAGCCGGTGGTCACGGCTGCCATCTGGTAGTCGTTAAAGGAACCACGTCGGAGGCCGAGAGGCGGTTCCGAAGAACTCTGACACCAGGGTGTGCATGGTCGATTGACCGTGACAACTACTCGAAATGAATGAGTGTGCATAGAATATTAGATAACTCCGCGTCTACTTTCAGTAAGTTTTGTTTTCCGCTGATCCGAATTTAGAAATTGATCGGAAAAAATATATAAAATATTCACCGACCTTCTAGCTATCATTTTGACAGCTCGGTGATCGTGCTACTACTTTATTATTAAAGCGTTCGAATAAAAATATCATGCCCACGGAAAATTACTAATACCGAGGGTGGTTTGATGCCATGAGAAAAATGTTCTGGTATTTTTATAGTACCACTTAAATATTCATACGTAACTTTAGAAAATATGCGTTTGTTTTTTTTCACGTCCGTCCATCAATTTAGATTATTGGCTTAGGCTGATATCTGAGTACGCGCTTGAACAGCGCCGTCCAGACGCGCGCGCTAGATAGAGACTCCTTTCATAGTCATGCAGTTGAAACGCATCGCTCGAGAAACGCGCGCCGCCAGCTAACTGCGAAGAGATGAAGCGCGAATGAATGCAGGCGCGAATGAACTGAGATGCGAAAAGCTTAGACGCGAATGGACTGAGATGCGAAGAGCTGAGGCGCGAATGAACTGAGATGTTTATATATATATATATATATATATATATATATATATATATATACGGACAAACCACACAGATTGAGCTAGCCCCAAAGTAAGTTCGAGACTTGTGTTATGGGATACTAACTCAACGATACTATATTTTTATAACAAATACATATATAGATATAGACACATCCAAGACCCAGGCCAATCTGAAAAAGATCATTTTTCATCTTGACCTGGCCGGGGATCGAACCCGGTCACTCCGTGTCGCAGGCTGGCGTTTTGACCGCTGCGCCACGGAGCTAGACGAAGATGAGATGCGAAGAGCTAAGCCGCGAATGAACCCAGGTGCGAATAGCTCAGGCAGTAATTAACCCAGCCACACAGAACTAAAATCTCCGCAGAAAACAGGAGTAAAGAAGAGCATTGGTCAAAGATTCAAAGATTCAAAGATTTATTCAGAAAATAGGCCTTTTCAGACACTTTTTCACGTCAATTCACCTTTAAAATTAAATAATACTTATTATATTATATTCAAATTATTAATTATTGTTTAAAAGCTACAAACTACTAGCGTTTCGGAACCGACCACTGCAGAGAAGAAGACGCCGAAAGAAACTCTTCAACAGTATTGGTCGCCTACTTGCCTTAAGGGCTTTGTATGATATTTAATATTTTTCTTTTCTTTTTTTTTGATGTCATGTTATATTCAATTTTAATTAACATATTACATAGTCAGGTTACTGGTAGTTTTGTGTCATTGACAGTTCTCAAAGGCACTCAAACTCTAATTGTCTTTATAAAGTTGGGTTCTTTCTAGTTCGATACTAGAAAGAACCCAACTTTATAAAGACAATTAGAGTTCGTCATACAGCGACGGCAGTAATGGTAATTGTCGGGGAGTGGTGAAATATTTTATGTACATACGGACACTTTGTACAGAGTACGTTTGGTACACAGACACTACATACAAAATATTTTTTTGTATAAAAACCGACTTCAATTAAACTATTATTAGGTACTACTCGATTTTGATGCAATTTAAATCGGACCAATTCAGAAGCATACCCTATAAAACAAATAAAAAATAAATAAAGATCGGGTTACAAATGATAAAGCTATAGGGTAACAAACATTAAAAGAATACAAACGAATTGATAACCTCCTCCTTTTTTGGGTTTGTTTGTTTGATATTTATATGTGTTAGTGGTTAACCCTATTGCTAGATTGTTTAATTAACATTGAGTGTCTGAATTAACGCTTGCCAATGACGAATGATGACAGTTAGGAGCAACGGCTTAACGTGCCCTCCGAAGAATAGAAAGATTTGTCACAATTATTGCCACCAATCCTGCATTGCATTGCAAGCCGCATCGCGTATTAACATGATTCCTAATTTACACCCATGCTCTCGATTAGCTTTTACGATCTGTGCGGGATAAGCAGCTGGTACATTCTACGTTTTTTCTTTACTCCCAAACCAGCATGGAAGAGTCAAAGAAGCCAAACAAATAAATCTTAAAGTTCCTTCCAGCCACGTCAGTATTGGTAATTATTAGGGAGTGGTGAAACTGCTTATATACATACAGACTCACTTCGTACAGAGCACTTAAGATATACAGAGAAGCCACCGAAAATTATTTATTTATTTATTTAAATAACTTGACTTAATGCTAAAAGCACTATAAATACTACTTTTTAATAGAAACGGAAAGTAATAGGTGTAAAAGTAAGCAGTACAGTACATCAAAGTACCTATTAAAAATTTGAAAATTTGTACGAATATCTATAAATTCTACTGCATGCAAAAACTACAGAATCAGTCCATCAGATAGATAATAAAAAAATATTGGACACGTATTTTTTCTTTTGTCAATTAAACAAATAACGATTAAAAAAGCGCGTTCATGAGTGGGGGCTCTTGACGTCAGAGTTCGCTAAAAAGTGTAACAAGCTATAACGTCACACGGAATTTTAATGGGCTATATCTTTATATGTTTTTGTTTAATTAACATAAGAAAAAATACGTGTCCAATATTTTTTGGTTATTTAAATGACGGAATATTATAATATTTAAAAAAAAACTTGCATTAATGATAAAAACGCTCGTCAAAGTCCATGAGTGGACTTTCCTTTGACGTCAGAATTTGCTAAAAAGTGGAGCAAGCTATGACATCACGCGGAATTTTAACCCTTTGACTTTCGCGGTCAAAGGTTCATCATCATCATCATTATTAGGTCCTTTTTAGTCTCCACTACAGGAGCACGACCCTCTCTGTACTACCGGAGCCATACTTGGCCAGAGCAGCCAGAGGTCAAAGGTTAATACATCTTAATTATTTTTTGTTTGATTGACAAAAGAAAAAATACGTGTCTAATAGTATTTGATTATTTAATTGACAGACTAATTATATTTTTTTCGGAAAACTAGCCTAGTATGATTATGTTCAGCTGAAATCTCAAATATTATAACGCAGTAAGGATCTGAGTAGCCGTGTTGGTCTATGCAATTTCACGCGCCACCGCGAGCTAGTATATAATCACCTCTAATTCGGTAATGCCGAATCAGTCAGTCAATCTGTGTGTCACTGGGCTATGCTTACTAAAATAACACGCCAAGGGAGGGGCTCCGTGTCAGCTTTGGCTGTTCCATAACGTCTATGGATCGCAATCACTATTTTGTAGTCGAATTATAGAGAAATATTTGTGTTTTATAATAAGGGACCGACCGGGCCACAAGTGCCACAACACGGAAAACTTCACGATTTTGACTAGCTCCGTGGCGCAGCGGTCAACACGCCAGCCTGCGACACGGAGTGACCGGGTTCGATCCCCGGCCAGGTCGAGATGGAAAATGATCTTTTTCAGATTGGCCTGGGTCTTGGATGTTTATCTCTGTATGTATTTGTTATAAAATATAGTATCGTTGAGTTAGTATCCCATAACACAAGTCTCGAACTTACTTTGGGGCTAGCTCAATCTGTGTGATTTGTCCGTATATATTTATTTATTATTTATAAATTCTGACCGGGTGTCACTAGGGGTGTAACTATTCCATCTGGGGCCCGAGGAAAACAACATATTCATTCAAGCCCATGAGAGTTTGAGTTCAGCGATTGGCTTAGCTTTACCCCCCATGTATGCCTATGTAGCGTGGCTCTACCGCAACGAAATTCTTCGTTTATCACGAAATGAAGCAATTATATCATAAATCGACCTATTTCCAAGGCCATGAATAAATAAGGGTAATTCCGGTGGTGTCTTGTGAGGTTTAATTAGCGGCCGAGGTGAACTCCGGTGGAACGGAATAGTTAACGCGCACCTGTGGAGAAGTTCACCGGGGTGACCAAATGAGTCTTTTTTTGAGACATAAATATATAAGGTCAATTTAGGACTAGCTCCGTGGCGTAGCGGTCAACACGCCAGCCTGCGACACGGAGTGACCGGGTTCGATCCCCGGCCAGGTCAAGATGGAAAATGATCTTTTTCAGATTGGCCTAGGTCTTGGATGTGTATCTATATATGTATTTGTTATAAAATATAGTATCGTTGAGTTAGTATCCCTTAACACAAGTCTGGAACTTACTTTGGGGCTAGCTCAATCTGTGTGATTTGTCCGTATATATTTATTTATTTATTTATTTAAATAAAGCGCAAATATTTTAAAGGCTGTACCCCTTAAGCCAGAAAAAATGCTTTAGAAGCTAAATAAAAAAAATCGACCCGCTAGTTTTCGAGATATCTGGACCTGAACAGGTAAAAAACAGACGAAGACAACACCCTGTGTACAAATAACTTTCTTGGCCAACAACTTTTTACTATTATCTACTATGGATACTAGGTCATTGACCTCGACAATCAAAACAGCTGATTTAACGATTTTAATAAAAATAAGAATTGTTGTGTATATAAACATAAAAAAAAGCTAGCTTGTCGATTTCCTAAAATTTGCTACTAAAGCATTTTTTGACCTATGAGACCTAACCTCTCCAACCCGTCTGACCAGCGTGGAGAGTGTAGGCCAAATCCTCTGTCTGCTATGGCTATGTATGGCTCCGGTAGTACAGAGAGGGTCATGCTCCTGCAGTGGAGACTAAAAAGACCTGATGATGATGATGATGATGATGATGATGAGACCTAGCCCTTAAAACATTGCTTAATTTAAATGGACCTTGTTTATGTGTGGCGCCGTCGCCGACCGCCGCTTCTGGCAGTGCCTCACGCGCGAACCAATCTGCTCCAGGAGGCCCCACTGACGCGGGCACTGCGCTATCTAAATCAGGTAGCTGAGGAGATCGACCTATTTTGTTCCACTTTGAGTGAATTTACAAGGATGTCATGAATGGTAATTTGCTATAGATTATTTATTTTTAAAGGAAAATAATATATTTTATAACAAATTAATCGACATATTATTATAAATAATTCTAAACTAAAAATCTAAATTAAAACTTAAATTAAAAATAAAATGAATCTAATATATAAAAACATCAAATTAAATAAAATATTGATGCCAAATCGCTGCGGTCTACTGGCAGGGTGCCCAAAAGGCTGGCGGCATTTCCTCGCTGGATGGCCAGACTCAGTAAGAAGTAAATAAATAAATATATAATACAAATTACACAGACTCAGCTAGCCCCATAGTAAGTTCGAGACTTGTGTTATGGGATACTCACTCAACTATACTATATTATATACATACATACATATTATCATGTCTTTATCCCGAACGGGGTAGACAGAGCCTAGGTCTATAAGACCTGAATGCCACGTTTAGCATATTGGTGGGCATTAGGTGGAAAACGGAATCGAAATAGTGATGGGTTGCTAACCGCATCGCCTATTAACATGATTCCTCGGATTTTACCCATTCCCTCGATCAGCTTTTACGATCTGCGTGGAAAGAGAAGCAGCTGGTACATTCTACGTTT
Organism: Elegia similella; assembly: GCA_947532085.1. Classification (NCBI taxonomy): domain Eukaryota; kingdom Metazoa; phylum Arthropoda; class Insecta; order Lepidoptera; family Pyralidae; genus Elegia; species Elegia similella. The sequence continues at coordinate 1,237,319 of OX383942.1, forward strand.
TTTCTTTTCTCCCAGACCAGCATGTAACTCAAAGATACTATATTATGTAACAAATACATATATAGATAAACATTCAAGACCCAGGCCAATCTGAAAAAGATAATTTTCCATCTTGACCTGACCGGGGATTGAACAGGGGACCTCCAGTGTGGCAGCCTGACAAAATAATACGAAAGATAGACAGAATGATTTATAATATTTTAACGACATAAATCCTTAATAGAATATACATCCGCCAGAAATAATCTTTCATACGAAAAAACCGACATTATACAAACTAGGTACTGGACCGATTTTGATGAAATTTATATGAAATCCATCTGAAAGCGTATTCCTATAAATAGAAAATATTTTTTTCAAATTGGTTCATATATGACGAAGTCATCAGGTAATATATGTATTCTAATTCCGTCATTAAAATATTGCCTGCGAATTCAAAATCACCGTATATTCCCCATAATTAAATAAATTCCATAGGGCATGCTCAGTCCATGATATTGAACAACATCCCCGGGGGCAAATTTAATTCGGATATAAAAAAAAAAAAATATTTTCTGTAGAAACTTAATCAACTTGCACATTTGGTATTGAAATGGTTAAAACATTATTTCGTTTTTCAATAAATGTCCCCTGGAGAAGTTGTTCAATATCACGGACTGAGCATGCCCTATAAATATTATTTCTCCATGTTGTCACAAGTATTACGCTCAAGATAAATAACTACACACCTTCCTTTTGATAGGTATCCAGATTTATGAACTGAACTATCTTTTTAAATGCGGTTCAAACTTTGGACCTACATTTACTATCACACTAAATTGCTGAATGTATTTTGATGAAATTCGTATAGATAGTTTAGTCTACAAAACTATCCAAGGTATAACCTTGAATAGTTTTATCCCGGAAATCTCTTAAGGGTGGTGTGTATGGGGAATTAATCATTTTTTATCATAATAATATTATCTAAGGCCGATCAAGTACGCGGACGAATTTGCGGGCTGAACTAGAATATAATTTTTCTATACACAATTTCTGTATTTATTTATAATGCAGTTTCTTCCTACCAACAGATAGGTAGTAGAAACCCGAAAAAATATTAACGATAACAAGTCGTTAAGCTATGTCAAAGTATTCAAATGTATGCGGGGTTTATATGACTTCACGAAAACACAACGATAGCGAGTTTTAACTTTGTTCAGCGCCATCTAGTTTGGGGAAAGTGAAACTTTTGTTGCATCGATCGATGACTGACATTTTATTAAATAATATATTTTTATTAGTTTATTGTTAAAATTATATTTTATTTATTTAAGTGTTTTGTAATAATTAAGTTTATATTATGTAATTATTTATTAATAATAGAATTTATTAGGTATATTATATTTCATGAACTGGGGAATAATGATGTCGCAACGTCTAATTGTACTAACTTTTTATTGAGAATAGACATAAACATACATACATAGTATCACGTCTTATTCCCTTGCGGGGTAGACAGAGCCTAGGTTTATAAGACCCGAAGGGTACGTTTAGCATGTTAGTGGACATTAGGTGGAAAATGGAATCAAAATAGTAATTTGCTGGCCGCATCGCCTATTATCACGATTCCTCAGAATTTACCCATTTTACTCGATCGGCTATTACGATCTGTGCGGGAAGAGAAACAGCTGGTACATTCTACGTTTTTAGGGTTTTAGGATAAAAAGAAACCCTTATAGGATCACTCGGTTGTCCGTCTGTCTGTCTGTCTGTCTGTCAAGACCTATTTTCTTAGGAACGCGTTTAAGGCATCAAGCTAAAATTCATACCAAATACTCAGGTCTACTGTCCCTTGAAGCTGTAAAAAAATCAAACTTCTAAGCTAACGCAATCAAAAGATACAGTCGTTTATGCCGCAAATTGTTGTGATTTTTCGACATTCGCAAGGGAATCAAAACCTACAGGGTACTTCCCGTGAACTCGGAATCTTGAAATTTGGTATGAAGAAACGTCTTATAGCACAGATAAAGGAAAAATTACGAAAAGTTACAGTTTTAGTTACATCATATAATAAAAATATTTTTAATAATTTTTAACTTATTATAGACTAGCTGTTGCCCGCGGCTCCGCCCGCGTTAATGTCGTTCCCTTGGGAACAGTAGAAATGATAAAAATTCCATACAAACCCCTGCCCCTTTGCTTTTTCCCCTTAAGGGGGAATTTAATACATTTCACCTGCATAGATCTTTAGCCCTTAAGGAGGTGATTTTGCCCATTTCACCTACACAGATATTTTTTTATTGTAATGGAGAACTTCTTATTGTCATATTTCTAAGTAAATAAAAATAATCCATACAAACTTTACCCCACCTATTCTACCCCTTCAAGGGGAAATTTCGACCATTTTAACTACACAGATCTTTTTAATTGTAATGTAAACATATATACTTTTATACTTCTATGTCCAGAAATGAGAAAATTTCCATACAATCTCCCCCCCCCCCCCCCCCCCTTTATCCCTTAAGGGGGAAATTTTGTACATTTCACCTACACAGATCTTTTTTAATTGTAACCTAGAACGTATATACTTATTTTCATACCTCTAAGTCTAGAAATGGAAAAATTCCATACACACTTTACCCCCTATTTACCCCTTCAAGGGAGAATGTTGTCTGGTTCACCTAAACAGATCTTTTTAATTTTAATTGAGAACTTGCGTACCTACTTTCAAACTTCTAAGTCCAGAAATGAGAAAATTCCATAAAACCTCAACCCCTTTGATTTTCTAAAAATCCTTTCTTAGTGCTCTTAGTTACATCATAAAAAGAATCCCTGTGCCAAATTTCAAGTTTCTGCGCACAGTAGTTTCGGCTGTGCGTTGATATATAAGTCAGGTTTGCCTTTGGCCCGCGGCACCGCCCGCGTAAGTGTCGATTTCTCAGGAACAGTAGAATTACCCGGAATACATTAGTTTATGACTTTCAATGAAACACCTTAATATTGAATTTCAATTGAATAACTTCAAAAACGGAAAGTTTCATACTAACTTTGCATCCCCGTTATATCCCATTAAGGGATGATTTTTGAGAAAAATATTTTACTCGTGTTTCATGCCTTTTAGTAAAGAACCTTCATGCTGAATTTCATTCGACTAACTTCAAAAATGGCAAAGTTTCATGCTTACTTTGCACCCCTATTTTACCCCCTTAAGGGATGATTTTTGAGTAAAATATTTTACTCGTGTTTCATACCTTTCAGTAATTAACCTTCATGCTGAATTTCATTCGAATAACTTCAAAAACAACAAAGTTTCATACTAACTTTGCAACCCGTTTTTCCCCCTAAGGAGATGAATTTCCAAAAATCCTTGCTTAGTGCTCCCCTACGTTATAAAAGGAACCCCTGTGCAAAATTTCAAGTTCCTAACCCTTATAGTTTAGGCCCTGCGTTGATATGTCAGTCAGTCAGTCAGCTTCTCCTTTTTTTTTAGTATGGATTACTATGGATAGTATGGATAGGTATAATGCTGTCGTATAATGATGATGAATTGACTTTGGATTTTAATTTTCTTATGGCACTTATTATTTTATTTTATTTTTGCTATATGTTTGCAGGCAAACTCATGCCTTGAGTTCATTCAAATGACGATAACTTTTTTTTTAATGAACCGATTTTGATGAAACAAACTTTAAATGTTAAACTGAGTTAAAACAAAGCAATTGGTGAAAGTTTGAAGTAAATCGGTTCAGTATTTTCGGAGATAATCGTGATCATACATACAGACAGACAGACAGACAGACCGACAGACAAGAAATTCCAAAAAAATTTTTTTGCTTTCTATTATTCTTTTTAAGTGTCCCTCTATCCATTTCAGTCAAAAATTCGAAATGTACAGATAAAATAATTTTACTGTTTTATTATATGTATAGATAATGGTACGAAAATTTATCCATACCTCGTGGTATTTGGATTTGCATGAAAAAAGAAAGATGTTACTAATATTACATTATGATTGTTACGCAAGGGTCTATCTATTAAATCACTTACTTTTTTGAACTTCAAAATAGTTTTCCTTGCATACATCTTATTCTCGAATATATATACTGTGAAGCTACAGTTAAGATATTAATTTCTTTAAACAACTGTCTGAGGGAGTCCCTCGCGCCCAGGCCGTAGATGGCACGAATTGCACAAATTCAAATTCAAAAACGTTTATTTAATATAGGTCATTTGGACACTTATTAATTGTCATATTTTTCACCTGAGAATTGTTGATGTCAGTAAATTACTTATGGCTAAGTTTAATGCCGCTTCCAAAGCGAAGTGCAGATGAAGCGGCAACAAACTGCACAGCGCATTTTCTCCAATCGACGTCAACTTACAATTTTAGTTTATCTTAAAAACTAGGTATCTTTAGCTCTTTTTTGTAGTATAAATATAGTCTGGATATCGGCTGCATCGCCCCACAGAAGTAATCCATACGACAATAAACAATGAAAATAACTAAAGTATACAAGCCTAGCAGTGGCCTCATCTCTCAGTTGTCTAATCCTGCTAACAGCGTATTCCGCGGAACTAAGCCTATTCGATTCTTAGTTAATCAGGCTCCTCATCTCAAAAAGTTAGTATTCTAAGAGTAGTTTTACTCATAATTATGTATATAAACGGGACTTAGCACGAACCTTTTTATTATTTGTTTCAGTTGACGTTTCATTTTCATAATCACGTTTTATTTCATTCAACAATCCCCGTCCCGTTTATATATATGATTATGTGTTTAAAGCGCGAAAGTTTAAAAAAAAAAAAGTTATTTACTCGTTCCTAGATTCCCCAAAATAAAGGTAACCCTACAATAAACAAAAAAATAGAGCAATCTGTCGATCACTCGCACATACCTTCATTACCTTAGATATTAGGCGGTTAATGCGTTTTTAATAGACGAGTAATTGACACCTAACTGGCTTCAAATGATTGTTAATTATAGCTTGAGTTTTTATAGCTTATTGTGGAGGAAAGACTGGTTTATGATTATCTTTTCTGAAGCATTCTATTTGGGTAAATATTTTATGTTATAGAGGGGTCGGTAAACCACTTAGTTTACTTTAACTCATGGTCAAGTTGAGGACGCGTCTGTATATTTGATCAGCTGACTGTTTATTTTTAACCGATTTATAAAAAGATGGTTATCAATTTGACCTAATTGTTTGTCATATTGTCAGAAATGTACAGTTTTTCGTACAAGCTTCTAAGTATGTATGCTTCGACTAACGGTATATAATATTTAGACTATTTACGACGATTTTATTGCGAGAAATCTTGTACAGTGACGGATTGTTGACTATTGTGAAATATATATGAGGCCATCGCAAAATACTCCATAATTCCTGTCTCAAATATTAAAATTGTGCTGTATATGTAAAATTGTGGCAGATATATATGTACAGTCACATCTAAAGTCAATGTGATAAGGTCTAGAATGGAATTTAATCGTAATATACCATTGCTCGTGCCTGCACTATCTAAAAATAGGTACAAGCCATCAGCTCGTGCATTAATTGAGTTACATGAGCGATGTAATGCAATTAAAATCTGCAACGCGGACCACGTCAGTGTGCGTTGAGTTTTTTTTCGATATTTTTCATTTAGAGTTGATTTGATTTATTCATACAGTAGTCAGTTTGGCACGGGTTGTAATATACACGTTAACCTTTCTTAGGATATAGTCCACATTATAGTTAATAGTCCTCCAAGTCTTATAGACCTAGGCTCTGTCTACCCCGCAAGGGAAGAGGACGTGATACTATATACTATATATAGTTAATAGATTCACTACTTCATCGTTCTAGTCTAGCCCCGTGGCGCAGCGGTCAACACGCCTGCCTGCGACACGGAGTGACCGGGTTCAATCCCCGGCCAGGTCAAGATGGAAAATGATCTTTTTCAGATTGGCCTGGGTCTTGGATGTTTATCTATTTATGTATTTGTTATAAAATATAGTATCGTTGAGTTAGTATCCCATAACACAAGTCTCGAACTTACCTTGGGGCTAGCTCAATATGTGTGATTTGTCCGTATTTATTTATTTATTTATCCGTACTTCGCCTATTAGCCGTATCATATACATCAGTATGTATGTTCCTCCATAGCTCTTAAAAGAATTGACTGAATTTTATGAAACTTGGTTGATAAACATTTACGCAAAGTACAGGACACAGGATAGGCTACTTATTTTTTTTCCAGTTATGATAAGACGTAGCTCCCATACGCGAACGTAGTCGCGGGCAATGCTAGTTTAAAATATTTATAGAAAACTAGCTTTCGCCCGCGGCTCCACCCGCGTCAATGTCGATCCCTCAGGAATAGTCCTTTTTCCCGGGATAAAAAGTAGCCTATGTCCTTCTTCGCACTCCAGAGAACTTGTTTGCAAAATTTTATGATGATCGGTTCAGTAGTTACGGCGTAAAAGCGTAACAAACAAACAAACAAACTCACTTTCGCATTTATAATATTAGTAAGGAAGTAAGGATAAGGATAAGGATTAATTCGGGACAGAACAATGTCATTTTATTAGTAATTAAAATTTAATTTTCAGAAAAAACAATGTCCTTTTGCTATTTACGGCTTTGATCTTTGAAATTTTAAATTTAATTATCAAAAGTAATGAAGATTCCTTCATTCCCTTCCCAGATCTAACAAATTCCTATCTTTCCCCAGGTAAAAATAATTCAAAATATTAAAAAATAGTTAATAAGATATATTTAATTGGTTTTCTTTACTTATTATACAATTCTTTTTTGACAGCACAGCACAGGACACAATTAATTCATTAATTAGTTTACTTAATTTATTTACCTTTAGATTATATTGTATGTATGTAATATTGTTGTTTATTTTTGACATCATCATCAGGTCCTTTTTAGTCTCTACTACAGGAGCACGACCCTCTCTGTACTACTAGAGCCATACTTGGCCAGAGCAGCCAGAGGACTTGGCCTACACTCTCGACGCTGGCCAGACGGGTGGGAGAGGTCTCTCAGATAAGCTTTGTTTAGCTTGTATTTCCTAAGTCGCCTTCTACGACATCCACGGGAAGACTTGGAGTGGTCCTATCTGCCGGATACCACACGGCACGGTTTATTTTTGTAAATTGCGTGAATGTGTATCTGTGCTGATTTGTGTATGTGCTTTTTTTTCAAATAAACATTATCTTATCTGATTTTAATTCCTCTGCCATCTGCAGGATATATAAAGACGTGATACTATTGAATATTTTTTTTATTATACTAAATCTAAACTAATATTTTATATTCGAGCCCTTCAGGCACATAGAGACCAAGACTGGGCTGAGTTTCTTTCGGCGTATTCTTCTCAGCAGTGGTTATTCCTAAACGCTAGTAGTTTTTCGATTTTGAAAACGTAAAAGAAAGAAAAATGAATAACAGAAACATAGGACATTCAAAAAGCGATACATGTATGCTATTTGGAATAAAAAATATATATTTTCATTTTCAAATACTATAAATTTAAATGTTAACAGATTTGTATGTTTGAAACGCTTTAAGGTCTGAAGAACTCCATCGATAACTATAAATTACCAGGAAGAAAGAAAACCACTTGATTAAAAGAAAGAGTTATTATTTCTCAGCGATCTACATAAGTGAAGTGAAACATATATGCATACTATCACGTCTTTTTCCTTGTTTGAGAGACAGAGCCTAGGTCAAAGTCACGTTTAGCATGTTGGTGGGCGAGTAGGTGGAAAACGGAAACAAAATACTGATGGTTTGCTAGCCGCATCGCCGACTTACATGTTTACTTAGATTTCCGCCCATTCCCTCGATCGACTTTTACGATATGCGTGGGAAGAGAATCAGTTGGTAACCACTACGTCTATTTTGATACTCTTTATTTCTTTGATTTCTTAGGACTAGGTATTTATAAAAATTATATAAAAAGTAAAATATAACAAAATATCATACAAAAAAAACCGGTCAAGTGCGAGTCAGACTCGCCCGCGAATAGTTCATCATCATCATCAGGTCTTTTTAGTCTCCACTGCAGGAGCATCACCCTCTTTGTACTACCGGAGCCATTTTTGGCCAGAGCAGACAGAGGATTTGGCCTACACTCTCCTCGCTGGCCAGACGGGTTGGAGAGGTCTCATTGATGTTTATGAGCTTTGTTTAGCTTGTATTTCCTAAGTCGCCTCTTACGACATCCATGGAAAGACTTGGAGTTATCTTTTTCTACTCTGCCGAAAACCACACGGCTAGCACGCATGGTTCCGTACCGTTAAAAATTTATGCTCTTCGCAATTTTTCTTATAAGACGTGGCTTCGTACTAAATTTCAAGAATCTGAGTTCACCGGAAGTACCCTGTAGACTTTGATTCCCTTGCGAATGTCTAAAAAAAACGAAAATTTGCGGCATAAACGACTGTTTGATTGCGTTGGCTAAGAAGTTTGATTTATTCACAGCTCCAAGGGACAGTAGTCCTGAGTATTTGATATGAATTTTAGCTTGATACCACAACGAGTTCCTCAGAAAAAGACAGACAGACAGACAGAGAGACGGACAACCGAGTGATCCTATGATTCCTTTTTACCTTTTGAGGTACGGAAACAATTTTTATAAAAACCTAATTCTAGAGCTCCGCCAGCAGCGGGACAGGGCTCAAGCTACCGGCGGGGCTGCAGAAAGAGGAACCTCCTGACGATGCGCGCCGTGTCTAGGAGTATCTTGATCCAGCCATCTAGCGAGAGCCTCTTTGAGCTGTTGATCGATACTCTTCGCTATAAGACCGTTCATAAATTCAACTATCGGGACAATGATCGTCCCGATTAATAACTATTATTGTTCATAGTAGCAGATTTTTCGGAACTGACCACTGCAGAGAAGAAAACGCCGAAAGAAACTTTTTAACAGTATTGGTCGCCTACTTTTCTTCTCGAATTGCGACCACGTATCGGCAAGCGCAGCGTCGGACATCCACCAACCAGATGGTCGGATGACCTAAGGTCGCAGGAAGACGCTGTATGCAGGCCGCTTACCAACCGGTCGTATTCTAAATCTTTAGGGAGGCCTATGTCACAGCAGTGGACTTCTTGCGGCTGATATACTGATGATGATGGTCGCCTACTCGCCTGAAGGGTATGTATGATTATATTTCTTTATCTTTAATTTCTTTTCAAATTACACTGTTTTCGTGTCATCACAATGTCAATATAGATAATTTGGTTGCCTCCCCGAGTGACAATCAGTCGACGTCCGGCGTACCTGAATAGCTAGACTTTTTTTATACCACTTAGTAGGCAAACAGGCATAAGGCCCACCTGATGAAAAGCGATTACCGTAGCCTATGGACGCCTGCAACACCAGGGGTGCCACTCGCGCGTTGCTGACCCTGAAGAAATCTTTAATCTTAGACTCGGCAACGCAGAGTCTTTTGAACCAGTCTCTACACCACGATGGCTCAAAGTAAAAGAAACAACCAGTGCCAATCGCTACTACGCAAATTATTGCTCTTAACATCTAAAATGGAACTGGGCGGGGCATGTCAGCAAAATGCATCAGGATAGCTAGGATAGCAACAGAGTGGTCACCTGTAGATGGTCATCGTCGCCGCGGTAGGCCGAGAAAACGCTGGAAAGACGACCTAGACTTTCTGAGAAACTAGACGGGAGTAGCATCTGACAGAGATAAGTCGAAAAAGATGGGAGAGACCTTCGCCAAGCAGTGGGAAAATAAAGTTTAAAAAAGACATCATGATGATGAATATTGAGTGTTTTCTGCAGAAAGAGGCCGAGCTACTATCAGAACTGTGCCGTAGCCAGAAATGCGACATCCTCTGTATACAAGAAATACACCGAACTCATGGTCAAAGATCCAACTATACATACATATTTTAAACATAGCTGCTGTTGGCTCCACGCTAGGCAACAATGCCTATCCTGTGGTAGCCAAGAACAATTTACAGTATGACAGCTCCGTAGCGCAGTGGTTAACACACCAGCCTGCGATACGGAGTGCCCGGGTTCGATCCCCGGCCAGGTCAAGATGGAAAATGATCTTTTTCGATGAATTGCGGCGTTGGAAGCTTATTCTCTGTCCAAGGTAATGGCCAGCCCTCTGGTCACCCGATACCTAGACCAGCTTTTGGCTCAATACCTTAAAAAGTTAATGCGCCGACGGGCCCCACGCTAATATATATCTTATATAATGGACTTATGAAATGGACTTTGTATAGAGACCTCTGGGTTTTAAATTTTTTGAACATAAGATATTAAAAAGTTTATCTGCTTATTACTTTAACTTGTTCTTTTTCATCACATTCTAAGAAAAAAATATAAGAAGTGTTCAAATATAAACTTGCCAAGTGTGAGTCGCATACCTACACCAAGGGTTCCGTGCCGTGCCGTCAGTAATAAATTTGGCAATTTTAATATTATGGAGGGAAACTGCCGAAACTCGTTTATTGTATGGGACCCTTTTACTGTACCAAGTTTAATTGAAAATATATTATGCAATGCAACTTTTGGGATTTTGAGATACGTGCGGACAAATATACATACACGTATGAAACATATGCTTGAAAGTTGCTAAAGCAAAACATATACAAAAAGTGTGGAATTCTGACAATATGACTATGAGAAACTTGCATTTTTAGCTGGTTGTTTTAAAAAAAATACATACTCTGTAATAAGGTTTTTTTGGCACCATTTGGGTACGGAACCCTAAAAATAACCCAGTTATGTATAAAAATATTAACAATACACAGTTCCAAACTAATTTTTAAAGCCGTGTCGCCTTGAGCAAAGCAGTGCACTTGCAAAGTTAAAAAATTCTCATTCCTCTGTCGCCCGAGGGCTACAACGACGATACGTCGTTTAGATTATTCTGATTACATGGCGGCCAATTACTTGACATAAAAGTTGATAAAACTGCTAAATTATTCGTTATTACTTGAGCCATCGCGGGCTGACTACGAATATAATAGACCGGTTGTTGTGTGAGAAAATTAAGCCATAAACAAATGGAAGAAATTTACGTAAAATAAACTTCGTGTGTGACGTGAATTTTTTGAGATTTGAGATTGTAATTGAATAGGCTAGTTTCCTGGGTCGTAATATTAACATAACAATTAGAAAAAATACGTGTCCAATATTTTTTGAATATCTAACTGACGGACTAATTATATTTTTTTAGGAAACTAGCCTATTAAGTCAAAGATATAGTGAAAAGAATCCACGTGGGCAGGGTATGAACCAGCGACTTTGGTCTTTGTACCAATGCTCTCAAATTAGGCTACCACGCTTCGATTCTTACACGTCGAATATCTCTTCCACAAGTATTTGATGCTGTATTGTACTCGTAGTTGTGTAAGAACTGTTTTATAGTATTTAAATAAAATCACTTTAATACGGTATTATCGCGTATATTACATTAGTTTTACACCTAACGTTTCGAAAACTTTACAGTTTTCATGGTCGCTGGTTGACTAAGTTGGCATTTGTCTTTGTGTTATAAGAACTATACAAAACTACCGCCTACAATATTTATTGATAACGTTCCGGATGTACGTAGTATTGGTTCACGGTGTCTGAAGATCTTGCAGTCTTGTGTGATTTTATTAAATTGATGACAGGATCCCAAGCTGGTGGTAACTGCCAATCATCCTCTCTATTGAAAATTAGGATGTTTTTTAATTTTAAACTTGAGGGTTTTCAAAACGCATGTAGTGGTTCAATACAGAAGATCTCAAAAAATCCTATCCCTAACTTAATTCCCTTACCAAATCTTACGAATTTCTATCAATACTGAGCTTAAAAATGCGTGTGATAGACAGCAGCATCGTAAGCACAGAAGCCAACGAGCTGCGCTCCAAACCTGTCTGCCAAGCATGGTAATATCCTCCCATAGAATGCTTGGGAGAAGCCCTCGTCTAGCAGGACTTCTTCGGCTGAAATGATGATTTAGTTAGAACAGTATTTATGGTACAATTAAATATCTTAGAGATACTCGAACAGACGGATTCTTTTTTATAAAGGTGCGCACGCGCCGCAGTCGCTTTTGTTTCAGGTAAGCGGCGACTGCGGAGCTCGCGGTTCTGCTCAAGTCTGCGTTCACCTTAAACCATCCTTTTCTCACCCATGGGCATAATTTTAGGTTTAGTTTTGTTTAAGTATTCATTTGTGTAAAATATATGAAGAAGTCAACATCAATGGCATGAAATTTAATTACAACAATGTTTAATTTATTCTCTAGCGGGCTGTTTCATAACTAATTTGTGTTGAAAAAACTATTTCCATAGCGAAGTGAACGTTGACGTAGTATTTTAGAATAAAATAAAGGCCCCGGTTACGCATTAGACAAATTAAACGTACTGACCTCATCTGCCGAATAAACAGTTCATGGAGGTAAAGCAGATATAGTCTATATAGTTTGTAATTCATGGATAATGATGTTACAAATTTGAAAGTATCAATGCACACTATCCGTCATAATAAAACACACCACCACCACCATCAGGTCTTTTTAGTCTCCACTACAGGAGCACGACCCTCTCTGTACTACTAAAGCCATACTTGGCCAGAACAGTCAGAGGAGTTGGCCTACACTCTCCACGCTGGCCAGACGGTTTGGAGAGGTCTCCTTGATGTTTATAAGCTTTGTTTAGCTTGTATTTCCTAAGTCGCCTTCTACTACATCCACGGAAAGACTTGGAGTGGTCCTATTCTACTCTGCCGGGTACCACACGGCTTTGCCGAGTACCACACAGCTTTATAAAACACAATCCATACTTAATATTATAAATGCGAAAGTAACTCTGTCTGTCTACCTGTTACCTCTTCATACTTTAACCGATTGAGTTGAAATTTTGTGTAGGGAAATTTGAGGCCTAGGAAAGAACATCTCGGGAAAATTATTATTCCAGAGGAATCAACATTCAGGAGAACGAAGCCGCGGGCAAAAGCTAGTACAATGTTGTCAAATAATTAATTATACAAATATGGTTGGTTATGGCAAAATATTTTATTACCTATAATATTGATCTCGATTGTTGTGGACCATCAGATAAAACTTATTGATAAGACAGTTTTCTCAAGGGCTACGGCAATTTGTTGTTTTTTTTTTAATAATGTAATTTTTTGTTGTAAATTGAAGATGCCAAATATAAACTAAATATATAAAATTGAATATTTTTATTAGATCACCCGTCAGGACCATTCATCGCTCACCAACCTTCATCACTTGCTACACACAGTCACCGATTTACATATGAACCATGCATCAGGCTGCTTAACATGCAAAAGCGCTAACAGTGCGTTCCTCCACTTGTTTGCCGTTTGTACCTTTCCTGTACATACCGCCGCAGTATTATATACTTGACGAGCTCTTCATAGCTCACATCACTCACCAGATCCATGCCTTGCCACTTGGGGTCACTAATACAGTGAGAAATCCCGGAATTGCTTTAGAACCATACCCAGTTCTAAGTTGACATTGTCACTTCTAGTCGCGTCCAGTCGTAACAGTTATAAATCTTTGTTTGCTTTCCGACGGCGTCTACGCGCATCGAGCGAGGAGTACACCGATGATTTTTAAAAACCCGTGAGGGTTAGTTTAGTGAGTGAGCAATGTTTGTTGGTATCGTTTTTGTTGTAAAATTCTTTATGAAAAATAAACACCTTAAACCACAACCACAGAAATATTAAGAACAATCGTTCACTGAACCATCGTTTTTCCTGTACAGTGCGTAGCGTGGTAGTGCAATAACGGGCTGTCAGGATCGCGCGCCCTTTCATCACTCACCAACTTTCATCGAGTATTCAGCGGACCGATTAAATAATTAAAACTATTAGTTTTACGTAATACAAAAAGACGTATAACTATCTTAACTTATTTTATAAATGCAAAAGTGAGTTGATATAGGTAGCCTATATGTGTATTGTATTGTATTGTTATTGTATTGTATTGTATACTGAAAATACTTCACGCGGACGGCCTTCATGGTGCAGGGCGCAGTAGTAAACCGCCACCTGGCTAACCAAGAGACCCGGTTTCATTTCCTGTATGTGCAAATCCTTGTATTTTATCAATAGATACAGCTAGTAAATTTTGTTACTAGACTCTGTTATTATAGTATATAATGTCTACGTATGTATGTGTGACTTATATAATGTCTACGTATGTATGTATGGTGACTTCCCTGACGTCAGTCATAATTGATAACTTAGATAAAGGCGTAAAGTGCCTATCATGTTTCATTGATCTCAAGAAAGCATTTGATACCGTCTCTATTTCTATCCTGCTAACAAAATTAGTAAAAATCGGCATTAGGGGCCGTCAATTGGCTATTTTCCAAGATTACCTATCAAATCGAATTCAAAAAGTAAAACTAAATGACTGTATAAGTGATGGACAAAGCGTAATTTATGGCGTTCCGCAAGGAAGTGTACTCGGCCCGACTTTATTTCTCATTTACATTAATGACCTGTGCAACATGGTATTAAAGAATGCAAAAATATTCTCATATGCAGATGATACCGCTATAGTGTTCACTGGTCCAAACTGGGAAATCGCACGTCAAAACGCTGAAAATGGGATGGTTCAGGTGCAAACCTGGCTGAAAAATAATCTCCTTACTCTAAACACCTCCAAGACCAACTACGTTTGTTTTAGTATATATAATAACACACAGCCATCCAAAAATTTTGACATTAAAATTCACTCATGTGACATAACTCCAAATTGTAATTGCCCCTCTATTGCTAAGTTAAAACAAACTAAATATTTAGGAGTGGTAATCGATCAAAATCTTTCTTGGTATCCCCAAATAGAGCAAGTATCGGGAAGAATACGTAAATTTGTATGGATATTTAAAACCCTTCGACATATCGTTCCACAGACACTCCTTAACAACATTTACGTCTCCCTAGTTCAATCTGTCATTACGTATTGTATCCCGGCATGGGGTGGAGCCTTGAAAAATAGATTTTTAGAAGTTGAAAGAGCGCAAAGAAACCTCCTGAAAGTGATGTACTTTAAAAAAAGAACATTCTCAATAAGTAATCTTTATCAAATATGCAATTTACTATCAATTAGAAAGCTGTACGTACTTCAAATGCTACTAAAGAAATACAAAACCTTGCCTTTTAATTTACAAATTTCTAATAGAAGAATACAGAATGCAGCACGTGTTCCCTTTTATAAGACGGAATTTGCACGAGTTCAATATAATGGTCGATCTGCTAAAATTTATAACAAAGTAAATAAAGAATTTAAAATACATAACAAAACTTCACGTGAATGTAAACTGCTACTAACAAACTGGCTCAAACTATTGAGCTATGATGAAATGGAGAATTTCATAAGTAATTAAGGTTAAAATTTATGTAACATTTGTGTAAATCTTAATTTAATATTGGCACTAAACACACACACACACACACACACACACACACACACACACGCACACGCGCACGCACGCCTGCGTGCATACAAACACAAACACAGACACACACACACACACACACGCACACACACACACACACACACACACACACACACACACACACACTGTAATTTGTAACTTAAATAGATTTTAATAAGTTTGTTTATCTGGTAGGTATTAATATTAAGCGCTATGGAGGAGCGGAGCCTACTGGCACAAGTATTTTGATACTTAAAAGTAGGCTCCAACTACTACCTATTTTGTAACTATATACTTAACAAAATAAACATTTTTGATTTTTGTATGTTTATACATACTTAGTATCAAGTCTTTTTCCTTTAGGTAGACAGAGCCTAGATCTATAAGACCTTATGGCCACTTTTATCATGTTGGTGGGCATGTGATGGAAAACGGAATCAAAATAGTGATGGGTTGCTAGCCGCATCGCGTAATGACATGATTACGCAGATTTTAGCCCAATCCCTCGATCGGCTTTTACGATCTGCGTGGGAAGAGAAGCAGCTGGTACATTCTACGTTTTTTCTTTTCTCCCAGACCAGCATGGAAGAAAGACAGTTTTAAGAAAGAGCCTATTACCTAATCTCCTTTTGAACTGTGTTAATCACCTCACGTTGGTTATTTGTGTAGTTTCATACACATTCATACCAAACATGCTTTGTTCTGAACATGCAAATGTGTTCTATATGTTCCAAAATCGAACTAGCCTCTAATGTATGCATATGAGGACGATTATTATTTCGGCTCGCAAAATATATTGGGCATTAGATGGAAAACGGAATCAAAATAGTGATGGGTTATTAGCCGCATCGCCTATATTCCCTCGATCGGCTTTTACGATCTGCGTGGGAAGAGAAGCAGCTGGAACATTCTACTTTTTTCTTTTCTCCCAAAACAGCATGGAAGAGAGATGTTATATATAGCTTATACAACACAGCACATCGTCCATAAATTACGTGGACGAAGTCGCAGGAATCCTTACTAATATTATAAATGCGAAAGTGAGTTTGTTTATTTGTTTGTTACGCTTTCACGCCGTAACTAATGGACCGATCATCATGAAATTTTGCATACAAGTTCTCTGGAGTTCGGAGAAGGACATAGGCTACCTTTTATCCCGGGAAAAAGAGTATTCCCGAGGGATCGACATTGACGCGGGCGGAGCCGCGGGCGAAAGCTAGTAAACTATACATTAATACACCCGTGTCGATGAATTTCGTAACTATTGTAAACAACAAATTGGAACAGAACACATTCATACCGAATTATCTTTTGTTCCGAACATGCAAATGTCTTGAGTTCCGAAATCGAACTGACAACGACGTCGCCTCGTTATCAACTTGTGACAATTACAACTTCATATTAGTTTGATATTAGTCGTCGACTTGACGACTTAACACGTACACTTCATACGTCTATTGTTCGTATGACAATATGTTGCGGGAATCATGGAACTAGGAATAATATGGACTGGGCACAGAGTACATTTCATTTTCATTTCACGTATTTATTTCTTAACAATACAAAATGGTGTTGAAAATATCCTAAAAAAAGAAAAAACATGTCATACATTTATACTAATAACATTAATGAATTTATAAAAGAAAAATAAACAATAACAGTCATAACCTTGAAAATAATTGTGAATGTCATATAATTTCTGGTAACACATAAGATATTATTATCGCTTCTCACGTCTAAGAAATTCATCTACGGAGTAGTAACACTTTTCCACAAGATACTGTTTTAATCTGTTATACAGTAACATTTTATAATTCTTGCAGCAGCTGATTAAAAAATACCAGAGCTTGATAATTTGCGCTGTGTTTCATCATCATCATCATCAGGTCTTTTTTAGTCTCCACTACAGGAGCACGACCCTCTCTGTACTACTAGGGCCATACTTGGCCGGAGCAGCCAGAGGACTTGGCCTACACTCTCCACGCTGGCCAGACGGGTTGGAGAGGCGCTGTGTTTAACTACCATTAATTTTGGTACTACTTTAGAAGCGAAATCCTTCCTTCTTGTGTTTTCCCTTACTAGTCGCTGTTCCTGTGTCTCAAATTCATTCAAAATACGTAACAAGTGATCCAACTTTTTACGTTACATTAATGCGGCATAAATAATTTAACATTTGGAAGAGTTTGAGTTTCGGAGTTATTGCATGCTTATTTAATGTCGATGTGTGCGCGAGCTTGTGTCGCGACACGTTTACATGCTTCAGTATTTGCGTCACTGATATGTTTCTTAGGTACCTATACTGAATATTCTTAGATCCATGTCTGAAGTGGAAAATTGTATATTGTTTGTATTTACATTCAACGGCAACTAGGCTTTGTTTGATCATATACCTAGACATGTATAAAACATAGATAATTATGTTTATACAGAAGGATAAGGAGGTTTTTATGAATCAACCCCCTGATAATATTTAATAATAATATATTAATAAATTTAAAATATTCAAAAAGAGGTGAAAAACCAAATAAAAATGACAAATAATACTAAAACAATTACGATCTCTATGGCCTAGTCATCATGCCAGGCTACCACACCGGAGGTCCCGGGTTTGATCTCTTGTCAGGTCAAGATGGAAAATTATCTTTTTCAGATTTGCCTGGGATTTGGATGTTTATCTATTTATGTTTTTGTTATAACATATACTATAGCTGAGCTAGTATCCCATAACAAGTTTTGAACTTACTTTAAGGCTAGCTCAATCAAATACTATGTATGTAGTATTTGAGATACTAATTTCACGTTTTCATTATGTATTTAGCGGACCCCGGGCTCGAATAAGAGGGAAAGAGTTGTTACTCAGTATTTGCATATTGAATATCCTAAGACGCATCCACTGCCCCAGTCGTCTTGCCCTAATTACACAATGTGCATACACCAGATGGCGGTCACTAATATGGGATGACTGGCTTGGTTTGTATTTGTACTGCTTCTAGGTAATTGAAAACAACTGTGTGGAGAGAAAAAATGAAAAATGATATTCGACATTTTTATTTGTTTGTATAATATCTGGCGTACAGCGTTTTTAACATGAAATCCTATAGCAGTCAATAAAATGAAACTTTTATTGTATAGGAACTGTACTGTTTGTTATTTTTCAAGTAGCCAACATTGGTGTCAGATTTTTCAATTACTACTACCTAAAGGCATCTGACATTTATTTATTTATATATATATTTATTACAACTATCATTACAGGAATAACGTAATACAATAGTTGCGCAAAATTATCCAAAATACACCTATAATTTAATTTGGTCTAGGGTCTCTAGAAAATGTCAGAGCGTCACGTGGTTTTTTCCTCGTACAGCAAGGTTGTTGGAACGGACTCCCTCCCGAGGTTTTTCCTGTGTGTGTGTATAACTTAGGGTCCTTCAAAAGGCGAGTTTACAGGTATCTTAAGAGTCGGCAATGCATCAACACCTCCGCTGGTGTTGCAGATGTCCATGGGCGACGGTGACCACTTCCCATCAGGTGGCTCGTCTGCTCGATTGCCGTGAAATAAAGATAAAAAAAAATTATAACATATATGATACAAAGCTATTCTTGTAAACTCAAAGCTTAATGAGTACGATGAATGATGATAGCCTGGACCAATAGCTTAACGTTCCTAAAATGTATTGAGGTCATCCGTGCTCCTAAGCACGAATGGGCTCGAAGAGAATTAAAGATGAGCCCAAGAAATTCTAATGCCATTTGGGGTCACCCATTCCAGGAGGGATCGCGACAGGTTGTTTACATCAGTAAGCGTTAATAATGCTTTTTTTTACTAAGTACCTATTGAAGTAGGCATTTGTCTCCCATCTCACCGGATGGTAAGTGACGATGAAGACGAGGATGTTACATGCATATCCAGGAGATACCCATTTATTCTACTTTTGAATGTCCCGGGATTATACTTGTCTGGGAATATAGACGCAGGCAATTTATTCCACACCTTAGCTACTCGAACCAAAAAGGAACTGTCAAAGCGTTTAGATCCACTCATTGGAATTCCAACGATAAAAGGGTGAAATTTCTGTCTGCGTCTCGTAGTCCGATGGAGAAATGGCGCGGGTACAACTAGCTCAAACAGCACTTTCGCACACTCTCCAAAATGAATCCAATAAAAAACCGATAGGCAAGCGACTTTACGGCGATGCTCCAGGGATTGCAATTTATGATTCGAGACCACGTCGTTGTTTATAAGCCTGGAGGCTCTTCGGTCCAATGCTCCAAGCTGGCTGCTTCCACCCACTGTTCCATATAACGGTATTAAACAACTTATATGATTTATTTTATTTCGATTTATAGCGGGATCAAAATCTACCGTACAGGTATCCCCTATCTCTACTCTCTTGTAGCATAAAAGTCCGACCCAATCGCCAACGGACTAATCGCCTCGTTTTAAAACTACCGGCATATTTCTGGTAGCAATAGAGTGGTGAATAATGAAGAATAGTACCATTAAAACTGGTTCCAATATGGTAAAATATGATCCAGTTCCATAAAAAATCATGCCAGTTCCTCAAATAGCTCTGTATCTAAAAACAATGAAAAATAAATATGTAAAAGAAATATTGGTAGAGTAAGCAGTAACAGTTGCAATAACAAACGGTTACTATAACAGCAATATAAATATCGGATACAAATAACTAGTTGGAAAAACACGGAAACATTGCTGAGTCGAATTGTAAAATAAAGTAGCTATAGAATAGACACGCATTGGCGTCTACCAGTTGCTACGTATTAAGATAAACAACTTAGTTTAAAATGGAGAAATCCGTGGATACGTGGTAGTACACATCTATGACACTGCTGAATGCCTTTGAATAAAAAAAAATAGATAAACGTCCAAGATTCGTCAATCTGAAAAAGATAATTTTTCCTCCTTGACATGACCGGGGATTGAACCCGTAACCTCCGTTACGAAAGCCTGACATGAACACTACAAAGCCGCAGAGGATGTCAAGAATATTACCTATTTTAGGGTTCCGTACCTAAAGGGTAAAAACGGGACCCTATTAATTTCGCTCCGCTGTCCGTCTGTCTGTCTGTCTGTCAGTTGACAGACAGTCACAGATGATGTATTTCTGTTGCCGCTATAACAACAAATAGTAAAAAATTTAATAAATTAAATATTTAAGGGGGCTCCCATACAACAAACTTGATTATTTTTTTGCTTGTTTTTGCTCGATATTAATAACGGCAACAGGTAGACGCTTAAAATATAGATAGAATATTTAGTTATATATTCACTTTAAAAATAAACAATGAAATAAAAAAAAATATATTGAAGGGGGGCTCCCATACAACAGACATGATTTTTTTGCCGTTTTTATAGATAACGGTACGGATCCCTTCGTGCGCGAGTCCAACTCGCACTTGGCCGGTTTTAAATAAAAATCTAAATACCAACAAAATTACTGCGCCGCTTGTGGATGCAAATATGCAAGTTACTCTTCTAGTATGTCATTATTTATCGGTCGAGTTGTTCGTAGTTTTCTGCAGATTCGCCCGTGTTGAGCATGTTGTAGGATTTCGTTTGGTAAATAAAGTTGTAATTTTCCTTTCGGGGCGATATTTTCTCGAAGACGCTTTGTTTTGTGAACACTGGCTTTTTAGAAACGCTGGCTGACAAGAAAAAAAAATCTCATGATACACCTATTTCGTAACGATTAAATAATTCAACTAAGAGCATATGTATTATGCACTCTTATCATCACATATATAATGAGTTTTATTGTAAAATAGAATATACACAGTTGGTAAAATTTTAACACCCCTTAAATTACATAATATTCTAATCTAGTCCGCCAAAATTTATCGGTACACTCCTTATATCCATTTTTGTTTTCTATACGAAAGAAATGAGAATAATGCTTAATTTTTAGGATAGATGCACTGAAATTGAAATTAACTTTGAATTATGTAAAGTAATCCCTTTAACGATTTTAATACTTTTAGAAGTCTAAATTGGACTATAAAATGGACTAGCTCCGTGGCGCAGCGGTCAACACGCCAGCCGACACGGAGTGACCCGGTTCGATCCCCGGCCAGGTCAAGATGGAAAATGATCTTTTTCAGATTGGCTTGGGTCTTGGATGTGTATCTATATATGTATTAATTATAAAATATAGTATCGTTGAGTTAGTATCCCATAACACAAGTCTCGAACTTACTTTGGGGCTAGCTCAATCTGTGTGGTTTGTCCGTATATATTTATATTTATAAGAAGAAAAAAAAAATATACTTGAACATTTCTTGAAGCGTTTTTTAGCACCACTGCGAAAGTGTTAAATTGCAAGTGGGTAGTAAGTGCGCAGCGTTCGCTTATTACGAGTTTTGCGATACGTTGTATGAGATCAAGGTATCGGGCTTTGTATGAACTTTACCGAGCTTCCAAAGCTTCTGGGAATTCTCGTATTGTTCACTTATAAACTAGAGTTTTGGAATGCAGAATGTTGGTTGGTTTGGCAAAAAGTACAATCTTGTGTTGCTGAAATATTTTTGCTGTTGAAAATGTAAAAGTGTTTATTTTTTTAATTTTATCACAATGTAGTATAAACTTAGCCGTGTGGTTTCCGGCAGAGTAGAATAGCACCACTCCTAGCCTTCCCATGGAGGTCGTAAGAGGCGACTTAGGAAATATAAGCTATACAAAGCTCAAAAAATCAATAAAACCTTTCCAACTGGTCTGGCTAGCGAGGAGTATGTAAGCCAAATCTTTTGTCTGCTCTGTATGGCTCTGGTAGTACCGAGAGGGATAACATGCTCCTGCAGTTGAGACTAAAAAGACATTATGATGATGATGATGATGTAGTATAAACTGTGACAATAAACATAGAAATATACATAAGAAACGTATGCATTGAAAGCAAAATCTAAGCGAAGAAAAGGGGGTTTGAGGCACAGCCCCCGCAAAAATAATAATTCAGAGAAACTGACTTGTATGAAAAACATACTAGTATATCCAAAATTTGGATCATACGAAGAATATGTTCAGGGGTGTCACTCGCTACTACTTTCAAATCATCATCATCATCATCATCATCAGGTCCTTTTTAGTCTCCACTACAGGAGCACGACCCTCTCTGTACTACTAGGGCCATACTTGGCCAGAGCAGCCAGAGGACTTGACCTACACTCTCCACGCTGGCCAGACGGGTTGGAGAGGTCTCACAGATGTTTATAAGCTTTGTTTAGCTTGTATTTCCTAAGTCGCCTTCTACGACATCCACGGGAAGACTTGGAGTGGGTCCTATTCTACTCTGCCGGAAACCACACGGCTACTTTCAAATAAAATCACTTTAATACTGTATTAAAGCTTAACAATCGCGAAAACATCAGAAACCATTATTTATCGCTACTACTTGTCCGGAAGTTGCACGTATGGCATCCGGTACGCACTCCCGACTTCTCGAGCTGATACTTACTTTTTACCCATTCATCTGAGAAATGAATATCCCAATACCTTCATTCCCTTCCCAAATCCAACAATTTACTATCCTATCCCTTATCAAAATACTTCCGATGGGCAGCAGTGTCGGAGCCACAAGAAGCCAAAGAAACTGCGCTCTTCAACCCGCCTGCCAAGCGTGGTATGGCAAGATCCTCCCATGGAACCAAAAACCTTTGTCCAGCAGTGGACTTTACGGCTGCAATGATGAATTATGATACGAAGAATCGGAGATTCGGGGGGTTCCGCAGCCTGTTGAACCACCAGTGGACTGAAGAAGGAAATAAAAGTCATCTAGTTCAATAGGTCTTGGGTTCGAAACCCGGAAATGTCATGATGGAAAATTATCTTTTTCTGATTGGCTTGGGTCTTGGATGATATTAAGGTAGTATCCTACGACATAAGTTCACAACTTACTCAATCTGTGTGATATTATGTCCACATAGTGTACATTATTGATGTATTTATTCTCAAGCACATATCGAAGATATTTCGTACCCAGATATAAACTCCAGTTCGCTCCTTGCGAGCTCCGTGGCGCAGTTGTTAACACGCCAGCCTGCGACACAAGGGCCCCGGGTTTGATCTCCGGTCAGGTCAAGATGGAAAATGATCTTTTTCTGATTGGCCTGGGTCTTGGATGTTTGTCTACATATGTATATGTTATTAAATATAGTATCGTTGAGTTAGTTTCCCATAACACAAGTCTCGAACTTATTTTGGTGCTAGCTCAATCTGTGTGATTTGTCCGTACATATTTATTAATATTATTATTATTTATAAACGTCTTCGATCAAATAAATTTCGTTATCAAGGTCTTGTGTATTAGTAAATGAGTACTTCCATATTGTATAATAATATAGGCGGTGTAATGTGTCCACGGTCTATTACGTCGGATTATTATGTCAGCGATGATCGGAGATCTACGGTCATTACAGTACAGTACACCCGCAGGCAAAGCTGGGGTCGTGTGGCGTTTAAACCCTCTTGGGTTGAAACGCCAAACGCCCTGGGAAACATCACACGAGTAAAATGGAAGAAATAGCCTACAAGCAAATAATCAGATACTATTATAATGATTAAACTATTTATAATTTCGCTTTTGTACCTACTTTGTAACATACATAGGTACATCATCATCATCATCATCATCAGGTCCTTTTAAGTCTCCACTACAGGAGCACGACCCTAGGTACATAGTATTATCTTTTCCCTTGCGCGGTACACAGAGCTAGGTCTTTAAAAATTAAAAACACGTTTAGCATGTTGGTGGGTATTAGGTTGAAAACTGAATCAAAATACTGATGGGTTGCTAGCCGCATCGCTGACTAACATGATTCCTCAGATATTCGCCCATTTACTTGATCGGCTTTTACGAACGAGGAAAGAGAAGCAACTTTCCTGACAGTTATTTTTAATATCTGTTACGTTATCTATGAACCGATTGGGACAATTATTCTTGTCAGAAATTATACATATTATACTTTCAGACTTGTCTGATGATAGCTTTGTAGTATTTTGTAGTTTATTCGAAAACGGCTGATTCGTAAGAGGTGAAGCTATATCCAGACCCGAGTCTATTCCAACAAATCGCAGTTTAACATACTTGCCGACCCCATATAGAGCAATAGGCATACCTGAATTAAAAAAAAAAGGGAGGTATAGTCTTAAGACAACATCACTAGCGGGTGTACCCCGGCTCCATAGAGCGGTCATTATCCGAAATTGCCCATTATTGTTGCCTGTCCCACTCCCGCCGACGAAAATAGTCATTTACCTGTGACAATGTCTAATAGCTGTGTATTATATGTATAGTATATGTATCACCACTGTATCACCACGACTTGACGGGGATCAATAAAAAAATGTTTGAACTATAATTTTATTAGTTACTTTTACGTGTGCATTGGCAAAAGGGTAGATATCGCTTGGGAGCTTTTGAAATGTTGTGCTGGAGACGTATGGAGGGTGAAAAGTTGGACACAAAAAGACGAACGATGTCTTGGAACAAGTCAAGAGAAGAGAAAACTACTGAAAGCGATTGAAAAAAGAAGAGAAAGGATGTTTGGTCAACTTATAAATGTATCATCATTAGGTCTTCTAAGTCTCCACAGCAGGAGCATGAATCATCATTTGCTCTGGCCAAGTATGGCTCCGGTAGTACAGAGAGCTGTACTACCGGAGCCATACTTGGCCAGAGCAGACAGAGGATTTGGCCTACACTCTTCTCGCTGGCCAGACAGGTTGGAGGTCTCATTGATGTATATGAGCTTTGTTTAGCTTGTATTGATATTATATAAAAATCGGTATTGTAGTCAAGTACATACATGTATTCCAGAAAAAGTATTCCCGATGGATATTCTTAAACACAAGCAAACATCCATACGTAGTATCACATCTTTTGCCCTTGCGGGGTAGATAGAGCCTCGGTCTATAACACCTTATGGCCACATTTAGCATGTTGGAGGGCGTGTAGATGGAAAACGGAATCAAATAGTGATGGTTTGCTAGCCGCATCGCCTACTGACATGATTCCGCAGATTTAACCTCAATCACTCGATCGGATTTTACGATCTGCGCGGGAAGAGACGCAGCTCGCACGTTCACATTCTACGTTTTTTCTCTTCTCCCAGACCAGCACGAAAGCAAAGCCGTGAGGATATGGATATTATATTTGACAAGCTCCGTGGCGCAGCGGTCAACACGCCAGCCTGCGACACGGAGTGACCGGGTTCGATCCCCGGCTAGGTCAAGATGGAAAATGATCTTTTTCAGATTGGCCTGGGTCTTGGATGTGTATCTATATATATATTTGTTATAAAATATAGTATCGTTGAGTTAGTATCCCATAACACAAGTCTCGAACTTACTTTGGGGCTAGCTCAATCTGTGTGATTTGTTCGTATATATTTATTTATTTATTTATTTATTTATTTATTTATTTATTTATTATATGGTATATATGCCTACAAGCAATGTTTGTTCAAGTTACTGACACGATTTGAAGACACAGTCCGCCGCATGTGGTACATCTCGCACAAACATGTAATTAGGACGCGGCGTCACGGCGCACTCTGTCGCAAATAGGGCGCATTAGACGCACGTCCTTACGGGACATATTAGCATGGACATATCCCTAAAAAATTGTTATAAAAGTTATAGTACATCATCATTTCGAGTAGGTGTCACGGTCAATCGACCATGCACACCCTGGTGTCAAAGTTCTTCGGAACCGCCTCTCGGCCTCTGACGTGGTGCCTTTAACGACTACCAGATGGCAGCCGGGACCACCGGCTTAACGTGCCTTCCGAAGATCGGAATCATCTTTATTATCAGACAATCAGGTAATTCAAGCCTGCAATGTGCAAACTGGAAACAACTAAACAAAGTATGTTTTTCGGTGGGAATCGAACCCAGGACCCCCGGGTCAACTGGCAAATAACCACTGGACCATAAAGGCAGTTAAATAACAACATTGTGTCAGATTTTTTTGTTTGCCTAAAGGTATATGATACATCTTAACGACTGCTATCAATGATGACAGCCGGACCAACGGCTTAACATGCCTTTTGAAGCACGGAGGAGCTCGATATTTTTATGCCATTTGCGGTCTCCCATCCCCGTGGAGACTGCGTCAGGGTTGCTAAACATACGTTAGCGCTAATACGAGTAATGCTTAGATCCACTGGGCTATCGGACTCCACAAAATGTTTATTGTTTGTTTCTTATTTAATTATTGTTCAGGTCGGGAGCAACCTCCAAACATACCTGTATGTTATCCTTATCCTTACTAATATTATAAATGCGAAAGTGAGTTTGTTTGTTACGCTTTCACGCCGTAACTACTGAACCGATCATCATGAAATTTTGCATACAAGTTCTCTGGAGTACGGAGAAGGATATAGGCTACCTTTTATCCCGGGAAAAAGTACTATTCCCGAGGGATCGACATTGACGCAGGCGGAGCCGAGGGCGAAAGCTAGTAATAATAACAATTAAATTTTGGATGAGGATGGAGGATTAGTAACAATGGTATACCTATATTTTTTTATTATATACCTTTTGGCGTTTTTCCTATACGATGATATAAAGCAACTAGGTTTTATCGAAAGCAACTTTACCCCTTTTCAAACAACCTTAAGACCGAATAAGATTGAGTAGAGGCCATGTGTAACAAAATTCGAAAGCTAGTTGATTAATTTGATAAACATTAGACGTATCCATATTTTGATATCGCTGAAATACGTAACTGTATAAGTACTAATTGCATATCAATGGACATAAAATTAATTTATTGCTATGTGTTTCGCAAGCATAAACAAATTCTGTTTTTGACATAAATATTTTATACCAACTGATTATAACCCTTGTTGTTGTGTGTATTATTGATTTTGATAAGTCTGATATGTATGTAGGTATTTTAGTTAATATTCGTAATCTATGTATGATTATTATACAAGGCCCATTTTAATTAAGCGCAAATATTTATAATAATACATTAGCCGTGTGGTATCCGGCAGAGTAGAATAGGACAACTCCAAGTCTTCCCGTGGATGTCGTAGAAGGCGACTTAGGAAATACAAGCTAAACAAAGCTTATAAACATCTAAGACACCTCTCCAACCCGTCTGGCCAGCGTGGAGAGTGTAGGCCAAGTCCTCTGGCTGCTCTGGCCAAGTATGGCTCTAGTAGTACAGAGAGGGTCATGCTCCTGTAGTGGAGACTAAAAAGGACCTGATGATGATGATGATGACTTTAAGGGCTGGGTCTCATAGGCTATTCTATTATATTCTAGTAAGTTATAGTATAGTTCAGTTAGTATACCAACTTCACAAGTTCTCAAGTGTGGCTCAATCAGTTTGATTGTACCTTATTTTTTTTTATCTATACATATAATCTATACATATAATAAAACAGTAAAAATGTTTTGTCTGTACATTTAGAATTTTTGACTGAAATGGATAGAGGGACACTTAAAAAGAATAATAGAAAGCAAAAAAAAATTTTTCCAATTTTTTGTCTGCCTGTCTGCCTGTCTGTCTGTCTGTCTGTATGTATGATCACGATTATCTCCGAAAATACTGAACCGATTTACTTTAAACTCTCACCAATTGCTTTATTTTAACTCAGTTTAACATTTAAATTTGTTTCATCAAAATCGGTTAGTTAAAAAAAAAGTTATTATCATTTGAATGAACTCAAGGCATGAGTATGCCTGCAAATATATAGCACCTAATAAATAAAACGTGACATAGGAAAATTAAAAGCCAAAGTCGTTATATGACATCATTATAACTATCCATACTAATATTATACCTAAATATAAAAGTAACTCGGTCTGTCTGTCTTCTTTTCACGCTTCAACCATTGAACCAATTTGGATGAAATTTGGGGTGGAGGTAGTTTGAGGTCTGAGAAAGGACCGAGGGATCGACACTAATGCGGGCGGAGCCGCGGGCGACAGCTAGTTTATAATATAATTCTCGATGCCCGCTAAATGCCGTGAGTAATATGTGTCCATGACAGTATTTTTACATCTGACGATCTATTTGTTACCACACGAACAATCATTGGGTATTATTTTGTAAGAAATTTGCATATTTTTAGTTGCCTCGAATGATATCTATGGGAAATACATAAATAATCATCATCATTTCGTGTAGGTGACACGGTCAATCGACCATGCACACCTTGGTGTTAGTGTTCCTTGGCCCCTGACGGCCCCTAACGTGGTTTCTTTAACGACTACCAGATGGCAGCCGGGACCAATGGCATAACGTTCCTTCCGGAGTAAGGAATCATCTTTATTATCAGACAATCAGGTGATTCAAGCCTGCAATGTCCTAACCAAACTGGAAACAACTAAACAGAGTATGCTTCCCGTGAGAATCGAACCTCTACCTCTAAGGTCAACAAGCAAATA
Organism: Elegia similella; assembly: GCA_947532085.1. Lineage (NCBI taxonomy): Eukaryota > Metazoa > Arthropoda > Insecta > Lepidoptera > Pyralidae > Elegia > Elegia similella. Next base: position 1,266,148 of record OX383942.1, read on the forward strand.
ACCAGTGGACCATAGAGGCAGTTAAATAAAAAATAATAGATATAAATAATCTTTTTTAGATTGATCTAGTTCTTGGATATTTATCTATATATAAGTATTATTAAGAAGCCTCCATTTAACTGTGCACGTACTTGCGCCACCCTTCAGGTAGTAACTGATATAAATATATAAATATAAATATATACGGACAAATCACACAGATTGAGCTAGCCCCAAAGTAAGTTCGAGACTTGTGTTATGGGATACTAACTCAACGATACTATATTTTATAACAAATCCTAACTAATATTATAAATGCGAAAGTGAGTTTGTTTGTTTGTTTTTTTGTTACGCTTTCACGCCGTAACTACTGAACCGATCATCATGAAATTTTGCATACAAGTTCTCTGGAGTACGGAGAAGGACATAGGCTACCTTTTATCCCGGGAAAAAGTACTATTCCCGAGGGATCGACATTGACGCGGGCGGAGCCGCGGGCGAAAGCTAGTATATATATAAAGATAAACGTCCAAGACCCAGGCCAATCTGAATAAGATCATTTTTCATCATGACCAGACCGGGGATCGAACCCAGGCACCTTCGTGTCGCAGGCTGGCGTGTTAACCACTGCACCACAGAGCCCGCCAGTAGGATTATTACGCATAACAGGATTGAAAAAATCGGCCAAGTGCGAGTCGGACTCGCGCACGAAGGGTTCCATACCGTTATCTATAAAAACGGCAAAAAAATCATGTCTGTTGTATGGGAGCCCCCCTTTAATATTAATATTATTATTATTTAATTATTAATTTTTCAAATTGAATATATAACTAAATATCCTGTGAATATTTCAAGCGTCTACCTGTTGTCGTTATCAATATCTAGCAAAAACAAGCAATAAAATCACGTTTTTTGTATGGGAGCCCCCTTAAATATTTATTTAATTCTATTTTTTAGTATTTGTTGTTATATCAGCATCAGAAATACACCATCTGCGAAATTTTCAACTGTTTAACTATCACGGTTCATGAGATACAGCCTGGTGACAGACGGCCAGCGGAGCGAAATTAATAGGGTCCCGTTTTTACCCTTTGGATACGGAATCCTAAAAAGGAATGGTCCTTTTTAGGGTTCCGTACCCAAAGAGTTGTAATAAATGGTTATTGGACGTAGTTAATGTTTTCATTGGGTTAGTGGTGTCATGCTCAACTGCTTGCCCGGCGGTTGAAGGTGTGGTATCGGGTTCGCGCACTCGGCCTCCCATCATCATCATCATCAGGTCCTTTTTAGTCTCCACTACAGAAGCACGACCCTCTCTGTACTACTAGGGCCATACTTGGCCAGAGCAGCCAGAGGACTTGGCCTACACTCTCCACGCTGGCCAGACGGGTTGGTGAGGTATCTTAGATGTTTATAAGCTTTGTTTAGCTTGTATTTCCTAAGTCGCCTCTTACGACATCCACGGGAAGACTTGGAGTGGTCCTATTCTACTCTGCTGGATACCACACGGCAAGCACTCGGCCTCCCGAGTCGCTACTTTTCCTTTATTCATCCGAGTGAGTGGAATCCCAATACATTCATTCCTTTATTTTTCGGCAAAAATTAGTTTGTTTGTCAGTTTGTTATGCATTCACGCCTTAACTATTTGAACCGATCATCATGAAATTTAGCATATTTGTTGTCTGGATCAGAGAAAAATATATAAGCTACTTTTATCCTGGAAGGAAGTTCTGTCCCTTTTGTGGTTATTAAGAGTTCTAATTATTTGTGGTGCATATCAGAGATATGAGGATGCAAATTGGTAAGATTTTAGCCCAGCATTGGGAAAATCGAGGTTAGAAATAAAAGTTCCCTTCATATACATAATTTTGAGGTAAATAAAATATAATAAATAGATAGAGACATATCACACAGATTGACCTAGCCCTTACGGTAACACTACAGTGTGAACTTGTGTTAAGTACTAAATACTAACTTATTTATACATATTCATCCATGTCCCAGACTAATCAGAAAATAATTATTTTCCATCAAGACCTTGTCGGGAATCGATCCGGAACCCTGCGGTTCAAAGGTTCAATCCCCGCCCAGCCCAGGTATAATAAAATCGATTACTTTAAAAATGATGCGTGAGAGTTAAAAAAATAATCAAATTAAATTCGGTCATGTAATTTCTACATATTTGTCTCCTAATATGCTAGTCTTCTCAAACTCACTCCTAATTAGAGCTCTTCAATGCTGCATGTTGAAAATCAGTAAATCACTCAGATTTACTATCTGTGGCGAGTGTAAATCTATCGCCAGTCTAAGAATAGGACGCGAACTGCCAAAAATGCTCGTTAAACTAATTAGTTTAACGCGTAAATATCCGCGCGTGAGTTGTTATTTCTAGTTTTGTACAATACTATGGTTCTTTTATGTTATTGATTGCCATACATATCATTTTTCTCTTAGAAAACGATGACTAGTAAAGGTCGTTATTTATTTGTGCCGTGTGGTTTACGGCGGAGTAGAATAGGACCACTTCTAGTCTTCCCATGAAGGACGTAAGAGGCGACTTAGGAAATACAAACTAAACAAAGCTCATAAACATCAATGAGACCTCTCCAACCCGTCTGGCCAGCGAGGAGAGTGAGGCCAAATCCTCTGTCTGCCTGCTCTGGTCAAGTATGCCTCCGGTAGTACAGAGAGGGTCATGCTCCTGCAGTGGACACTAAGAAGACCTGATGATGATGATGATGACTAAATGGTTATCTTAACATTAATGTGAGCGTTTTGTGGGTAACTGAGTTGTATATTATATAACATTAATAATCAAGTACACCTTCTTCTCTGAAATTCGTGTTGCTTGTCCGGCCTCACTCTTGGTTCTGGCAGAATTATCAGCGTCGCAGCTCGACTTGTTCGTCTGTGACAGTATGCTGAGTCAGGACCCTTTCACTGTCGAGCACATAGTGAAGAAATATTTACAGTACAACCACACTGCACGCTACATAATTACTTCTGTTATATCTAGGAACACTTTCTTACTTCTATAAGTGATTATCGTGCATATATTTTTATATAATTATATAAGTTCCTTATAGGTTAACTTCATATGACAAAGCGACTCGATGAACATCAACCTAAAGAGCAGGCAGGCTTTAGATCAGGCTTCAGCACAATCGACCACATATTTACTGTAAGGCAAGTGATACAGAAAACACACGAATATAACAGACCACTCTACCTTGCCTTCGTGGATTATGAGAAGGCGTTCGATTCTGTAGAGCACTGGGCCGTGTTTGATTCTCTACAGCGATGCCGCGTCGACTACAGATACGTTCAGGTACTAAAAAACTTGTACCAGTCAGCTACAATGACTACACAGATACAGGATGCTTCCACGACAGTTCATATCAAACGAGGAGTACGCCAAGGTGATGTTATATCACCGAAGCTTTTTACTAATGCCCTTGAAGATATTTTCAAAACTCTGGAATGGAACGACATGGGTATCAACATAGACGGACAATACCTGAGCCATCTTCGCTTTGCTGACGACATTGTTCTACTTTCCGAGACACCTGAAGATTTAAAAAAGATGCTCAGCGATCTAAGCCAAGCGTCACGGAAAGTCGGCCTAAAGATGAATTTAGAGAAAACGAAGTGGATGGGCCCCACGGATACTCAGATTCTAATTAATGGCATAATGGTAGAGAAAGTTAAAGATTATGTGTATTTGGGTCAGAAAGTTGGGCTGGGGAAGGACACAATGGAAAAGGAAATCGACAGACGCATACAACTAGGCTGGGCGGCCTTTGGGAAATTGACAGATGTCTTCAAGTCAAAGATACCCCAGAGTTTGAAGACTCGAGTATATGACCAGTGTGTTCTTCCAGTTATGTCATATGCTAGTGAGACATGGACACTTACTGTCGGGACGGTACACCGCTTAAAAGTGGCCCAGCGCGCCATGGAACGCTCAATGCTCGGAGTCACTCTGCGAGACAGGATAAGGAACGAAACCATACGCCAACGCACAAAAGTCACTGATATAAGTGAACGAGTTGCACGTCTGAAGTGGCAATGGGCGGGACATATCTGTCGCAGAGATGACAATAGATGGAGCCAGAGGGTTCTGTTTTGGCGACCCCGTACAGGGAAACGAAGCGTGGGTAAACCAGCAGCCAGATGGTCGGACGACATTAAAAAGACCGCAGGACCGACCTGGACCAGGATCGCCGCATCACGATCAGAGTGGAAGTCCCATCAAGAGGCATATGTTCAGCAGTGGACGCAAATATGCTAAGAAGATAGGTTAACTTCATATTATTTCATGTGAACTGTGTGTTTTCGATGGTGAATAAAGATATTATCTATCTATCTATCTATCTATCTAAATTTATTATTCCTAGTTCGATGGTAGATGGCTGAGCAATGAAGCCGCCTGATTGCAACCTATGCTTTTTGTGTTAAAGATATTTTATACAGTTACTTTTATACTACTGTACTGGGCAACGTGCCCAGAAGACTGGCAGCATTGCCACGTTGGATGGCAATGCTTATCCTCTGAGTCAGTAAATTGCCACCCCTTCGGTCACGGGATACCTCGATCTGTCTCTTCGACAGAAAGTCAAGGATACGATGGTTTCTACCCCAAAAGGCTCAAATATGTAGCTATCTCCGATACCTAATTGCGCCTTTTGAGGCTTTCCGTCACGGCTGCTGCCTTAATAGCTGTAAAGAATCGTTTAAATGTTTTACAGAAGCCTTCAGTTAAACTTACTAACAATAACAAGTCAATGACAAATTCTTACATAAAATTTTATATCCCATTGAATATTCTTTCTCATCCTTCCACACTCGCAACTCATTCTGCTCCGGAACATATAAAAATAAATTCCATTCAGCGTTTTTACGTTTCCCATACATGCAGGGGCGTATTTACCACAGAGCTTAAGACACAGCCTAGGGCGGTACAAAGGGAAGTGTTTGGGAGACCCCATCCGCCCCATGCGCCTTTCCTACCGCCATCAATGATTAGAATGCTAATTTGGAACTACTTAAATGATATTTTAGAATCAGGCCATATTTGATATGATGGCACAAGTATTTTGATGATGAATTATTTTTACATAACTTCAAAAAAAGGAAGAGGTTAAAAATTCGTTTGTATTTTTATTAAATCTTTGTTACCTTAAAATTCCGTCATTTATTATATTGGTTTTGATTGAAGTCGGTTTTTTTATACAATGTGATTTTGAACCCCTTAGCTATATTGAAGTCTGGGAATCAGAATCCCTAATGGAATACAGAATTGTAAGAAAAAATAGGTAAAAAACGAAAAAATAAATTTAACCTTTCATAAAAAATTTCTTTATCGTTTTTCACCTTTTTTTCTTGCAATTCTGTGTTCCATTAGGGATTCTGATTCCCAGATTTTAATATAGCTAGGGAGTTCAAAATCACGTTGTATAAAGGATTATAAATATTGCACTTCATCAATTAAGGTGCTTAAAAATAATACAAAGCTCTAGTCATCACTATGACGTCCTACAGCTATAGGGCTCCTAAAAAATCTTTCTAAAAGCTTTGAATACTATAAAAGGTGGCACGCAAACTTGCAACAGGACGACCTCGTTCATTAGTTTAATTTGTTTATCATTGATTCCAGGCCTTTACATCAGAGGAACATAGAGTGTACATTATTTTAAAAAGGTATTTTTGCATACATTTAGCGGGACACAAAAACTGAGAGGCCCTAAACACCAAATTTTTAAATACGCCACTGCCATATGCTTGTATCAATGCCAAAGGATTCGTGACTGTTTTTAAATGATCAAATCGTCATATCCGGTTCGGCAGCGATCCAAAATGGCGGCCGGAAATTGTCGTCGCTGTAATGAACGAGTACAGCCTGAAAAAATGGTTTTATTTTGGTACGTATGCTTTTTTGCTTTGTTGTGAGTTATCCCTAATGGATATCATTTTAAGTAGGTATATAGTAGTCGATCTTTGTCTATCACGTCTTTAATATTTAGGATTGTATATATAATCTATCAGCGCATCACACGTCGCCGGCACTACGTGTGATATAGAATAGGATATATATTATTTATGTTAGTTATAAGGTATTTATTTTAAGAACTTTATGTATGTTAGTCTGTAAGGTATTTATAATATGGGCCTCTGGTATTGTACATAATTGTAAGTACAATACCATTGCCTGAAATAAATGAGTTATTATATTATTATTATTATTATATAAGGATACATATATTCAAAGGGTAGGTATATGAAGGACCTCGGATATGGCTCCAACAATTTCGATGAAATGTTGTGTGTACGCGTCAACTGGGGTGAAAAATCGATCTAGCCCGGTGTCATCGCTTGGGAACTTCTCAAAGTGGAACTTGATCACCCATGATCATCGTCAGCTTTCCAGGACCCACTGCTGGGTATAAGCCTCCTTTTGTCTGCGCCATTCTTCCCTATCGTTAGCCTTCGCAATCCACTTGATCACCCACTTATTGTTATAGTTACAAAAATAAAATTAATACAAAGAGAAAATCAATTTTTAAATTCACTTCTAGACAAGTTGTCTGTCTAAATGTAACTTATAGTTTACTACCCGCGGCTCCGCCCGCGTCAATGTCGATCCCTCGGGAACAGTCCTTTTTCCCAGGATAAAATGTACCCTATGTCCGTCTCCGTACTTCAGACAACGGGTATGCAAAATTTCATGACGATCGGTTCATTAGATAGGGCGTGAAAATGTAACAAACTCACTTTCGCATTCATAATATTAGCAAAGATAAAGTTAGGATGGGATTATTAAAGACTGAAAAACCCCGACCAAAGAGTATTATAAGTTTCTATCTATCACAACCGTTCAGTATACAAGTACCTATGGAAGGCTTATTCAGCTGTCAACGGCAGCATATCTCAATGCAATATCAATGAAAAGCGTTTGAATAACGGAAGCCTTTGTTTACTAAAATCAATTTAGAATTAATTCACTTCTACCAAAGAAAATATACACTACGCGAAAATAAACGAAACTTAAGCATGTGTGAACGTAAAATCGCTTGCATCTATGTGTGGGTGTATGGATGTGCGCGGGGGCATCGAGAGGTGCGCGGGGCGTGGAACGGGCCGTCGCCGACTCTCTTGGTCAAGGGCTGTCTGTGTTGTATTTGCGTCTCTCGTACGGCTCGCACCAGCAGTCACGAAGTGAGTAGTGAGTGGTATCAACCCTAGCTTACCCGCCCCGGCTCAAGGTCACCGGTGCCCGAACTAAGCTCATAAACATCAATGAGACCTCTCCAACCTGATCCAAGTCTGGCCAGCGAGGAGAGTATAGGCCGAATCGTCTGTCTGCTCTGGCTAATTATAGTTCGGTAGTACAGAGAGGGTCATGCTCCTGCAGTGGAGACTGAAAAGACGTGAGGATGATGATGACAGTTCGAATACACACCTCTAAACGTGTGATTTTTGAGAATTCTTCTGTTCTCAAAGGTCAATTATATTTCACTGTCTATGGACTTATCAAGGTAAAAAACAAGAAATAAGTGTTTTTTTTTTTGGAAAAAATTACAATTATTTTGTGATAAGCTTTTATTATAAAGAATCCACACACAAAAGTGCTTTTCAAGACAAAGAACAATGCCGATTCGACTATGGGAAGTGGCGTCTTTTTTTTTTCGCGCGGCCACTGACCGAACCTTGTTTTTATTATAGATAATAGCATAATAAATAAAAGGTAATATGAAACATATACCTCTAAACTCAGTCCGAGCTGAGTTATTTGAGTTTGAAATCAGTAAATAATCATATATTTAAGAAGGCAATTTTCGTCAAAAAAGTGGCAGGTTAATTGAAATATGCAATGAAACATTATCTTTGGACTTTTTTATTATCACTTTACCCATTTGCAGCCTTCCCCACCAACAGCAAACGTTGTTCGGCGAGTTTAGTGGTACTGGTGAGTCATCGGTCATTATGCGAACAAAGCAGATCTATCCGTGGGTACACATGAAGCTAGTGTCCTTGCGCTAATCCCTTCCCCCACCTCCTTTCCGCCATCTCCACGCGCCACTCAGCAGGTATCTATTACCTTCCTGCTTTCACAGGTGCAATCTCAGATTTGATTGTCTCTTTCTTCGTGAAAGCAAGCGTTTGGAAAAAATTCAATTTCACTCACCGTTCTGTCTTCATGTCGTACGCGTATGTAATTCCAGTTTTTATATAGGAGTGATCAAACGACGACTTGGCCTGTTTAACTGGCTCCGACATTGATATCTATCTTACCTTTGTGGATTGGCTTGTTATATGGACCTTACTGATATTCCCCCTGTGTAGTGAATCGACTTGTGTATTACGGACTCTGATCGCCAATATTGTATGTGCGTGTGTACAAAGATGGATCGTAGACAGTGTATTGCTTGTCTTCGAAGTATAAGTAGAAGTAATAACAGTACAAGAAGATCCTACCCTTTGACTGCGCAGTGCTTCCAACAACATCCATTCCTGATAGATTTTTTGGGAAGAAGTTATAAATATTACAGTATTATATGCCTTCGGGCGTCCTCTGACTGATCATAGATTGGTTGAAGCAATATTATTAGCAATAGAAGCGACCGCAGAAACTGAGAACTATCTAGGCGATTATATCATTAATAAAAATATAAACGCAAGAAGAGAAGTGTTCCTGACGAATACAGCAGAGGATCTTAATCACATAGTCCATGACTTTCCTGTTATTAGTATGGACGAGTTAATTATTTATGCCTTGGGAACTTATCAAATCAAACAAGCTCGTAGTTATTACGGAGAATAGAAGTATGTAGAGATATGGACTTAGAAAGTCTCGAAGAACATAATATTACAGTCACAAATCCATGGTTGCTAAGGGCGCGAATACAATCAAGTTATAGACAATCTCGAATTTATTATACATATATTTTAATAGAAGGTGGTATGGGAGGCAGGCAAGCTATATGCGCCCATTACTGCAATTGCATTATCGGCAAACGAACGCTTGGCTGCTGTTCCCACGTCATGTCAGTATTATAGTACTTAGCATGGGGGAGATACTTATTTCCCTGTTCACATCTTCTTTTGTGCTGTATATCACCACACCTATATTATTGTTGCAATAACCTTATTATGTAGGTAAACCTGATGTTTTACAAATAAAAGTACCTACTCGATCAATGTATGGGGTGGCGCAAAAGTACTGGCACTAAAGAAAATACTTTTATTTTTTTTATATGACATTTTCTGTCATTCTGTTTTTGAAAATTGTGTAGTGAACAAATGTAAAATACACTGAAAATAAACAAGACGGCGCTACGGCACACACAGCGCGCGACACTATGGACTTAGTGAGGGACGCTTTTCCAGGCCGAGTTATCTCTCGTTTTGGCGATTTGCCTTGGCCTGCAAGATCACCCGATCTGACCAGTCCAGACTTCTTTCTTTGGGGTTTTTTGAAATCTCGGGTGTATGTGAACAAGCCACAGACTCTCGCAGCTCTAAAAGAAAACATTCGTCAAGAAATAACGAACATATCGCAGGAAGTGTTACGGCAAGTTATGCAAAATGTCATAAATAGGGCTCAAATGTGTATCAACTCTGGAGGTCACCATTTAAAAGACATCATCTTTAAATCCTAATGGTACGAAATTTAATGGCACAAATATACATTTAAAAAAACCTAAATCTAGTTTTCTAATTTAGAAAAAATGTTATAGCTGAACCAAATAGGGTCTTTACTTTTGCGCCACCCAGTATATGTTTTTTACCTGTAGTTTTTGTGTCATAACTAAAATCAAACACATATTATTATAGGTAAAACGAATCTATTGTTAACATCTTTTACGCTATTCATACTATAACAACCAAATAATATAAAATCTTAATTGGTTGCGAGTTATAACATATACTGTAATAGTTATAGGAGTTGGGAATTATTAAATAAACACACTTAAAAATGAACTGGCAATTTATTTTTGGATGTATTGTGAAAAGAGAGAGAGGGCAGTACATACCTGCACTGTGGTTCGCAGGGTTGGCAGAGAGGAGGCGGGGGAAGGGTAGGGATACTAGTATACATATATCTATGTATACTAGGCTTTTATCTGCTTTGTTCGCAAAATGAAAGATGACTCACCAATACAACTAAACTCAAACAAGGTGTGCAGATGGTGGGGGCCGGCCTCAAAGGGGTAAAGTAATAATAAAAATGTTCAAAAAGAATTGTTTTTTTGCATATTTTCATTTAAACTCGCGATTATGATAAAAATTGCCAAATAAAATACATGATTATTTATGAATTTTAAACCCAAATATCTCAGTTCGGACTGAGTTTAGAGGTATATATGTCATAATAAGTTTTGTTTAGTATGCTATTGTCTACAAGAAAAACAAGGTTTGGTCAGTGGCCGCGCGAAAAAAAAAAGACGCCAATAACCGGCATTGCCCTTTAATAAGGTGTACCTTGTTGAGTTTAACAGTTCCAATGGCTACGATTCCATAATATTGCATTGTCATCCGATTAACACATGCATGCAATCAGCTCGATCGGTAGCCGGGATGTGGATCAAATTTACTCGCAAGATTTGATTACAGACAAATATCGGGACAGGTGAAACTAAATAAAATCTTATATTAAAAGGTATGTAACACAGCACTGTTTCTAATTGTCTCTGTATTTAATACATTGCTGTTGTAATTCATCCCCCGTGATAATAAGCAGCAATGTTTTTTTTTATCAGCTGCAACACAGGAGTATTGAATGAGTTCAGCTTAAAATACACTAAATGAGTCCCGCGATGAACCGCTGATGCGATGTCCTTAACACACAGCATTACAATAGAATTCTATTGTATTTTATATGCCAGTTCAGCGGCAATCAACGTGTTAAAGAGTAAATATGACTTTCATAGAATACACAATTCTCAGAGTTAAAGAACTTAAGTCTTAAAAGCTAGGGATGAAAATAAAGTAGCGTTTAAATTTTGTATGAAAAGAACGGGGTCTCAATTTGCTTCTCTTCAACAATTTAATCATAATTATTATTGAGAGCCATGAACCGCTCTTACCGCCCTTCATTCAACGGCTCCAATAAGCGTAGTTTGCGGGCATTGTCTAAATAAGCGTAAAATGTGCAATTCACTTCCTCAACGAAAACAATTCCGCTATTATGAGAACTCGCTCTCGCTACATTTTCGGACTCTGCTCCCGCTGGCCGGGAAGGAACTCACGAGCCAATAATGCAGACGGGCCGGAGCCGTACCCAAAGGATAAAAACGGGACCCAATTAATTTCGCTCCGCTGTCCGTCTGTCACCAGGCTGTATCTCATGAACCGTGATAGTTAGACAGTCGAAATTTTCACAGATGATGTATTTCTGTTGCTGCTATAACAACAAATACTAAAAAATAGAATAAAATAAATATTTAAGGGGGCTCCCATACAACAAACGTGATTGCTTTTCACATATCAATGAGGTTCGTGCCCAAAAATGTGATTTTATCGGATAAGTCAGTAATATGAAGACAGAACTATGTGTCAAACCTCTAAACTTACGCACGTTGGTGACTCGAAAACCTACATTGGTTATTATCAAGTATTGGCCCATAAAAAGGCGAGATTGGATAAACATTGTTAAACTGAAATCTTTGTGAAGTTTGCCAAGCAGTAAAACCTATCAAGCTTTAAATTATAAATATGCCGTCATTTATAATTATTCAAAATACAAACGATATGTGATAGAGGTTAGCTGGTTGTAGTATTGGATGACCAGAAAGCTAGCAATTTCATATAGTTATTATTTTCTTACTTTTTAATTTAAATAAATAATATTTATCATCATCATCATCGTCATCAGATCTTTTTAGTCTCCTCTACAGGAGCACGACCCTCTCTGTACTACTAGAGCAGCCAGAGGACTTGGACTACACTCTCCACGCTGGCCAGACAAATGTAAGTAAATTGTTAATTTGTATGAGTAGAATAAAAGTATGGCTCTAGTAGTACAGAGAGGGTCGTGCTCCTGTAATGGAGACTAAAAAAGATCTGATGATGATGATGAGTAGAATAAATAAAGTATATGCAATTATAAAGACACAATATATTGAAATGACTGATCTTATTTTTAGAATCTAAATAATTTTGTTTTTTGTGTAATATTAAGTTGCGAGGCTTCAAAAGATAAGAAGAATTTTCACGTAGATACGACATTCGTCGAATTTACTATAAATATATCCACAGATTGTGACAGAGAAGAACCTAGAACATAAGACTCCAGGATTTTAACCCCATTAGATTGTTACAGACGGAGTAACATGGAAGTAATTTCGACCCAAAACTAAACTTTTAAAATTTAAAACTTGGATGAGCTAGCCGCTACCGCGGACAAAGAATTAGTCTAGCCATTCAAAGGCGGAACGCTGCCAGTATCTTCGGAACCTTGGCTAAAGGAACTCCTCTTAATAATTTATTTTAGTTATTATACTATATTTTTTAAGATTTTTAGTTTTAGGTTCATTGTTCTATTAATATATAAATATTATTTTGTATGTTTATTGTTATTATTAAACTTGAATGTAACTGAAGTAATTTCACCCCGTACATTCCAACCTGTTAGCAGATCCAACAAACCTAATTAATAACGATTCGCTCGCGGCCTTAGGCCGAGAAATATTATTACAATGGACTGCGTTGCACCCGACTTGTTGAAATTTAATTTAAACTTTTCATAATTATTTGTAATCTATTGTGCGCTTGGGCAACCGCGGATGCTTTTATTTTGTTTGGAAAGACGTAAAATTTTAACAATTTAGTGCTACGAAAATTAGGTTGTTGTAGGAGGGAACTTTGTTTAAAATTATATCAAAATGTTTAGATTATTTAATATTTAGAACTGCAATTAATTTTGAGATTTATGCTTTTGGTAACATTGCAACTGCTGTGTTCATAGACCAGTCTACGTAGGTTTGACATAATTCCTTAATGATAATGATATTTCATTTCACTTAAATAGAGTACAATAGTTCATAGAGTATAACAGAAAGAGACAGAAGCGACAGTCGTTGGACCAAAACAGTGACGGAGTGGTGGCGGTGAGCGGGGAGAAGACCAGTCGGTAAACCACCAGCCCGCTGGTCAGATGATATTGTTCGGCTAAGTGGAAAACAGTGGATGAGACTAGCACAGGACCGTAGAGAATGGCGTAAAAAAAGGGAGGCCTATGCCCAGCAGTGGGCTGTTGTGGGCTGAAAATTATGATGATGATGAAAAAGAACTCGATGAACAGAAAGTCTCTTACTCTATTTCGCTCTTAATTAAGCATGAAATATTACAATAAAAATATTACAAATTGATAAAATGAAAAAAATAAACATTACGTAATGCCGAAATATTAAGATTCAATTTCTAATAATTATATATAAAATGTCATTTACTTAAATATGTCATTATAATATAATATAATAATATAATAATAATATTTTTATTTCAGAAATTAATCTTATAATATTTTTTTTCTACAACCCATTGTTTTAATTTTGTCTTAAAAAAGCGCAATGGTAGCTCCTTTATATTAAGAGGCAATCTGACAGTGATTTTGATCACGAAAGCTTAAAATCTTAAAACTTCAGAGGCGAGATATTTTAACATGTTATGTTTTTATTGCATTTAAAAAATAATATTTAATAACAAATCTATACGGTTAAAATTGAAAATATGTGATAAAAAAGAACTCGGCCACAGGTAGGATTCGAACCACGGTAGGACACGTCCCTTAGGTTTACGCCCTAAGTGTGATACCATTACACCACCGTGACTTCGAATCACCGCGGTGGTGTAATGGTATCACACTTAGGGCGTAAACCTAAGGGACGTGGGTTCGAATCCTACCTGTGGCTGAGCTTTTTTTCATCACATATTTTCAATTTTAATAATTTAAGTAAATATATACGGTATTCGTTTAAAGGTTATTGTTAATTTGACTGCCTTTCAAAACAATAAACAAAGGCATTTCCATCGTCTTCGAGCACCTTTGACGCCGCTGTAGCTGACAGCTGATTATTGTGAGTCTCGAGGGCGATGGGTTCGATTCCCAGCTGAACAACGTCTGTCAAAAATACTGCAGCTCTGACGCGAGAAGAAAAGCTCGAAGTGGAATTTGTTTTATGAAACCCTTGAATATTGTTGACTATTTATTACTCAATGTTGGTAAAAGATGTGTAATGATATTGGATCTTACAGGGACTTCATTTTTGCGTGTAATTACTGTTATCGTCGTCATCGTCAGCAGGTCCTTTTAGTCTCCACTGAAGGAGCATGACCCTCTCTATTCTACCCGAACCATACTTGGCCAGAGCAGAAAGAGGATTTGGCCTACACTCTCCTCAGGCCAGACGGGTTGGAGAGGTCTCATTGATGTTTGAGCTTTGTTTAGCTTGTATTTCCTAAGTCGCCTCTTACGACACCCACGGGAAGACTTGGAGTGGTCCTATTCTACTCTGCCGGAAACCACACGGCGATTACTGTTATAATATATAAGTTGGTTAGATCGGTTCACGGTCGAAATTAGTTCGATTACCGATGTCTCCAGTTAAACAAGCATCTTTCAAGCCTTTGCTCCAAAATGCCTTATATTTACAATAGTATGACACGTACTTATGGTGATGCCATGATGTTTTAGACTCGTAACGGAGCTTCAATTTTGTACATAATCGCCGCACAAGATGGCATTTAACCATTGACTTATATATTACTAGCGTAAGGTTGGTCCTTACGCTAGTAATAGGTATATATTGACTATTTGACTAGCTCCGTGGCGCAGCGGTCAACACGCCAGCCTGCGACACGGAGTGACCGGGTTCGATCCCCGGCCAGGTCAAGATGGAAAATGATCTTTTTCAGATTGGCCTGGGTCTTGGATGTGTATCTATATATGTATTTGTTATAAAATATAGTATCGTTGAGTTAGTATCCCATAACACAAGTCTCGAACTTACTTTGGGGCTAGCTCAATCTGTGTGATTTGTCCGTATATATTTATTTATTTTATATACCGCACGACGAATTGTCTCTATCGCGCTGGTGCGAAAAAGTCAGTTAAGCACCAACGCGACTCAGTCTTCTGCGGTCTTCGGAACAGTACGTCCGTTATTCTTTGATTAAAACAATGCCTAGTGCGCATTTTAAGACTGCAAAAATTATAATAATAAAGTTAAAAAAGTACATGGGATATCTTATCATCGGTAAGTAACATAATGTTGTTTGTTGTAATTAAAATACTTAAGAAATTTTAACAATTGAAGTCTGTAATGGCGCCAGCGCATGGTTATACAAGGTTACATCGTACGCTTGTACAATGCGGCACTTCGTAGTTCGATCGATTTAAAACAGATGGCGATACTGTTTCTTTGTATGAAGAAGGTTTATGAAAAACTAGCTTTCGCCCGCGGCTCCGCCCGCGTCAATGTCGATCCCTCGGGAATAGTACTTTTTCCCGGGATAAAAGGGAGCCTATGTCCTTCTCCACACTCCAGAGAACTTGTATGCAAAATTTTATGATGATCGGTTCAGTAGTTACGGCGTGGAAGCGTAAACAAATTAACAAACAAACAAACTCACTTTCGGATTTATAATATTATAGTAAGGATAAGGATAAGGATGTTCCCGTGGGCGTATCCTTACTTTTGAAATAATTGCATTTTAGAAAAAATCTAAACGTATTACGCGTATGTGGGTGTCTTAAACTCCCTACTCTAAAACGCGGTCACGTTATAGAGAAATATAATCAGTTTGAACATACAGCGTTCGCACCAACCACGCCCGCAGGCCCACTCTATATGTACATCTCTGTGGTTATAATGTATCTTCATTTCTTTTATTATAAATTATCATTATTATTTTGTATTATTATCTACACGTACTTGCCTGGTCTGCGAGAAAAGGAAAACGTAGAATATACAATCTAGGCACTACTTGCAAATGATCTTGTTTAAATTTCATCAAAAACGTTTCAGTACTTTGGTTGAATTCAGGTATTCATTTGATAGATTATCAATATAATTTTAAAATAGTTGTATAGTGCCGCATAAATGAAATTGTGCCTATTTTTAGGCTTCCGTACCCAAAGGGTAAAAACGGGACCCTTTTAATTTCTGTCTGTCTGTCTGTCTGTCCGTCTGTCACCAGGCTGTATCTCATGAACCGTGATAGTTAGACAGTTAAAATTTTCACAGATGATGTATTTCTGTTGCTATAACAACAAATACTAAAAAAGATAATAAAATTGATATTTAAGGGGGCTCCCATACAACAAACGTGATTTTTTTGTTTGTATTTGCTCGATATTAATAACAGCTACAGACAGACGCTTGAAATATTCGCAGAATACCTATTTAGTCATATATTTACTTTAAAAATAAATAAATTAATAAAAATAAAATTAATATTAAAGGGGGGCTCTATACAACAAACATGATTTTATTGCCGTTTTTATAGAAAACGGTACGGAACCCTTCGTGCGCGAGTGCGACTCGCACTTGGCCGGTGTTTTTCCAATCACATATTTTGCAGCGCAATATTACGACCTGTTTGTAAACATTTAGGCTTTATTTGAATTAATTAATAATTTAAACTGCCTATCAAAACAATAAACTGCCATTTCAATCGTCCCCGAAAGCCTTTGAAGCCGCTGTGGCTGACAGCTGATTATTGTGGCTCGCAAGGGCGACGGGTTCGATTCCAGGCCGAACAACGCCTGTCAAAATGCTGCAGCTCTGATGCGAGAAGAAAGGAATTTGTTTCGTGAAATTCCTATTGAAAATTTATGAATATTGAAGTTAAAGGACGAAATTGTAGCATGACAAACAATGCATACACATTGTTTGTCATGCTACAATTTGGTATAAATTCAGTTTTAAACCTGATATACCTGCAGTTTACTAGCATCGAGACAAATTATTCATCATCTTCATCATATTTTCAGCTGTAAGAAGTCAACTAACTCTTGACAAAAGCCTCTCCGAAGGATTCTTCGTTCCATAGATTACACTGCTTTATTCACCACGCTTGGCAGTTGTGTTAAAAACAGGGACTATCAGACGCGACTTAATTAGATTCATTCTCTTTCTTCTTCTCTTCTTTTCAGCCTTGATCAACCAAATATTTGGTGTAGGCCTCCTTCAGTTCTCGCCATTTTTCTCTATTTTGGGCAGTTAAAATCCAGTTGCTGCCTGCTATCTTTTTGATGTCATCTTTCCATCTCATTTGGGGTCTTCCTACTAGACGCTTTTTGTCCCATGGTCTCCACTCAAGCAACCGTCTACACCACAAGTCCGTTTTTCTGGCTATATGACCAGCCCACTCCCACTTAAGTCTTGCTATTTTTCGGCCAAAATCGCTAACTTTGCTGTGTTGTCTAAGCCACTGGTTGTTCTTTTTATCTCTTAGACTGACTCCTACAATTTTTCTTTCCATTGCTCTCTGAGCAACTCCCAGTTTGTGAACTACTTCCTTGGTTGTGACCCAGGTCAGGAAAAAAAAAACACAATATTTTGTTTCTTAAATTATTAAGAGTGCTTCACACCACCGGGTCACTGCTTGCCCTGGCGTAAGGTAAGTACCCCAGTAATGTACAAGACTCCAGTAATGGACAGAAAAAAAAACAATTTAAAAAAATAAGCGCACGATTTGGATTTCGCTTGCTGGCAACATTGAAGCATAGACAAACAATTCCCAACTTGACATTTGTGTGACGTTTTGCTCGATTCGGCCATTTTCTTCAATATGGCGAAAGTAAAACCAGTGCGATCAAGTACCATTTATTACAAATCCGAAATTACTAAGCCAATACTTAAGAAAGTGAGGGCAAATTATTGGTTATAATTGTTGCGTGTTTTAGATTAACGGAATTAAATGTTATTTCGTAGTTTGTTAGGTGTATTCACAATAATTCTATGGTGAGTGTTTACGGCAATAGGAAAGGCTGGCTTAAAAATTTGCTTTGTTCATTACTGGAGTTTTTTTTTGAGCTTGACCCACTAATGGACAAATGTCGAAAATAAAAAAATTAAACTTAATGGCTGCGTTCATGCTTTTCTGTTTACTTAGCTTTTAACGTTTCTAAATAAATAGTTGAATTATTATTTTAACGGTTTGTTCCAGTAATGTACAGAGATGTTCGTAATTGGATACTATGGACTTACCAGTAATGGACAGATTGTCCATAACTGGATATTTAATAGAATCCAGTAATGAACATTGTTTAATTTATGCAAATTAAGCAGTCGTTACAGGTCAAAGAACATGATTAATCATATATCAGCCATCGACTGCTACTTTTAATTCATTTTTTCTTACAGCAATAGCGCCAAAAAAAAACTATACTCCCCTTCAAATGGGAAAAGCTATAGAAGCTGTGAAAAAAGGAGAGAAAATTGCAACGGCTGCGCAAATGTTCGGCGTGCCCAGAGTGACTTTATACAACAAGATAACAGGAAAAAGTCCGATAGAATGTTCTATGGGCCCAAGTGCCTATTTGTCCAAAGAAGAGGAGTACATTTTGGAAGAGTGGATAATAAATATGAATGATAATGCACATTCCGATAACAAAAGATGAATAACTTGACAGTGTTCAAAAGATTATTAGTGACAAGCGACAAGCTACTCCATTCAAAGACAACAGACCCGGTAAAAAGTGGTACAACCTATTTTTGAAACGTCATCCCACGATTTCGGAGCGAACAGCGCAAAATTTAACCACCGCACGTGACAATGTTACGAAAGAAGGTATCAATAAATGGTTTCGTGTAGTAGAAGCGTACTTGCAAGAAAAGCAACTTATGACAGTCACTGAAGACCCTGCTAGGGTCTTCAATACAGACGAAAGTGCTTTTTACTTATCTCCAAAAGCAGGAAAAGTCCTAGCCAGGAAAGGGGACAAGCACATTTATCAGTCATCCGGTGACGAAAAAGACAACTTAACCGTTTTGATTACAGGCAACGCTGCAGGTGAACTGGCACCTCCAATGGTGGTTTTTAATTATGAAAGAATCCCATCCGTTATTACGTCACATTATCCGCCTGATTGGGGAATGGGCCGGTCACCTAGTGGATGGATGTGTGGTCCCACTTTTTATGAGTACATCGTAAATGTGTTTAATCCATGGTTGCTCGAAAAAAATATACAAAAACCAGTTTTGTTATTTTTGGATGGCCATAGATCTCATTTAACCCTACATTTAACAAATTTTTGTGTTTCCAATGGGATTGAGATAATAGCACTCTATCCAAATAGCACCCATATCCTACAGCCCATGGACTTATCTGTTTTTAGATCACTAAAATCTTACTGGAAAAACGCTGTAAATGAATGGAAATTAAAAAATTCTGGTCAAAACCTGAAGAAGGAGCATTTTGCTCCAGTCCTTAAGTCTGCTATACAGTCGCTCTCGAAAGAAAGCATCAAGCACGGATTTCGCGCAGGAGGGTTGCAGCCCTTTGGCCCAAGCTATGTTGATTTTTCAAAAATCAAATCATCCCAAAAACCAACAAATAAAACAGCACGAATCCACTTCTTGCGGAGTTTAGAACAAGAAATCATTGCGAAATTCGGATCTGAAAAGCTGCAGCTGTTTAAAGACCTCTTTACTAAAAGTCGAGATGAACTGGAAGCTCGGTTACCTGATGAAGATCAATCGCTGTATTTGATATGGGCCAATAACAAACAAACGGTTTACATTTCATCTCTAGAAGATGAAGAACCATCACAAAATATGCATGTTCTTGAAGAGAATCCGGAAGACATTGAGGTTGCTTTGTCAATGACACACCATGAAAATGAATCTGCTAATAAAAATGAAACATCAACATCAATAGCGCCTGTTTTGCAGGCGAGTCCAGCAGTGATTGAAGTTTCTGCAGAAGAGAAGATGGAAGTGATTGAGGTTTCATTATCAGAAAAACCCCGTACCCACGATTTGCTAACAAATGTATGCTCCCCATCCACGTTAATAGCTGCAACTGTTATGCAAGTTATCCCAGAAGTAATTGATAACCAATCAATAGCGACTCCTTCTGGCACAGCTGTACCAACAAATATAAGCCCTGAAAAACATAACAACATCAATGAAACAGAAACTTTTCCAACTGTGACTGCAGGCATTGCTTCAACTGGTAAAATAATAAATACTTCAACAGCTCCTGTAACAAAGAAAAACACAGAACAAGCAATGAACTGCAATAGAGCTTTATCTGCCTGCATGCAAAGAACAAATACAGATTGTACTCCATCTTCTTCCAGGACTTTTCACAAGGCTCAAATTCAATTTGAACACTCATATCGTCCCTCTACAGAAAAAACTCCTTCAAAAGAAGCTACGGTTACTAAAAATCCCAGTGTTTTTAATAAAAATGCGTCAATCAACTCTTTGGATTTGGACATACCTTCACCTTTTAAAAGAAATTTATTTTGGCCAGGGAAAGACGAAAACGCAGATAAAAGAAAAAGAAAAATGAAGGAAAAGATTCCTTATGCGATTACGGGAAGCCCATGGAGAGTATATAACAAAAGAAAAGAAAAAGAGAAGGAAGAGAAGCAGAAAGAAAAAGAAAGAAGAGCACAAGCAAGGGAAGAAAAGAAGGCTTCAAGAGAGGCACAAAAAAAAAACAAGGTAGAAAAAGGATAGCTAAATCGAAACAGAAACAAAATGAAACTTCATCGGATGATTCAGAGTCCGAAACAAAGTATGCAGAAAGTAATGATAGTTACTGTACAGAAGACGAAGAGGAAGTATGTATTGAACAGCCAAACAAAAAAAGAAAAGGAAGCATTAAAACCGCTTCAGATAAAGATGGTAATTTTAGTGGATCTGAAGGAGAAGATGTGCCATTGAGCAAAATTTCAAAAGTAAAGTCCTATGCTAAGGGAAATTATGTAGTAATAAAATACGAAGGCGAATATTTTCCGGGTGTGATAGAAAACATTGACGGAAACAGTTTTGCAATTCGTACTATGACGTTCTCCGTAGGCAATACTTTCAAATGGCCTGAAAAACCGGATAAAATCTGGTATGCCAAAAAAGACATAATAGAAAAAATTGACGAACCGGTGCTAACAAATAAAAGAGGCTTTTATTCCATAAAAGAGATGGAAAAATATCTCCCTTTTACGACTTAAATTGATGTTTTTATTTGAGAATATAATATTATAGTAGAATTAAGCAATATTTCGTACTCGAGGTTTTAAACCGTACTGTTTTGCGTCGTGATTATGTCGCACTGTGATTATAATATAGATCTATAGATTTAAGTAAAAACTACCTATTACTATTAAAGTTAAAACTTTGACTGAGACTGATAGCATTAAATGCTGATTTATGATAATATATAAAGACAAAGTAATTTGAGACTGATTTTTCGTGCCATAACTTTGATCTCTAATGAAGATTATCTTTCTGTAATTGTTATGTTTTTATTAATTTTACTTATTTGCGCATTGTAGTAAGTACAACTACAGTGATATTAAAACTTAATTAAACGAGACTGATTGTAAAACTACCATGTTTTATTTTTTTAATTATCTAAACTGGTTGGTGTTTATTTTTGGATGTCCATGTTTGGTTCATTACTGGTTGTTTATCATTGGCTTTTGTTCATTACTCGGTGTGCATTACTGGCTCTTGTTCATTACTAAGTGTCCATTATTGGCTCTTGTTCATAACTAGGAGACCATTACTAGAATTTTTATGTCTATGTAAAAATCAGCCGGTTTTTTTTCTCTAATTATTTATTTTGTATAAGTCTTTTTGCGTTGTTTAAGCCAAAATCTTAATACTCTAATGTTGAACTCTTATAAACACTAGTACAATATTTGAAAACATCACAAACGAATAAGATAATTACAATTATGTACGAAATCTGCTCTTATACTGTCCATGACTGGGGGTCTTACATGTGGAAGTCTCTTGCGAGATTGCGAGTAGGTGTAGGCAGATGCAGATAGAACCAGTCTTGGATTTGTCAATAGGCGTTAAAGGGCGCGGCCTAGGGGCGGCAGCGTCCCAGTTTTCAAAGGATACTCACTCGATTTCAGGGGTTTAAAGTCAAACAAGTTGAATGATTTTCTCATGGTTTATACTCCTAGTGTAAGTGCCTACACTGATAAAAAATATAAATCTGAAGTCGGTTTTTTATATGAAATAATATTAAATAAACGTTTGATTTTTGATTCTCGACAGTGAGTTTATTTAATATTGTCGCCTTTAAGTATTTTTGTTTGTTGCTGTATATTGTATTATCCTATATTATCTCTCTATATTCCTCCGCTCTATATTTCTATATTATTCTCCTGGCACAAGCACATTTTTGCTTAAAAGGATATTATTTGTAATTTACTAGTTTCCCAATAAACACATTTTATTGTATTAAATTTTAAAATTTATTGTGATAGATTGTTATTACAAAGTAGCAGTATCACAAACATTCACCTTACAAAAATTCGAATGACATAAGCATCTAATTCTCTTTACTCTATTTCAAAACAAATTCTGAGTCACCGTTCAAATTGTATCTACTAAGAGAAATGTCCAAACGATGAACGGGCACTAATTATAGTGCAACTACACCAGGTGTACATTTGGCGAGTGTATAATGATCACTAGCCGTTTGGAGGCGAGTGATTTATCGTTTGGATTTCAAGTGTGTCGCGCGAATGAAGAACGGCAAGTTCTGCGCATGTGCAATACTATCAGGCGTTTATGTAAAAAAATGAAAAGTCTTAATATTTTAATTACTAAAGTTTTATAAAAAAAATTAAGAAAGGGGGGAACCTGCGAGATTTAAATATCAATTTTTTCATGTGAGAATTATTGTTTTAGACGTAAATTTAACGAGTTTAAGTAAACTTTTTGAAGGAAAAAGTTTTTAGATAAGATATATGTATCTTTTTTAAAATTTCATATATATCTGTTTCAAATTCCAACAAGGCGGTGATCTTGTGCAAGGATCGACCTAAACTATACAAATAATTTTATTTATGATATATTTTATCATAAATAAAATTATTTATGTATTAAATTAATTCAGCGTATTGTACTAGTTTTTGAAAATACGTGAAATTCGTCAAAAAAGCTTATATATTTTTAATGAAAAATTTATGGAAAGAACCATTTTAGTATTAATAAATTGATTTATTTTTTTCATCTGACTAATAAAGATTACAAAATTATTAAATTATTACTATAGATTAAATATAACATTTTAAACCAAAAATAAGTTAAGACCAATATACACTCAAAATTATTAATGTCGCGGTTTTGGATACACTTAGACGCATACGAAAGTGATAATTACTAGACCGCAACTCCGCCCGCGTTTATGTCGATCCATCGGGAACAGTAAAATTTCCCAGAATTAAAAAATAAAATAAAAAATGGTTGAAGCGTGAAAAGGTGACAGACAGACAGAGTTACTTTCGCATTTATAATGATATTAGTATAGAAGTATGGATTACTAAACGTGGCCTTTGGAGATCTCTGTACTCTGTACTCTCAGTATGACACTTTCTCTTATACACAGCGCACAATTATCTAAATTCAGTTTTCGTCTCTTCAGTAAATGTTTTGCTGTGTTTTCAAATTTTTAATTTCTAAAAACCTTAATTTTCTTTATTGTAGTACACATTTATAAGATATGATAATTACATGAAGTGTGTCACTGAGACCAGCCTATATTAGCCAAAAAATAAATGTAACAACATGCTTATTGTATTTCGCTGCACGTATTTGGTCTTGTGATATAGAAACGATTCTTTCTACCTTTACTCGCCTAGTGTGAATCTCAACAGATACTTTCAATACATTACGTCACCCACTAATTCCTTCTCGAAGTCAAACATTTGGCTACCTTTTACCAAAATAAAGCAACCATTACCATCACCTCTACTGCTTATAACACAAAGCTTATTTTCCTTTGTGTTTGGTGGGGTTAAGTTGGTTTACTTGATGGATCGTTACAAAGACAATTTTAAAGTTTCAAGCATTTCTATAAATTAATAGTGTGGAATGACAGAATGAGGTGTTCCGAGCTTTTATTTTAATTTGACTAAAGACACGTTGTCATGGAGAGAATTTGCTTTTTTTGTTGGGCAATGTCTATATACGATCACAATGATTTCTTATATTGATAGCATTTTTGAGTTATTATCGATTCTCATGTTAAGAATCCTATGACAGGTATGAGCTGGATGCAGGTCGCTTCCTATTATAAAGGTCATATTGGAAATCCTTGTCCAGCAGTGGACTCCTTGTGGCTGCGATGATGATGATAAAACTTCTGACTAGCTTTTGTAAACATCATCATCATTTCGTGTAGGTGGCACGTCACGTCTATCGACCATGCACACCCTGGTGTCGGAGTTCTTCAGAACCGCCTCTCGGCCGCTGACGTGGTTCCTTTAACGACTACTAGATGGCAGTTGGGACCAACGGCTTTACGTGCCTTCCGAAGCACGGAACCATGTTTATTATCAGAAAATCAGGTGATTCATGCCTGCAATGTCCTAACCAAACTGGAAACCAACTAGATAACGTACGTTTCCCGTGGGAATCGAACGCACGACCCTTGGGTCTACAGGCACATGCCTTAACCACTGAACCACGGAGACAGATACAACAATTTGTTTGTAAACAAACAAACCATCTTCATTCCTCCTAGTTCCCATCTCATGTCCTGAAAAAAAAAACAGGAAAGTTTCTATATGACGCTTATTTCTAAGTGTGACTTAGCTCGACAAAATTTACAACCCTTCCTTTGGGACCAATGTTGGGACTGAAGAAAAATTCGACATTTTCATACAAATTGAGTTTCATTAATGTTTTTTGATAAACATCTTTTTAGGAAAGATACTAATGAACAATCTTTACCTTAGTAGTATTCATTAAATCAAATACATCATCTACGTAAGTAGGAAAAAATCGAATTATTACTATTAGCGCTACAAAACCACTCGTAAACAAGGATTCCCCGCCCATAAACTCTATCAATCAATAGGGAATCGACGAAAAGCCTTTAACTGACTAAGCACTCAATTTTCAAATGCATTGCGCTATGATGCATAAATAATTACAGCGTAATGACTCACTCACAAAAATAGCTAAATAACAGAAGAATATCCCTTTAGCACAACCAATTTAAGGCGCTGTGCATCACAAGAATACCGTAAAACGTCAATTTTTTCGTCGCGCAGTTAGCCTTATTTTCTTTGGAATACTAGCATGAAAAAAATATGAAGTACAGTTCAAAGATCAAAATAAATGGATACATCAAAATATTTCCAAAAAAGTATTTAAAATCTAGCAAAAATGCTATACCCAGAAAAAGTTATGTCGTGAATTACTTGATATTTTCAGCGACAACTACCTACTTTTTTACGACTATAAAGTATAACTAAATGAGCCAGATGGATACCTAAAAGAAATAAAATATTTGGCTATAATTATCGAAATATTTAATAAAATGTGAAAATTAACACGGAAATGGCCGACACGGGTTTGAAATGAGACTAGGGACAGGCCAATCGGTATCGCTACTTTCAACCGCTACAAACGGTTAAGGAATACAGCGCCTTAACGTGCTGGCTGCAAAAGAATCCAATTTTTTCCGGTCTTTCTTCCGTGGCCACTGTTTGCACACTTTTGTCATTTATATATTGCGTCTTATATATACGCTGCAGAATAAAAATACGACTATTAAACGGAACCATAGACATTCAGTCGACGTCCTATGGAAGAGATTTATTTGCCAATGCTTTTGATAAATAAAAAAATATATATTTAGTAATACTTACATTCTCAGAAATCACGGTTCAATTATATTTATATTATTTTTATAATTATGGCTATTTTTAGCCATTGCTCCAATATTCCTTAGGAGCTTCTTGTATTAGGTTAACTTAAGAAACTATTGCGAACCCTGAGACTTGATGTTCATCGTACTCCTATTTGTATCAGTCTACTGGACTGGTGATGTTGCACGTATAAATTGAGTTCTTCATCAACTTTGGTTATAATTTATAATATTATTGCTACTTCACAACGCCACATTGACATAAATAAATAAATAAATAAATATATACGGACAAATCACACAGATTGAGTTAGCCCCAAGGTAAGTTCGAGACTTGTGTTATGGGATACTAACTCAACGATACTATATTTTATAACAAATATATATATAGATAAACATCCAAGACCCAGGCCAATCTGAAAAAGATCATTTTCCATCTTGACCTGGCCGGGGATCGAACCCGGGCACTCCGTGTCGCAGGCTGGCGTGTTAACCACTGCGCCACGGAGCTCGACTTCATCTGATGAAACCGGCCAATAGGAATGGCTTAAAAAATGAAATAATTTTGCTTTTCTCCATATCCCTAACTAAACAGTACGACATAAGTCGATAAAATCACGACCACCATCTAGTATTTCAATTTGATGAAGTGTTACATCTGCCATGATCTTTAATTTGTACCAACTAACTCTTTCATACAAAGGCTACTTGACCTGATTTCGTTTGAAATGACTCATTTGGTTCAAACTATCCAATGGCTGATTTATAGATGGACTGACACACTAATTTTATCTATAAACAAATAGTAAATGTAATAAAATGTAATGCCTTTGTGGGGTACTAAAATGCGTAGTTGTCGGATATTCGTGATTTCCGGCAGAGTAGAATAGGACCAGTCCAAGTCTTCCCATGGATGTCGTAAGAGGCGACTTAGGAAATACAAGCTAAACAAAGCTTATAAACATCAATGAGACCTCTCCAACCCGTCTGGCCAGCGAGGAGAGTGTAGGCCAAATCCTATGTCTGCTCTGGCCAAGTATAGCTCCGGTATTACAGAGAGGGTCATGCTCCTGCAGTGTAGACTAAAAAGACCTGATGATGATGATCATCATCATTTCGAGTAGGTGTCACGGTCAATCGACCATGCACAACCTGGTGTCAGAGTTCTTCGGAACCGCCTCTCGGCCTCTGACGTTGTTTCTTTAACGACTACCAGATGGCAGCCGGGACCACCGGCTTAACGTGCCTTCCGAAGCACGGAATCATCTTTATTATCAGACAATCAGGTGATTCAAGCCTGCAATGTCCTAACCAAACTGGTAACAACTAAACAAAGTATGCTTCCCGTGGGAATCGAACCCACGACCCCCGGGTCAACAGGCAAACTCCTTAACCACTGGACCACGGAGGCTTTTAAGATAATGATGATGATACACACTATCACGTTTTTTTCTCTTGCGGAAAAAAATGACAAGTAGCCAAGTGCGCGTTGGATACAAGAAATGGTCACGTAACGCCGTAGAAAATTTAAAAACAGAAACGTCATAAAAACCTCCTTTCTTGTTTCATAAACAAGATGAATGTAAAATGTCGCATAAAACCTCTTCCATGCGGCCTCTCCTGTGAGCTAAACCAATCTTTTTCAGGCATGGACCTTATTGTTCTTAATAATGGTGGATTTACGTCTCAGTAATACATAAAACCACATTAAATGTGTTATTAAAATACATTTCTTGAATGCGAACACAATTTTTTTATTCAGGGATTTAATAGGAGGATTTATATATATTTTCTTTTTACTAAATGTTGGATTAGGCATTTGTCTTCCTTATTGTTCTTAATAATGGTGGATTTACGTCTCAGTAATAAATAAAACCACATTAAATGTGTTATTAAAAGACATTTCTTGAATGCGAACACAATTTTTTTATTCAGGGATTTAATAGGAGGATTTATATATATTTTCTTTTTACTAAATGTTGGATTAGGCATTTGTCTTCCTTATTGTTCTTAATAATGGTAGATTTACGTCTCAGTAATAAATAAAACCACATTAAATGTGTTATTAAAAGACATTTCTTGAAGGCGAACACAATTTTTTTATTCAGGGATTTAATAGTAGGATTTATATATATTTTCTTTTTACTAAATGTTGGATTAGGCATTTGTCTTCCTTATTGTTCTTAATAATGGTGGATTTACGTCTCAGTAATACATAAAACCACATTAAATGTGTTATTAAAAGACATTTCTTGAATGCGAACACAATTTTTTTATTCAGGGATTTAATAGTAGGATTTATATATATTTTCTTTTTACTAAATGTTGGATAAGGCATTTGTCTTCAATTATAGCATGGGTTATTCCCTATATAAAGAAAAGGAAAGAGAATTCGCGGAACCATCGCATGTCTCACCGAGCTCTAGGACACCCTGTGTACACTTTGAGAATGACTGCCGTTAAGTTCATGTAAATTGGAAGTTGAAATGCAAATACCAACCAAACGTCTTCCCTTCCTTAATAATGTCTTTATCCTGTCAACATAATTAATTTAACAAAAGGTATAATTTACTTCGAATTCGAAACGACGCATTTACACCGTTCGCGTTGACATCAAAGGTGATCCGCAAGTATGGAGATAAATTAACACGATGACATCAAAGAGTGGTTTACAAAAATTTGGGAACAGTTGACTTTGTAAACAAAAGTTAATTTAGTGGCCGTTCAAAGAGATGGATTAGAAATTTGGGAGACTAATGTTATTTATGACCATGGCTAGCTCCGTGGCGCAGCGGTCAACACGCCAGCCTGCGACACGGAGTGCCCGGGTTCGATCACCGGCCAGGTCAAGATGGAAAATGGTGTTTTTCAGATTGGCCTGGGTCTTGGATGTGTATCTATATATGTATTTGTTATAAAATACTAGCTGACCCGGCAAACGTTGTTTTGCCATATAAATAATTAGATGTTGGCCGATTCTCATAGATACCGGATAAGCACAAAAAATTTCATCAAAATCGGTCAAGCCGTTTCCGAGGAGTATGGCAACGAAAACTGTGACACGAGAATTTTATATATTAGAAGAGAAGATAGTCTCGTTGAGTTTGTATCCCATAACACAAGTCTCGAACTTACTTTGGAGCTAGCTCAATCTGTGTGATTTGTCCGTATATATATTTATTTATTTATCATGCCAGTAAGCTCCGTGTAGGTTTTATTGCCACTTTGAAAATAATATTGATTCAGGTGCGGTTTTTATGAATGCGTTACCATTGTTGTAATCATTTTCAGCCCAAATCAGGTGAAGCTGAAACGATAGTAGTTTAAAAAACCGGCCACGTGCGAGTCAGACTCGCGCACGAAGGGTTCCGTACCGCTATCTATAAAAACGGCAAAAAAATCATGGCTGTTGTATGGGAGCCTTTAATATTAAATTTCTTTAATTTTTATTTTTAAAGTGAATATGTAACTGAATATTCTGTAAATATTTCAAGCGTCTACCTGTTACCGTTATCAATATCGAGCAAAAAAAAGCAAAAATAAATCACGTTTGTTGTTCGGGAGCATTCGGGAGTTAAATATTTATTTTATTCATTTTTTTTAGTATTTTTTATTATAGCGGTAATAGGCTAGTTTCCTAAAAAATAATAATTAGTCCGTCAGTTAGATATTCAAAAAATATTGGACACGTATTTTTTCTTTTGTCGATTAAACAAAAAATGATAAAGATATAGCCCTTTGAAATTCCGTGTGACGTCATAGTTTGCTACAATTTTTAGCAAACTTTGACTTCACGAGCCCCCACTCCTGAACTTTGACGCGCTTTATCTTTATCATTTATTGTTTATTTGACAAAAGAAAAAATACGTGTCCAATATTTTTTGATTATCTAACTGACGGACTAATTCATATGTTATTATTACGACCCAGGAAACTAGCCTATAGAAATACATCATCATTGAACATTCCAACTGACTAACTATCACGGTTCATGCGATACAGCCTGGTGACAGACGGACAGC
This sequence comes from Elegia similella, assembly GCA_947532085.1. NCBI lineage: Eukaryota > Metazoa > Arthropoda > Insecta > Lepidoptera > Pyralidae > Elegia > Elegia similella. The sequence goes on from OX383942.1 coordinate 1,296,003, forward strand.
GGAGCGATATTAATAGGGACCCGTTTTACTTTTTACGGGACCCTAAAAAGATGATTATTATAAATTTATAAAAAAAAAACATTTAAAAGACAAGGGTTGATTGAATGTGGTTTCTTTCATTGTAAAACAAAATAAAACTATTCATTTGATTGTAATGTAAGAAACAGGAGAGTAAAAATGTATTTATTTTATTATTTCTTATAATAAAATAAATACTATTTTACTCTCTCTCTCTCTCTCTCAAGAAAAAAATATCGAACAAGATGTACGTCTATTCCGTTGAGCTTCTTAAACGTTATATTCCACACACACCATATGAAAATAAATTAACAGGATGACATCAAAGCGCGGTTTACGAAAATCTGGGAATATTTTACTTTGTAAACAAAAGCTGATATAGTGTCGTTCAAAGAGATGGATTAGAAACCCGGGATTATAACGTAATTTATGAGTGTGCCGGTGAGTTTTTGAATAATAATGTTAATTTTGCGTTTAATACAATTACTTTTCTTAGATCTGAGTCACGTGAAATTTCAGTCCCTAAGTGACGAAACACACTATGCAGTGAGTTCTATGACGCCTCCCGCCAATCGTATTACAGGTTAATTCCTAGCCCGATGGTGGGTTGCAGATGTGGAGCAAGCGGTTTTGTCAGGCCGTATTTCATTGTACAATTACCTAATTGTAGTGTAAGAAACATGTCAATAACAAATATTTTATTTTTATTTAGATAAGCCGAAGTTCCGCAGCTGATCATACACTCCGGCGGATTCGGCTGAGATGGCACACTATAAGCGCCGAAGTTACACGGCAGAAAGTCGGCTGCGTAACATTATGTGTGAATTCAGTGTATCGCTGACGCGTGTGTGAGACGTATCATGTTGTCTAAGCAGCCGAACAAAGTTGTGTGATATAAAAGTGATCCTAAAAGGTTCTTTTTGTGGTCGATATAATTACAGTAATAGCTATTGTAGAAGCTTTAGAGGAGGAAAAACACAGGAAAGAATAATTATATTGTGCACCCATTGAATTCCAGTTGAAGTGGGATTCGCACTTGGGTTTATCCCCGGGAATCGAGCCGAAATTTGGTCGCGCGCGTATAGTGTATTGCTCTCACTGCCGAACTTACGCCCAACCGAAGATCGGTTGTACGAGATAACGCGGCGTAGTTTTTGCATAATGTGTCGTCTCTAGTACAAATAGTATTGCAGTCGTTATCACGCCTAACTTCAGCCGCGTACCTTCGGCATAGTGTGCAGTTCGTTACAGCCTGACCAAGTGAACGCGAAGCGTTCCTGATTAACTTTGGGCATAAAGTCGTTCGTATGTCCCGCCATCTGGTTGGCCTCACCTCTCCAGGTCGCATTTCTCTTTCGCGAAATTTATGAGCTGGTTCAATAACTAAATAGACTTTTTACGTCGATTTAGTTTTTGAAAATTGATCAAAATGATGAAATTGACATAAAGGGGTATCTCTTGGATAGGCATGTAACATCCTTGTCTTCATCGTCACTTACCATCAGGTGAGATGGGAGACAAATGCCTAATCCAACATTTAGTAAAAATAAAAATAAAGGACTTAAGCGTCATTAGGGGGCTCTGGCGCTTACGACCATTGTGAGTCGACTTTAGAACTAAGATAGAAGACACTAAAAAGACTAGCGAATTCTACAGCTCACAGAGTCGCCATCATATCAGCAGGAAGTAGTCCATAGCTGGACATTGGCCTCGCCCAAGGATTTCCAAAAACACCACATTATAGTGCATTTTAATACCAAAATGTAGGTATACAGCCTGTGTTACTTCGAATAAGACAAGGATCATAACGATAACTTACTCATATAAATCTATTTAGACATTTAGAACTTATGATGGATTAAGAAACATCATACATATTTACATACGTTCACACCTACTCTAAAAACAAAACACTCCTGTTGTAGCAATCGCGTATAAATCGATAAACATCAACTTTTTTTGGAGGACGAGATTAGGAGATATACGCGATAACCACACTCATGCATGACAGTCAAAGTGGAAAAAGTTCATCAATCCTAGATAATAGTGTCGAGCACGCGCCATTTTCACACAAACATTAATACCCTTTACAGCCATCCATCATATTAACTAATAACCCACGTGCATGGTGCGTTTGCACACCATTAGTTAAGCTACGGTTCCCAATCTGTGATTTAGTTTTGATTTGGGGTCTGCACTGTTACTTTTGTATAATTTTTAGGGCATGCATAATGCATAATTTTCCTTAAAATATTTTATTTAACAATCTTTATCACAATATTTTTATGACAATGACATTTTTTCATAATCTTCCATGCTGGTCTGGGAGAAAAAGAAGAACATAGAATGTGCCAGCTACTTCTGTTCCCACGCAGATCGTAAAAACCGATCGAGGCAATGGGTAAAAATTTGCGCAATCATGTCAATAGGCGATGCGGCTAGCAACCCATCACTATTTTGATTCCGTTTTCTATCTACACGCCTTCATATATGCTAAATGTGACCATAAGATCTTATAGACCTAGGCTCTATAAACAGACGTGGTACTATGTATGACATTTTATATCAATCTTATGCGTACCGACACTAATTCTTTACGAAAAACTTTTATATAGAAATAAAAGATGACGTTCAAAAAGAGAAGACATTGATCCAAAGAATAAAAATAATTATTTAATGTAATTTACTTTTTAATGTCACAGTACCAACACTGCCAATAATTTTTATATGCACATCTTGCTTACATTAACTTTATCAATGGGACTAATTAGCTTGGACTTTCGTCCCCTTTGCAAATGATAATCTCAGGAAAAACGAAATCAAAAATGTATCAATTGCTTCTTCTCTCTCTTTGATTATAACCAATAAGCCAACCAAAGTATAATAGCAATTCAATTAACCAACCACCTATACAAACAAGAAAATACATGTCAAAGCCAAGTTTGCGAACCACTGAGCCATAATAATGAACTCGGATTCTTCAGATAATTATACATTACATTGTAACGTCTAAACGTAAAGGTTACCGTTTCGAAAATAAAATTAATCATATAGTAAAGCGTGACAGTGATATCATTTGTATTATTGATGTGATTATTTAATGATTTACTAGACAGCTTAGAAAAACTTGGCCTCGGTGTGTGCTTCGCTCCTGAGTTGATTCATAAATATCATAGATTAATTTTATCCTTATCTTGGGTGTTATAATCTGTACTATAATCTTACCTTTTCTTTTACCTTCCCCCAACTCCTTGAAAGTCCGACAACGCACCTGTCACACCCTGGTGTTGCAGTTGTCCATGAGAAGCGGTGATCACTTACCATCAGGTGACCCGTTTGCTTGTTTGCTGTCCTATATCATAAAAAAAGAAAAAAAAAACAGATTTGAGATGGGAATGAAGGTATTAAGATACTACTCACTTGGATATAAGGGGACAGCAAGTACTTGTAGCAGCTCAGAAGGCTGGCGCGCGTAGCCGACACCATTCCTGAAACCACCCTACAGATAATTGAGGATGTCACCCTGACCATTTTTATACCCCTGATTTCATGTAAAATATTGAAATCCTATATAACAGAAAAAGAGAAAAAAAGAAAAAAATGGAACTATAAAATATCATTCAAAGAAAAAAAATGTTTAGTTGGCACATATAAGTAAAAACAATACAAACAATATGCACATGAAAAATCAATTTTGTATCAAAATGGTCCCCACTCAGCATATGCCGTGGTGTTGGCCACGACGTGGTCTTCCGTGGATACCATGTTTCGAAGAGTTCCTTCCGGCGTTCCTTCCCAGCAGTGGTTGGTTTTGAATTATAGCTAATTGTTCAGTTATCCACCTATACGCCTGTCAAAACTCTAAATGTGGCTTTTGGTCTTATGGGGTTAGGCTCTGTCTATCCAGTATGGCATAAAGACATACATACATACATTAGTATTACGTCCCCTCCCTTGCGGGGCAGACAGAGCTCAGGTCCATAAGACCTTATGGCCTCATTTAGCATGTTGGAAGGCGTGTAGATGGAAAACAGAATCAAATAGTGATGGATTCCGCAGATTTTAGCCCAATCCTTCGACCGGCTTTTATGATCTGCGCGGGAAGAAAAGCAGCTGACACATTCTAAGTTTTATCTTTTCTACCAGACCAGCATGGAAGATGGCATAAAGACGCTTATAGGGTTCTGTTTTTACTCTTTGGATACGGAACTCTAGAAAATAACAGTATACGAAGGGCCGAAAATGTGAGATATTTTCTGACATATCTCCCACATAAAGATAATATCAATACAGTATCATAAAAGCCATTTGTCGGCCACACACCTAACTTATCGCAAAACCAAAGCTAATAGGAAAACTTTTGTTCATCACAACTTATAAGAAGAGTTCATATCATAGCAATTAGCGCCAAAACAAAACCTTATCATAACCAATATTAAGCCATGTCACAAAGGCATAAGCATCATTTTTGGTTGTAGGAATAAAAAGTGTGTCATGACATCCTGTTCGTTCTCACTCTGAAATCATTACGGAATAAAGATCTTTGATACGTTATTTTTACAAGGAAATGCCATTATCTGGGGGCTCAGTTAGCCAAGTTTCGTAAGTACACAATGATGGCGGCATGACGTAATAAGAAACATTTTTCTACCGATAAAATATGGTGAAGAAATTTCAAGCGAACTTGAACCTGCGACCATAGTAGACCATAAGTCTATGTACGACTTATGGTCTACTATAACTTGTTCAAATTCCGCCCGATCGAAATATTTTCACCATATTTTATTTCTTAATTTAATAAGAGTATTGCTAAATATAACACTAAAAAATATTTTTCTCAAACATGCTCGGAAATGTAGGCATTATTGTAGTAAAAAGAAGACACGAAGTTTGTAATTCTTGGATCGTCCATTACTTTACCGGCCTAGGCCAGGAAAGTAAGGATGAAAATTCATTCCTGGCCGCTGCTCAAAACTTTTTAATTAATCTATGTTACTTATACTATGTAACTTGTCATACAGCCAATGGCTACCACATTATTAAAAAAAAACCACTAATCGAGCATATAAGTTCATGAATATTAAAATAATTTTAATAAAATGTTGGTATAAAATCACACCAAAATATGCCAATTTTTACGGTATTACATTTTTTGGGTAAAATATGACTAAGGAGGATATTGCCATACTCACCACGCTTGGCAGGCGGGTTGGCAAACGCAGTTTCTTTGCCTAATTATGCTTTAGATGCTTCTGACCCTCGGAAGCATTTTTGAGCTGGGAATGGATAGGAATTTGAGAAGGGAATGAAAGATTTTGGGATACTACTCCCTAAGAATGGGGGAAAGCAAGTAGCAGTTAGCCGTGTGGTATCCGGCAGAGTAGAATAGGACCACTCCAAGTCTTCCCGTGGATGTCGTAGAAGGCGACTTAGGAAATACAAGCTAAACAAAGCTTATAAACATCTAAGACACCTCTCCAACCCGTCTGGCCAGCGTGGAGAGTCTAGGCCAAGTCTTCTGGCTGCTCTGGCCAAGTATGGCCCTAGTAGTACAGAGAGGGTCGTGCTCCTGTAGTGGAGACTAAAAAGGAGCTGATGATGATGATGATGATGATGAAGTAGCAGCTCGGGAGGCCGGGCGCTGATATACCTGCAACCACCGGACAGGCAGTTGAGGGTGACACTCCTGACTTTAGGGTGAGGATATTTGAATGGTTTTCATTCAAATTGGTCCGAATCAATGTTGATTACGGGAGACATTGCAGTGTTTCGACGAAAATAAGATTCAATAATGTATCAGACAATGAACTATTTTTATCATTAAACTTCCGTGCTTCGGAAGGCACGTTAAGCCGGTGGTCCCAGCTGCCATCTGGTAGTCGTTAAAGGAACCACGTCAGAGGCCGAGAGGCGGTTCCGAAGAACTTTGATACCAGGGTGTGCATGGTCGATTGACCGTGACACCTACTCGAAATGATGATGATCATTAAAATATGTAACAACGGGTTACTCACATACGATCGAAGAGTCGGCAACGCATCAGCAGCTCCTCTGGTGTTGCAGATGTCCATGGGCGACGGTGACCACTTTCCATCAGGTGGCTCGTCTGCTCGTTTGCCGTCGGATATACATAAAAAAAATACGAATTCGGCTACTGGCCGACATGTCCGACATTTCATATACACAGTAGAGTTGAGGACTTATAATTAAAAAATTATATACGGACAAATCACACAAATTGAGCTAGCCCCAAGGTAAGTTCGAGACTTGTGTTATGGGATACTAACTCAACGATACTATATTTTATAACAAATACATATATAGATAAACATCCAAGACCCAGGCCAATCTGAAAAAGATCATTTTTCATCTTGATCTGGGAGAAAAGAAAAACGTAGAATGTGCCAGCTGCTTCTCTTCCCGCGCAGATCGTTAAAGCCGAACGAGGGTTTGGGCTAAAATTTGCGGAATTATGTCAATAGGCGATGCGGCTAGCAACCCATCACTATTTTGAATCCGTTTTCCACCTACACGCCCTCCAACATGCTAATTGTGGCCATAAGGACTTAGAGACCTGGGCTCTGTCTACCCCGCAGGGGACAAAGACGTGATACTGTGAAACTGTTGAAAATAAATTCTATAGCATATTTTTTTTCAAAACGACGGACTTATCCGTTGGAAGTATTTGTAACAATCAACTAAGTATTTGATTTTTTAATTTTTTTTTATCACGTATTTTATTGCTTGCTATCAATGGTAGTGATTCTTGATCGAAGTCAAGGCCCGCCTGCGTTAGATAAAAAGTTATCATTATCATGATAAAGAAATAGATAATAAAGATATTCATCGATAAATTAATTGATACTTCTAAACTTCGATCAAATTAATGGTAGATACGCGATTTTCGCTCGAAAAGTGGCACCGGCAAAAAAGCGCACTAATTGAGTTTCGGAGCTGTTTTGTTCACAGTTTCAATAAACCGCGCTAGCGCTTACACGTCTCGTGATGACGAAGGTAAAGTGAAAAGATGCTAAAACTACGCATGAAAAGTAAAAAAAAGATGGAGTTATACTTTCAGTATGTACCGTTTCTGTCGTTGTTTGTAAGTATGCATGCTGTTTTGACTCGGGAACATTATAAAAAAATATTTTTACACAAGCATATAATTATTGATATAATTTTTTATTATTAGTGTTTTTACTTTAAATTTAATGTCATTAACAACTTAACTCATTTTGTAACTGTAATTTAAATATATTTTTATAATTTTCAATTTAAAACGAGTGAGCAGAAATCGAAAGTGCATGCTGTGTTCGCTCAAAGAAGACTGACAACGTGTATGCTCTAATTTTATGTGTATAAAAATGTGTGTTGTTCAACCAGTTAGCGAACCAAATAAAAAAAGGCTTCATTTTGTATAAGACTTGTATCTACCGTTATATTTGATCAAAGCTTCTAAATTATATTGCTAGAGATGTTTATCACATATAGCTACTTTATTCTCACTTAAGTAATTACAAATAATGTATACGTTCCAGGATGTTATAGATCGATGAACGTTGGTTGCGTGCACGAAAAAGTGTCTCATTCGGTGTGCAAGCAGCGCGAAACAAGTGAAAGAGAGGCACGATCGACCTAAGCGTTTGGCTTGTGACGCATCTATCTTCCATCGTAATCACTTAAAATTATCGTTCGTAAACCGACTTTACAGATAACCAATTTTTATTATTTTCCTTTCTCCCTCTCCAATTAAGAGTTTTCCTCATTGCGTTATATATAAATATTTAACAATCTTTTTCAGATTGACCTGCGCTCGTAGCGTAGCATCGTAGGTCGTTTTCCATCATGACTTAACCGGGGATCGAACTCGGGAACCCTCGTGCCTTAGGCTGGCGTTTTAACCACTACGCCACGGAGCTCGCAAACCCTTGTATCGCGCCGCGCGCCGTGCTGGCACCGAGAGCATACATAAATGGAAAGCCCGGACATAGGCATTGTTTTAAACTGTGCGTAGCCCCGGTGTAAAATGGTCTCATTAGGAAACGCCGGAGCTACTGTACAGTAACTTGAAACTACTCACAAACAAAGTACTTAAAACTACTTGCAAAATGTAACGGAAGACGAGCTTCCTTATACAGGGAACTTACGGAAGTTTCGACGGGTCTTTCGGCACAAGTTAATTTCTAACTTTTAGTTTGAATAGGCTTTAGATATTATATTTTCTTTTATGTATGTTCTAGAGACTTAGCTACTACAAAGTGAGAGTACGAGAGTACTGTAACACAGGTTTCTACCTTCAACAGGCTCCAGCCTTTTACAATCGGGTCCCTATCTATAAGCATAAAAATTTAAGTCATAATGTAACATGGCATACTGATTTCTGGCATAATGATTTTTAAGCATAACGTTCTTACGCATAACAGTATACGCATAATTACTTTAAGCATAATGTACCTAAGCATAATCATTTTTAGGCATAACATTACTAAAGCATATTGTATTTAAACATAAAAACATAACCTAACCTAACCTACTTTTCTGGAAGCTATTTCTAACCTATTATGACAGCTCCGTGGCGCAGTGGTTAACACGCCAGCCTGCGACACGGAGTGCCCGGGTTCGATCCCCGGCCAGGTCAAGATGAAAAATGATCTTTTTCAGATTGGCCTGGGTCTTGGATGTTTATCTATATATGTATTTGTTATAAAATATAGTATCGTTGAGTTAGTATCCCATAACACAAGTCTCGAACTTACCTTGGGGCTAGCTCAATCTGTGTGATTTGTCCGTATATATTTATTTATATATTTATCTTATTTATTTATTTATTTACCTATTCTGACGTATTTTATAAATATTATACCTAATCACTATTAGTCTCATAGTTATTATGTCTATGGAGATTATACGAATCATCATTATGCCAAAACAAATTAGCCTAAATGATGACTATTCCAAATTACCCGTATGCCAACAATAATGCGTAAGAACTATTATGCCAAAAATATTTATGCTAAAACCGGTATGCCAAAGCTTATTAGGACAAAACAAATTATGCGTAAAAAAAGCGGTCCCTCTACAATCTGTATAGGCAACCAGCCCGAATATTCTGGCATGATTGTATTGTATGAAGGATATAAATTATTTTTTACTTTACAGGTCGCATTTGTCTGCCGATGAATTATGACCCATGAAACTTTGTGAACGGGTTCAACTATTACATAGGTTTTTATTTCAATTTACTTTTTAATAAATTTTCAAATTGGCGGAACTGGCATAAAGTTATTTAACCGTCTGTGTATTAGGCGCTTTTAATTAGTCTCTAGCGCTAACGTCTATATTTTTTTTTTTTTAAAAGCCCAAAATATTGTTAGGTATGTGACAAATGTTATTATAGTATTGACGAATTTTTATCTGACAATATTTTGTGACAAGCATGGATTCGACGTAAATATTAAAACTTTATTTTAACTTTTATTCTAATATTTATATGTATATTATAATATTTCCACCGTTAAATTTAATTGCATACCTTCTGAACTTATATAAATTTGCACACCAGTGATGGTAAACATGTCAGTCTATTTGTAACATCCATTTAATGTAATTTACATAGGTATGTTTATGCAAATAAATAATTTTATTTTTAACTGAACGTCTTTTTTCTTTTATGTATATTTGACGGCAAACGAGCAGACGAGCCACCTGATGGAAAGTTGTCTATTACGAGTTCGACGCGAACCGCGAGGTCTATAGCTCACAGAGCTACTAGTTTAGTAATGATAATGTTTATTAACTAATTGAATTATTAACTAACTTACTGAATAATAATTAAATTAATTAACTAACTAAATAAATAATCAGAATCAGAATCAGAATTTATTTGCGTAAAATATGGTAACATAGTTGGTACAGTAAGTATACGAATCACATATTTTGCCAAGTGTGGCGAGCAAATATGAATGTAAATTTTCATAATTACTGAATGTCATTACATTACAATATGGTATACAATTCTAGTCAAATTATTACAATGTCAACCGAAATTTAAAAATAATAATAATTATGTATATTAATTAATTTAGCACGAACCTTTTTATTAGTTGTTTTCGTGGTCAAACGACAGTTTCCTTGTGACAACAAAATAATATTTTAGTTACTCAACATTTATTAAAACTCACTCTGCTATTAAATTATGTAAACATAGAAACTTTCAAACAATAAAAAAAAATCTTACTTGGTTTTTTACATTTAAAAGTATTTTTTGTTTTTGTAATCTGTGCAGCAGATATCTTCTAGGTATTTTCAAAAAGCCATGCCACCATATTTTATTGAATTAGCGTCAAAACAAATGAACAGTATTTTTTTACTAAGTATTGAAGTAGGCATTGGCTTCCATCTCACCTGATGGTAAGTGACGATGAAGACTAGGATGTTACATGCCCATTCAAGAGATACCCATTAATTATTCTACTTTTGAATGTCCCGGGATTGTACTTGTCTGGGAGTATAGACGCAGGCAGTTAATTCCACACGTTAGCTAGTCGAACCAAAAAGGAACTGTCAAAGCGTATTTACCGCATGTGATCCCAACTCCTATCACATACAATTTGTTCCATACTCATCACATAGATGGCGTGACAATAGTGGATAACTGCCAGACACCTAGTAGATATGCTTATAGTAAGCCCGCTAGGCTTTAAGTATGGCCGACTAGCTGTTACTCGCGGCTCCGCTCACGTAAATATCGATCCCGTGCGAACAGTTCTTGTTTCTGGGTTGAAAGGTAGCCTATGTGTTAATCCGTGTAATAACCTATATGTGTGCAAAAATTCGTCAAAATCTGTACAGCTGTTTTCATACATACTCACAAACTTTCGTGTTTATAATATTAGTTTGTTTTTCGTGTGTGTAAGTGGCCAACACTGGTGTCAGATTTTTCAAGCTGCGTGACATAGCTTAACGACTGCCATCGACGATAACAGCCGGGACCAACGGCTTAACGTGCCGTCCGAAGCACGGAAGAGCTCGAGAATTGTTTGTACCACTTGCGGTCACCCATCACAGTGAGGACTGCGCCCAGGGTTGCTTATCTTACGTAAGCGCTATTAATGCTCACGACCACTGGGCGATCGGGCTCCTCTATAACATTAGTAAGGATATTTTTGTATTTGCTGGGCAATCTATGTGACACAATTAAATGTATTAGTTATTAAGATTTAAGATTTTATTTATCTAAGTATAATGATGTACTGTGTCATTGTTTGATATCCCAATAAATTTAAAAAAAAAACTATCCGTTAGTATTATATTGTTTTTGCCGCAAGTAGATATTGTCATGACATCAAAATCGTAATTCACGTTCACGATAAGCTATCAAGCGGCTGATAATTTTCTAGTTTAGATAAGTGTTAGAAAACAGGGAGGAGGGATCCAGTGCTCTTTGAACAGTTGACATAATCAGTGCCAAAATGCCGCGCAAGCTCATTCTCCACAAAATCAATGGCAGCCCACCGGTCAGAGCTGTCCTGATGACCCTTAACGTCCTGGGAATAGAACCGGAGATGGTTGAAGTCAACACATTAGCAGGAGAGACTCTAAAACCGGAATTCGTGGCCAAAAACCCTATGCATACAGTGCCCCTTCTTGAAGACGGAGACTTCATTCTAGCAGACAGTCACGCCATTATTACCTACTTGGTATCAAAATACGGAGCTGACAAAAGAGAAGATTTGTACCCTAATGACTACAACATAAGGGCGACTATTGATCAACGACTGTTCTTCGACGCTGGTATTCTCTTTCCAAAACTTATAACTATAGTAAAGAACATTTTTCAAGGTGAAGCAAATGGCCCGACTCCTCAGCAAGCCGCAGAACTTGAAGAAGCTTTTGGCATGTTGGAGAAGTATCTGGAGAAGCATTTGTTTGTGGCCAACCATAGACTAACTTTGGCCGATATATCCATAGTATCAACGGTATCCACTATTGATATCGTTGTGCCTGTGACTGACAAATTCCCGAAGTTATTGGAATGGCTTGAAAGACTGAAAGAGACAGATTTCTATCAGAAAGGTAATGTGCCTGGATTAGAACAATTAAGAGGTATCCTGAAAATGAAGATGGAGGGAGGAGTGGCACGTTAAAGTAAAGTTTGATTAACTCATTCCTGGACAGTAAACTGCTATAGCATACATAACAATAAAACTTGTATTGTATCTCGTTTAGTGTCTGTCAAAGTGTTAATATATTTATTGGTATTAAAAATTATTTAATTTTTCTGTTTAATGCTCTTATTTAATTAACTAACTTTAATAAGTCTGCTTTGTTTCTTTCAGTTATCTGATTTACATAATTCTTAATGAATCTAAAAAAACAATTCCAAAAATAAGTAATAGGCAAATATGTTTAGATATATAATATAAGGAATTAAAAAACATAGACACGTTGCTGATTTGAATGATTTTTTTGCAAAAAAGTCTGTTCATAAACATGTCTGACTCTCTTACTCTTTCTTTATCTGCTAAACATTAAACATACATACATAGTATCACGTCTTTTTCCCTTACGGGGTAGATACAGCCTAGGTCTATAAGACCTGAAGGCCACGTTTAGCGTGTTGGTGGGTATTAGGTGAAAAAATATTATTATTATTTATTATTATAAGAAAGTGAAAAGTCAGTATTACGTTGTTCCAACGAATTACTTAATTAAAAAGTACATTAGTATTAGCTGCTATACTTAAAACGTATTTTTTCGTACGGCAACTAGTATTGAGACCAAAAATACACTCTAGATTCATCGATGTGCAATATTTTATCACGTAAACTTGGACCCCAAGCTACCAGTGGACCCTAGCCCATTCCTAATTAATTATACCGGAACATTGACAAACGGAGCCGAGAATAAATCTACTGCAAATAACATTAGCGAGGCCAGAAATGTTTTACTGGGGATACCGAGAAACTAAAAGTATTTCCTTAATGCAACTAATTATTTTACATATATATAATAGTATCACGTCTTTTTCCCTTGCGGGGTGGACAGAGCCTAGGTCTATAAGACCCGAAGGCTACGTTTAGCATTAGGTGGAAAACGGGATCAAAATAATGTTAGGTGCTATGCTATGCTAGCAGCATCGCCTATTAACATGATACCTCGGAATTTCGCCCGTTCCCTCGATCTCCTATACCAGCATGGAAGAGTAATTAATAATTATTTTACCTACTTTATTTAACCTAACGACCTAGTAGTGTTAAATATAACATAATGCTTACGCATACAATAGGTAATAGGTTAGGTAGGTTAGGTAGGTTTGGTCACGTTATGAGAAGGGAAGAAAATCACGTAACAAAAACAGTTTTAAGAACGGAAATAACAGGTCGTAGAAATAGGGGGAGCACAAGGAAAGGGTGAATGGAGTGTGTAAGAAAGGACACGAGTGAGAAAGGTATTACGTAGGATATGACCAGACCAAATTTCTTCCATACTGGTCTGGGAGAAAGAAAAAAGGTAGAATGTGCATGCTGCTTCTCTTCCCGCGCAGATCGTAAAAGCCGATCGAGAATTGGGCTAAAATAGGCGATGCAGCTAGCCACCCATCACTATTTGATTCCGTTTTCCATCTACACGCCTACCGACATGCTAAATGTGGCCATAAGGTCTTATAGAGCTAGACTCTGTGTACCCCGCAAGGGAAAAAGAGGCTATTTATGTATGTATGACCAGTGATAGAGTAAAGTGGAAGAGACTGACATGCTGTTCCGACGTCATGTCATAGTGGGGAAAGCTTAAGAGGAAGAATATAAATTTTTACGCATGTCAAATTACATTGGAAGTGGTTCTCACTGTAATGGGTGACTGCTGCATAATAATCATTACAGCCGCAAAAAGTCCACTGCTGGACAAGGGCCCCTATATATAGATATTGCCACACTCACCACGCTTGGCAGGCGGGTTGGCGAACGCAGTTTCTTTGGCTTCTTGTGCTTCCGCGTTATCGGTTGAGCAGGGTTAGTAATTCGTTCCTAGGGAATTGTATACGCTATTATAATAAATTGCCACAATCAGCCCTTGATATGCCTGACAGAAAATTCAAAGCTTACGTTAAGCAGGTACTTTGTAAGAAGGCTTATTATAGGACTGATGATTACCTTAATGACAAACATATCTGGCTTCAGCCTGGCACAGGAACGTCTTAACACATCTGTATTTAAATTAATGTCATAATTTGGTTCATTTTGAACGTATATATATAGATATATTATTATTTTTTATTGACATCCTTTCAATACAACTTGACATTGTACTCAATTTGAATGATGACATGACAATGTAATCTCAGTCCACATATAAATATATGTAGTTTTAAGTAATATATTATAAATTGTAAGTTGACGTCTGGAGAAAATGCGCTGTGCAGTTTGTTGCCGCTTCTTCTGCACTCCGCTTTGGAAGCGGCTCTAAACTTAGCTTTAAGTAAATTAACGTCAACAATTCTTTGTTGTAAAATAAATGTTAACGTTCACCAAATGGTATGTAAAGTATCTTATGATGAATAAATTATATTTGAATTGAATTGAATCCGACGCTGCTGCCTATCGAAAGCGATTCAAAGCTGGGGAAGGATAGGAATTTGTTGAATTTGGAAAGGGAATGATGGTTATTGGGATACTACCCACTCGGATGAATTCGGAAAAAGCAAGTAGCCGCTCAGGAGACCAGGCGTGCGTATCCAATGCCATACCTGCAACCACCAGACTTGCAGTTGAGGATGATACCCCAGACCTTGCTGCATAATAATATCACTGGATTTTCTGTACTGCGGATGGCACACTAAGGCATAATCCCAGGTCTTATCATAAGCAAGCAGTCGTTAAACAATAATGTGTCAAATGCTTTCAGGCTGCTGTCACTGTTGACCAAATTCACATAAAAAAAAACAATATTTTATCGTGCGCTTTCGGGTCTCGAAGCCGCTAAATAGACTCGGGTCTCATGGACTAATCCTCATGGAATAAGGAATGAGCTCGGGCTCATTCCTTATTCCATGCTTGTTTTCGTGTGTTTTACTTTACTTAGCTAGTGAACGTTATTTAAAAATAGAGAAATACCACAATGCCTAAAAACTTGCCTCTCCAACTAGTGTGTCCGTGAGCTATTCTTGGCATCAAATTGCAAGACTGAGTTCGCAATTCTGAGATCCGAAGCCGAACGAAAGTTCCCGATGTGCTCTCTAGGGTCGCAACTGTAAAATAGAATTGGGCAGGACATCTGGCTAGAAGGAACTATGGTAGGTGGAGTAAGGCTGTCACCGAGTACCCCAGAAATGGGAAACGTAGTGTTCCAGCAGTTAGGGGGGTCGACGACATAAAGCAGATTGCTGGTAGGAATTGGATTGGGAAGGCTAGGGATAGAGAAGAATGGCGCAGACAAAACGAGGCGTATACCCATCAGAGGTTCAAGAAAAGGCTGACGATGATTATGATCGTACAATTAAAATACAGTACTTTTCTAATACCTGTCTATTAGAAAAGTACTGTTTTTTCCTAGTAAAACTAATAAGTATTAAAGAAGAGCTCTTTCAAATATGTGACGAACAAAAGCAACAATCAACACTCCATAAATAAATAAATAAATATATACTGACAAATCACACAGATTGAGCTAGCCCCAAAGTAAGTTCGAGACTTGTGTTATGGGATACTAACTCAACGATACTATATTTTATAACAAATACATATAGATACACATCCAAGACCCACGCCAATCTGAAAAAGAACATTTTTCATCTTGACCTGGCCGGGGATCGAACCCGGTCACTCCGTGTCGCAGGCTGGCGTGTTGACCGCTGCGCCACGGAGCTAGTCTATCCATAAGCTTATCGCATTGCTCAGTAGTGTTTGCCTCTTGGGACACTTACCAATAGATGAAGTATATTGTTCATTATATATCTTCACAAGAATCATCAGATTACAATTAACAATTAAGTACGACAAGTAAATAATTAAGTAGTTTATGAAGTACAATAACAGTAGCTTTAAAACCACACTCAATTCGCAACAAAGGTATTGACGACAAAAATGCCCCCAATTTATCCCCGAACAATATTTTATCGTGCACACTCGGACCCCCAACCCTGCAGTTGGACCCGTACCCATTCCTAATTAATTTCACCGGAACATTTACAAACGTGGCCAAGGATAAATCTACTGCAAATATCATTGGGAACACCGCCGTTTAGTTAGGGATATGGAGAGAAGCAAAATTATTTAATTGTGTAATCCATTCGTATTGGCCGGTCTCATTAGATGAAGGCGAGCTTCGTGGCGCAGTGGTTAACAAGCCAGCCTGCGACACGACGGTGCGCGGGTTCGATCCCCGGTCAGCTCATGATGGAAAATGGTCTTTTTCAGAATGACCTTGGTCTTGGATGTTAATATATAAAATATAGTACTGTTGAGTAAGTATCCCATAATACAAGTCTCGAACTTACTTTGGGGATAGTTCAAATTGTGTGATTTGTTCGTTTATATTTATTTATTTTTACTTATGTTTATTTTGCGGCTAAGAAAATTCCATTAAATATTCCATAGTTGTAAGCTACTATATATATAGCGTGATTTTGAACCCCCTAGCTATATTGAAATCTGGGAATCAGAGTCCCTAATGGAACACAGAATTGTAAGAAAAAAAGGTAAAATACGAAAAAAATAATTTAACTTTTCATAGAAATTAGTCCAGCTGATCGGCGACTTTGTATGGGAAACCTAATTTTCTTTTTCGTTTTTCACCTTTTTTTCTTGCAATTCTGTGTTCCATTAGGGATACTGATTCCCAGATTTCAATATAGCTAGGGGGTTCAAAATCACGTTGTATACCAATAATGTACTTATCTCTCACGGGGTAGAAAAGATCATAAAACCAAAATCACGTTTAATAACAATATTAATAATCTTTTTGCTGATCACCAAGGTCAGGGATGTCATCCTCAACTGCTTGGCTGGTGTTTGTACTCTCAAGCTGTTACTTGCTTTTTCCCCATTCATCCGAGTAAGTAGTATCTCTATACCTTTATTCCATTCCCAAATTCAACAAATTCCTACTCTTCCCTAACTAAAAAATGCTTCTACACAATTCTACACGAGAAGCTAAAGAAACTGCGCTTGCCAACTCAACCGCCAAGCGTGGTAAGTATAAGCAAAATCCTCCCATTAAACCAATAATTCTTCGGAGAGGCCTTTGTCCTGTAGTGGACTTTTGGGGCTGAAATGATGATAATGATCATCAAGAGTATCGACAGCAAAAATGCCCCCAACTCATCCTCCATGGAATATTTTATCGTGCTCACTCGGCCCCCTTAACCGCCAGGACCCGTACCCATTCTAATTAATTTAACCGGAACATTGACAAACGTAGCCGGGAATGAATCAACTGCAAATATCATTAGGGAGACCCGAAAATGTTTGGTTGGGGACATGAAAGCGAAAATTATTTCGTTTTTGCAAATACTTTTAGTTTCATTACTCTTGCGGCTTACTTTTTCTTTTGGCTATGACACTGTTCATCCGTACTTATTCCCTTTCTTCAAGGTAACTGATTCCTTCGCCTTGAATATTCACCTGATTTAATTGTTTACCTATTGTGAGCAGTAAACCAATCCTGGGATAAATAGTCTTTAATATATTAAATTTGTATATCTTATAATTGCCTCCAATGCACGTTCAAATTCATTGAAGCATGCAGAAGTTATGGTAAATTAAAGAAATTCCAAAATATACATGATTATATATTTACAGACATACATATTAACATACATACAAATACGAAAAACGATACATTTCTTTTTTGGCAGTCATAAAAAACTAGTTTGTTACTAGTTTTGAAATTTTACCCTTTCAATAAAAAAATAATTTCAAATCGGTTCATAAACGACGGAGATATTAGGTAACTAACATACAAAAACAATCATTTTCTGATGTCGGTCGAAAAGCAAAGACAAATATAGAGCGAATATACCAAATGATAGAAATTATCGACAAACAAACAAAGCTGAGATGTCAATAACACATAAACGAGCCATTTTTATTCAGATTTCGTTCATAAAGCGTCTTTTATTTTTGTTGCTCGTTACCACGCGGAACCGGCGATATTCGCAAACGGCCCTTAACAGCTATATCGAAATCCACATTTGAATGTATGTATACCCTTAATGGTGTGAGGCTGGGTGGTGGTACAAGTGATGGATTTTTATAAAATTAAAATCATATAAAGTGAGGTTGTTTATTTGTAACGCTGTCACTATCTAACTACTAAACAGATCATCATAAAATTTTGTATGTACACGGTGTATGTGTCTGGGAGCTGTGGTGGCGCAAGCCCTAAGTTGGGCGTGAGCAAAACTCGTTCCAAGAGGATGAAATATTTTGAGTACCAGTTTTGAATTAATAGTAAAAGTTGTTTATATCGACGGGTCGAGTCATCTCTTTTAGAGAATTAAGTGTTCAACCATTTAGCTTGTAAACTCTATGGACTATGCCTTATTCTCTTTACCGAATCATATATTGAAATGAAAATATTACTTAAAGTCAAGGAACTACCAAAGTATATATTATTAAAAATATTATGTAAATTATTGACACGATTAGATCGACAAAAATACAATACTAAAATGACATCAAACTCGCTACCTCTTGTGCATTTGCACCATTATTAAGTCTAGATTAAATCGCCAACTGCATAGAATTTTCAAATTTTATGTCCAAAAGCTTAGGGTTTGCGTTGTTTCCTAATGTTTGATATGCTTATACGTCCTCATATTATAAATGCAAAACTAAGTTCATTTGTATGATAGATTTTTATTCGTCATGAAAATATATTGCATACAGCTTACACATAAGTGTACATAGGGCATATTTTATCTCCAAGGGATCTACAAAAATGCATGTGAGTATCATTTTAAGTGGTTGTCAAAATTCAAAATTCAAAACGTTTATTCAGAAAATAGGCCTTTGCAGGTTTCACGTCAAATCACATTTTAAAGGATCTAATTGAGTCATATTTATATTATTACTTAATGTGCAAAAGCTACAGACTACTAGCGTTTCGGAACCGACCACTGCAGAGAAGAAACGCCAAAAGAAACTCTTTTCAACAGTATTGGTCGCCTACTCGCCTGAAGGGCTTTTTTATTTTATCATCTATCTTTATCATTTATCATCTAATTTCTTCATTTATCAATTTTTTTTTCATTTTATGATTACAATTTTTATTATATAGGTACATTATTATTTTTTGGAACATATAATGTTAGCGATCGAGTGTGCAATGATAATATTTTACATTATACACAGTAGTCTCAAAGAGGCCGAGCAGACCTGTCCCCCCTAGCAGCACCCGTTCACGAGTTGACGCATGGATCAGCCATCGTTGAACTCAACCATATTAGAGAATTCAACGACCCGACACACGACGCCGCCACTAGTTTGAACATTTGAGTGAGCATGACTTACTCGGGCTCGAAGACTTTGTCAAAAATAAATACAACAATAACTGTCCACCACCTGTCGATCGCAAACATTTACATGTTTTACATTGAGGTATGTGGGTTACCTTAAATATTATTAAATAGGCAATTAAACAATTTTTTTGGGGAGCTCCTGTATCTCACACGAGGTCTAGACTCAACGCTTTCTTATCCATTAAATAATCATTAATATTATAGTAAGCTCTTTTTAATAAGATATTTTTTGTAAGCTCTTTGAATTTTAGAAAGGGCAAAGCTGTTATACTTTCTGGTATTATGTTGTATAAACGAATACTAAGGCCTAAGAATGAATTACTAGTTTTCTGTAGTCTAAAAGCTCCCGTGACAAGTTTATTCTTATTTCTTGTGTTGTATTTATGTACATGACAGTTTTTAACATACTTTTGAATATTTTTATGTACATGAAGTATGTTGGCGAAAATATATTGTGACGCAACAGTTAATACTCCAATTTCTTAGAATAATTCTCTCAAGGAATCCCTAGCCCCAAGTTTATAGATAGATCGAATAGCACGCTTTTGCAGAACGAAAATTGTGTTGATGTCTGCTCCCTTTCCCCAAAGTAATATCCCGTAAGACATTATACTGTGTAAATAGCTAAAATAAACAAGACGTGCTGTTTCGACATCTGTAAGTTGTCTTATTCGCCAAACGGCGTATGCTGCGGAGCTAAGCTTACCAGCAAGAGTTTTTATATGGGGACCCCATTGCAACTTCGAGTCAAGAGTTATTCCTAGAAATTTTGTTGAGTCAACGAATTCTACCGTTTCATTATTAACAACTTTGTTAGTTGGCACATGTCTAACATTAGGGGTGCAAAATTTGATACATTTAGTTTTTTTGGCAATAAGCACAAGATTATTAGCAGTAAACCAATCTAATACCTGGGCAAGAGTGTCATTTACATCGTCAAAATTTGTCTTCTGTCTATCAACTCGAAAAACAAGTGATGTATCATTAGCAAATAACACTGCTTTACAAGCACTGGCGTAGAAAGGTAAATCATTAATATAGATCAGGAATAACAACGGCCCTAGGATGGATCCTTGAGGAATTCCCATTTTGACATACGACCCACTAGATTTTACACCATTTAAACTAACTTTTTGAATCCTATTAGATAAATATGATTTTATCAATTCCAAAGATACGTTTTTACTCCATAATAATTTAATTTATTTAATAGAGTTTCATGGTCAACACAATCAAACGCCTTAGATAGATCACAAAAAACTCCTATTGCATTTTGTGACTTTTCCCATGCCCCTAAAATATGCGTCAACAAAGCTACGCCGGCATCTGTAGTAGAACGACCTTTGGTGAAACCGTACTGTTCACTATGGAAAAGGTTTTTTTCTATTAAAATACGAGACTAATTGCTTAAAATTAACTTTTCAAAAATTTTGCTAAGAACCGGAAGGATTGAAATTGGACGAAAGTTATTAGGATTGTCTTTACTTTCTATCTTATGCAATGGAATAACTTTACTATATTTCATCAAATCGGGAAATGTTCCTGTATCTACACATTCATTAAATATTAACGCCAGGTTAGGAGCTATATCCTCTATAATATGCGTTACTAAGGATACGGACATATCCCATAAATCCCTATTTTTTTTAAAGTTTAATTCTTTAAAAGCGTCAACAATATTTTGGGGTGTCACATATTCAAATAATAAAGTATCGCTACATTCAGGTATATTATCGCGTAATATCTTTTCGCCTTTTTGAGGCGATGATTTGAGCGAGGCAGTTGTCTTAACCGGGATGTCAGTAAAAAAATCTTCAAAGCATTGAGCAACTTCTGCATCTGTCTCATTTGTGTAAAACCCATTATCTCTTAAAAAAAATTACCAGGCCAAAGACGTAACATCTGATTTATTTTAGGTCCATAATATTTTTTATTCTTATTTATTTAAACTTTATTGCACAAAGTACGTAGAAATAGGTGGACTTAATGCCTAAGGCATTCTCCGCTAGTCAAACCTTTAGACCATAGTTCACACTTTAAACAATACTTCAACACACGATGCTAAACACTACAAAATTAGGTATAAATCCGCTAACTTTTTTGCGAGCAAAATAAATATCTAACTCAAATTACTGACTTAGAATTTGGCGCATACGAGTAGATGTATATCAATCTTCAAATAATTAGTAGGTTATCAAACCGCTGTCTCTTATGTCTTTGGGCCATAACAAAGGTCCAGCACAAACGGCCTCCCGCACAGTTTTCAGCGCACATTTGAATGGAAACGACTTTATTCAGATAGCAACGATTTTATCTTGAAATATATCATGCACAGATTACGGGCTTGCGTTTTGTGGACGCGGTGTCATGGATTTTTAGTTGTTTGTTGAAATATCGTCGTTTTATTTCAATTTCAGTATTCCTGCTAGTGTTTTTATTGCAGCCATTTTTTTTTCATGTCTGATTTTTATTGATTCAGATTTGTTTTACCTACGCTTCACTCTATTTTATTTTTGTGTGCGCATGTCTGCTTGGTGCTGCTAACGGGGCACGAAAAGCATTGGTTCATATAGATTACCGTTAGCCGTGTGGTTTTCGGCAGAGTAGAATAGGACCACTCCAAGTTTTCTCATGGATATCGTAGAAGGCGACTTAGGACATACAAGCTAAACAAAGCTTGTAAACATCAATGAGACCTCTCCAACCTGTCTGGCTAGCGACGAGAGTGTAGGCCAAATCCTCTGTCTGCTCTGGCCAAGTATGGCTAGGTAGTACAGAGAGAGTCATGCTCCTGTAGTGGAACCTAAAAAGACCTGATGATAATGATGATGATGATATAAATTACCGCCTTGTAAATGTAAATGTAGATCAACTCACTCTGCGTGAACAATTGTGAGTAGTATTAGGTCTACATTTCATTGACTAGGATTGATTAATCAGTAAATCAGTGGTTTCTGATGTTTTTGCGATTGTTACACATATAAATAAAATGTCACACTCACACCGTCGATCGTTTTCCTGCTATTTTACCATAAAGGGAGTCACAGACAAAATTGGTAATATTCTGAAGTGAGCTTCAATCAAGACCTATTACAAGCCGCACAAGAAAATAAACCAACTTTTAAGACCTGTAAAATCCAATATCCCATTACAAGATGCAGGAGTTTATACAATTGACTGTGAGTGCGGTTTATCATACATTGGGCAAACAGAGAGAAGCATCGGTACCCGAATTAAAGAACATATTGCTGACATGAAAAATAGACGCTCAACCAAGTCTGCAGTCTGTGAACATGCCTTAGACAAACCCAATCACTTCATGCGTTTTGATAATCCTCAAGTCCTTGCAAAAGAAATCTACATTTCAAGAATGCTTCGTGATTAAAAACATCCTTATTTCAACAGAGAGGATGGTTGGTAGTTACCACCAGCTTGGGATCCTGTCATCAATTTAATAAAATCTTAAACTCATCACAAGACTGCAAGACCTTTAGACACCGTGAGCCAATACTGCAGTACATCCGGAACGTTATCAATAAATATTGTAGGCGGTAGTTTTGTATAGTTCTTATAACACAAAGACAAATGTCAATTTAGTCTACCTGCGACCATGAAAACTGTAAAGTTTTAGAAACGTTAGGTGTAAAAATAATGTAATATACGCGATAATACCGTATTAAAGTGATTTTATTTAAATCAGTAGTAAATCAGTTAACCGGTACTTTATTTAGATAGCAGCGATTATTTCTTGATTATATCATGCATTGATTAGGTACGGGCATTTTTGTACTTGCATTTTTTAGACGCTATATCATAGATTTTGGGTAGCTTGTTGAAATATCGTCGCTTTATTTCAATTTCCATTTTTTTTATATTTATCGGTAAAATAGGAAGATGCTGGTCCTATATTCGAAGCCAAGTAGTGGACGGTCCAGTGATGATGCTCATTTACATCATAAAAAAACGAATTTCCAAAAATCTTAGAAAGGATTCTTGAAATTCAACCCCTACGGATATATTAGGGAGGTGAAGTTCCCCTGAAGGGGAAGGCGGGGTAAAGTTTGTATGGAATTTTCTCATGTCTGTACTTAGAAATATGAAAATACGTATATAAGTTATAGATTACAACTAAAAAAGATCTGTGTAGATAAAAGGGACCTATTTTACCCCCCCGAAGGGGTAAAATAGGGTGGAAAGTTTGTATGGAAATTATCTGATTTCTAGACTTAGAAGTATAAAAAATAGATAATTTCGTCCATTTCACCTACACAGATGTTTTTAAATTCTTTGCGCCCCCAAAAAACACATAACATGGTTGGGTCATATTGACACCAAGTATCCTTCTTTTTGATATAGTTCAACTTGACTAGATAAATCTTGTATTTACTAATTTGGTAAAGAACGGTTTCAGTGATTATTTGATTAGTTACTAGACTATCAGTGAATATACTAAAGAAGGACTTTATTCAGATAGCACCGACTTTATCTTGAAGTACATGTATCATGTAGAGATTATGGGCTTGTGTCATTGATTTTCAGTTGTTTGTCTTTGTTTTGTTTAAATTTCAATATTTTGTACTGAATGGGCGGTAGTTTTGTATAGTAGTACTTATAACACAAAAAACAAATGTCAATTTAGTCTACCTGCGCCTATGAAAACTGTTAAGTTTTCGAAACGCGTATATTACATTATTTTTACACCTAGTAAAAATAACGTAATATACGCGATAATACCGTATTAAAGTGATTTTATTTAAAAAGTACGAATATAGATACTATAATAAACTAAGAATATTATGAGATATATAAAGATGATGACTGATTATACATTTCACTGATTTCAGTATAATTGAAACCCTTTCCACTTTTTATTTTTATACATCCTGTTCTATTCAGCTCATAAGGATACACTTAAGGAAAATTTCTAAGTGCTGTTTTATGTTTAACGATGTTTTTTCGAGCAAACAATATTATGGGATATGTTACAATGAAAATATAATGGAGGCCTTTGTCAAAAGGGCTCTTATGATAAAATGATAACAACGTAGCTAGAGATATTATGTATGACTAATTTACTTCATGTTTGGTTCCGTCTTTTTATTTATTTTTTTAGGATTTCGTTCTAAAAAAAGTAATATGGAACCGATATAGGATCACTCGGTTGTCTGTCTGTCTATTGATACAACTTTTATCAAGAACGCGTGAACACACCAAATTCTAATTAATATCTTTAAAATCTACGGTCACCTTTGTACCACCGCACCGCCCGCCACAGGAGTAAAGTTCATACCCACAGCCTTGACCTTTAGGTCTCCAAAAATGTCGGAGCGTAACGTGGTTTCTTCCCTCGTACAGCAGGATTGTGGAATGGACTTTCCCGAAATCCCGAGGCTATCCCTGTGTGCTATTACTTGGGGTCCTTCAAAAGGCGTGTTTACAGGTATCTTAAGAGTCGGCAACGTATCAGCAGCTCGTCATGTGTTGCAGATGTCCATGGGCGACGGTGATCACTTTCTATCAGGCGGCTCGTCTGATTGTATGCCGTCGAATACATAAAAATAAAGTATGTAAAATTAAACTTCTAAGTTACCATCATAAGTTATGGTCGACTAGCTCCGTGGCGCAGCGGTCAACACGCCTGCTTGCGACACGGAGTGACCGGGTTCGATCCCCGGCCAGGTCAAGATGGAAAATGATCTCAAATTGGCCTGGGTCTTGGATGTTTATCTATATATGTAGGTATTTGTTATAAAATATAGTATCGTTGAGTTAGTATCCCATAACACAAGTCTTGAGCTTACTTTGGGGCTAGCTCAATCTGTGTAATTTGTCTGTATATATTTATTATTATTTATTTATTCGACATTCTGGCAATTTTCTTAAATCCGCATGGGAATGCAAACCAGATACTTGCCGTAGACCAAGTGTAATCTGGCATAAAGTAAGGTTTTAGAGCAAGAAGAAAGTAAAAATCCGATAACCGTTAAGTAGTTAGAATAAAAAAAACTTTTCATTTGGAACCCACTTAGCTGTTTTTACTTGCCCTGTAAGTTTGTGTGGGTCAAATCTCAGAAGCATATTTCGTCCTTGACTAACTTTAACGACCTCTACAGAAAGACAAGTAGCTGGTAAAAACAATCGTATCATTTAATACATACATACATAGTATAACGTCTTTTTCTCCAGCGTGGTGGACAGAGTCTGTGGTCTATAAGACCTTATGGCCACATTTAGCATGCTGAAGGGCGTGTAGATGGAAAACGGAATCAAATAGTGATGGGTTGCTAACCACACCACCTATTGACATGATTCCGCAAATTTTAGTCCAATCCTTCAATTGGACTAAAAAAGAGAATCAACTGGCACATTCTACATTTTTCTTTTCTCTTAGACCAGCTTGGAAGAGATAAATAAATAGTTAATAAAATATATTTATTTTTTCTTAAAAACATGTATGTACGTACATTAATGACAAGACAAATAAGGAAATTACAAAAGGTCATTCAGATCAACATGGATGATGTATAAAATATAACACAACCCTAACATAAATAAATAATGTATATAAATAATGTATAAAAGATAACACACCTAAGTCAACTGAACTTTTTATCTTTAGATAAATCCTCTAATAGGCTAGTTTCCTAAAAAAATATAATTAGTCCGTCAGTTAGATATTCAAAAAATATTGGACACGTATTTTTTCTTTTGTAGATTAAACAAAAAATTATAAAGATACAGCCCTTTGAAGTTCCGTGTGACGTCATAGTTTGCTACAATTTTTAGCAAACTTTGACGTTACGAGCCCCCACTCCTGAACTTTGACGCGCTTTATCTTTATTATTAATTGTATATTTGACAAAATAAAAAATACGTATCCAATATTTTTGATTATCTAACTTACGGACTAATTGTTATGTTATTATTACGACCCAGGAAACTAGCTAGTTATAAATAAATAAATATATAGGGACATATCACACAAATTGAGCTAGCCCCGCAGTAAGTTGTGAACTTGTGTCGTAGGATATTAACTCAACGTCGTAGGATACTAAAAAATATAGTATATATTTTATAATAGATAAACATTCAAGATCATGACCTGACCCGGAATCGAACACGGTCACTCTCGTGTCGCAGGCTGGCGTGTTAACCACTGCGTTACGGAGCTCGAACAAACAAACAAGTTTTATATACACGGTGAAATTTTGATCGTTCTGAACCCTTATAGGGCTGACGCAGACCATCAAAACGAACAACTTTTCCAATGGGAACAATGCTGGGAACTAAAAAAATCGACATTCCCATACAAACTTGCCGGGCGGCGGGACTCTTTTGTATGGAAATGACGAAATTTTTTTTGAGATCCCAGCATTGGTCCAATAGAAAAAGTTGTTCATATTGATGGGCTGAGTCACCCCTTTAAGGGTCCAAAACGATCAAAATTTCACATGTATATATAAATTCTGGTTTAGTAAATTTGCCCAAAGATCCCTAAACCAAAGCAGCGCTTCCCAAACGAAGTTAACCTGAAACGCGCCGATAAAATCATAAAATCGTCATCTCGCTCTAGTTAACACAATCAGGGCGAGACGGCTGACGACGTACAGACATTATTTTATGCATTTTTAAAACGGTAGCCTTTGACAATTTTCAATGTTGAAATATTGTTTTGTACAATACTGTCATGTTTATCCATGACCATGACTAGCTGTTTCAGCGAACTTCGCTTCGAAATTTTTTTGTCGTTTCCTCTTGGTTTTTTTAGGGTTCCTTACCCAAAAGGTAAAAATGGGACCCTATTAATTCCGCTCCGATGTCTGTCTGTCTGTCTGTCCGTCTGTCACTAGGCTGTATCTCATGAACCGTGATAGCTAGACAGTTGAAATTTTCACAGATGATGTATTTCTATTGCCGCTATAACAACAAATACTAATTAATAGGATAAAATAAATATTTAAGGCGGATCCAATACAACAAACGTGTTTTTTTTTGCTTGGTTTTGCTCGATATTGATAACGGCAACAGGTAGACGCTTGAAATATTCACATATTAGGTTACATATTCACTTTAAAAATAAATAATTTAATAAAAATAAAATTAATATTAAAGGGGGGCTCCCATACAACAGACATGATTTTTTTGGCGTTTTTATAGATAACGGTACGGAACCTTTCGTGTTCGAGTTCGACAATCACTTGGCCGGTTTGTAGGGTTCTGTACCCAAAGGGTAAAAACAGGACCCTATTAATTTCGCTCCGTTGTCCGTCTGTCGGTCTGTCTGTCTATCTGTTTGTCTGTCTGTCTGTCCGTCTGTCACCAAGCTGTATCTTATGAACCGTCATAGCTAGACAGTTGAAATTTTCGCAGATGATGTATTTCTATTGCTGCTATAACAATAAATACAAAAATAGGATAAAATAATTTTTTAAGGGGGCTCCCATACAACAAAAGTGTTTTTTTTTTTGCTTGTTTTTGCTCGATATTGATAACAGCAACAATTAGACGCTTGAAATGTTCGCATAATATTTAATTATATATTGTCTTTAAAAAGAACTTAAAACACACATGATTTTTTGCCGTTTTTATAGATAACGGAACCATTCGTGCGCGACTCTGACTCGCACTTGGCCGGTTTTTTGTTGTCTGTAAAGGAGGTTTACGGACGATATTTTACGTAATAACGGTGGAAGAGAGATAGATGCGTCACAAGGTGAACGCTTAGGCCGCTCGTACCTCTCTATCGCTTGCTCCACGCTCGAGTGTGTAATTTAGATGCGAAAGACCAAGGTGCGAAGTGCTGAGGTGCGAGCGAACTTAGGCGCAAAGAACTAAGGCGTGAAGGAACTGAGGTGCGAATGAACTGAGGTGCGCATAACTAAGGCGCGAAAGAAGCCAGGTGCGAACAGCTCAGGTGCGAATGAAGTGAGGTGCGAAGAGACGAGGCGCGAATGAACCTAAACGCGAAGAGGTGAGTCGCGAATGAACTGGGATGCGAAGAGGCGGGAATGCTCTCTCTTGCACACTAACGTGACACTTTTTCGTGCGTGTAGACAGCGTTCATTGATTTATAGGACGTTGTCACGTCAAAAAGAACATCAACCAAAATAATCACAACACCTAAAATTTATTTATTTAAACTTTATTGCACAGTTTAAAAAAATGTACAAAAGTTGGACTTAATGCCATATGGCATTCTCTCCCAGCCAAACCTTTGGACCTAAAAGAAAGTTAAAGTGGGTAGTGCGATAAATAAATAAATATAAATATATACGGACAAATCACACAGATTGAGCTAGTACCTAATTTTCTGGTAGCAGCTCGTTTTTAATGGTGTTTATTTTCTAGTGGGTTCACAGTTCTAACATAACCTAACCTACTTTTGTGGTAGCAGCTCATTTTTAATAGCGTTTCGTTTTCTGGTGGGGTCATAGTTCTAACTTAACCTTACCTAATTTTCTGGTAGCAGCTCGTTTTTAATGGTGTTTATTTTCTAGTGGGTTTACAGTTCTAACTTAACCTAACCTACTTTTCTGGTAGCAGCTCATTTTTAATGGCGTTTCGTTTTGTGGTGGCGTCACAGTTCTAACTTAACCTAACCTACTTTTCTGGTAGCAGCTCGTTATTAATGGTGTTTCGTTTTCTGGTGGTGTCACAGTTCTAACTTAACCTAACCTACTTTTCTGGTAGCAGCTCGATTTTAATGGCGTTTCGTTTTCTAGTGGATAGAATTTTTTTTTAAGAAACAATATGAATATAGTTCGAAAATGGATTTTTTAAAAGCTATTGCTAATATTTTACACTTAAAATAGAATACGTTACCTACCGAATTGTTATTTATACATATGCTATATAAAATTTGCGTGAAACTCATTAAAAAACTAAAATTTCAAAACTTTAGTAAAAATATACTATTATGCGACTGTACACTATGCCTAAAAACATTGTGCAAATTATAAGTATGCATAAATATATTAGACCTAAACATAATTATTCCAAAGTACATATGCTGCTAAAAATCAATTATGCCCAAGTATAATTATGCAAAAAAAAGTATGCCAAATTCATTGTGCCAAACCATTTTAGGAATAAATACATTAAGCTAACGAAAGGGATCCCTGTTAACCACTGCGCCACGGAGCTGTCAAAAAGTGCCAAATATGAATAAATGTGACGTAAAACATCAATACAAACCTAAAATACATAAGCGACATAATTATCAAAATTCAAAGACTATCCTGGACAAAATACGCTCCAAGGGATTTGTTTCCAAAACAAGCCGGATTTTCCAATACCATCATTATTAGATTATATTAACCACTGGACCACCGAGGCAGTTGTGTGTATCTTACTAGCGGCCCACGATAATGAAGGATTCTAATGGTGATAGATTTTTTAAATAGGCCCAATAGTTTCGGAGTCTATTCGTGCAAAAAAACAAACAATAAAATCTTTCGTCTTTATAATATTAGTATTTATAGATAATTCAAAGTTTAAAGGGTAGCTGCCTTTTTACTGCACTAAGTGGTTTTGCCAATTATGGAGTACTATAAAAACCGTGTATGTTTGTTCGTAATAATCTTCATCTTTACACGAAAAATAGTGATATCCACAACAGGAATACGAGAAATAAAAATAAATTAGCGACACCAACTTTGCGATTACAGAAAACAATGAATTCATTTTTGGGACTTAGTATACGCTTCTATAATAGAATTCCTGAAGAAATATTGGCTGTGTCATTAGGTCAGTTTAAGACTGCTGTTAAAAATAAATTACTCAAAAATGCCTACTATTTTATTAATGACTATCTAACAGATAAAACTCCATGGAAGTAATACATTTAATAAATTGTTAATAAATATACATCAGTGATTACCTAATGTAAAATAATTCAATTTGTTATAAATATGTGAAAGCGTAGCCCTTCAGGCACGTAGGGACCAATACTGGACTGAGTTTCTTTCGGCGTATTCTTCTCAGCAGTGGTCGTTTCGAAACGCTAGTAGCTTATCGATTTTGCAAATATTGAAAATAAAAATATGACGTTCAGAAAGAGATACATGATATCCAAATTTGAATAAAACTAAAAAAAATAGTCCATAGTATATAGCTGGCCATGACGGTGAACAGAGTTTTAAATATTATATTTCGTGTAGGAGAGACGTTTTATTTACATAATGTTAGCGATATTTTTTGCACAATATATCCTAAAGTGCAAGTATACCCCTTAATCTACAAAAATAACTTGTCTTATCACAAAGGAACTTGCGTTCACAACCCAACTTACATTAATGTAAATCTTTTGAAAAACTAGAGTTTCAGTTTTCATACAATCCCGCTGAAATATCATAACGCCGCGCCACACAATTCGAAAACCCAGCGCAGTTCAAAACAGGGACTATCAGACGCGACTTAATTAGTTTCATTATCTGCAGTTATTAGCTTCAATTTCAGCTCGAACAGCTGAATTTCTATGCAGTTGTCACAGACCAACTATCAGATAGAGAACTAATGTCAATCTATTCGTTGCATTTCGGATTATAAATAAAGAAAATAAGTAAGATTCATAGAATAATACATGTAATTTATAAAATTAAATCAAATTAAATTAATATCAATAATATGCATACAGCATGTTGTACCCGAGGGTACAACAACGTCGAGACGTTGCCTTAAAGGGGTGACTCAGACCATCAATATGAAAATTTTTTCCTATGGGACCAATGCTAAGAACTCAAAAAAATTATCGGAATTTCCATACAAAAGAATTCCGCCGCCCGGCCAGTTTGTATGGGATTTTCAATTTTTTTTTTGAATTCCCAGCATTGTTCCCATAGTTACAAAAGTTGTGCATATTGATGGGCTGAGTCACCCCGTTAAGGGAACGTCGAGGGTCAATTTGCCTGCTGTATAAAAATACTTAAAAACATATTTCAATAAATAAATACATAAACATAGCTTTGATCTATACTAATAAAAAAAATAATTAATCATAATAAAAGAAATTGCCGCGGACGAAGTCGCGGGTAACAGCTAGTATTGTAATAAATGAGATGAAACCGTATTAAGTGCTTAAATTTAAGAGTGTGACGCGCAAAATGGAAGTTGAGTTCTGCGCAAGAGATTAGGCTGGGCAAAACCATTAGGCTGTTATGTCAAAAAATTTAAAAGTCTTAACATTTTCATATTAATATAAAAAAAAAGAAATATGTTTGTATTTTAATGCGAGATGTAAACATAAATATTTTCATGTGAATATTATTGTTTTAGACGTAAAATTTACAAACTTTTCGAAGAAAATGTTTTTAGATATCATAACATACATGTATCGGTTTTTAATTTCTTAATTATCTGTTTCAAATTCCAAAAAGGCAGTGATCTTATGCCAAGATTGACCTAAACTATACAAATAATTTAAATGTATTAACTGATCCAGCTAATTGTACTAGTGATTTAAAAATACAAACTCTACAATTTCGTGCAGTACCTTCTTAAAAATGTAACAACTGCGAAAATATTAAAACGGGTGGAGACGTGAGCAAATAAAATAGTTTCTCTTTAGTCTACACTAAGTTGGTCTGTGGCAACAGCGCTACACTTGTGTCGAAAATACGTTTGTTTAGTTTCAAAGATAGAGCAGAACCATTCTGCGACACTAAATAAAGATAAGCTTACGAATTGGAGTTAGGAGTTTGTTCGGAGTCTTCTAGTACCCACTTTAGTTTAATTTAGCTCGCTACTTAACGTTGACTAATTTGTGGGTTTAGTTAAAATCTATATAAATACACGGTGAAATTTTGATCGTTCTGAACCCTTACAGGGGTGATTTAGCCCATCGTTATGAACAACTTTTCCTACGAGACCAATGCTGGGAACTCAAAAAAAAAAAGCTCCATACAAAAAAATTCCGGTCAATTTGTATGGAAACGTCAAAAAAATTTTCGAGTTCCCAACATTAGTCCCATAGGAAAAGTTGCTTATATCAACGGACTGAATCATCCCTTTAAGGGTCCAGAACGATCAAAATTTCACCGTGTATATATAAAAATCTCGTGTCGCAATATATGTTCTAGATAAACACTCTAACTACTAAACTGATATTGATCAAACTTCGTAACTATCTGTAATTTTGAAGAACTTAAAATGTGGGATAGTTTTTATCGTATAGCAAAACGAAGTTTGCTCGTTCGTTCTAGTCATTTTATAAATTAAATGTATGTAAATACTGCCGCAATACTAATAAATGCAAGAAGAAGATTAAGACCGTGGAAAAGATCACGTTTTTATGCCTTACAGAGTTGACAGAGTCTAATGCCATATGACCAATTTACGATTTTTTTGGGCGTGTAGAAGGAGAATAGAATAAAAGTAGTGTTGGATTCAATCTGGATAGAGATGGTTTTTTATGAAATGTGACAAAAGTGTAATGTAAGTACCTTTTTGACATTTCTTTATAACTTAATAAATTTAATTTAATTTTAACGCACAAATAATTATCAATTATAATTTATGTAATAAAAATTTCACAATGCTGGTATTGTTAAATTTGTAAATAGAGCTAACTTACATGTTAGTGCATACCTATATATGATGTACTGGGCACATTATTTATAAATTATTTCATCATCATCATCATCATCAGGTCTTTTTAGTCTCCACTGCAGGAGCATCACTCTCTCTGTACTACCGGATATACCATACTTGGCAGAGCAGACAGGATTTGGCCTACACTCTCCTCGCTGGCCAGACGGGTTGGAAAGGTGTCATTGATGTTTATGAGCTTTGTTTAGCTTGTGTGTCCTAAGTCGCCTCTTACGACCTCCGTGAAAAGACTAGGAGTGGTCTTATTCTACTCTGCCGGAAATTACACGGCTAATAATATACAAAAAATAAATTATTTGAATAAATGAATTATGAATTATGCTCGTTGTCTGGGGAGTACCGCGGTAGAATCCGAGATGGCATTATTCATTCATCCACAGCTGTTTTGTAGATAGATAGATAAATAAAAAAAAAATTGTTCTCTATAACACACAATTAACATACAGTGAAATAGGTACAGTATGAAATAGCCTAAAATAACTTATATTTAAGCATGCGCTTGTGTGCCATAGATATACAAAAAGGCTACAGCTCAACTAAACTGTTAAAAGTTTAGTACTGCTTGACACCTACCCTCTTAATGTAAGGATATTTTTCCCGCCAGTGTACACTTTTTCATAAGGTGCGATACTAATAGGTCGTTGGCTTCATTATATTTTTCCCTGGTAGCCATATTGAGTTGTGAACATAATGAGGATCGCTTTGACAAAACGTTTTGATTGTATATTATGTGGAAATAATTAGAGTAAATATAGATAATTATTTTATCGTATATTTATTTCCCAATTTTGTTATTTCTCGCTTTTACTTTTGACAGCTCCGTGGCGCAGTGGTTAACACGCCAGCCTGCGACACGGAGTGCCCGGGTTCGATCCCCGGCCAGGTCAAGATGGAAAATGATCTTTTTCAGATTGGCTTGGGTCTGGGATGTTTATCTATATATGTATTTGTTATAAAATATAGTATCGTTGAGTTAGTATCCCATAACACAAGGCTCGAACTTACCTTGGGGCTAGCTCAATCTGTGTGATTTGTCCGTATATATTTATATATTTATTTACAAGCAATTGTCATATATCGTTATAAGCAACATTGTAACAGTTCTTTGAAATTATAGGAATTTTTAAAATCTTCAATTATTCAGACTTTGTCTGAAATCCATACTAATCCATATCCATTATAATATTATAAATACGAAAGTAACTGTCTGTCTGTCTGAACCAATTTGGATGAAATTTGGTATGTAGTAGCCGTGTGATTTCCGGCAGAGTAGAGTAGAATCACTCCTAGTCTTCCCATGGAGATCGTAAGAGGCGACTTTGAAAATACAAGCTAAACAAAGCTCATATACATCAATGAGACCACTCAAACCCGTCTGGCATGCGAGGAGAGTGTAGGCCAAATCCTCTGTCTGGCCAGAGCAGACAGAGGATTTGGCCTACACTCTCTCAAGTATGGCTCCG
This sequence comes from Elegia similella, assembly GCA_947532085.1. Taxonomy (NCBI): domain Eukaryota; kingdom Metazoa; phylum Arthropoda; class Insecta; order Lepidoptera; family Pyralidae; genus Elegia; species Elegia similella. The sequence goes on from OX383942.1 coordinate 1,330,608, forward strand.
GTAGTACAGAGAGGGTCATGCTCCTGCAGTGGAGACTAAAAAGACCTGATGATGATACGACATGGCGATTTAGTTAAAACCATTCCAGGGAAGACTTGGATTGGTCCTATTCTGCTCTGCCGGAAACCACACGGCTAACCAAGAATGTCGTATAAGAAAACCAAATCTTTCCCCGCCTTATTCTTATCAAATTAAATAAAAGATAATCAAAGTAATCTTATACTTTCTGAAATTGTAACAAAAGTTAAATAATCTTGAACAATATGAATGACTCTTTACCCTTAGCGATGGGCTTGGCTAATTTTGTCTTGACAATTTTCCTTATCAACCATTACTGTTGCCTAGTGACGACAAGCTTGAAAATAATTCGATTCTGGCTCCAGAGTACTTTTCTTATTATATCATTTTATTTTATTTTATTAGGAAATAACAAACAGTTACATAATATGAGATATCTCTATAATTTAAGAACTATGTTCTTGTCGGTAGAGTACTCTTCATGTCTTCCTAAATGAAATTTCACTTCTATCTGTTCTCAACAAAACTTGTAAAACTTGTTCCTTTAACGACTACCAGATGGCAGCCGGGACCACCGGCTTAACGTGCCTTCCGAAGCACGGAATCATCTTTATTATCAGACAATCAGGTGATTCAAGCCTGCAATGTCCTAATCAAACTGGAAACAACTAAACAAAGTATGCTTCCGGTGGGAATCGATTCCACGACCCCCGGGTCAACAGGCAAACGCCTTAACCACTGGACAACGGAGGCTGTTAGTGACTTAATAATGTGACGAGATTTTAATGATTAATACACTCAAATACATACGATGTTTCTAGACACCGGAGGTTTTTCCTGACACATAAAATTTGAGTCTCTTGAGTGAATAGGTTTTTAATGAGCCCGCCAGCTCCATCATAGACCACATCTTCACTTAACATCAGGTGAGATCGAGGTCAATCGCTGAATCATCCAGAATAAAAAAATATAAAAACGTATGAATAATTTTCTTTTGTTTTTACCGACTTAAAAAAAAAAGGAGGAGGTTATCAAGTCGGTTGTTTTTTAATGTTTGTTACCTCAGAACTCGTCAATTATGAACCTACTTAAAAATCCTTTTTTTTTTAAAGGGTATGAATTCACGTTGGTCTCATTAAAATTTTGATCACTATCGGTATAGCACTTTGATTGAAATCCGATTCCAGTGCCTCCATGGTCCATGACCCGGGGGTCGTGGGTTCGATTCCCACGGGAAGCATACTTTTTTTATTTGCTTCCAGTTTGGTTAGGACATTGCAGGCTTGAATGACCCGATTGTCTGATAAAAAAGATGATTCGGTGCTTCGGAAGGCACGTTAAGCCGTAGTCGTTAAAAGAACCACGTCGAAGACCGAGAGGTGGTTCCGAAGAACTCTAACACCAGGGTGTGCATGGTCGATTGACCGTGTCACCTATTTGAAATGATAATGATGTAAAGAGACAAAAAAATGGCAAATCATTAATATACGCTGCAAATTAAGAAAATCATATCATAAAAGTTCAAATACCCACAAGAAAAAGACAATTAATTGTATAATTATTGTTCGCAAAATTGCGGTTCTTCGCGTCTAACTGTACTTCAATACAATTATTTAGTTCCGAAATGAAATTTCGCTAAGAGCTGTTCTTAACAAAACTTTTAACCATTTTCCGCATCCCGCAGCACCCGTCCAATCGCATGATTAAGTTCTCAATCAGATTATAAGCAGTGCGCTCCCGGTGTAGTTAAACTAATTACAATACAGGTGTAATGGCTCTGTCTACGCCACTTCTTGCGGAGTGCGGGGCGCGGGGGGCCGCCGCCGGGCGGGCCGCGGCCGCACAAAACCATTACCTCTCTTATGGACGCCGCGAACGCGCGCTCTCTGTTTTTATATTTAAATATTTTATTACAGTCCATTTTAAAGTACGAAGTATCTTTTATTAGTAATAGAACCTAGTAGAAGACCTAACAAGTGGTCCTTCAATTGCCGAGAGTAACTACGCGGTAGTTTATTTATAGGCGCGTGAGTCATCGGCGTACGTGTCGCATTTGAGCATTTTAAATCGGCGAGTTCGACGTTATAAGTCGCGTAAGCCTACAGCTGCGATCTGCGCACCTTGCTCGGTGCACGCCTAGAAGAAAGCCGAGTCGTCGTTCTTCGTGTTCATAAGGAGTAGTCACCGTGTGCAACGTCAGCTGTACGAGTCATCAGCTCCAGCCAGCAGTTATCGGGCAGCCGTTAGCCACATCTCACAAACAGCGACAGGCAGTCGTGAACAAAGGGTTTGGTTGCAGCAGTCGTGAGTTCGAACCAATTTCTTTCTCCACTGACACCGTCCCTAGCTTCAAATCTCATTTTCAATTTTGCAATTCATATTCAATTTTGCAATTCTCATTTTCAATTTCAACATCAATAACTACTTATCTCAATTCAATCATTCCTTCATATTTCATCATAAATCATTAAATCGATCATCATTTTCACACAACTTGGGTTGCACCAAGTAAAATTTATACCCACATAAAAAAAAAAAAAAAAAAAAAAAAAAAAAAAAAAAAAAAAAAAAAAAAAAAAAAAAAAAAAAAAAAACGGTAACACTGCTGTGCCGATAATGGGCAATTTGCCCGAATCACGCACCCATGCAAATTTCCCCTTTGTAAATGTTGGGACTGACTTTTCTGGAGCTATCATGATTAGTAATCGGAAAGGTCGTGGTAGTACGTTAATCAAAGCATATATCTGCGTTTTTGTATGTTTTGCAGTCAAAGCTGTACATTTAGAGCTGGTTACTGACCTGACCAAGGAGTCTTTCATAGCTGCTTTAAATAGATTTATTGCACGTAGAGGTAAACCTAGTCATATATATTCAGATAACGGAACTAATTTCGTAGGCGCTTCAAACGTGATTTCAAAGTGGATGAAGGAAATTTCAAACTCAATTGCGAAATACACAGCAGAGCAAGGTATTCAATTTCATTTTTCAAGCCCATATAGCCCTCATCAAGGAGGCCTATGGGAAACGGCTGTAAAGTCTACCAAGCATCATCTCACAAGAATATTAGGTTTAGCACATCTCACTTATGAAGAGATGTACACAGTCCTCGTACAAATAGAAGGCATTCTTAATTCAAGGCCATTGACGCCTATGTCATCAGACCCATCTGATCTCTCTGCCCTCAGCCCCTCTCATTTTCTAATTGGTCGAACTCTAACTGCGCTTCCTCACCCACAGATCACGGACTGCAACACGCTTCAGCTGCCTAGACATCAGCGTATCGAGCAGCTGCGTCAACATTATTGGAAACGATTTTATAAAGAATACATTTCACAGTTGCAAAGACGGACGAAGTGGCAACAATCCAAGGGAGCTCTGAAGGAAGGCGCCCTGGTCGTGGTGAAAGATGATGGACTGCCGCCGATCCAGTGGCTGCTCGGACGGATCATCAAGCTGTATCCAGGGACGGACGACGTCGCTCGAGTTGCAGAGATCAAAACAAAGAATGGAACAATAAAGCGGGCATTCAACAGAATATGCCCTTTACCCCTAGACTAGAACTTCATCGTGGCCGGCAGGATGTCTACGCCACTTCTTGCGGAGTGCGGGGCGCGGGGGGCCGCCGCCGGGCGGGCCGCGGCCGCACAAAACCATTACCTCTCTTATGGACGCCGCGAACGCGCGCTCTCTGTTTTTATATTTAAATATTTTATTACAGTCCATTTTAAAGTACGAAGTATCTTTTATTAGTAATAGAACCTAGTAGAAGACCTAACAGGCTCAGTAAAGAGCACGCGCTCCCAAACTTGCTCTGTTGCTTGAGGTGCTCTATGCGTGGTGCAAATGACAAACGAGAGCGATATTTGTAAATGAGAGCGCCCAACCCGTCTTGCTTTTCATAAAAACGCTCATGCGTGATTATGGCGTTGTTCCATCTTTTTTAGGGTTTACCCAAAGGTTAAGGACCCTATTAATATAGCTCCGCTATCCGTCTGCCTATCTGTCTGTTTGTCTGTCTGTCCGTCCGTCTGCCACCAGGCTGTATCTCATGAACCGTAATAGCTAAAGAGTTGAAATTTTCACACATTATGTATTTCTGTTGTATTGCTGTTGGGCTCCCATACAAAAAACGTGATTTTTTTGCTTGTTTTGCTTGTTATTGATAACGGCAATAGGTAGACGCTTGAAATATTATATTCATTTTAAAAATAAATAATTAAATAAAAATTAATATTAAAGTGGGGCTCCCATACAACAGACATGATTTGCTAGCCGTTTTTATAGTTAACGATACGGAACGTTTTTTTCTATTTGTTACCTCAGAACTCCGTTGTTCGTGAACCAATTATAAAAATTATTTTTTGTTTGTTCCTGTACTTTCATGTTGGTGCCATTTAAACTTCATTACAATCGGTTCAGTAGTTTGATTAAAGTCTTTTTTTTTTAATGAAACCATTTGAACAAACATTACAAGAAAATATTTTCTTGTAATGTTCACCATGAAATAATATTAAATCGGACAAACATACAATCGAGTTTTTATGTAAAAATTATAGTTATTTTTACGCCACAATTCTTTTTCTGAACAGTCTAATTCTATCGCTTAGACCACTCGGCCACACCGCTACAAGTTTCAAACTTGGGACACCAATTAAGCTAACATATTATTTAAGCTAATATGAAAATTGTTGAACTAATAACGCAGGCGCGGCGCGTTTCCGTGTCTGCTTTATCCGTAAAATTGTAATTAAACTTCAAACGCCACCGTGTATTGGGATTGTGCTATAATTGTACGATTCTCGCGTCGGAAACGTTTCATCAATGTACGGGAAATGAGGCCGTGTTTTTCTCAATTCATGAATTCTCCGTGGCGCAGTGGTAAACACGCCAGCCTGCGACACGAAGTGCCCGGGTTCGATCCCCGGCCAGGTCAAGATGGAAAATGATCTTTTTCAGATTGACCTGGGTCTTGGATGTTTATCTATATATGTATTTGTTATAAAATATAGTATCGTAGAGTTAGTATCCCATAACACAAGTCTCGAACTTACCTTGGGGCTAGCTCAATCTGTGTGATTTGTCCGTATATATTTATTTATTTATTTATTCTGATTAAATATTTTGTCAATGTTTTTCATAGTAGTCTGCCTTGTGTTAGTGATATGGTAGTAGAGAGATAAATGTGGAAGTGTGTTAGAATTTTTGATATTACTTAAAAAAACGTATTTTAGACCCAATTTTTTCATTTTTGCAACCGTTCTTCTTTTTCAAAAAGATGATATGAAGGAAAGTATTATAAGGTCGCAGGTAAACGCTGGAAGCAGGCAACTTCTATCGGTATTATTGGAAATCCAGCAGTAGACTTCTTGCTGCTGAGATGGTGATAAAGAAGCTAATAATTACGTAATTATATTGAAAAGAAAATAGGTACTCCATGTTATTTATTAAAATGTAACTACATAAATATATACGGACAAATTACACAGATTGAGCTAGCCCTAAAGTAAGTTCGAAACTTGTGTTATAGGATACTAGCTCAACGATACTATATTTTATAACAAATACATATATAGATAAACATCTAAGACCTAGGCCAATCTGAAAAAGATAATTTTTCATACAAATACAAATAATCTTTATTGTGGATCACAGGTAAATAAAAAGTTCTTACAATAGTGTTAGTGCAGCCGTGTCCTGCCCAAATTAAGACATACAATAATCTAAGTCATAAATCTTTTTGAAATTATAATATCAACATCAGTGATCGTTCAATCTTCGATTAAAACAGTTGTGTCACTTAGTGAAGTGAGACAGTGTAAAAGTGCAAACGCATCACAACAACACCGCCGTCACGAACAGCCGGGCCGCGATGACCTAGATCGGTAAGTCATTGCGTTCGGAATGTTTACGTACGACGAATAATTGTTAAGGCGACGTTCTTAACAGCACTAACAATGAATACGCCATCCAAAACGATTCAGCTCAAAACTGAAACTGAACACCATCTTTATGACCTATACAAACAAGAGAGACAAGAACGGCTTAACCAACAGAGCCTCATTGAAGATTTGAAGAAGCAAATATCTATTCTTCAACAACAACTACAATGCACCATTGAGACAAAAGAAACAGCCCCAGCGGCTCCTAATATAGAAAAACCGACGCCACCGCATGCAGAGTACGGTACGGAAGAGGAAGAACTTGCCAAGGAGACTGAGTGGATCAGAACGAAGTCAAGAAAGAAAAGAAAATTGAACTCATCACCCCAACTCCCGTCTCAGGAAAAAGAAAACCCTAAGTTAGATAAGGTAAAAAAAGTTCCCCCTCCACCTCCCATTGTAGTGGATGGAGTGAATGACTATCAAAACTTCTACGACTTTTTGTCACAGGACCAGTCTGCCAGTACATTCAGGGTTAAAATGCTGAATGGTGACAGCGTAAAGATAAATGCTACTAACGAGGAAGCATATAGATCATTAACCAAGCTTTTAACGGGGAATAATTGTCTGTGGCATTCCTACGAAAATAAGCAAGAGAGGCCCATCAGAGTAATGGCAAAAAAACTTCCGTCAACATGTAAGCCTGAGAGAATAGTTGAAGACCTCAAATCCAAGGGTCTTCAAATAGAAAGCGCTGTTAATAAATTAAGTTGGAAAAGTAAGGAGCCATTGAATATGTTCATGCTCACCTTTAACAACAAAGAAGAAATAGGCAAAGTTTACGAAATAAAATCGATTCTAGGGTGTATGGTTGATATACAACCGCTAAAATCATCTAAACTCATCCCCCAATGCAAGAGATGTCAAGCCTATGGACATACACACATGTACTGTGCCAAAGAGCCGAGGTGTGTGAAATGTACGGGAAGGCACCTAACAAAGGACTGCAGAAAACCTGTCACTGAAAAACCAAAGTGTGTGCATTGCGGTGAAGCACATCCAGCTAACTACAGAGGCTGCATGGTCGCTAAAGAAATGCAGAAAATAAGGAATAAAGCAGTTAATAACCCGATTAACAGTTCTGAAAAAAAAGACGCATTACCTCGGCGTAGACCTAGTATTAAGCTCTCACCAACTGTAAGTGGAGCCGTCACCTATGCCCAGACGGCTGCCAAAAATTCAATATGTTCCCAACGCAAACAAACTACTCAAAATGAGAATAAGTTAGATGAAATTCTTAAGCTCATGACATCATTTGATGAGCGCCTGAAAATTATTGAAAAAACCACCAAGGCGGTTACTACTTATAATAAAAAATGATGGAAAAACTAAAGATAATGGCATGGAACTGTAATGGATTGCTTAAACACAAGAACGAGTTGCAAGTAATCCTAGACATGGAAAACATTGACATGTGCCTGGTGTCAGAAACACACTTCACAAAACAATGTCATATTAAATTTAAAGGCTACAAAGTTTATCATGCTCTCCATCCAGCGAACAAAGGGCGGGGCGGCAGTGCGGTAATAATCAAAGAAAATATTCAACACCAAGAATATGTTAAACATGAAATTCCTCAGGTGCAATGTACAGCAGTTCAATTGCATACCAGCAAGTACCGGCTAACTGTTGCTGCAATATATTGTCCGCCCCGGCATAAATTACGCAAAGATGCGTACCTGAACATCTTACAATCCCTTGGCGGCAGTGTAAGTGCGAATAAAGACACATGAACAAAGTGCCTTCCCCTTAATAGAGACAGTAAGAAAAGTGCCGATGGACACATTCTTATTCTATACTTTATAAACTAGGTCAATGTAAAATTACTCATTAGCCAACGTTTAGGCTAGATTGTAATAATATTCGCGTATTTAAATACAAATACCGGAGAAAAAAAAAAAAAAAAAAAAAAAAAAATAATATCAACATTGTAAATTGTCAATTAAATAATCATTAATAGTGTAATAACATTTTTTAGTAAAAAATAATTTTAATTGTCGTTTAAAAGTCGTCACATTTAGATCCTTAAAACTGTCAGGTAACTTATTATAAATAACAGGTGCCATACCAAATACACTTTTTCTCATAAGGGCCGTATTATGACCGGTATTTACTAATTTATATTTATATTGTGGTCGAATATATTCTACTCTCTTTCTTGTATCACTTAGTGTAGCAAACAGATGTTGATTGGTTTTGACAAATACACAAATTTCCAATATATATATGCATGGGAAGGTCAACAATTTAAGGGATTTAAACAAAGGTTCGCAACTCTCTCTCGGTTTTAATCCATCACACATTGATCGCAAACATCTTTTTTGATGTTTAAGTATTTTTTCTCTTTCACCCGAATTGCCCCAAAAAATAACACCGTATTGCAATGTCACTAAGCCATAATATGCTACAAGAGCCACCTCTAATTTAACCTTTCTTGACAATCTAAATAATGCATAAGCCGATTTACTTAATTTTTTACATACTTCTTCAGCATGAGATATCCACGTCAATTTACTATCTAAAAGTCCATCTAGGCCTGACCGGGGATCGAACCCGGGACCCTTGTGTCGCAGGCTGGCGTGTTAACCACTGCGCCACGGAGCTCGCCAACCGATAATGAAACGTTATAATTAGCAATTTGCAATGGCAAAATGCGCGGGTCAGTAAAAAATGTTAAACTAAATAAGTTAAAAGTTGAGAAATCATGGCGATAGGCGAAGCGGCCAGCAAACCTTCTATATATTATTTAAATATCTTACAATAAGTCAGCTACTGACCGTCAGCATGTATATAATCATATTAATATATCTGAATTCATACATGAGTAACATGATGCTATATTATTTTAATAATGTCAACTCGTATATCTTAAAAGTGTGTATAATTGTTCACTTTTCGACTAAGGTGGTTATCTCGCTATATGCGGTATTTGGGACTTATTGTCTTTGTCTATCTCTTAAAGAATAAAGACGTGATTGATATGTGTGTTCAATTTCTACAGTAGAATTATTGAATTTCATATGCTGAATGAAATATCGGTAACGTGAGCTTTTACGGCTGCATATCGATAAAGCCGCGAGCATGCCGAGCTTCGCAAAGGCTTTTGAAAGCTTTTCGTGAATTCAGATCTAGTAATTTAACAATTTCGCAATATTAAAATAAAAAGTATTTCTATGTTTATTTATTAAAATAAAATTGTTATAATTTGATGGACTTAATTGTATGTTTGTTTGGAAAAAAGGGAAAACAAGCATATTGTAAAATTTGGTAATTTTAGAAAAAATCGAAATAATCCTTACGGCTAGCAACCCGTCCGTATACCTATTGATTGCCTTTTCCGACCGAGAAAAAAATCTTAAAAATATTAAAACGCACACGAACCTACACAAAACAACAAAACACGGCAATCATCATATTAAACGTGGCCTTTAAGTATTATGGTTCTAGACTCTATCATACCCGTCATAGATAAAGACGTAATAAATATTTCATCAAATCCGCTAACCAGTTTTTTCGTGACTGAGTAACAAACAAACATACAGTATTTTACAGAGATAACCGGACATGTATACTAGGAGTACATGTCGTTAGAAGCCTCTTAACAACAACAGGTAACGTGCAGAACTGGCGGTACTCTAAAAATGTATCATGCCCCGACTTCCATGCTCTTTAACTGTATACTGAACGATACGTTATGGTTTTGTGTGTACATTGCTGCATTTGCCTTTACCGACTTTAAATGATTCAGAGGGGCAGCAGCGTCGGAAGTACAAGAAGCCAAAGAAACTGCGCTTGTCAAGCCGCCTGCCAAGCGTGATGAGTATAGCAATATCCTCCCATGGAACGAATAGTCCTTGAGCCCTTTGTCTAGCACTAAAATGGCTGAAATGATGATAATGATAATGATGCTGTGTTTGTTTTTCTATGATAAAGACAAGTTAAGGAGATCTTTAGAAAACTGGCTGTCTCATGGGAGAAGGTGGGCATTGACGTCGGCGGCATTAGGTTATCTAACCTTCGCTATGCCGATGACATTGTTCTCTTCTCCCAATCAGCAGCCGAACTGCAAAGGATGCTGGAAGACTTAAGCTTAGCGAGCCTTGAGGCTGGACTTGAGATGAACCAGTCAAAGACCAAATTGATGACAAACAGCACTAAACATAAGATCCAGGTCGATGGGCAGGCATTAGAATATGTCGAGGAATACATTTACTTGGGCCAGATAGCATCCTTCGGCAACAGGCAAGATAAGTGTGACAGTCTTACCTACTTGGGAAAACAGAAATAATTGGCAAGTTAATAACGTGGTATAATGTTTATTAAATTATTTCTAAAGTTAAATGTAGTGAGTAGGTTAGTTAATTATTCTAAAACTTAACATTTAGTATAAGGTTTTCTAATTGGTAAAACTATATAAAAAAAGCAATTTAAATCTATAAAGGGGCGTGGGTTCGGTCACACACATAAACCGAAACGTAGTAGAATCAATAGTACTGAAACACCACTGTCCTGGCTATCCACTGTCCTGGCTATCAAGATTGACGCAAGGTTAGTACTCGCAGTGGAGGAGGCCCGACGTAAAGCTAGGCAAGGTAGGTCGACTTCAGCCCGTAACACCCCGTTGAGACAATAGGGTCGTCTGGTAGTACCGGAGTACTAGTCCCTGGAATGTATAATTCCAGACATTTTAGAAATGTCCAGTTTTGTAAAGTAACTGCGACATTTCGTGTCACGTACAAGCGTGGTATGGCGATAGGCCGATGAGAAAATGGGTATTTCTAATTAACATGAAATACTATCAATGATGAGGCATACAAGCTTTTAATGGATTGCAATAGAAGTAGGTAATTTATTATGCATACATTTGGCAAAGGATAGGGTCTCTCGTGTCAAGCGAATATTTAATAATATTTTCAACAATTACTTGTGATGAACTTTAACGTTTAGTGTAACCTATTATGTTATATATATATTTATTATTTATATATAACCTTATAATGAGACATGAGAAAAATCAGCTTCGAAAGAATGATAACTGCTTGTCACCCGGTAAAGGTCATGCAATGTCATTCCAAATACTATTGTAATAAGCCATCGTGAATCTAACGAAATTCTTAAACGAATCCTTCTAAGATGCAATCGGAATGCTGCATTGACCTTTCACCAGTTGATGAAATGATTATAACACATGATTAACACTTCTTACTATACTACAGGTACTACAACTGATGTCTAGCTAGCCAGAATGTAAAACTATACAACACTTACCCAATATCATGGGGAATAAACACTTAATTTTAGTTACTTTCAGATTTATAAAAATGTATCAAATTCAATAGGCACAATCCGCGAACTTAGATAGTGTAATAAAAATATGTCACGTTCTCGACACGCAAAGCAGCAGTGAGTGCCATCCCGACCTCCGCGGAGAATCGCCGCCCGACCGCCACCGGAACCGGTTTGTCGCATGTAGTAACACTGATATTGTGTTAGAACGCGCCCAGGGTTTGTCTATAGAGTATTTTATTTTATATAAGAATTTTAGCTAGGATTTAAGTTTTTAATTATGTTACATACCCCCCTTCTTTAGTTAGGATTTTTTTTCTCAAAAAATCCGCTTTTTCATTATTCTTTGTAGTTTATTAGTTTTAGGTCTTTAATATGCCAGTCACCTAAAGATTTATTGCACATATCTGCTAATTCGTATACTAGGGGAGACTTTTTTTCTATTACTTTACATTTTACGAACTTAGGGGCTAATTTTTTATTAAAGTACTTATCTTTGTCGCTCAGGTAAAAGGTTTTTTTCCATACAACATCGCCTATTTTGAACTCTGCTGGTTTACGTCGAAGGTTATAAGACTGACAGTTCCTGCTATGAGCTTGCAGGAGAGAGAGCTGAACTTTGTCGAATATACTTGATAGTGTGCCTAAATTTTCAGCATATGAATCACGAGGTTGGTACAAAACGTCGTCATCGTTCGCTATATCTACATAGTGCGAGCCACATGTCACAAGTTCACGTCCAAATACTAAAAATGATGGACTGTATCCCGTAACCTCATTGACTGAACAATTCATAGCAAATTGAACTTTTGGTATTAGTAAGTCCCAAACGCGATGGTCGTTTGTGATGAAGGATGAAATGGCAGTTATTAAAGTTTTGTTGTAACGCTCAACAGTGTTAACCTGGGGGCAGTATTTAGGTGTAAAATGCAAATTTGGTACTTTATATCTAGTGAGCATTTGTTTAAGTGTGGCGCTTACAAATTGCTTTCCATTATCTAGTATAATAGTGGATGGTATGCCATGAGTTAGAAACACCCTTTCTTCTAAGATTTTAGTTACGATTTCGGCAGTGGCACGTCTAATAGGGAACAACAAGCAGTATTTGCTAAAACAACAAGTCACAACTAATATGTAGTTATTTTGTTTTCTACTAGTTGGAAGAGGTCCAACCAGATCAATGCTTAACATCTGGAAGGGTCTGGAGCATAGCTTCGGTTTACCCATCATACCTAGTGGAGAATGAGTCTGGTGTTTATGGGCAATGCAGACCTCACATGATGTAACAACCTTTACAACATCTGCGTGCATACCTGGCCAGTAGTAATTAAGGCTAAGACGCCGATAGGTTTTAAAGATACCAAAGTGCCCAGCACTAGGTTCAGCGTGATTCTCTAATATGATTGCGATTCTATCTTCAGCTGGCACCACTTTCTTCCACGCGAACTCGCGATTCATTGGGCATTTAGATTTAATGTGACGATATAAGATATTATTTTTGATCAGATAATTTGGAAATAAATTAGGCGTATTTATACAACCACTATAGATATTTAAATACCATGGGTCTTTAGATGTAGTAAGATCAGCATCAATGGCAGATATAGGACATGACCGAGAAAGAGCATCTGGAATTATGTTGTCCGCACCCCGCCGGTGCTTGATTTCAAAGTTAAATGCGGATAATCGGACACCCCAACGCGCGAGTCTTCCCGTGGGATTATTAAGATTCAAAAACCATTTTAAAGAGGAATGGTCTGTGAAGACTGTAAATTTGAGGCCGTTTTCTAAGTAGCAGCGCCAGTGCTCGATAGCGGTTAGAACAGCTAAGGCTTCGCGTTCAGTGGCACTGTAATTGCGTTCTTGTTTGTTTAGAGATTTGCTCATGTATGCAATTACTTTTTCTTCACCATTAAATTTTTGTGTAAGTACAGCACCTAATCCGTGATCACTGGCATCAGTATGGACCTCGAAAGGTTGGGAGTAATCAGGGCAGGAAAGGATGGGTGCCGAGATCAGATAATTTTTAAGTTTATTAAAAGCATTGTCTGCTTCCTTGGACCAAGTGAAAGGTGGAGCCTTTTTACCCTGGGAAGTTAATTTATTTAGTGGTGAAGCTAATTGACTAAAATTTGGGATAAACCGACGATACCAAGAAGCTGTGCCGATGAAACGGCGAACTTCCTTACGATTAGAGGGGGTAGGATAGTTAATTATAGAGTCTACTTTGTTCGGGTCAGCATGTAGACCATTAGCATCAACAACGTAACCCAAATATTTAAGCTGTGATCTAAAAAATTGACTCTTCTCGAAGTTAATGGTGAGATTGGCAAACCTAAGCTTTTTTAAGACCCTGGATAAAAGAGATATGTGTTGTTCGAACGTTTCAGACACAATTACGACATCATCAACGTATACGAAAACCTTATGTTCGAACTCTGGCCCATAGAATAGAAAATCCATCAACCTCTGCTGCGTCGCAGGTGCGTTAGTTAATCCGAAGGGCATGGATTTAAATTGATATGTACCTCTAGAAGGAATGTAGAATGATGTTTTACACCTGTCTTCATCCCGTATTAAGATTTGCCAAAAACTTTTTGATAGATCAATACTACTTAAATACTTAGCATCACGGAGGTTATCTAATATTTCCGTTATATAAGGTAAACTGTATGCGTCTTTCTTAGTAATAGCATTTAATTTTCGACTATCTAAGCAAAATCTTAAATTTCCGTCCTTTTTAGGCGTAAGGAGAACAGGCGAAGACCACGGGCTCTCACAAGGCTCGACCACATCATCCTTTAGCATATCATCAAGTTGTTTAACTAGTATACGTTGTTTCTCAGGTGAAATTCTGTAGTATCGTTGACGTATGGGAGCAGCATTCCCAGTATCAATCGGATGCACTATCAGAGAAGTCCGACCTAGACCTTTATTTTCATATGAAATATCTCGGAATTTTTTTATTAAGCTATCAGCTGTCTGTTTTTGGGATTCTGACAGATTATTATAGGAAAAGAGTGCAGGTTCAAGTTTTTCGGTACAATTAATTGTTTCAGAATCTTTAAGGAAGTTAACGGCATCCAGGTGCTTTGGAAAAAGATCAAAGCCACGCCAGAAGTCAATACCCAGTATAAGAGGATTTTTTATACTAGGTACCACATATGCGTTTAACCTATGGGTTTGATTTTGGAACTGAACAGGAAGTTCAATCAGTCCTATAGAATTAAGTTTCTCCCCTCCCGCGGCGATAAACTGAGCATTGTTATTATTTTCCTGAAGTTTGAACCCGATGTTAATTAGTCTTTTGTAGTAGTCATTTCCTAAAATTGTAACACAAGATCCCGTGTCTAGAAGACCACTGAGAGTCTCATTTAGAACTTTTATGGTAACATAAGGCCGAGTCCTATCAATGTTAATTTTGTTATTTTCGATTGAGGCGACAGAGTTAAGTGTGAAGAATTTATTTATAAATGACAACCATTCCTTCCACTCCTTAGATCGGTCACTCCAATCGAAATGTGTTAGTTTTTTGGCATTTTAGAAGTTTTATTTTCAGATGAATGACAATCTGGACATTCTGGATAACGAACGTCCTTTTTACCGCATTTGAAACATATTAGAAACCTGGGTTGTCTGCAGTTGCCGAGAGAATGTGAGTTTGATCGACATCTAGGACAATACGTCGAGTTACGAGGTCCTGAACCAAGAGCAGCTACTTCATTTACAATTGTTTGGCTTTCTTCAATAGAATTTATTTTATTATCATTAGCAGTAGGATATCTTTTGAATGATTCATTTTTATTGTAATAAGAGATATTGCTATATTTATCATTAGATTTACTTAAATAAGAATGTTTATATTTGTAAGCATATTCAGGAGCAAGTGTGTTGTTAGTCACTCTTGGTGGTTCCTGAAATTGTGAAAATCTAGTTTGGATATTTTCATAATTTTTACAGACTGCTTTTAATTCCTCGATGGTTGTTACTGATGGAGCAGAAGTTAAAGCATTAGCATAGCATGGACGAATATTATGCATAACTATTTCAAGCTTTTCGTCTTCCGACATTGGTTTTCTTAAACGGGAGAACATGCCATGCATTATGGCCAAGTAAATAGTTATATTCTCCCGGTCACCCTGAGTACGAGAGCGAATTTCGGTGGAAAAACGGTAGTCATAGTCTTTACTACTAAAATCTTCTTTAAGTAAAATGCATAATTCGCTCCATGATTTTACTTTATCCTTGTTGTATCGATACCAGTGTAATGCGTCGTCTACAAAAATCTCGTATGCCAGTGACATAATTTTATCGAAAGAGATACCTCTTGATTGCACGAATTCGTCAACTCTTTGTATAAAAGAGTGTACGCAGGTTTGCCCACTATATTTTAGTTTATTGATTTCAGAATAAATATTACGATCGCAAGTGACAGGTCCTGCGGTAGAGGCGGGATTTAAGGTGCCTTCACTAGATGTGCTAGAAGTACTAGCCTGCGAATTTCCTTGTTTGAATAATGCTAAATCGTTAAGTTGAGTTTTTAGGTTAGAGAAACAAATCTTTAAAATCTCATTATCCTCTTTAGAACTTACTATTCTATTAATTCGGTGGTAGATATGGTGTAATAGCGCTTCAGTTCTGATGAATAAACTTCTATCAAATTGTTTGCGAAGGGCGCTTAAATTACTTTGTGACTTTAGGAGGGACTCCTTTGCTTCTTTTAAGTCAGTGACTGGGTCTAAATGAGATTCGACTACATCTTCAGAAGGCAGGATTGAAGATAGTTTAATTATTTGTTTCCTAAGTTCTTGAACCGAATCTCCACAACCACCTCGTAGTTCCACTTCATATTGTAATTCGGCTTTTTGAAGTGAAAGATACTTGATGGGGTAGGAGGCCATTGTAATTATGTAGGTAAGTGTTGCAGAGTGTAAATGTATCTAATTAACTACTTAAAACTACTTAATAACTACAGCCACATATGCTTTCAAAAAAAATTCTACGTAGAAAGCTTTTGTATTGCACAATTGATGAAATATAGGTAATAACAGCTTAGTAATAAAATCAATTATGCCATACTACAATAGTTAGCTGAAATCATCCTTAAAACTAAAGTTAAGAGCCAACACCAAAGAAAACTATTATATGCCCAGAAAATTTAGTACGAATCGGTTGTGTGGGGAATACCGTTTGGGCGCCACTGTGACAGTCTTACCTACTTGGGAAAACAGAAATAATTGGCAAGTTAATAACGTGGTATAATGTTTATTAAATTATTTCTAAAGTTAAATGTAGTGAGTAGGTTAGTTAATTATTCTAAAACTTAACATTTAGTATAAGGTTTTCTAATTGGTAAAACTATATAAAAAAAGCAATTTAAATCTATAAAGGGGCGTGGGTTCGGTCACACACATAAACCGAAACGTAGTAGAATCAATAGTACTGAAACACCACTGTCCTGGCTATCCACTGTCCTGGCTATCAAGATTGACGCAAGGTTAGTACTCGCAGTGGAGGAGGCCCGACGTAAAGCTAGGCAAGGTAGGTCGACTTCAGCCCGTAACACCCCGTTGAGACAATAGGGTCGTCTGGTAGTACCGGAGTAGTAGTCCCTGGAATGTATAATTCCAGACATTTTAGAAATGTCCAGTTTTGTAAAGTAACTGCGACATTTCGTGTCACGTACAAGCGTGGTATGGCGATAGGCCGATGAGAAAATGGGTATTTCTAATTAACATGAAATACTATCAATGATGAGGCATACAAGCTTTTAATGGATTGCAATAGAAGTAGGTAATTTATTATGCATACATTTGGCAAAGGATAGGGTCTCTCGTGTCAAGCGAATATTTAATAATATTTTCAACAATTACTTGTGATGAACTTTAACGTTTAGTGTAACCTATTATGTTATATATATATTTATTATTTATATATAACCTTATAATGAGACATGAGAAAAATCAGCTTCGAAAGAATGATAACTGCTTGTCACCCGGTAAAGGTCATGCAATGTCATTCCAAATACTATTGTAATAAGCCATCGTGAATCTAACGAAATTCTTAAACGAATCCTTCTAAGATGCAATCGGAATGCTGCATTGACCTTTCACCAGTTGATGAAATGATTATAACACATGATTAACACTTCTTACTATACTACAGGTACTACAACTGATGTCTAGCTAGCCAGAATGTAAAACTATACAACACTTACCCAATATCATGGGGAATAAACACTTAATTTTAGTTACTTTCAGATTTATAAAAATGTATCAAATTCAATAGGCACAATCCGCGAACTTAGATAGTGTAATAAAAATATGTCACGTTCTCGACACGCAAAGCAGCAGTGAGTGCCATCCCGACCTCCGCGGAGAATCGCCGCCCGACCGCCACCGGAACCGGTTTGTCGCATGTAGTAACACTGATATTGTGTTAGAACGCGCCCAGGGTTTGTCTATAGAGTATTTTATTTTATATAAGAATTTTAGCTAGGATTTAAGTTTTTAATTATGTTACATAAGGAAATCGATCGCCGCATCGAAAACGTCTGGAAGAGCTTCTGGTCTATGAAGGCGCTAATGAAGGGCGACCTTCCATTATGCCTGAAGCGCAAACTCCTCGACATGTGTATCCTGCCCATTCTCACCTATGGCGCACAAACATGGTCTTTGACTGAGAATCAAAAGTCCAGCCTCAAGGTATGTCAGCGGGCGATGGAGCGAAGCATACTCGGCGTTCGTCGAATAGACAGGGTGAGGAACACTAAGCTACGCTCCAAGACCAGGGTTGTCGATGTGGGTGTCAAGTCGGCCAATCTCAAGTGGAATTGGGCCGGACATGTGTGCCGAATGACATCCGATCGATGGTCCCAGAAGGTCACTCTATGGTTCCCTGATGGACGTAGGCGGAGGGGTAGACCGCGAACGAGATGGCGAGACGATATCCAAAAGTTCTTGGCGAACTGGCAGCAGGCAGCGTTAGATAGAGATCAGTGGAAAAAAGAAGGGGAGGCCTTTGCCCAGCAGTGGGACTCATAACAGGCTATTTAAAAAAAAAAAAAAGGCTTTGTAGAGCAGCAAATCTCATCTGTTTACACTCACAATCTATTTATTACATTTTCAGAAATCTTCTAGTTATTATAAACAGACAAAATTTGTAACTATGGAATTATATATGTATAACTGCACTGGAGACGCTGCCCTCTATATATATAATGTATTTTAATTTTTTAACTATATTGGGACCCTGTCTCCTATCTTGGGGTCCTCTCTAGGCACCACAGGGACTACGGTAACAACTAAACCTATCTTTACACTCATAGATTTATCATACCATTCAATACTTTTTTTCTACAATATGTCAAGTTATTATAATACAAACAGGCAATGTACGTCACTGAGGTGTTATTTCCGTAGAATACCTAAGCAGGGACCACGGTAGCAACTAACTTGTCTTTAAACATAAATAATTATATCATTCCAAATGTGAACTATTTATCGACCATGAAATGCCTCTTCTAAGCAAAATTAAAACTGTTACCCATTTTAACGCCTTGGCCCCCAACATCAAAATTATTGACAAGTCTTCGCTTCGTCTCCTAGGATCCCCGATTTTTGATGATTCTTTTCCCAGTTTTGTTGAGGAAAAAGTACAAACTTTTCAGTTAGCTTCCGACCGACTTTTCAATATCCATAGCCATTTCGCTTTTTCTATTTTAAAACATTGTCTTTTTGTTCCTAATTTCACATAATTTACGGTGCAGCCATCTGTGGAAATAGCCGGATCTCCTTACAAAATTAGATAACGTCATTAAAAACACTTTAGCATCTCTTTTAAACATTAAGTTTGATCACTTTATTTGGGAACAAGCCTCCTTACCTATAAGGCTAGGAGGACTAGGAATACGAAAAATTTCTAGTGTTGCTTTGCCAGCATTTTTGTCTTCTGTACATAGCATACGAGCATAAGACCTTTTTAAGAACATTTTATAAAACCCCTCTTATGAAACTGCTTATATGACAGAAGCCAGAGACGCTTGGTCAGAGCTTTGTTTAAATTCGGAATTTCCAGATAACCCTTCTTCTCAGAGGCGTTGGGACGAGCCGCTCTGCAGACTTGTACAGAGTAACCTACTTGAATCTTCTTGTGGCAACTCTGCAGAAGGAGCGCGTCTCCTTGCCGTTGCGGAGTGGGAGTCAGGACTTTGGTTACAGGCCTTACCTTCTTTCACTTTGGGTACCTTTCTGGATGATAATACATTCCGTCTGGCGACATATCTGTGTTTAGGAGCTAAAGCGAATGTCCCGCATCGTTGCCTTTGCGGCGATACCGTAGACCAGTTTGGGCGTCATGGACTTTCGTGTCTCAAAAGTGCAGGTCGCGTGGCGCGCCATGCCATCATTAATAACATAATCCAAAGGGCTTTTGTCACCATTCACGTGCCAGCTGTTTTAGAACCAAATGGCCTGGTGCGTGAAGATGGCAAGAGGCCGGACGGAATGACCCTTGTGCCGTGGAGGATGGGAAAGCCACTTGTATGGGATGCCACGTGTGTCGACACATTCGCGCCTTCCCACCTCCCCAGCACTGGGTTTAAGGCAGGCATGGCTGTAGTCAATGCCGAGTCCCTCAAACGGCGCAAATATGCTTGCATCGCCAACGGTTTGGGGTGGAGACACTTGGTCCATGGGGCCCGTCGGCTCATAATCTATTTGGCTGGCAATTTTCTAGGACAAAGAATACGCATTGCCATTCAACGTGGCAATGCTGTCAGCCTTCTAGGTACCCTTCCGCGTGACAACGAACTACGGAACATTTTTTATTTATAATGGTTTTTTTTTTAAATTAAGTAGGTTAGGTTATTTTATTTTTAGTTAGTTTTAATATTAATTCAACTTTTCCACCTTAACCATTCAATACTCTTTTTTTATATTTTAAGTTTAAATATATTATTTATATTTATTTATTTATAACAGGCAATATACGTTGCGCAGGTGTTATTTTCGTATAATAACTGCACCGGAGCTCTCTAAACGCCGCAGGGACCAGGTAGCAACTAAACCTGTCCCTACACATAATAATAATACCATTTAACATTTGTTTCTAAAATATTTCAAATTACTCTGATACAAACAGGCAATGTACGTCGCTGAGGTGTTATTTCCGTATAATAACTGCACCGGGGCCCTCTCTAGACGCCGCGGGGCCCGCGCTAACGACCGGCCCTGTCTTTGCACTCGAGCGCTAAATATCCGTCTAGTTGTCTCCTTTGTCGGTGATATTCCAAACGGAGATTGGATAAAGAAAGACATTTTTATAGTATTTATTAGAGTAATCATATTTTAAAAGACTTTAAGGAAATTTTAATTATCTACTCTTGCGCTGTTTATGTTCTTAAATAATTTATGTCAGATTTATTTCTGGTTGTGGTAGAGCCACGCTACCGCCAAAATTCATTTTTGCTAGTAGCATGAATGGGCCGGCTCGTCTGGGGAAGTACCACACTCTCACAGAAAATCGACGTCTGAGTAGGAGCTTCACCGCTTCTATGCTTCGTTCGGTGAGTGAGAGAGCCGGAGGCCCATCCGTCCCCCATTTCCTCCCCCCATGTCCTCTCCCCAACTCCTTGAAAGGCCGGCAACACTCCTGCTACACCCCGGGGTTGCAGTTGTCCATGGGCAGCGCTGGTCACTTACCATCAGGTGACTCGCTTGCTCGTTTGCCGCCCTATAACATAAAAAAAAAATGTCTTAAATTACAGTTCTGATCTCCAATATCAGAGTAGTTCATCATTTCAGTCAAAAAAAGATCATTGCTGGACAAAGGCAGCTCCCAAGGATATTGGCAATATCCTCCAATGGAACGAACAAGGATTCTCCGTTCCATTGGAGGATATTGCCATACAATTGTAGTGTAGGTATAGCCTTAAGTTAGTATTAAGATAAATAAAGGTTGTAGAATGATAAATATAGGAGTCTTTACGCAACACTCAGTCGTATCACTTGTCTACACATGCCTACACAACGCTTAGCAGGCGGGTTGTATTTACCGATGCAGCTGCCCTTCAGAAGCTTTTCAAGCTGGGTACGGATAGGATTTTTTTTGATCTGGGAAGGTACTGAAGGTATTGGATGGGATATTACTCAATCAGTTAGTGGTGGAAAAGCAAGTAGCAGCTCGGGAGGCCAGGCGCGCGTACCCAATGCCATACCTGCAACCACTGACCAAGCAGTTAAAGATGATTCCCCTGACCTCAAAGATCATCAGACCAACTCAAGGACTTCATAATTTTGTATTGACATATGGCTACACTTTGTGTGTTACTAGAGTAGCTTAAAAGTAGCCCTATGGCCTAGTTAGGTGTTGGTATTATTAGCGCTAACGCATGGTAAGCAACCCCAGGCGCGGTCTCTACTGGAATGAGTGATCAAGTAGTATAAAATTATCTCAAGCTCCTCCATGCTAGTCTTCCTAAGCACAGCAGAAATGTGGATGCATGTGGTATAAAAATCACGTCAAGAGATTAAGGAGTCTCTTCAATTTGGTCTATAACTCAACTACACATGTATCCAAATGAATCTGCGTGTAACAATAGCATCCTCACTCTATGATTTATTTATCCCTAATCATTTCCTTATTCCGCTTAATTCCAGCCTCCACACAGATTTCTGGACCGTAACAAAATAATAATAGTCAAACATTTTCCTAGGATTGACATAGAGATACAATACGTAGACATAGAACAGACTAGCAATGGAACAATCATAAATGAATGGTTATAATTTCATTTTGAAGTCTGAACTGAAGATCAACTAACGTAGGAGTACGATAAAGGGCCGGAAACGTCACTTTCACACTGAAAAAATGATTTTTTGATAGTAACCAAATTTTGGCTACCAGTGGGCCTCAATTTAAAGACTTGCGAACTACTAGTTACCAGTAACAAACGTATATTCAGTGCACTGAATATACGTTATCTCACGGCTTTTTCTTCTTTGTGCTGCAATAAATTATTCAGGTAACCCTACCAAGAAACTTTCGTTTCTTACTCTTAAAATAAATAAAATTCATTTTTATTTAATAGATTCAGGTGTTACTTTGCGGAAGTCAAATGCGGATGCAGCAGTATCGACCAGGGTTGCATGCATCAACTATTGGTGGCGGGTATGAAGGGACTAACAGTAGTGGGTGGGCGCTGGCCAGCAATAGTTTGCATGAACTAACTGGTGGCGGAAGCACGCAAAGTAAATTGTCTCAAAGTAAATGTAGAATTCATTTATTTCGGGTAACTTTTTGACCCATAACACAATACAAAATAATAAATTACTAAACAAGCAGTGTATTATTTATTCCAAAATTAATAAGTCACGAGTAACATGTGATAACATACGACACGAGCGATAGTTTCTTGAATAATCAAGCTGAAGTGGCAGTAGGCTGGCCACATCTGTCGCATAACTGACAATCGCTGGAGATCTTTCTCCACCTAAACGCGGTTTCCACTGCAGAACTCAAGAGAGTTCTGCAGTGGAAACCGCGTTTAGGTATGCAAAGTGTAGGACGCCCCCCGGCTAGATGGAGCAACAATCTGCGTAAAGCAGCTTGCAGCAATTGGTTGAGCATAGCTGGTGATCAAGCAAAGTGGCGCTCCTCGGCAGCGGTGGAATGATGGTGATGATGAAGAAATCCACATACATATTTACATAAAATATTACATGAACTCGAACATCAATACGCTTCTTTTTTATCATTCATGTAAGAATTTAATAAATTATAACAATAATCGCTGGTAAAAAGGTGCTTAGCCCAGTAGGTCACTTCTATTCATAAATATCTATCCCAAAACACGCATTCAATAAACTTGAGAGCCGTGTATAATTTGACAAGAGCCGCCCGGATGAACCCATTGTGTTAGCACGACCCGCTTCCAGAGCTTTGTTGGTTTGACCACCCTGTCTGCAATAGTTGGGGTTCGATTCTCAAGTATCAACCGTGTCACACAATTGTATTAGACAAAGATTTTGGGACATACGTATATACCAACGCCACGCAACGTGTTTTAATTTAAATGTGTAACAATCGCTAAAACATTAGATATAACTACCTCCGTGACCCTCGGGTCCTGGTTCGATTCCCACGAGAAGCATACTTTGTTTAGTTGTTTCAAGTTTGGTTAGGACATTGCAGGTTTGAATCACCTGAGTGTCTGACAATAAAGATGATTCCGTGCTTCGGAAGGCACGTTAAGCCGTTGGTTCCGGCTGCCATCTGGTAGTCGTTAAAGGAACCACGTCAGAGGCCGACAGGCGGAGAAGAACTCTGACAACAGGGTGTGCATGGTCGATTGACAGCGTCACCTACACGAAATGATGATGATTAGATATAGGAATATTACTAGGTGGTCGCATGGTTTCTAATTCCCTTTTATACTTTACTGCTGTCATTAGCTCTTGATTAGATGTCAACACAAAGCTACTAAAACACGTAATCTAACGTTGATATAAGCCTACTACATCACCCATCATTATTAACCTACTAAAAAAGAAGGAAAATATTTTCAATTCGGTTGTATTTTTGTTATTTTTTTTCATTATTTTATTGTGTTTATGCAGAACTCCGTAATTTATAAATAGAATTTAAAAATTGCATTGTAGTTCCAAGAATGATCAATAGATGGCACTACTGGTATCGATTACGAGAATCGATCTGAAACTTTGGTACTTTTAAAATTTTCCATACAAGTTTTGGTTTATAAGTTTTTAATATAAAACTATTTTAATATATATTTTCTAATTATACAAAAATATGTTATTGATACGATTAAAATTGTGTGTTTACATTTGTAACTTCTTGAGTTACTCACAGATGTCGCTACTAAGTGCATTATATGCATGTAGATATTTGAATCTTTACTTAGTATAGATATCTACACTAATGTTATAATGAAGAAAGATTTGTTTGTTTGCATTAAATAAGCTCGGAAACTTTGAATTTGAATAATTCTTTCACCATCAAAATCCTTTATTATCCCAGAACAAAAGCTATAAAATTTATTTTAAAAGTTAGCGATCTAATATAATAATTTTTTTTTGATCTGTATGAAATCTTCAATAAGTTTACCTAAAGTGTGAAAAAAATACTAATTTGCAATTCATCATAATTACAGAAATAGCTGCGGACGAAGTTGCGGGCAACAGCTAGTGTATTATAATATATAAGCTTTATAATAATTAAGACTACAAAATACACATATTTTTTGTTTAGGCAAGAATAGATTTAAAAACAGGTACCTACAATTCAAATATCTTAGGCTCTGTCGACTCCGTAAGGAACAAAGATTACTCTATAATGTTTTTAAAAACGGCGAAATATGTAAACATTGATTTCCCTTCACCAATAGCACAGAATACCTAATCTTATTCTAATTTATCATTTTTTTTTTATACTTAATTTTTACTTTTGACATATTTAATAATTGTGAGACTTAATTTCTTGACATTAAATTAGTTTGTTTGTGGGTAATTAATTATAAATTTCAACTTATCTAACGGGTGGCGCAAAAGTAAAGACCCTATTTGGTTCAGCTATAACATTTTTTCTAAATTAGAAAACTAGATTTAGGTTTTTTTAAATGTATATTTGTGCCATTAAATTTCGTACCATTAGGATTTAAAGATGATGTCTTTTAAATGGTGACCTCCAGAGTTGATACACATTTGAGCCCTATTTATGACATTTTGCATAACTTGCCGTAACACTTCCTGCGATATGTTCGTTATTTCTTGACGAATGTTTTCTTTTACAGCTGCGAGAGTCTGTGGCTTGTTCACATACACCCGAGATTTCAAAAAACCCCAAAGAAAGAAGTCTGGACTGGTCAGATCGGGTGATCTTGCAGGCCAAGGCAAATCGCCAAAACGAGAGATAACTCGGCCTGGAAAAGCGTCCCTCACACAATTATTCCACGTTCTTGGGGAGTAAAACGGTCCATGTTTATTTTCAGTGTATTTTACATTTGTTCACTACACAATTTTCAAAAACAGAATGACAGAAAATGTCATATAAAAAAAATAAAAGTATTTTCTTTAGTGCCAGTACTTTTGCGCCACCCGTTATATACATATAATAAAACAGTAAAAATATTTTGTCTGTACATTTAGAATTTTTGACTGAAATGGATAAAGGGACACTTAAAAAGAATAATAGAAAGCAAAAACATTTTTTTCGAATTTCTTGTCTGTCTGTCTGTCTGTCTGTCTGTCTGTATGTATGATCACGATTATTTCCGAAAATACTGAACCGATTTACTTCAAACTTTCACCAATTGCTTTGTTTTAACTCAGAAAAACATTTAAGGTTTGTTTCATCAAAATCGGTTCATAAAAAAAAAAGTTATCGTCATTTGAATGTACTCAAGGCATGAGTTTGTCTGCAAACATATAGCAAAAATAAAAATGGGTTAGGAACCTAAAATTTTGCACAGGGGTTCCTTTTATAACATAGGGGAGCACTAAGAAAGGATTTTTGGAAATTCATCCCCTTAGGGGGTAAAACGGGTTGCAAAGTTAGTATGAAACTTTGTCGTTTTTGAAGTTATTCGAATGAAATTCAGCATGAAGGTTCTTTACTGAAAGGTATGAAACACGAGTAAAATATTTTACTCAAAAATCATCCCTTTAGGGGGCAAAACAGGGGTGCAAAGTAAGCATGAAACGTTGCCATTTTTGAAGTTAGTCGAATGAAATTCAGCATAAAGGTTCTTTACTGAATTGCATGAAACACGAGTAAAATATTTTTCTCAAAAATCATCCCTTAAGGGGGATGCAAAGTTAGTATGAAACTTTCCGTTTTTGAAGTTATTCAATTGAAATTTAATATTTAGGTGTTTCATTGAAAGTCATGAACTAATGTATTCCGGGTAATTCTACTGTTCCTGAGAAATCGACACTTACGCGGGCGGAGCCGAGGGCCAAAGGCAAACCTGACTTATATATCAACGCACAGCCGAAACTACTGTGCCCAGAAACTTGAAATTAGGTACAGGGATTCTTTTTATGATGTAAATGAGCACTAAGAAAGGATTTTTAGAAAATCATAGGGGGTGAAGTTTTATGGAGTTTTTCCATTTCTAGACTTAGGATGGAATATAAAAATAGGTATGTAAGTTCTCGATTACAATTTAAAAAGATCTGTGTAGGTGAAATGTACAAAATTCCCCCCTTAAGGGATATAGGGGGGGGGGGGGGGGGGGTTGTATGGAAATTTTCTCATTTCTGGACATAGAAGTATAAAAATAAGTATATATGTTTACATTACAATTAAAAAGATATGTGTAGTTAAAATGGACGAAATTTCCCCTTGAAGAGGTAAAATAGGTGGGGTAAAGTTTGTATGGATTTTTTTTATTTACTTAGAAATATGACAATAAGAAGTTCTCCATTACAATAAAAAAATATCTGTGTAGGTGAAATGTATTAAATGCCCCATTAAGGGGAAAAAACAGAGGGAGAGGGGTTTGTATGGAATTTTTATTATTTCTACTGTTCCCAAGGGAACGACATTAACGCGGGCGGAGCCGCGGGCAACAGCTAGTTATATTATATTTATGAATAAATGAATGCACGGCGTGCATGCATGAAAAGAGTGATGGATGTAGATGAAGCAAAAGAGGTTTGTAAGGATCGTAGCAAGTGGAGATCTATAGTTTCTGCCTACCCCCATGGGAAAGAGGCGTGATAATATGTATGTATGTATAAATGAATCCATTTATCATTATTTTTCATCAATCTTCACTGGAGTATGATGGCGACCACTGGCGTGAACATTAATAGCGCTTGCGTAAGTTAAGCCACCCTGAGCGCAGTTCCCACTGTAATGGGTGACCGTAAGTGGTAGGTACGAGTATAAATAATTCTCGAGCTTTTCCATGCTTCAGAATCTGATGCCAGTGTTGGCCACTAACACACACGAAAAACAATCAGTCTTCAGCGGGTGCCGCGCGAACGAAAAAAGTCGCTACTGCGCAAGCCATTAGGCTGCGCAGAACAATTCGGCGATTAGAAAAAAAGATGGAAAGTCTTAATATTTTCATATTTATATCTTTACTAGCTTTCGCCCGCGGCTCCGCCCGCGTCAATGTCGATCCCTCGGGAATAGTACTTTTTCCCGGGATGAAAGGTAGCCTATGTCCTTCTCCGCACTCCAGAGAACTTGTATGCAAAATTTCATGATGATTGGTTCAGTAGTTACGGCGTGAAAGCGTAACAAACAAACAAACAAACAAATAAACAAACAAACAAACTCACTTTCGCATTTATAATATTAGTAAGGATAAAAAAAATAAGAAAGGGGGCGACCTCCGAGACATACATATAAATATTGTCATGTAAGAATTATTGTTTTAAACATAAAAATTACAAAGTATTCGAAGAAAAAATGCTTTTAGATATCGTACCATATATATATCATTTTTAAATTTCATACGTATCTGTTCCAAATTCCAACAAGGGGGCGATCTTGTTAAAGGATTGATCTAAATTATACAAATACTTTTGATGTATTTAATTAATTCAACGCATAGTACTAGTGATTTGAAAACACGTAAATTTTCACATTTTCGTGCAGTACCGTCTTAAGGGCCCGTACTACCTTACACTGCTTTGCAAGATTGACTGTAATATCAATAATAATTAAATACTCAAGTTGAAATAAAAATGCAGCAAAGTTCAGGACTAACTCTGGTAACTATATGACTCAAAAACACGATTCCGTTAAATTTTCTCGATAGAAAAAAAATTGCAAAGTTGCCTCCAAATCACGTCTAATTTACTCGGTATATAGCATTATTCACCAAATACATTGAAATTAACCTTGAAACTTTTGATTATTATTGCATTACAGATAAGGCAGCCATCATATGTTTTGCTTTTTCGAATAACCCTTGAATATTCCTAAAAAACGAAAATATCCAAAGTAGCCAACGCGTTTAGACCATCCGCATTTGTATGGCCACGCCGCCTGGCATATGTCGGGCTCTTAAGTAAAAGAAATAATAATAACTGCCTCCGTGGTCCAGTGGTTAAGGCGTTTGCCTGTTCACCCAGGGGTCGTGGGTTCGATTCCCACGGGAAGCATACTTTGTTTAGTTGTTTCCAGTTTGGTTAGGACATTGCAGACTTGAATCACCTGATTGTCTGATAATAAAGATGTTTCCGTGCTTCGGAAGGCACGTTAAACCGGTGGTCCCGGCTGTCATCTGGTAGTCGTTAAAGGAACCACGTTAAAGGCCGAGAGGCGGTTCCGAAGAACTTTGACACCAGGGTGTGCATGGTTAATTGACCGTGACACCTACTCGAAATGATGATGATGATGAGTGGAGTTAGATGGCGACCACAGGCGTGAACATTAATAGCGCTTACGTAAGTTAAGCCACCCTGAGTGCAGTTCCCACTGTGATGGGTGACCGTAAGTGGTACAAACAATTCTCGAGCTCTTCCATGCTTCGGAAAGCACGTTAAGCCGTGATTCCGTCTGTCATCATTGATGGCAGTCGTTAAGCTATGTCAGATAAGATACCTTTAGTCAGCTTTAAAAATCTGACACCAATGTTGGCCACTTACAAACACGAAAAAGAAACTAACAATTAGTTTTCAGTAAAAGAAATAATTGATTCAGTAATATCGTGCAGTTGAAACTCCTCAATTATAAGGACAAGGAGCTCGATGGCATAGTGAACGTACGCATCATGGACGTTTACACATTTAAAGCAACGCTGGGCGTATCCCCACTTAGATACATAATCATACGTGGCATAAATATATCGGGCTCTTCTATTTTTTGGAAGGCACAAAAGAATTTGATCCCGGCTAGTTATGTTCCAAAGAGAAATTATATGTTCTCAAAAATTCCTTCCCCTGCAAATTTGCGAGAAATTTCCGATAATTCTCGAGAATTTTTTTATAATTAAAAAAAAGACAAAGATTACAGATTCGTTCTCTCCGTTTTTGAAAATTTCGATAATGGCACTTCACTAGTATTCCCAGCTGATGATCTAAGAGACAGGCTTAGAAAACCTGAAATGAGATGAGAAATAAACAAACAAATGAATCAAAATAAAAATAAACATTACTTTCCTAACGAAAAGTCGGTCAAAAACATCCTAAATCACTTAGCACGAAGAGTCTTTAGTAACAAAAGAAATTATTGATTCAGAAAAATCGTACAATTGAAACCCCTCAATTATAAGGGCGGAAAAAATCGCCAGCAAGAGGGACGATTGTGTTAAATCTAAGAATTAATATCGGAAAATAAAATTGAGCGGGAATGGAGCTGAGTCAGAAAAAACGCGCACTCAACACGAGTGGCAATTCTGCTGAAATAATTTCCGAAAGAATATTAGGTGGTGGGGCCACGAGAACAGCGAGTTTATTTTTATTCAGTCGCAAAATTAATTGAGGCAATAAAATGAATTTTCAGATAATTGCATCCAAATATTCGTTTTTTTGTAGAGATTCACGCCTCCATTTTAACATGGTGTATTTTTCTTTAAATTATTGCTTTGTTGAAATAGAGAGGTGATATTTTATTCTTCCTTAAAAATAAATTTTAATCCCCTTCAATTGTCTTTATAAAATTTAATAACGTATAAAAATCGGAGGATAAATTATTTTTATATGATTGTAAATATTATGAGGACAAGCGATACGATACAATTAAATATTAAATAAGAAGAAAAAAAGAAAATGTAAGGAATCATGTCAATATGCGATGCTGCTAGTAACCTATTTTGATTCCGTTTTCCACCTTTACGCCCACTAACACGCTAAACGTGGCCTTGCGGTCTTGTGACCTTAGGCTCTGTCTACCCTGTAAGGGATAAAGACATGATAATATGTATGTATGTATGTAAATAAAAAGAAGAAGAATATCCCTGTCCAAACAAACTTACTAATTAAATATTTTAAATGTGAAAGTAACTTAAGACTACAGCTATCTGTTACCTATTTATGCTACATCGAATAAACCGATTTAGATGAAATTTGGTTTGATAGGATATACCTTTCATCCTGGGAAAGGTAATTATAATATTTGTTAATTTATTCATTGCTCAAAATACTTAACACTTAAAATACAATAAATAAACAATTTTACAATTAAAAATTAAATTAAACAAATGGCTTTTTGACATGTGCTTCTACACAATTAATGAATTGATGAGTACTAAAAATAGTATTGATATACATATTTTGACATTCATGAAACAGGACGTAATTTAAATCCCTAACTTTAAATATATTTGTTTTTCAGTTTGTATAGTGTAACGTTAAAATTTGCATGGTATTAATATAGCTTAATAGTTTGAACTTCGAAAAAACATACTATGTATTATGTACCTTATTTAAAGCTATGCTGCTGAATTTAATAGAGCTTTGAACAACGGTCGATTTATCCCTTGCAGGGATCTATCTCTTCTAGTCAACCAAGTCTTTGAAAGGTACTTTTCAGAGGAATTTCACACGAATGCGGGCTTAAAAAAATAACAAGTATTAATTTTGGAAAATAATTAGAAGTGTAAGTAAGGGACACATTGGACGAGTTCAAACATATTACTTCCCCTTGCCAACTTGGTGAATAATATATTATGGGGTTGCCAGAAGTGGAAGCCCTATGGAACCGCTTCTTTGAATGCTTGGATTTTCTCTTCTTGATACAAACCATGAATTGTGGACTAAGAGGACTTCTTCTTGAAAATATTGTCACGAAATGAAATCCTGCTAATATTATGCGAAAGTTTGTGTGTTTGAGGCATAATCATCTACATTACGATTTAAATGTTTATCAATGGCTTCATTGATGTAACTATTATTTGATAATATTGAATTACATATGGTTACTACATGTGGTGCTTCCCCAGCTAAAAAAGACTTTCGATAGGCAGCAGCTTCCCGGTACCCGGGTTCGATCCCCGGTCAGGTCAAGATGGAAAATCTTTTTAGATTGGCCTTGGTCTTGGATGTTTATCTATATATGTATTTGTTATAAAATATAGTATCGTTGAGTTAGTATCCCATAACACAAGTCTCAAACTTACTTTGGAGCTAGCTTAATCTGTGTGATTTGTCCGTATATATTTATTTATCTATTATTTCAATACTTTTCGAGACCCAAAGGGAGCACACCCTCAGAGGGTGTCAGTAAGGCTTTTGTGACAGATTAGCTCTGCCATAATTTTGGCATCTAGTGAGTTATCTTCGCACCAAAATAAATCTGTAGCCGTGTCGTTTATAATAAAGAAAAATTATAGCCCATGGGATGATTCATTTGTCTAAATGGACATATTTTGCTGGTTTCTTGGTCACTGAAACATTTCGTCTTTACTCGTTACACATATTTGACTTACCCTACGAAAGAAAGGGAAACCATATTGTTTTTTGTTTGTGCATGTGGCCATCACTAGACTCAAATTATTCAAGCTGCTCAAAGGCATCTGACATAGCTTAAAGACTGTCATAAATAATGACTACTAACGTATCTCGAGCCTCTCGAAATTTAGTCGTGTGGTTTCCGGCAGAGTAGAATCTGACCAGTCCTAGTCTTCCCATCATCATCATCAAAATTTAAGAGCAACGCTCTTGTCGGTGGAGCTCCCTTCATCTTGGTCTATTCTCTGCCAGTCTTTTCACATCCTGGTACGAAACCCTTTCCACTTTTTCCTTTATCTGTTTAAAATAGCTGTGCCTGGGCTTTCCTCTCCCTCTCCTTCCCTCTATTTTGCCTAGTCTTCCCATGGAGGTCATAAGAGGCGACTTAAGAAATACAAACTAAACAAAGCTCATGAACATCAATGAGACCTCTCCAACCCGTCTGGCCTGCGAGGAGAGTGTAGGCCAAATCCTCTGTCTGCTCTGGCCAAGTATGGCTCCGGTAGTACAGAGAGGGCATGCTCCTGCAGTGGAGACTAAAAAGAACTGATGATGATGGTATCTCAAACTCGAGGTTTTTGAAAACCTATTTAGCGGCGTTATGCACTTTTTCATCATCATCATCATCAGGTCCTTTTTAGTCTCCACTACAGGAGCACGACCCTCTCTGTACTACTAGGGCCAAACTTGGCCAGAGCAGCCAGAGGACTTGGCCTACACTCTCCACTTAGGAAATAGAATACAAGCTAAGCTTATAGACATCTATGAGACCTCTCCAACCCGTTATGCACTTTTTGGGATGGGTAAAAAATGTTAAACTCGCATCAGAACACGTAGCCCGATCGAAAGTTCATAAACTGAATACGTGACCTGAGACCGCCGCAAAGGCGAGTTTTCAATTTTGCTGGTACTCCTAGTAGGCAACCTGTTGTTTTCTTTTTACGCTAATAAGTAGCATCCCATGGTCATATCCCAGTCAGGCCAACAAGCTCCTCAAATAAATGAATGTTTTTGTTGTAATTACAGTTGATACAATTTTAAAACAATTACAGAATTTATTCGGAGATATATTACATTAAAAGCATAGGCCAGTTAAGTCATCATTTCGAGTAGGTGTCACGGTCAATCGACCATGCACACCCTAGTGTCAGAATTCTTCGGAACCGCCTCTCGGCCTCTGACGTGGTTCCTTTAACGACTACCAGATGGCAGCCGGGACCACCGGCTTAATTATCAGACAATCAGGTGATTCAAGCCTGCAATGTCCTAACCAAACTGGAAACAACTAAACAAAGTATGCTTCCGTGGGAATCGAACCCACGACCCCCGGGTCAACAGGCAAACGCCTTAACCACTGGACCACGGAGGCTGTCAAAAGTAAAGTAGTGACTGACAATATTGTGCCCTAGACGTGGGCCTATGTCATGATAAATAAATAAATTTATTCGGACAAATCACACAGATTGAGCTAGCCCCAAAGTAAGTTCGAGACTTGTGTTATGGGATACTAACTCAACGATACTATATTTTATAACAAATACATATATAGATAAACATGAAAGACCCAGACCAATCTGAAAAAGATCATTTTCCATCTTGACCTGGCCGGCGATCGAACCCGGTCACTCCGTGTCGCAGGCTGGCGTGTTGACCGCTGCGCCACGGAGCTAGTCAAATGATATGTCTTAATTTTCATATTTTATAAGTTTAAGTAATATTTTAATAATTACTTCGGACCTTTTATCCAAGTTTATTACGAGTAGAATAAACTGAAATAAGCAGAGAAGGCAGGTGGTATAGATGTTACCATCGTCCTACGTCTGAAAGATGCGGGTTCGAATCTCACACAGTCATACTTTAAGTAATCGAACATTATAAATGAAAAAAGGTAAAGGTAAGGATGTGAACATGATTGTTACTCCACCACGCAAAAACTACTAGATGAATTTAAATAAAAAAACTACAATCTTAAAGCAGATGGATATAAAAGCTATATGACATATTTACACACTTTAAACATCCGCTCCTGGTGAAAGACTCAACAATAGAGATATGTTTAATAGGTTAGTGTAAAAATAACTCTTCCAAAAACCACGTTATCTTTAACGTAGTTAAAAAGGTAATAAGTCTCTATCAGAATTACCTTTTCGCTGAAAGACAATTTTAGTTGGATGTCGTGAAAGCAAGGTACTTATGACATTTTAATATACACACGATTTGCTACTAGAATAATTTGAATTATGAAATTATAAGATCTAGACGTTTTGCTACTGGCATTTAGCGTTATATAAATTAAGATACCATGGCATTTTAATGTGAAGACATTAGGGTGATTTTGTCGTTTTGCTACTTGGCATTCTAATAGTTACCCAAAGTGACAAACCAAGTAAAAAAAAAAAAACCAACAATAGACATTTCTTTTTATCTTTTATCAAAAAATACTTCTTACATTTTAAGAATGATTTTTGTTCTTTCTTTTGTTACTGCTGAAAAACATTAAATACAAACTTAAAAAGAAAAGTTCTGTCTGATATAAAGAGCTTTTGATCGAAGGCAATGAGGATAGAAGCCCAACTCCTTGAAAGGCAGACACGCTCCTGTCACACCGGTGATCGCTTACAATCAGTTGACTTGTTTGCCATCCTATTTAATAAAAAAAAAACCAAGAACTATTAAAAAAAAAAAATGCTTATTATTTACACAACACGCAAAAAAAGTACACCATTAACGCGGGTTTCGTGGCCATACCGAAAGATTTTTGTATTAAAAAAACACTCATTGGATTTTCTGTTAATTGCCTGCCAGGTTTTGTATTATAATAGCATATTACAACCTACTTTGAAAGGAGAAATATTTATATCTGTTTTCGTAATTATTTGTCTCTGTATTTGTAATAACGTGTTGTGGTTTTTATCTAATAATAAAATACTTAGTAATAATAATGAAAAAAATTATTTTCTCTTCACAAAACAATGTTCTTAGATATTTATTACTTAAAGCTAGTACATAACTATAGTAGTTTTGTGGCTAGTTCCTTAAATCCCAGTAGACTGTGAGAAAAGAAAAAAAACTTAGAATGTACTAGCTGCTTCTCTTCCCACGCAGATCGTAAAAGCCGATCGAGGGATTTGGGTTAAAATCTGCGGAACCATATCAAAAGGCGATGCGGCTAGCAACCCATCACTATTTGATTCCATTTTCAATCTACACGCCCTCCAACATGCTAAATGTGGCCATAAGGTCTTGTAGACCTAGGCTCTGTCGACCCTGCAAGGGGAAAAGACGTGATACTATGTATGTATGTAATAAATAAAGCAAAAAATAACAAAAATAATAATAAGTGTAAAAGTGCAATAGCGAAATAATCGGCTTTTAAAATAATATAATGAAGGTATTACTTTTAATTCGCGTAAAATTATGCACTATCATTATAATGATGTGTAATTATATAAAATGAAAGAGAATTATATATAATTGCATACGTCTCCTAGCGATGTAACGTAAAATTAATTACAATTAAAGTACTATTATGATATTACATTACCTTACCTACAATTGATATTTATTTAGTCTTATACTCTTTTATTGTCATTTTCTTTTCAATATTTTATTTTCTTTTTATACATTCATACATATTATCACGTCTTTTTCCCTTACGGGGTAGACAGTGCCTAAGGCCATAAGACCGAAATGCCACGTTTAGCGTGTTGGCAGGTGGAAAACGAAATCAAAATAGTGATGGGTTGCTAGCCGCATCGCCTATTATCATGATTCTTTAGATTTTCGCCCATTCCCTTAATTGGCTTCTACGGTCTGCGCGGGAAGAGAAGCAGCTGGCAAATTCTACGTTTTTTCTTTTCTCTCAGACCAGCATGGAAGAAATTTATACTTAAAATGTATACAAAGCGTATATACTAAACTAGCGGCCCGCCCGGCTTTGCAAGGGTAGATACTGGTATATTCTATAGCCTATGTTCATCACGAATAATGTATCCTACATTATTCGTGGTGAACTAAGGGTGAAATAATTATTCAGATCAGTTCAGTAGTTTCGGAGCCAAACAAACAAACAATGAAATATTTTCTCTTTAGAATCTTAGTAGATAAATAAATATATAGGGACAAACACACAGATTGAAATATTCCTACAGTTAGCTAACATCTCGAACTTTTTTACTTAGTGCTTCGGAAGCCACGTTAAGACGTTGGTCCCAGCTGTCGTCATTGAAAGCAGTCGTGAAGCCTTATCAGATGCCTTTAAACAGCTTGGAAAATCTAATACTAGTGTTGGCCACTTACACACCCGTCTACAGAATCATGACAATAGGCGATGCGGCTAGCAAGCCATCACTATTTTGATTACCTTTACGTCCACCATCACGCTAAATTAGGCCTAAAGTCCTAAGACCGAATCTTATGACTTTAGGCTCTGTCTACCCCGTAGGGGATAAAGACGTGATAATATGTATGTATGTATATATATTAGTATCTACATTGCACCCGTGCAAGGCCGGGGCGAATCGCTAGATAAACATAAAACAGTTACAGCTTTTTAATAGTAGAGTTATAACTACTCTCTAATTAGTAATAACCATAAACAGTCCATCTTTGCATACATTGGAAAGTTGAAAGTAAAAAAATATGTTAATTCTCCCCACAGCTGTCCAGGCACATGTCTGGGCTATAACTTGTTCTATATTATCGCTTCGGATCGAACCCTGGACTAGGCAGATGTGAGGCATTAGTAATAGATACCAGTTGGATAGATTGCTGATCGATTAGGGTTCTTATAAAATTTATGGAGTAAGTTTTTGTTCGTTTAGCCAGACTGCTAATCATCATCATCATCATTGGTGCACGCATACATACAGGCTTTTATCGTTGGAATACCAAAGAGTCGAACTAAACGCTTTGACAGTTCCATTTTTGGTTCGAGTAGCCAAGGTGTGGAATGAATTGCCTGCGTTTATATTCCCAGACAAGTACAATCCCGGGACATTCAAAAGTAGAATAAATGGGTATCTCTTGAATAGGCATGTCTTCCTCGTCTTCATCGTCACTAACCATCAGGTGAAATGCCTACCTAAATATTTAATAAAAAAATAAAAAATAAAGGATAGGCATATTTTTGCTTTAAAAGAGGTTCCAACAACTAAGATGCAAACCTTATAAATTACCTAATAAACTTTATTTTTTATTTTTTTACCCTTCTGGTGACAGATTTTGACAAAGCTACATCGAGACTTCCGTGTCTAAAAGAATACCGTTTAAAAGCATACATAAACGTACAGTAATCTATATCTTAGCAAGTCTTAGGGTAAGAGTTGTGACCAACAGTGAACTTCTTATAATACGGTGATGTTTCTACATCACCGGAACTACTGGTTCAAATTGGAAAATTCTTTTCGTGTTGGATAGTCCATTTATTGAGGAAGGCTTTAGGCTATAAAACATCACACTGCGACCAAAATTAGCGAAGCATCAATAAAAAATGTTTTGAAAACGGGGAAAAATTACTCATCTATACTAATAAAAACTAATTAGTTTTATTTTTATTTATGATTAATTAATCATGATAACAGAAATTGCCGCGGACGAAGTCGCGGGCAGCAGCTAGTTAGATATAAAATTATAACCATAGAGATAATATAATCCTGACGGATAGAGATTCAAACGGATGCTGTCAAACGAGACCGATTTTGAAATGCAGTTGTGGGTGTGATTTTGCATATGTATTCAATAGTGTTTGGCTAAAATGTACCTGGTGTATGTCAATGTATCGATAGTCAAATCATTATACCTTCCCATTGAGAAAAGATGCAAAATTATACAGTTTTACAGGGATATATACATTTTCCGAAGAGAAACTTCACAAAGAGTAAAAGGCAATGAACTTCTATAAATAATTTATTTACATTGAAACACAGCAAATAAAACATAGATACCTTTTTCATTTCTTTATTGACACATAAATAATAGTTTAAATATTTTTCATACAAAAAACCGACTTCAATCAAACGTGTGCGACTTCAATCAAACTACAGAACTTATTTTGATAAAATTTAAATGGAAAAAACTTTAAAGCATACCGTTTTATATAAAAAAAAAATTATGCGGTTATGAGGACACAAACAGTCATGCGATTAAAAAAGGCATACGGCCGAATTCGTAGTCGTATGTATTCGTAGTATTACTTGTATCCTTTTTTAAAGTCGGGTAACAAATCAGCCTTTGCCGGTCCCAAGCCCGGATGAGAAAAGAGGAGGGTTGAACTGAAAACCAATATTCAGTTCGTAAAAAAATATAAACGCCGAGTATCAGGCGGCACGTTGTCCGACCGATGGCGGGATATCCATCTAGACCAAGCGTAGCTAAATCCCACTGGCCAGTGATGGGCAGCAGCATCACCGGTGCGAGCAGCTACGACCTGCGATCGCCAACCCGCTTGCCCAGCGTGGCGATTATGGGCATAAACCTTTATGGCAAGCCACACAAATATACGGCCCCCAGTTCCCGGCCGCCTTGCTATTCCTGGCCACGGCGGCGGCCATGGTAACGGCAAGGCAGGGGGTGCTAAGAATCCCCGGGCTACGGTAGGCCGCCAACACCAATTGACTCTGGCAACATTTAACGGACGCACGCTACGGCTCGACGAACACCTTGCGCAGCTCGAGCAGGAACTGAAAAACATAAGATGGCACGTCTTGGGATTGTGCGAAGTCCGAAGAGAGGGGGAGGATACGGTTACCTTAAAGTCGGGCCATCTTATGTATTTCAGAGAGGGAGACCAACCATCCCAGGGTGGCGTTGGGTTCTTGGTCAATAAGGTCCTCTGTGACAACGTTGTTGAAATCTCCAGTGTGTCGACGAGGGTAGCTTATCTTATACTCAGAATAACTGAGAGGTATAGCCTCAAGGTTATTCAAGTGTATGCGCCAACGTCGACATACTCGGATGAATTGATTGAAGATATGTACGAGGAAATATCAAAAGCCTTGCACAACACCACTAAGGCCCACTTCAACGTTGTCATGGGAGACTTTAACGCCAAAGTGGGAGTACAGATCTGCGGCGAATCAGTAGTAGGACCACACGGTATTGGTAGTAGGAACGATAGGGGGCAAATGCTCGTCGACTTCCTGGAGAAAGAGAGACTTTTCGTGATGAACACTTTTTTCAAGAAACAGCCCCAACGGAAGTGGACTTGGCAGAGCCCCGACGGTAAAACAAAAAATGAGATCGACTTCATCATAGCGGACAAAAAGCGAATATTCAGGGATGTCTCAGTAATCAATAGGTTTAAAACCGGAAGTGATCACCGGCTCGTCCGAGGCACCCTGAATATCAATTGCAGGCTTGAACGTGTCCGTTTGATGAAGTCCACGCTCCGACCCAACTTGCTCCAAACCGTTGCTGAATCTGAAACGTTTCAGCTAAAGCTCGAAAATCGGTTCACTGCTTTAGTAACTAAAATTGACGTAGACCAGGACCTTGATCGAGTGGTAGAAATCATGCGGGAAGAAGGTGCCAAACTAAGTGAGACGCGACGCACGGGCAAAAAGTATAAACTTTCGCAGGAATCAGTACAGCTGATGAGGAAGCGACGTGAAGACCCACCATCTACTTCGTTAGAACAGCGGGCTCTTAATAAGACCATCTCCAAGGCAGTAAGACGAGACCTGCGAAGTTCTAATACACGCTCCATAGAGGAAGCGATCGAGAAAAATCGGGGGTCAAAAGTCTTTATGCAACAACTGGGGAGGAGCCATCTGACGAAGCTGACAACATCCGGTGGAAACGTCGTTACTTCTAGGCCGGGGATTCTTGCGGAAGTAGAAGACTTTTACAGCCAGCTGTATTCCTCGCACGCACCTCAACCTGAATCCTGCACACAAGACCCAAGAGCCACTCTGATCCGCCACTACACGGAAGACCTGCCGGATATCAGCCTAGACGAGATTGTGATGGCTCTTAAACAGCTTAAAAATGGAAAAGCCCCTGGAGAGGACGGAATTACCACAGAGCTTTTAAAAGCAGGAGGCATTCCAGTTCTTAAAGAGCTCCAGCGAATTTTTAATTCTGCTCTTTTCTCAGGGAGAACTCCAAAGGCGTGGAGCAAGGGCGTGGTGGTGTTGTTTTTCAAAAAAGGTGACAAAACCTTGCTGAAAAACTATCGCCCCATCTCGCTTTTGAGCCACGTATATAAGTTGTTTTCAAGAGTCATCACAAACCGACTCGCAAGAAGACTCGACGAGTTTCAGCCACCGGAACAGGCCGGGTTTCGAAGAGGATATTAGCACCATAGACCACATACATACATTGCGGCAGATTATACAGAAGACCGAAGAGTATAATCAGCCCCTGTGCTTAGCGTTTGTGGACTATGAGAAGGCCTTTGACTCTATCGAGACCTGGGCGATTCTGGAGTCTTTGCAGCGATGCCAAGTCGACTGGCGATACATCCAAGTGCTGAGATGTCTATACGACACCGCCACAATGACCGTACAGGTCCAGAACCAGCAGACTGGACTTATTCCTCTAAGACGTGGAGTGAGACAAGGGGACGTTATTTCCCCTAAATTGTTCTCGAATGCTCTGGAGGATATGTTCAAGACACTGGACTGGAGAGGTCGTGGTATTAACATCAACGGCGAACACATCTCACACTTGAGATTTGCGGATGACATCGTCATTGTTGCGGAAACGCTGCAAGACCTGCAACAGATGCTGACCAGTCTAGCTGATTCCTCTCAACGCATCGGTTTACGGATGAACTTGGACAAGACCAAAGTTATGTTCAACGAGCTGGTCGCTCCGAAACCGATTGCTGTTAATGGATTGCTTCTCGAAATTGTTAAGGAGTATGTTTACCTTGGGCAAACAATACAATTGGGTAAGAACAATTTCGAGAGGGAAGCCAATAGGAGAATACAGCTGGGATGGGCAGCATTTGGTAAACTTCGTCGGGTCTTTTCGTCGCCCATACCCCAAAGTTTGAAGACTAAAGTCTTCAATCAATGCGTCCTGCCTGTTATGACGTACGGATCCGAGACGTTGACACTCACGGTGCGACTAGTCCACAAATTCAAAGTCGCTCAGCGAGCTATGGAGCGGGCTATGCTCGGAGTATCTCTGAAGGATCGAATCAGAAATGAAGTGATCCGGCAGAGAACTAAAGTTACCGACATAGCCCAGAGAATTAGTAAGCTGAAGTGGCAATGGGCTGGTCATATATGCCGCAGAACCGATGACCGCTGGGGAAAACGAGTACTTGAGTGGAGACCGCGTCTTGGCAAACGTAGTGTAGGACGCCCGTGGGCTAGATGGAGCGACGATATACGGAAGGTTGCTGGCAGTGATTGGAAAAGAAAAGCTCAAGACCGAGCTCAGTGGCGTGCCATGGGAGAGACCTATGTCCAGCAGTGGACTAGTATAGGTTGATGATGATGATGATGATGAACAAATCAGCCTATTTTTGAATGGTCAGCTAATAATATATAATAATAATAATAGATAAAAAGATATTAATTTAACCAGACAATCAATAGATTTAGCAATGTATTTTAACTAGTATTGCTCCTATAGAGAAAAATTGTCATGTGCACAGACTAAATGACCCCACCGAGGATATATAATATCTACGTTCATTTTCACTATGCATATCAAAATATTTTACGAAAAATAAACCATAAGTATACAAACATATTTCACACCTGATATACAGGCTCAGGCTACTCTAAACATAATTTGTTTAGTTAGTCGTACCTGAATAAACTCTATGATGTTTATTAAAGATTCGCTGTATGATTTTTTTATGTCCATGTGAATAGTTTTACCCGCGAGTCTGCAAGAATAAGAAACATGCATAACAAATAGATTCTAAAAAAATACGGCGACGTAAGCATCTAGCTGAAAATACTTTTGAGCACACTTTTGTTAGATATCGTTACGTGAAGTGGACGGACGGCCTATGGAATAGAAAGGTTCTCGAATGGCAACCATGTACCAGCAAGCGCAGCGTTGGACACCCACAGACCAGGTGGTCTGACAACCTGAGTTGACCTTTCCAATTATAGTACTGGAAATCCTTGGAGAAGGCCTATGTCCAGCAAAGGACTTTTTGTGGCTGAGGTGATGATGAT
Source organism: Elegia similella (assembly GCA_947532085.1). Classification (NCBI taxonomy): domain Eukaryota; kingdom Metazoa; phylum Arthropoda; class Insecta; order Lepidoptera; family Pyralidae; genus Elegia; species Elegia similella. Next base: position 1,372,419 of record OX383942.1, read on the forward strand.
GATGATGACGTTAATTTTGGAATAACTTCAATGGGCAAGTTAAAAATTAAAAGAAACAATACAACCATGACTGACACTTGTTATTCATAGCAATTTACAACAATGCAATATTTAACAAATTGGTCATCGTACTCAAAGTATGCTAATGATGCTCTACTAGCTCTGTTCTTATTAAAAACTGTAATGCAATAAATAAAACACAAACAATAATGTTAGTTTGGGCTATGGCTATGGAGCGTACCATAAAATGTATAGATACATCCGTACTATTACATTTTTATTCCCTCGCGAGGTAGACAGGTCTAACCCAAAAGCCACGTTCAGCACGGAATCAAAATATTGATGGGTTGCTAGCTGCATCTCCTACTAATATAATTTATCAGATTTTTGCCCATTTCCTAGATCGGCTTTTACAAGATTTTTTTGGAAGAGAAGCAGTTGGTTCATTCTACGTTTTATTCTTTTCTGTCTGAACAGTATGGAAGAGTGAAATAGCATACCATACATATAAGTACGTGAAAGCTACAATAAACCTGCTCCGGACGCAGTCGGGTAAAATATCAAGTAACAATATTTCAGTGAGTGCAATCGAAACTATTGTCGATGTCGATAAAATATGAATAACTTCAAGCACTAGTGTAAACGTGTGCGAACTTTCTTTACATAATATTTTCGCTAATTCTCGTTTATGATTAAATGTTTTCATTTTCCTATCAATTATGAAGCATACTTAACAGTACTATCCTAGTAGAAATCAAAACTGTTCGGGTTTTTTACCGAAATTATACCGGTGACAAAAATGTATACTTACTGATGAAATGTATATTTGCTAGGATTATTCCTACGGGTTGTAGTGCACTCGACAACCGCACAAGACACCATGTTGGTATTTACCAAATTTTATTGTGTAAGTTAAAAGATTATTTATATTTTAGGTAAAATAATTTCCTTTTCAAATTCAGCGGGCCTTGTTGTGCCCAGGTAATGTCAAATGTCATTAAAAATGGGCCTGCTGTCAGCAGTCTTATCTCTCTTTCTAAAGCACAGTGAAGCCGTATAATGACGTACTACTCATTTTCATTTTGAAAGTCTAAGGTATGTCTATGATTATAACATACAAATATAAAAACATCTGCCAGCGTAAATAGACCTAATCATACTTTACAAAATAAAAGCATTTTGAAAACGACAGAGTTATGGATACCTGTCAGTTGGCAAATGATAAGCTGTAGTTTGAATAGTAATTACCATTTACTGTGTACGTATTGTGTCGGTTTCATGTTACCTTTTAAATCAGGTATATGCGTCAGCTTGACGACTGCCATCGATTATGGGTATGAATGAGCCTTAGCTTAACATGCCTTCCAAAGCACGGAAGAGCTCAAGATATTATGTTGCTGCCAGTGGGTGCGGGCTCTTACAACCATTGGCATTAAATGTTCAGGGGTGTCATATGGTCAGGAGTACACGCCTGGCCTTCCGTGCTCCTTCTTGCTTTCCCCCTATCCATTCGAGTAAGTAGTATCCTTAATTACCTTCCCAGATCTAACAAACCATATCATTTCCCAGATTACAAATGCTTCCGATCAGCAGCAGGGTCGTAAGCACAAGAAACCAAAGAAACTTATGAAACGTGAACCAAGCGTGGTGAGTATGGCCATATCCTCCTATGTCCATGGGAGGTTGGGAGGCTGGTGTCCAGCAGAATCCTTGTGAGAGACCTTTGTCCTGCAGTGAACTTTTTAACAGCTAAAATTATGAAAGTAGATGATAAATATGTACCTATGTATGTAATCTTTCACCGGGCAACTCAAACAATTAAACTCCTAGGTACCTATCACAGATAAAAAATATGCAAATCGACATAGAGCTTCCATAATACTTACTTAATCCTACTATTAAACTTTCTTTTATTTCCGAAGGCTCAATAAAATGAGTGTGGTGTGCTATCCCACCTGCCCCAGGTGTGCGTGTGACGAGACAAGTGCGCGGGGCAGCTGGGGAAAAACAGTCCTTGATCAATTATCCAACAACATCAATGTTTATTTTCTGTAGTATCTACAATATGTAGTATTAAGGCGCTGTATCCCTTAACCGTTTGTAGCGGTTGAAAGTGGTGATACCGGTTGGCCTGTCCCTAGTCTCATTTCAAACCCGTGTCTGCCATTTCAGTGTTAATTTTCACTTTTAATTTAATAATTCAATAATTATAACTAAATATTGTATTTTTTTAGGTATCCATCTGGCTCATTTGGTTATACTTTTTATAGACATAAAAAAGTTGGTAGTTGTCGCTGTAAATATTAAGTGATTCGCGACGAAACTTTTTCTGGGTATAGCATTTTTGCTATTTTATTTTGCTAGATTTTAACTACTTTTTCAAAATATTTTAATGTTAACATTTATTTTGATCTTTGATCTGTACCTCATATTTTTTTCATGCTAGTATTACATAGAAAATAAGGCTAACTGCGCGACGAAAAAAATAGACGTTTTACGGTATTCTTCTGATGCACAGCGCCTTAAATGCAACGCAATATTATGACTGCATATCAGTAATTGATGATTATATTATTTGAGTCATCAACGATACTAAAAAGATATTGTTTAGTCATAATCACGCCTCAAAACTGTACAATATGTAAAAAAAACCCTGTCCGAGCCTTGAAGGGGTGATTCAGCGCATCGATATGAACAACTTTGCATATGGGATCAAAGCTGGAATTTCAAAAAAGTTAATAGACATTTTCAAACAAAAATATTCGGCCGCCCGGTTAATTTGTACGCGAACGTCAAAATAATTTAAGTTTCCAGCATTGGTCTCATATGAAAAGTTGCTAAAGCTTATACTGTCAGCCTTTTGTGTACAAAATTATTTAGGCTTTATTATATTTTACTGGTTATCACACTCACCCCGAATTCCCCATCGCAACACGATGCGTAGGCGCATTGCTGCGACAGCCAATCGCGTGCAAGATTGACACAATACCAGCCGTCAGCTGACTTCACTTGAAATTCACAAAAAGGTGCGGCCAAGCGCGAGTCAGACATAGGTCTCGGGAGTTCCATATCTTTTTTGGACCTCAATATTATGCATTATGTAGATTCAATGCACCGAAACACGCTTATTGTGTGACATACAATTTTATTCGTAAAAAATACAAATTCAAAGGCATCTACAATTCTTATTCATTTATTTGACTAGTAATTATTTAAAGAAATAAATTATAACTAAATATTTACTAGTTGTATTTTTTACTTAAATTGCCAAACGGCAATTTTAGTTCAAGTTAACACTTGAAGTTACTTTTTAATATTATTACGTTTTACATTAATTGACAAGCGAAGCATCTCTGCTTCAGCTTGGGTAAAAAATCTATCGTATGTCCATTTGTACGGCTGTCTGGCTTTTCTCCTAAATAGGTCGCAATTCTTAACTAATTCTCGTAAAATTTTGTGAGCAAGATCTATAACCCAATTTTTTACTTTTTTTCAAAATATTTTAATAGCTTTTAAAAGATAAATTATTAGAATACTAGTTTTCGCCCGCGGCTCCGCCCGCGTCAATATCGATCCCTCGGGAATAGTACTTTTTCCCGGGATAAAAGGTAGCCTATGTCCTTCTCCTTACTCCAGAAAACTTGTATGCAAAATTTCATGATGATCGGTTCAATAGTTACAAACTCACTTACGCATTTATAATATTAGTAAGGATAAGGATAAGGAAAGGAACTGTTTAATAGCATATTATCGAGTAGGATTCCCAACAAACCATTTTGCAACAGATCCCTAAAACGGACGAATTTTTGTGAATGAGATATTTGTAGTACTATAACGGTACGGCAGATGGTTAACAGCTGATTTTGAAATTAGAATGAATGGAGACCGGTTGGAATATTCGGCATTAAATGAGACCATCACAATTAGTAAAGGTGGTATGATGGCAGATAACAAAAGTATTCTACGTATATTACAAATGAGCATATGTTTGTTATCTTGATGGCAACACGAGCCATTTTTTTCCTCGTCCAAACGTGTTCCCCGTTGCATCCTCAGCTGAGATGCTTCGAACCCTGGGTTTGCTATTAATAATAAATAATAATATATACGGACAAATCACACAGATTGAGCTAGCCCCAAAGTAAGTTCGAGACTTGTGTTATGGGATACTAACTCAACGATACTATATTTTATAACAAATACATATATAGATACACATCCAAGACCCAGGCCAATCTGAAAAAGATCATTTTCCATCTTGACCTGGCCGGGGATCGAACCCGGTCACTCCGTGGCGCTCACCGTCACTCGCTCCGTGTCACTCGCAGGCTGGCGTGTTGACCGCTGCGCCACGGAGCTAGTCTAAAAGCTATATAGCTATTATAAGTAACTAGCTGTGCCCGCGACTCCTTTCGCGTACTGTATGGGGCCACGTCTTATCATAACTAGCTCCGCCGATCAAGTACATTCCGAAGAAGGGTTCTGCCGAAGTAGTATTATTTGAAGATGCGTCTTGTAAGTAGGTTCAGGTAGGTTCGGGACTAATGCTTTGCCTTTCTCAGTGAGGGACAAGATAGGTCTCTTCGTAGTGCGGAAAACCTACTTCTTAGAACTCCAGCCTATTCTACTGAATTCTATTCAAAATCCTTTACAGTCCAAGCAGTCCGTCTCTGGAATGCCCTACCACTTCCTATCCGGCGCGCTCAAACTCTTGATACTATCAAAAATCTAATTAAAGCACACTTTCTTTCTTCCTAGTTCTTTTTCTATGCCTTTGGTCTTTCATCAGAGTCCTCTCTATTGTTGTGTGTGTATATTTTTGTTTATGTAGGTTTATGTAACTTTAAGTATATTAGATATTTTTGTACATGTTTGTTATATATGTCATATATATGTGTGTGTGTATATTAGGATTATACCTGAGGTAATTTTAAGTTATATAAAATAACTGCCCCACCTGTCAATGTATTCCCGACATTTTCTCCATCTCTTAATAGGTCACCTGGAAGAGATTGCTTTTAGTGATAAGGTCGCCTAATTGTACACAAATTAATTAAAATTATACATTTATATTTCTAATATGGTGCAATAAAGAGTTTTTGTATTGTATTGTATTGTAATGCTAGTCAAATATATGTTTCTGTCAAAGCAATGAGTGTCGTACTATTGTTTTTCGAAATTGAGACAGCGTCGAAATCTTTAACTGTAAAAATTCAGAAAATTTATTAAACATATATAATATGTTTTATTTTTTGAATATATCCTTTATCATTGTGTTTATTTTTTTCAATATTAGCAGAAACCAATCAAACTCCTTTTGATTTTGCTGAAGGTGAAAGTGAGTTAGTTTCTGGGTTTAATATTACTCCTTATTCTGGATCAGAAACTACACTTTACAGAATAGAGCATCTCAATTAGTTAAAGTGTCATGAATGTGCAGATAAAATGTCTGTACCAACAAATGAGCATATGTTCATTATCGTGATGGTAAAATACACGCCATTTTTCTATCCTAACAGGCAGTAATGCGTGTAAAAAATTATTGACATTAAGATAAATTGGAGGCGTGTAACAGTTTAATAAGAGGCACAAATATGTGGTTCTAGGTGTGCTGTTCACATTTGTATCTTCGGCCATCTTTTTAGGGCCATGTGCGGTTGGTTACACACGTAATGATAAGAGTCTGATAGATTGATATATATTATAGCCAGATTAGCCAGAACTGGAGAAAGCAAAAGGGTTTATTCATAGAAATCTAAATATAACTTTAATAGTAACTCTGCCTGCCTGTCTATCTATTACATCTTCACGCTTCAACTATTAAACCAATTGCGATGAAATTTGCCATGGAGGTTGTTGGCCCGGGGAACAACACAGGGTACCTATCGTCCCGGAAAAATCTACTGTTCCCGAGGGATCTACATTAAAGCGGGCGGAGCCGAGTCGTGGTGGAGCCACGTTACCGGCAAAATGAATTGCTGGTAGCATGAATGGGCCGGCTCGTTCGGGGAAGTACCACACTCTCACAGAAAATCGACGTCTGAGTAGAAGCTTTACCGCTTCTATGCTTCGATCGGTGAGTGAAAGAGCCGGAGGCCCATCCTTCCCCCTCCCCCCCATTTCCTTCCCCCAACTCCTTGAAAAGCCGACAATGCACCTGCCACACCCTGGTGTTACAGTTGTCAATGGGCGGCGGTGGTCACTTACCATCATGTGACCCGTTGCTCGTTTGCCGTCCTATAACATAAAAAAAAAGCCGCGGGCAGCTAAGCTGGTATTATGAATGTGAATATATGTTTGTGTTTTAGGTTTTCACGTCTTAACTACTAAACTGATCATCATTAAATTTTGCAAGTACGTCGTCAGGGATACGTAGAAGGACATAGGATACAAAAAAGAACTGTTCCCGAGGGATCAATATTTACGCGAGTAGAGTCGCGGGCGAAAGTGAATAAAAATTTTTAGAATTTTGAACAAATCATTTTTACATTTTTCCTAAACTAATGAGCATACATGAGAGTAAATCTCGCGGCGAAAAAATTGTAACAAAAAAGGCAAAAAACATTTTTGTATTTAAGAAGCCCTCAACATTAAAAAGGCACGTCAAAAGAATAATGAAATGATTGTTTACGCTTCTGTCCTTTTGTCTGATACCAGGCGAACGTATCCCACATGAATATTATTTCCCTCTCATATTACGCTGTCATAGGTAAATTATGAAATAGACGCAAGATTCGGCAATGAGGATCCGTAACGTTTTTAGTTGAGAATGCAGGATTATAGAGCTAAGATATCCATAACATACAGTACAAAAATTATTGTTCTACGATAAAAATTGACGAAGTTATGACCAAATTACTAGCAAAATTCACTGACCGGCCGGCGCGGTGGCTGTGACGTCACTGTGACGGACGCCGCTAGTTGCCCGTTGGCAGTGACAAGGCGCGCAGTGTTTTCGTGGTAATTGCGACTTTAAAACAAATTATTTATGTCTAATTTTTCTTTTTAACTATGTACAAATATTGTATAGTGCCGAACTATACAAAAACTTCTTTTAAAACGCCAGAAAAACTATCTTTTAACGTGCCGAAAGACACAAAACTTCTAGAAAAATTAATAATTTTTCACGAAGTTTTGTGTGAATTTTATATCCTCTCTTTTTACAACGGAATACAATTTAAAATTATATTCCGTTGTAAAAAGGGATGATTATAAGACTCCATCCTTTACCCCGGCTAGTAGACAATGTTGTGAATATCATTTCGATGTAAGTACCTACATAACTATTCTTACCTTTTATTAAGTTGATATGGAAATACGAGTAAGTTAGTACCTATGTATTATCTTTTTATAAGGCGGATGAATTAATAAAAACATACCTACTTATTTCTTTCTAGTTTGGTGGACAAACCTACTTACCTTCCAATACTTCCGTTTCCATTTCTATGTAATATTCCAAGGTCAAAACAATGACACAGGGACGTACTGGAGTAACAAGCAAATAATGAATGATATAATATGTATCTGCCCCAGCTATGCCTGATTGTTGTAAGCAAATAAGTTAATACATCCTGTATTAGTATCCTGTAAGGGTGATGAGTGAACACCGTTGTACATAAAACCATTAAATCAACCCGTCTAAATGAACAACGTATGGAACCCAGGATTGGACTAGAAAACAATATCGACATTTTCATAAAAAATGTAAGGCCGATTAAAATATGGTATTATTTTATATTTATACTAGCTTTCGCCCGCGGCTCCGCCCGCGTCAATGTCGATCCCTCGGGAATAGTACTTTTTCCCGGAATAAAAGGTAGCCTATGTCCATCTCCGTACTCCAGAGAACTTGTATGCAAAACTTCATGATGATCGGTTCAGTAGTTACGGCGTGAAAGCGTAACAAACAAACAAACAAACTCACTTATAATATTAGTAAGGATATTTCAGGTGGAATAAGATATGGAAAATTACGTTAAGTTCAACTGAAGAAGGGAGTTTTGCCTCAATGCTTTGAATGTCAAAGCTTTCAAAAAAACCGGCGAGGTGCGAGTTGGCCTTGCGCACGTACGAGTATAAGTTTGAAGTCTCTTAAGGTTCTGATTTCACGGGAAGTACCCTGAAGTTTTGATTCCCTTGCGAATGTCGAAAGATTATTAAAATATTTTTCTTTTATGATGTAGTTTAAAATGTATGTTTTTCGCAATTTTTCCATTATCTGTGCTAAAAGACGTTGCTTCGTACCAAATTTTCAGATTCTGAGTTCATGGGAAGTTCCCTGGTAGGTATTGATTCCCTTGCGAAATCGAAAAAACACGAAAATTTACGGCACAACTAGATGTATCTTTAGATTGCGTTGGCTTCGAAAATTTGCGGCATAAACTGAATATTTGATATGAATTTCAGCTTGATACCTCTACGCTCCTACGTTCCTGAGAAAAAGGGTCTTGACAGACAGACAGACGGATAACCAAGTGATGAAATGGAACCCTTATAGGGTTCCGTTTTTCCCTTTTGAGGTACGGAACCCTAAAAATTATAGACCTGATTTTAAGAAAAGATAAGAAATAGAACAGTTTTAATGAGTTTTAAGTACGGACAGTTCCAACCCAAAACCTACAGCAGAAGAAATTTTGCAAAAAAAAACGATCGCTGATATAAGCGATAAGAGTTCTCGTTGAAAGAAGCATATGGAAGTTGAAAGTCTATAAAATGATCGGACCTCACGCATATGTCCATATTTCATACTTTTTTTTGATGATATTGTAACAATAGCATGTGATTTAGTTAATTTACAAGATTGTCTATATACCTAGCAATCAAGAGGTAAAAATAAAAATTCTTTAATTGCTTTGTTTTCTTTATAAGTTCCCATAATAAGTACGTTTTATACGTAAATATAATAAAACTGCACTCTAACAAGACTTTATTTCAATAAATTGTTAAATATAGCGACGAACCGCGTCGTCGTCGCTCAGCCGAATGATCGCTCTATGAGTGCCGACTGCCGACCGCGCTCGGTCCGTCACAGTGACGTCACACGCACCGGCGTGCAATGCCTTTTCGCGGCAGGAACGGCATGGTGTTTATTATTAATATCTTCGTAAGTAATGGTCCGATTTGGATAATTCAAAAAGATATATCATTGTAATGTCATGAAGAATAATGTGGATATAAGTCCTATTGAATTTGCTACAACTTTACTGATCCTCATTTTCTTCTATATTACCACGGCGCCGGCGGCGTCTATATAATGGTACATAAATGGCGTTTTGGGTTTCGTCTGGTTTCGTCAAGTGAAAAGCGTAAATTTTTAGTTACATCATATAATTAAAATATTTTTAATAATTTTAAACTTATCTGTACTAATCTTTACTAATATTATTAAGCTGAAGTGTTTGTTTGTTTGTTTGAACGCGCTAATCTCAGGAACTGCTAGTTCGAATTGGAAAATTATTTTTGCGTTGGATAGTCCATTTATTGAGGAAAGCTTTAGGTTATAAAACTTCAAGCTGCGACCAATAGAAGCGAAGCATCAATAAAAAACGTTTTGAAAACGGGGGAAAATTATTCATCTATACTAATAAAAAAAGTAACAATCATAATAACAGAAATTGCCGCGGACGAAGTCGCAGGCAACAGCTAGTTATAGATAATGGTTCGGAACCCTTCGTGCGCGAGTCCGACTTGCACATGGCCGATTCTTTTCTAATGCCAATAGAGTGTGATCTATTGATATACATTATCTGTGCGTCAAACCTTTCAAAGGCAATAGCAAACGTTCGTCACTTCACGCACAAACAAACACCTTTTACACCGCTACATCTCGGCAACAACACGTGTTTTATCACTCAATTTAACATATTTTTAACATGTCCCTCCAATTTTGTTTGTGACAAATGAGCAACGCGCCAATTTGTGTTTTCTCATTTCGACCTACGCATAAAGAGAAGCTTGACATGTGTGACGTGTCTTTTGTGTGACTGTCTGTTCCATTATGGTTCCTAACGGGTGAACAGATTTTGATAAAGTATTTTTTGTTTGTTGGTTAGCAATCGATAGTTCTGGCTATATTGGATTACTATAGGTGCAGCCTCTGCTGCTATGGCCAAGGCTCCGGTAGTACAGAGAGGTTCATGCTCATTTATAGTGGAGACTAAAACGACCTGGATGATGATAGGAGCAGCAGTTTTGCAGGGGTTTTTATAGCGCGGGTTGATCAACTTCTACGGCGTTGTGCACTTTTTGGTGCTAGGTAAAGAATATAAAACTCGCGTAAGGATACGTGACCTGAGACCTCTGCGGCGTAGGAGAGGAAGTAATATCCCCCTCTCTTTTGTACCGTGCGGAGTCTTCAGTTCTGCCAGTACTTCCGGACTGCAACCCGTTGTTTTTTTATTATATCTTATTATTTTAATGTATTACTCACAAAATGTCACAAGAATCGGTTGAGAAATGCGACCTGTTCGGGGGTAATCGGACAGCGGAACATACAAACGATTTCTTGCCCAAGATATTGTTCTTTTAGAATTTGACATTATCTGATATTAATTTTAATTATACAGGGTTATAGTTAACTAACGCAAAACCTGCTAAAGACGACTTAGGTACATCATGACTAACAACGTTTGTTCTATAACTTTCACCTAAACGCAATATATAGTAAGATTTTACATACATTAGCTTTTATGTGGATTTCTATCAAACGTTAAGTCTGTGTTTAATTCTAATATAGCTGTGAGCGTAGGTACCTACTATTATAACCTCGTAGCGCTGACTGCCATAGAGTTAAGACAGGTAACAATTCGTTGTTTTTTGTATGAAAAAAGCAAACATCGAATAGGCTAGTTTCTTAAAAAAATATAATTAGTCCGTCAGTTAGATATTCAAAAATTATTGGATACGTATTTTTTCTTTTGTCGATTAAACAAAAATTGATAAAGATATAGCCCTATGAAGTTCCGTGTGACGTCATAGTTTGCTACAATTATTAGCAAACTTTGACGTCACGAACCCCCACTCCTGCACTTTGACGCGCCTTATCTTTATTATTTATTGTTTATTTGACAAAAGTAAAAATACGTGACCAATATTTTTTGATTATCTAACTGACGGACTAATTATTATGTTATTATTACGACCCAGGAAACTAGCCTATTACACAAAGTCATATAGCAAACGTAGTCAATCTTGATGTAGGTACATCAATTATATAATATCAAATATATAAATATAATAACAAACTTACCTAAGTCGTCTTTAGGAGGTTATGCGTTAGATACCACTTACCCTGTATGATGTATTCCGCATGGTAGTTTTGTTTATATTGTAGCACTCAATCTAATTTTTGTCAACTCTTCTGAATGTAATAATGATGCAAGTGACGTAGCGCTATCTAGCTCTAAATATCTTTGTATGCCAAAAGGTAGCATGTTGAGCATAAAACTGTTATATTTTTACCAGCTAACCATGCACACATGTTTTTTTTTGTTTAACCTATATTGTCCCACTGCTGGGCAAAGGTCTCCCCCATTTCCTTCCAGTAATTTCTATCTTGAGTCATCTCGTTTACAAAGAAATAAATGATTATGATTATGATTTTTCATTCACATATGGTCTCATAATGGGACCATCACCAATTTCAACAGTTTTTCCAAAGAGAGTCTCATTAGAAAAACTGTTGAGATTGGTGATTGAAATCGCACTTACAAGTATGTGTTGTATGTATGTTTAGTTCCTGTGTGACATAGCTTTTGCACAATAAAGATATTTTTTTTAATGTGAATTGACTTGACAAGTGCCTGCGTAATCCTATTTTCTGTATAAGTGAATATTTGAATTGTAAAGATAAGCATTTTTAAATTACACTTTTTATACGTTATGAATTAATGCATCCTAAATAAAAAAAAAGTATTTAACTAAAGTATAACTTTAAAATTCTTCGCCCGTGGAATTTCAGCACGTTTTTTATTGGTATTTTGTTCAAATACATAACTGCTTTAAACGGCCAAGAGTGAAATATAGCCAAATTACAGCATTTTTGTGAGCACTCCGATAACTTTGACCCAATTATTTTCAATAGCAAGTACATAAAGTTAAATAAAGCATAAAGCTCCTTCCTCACAGACGCTTTTGATGTTAAAATGGCGTCATTCTTTATATTCAACTTTTTTAAGTCGTATATAAAGTCGGTTCAGAATGCTATTTACTCCTTTTTTACGTCTTAAAGATTTTCTTTTCACTTTCCATTACTCGGTTGTTATAGCGAATATAATTTTTATTAATATATTTAAATTTAATTGAAAAAAAAAAAATAAGAACTACTTTTATACATCGTGATCGTACCTTTAAACTATATTTAAATCCTGGAATCAGAATCCCTAATTGAAAACAATTTTGTAAAAAAAAAATTAAAAAAAAAAAATTTTTGTTAGTAACACTTTGCTTAAGACTACTCGTATTTTAGTACTGAATAGTATGTGTGTAACAAAATTAAATCATTTTTAAAATTACAATGTGACACCCTGCGCAGTGAAGCCTTCCAATCCTTTTATAGCTGACCATATAAGGCCATAAACCTAGTCATCTGCACAAGATGCCTCATTATAGGCGATTATGATTCCTGGTTTTTTATATAGTTCATAGGTAAAAAATCACGCTGTATGTCTTCAGAGAACAAGGGAAAAACGCCTGCATCCATCGATCCTATGGTCTGAAATTTTACAGTGTTAGATAGGATGCACATGATTCCTCCTGACGGTCAATGATAACGCCTTTTAAGTCTTTAGATGCAAAATTTATTTTTATTAAATTAAGCTTGATATACGAGTAGTATATATCAATGTATCGCTTTAGCAAATATTTATATCCAAATTTGAATAAATTTTATTTCAACTTTAATTACTGTTGTAGATATACCTCTGTTTTGCTCAAAGCATATACTTTTTAAATTAAATTTTCTATTTCTGACTTTATAAGACAATGGTCACTTCGAATAAACACTTGACAGCAAACATCTTTTGGATTTTAATTAAAAATCAAAAATATCACAACAATTACCAACACTAGTGATTTTATCGTCCGATATAACTCTTCTGTGGAAGAAGCGCTTAAAACTGACACAACTGTGATAATATCTCTCGAATTTGCATACAATGAGCAAGTGCACCTTTTGAAAGAAAAATTGTATAGGCGTGAAGCAATAACACACTATTATATTGAATTAGGAGGTTGATAGGATAACGGTGTGCATTCCTCATTAAATGATACCGGTGGAATTTATTTATTTAGGTATACACAACAGGTTACAATCAACAAAAAATCACAAGGTAATATACATAAGTTCTGCGCCAGATTGATACCCTAAAACGCGTACACACAACATGACATGCACTTGAAAACATAGTTCCACACACAAACAAGTAGTAAAATGGCCACAGCCTTAAATGAACTTATAATTTTACCATACAGTTCTTAAATTATATAAAACTATTGTAACAAGTTAATGAAATTAAAGAAAATATATGTATATGAATGATCAGTGGAGGATACGTTTAATTTGATTTTTAAAAGTATTGGTTTTGTATACTGCAAAAATGTCAATTATATTTTTTTCCATATATAGTTCATTATAATAACGACACATGCGAATAACTGGATTATAGAATGAGGTGTTGTTTTTGTAGGAAGCAAGTACAAAGATTTTACGTCGAGTTCTAGTGAGATGTTTAGTGTTGAATTTAAGCAAAGATAATAAATACGGGGACTCAATTTTGAAGTGAATTATTTTATGTAAGTATATGAGATCTTGTTGCTTTCGACGAGATTCCAAAGAAGTAAGGTTGAAATGACATAGCTTATCTGCATATGAGGACAACATATGCTTCTTGCCAGTTCTGAAGCATAATATTTAAAGAAACTACTTAGTTTGTTTGTTTGTTTTATGTGTGTTAGTGTCTAAAACTGGTGTCAGATTTTTCAAGCTACCTAACGCATTCTTCTTCTTCTAATAGTGCCTCTCCAACTAGTGAAGGTTGCCAGTCAGCTCCGCATATTTCTGCTTGTCTCCAGCGAGGCGAAAAATATCGGCTGCACTCGCGATACCAGTCCACTCCCTGATGTTATGCAACCTAGACTTCTTTCTCCGACCCACTTTTCTTTTCCTGCGACTTTGCCCATCATTATGAGTTGCAGCAGCTCATATCTGTCGTGCCTTAGCAAATAAAGCCTAAAGGCATCTGACGTAGGAATAATAAAAAAAAAAATAGTCACCCATCACAGTAGGGTCTGCGCCCCCATTATATAAAAATAAGAAAAGATGAATGTTTGTTACTCCGTTATGAATAAACTACTAGCTAGATGTAGACGAACTTTGTTGACACTCAACAACTTTATGTCTAATACATAAGAAAAATACATAGGCTATAAATAATGCGGACGATGTTGCGGAAAAAACAAGTGACGAGTTTAAATATGACTATCATTTCAATCGAAAAGACAAGACATCAGGTATAATGATATCAATGTTTGATCTTTTGGCCTGTAATGTTCATTCGACTAAAATGATTATGTCAACTTTCAGAACAAAAAAGAAGAAAAACGGGACCCAATTCATATGGCTTTGCTGTCTGTCTATCTGTATGTCCGTCCGTCTGTCGCTAGGCGGTATCTCATAACATGATAGTTAGACAGTTGAAATTTTCACAGATGATGTATTTCTGTAGCCGCTATAACAACAAATAGTACGGACAAGGACATAGACTACCTTTTATCCCGGGAAAAAGTACTATTCCCGAGTGATCGACATTAACGCGGGCCGAGCCGCGGGCGAAAGCTAGTATTCTTAATATAGTTATTATTTTACCTTGTACGATACAAGGTAAATAATAACTATATTTAACATTAAAACACTAACAACCAATTACAATGCCAGAAGTCCTGTTTAGGTTTCAAGCTGACTGTTCAGTATTTTTTGATCTCATAATTGGCATATGTCTTCTGTCTGGCCAATTATACGACGAGTCGTTCAATGTCAAAATGAACATTTAGCGAAGTCGATCATAATTGAACCCCTAAGGGTTTTACAGACAGGAGACAAGGGATTGGAATACCGGTAAAATCCAGTACCGGTACCTCTATGAAACTACAGTACCGGTAATTGGATTGGTGCCGTTAAATTAAGTATCGTTAATCACAGTGGTATCGTTATGCGTGGTAACGATTACTTGATACAATTTTACCGGTATTTGGTACTTTATTTTTTATTTTATTTTATTTGTAACAACAACAGCCACTCTTACCGTTAATTCCTGTACCAAATCCTTTTACCGGTACTTGGTAGAATCGGGAATTACTGTTATCATCATTTATTGATGGCAGTCGTTAAGCTATGTCAGATGCCTTTCGGCAGCTTGAAAAATCTGACACCAGTATTACACAAACGAACAGTGATAGCACATGTGCAACGTTGCTGTTTTTTGTTGTGCAGCGCTAGATATGCCGATGAACCTGTTGTTTAAAAGTCGAATTTCGTGCGGGACGGCAACAAGGCGTAGGTATCGGTAAAATTAAGGTTAATTTTTAACAATATTATATCGTTAAGTTACCAGATTACCGATACCCATAATTACCGTTAAAATTGTAACATAATGGAAATACCGGTACTTACCGGTACTTATAATGTGAATTTGGTACCGGTAACAAGCCCTGCAGGAGATAAACATGAGTTCTAGCGTTCGAGAATTATAATATTAATAATCATATTTTGATCTTATAATTAGTGCACATCTTCAATCTAGCCAATTATGTGACGATCTTTATTCAACGCTCAAAAGATCATTTAGTAGAATCTATTATAATTAGGCCCATATGAGTTTAACAGACAAAATATTATTGTGCGTCTGAGCGTTTGATAATTCAAAAACTCTACAATGACGCTTAGTATTTTAGTATTTTTTTTATTAACCTACATTGTCCTACTGCTGGGCAAAGGTCTCCCCCATTTCTTTCCAAACATCCCTCTTTTGGGTCACTTCCGTCCATTTCCCTAGATATTTAAAATAAAAAATAAATAAATAAATATAAATATATACGGACAAATCACACAGATTGAGCTAGCCCCAAAGTAAGTTTGAGACTTGTGTTATGGGATACTAACTCAACGATACTATATTTTATAACAAATACATATATATATACACATCCAAGACCCAGGCCAATCTGAAAAAGATCATTTTCCATCTTGAACTGGCCGGGGATCGAACCCGGTCACTCCGTGTCGCAGGCAGGCGTGTTGACCGCTGCGCCACGGAGCTAGTCGTATATCATTGCACCAACGCTTAGCAAACCTCGCTTCCTGGTTGTTATTGTTATTGATATAGTGGTCCGAATGCATTAATATGCATCCAGACCAATGGCCTGGACCTTCTTATATAAGAAAGATAAGAAGATGGCCTGGATGGATGTTTTAATTTAATATTTGACTAATTACCTGTTGCAATTATCAACATCGAACTGAAACAAGCAAAAAAATCACGTTTCTTGTATCGGATCCCTCTTAAATATTTATTTTATTGTATTTTTTAGTATTTGTTGTTATAGCGGCAACAAAAATACATCATTTGTGAAAATTACAACTGTCTTACTAAAACGGTTTATTAGATACTGCTTGGTGACAGACGGACAGATAGAGACGGACAGCGGAGCGATATAAATAGGGTCCCACTTCTACCCTTTGGGTACCGAACCCCAATACCTTTTACTAAGTTTTTTAATCCTATATCATCATCACCACGAGAAGCCTGATGGCACAGTGGTCGTGAGGGCACAGTCTCCACCATGATAGGTGTCAGCAAATTGCATTAAAATACCTCGAGCTCCTCCGTGATTCTGAAGGCACGTTAAGCCGTTGGTACCGGCTGTCATCATTATCAAGTTCTCTATCTAAGACTTTATGTACCTAATTAAATAATTAGGTATTTTAAAACAACATCTATCCAGATAAAAAAACATTATTGAAGGTAAAAAGTTAATCATATTTTTAATTAAGTAATATTTTCCACGAACTACGTATTAACTTGAAAATACATTTTCATTTGACGAAACATAATTTGTTTTGAATAGTGCAAAGTGGATTTAATGTAATGGAAAATCTAATTATTTAAATCGCGTCTGTTAATCGTTGAAGGGTCAATTTTAGAGGTCAACAACCTTGTAATGCCTTCAAGCGCATCCTTTCACATCTATCCCTTATAGCGCTGAATATAGAGCTCAAAATTGAACAAAAGGTTACATGAGAAGTGCTAACACGCACTTTTCGACGCGTGTCAAACAAAATGCATAAATTTTAAACACAAATTTGTATTTACCGTCTAAAAACTAATTGCTAAGCTGAACTCAACTCTATAATTAAAAAAATAAAGGTGATTTAGAGCTTTTGGGAAAATTGTAGTAGATAATATTGTGTTTTTGTAAAACAGAGAGCGTTTTATTTTTTTCAAAGGTATATATTTAATTGTCTATAATGTTACGCTGATTGTATGTTTTTCTGTTTCGTAGAACCGTTATAGTTTTGTTGGTAAGGCACTGGGGCGTGACGTAAATGCAATTAGTATTAAGTAAATGAAGCCGCGATGTGGTCACCTACCATGTTATTTAATTTAGGAGATGTTATCTTAATTGTAACACTTGGGACTGATGTAATTTTAAGTGGGCAGGCAAAGATTGTATCTATTTGGTCAGATAATGTCTAAGAAGAAGCAAAAATTTGTTAATTATAATAATAGTGTTTCAGTGAACGGTCTTATCGCGAAGAGTCTCGATTGACACCTCAAGAGGCTGGATCAAGGGTCAGATACAGAAGGCAGTTCTCCTAGACACAGCGCGCATCGTCAGGAGGTTCCTCTCTCTGTAGCCTTAACCGCCGGTAGCTGAAGCCCTGCCCTCTAGGATTAGATTTTTATAAAAATTGTATTATTTGTAAGATATTTTGTTATATTTTACTTTTTATATAAGTTTTGTAAATCCCTAATTCTAAGATGCCAAATAAATAAAGATAATAATATAATAATAATAACGTTATTGACAGTTTTTTTTTACTTAAAAATGTGTACCATAACATAGATATGTATAGAGCCTATAGTACAAGCTTATCCAAATATATTAATTGCTGAACGTACCAAAAATGCTTGGAAACGATAGGTCAATGAAAGAACTCACGAATGGCTCAATAGGATAAGTTGTTCATATAGTTAGGCTGAGTCGCCCCTTTCAGGGAACGTCGAGAGCTAATTCACACGATGTTGATGTCAAAAAGTAGCTTAAATTCTTAAATTATTGCCTCTGACATTCTCAAAAGACTGTAAATTTTTTGACGTAACGTCCTTAATCGATAAACGCCGGCTGCACGCACGATAAAGTATCACGTTCCGTGTATAAGCAAGAGCAAAAATAATTGTTAGTATTTATAGACGTTATTATCACGACAAAATTCACCTAATGGCTAGGTAACCGGTAACCGCTTTCCATCAGGTGGGCCTTATGTCTGTTTGCCTACTAAGTGGTAGGTATAAAAAAAACTAACATGTCGTCTTTGTTGAAATAAATCCAAACTCTCACCTCTGAAGTATAACTACACTAATTCGGGTGTAAACCTACACCAGTAACCACATTACGTAAAGAATAACCTAATCCGGGTAACTCGACAAAACGCCGGGCTTTGACCCCGCTGGAGACGAACCGGGTACACGTCCCTGTAGATTCCACCTTTAACTACTACTAGCTTTCGCCGATGGTTTCTAGTGGGGATTTTTTTTTGTTTCTAGGGTTTTCAAGAATTTCGGAAAATGAACATGCAATATCTCAAAATGCTATGTTCAAAAGTTTAAGCGTAACAATCGAATAAATAAACAAAATTATATAAAAACGTAACTTAAAAAACAACAATAATCAAGTTTTCGTATAATTCGTACTTCATTAATTCAGGAGAAAAGTTGTAATAAAAAAACGCATACCTATAATCAACTCAACTGATTTTAAAATTATTTTATAAAACAAACCCCAAATTATTAACAATTCACATAGTACAATGAAGACGAAGCGGGAAAAATCTTGTAAATTTTAATAATGATGAACGGAAAAATAAAAGTCTTCAAAACCGTATCAAAATATTACTTATATGACTTCTGACTAAGAAAATATGCAATAACAAACTCTACCATTATATGCAATAACATACTTCATCACATCGATCTAAAAGACAGCAATAATTAGTTTTTTTTATTATAATAATACAAGTCGAGAGTATTAAATGTAAATAAAACATAAAAATAAAAATGGTCGGAATTAACTTCTGTACCATAACAGACGCACTTACCCTAACCCATATTCGACCTATTTCTGAGCGGCCACATGTCTCCTGTTACATGGATATAAAAGACAGTAATAACAGTGGTGTGTTTGTCCTTTACTAGTAAACAACATAGGGAACGTTTTTATTACAATACTGTTACCTAAAGTGTTACGGGAAGTTTTATTCCTGTTCCAATAAAGAGTAACTTTCATAAGTTTATGTTATTGTTATTTAGTAGTACACTTTAAGAATTTTTAATAAATCGTTGAACGCCGGCTGCACGCTCAAACAAGTATCACGTTCCGTGTGCAAGCGAAAGCGCGGAACAAGCGATAGAGAGGCGCAATCGTCCTAAGCGTTCGGCTTATGACGCAATTACCTCTCTTCCACCGATATCACGTTAAATTTTTGGACTTTACAGGCAGTTTCAAATATGTTCAAATTTCGTTCAAATATAGCTAAAAATTTATTTACAGAGCAATGCTCGTTTTTCTATAAAGGTCACATTCTTAACTGATTTTCGTGAAATTTTACAATTTAGGTTCCATTGAACTCTTTGGCACTAAGACCATATTAATTTCAGTGTGCGACAAGACTTACGAGATCTATACAGACTACTTGTGCTATATTAGAACTATCTCAGATTGGCCCTTCAGGCTTAGCATGCACGTATACGCGGCCCATCAAGCAATATGAGAGTTTGCTCTCTCTCAAAGCCTTGCGCACACAGGCAACGCCCAAAGCCGAGGTCCGTCCCTCCTGGGGGCCCTTTGGTGATGTTGTCTATAAAGGTTGAGGGCACTCTGCCCTCGCCTCAAACGCCCGGTGAAGTAGCGAAAGCTCACTTGGAGATAGTTACATAGTCCTAAAAAAAAACACTATAACCACGTGTAGTGTTATGATCACGAAGGATCGCAGCACATATCTGGATCATTACATAAATTTGACCGAATAACTTTTTTCTCCAAAAGCAGTATATTGATATCATCATCATCACTTCGAGTAGGTGACACGGCCAATCGACCATGTATACCCTGGTGTCAGAGTTCTTTGGAACCGCCTCTCAGCCTGTGACGTGGTTCCTTTAACGACTACCAGATTAGCAGCCGGGACCAACGGCTTAACGTGCCTTCCGAAGCACGGAATAATCTTTATTATCAGACAATCAGGTGATTCAAGCCTGCAATATCCTAACCAAACTGGAAACAACTAAACAAAGCATGCTTTCCGTGGGAATCGAACCCACGACCCCCGGGTCTACTACGCCTTAACCACTGGACCACGGAGGAAGTTTGATATACTTTTCGTTCTATTAAGTTTGACATAAAATTTTACATCGCAGCATCAAATTAGGGCAATATAATAAATTACCCTTTATAAATAGCTTCAAGTCACATAAATCTAATTGTTTCTGAGACGCATTGTCTTGTTAAGAGTCGTGCTATTGTGGCTGTGATGTATAGTGTAATTAAAAATGAAATATCACAACCGACCCCAAAAATATTCAGCAATTTGTAAGCGCGATATCGAAACCACTTGGACCCTTTGATTTCAAAGAGCCAAAGGGGTGTTCAATAAACTTTAATAATTCAATAAATTGTGGCCGACTTTGCTAAAAAGGATTGTTTTGCGGAAGCCGGAAATTAGTTTAAAAGGCGACCTAGTGATATCTTATTTTTTAACCGACTTCAAAAAAGGAGGAAATGATCAATTTTGGTTGAACTTAATTTTTTTATTTTTGTTACCGCATAACTTCATTATTTATTAACCGATTTTAAAAATAATTTTTTTTGTCCGAAAGAATATGCTTTCAAATTGTTTTTTTTAAGTGTAATCATCATCAGGTCCTTTTTAGTCTCCAATACAGGAGCACGACCCTCTCTGTACTACTAGAGCCATACTTGGCCAGAGGACTTGGCCTACACTCTCCACGCTGGCCAGACGGGTTAAAAATGTCTCTTAGTTGTTTATAAGCTTTGTTTAGCTTGTATTTCCTAAGTCGCCTTCTACGACATCCACGGGAAGACTTGGAGTGGTCCTATTCTACTCTGCCGGAAACCACACGGCAAACGCTGCTGCCAATCGGAAGCATTTTAAAGCTGAGGAAGGATAGGAATTGCTTGGATTTGAAATATCTTGGATAGGCATGTAACATCCTCGTCTTCATCGTCACTTACCATCAGGTGAGATGGGAGACAAATGCCTAATTCAATTTTTAGTAAAAAAAAAAATAGGAATGAAGGTACTGGGTTACTACTCACTCGGATGTATGGGGCAAAAGCGAGTAGCAGCTCGGGAGGCCGGGCTTGTATCCGATGCCATACCTACAACCCTTGGATGGGCAGTTAAGGATGACACCCCTGACTAAAGGTGAATAAATGAATTATTATTATTATGCGACCACTCCCAGGGTTTCTTATTATTATTATTTTTAGTTGACTATTTAGCTAGCTCCAAGTGAGCTTTCGCTACTTCAACCGGGCGTTTGAGGCGAGGGCAGTGTGCCCTCAACCTTTATAGACAACTAGCTTTCGCCCGCGGCTCCGCCCGCGTTAATGTCGATCCCTCGGGAATAGTACTTTTTCCCGGGATAAAAGGTAGCCTATGTCCTTCTCCGTACTCTATAGAACTTTTATGCAAAATTTCATGATGATCGGTTCGGAAGTTACGGCGTGAAAGCGTAACAAACAAACAAACAAGCAAATAAACAAACAAACAAACTCACTTTCACATTTATAATATCATTAAGGATAAGGATATCACCAAAGGGCCCCCAGGAGGGATGGACCTCGGCTTTGGGCGTTGCCTGTGTGCGCAAGGCTTGGAGAGACAGCAAACTTTCATATTGCCTGATGGGTCGCGTATACGTGCATGCAAGCCTGAAGGGCAAATCTAAGAAACAAGGGTTTCTTAACAAGCATTAGCGCTTATAATGCTAACGCCCCCGGGTTCACATCCTCATGCTAAATAAGGAGAGGAGCTCAATAGAGCTCCTCTCCTTATTTAGCATGAAGATTCGTTATACTAGTGTTAATCACTTACACAATCGAAAATTGATAATTTATGTATCAATACGATTAGGTACAGAAAATAATAGAAAGCAGAGAGTGTGGCCTTTTTCCAGCAGTGTGGGCTGGTACTCCTTACTAATAACTGTTATTATAAATGCGAAAGTGAGTTTGTTTGTTTCTTACGCCTTCACGTCTTAACTACTGAATCGATCATCATGAAATTTTGCATACAAGTTCTCTGGATACGGAGAAGGACATAAGCTACCTTTCATCCTACTGATCCAGTGGGAACGACGTTGACGCGAGCGAAGCTGCGGGCGAAAGCTAGTCAATAATAAATGAATACTACATTAAATAAGTACCAATTATATAGTCTGGTTATTTACCAATTTCCACTGTAAACCCTGATGTGAAAACGTAGCTAGCGTGCGATTTCTGCATCGTTCGGACTGCATCGAACGTGAATCATCTAACTTTCGCATGCGAATCAAATTAGACCCATAATTTACTATAGAATTTAGTTTGGCCTTAAAATACTATGGATCCATTTCGAACTAATAAAGTATTGCTGCTGCCGAAAATGAATTCCTAAAGAGGTGGCTACGTAAAGCTTATTATAGATTTCGCTGAGAAACTTATTCCCATCATACATTACATAGTATCAAGTCTTTTTCCCTTGCGTAGAACACAGAGCCCCAGGTCTTTAAGCCCTATAAGCCACGTTTAGCATGTTGGTAAGGTGAAAAATTGATCCCAACAAAAATATAATTTTATATTTAAAGAAAATAATGAATAATAGAAATTAATAATTTGACTGTTCAATAAGAAATGTTTACAACTCTTGTTTGGACAGGTATGCACAGATTTAAAGTAATTTGTAAACATAACGTACATTTTTTGTATGAATGTTTACATAAAAAAAAAATTTAGTTACCAACATCAATATGTTATTGGTTAATTTAACTCAATTTGGACTAGAATTTGGAGAGAAAATATCTACAAACACTCATACATTTGACAGGTATAATTGTAAACAACGCTACTTTTGATAGTTGCAATTAGCCCTATTACTATTTTTGTTACCAATTTAATTCCATTATTACCATTTCAGGCCCTCGAAAACTTATTCTGCGTAAGATAATTATTTTAATGGAAAGTAACGCTATGTTCAAAACAACAACTTTTTTAAATTAGTAACCCTATTTTTTTTTTGACATTTGACACTAGAGAGACCGTTGAGATATTAAGAAATAAAGAAACTTACATACTTTCAAACGTTCACGAACTTGTACAATACATTTCTCTTTTGCCATTAATGTGAAAACAATAACGCATATTAATGTGATTCAAGTGCCGTTCGAGTGGTGGATGTCATTCCGCCGGTTCAAAAATAGGGTTCCTGTTGCCCGGATGACCGGATATTGCTAGGGGCGAGCGCGATGTCCGGGGGCGCCAATAATGCGCACTGCATGTTTGTTTGTGCCGACTATGAGCCATGGCGCCGACTAATATTGACGAGATTATTGAAATAGACCATGTATGTAATTTATTGAATTTTGAAGAATATTAGACAAATTAAATATCACAATATTTGCACTCACTTCTAAATATGTAAAAATCCGAAATTATTTTAAACTTGTCGGGTTGTGGGGTGCTAACCGCTAACTTGCCGTAAGCGGTTAGCACCCCGTCCCTTTTTAGATTTCGTTTCTTACCTAAATGCCCAAAACGCTATACGTGGCCTAAGGTTCTTATGACCTTAGGCTCAGTCTGTCCCGTAAGGGGTAAAGACGTGATTATATTTATTTACAAGCTGTTGCCCGCGACTTCGTCCACGGCAATTTCTGTTATTTTAGACATAATACTGTCGACATTTCTGGGTAACTTGAATCGTTAACTGAAATGAATAATTTTCCCCGTTTCCAAAACGTTTTTTAATGATGCTTCGCTGCTATTGGATGTTTTATAGCCAAAAGCCTTCCACAATAAATGGACTATCCAACATAAGAAGAATTTTCCAATTTGAATCAGTCATCATCATCATCAGGTCGTTTTAGTCTCCACTGCAGGAGCATGACCCTCTCTGTACTACCGGAGCTTGGCCAAAGCAGACAAAGGATTTGGCCTACACTCTTTTTTTTTGGTTGGAGAGGTCTCATTGATGTTTATGAGCTTTATTTAGCTTCTATTTCCTAAGTCGCCTCTTACGACATCCACGGGAAGACTTGGAGTGGTCCTATTCTACTCTGCCGGAAACCACACGGCCAATTTGAATTAGTAGTTTCTGATAATCTCGGGAACTACTGATTCAAATTGGAAAATTCTTCTTCGCGCGTTCAAACAAACAAACAAACTCATCAACTTTATAATATTAGTAAAGATAAGACTAATTTTTGATTGATATGTCAAACAATACTAGGAATATTACTGCCAACCATCATCATCATCATCATTCCATGCGGTAGCTCATTTGGCAGAGTAGGTCGTACATAGACCTAGGTCGCTGGTTAAAGCCCCACCCGCATAAACTTTTTTCACCATATTTTTATAAACCATATACATACATACATACATATTATCACGCCTGTTTCCCATGGGGGTAGGCAGAGACTATGGATCTCCACTTGCTACGATCCTGACATATGTCTCTAGCTTCTTCTACACTCATTACTCTCCTCATACATGCTCTACGGTTTCGGGTACTTCGAATAGCTCCTTTTTTAAGAACGTCTGCAATCTGATCGCAGTACGTTCTACGAGGTCGACCCTGAACATTATTCCTATTCACACTGGCTTTATATATTTTCTTTGTTGTTCTTCTTTCATTCATCCTTTCAATGTGGCCATACCATCGTAACATTCCTTTCTCAATCTTGGTCACAACATCATCTTTCAATCCACATCGCTCCCGCACTACCTCATTTATAAACCATATAATAATATAATACACACTTTAATATATAATTTATGGTCAGTGGTATCTGAACTGCTTGTCCAGTAGTTGCAGGTATGGCTTCAGGTACGCGCGCCCGGCCTCCCAAACTGCTACTTGCTTTCCCATTAATCCGAGTGAGTAGTGTCCTAATACTTTGCATTCCCTTCCCAAATCCAACAAATTCCTATCCTTCCCCAGCTTCAAAATACTTGCGATGGGCAGCAGTTCCCTTCCCAAAGCCAACAAATTCCTATCCTTCCCCAGCTTCAAAATGCTTGCGATGGGCAGTAGTTCCCTTTCCAAATCCAACAAATTCCTATCCTTCCCCAGCTTTAAAATGCTTGCGATGGCCAGCAGTTCCCTTCCCAAATCCAACAAATTCCTATCCTTCCCCAGCTTCAAAATGCTTGCGATGGGCAGCAGTTCCCTTCCCAAATCCAACAAATTTCTATCCTTCCCCAGCTTCAAAATGCTTGCGATGGGCAGCAGCATTAGAAGCGCAAGAAGCCAAAGGAACGCTCGCAAACCCGCCGGCCAAGCGTGGTGAGTATGGCAATTTCCTTACATGGAACGAAGAATGCTTGGGAGAGGCCCATGTCCAGCAGTGGACTATTGTGGCTGTAATGATGATGATGATATCATAACAAAACATCGGGACACGTGAAACTAAACAAAAGTCTGTGAAATACTTAAGAGTCCGACATATGCCAGGCGGCGTGGCGATACAAACGCGGATGGTCTAAACGGGTTGGCTACTTTGGATATTTTCGTTTTTTAGGAATATTCAAGGGTTATTCGAAAAAGAAAAACATATGATGGCTGGCTTATCTGTAATGCAATAATAATCAAAAGTTTCAAGGTTAATTTTAATGTATTTGGTGAATAATGCTATATACCGAGTAAATTAGACGTGATTTGGAGGCAACTTTGCAATTTTTTTCTATCGAGAAAATTTAACGCAATCGTGTTTTTGAGTCATATAGTTACCAGAGTTAGTCCTGAACTTTGCTGCATTTTTATTTCAACTTGAGTATTTAATTATTATTGATATAACAGTCAATCATGCAAAGCAGTGTGAGGTAGTATGGGCCCTTAATTTGCGTAGCGACTAACTTAACATCTCAATGCTCGCATTATAGCGGTGACTCCTGTGAGAAATGAATTCATGATATTAATAATTCCAGACGTTTCACGCGCCCTTCAGTAACTTATTAAGGTCGGACGAACAGACAAATACACACGTATTATAATTTAGTTACAGACGTCTGAAAAAAATAATATTATAGACATGCCAGCTTGTATTTGGTATTTGAAATTTATTTAGGCCTTTATTTATATTATTATAAGTTTACATTGCCCGCCAATGACAAAAAATTTAATTTAAAGCTAGCTGCTTTAATTTACAAAACTGTAAATTTCGTAAGTCTTTTTATTAATTTACTATATTTGCGTGTAATTTAGTTCATCTTTGAAATGATTTATATTCTGTTTAAAAATTTGCAAATACAGGGTGGATACGACAATCCATACTATCCGTAGACTTCTATAGATAACTGTAGTGTACTTCTGTAGATTTCTATAAATAACACTATATTTAATTTCTATAGAGTGATAGTTTGTCGTGATGGAGAGAAGCCAGAGATTCTGTACACCTTGTTTTCTGTAATTATGTTGAATGTTAAACCGTTGGTCCCGGCTGCCATCTGGTAGTCGTTAAAGGAACCACGTCAGAGGCGGTCCTGAACAACTCTGACACCAGGGTGTGCATGGTCGATCGACCGTGTCACCTACTCGAAATGATGATCTTCAGAAAGAGATAATTTAGTGTTGCCCTATATTTCAATGTAATTACAACAACTACAGTATTAGTCCGCGGAGTATGAGTCACGTATGCGTCACTGTCCGTTGCGTTCTACGCTTGTGGATGAAAAATAAACATGAAGGTTAGGGCTGACACTCTTGTCGAATAAAAATATTCAAGGAGGGTTAACATCAGGCAGGTAGTTGGCCGAAAAATCTAGGTTTCACTATATTTTATTGTAATTACGACGATTTCAATAGTCATGCATGCGAACTCTGTTCCGTTCTACGCTGGTGGATGAAAAACATGGTGGACAGCGTTGGAAACCGTATTGCATAAATTAAATTTTTGTGACAACTTTTCATTATAAACAAATCCACAATAATATAAATCGATGAATGCCGACTGCACGTGCGAAAAAGAATCACGTTCCGTATGAAAACAGATAACCATTATTTAATTTTTTAATAAATTCTTGTCTAAATCTAACAGCTTCAGTGATCATTGCTAAACTTGAAAACTTTATAACACACAGAAAAAAATATTTAACCAACGATGTGACAGCCCTAAGTGTCGTCACGCACTATCACTCGACATCTATGTTCTTAAGCCGAATATTTTCCGACCTCGTCACCTCTCTAAAAACGCAATAATTACTATCAAAACTAAACTATCCAAATTCAACCTTATAGTCATAACTATAAAAACTGTTATGATTGCTTTTATAAAGTTTGTTCTAGTTCACGCAACAGAAAATACAACTTTAAAATTTACTTCTGAAGCACTCAAATTTAGAATCTATTCGTATACAAATAAGATACTGATATTGTGTAAATGTAAGTTAGCAAGTTATAAGTTATTACCGCACATATTTTAATGTGACGCATCAATCTCTTCGCGTCTGGTTGTGAATAGGATATTTGAATTGAAAGGGTAATACTGCTCTTTGTAACACGTGTGATGTATGGAGAGGCCGATTGTATGATGCAATGACACTGTTTCGGTACAAAAGTGTACTTATTCGTATATCATTAAAGTATATCAATTTAATGTGAAAGAAAAGGAGAGGTCATGTTTGAAATATGTATGTGATATCGACATGATCGTATACTGCATGGTTTTGAACTTCTGAAATATACTATAGACCTGGTATCAGAATCCCTAATGGAATACAGAATTGGATGAAAAAAAAATAAAAAAACATAATACAAATTGGTCTATAGAAATTTACGCCGACTATATTGCCCACTTTGCGTCCACATCAGCTGAGTTACAAGCGCCCAAGACCTGAGCAAGACAAGTCTTGAGGTAAGAATTACAATGAATCCGTCCAAAACTCAAATTATGACCAATAGCATATAGCGTAGTGTCGAGGTAGACGGGCAAGAAATACAGTATATCGATGAGTGTATCTATCTCGGCCAGTTAGTCTCTTTCATTAACAGGCAAGAAGCGAAAATTAACCGCCGTATCGAGAAAGCTACTGGTCCTTGAAGGAGTACATGGAGAGTGACCTTCCCTTATCACTTAAACGCCGACTTATGGACATGTGTATTTTGCCCGTCCTAACCTACGGTGCCCAAACATGGTCGTTTACCGAGGAGTTGAAGTCCAAGCTCAAGATTTGCCAGACAGCCATGGAGCGAAGTGTGTTAGGAGTAAAGAGGGTAGATAGAATGTCAAATGCTACACTCCGCTCTAAAACGCACTCACTGACTGATGTGGGCAGCAAAAGTGCTGTGCTAAAATGGGATTGGGCAGGGCATGTCGGTAGACTGCATACCGAGAGATAGAATAGCAAGAATGGTTACCTGAAGATGGTTGTTGTCGCCGACGTAGGCCGAGAAAGCACTTGAGTGATGATTTAGATGCTTTTCAAAAAGACTGGTCGAGGTTAACAACCGACAGGAACAAGTGGAGAGAGATGATGACACCTTTGCCCAAAGATAAATGCCGACGTTTGTTTGTTTAGATTTTTGTTAATTGATCATGCCAAAATGGCCGAACGGATTGTGACGAAGTTTTGGACACGGGATGGTTATTACCAGAATTAATACAGAGAGGTTCCTTTCCGGAAATGGACTGTTCTCGAAGGATCGATATTAACGTGGGCGGAGCCGCGGGCGAAAGCTAATATATACGGACAAATCACACAGATTGAGCTAGCCCCAAAGTAAGTTCGAGACTTGTGTTATGGGACACTAACTCAACGATACTATATTTTATGACCAATACATATATAGATACACATCCAAGACCCAGGCCAATCTGAAAAAGATCATTTTCCATCTTGACCTGGCCGGGGATCGAACCCGGTCACTCCGTGTCGCAGGCTGGCGTGTTGACCGCTGCGCCACGGAGCTAGTCATTAAAGCTAGTAATTCATATTTCTAATAAGAAACTTGTAGCTTACTAAAAAGACTAATAACGACTTAGTAATTAAACGTGTATTAAGTCTTAAAAAAATTAACACGTTTTGCTAGATTTTTAGACAAACAAAAAAGTCTAGACTCATTCATTAGGCACAGAATATTTCACACATGACTCATTTTCTATGGCAGTTATTAATGTAATAACTGACAAGTAGTAATTATTTTAATATAAGGTGTGTGAATTTTATATTTTTATTTGGATAATCTGTTTTATTCTTTCATTTTTTTGACATACATAACATTACAGCCTTGTCCTGTATAATACACATCACCTGGATTCAGACAGAAAAAAATCTAGAGAATATTTTCCACATGACTTATATTTTGTGGCAGTTATATTAATGTTATGTTATTAATGTTTTTCAACAAGAACTTTGTTTTCTTAATTAAAATAATACAATTAATTATGTATACACGGAGAAATTTTTATCGTTTTGGACCCTTTAAGGGGTGATTCAGCCCGTCAATATGAACAACTTTAACTATGGGAACAAAGCTGGCAACTCAAAAAAAAAATTCGTCATTTCCATACAAAAGAGTCCCGCCGCCCGGCCAGTTTGTATGGGAACGTCGATTTTTTTTCGTCGAAGTCCAAAACGATCCAAATTTCACCATGTATTATGAGAGAATGATTTTTTTTTGAAGTAAACACTTCTCTAGTAGCTTTGTCCACTTTTTGGGATGGGTAAAAAATGTTCAGTTCGCGACAGGTCACATGTCCTGATTTAAAATTCGTAAGACGGACACGTGACCTGGGACCGCCGCAAAGGCGAGTTGTTACTTCTGCCGGCACTCCCAGAGTGCAACCCGTTTTTTTATTATTATAAAGAGTTAGGTTTGCCAATTTAATGAAAAATAAAATCCATTGTTTGAAATATCGATTTTCACTTTTTGGCATAATGGCTGGTCTATTTCTTTGCTATTTTAATCACAAAGTAAAAAAACAACTTTAATTAATTATTAATTAAACAAAGAATGTTTAATATCTATAAATGGCATTAACCATGCCTGACATAGGAAGGTACCCACTTCTACGCATGCACTTCGGCCAAAAGACAAAATTAATGGTGTCGTTCGTCCACCATTCATATTTTATGCATGTTGCGTGACATCTGTCTCTGCGCTGCGGCCCCATTAAATACTTAGGGATCAATATAAAGTTAAGAGAAACTTTTATCTTTATATTTTGTATTCAATAGTGACTGACATACATCTTCATACATATCTGAGAAGCATCCTATCCTATCCTAACTTCCTAACTAATATTATAAATGCGAAAGTGAGTTTGTTTGTTTGTTACGCTTTCACGCCGTAACTTCTGAACCGATCATCATGAAATTTTGCATACAAGTTTTCTGGAGTACGGAGAAGGACATAGGCTACCTTTTATCCCGGGAAAAAGTACTGTTCCCGAAGGATCGACTATGACGCGGGCGGAGCCGCGGGCGAAAGCTAGTTTTTTATATAAACCAATAATGTAATTTTCATCTTTATTTGAAGGTAAATAAACGGATTTGGCATTTTTATAACGATATGGTGTTTTTACTATTTTTTTTATGTATATTAAACGAGCAGACGAGCTACCTGATGGGAAGTGGTCACCGTCGCCGATGGACATTTGCTTTCTTTTACTAATTGATATTTACAAATTCAACAAATTTTGGCATGCCTATGTTTTAAGAGGAACCTTTGCAAATAAAGACTTTTACATTTCATTGATTAGCGATTATTGATCTAAGTGTATATTCGTTTTATAAAATTCTATTTTGCTGTTATTAAATTAAGAAATATGGTGATAAAATCTCAAGCGGGCAGGATATGAACCTGCAACCTTAAGTTTATGTTCTATCTTGCTGCTTATAAACAAGATTGTTTTATGAAATGAAATTTTGAACCGAACAGATAGTAAAGAATATTGATTTCTGTGTTTCTGAATATATTTTAAGATTCGCGCACATTTAAACTATTAGGTCAGGTCAATATCCAAGACCCAGCCTAATCTAAAAAAGATCATTCTCCATCTTCACCTGACCGGGGATCAAACCCGAATCCTCCGCTGGGACCACCTGGCCTGATGACTACTAGACTACAGAGGTCGTCTAAATGAGCTTTATGGGGTACTTTCATATATTTACGTATTTTTTGCGTCTTTAATAATCAGTACGGAACCACTTAAAAAATACCACTCGCGCTTTTCTACTTTTTTATTTCAAACTATAAATTAAATTCATTTCCATCAAGATAATGCTCGGGAGTAGTAACTGCCATTTTCATTGTAAACCAAACAAATCATAAAATATATAATTTTTAACCTTATCTCACGCGAAATAAGTGTAAATAAAACGAGCAATTTATAGCTTAATCCACAATACTTAAAATATGTAACTAGGAAGTTAAGTTCTAGTTTTTTTTTTTTTACAATTTGTCAAACGCTATTAAAATTTGTTGATGTCACAAGTTGAAATATTTATTT
Source organism: Elegia similella (assembly GCA_947532085.1). NCBI lineage: Eukaryota > Metazoa > Arthropoda > Insecta > Lepidoptera > Pyralidae > Elegia > Elegia similella. The sequence continues at coordinate 1,404,419 of OX383942.1, forward strand.
GTACTCTCTATCTACAAAGAAATGTTTTTCGTGTTATTGTTTAGTGTCATTTATTAGCTACTAAGTAAGTACTGAAAGTATGTTAAAACATTTTTAATTTCACAAAACATTGTTACGAAGTGGTTTTATTTTGTTAGTTTTGACAGCTCCGTGGCGCAGTGGTTAACACGCCTGCGACACGAGTGTGCTCGGGTTCGATTCCCGGTCAGGTCAAGATGGAAAATGAACCTTTTCATATTGGCCTGGGTGTTAGATGTGTATCTATATACGTATTTGTTATAAAATATAGTATCGTTGAGTTAGTATTCCAAAACACAAGTCTCGAACTTACTTTGAGGCTAGCTCAATCTGTGTAATTTGTCCATATATATTTATTTATTTATTATTATTTATTAGTTAAGGCATAGAATAAGTAATAGTACTTACGTACAGAAGTCGCCCTTTGCAAAGGTATTCAAAGAAATACCAACTCAATGTATTTAACGATACGGTGTAATTTAGCTCGCGAAACGCTTCATCCTTAATGTGGTCCCTGTACAGTCTTCTAAGCCTTCCCTTTCCTCTATCATCTTATAGTATTTCCGGGCGATTAAAATAGTAGCCTTGATATTAACAATATGTCATATAATTGTGAGGAATAAAGCTAATTGATATTATAAACCAATTGTAATTTTACGAGTGTAATCTATATCTATACTAATATTATAAAGCTGAAGAGTTTGTTTGTTTGTTTGAACGCGCTAATCTCAAGATTTACTGGTTCAAATTGGATTTTGTTTTTGTTTTGGATAGTCCATTTATTGGGGAAGGCTTTAGGCTATAAAACATCACGCTGCGACTAATAGGAGTGAAGCATCAATAAAAAATGTTTTGTAAACGGGGAAAAATTATTCATCTATACTAATTAATCATAATAACAGAAATTGTCGTGGGCAAAGTCGCGGGCAACAGCTAGTTATAATATATGGCTAATTTCACACGTAAAATAAGTAACAAAATAATTTTTAAGTGTGTATATTTTGCATTTACAATGCTATTTTGAAATAAAATATGGTGAAAAATTTCGAAAGGGCGGGATTTGAACCTGCGACTTTGAGTCTATGTCTTATTTACGCTCTTCCAACTGAGCCACCGCCTGTTCTAACCTCGGCGCCGAAATTCTCCACCTTTATCCCATTCCTCTTACGTATAAAGGCTTTCGTCACCTAAAACAACTACCCGACTTTTACAAGAGGGGTATTCGATTTAATTTATTTTACAATGAATTTGAAATCAACTAGACTCTAACTAACTAGACTAGCTCCGTGGCGAAGCGGTCAACACGCCTGCCTGCGACACGGAGTGACCGGGTTCGATCCCCGGCCAGGTCAAGATGGAAAATGATCTTTTTCAGATTGGCCTGGGTCTTGGATGATCCATAATATGTATTTGTTATAAAATATAGTATCGTTGAGTTAGTATCCCATAACACAAGTCTCGAACTTACTTTGGGGCTAGCTCAATCTGTGTGATTTGTCCGTATACTTATTATTTATTATTATTATTATTTGAAATCAACTAATACGTGGGGCGCACTATAAGTTTCCGGAATGAATATGAAAACATACTATTAAAGGTACAAAATTAATTTATTGTTTTTCAAAATAATCTCCCTTGGCGTCTATGCACTTTTTCATTCGACGAAACCAGTTTTGAAAACTTTTGTGCCACTCCTTTGTGGTGACCTCTAAAACGTGTTTTTCATACTCCTCGACAGCCTCTTCTGGTGATGAAAATAGTAGACCGCGTAATTGGTTCTTAATTTTTGGGAACAGAAAAAAGTCACAAGGTGCCAGGTCGGGACTGTATGCAGGATGACTCATGAGTTCTACATTTTTCGCCTTTAAAAATTCGTTTGTCTGTCTGGCCGTGTGAGAACTAGCATTGTCGTGGTGCAGGATGATACGGCGTTTACGGTTATTTTTACGGAGTTCGTCAATAACTTCCGACAAACAAATGGTCGTGTACCAGTCACTATTCACTGTACGACGATTCTCTAAAGCAACAGTAGCCACGTGTCCAGTTTTATTAAAAAAAGAAGCAATCATCCGCTTAGATGTACTTTTCACGCGCGCCACTTTGGTTGGTTTCGGCTCATCTTGAAAGACCCATACGCTCGATTGCTGCTTTGTTTTGGGATCGTAGCAATAAATCCATGTTTCGTCACCTGTTACTATGTCCCACACCAAATTTGACGCACCTTCGTTGAATCTGGTAAGCATGGCACTGCACCAAGTGACGCGGTCCGTTTTTTGAGCCTCGGTCAAGTTGTGTGGGATCCACCGCGAGCACAGCTTTCTCACACCCAAATGTTTGTGTAGGATTAATTGTATTTGACTCATGCCTATTTCTAAGGATGTGCGAATTTCATGGTAGGTCACATGTCTGTCTGTTTCAATCATACGGCGCACAGCATCGATGTTTTTGTTGGTCACAGCGATGGGCGGCCGACCATCGCGAGATTCGTCACTGAGATTGATACGACCACGCTTGAATTCTGCAAACCAGCTATAAACAGTTGTCTTGCATGGTGCTTCATTGCCAAAAGCTGTTTCAAGCCGAGCGATGCTCTGTTGAGCTGTCAAATTACACTTAAAATCGTAGAAAATCATACTACGAAAATTTTCCCGAGTTAAATCCATGTTGATGCAGACACACAATTTTTTAAATGGCGCCACAAGGTAAATATAAAAGACAGTCAAATGAAACAAACTGCATTCTACAGCCAATGAGTTCTATTTTCAAATGTTGCAATAAATTTTTAAATATTGTTTATGTAAGTGGCCAGTTCCGGAAACTTACAGTGCGCCCTATGTATGTAGGAATCAATCAGAGTATTATACGGCTTTGATTTCGTTATATTTCGTTATATTTTATTTATTTCCAAACTTACAACTATTATTACAGGCTTAATCCTAATACAATAGTTGAGCCAATTTACAAAACCCGAATAATTTAATTTCCATAACATAAGACGAATAAAGCTATTTTAGTAAATTCATTCAATGTGCAACAGAATAAATCAGCTTTTTGTGCTATAACGTTCAAAGTCCGGAGAGCCCGCGACAGTGGCGCATCTTTGAGCAAGTTTGTCCGCGCTCGCGGCACTACAAACAATTGTGGCCGGCGACGCCTGAACACGTATTCATTTGGCACACATAAACCTAAGCCTTCTAACAAGTCAGCATTGTCTAATTTTCCCCTAAAAATTTTAAATATATAAGAACAAAGTGTGAGTTCCCTCCTGACCCTTAGTTCATTATACCCTACCATGCCGAGAACAAACAAAGTTGGGTACATAAGTGGGTACTGTGGGTATACGCCATACAGTCTCAAGTAAAGGAACCTAACAAATCTATTCTGGATTTTCTCCAGCATGGCAGTGTATTTGGCCTCTCTAGGAGACCAAACTACTGCATTGCTTTCCAGATGACTCCGAACTAAGGCGTTGTATAACGCAACAATAGCCCTAACATTTGTGAAACCTTTGACAGTACGTAACGCAAAACCCAAATTTCTAAAAGCCTTTTTGCATACACCAACAATGTGCTCTCGAAAAGATAAACTCGTTGTGAGGCATACTCCCAAGTCCTTTACCTCTGTCACTCTGGGTATCTCAGCCCCGTCGATGCTATACCTATATAGAATGGGAGAGTGTGCGCGAGTAAAAGTAATAATTGCACATTTTGAGTTGTTAAACTGTAACAAATTTCTCTTGCTCCAGGCTACCACGCTATTAATGTCACTCTGGAGCTTCTTACAGTCCTCCTCATTATATACAGGCATAGCAAGCTTCAGGTCATCGGCAAACAATAAACACTGTGCATACTTTACATTCTCGGGTAGGTCATTTATCATCAACACGAATTGCAAAGGACCAAGATTTGAACCTTGATTTACCCCTGAAAATGTAAAATATGGCCTAGATGTATGCCCCGCATATTCAACATATTGCTGCCTATCCCCAAAGTAACTGGCAAAGAACTTCAGCAGGTGGGGGGTGAATCCGACCTCAGATAACTTGTCAAGCAGGACATCATTATTTACGAGGTCAAATGCTTTTTTGAAGTCGAAATAAGCTGTATCCACCTGCCCACCACTGTCTACTGTGGGTACTACCTTAGCCACGTAAGTAAGGAGGTTACTTGTGGTACTTCTCGCCGGTCTAAATCCATGCTGAGCATCCGCCAGTTGAGGACTAACCTGTTCCAGGATGTTACTATGTATAGTCGACTCAAAAATTTTTGCTGGAGCAGATAAGACGGCAACAGGTCTGAAGCCTTCCACCGATGCACTCTCACTTCCTTTTGGTACTGGCACCACCCTAGTTAATTTCCAATTTACCGGGAATACACCTTTTTTAAGACAAAGATTAAAAATATGAAGCAGTGGCACGTCCAACACGGCTTGGCAGTCTTTGAAGATAAACGGGGGAATGCCGTCCGGGCCAGCAGATTTTTTGGGCTTTAGCCGCCGCAGCGCCTGCTGCACTTCCTGCAACCGCAGCGAGTCCAGGTGCACCCGCGCGGCCCCGCTCTCAGCGCCCGCCTCCGCGTTTACAACCAACTTAGGCCTGTCCGGACTGTACACCGAATGAAAATACTCTGCAAACTCTTGAACGCATTGCTCACCGGTCAACATTTCCCCGTTTTTCATGATCCTAAGAGGACTTCTTTTACCCTTTTTTGATTTAACAAAACTCCAAAATGCCTTAGGGTCCTCCAAAATTTGGCTCTCAACACGATGCTGATATTGCTTGTACGACCATGCTATCATATTTTTAACCTTTGACCTGCACTTTGAAAAAACCTCGTAATCAGAACTTGATTTACTACATTTATAGCGTTTATGTAATACCGCTTTCAATTTAATACAACGTATTATATCTGCCGTGTACCAGACGGGATATACGTATCTCTGTTGACTACTACTACGCCTATTTTTTTTAGGAACACTATAATTAATAACCCTATTTATATGATTATAGAAATATTTGATACTATCCTCTAAATCTAGTTCATACATTGGATTCCAGTCGATATCTGACAAAGATACGTATAAGAGTGGAAAATTGGCTTTCGCAAAGTTCCAACCCGTGAATGTAGTAGTAGGTGCACTAAATGAACACTTACCCAGGGCCGATCTGGAGCGTAAGCCCAAGCGAACCTCCATTTCCAGGGGAGGATGCTGTATGTCTACCGGCACTATTGGATCTGCTTCTGTCACTATCACGCTCTCGCCATCCCCGAACGCACTTAGCACCAGGTCTAAATACCGGTCATTACAGTTTGCTATTCTGTTGCACTGAATGAATTCACAATACGACATAAAGTACTCAAAATAATTTCTTACATATTCGGAAGAAGAGTATAAGTTAAAGTCTCCTAATACTAATATTTTACTATAATTATTACAAAGTTCTTCTATAATTTTAAATAAGACAAGATATTCATTTTCACCACTAGTAGGTGGAATGTAAACAACACAAATTAAAAACAAGTATCGGCCGCGTAGGTAAACAGTAGCACTAACTAACTCGAACACCCGCTCACTCACACAAACGTCACATTTCAATGGACGCAGTTCGTAACGCGGTGTGGCCACTAAACAGACGCCTCCTTGCTTTCGCCCGTCTGTCCTATCACATCGAATCAAAGTGTAACCAGCTGGAACCATTTCTGCATCTTGTATAGATTCATTGCAACCTGTTTCAGTGATTGCAAAAATATGAGCACTAGAAGATGAAATTCCCACAAAAAAATCATCCAATTTCGTTCTTAAACCTCTTACGTTTTGGTAATATATGCTGACTGAATTACTTTTATTACTGGGACTTACTGGGTGGTCTGCGAAACCAAATCCACTCGCAGTATTCGATGTTTACAGCCCAGTTTTCTGGCTGGCATAAGGCTTCGTACTTACTCTCTGGGACTCCAATAATGAAAGAGGCGTAATCCCGTTCCGTCTTATGCGAAATTCTTTCAACATTTATTGAAAATTCCTCAGCATACAGGCTCTTTACATATGTTTCCAACATTTTAGTACTTGTTTCTTTTTCTAGCCTCCATATATGTAGATACCTTTTTTTTTCAGTCCCTTTTATCTCCATAGTGCGAGTACTTCCTCCCTTTCTCACCTCACTATTTGGATATCTATTTTTTTTCTTCGTAACTACTTGCCAATTTCCTTCTTTCTCTAAATCTTCCTTTCCTGTTCCCTCATTGTTTCCACCGGTGCAAACAATAGACTCACTTGTGTTTTTCACATTATTTTGTCTATTTGCCTTATTTTTGTTGTTGGCAGCAATAACTGCTCTTTTACTGTTGCCTTGAACGAGTACTGGTTTCGTGGCCACACCGCCCGCCGTTGCCGTCGAGCTGGCCGGTATCTCAGGCGCGGGTGCGCAGTTTTCGATTACCAATTTTTGTTTGCCTGCCCTCAAAAATGGTAATTGCGATTTTTGAGAAGATTCTTCCTTCCTTTCTCTTCCTTTGTTTACCTCCACATTACCGTCCAGCTTCGCCAAAACTGTCTGCATAATGTCCTTTAATTCCTTTAGTTCACTTTCCGTACTAATCAACTTGTTGTAAATAATTTTATTTTCCTTCTTTTGATCAGCCAATTGAGCGGACAAACTCAAACATATATCACGAATTTCTTCCACGCATTTGTTATTATTTTCACACAAAGACTCATTAGGGTTTTGGCGACTTCCTCTCTCCATATTTACATTATTACTCGGCGAAAACATTTTTATTTACAAATAGCTAATAGCGCAAGCACAATCGACACGTCCGTACGCTCGCGCGTCCGACCGTCCGCTTTGATAATACACCTGTGCTAGGATATGCATCCTCACTTGAGATTTTAGTCTTCAACTTGGTTGTGTGAACCGCAAATCATCCATAACAAGTCAAGCCAATACTTACATCTATTTTATGACCCTAATAAATACTTTTTATAAACAAAATATGATGACTTTCCGTTTTTATAACCTGTGGTCACAACTCAGTGGTGTTCCTCTTAACTGGTCGCTCGCGTGTCTTATAATCGTAATTTAACTGAAGCTCGTGTCGTGCTCGAGTTTTAAGTTCAATGCAGCTTGTTCACATTGAGAAAGTCATTTTTAATATCTCTTATTTTTTTCTTGCAGGGTAGACATGCCTAAGTCATATCTTTCACTTGCATCTTTCTTCTAATCTCGGGTAGCTTGACTCTGTCACTCAATTTCATGGAAGATATTATATACACAGTAATAATTGGCTGAGCATGGCTAGTTTTTGAGGAAAGTGGCGCATCTTAGGAGAGGTTTACGTCCAGCAGTGGACTGCCGCAAGCCTGCGGCAGTCCACTGCTGGACGTAAACCTCTCCTAAGATGCGCCACTTCCCTCAAAAACCAGCCATGCTCAGCCAATACGTATGCGTGGAGACTAATCCACCTCTATTTCAGTTTTACCATTAGCAGCCGCTAATGGTAAAACTGAAATAGAGGTGGATTGGTCATACACTGAGAATCAATAAAAGTAGGTCCAAGAATGTCACTAAATAAAATGCTCGTGATGAAAAGAGAAGTAGAATAAGACAAAAGAGAAGATGGGAAGATGAGATAAGGAAGGCAACTGTTATGGAGAAGAAAATCAAGAAATAGGCAACTTTGAAGATATTTTTGGGCCAAATCTTTTGTCTCTTCTGGCCACATATGCTCTGATAGTACAGAGAGGGTCGTGCTCCTGTAGTGGAGACTAACAACCTGATGATGATGATATGACTAACGAGTGTATCCTAAACGCTATTCTGCAATATGAAGTTTATGTCATCCGCTGTCACGTGTAAAAGTATTATGTCTTAAAACCTGCTGTAGAGGGTGTTTCTGATATTTAAGAGTCAGGCTCTTGTTGGTGTCATTGTGTGGAAGGATATGCACACGGTCAATACTTTTGGCAGGAAATAATGAAGTGGTTTGACATTGCCTTTACCATTTCACACATTAGTGAAAAGTAAACTAGTTTGCAGGTTGCCTCACGATGTTTTCCTTCACCGGAAGTAGATACTAATTGTTAAAAATGACCATATCTGAGTCAAATTTTTCACTGCACACAAAAGGATCTAGAAGACGAAAACGACAGGGCAGTGGCCGTGGACACATACTGAGCAAAATTGTTGTAGTTATAAAGACATTCCGACTCGAAAAGAAGAAGGAGAAGTCAGATTGGTCTACAAACTCAGAGGTACAGGTAGAACCGGGCTAGGGTTTGAACCCGAGACCTTTCCATTATCGAGCTATTCGGCGTCTGAGCTAATACCGCTAAAGGGTAGATCCACGGTAAACCCAATTTATTCAATTACATTTATTGATATAAATACATAAATAAATATATATAGACAAGTCACACTGTTTGAGCTAGCCCCAAACTAAGTTTGAAACTTAAATGTGTTATGGCATATTAACTCAAAATACTATATTTTATTACATATAAATCACATTATATAGATAAACATCCAAGACTTAGGACAGTCTGTAAAAGATCACTTTCCATAACCTGACTAGTGATAGAACCACTAAACCACGAAGCTCGTCAAAATTTATTCAATAAACTTTTAGTGGCCCAGTGTGAACATTATCATAATTGGCTCGTATATAACCATAGGAAATAGTTTTCGATGCATTAGCCCTAAATTAGCGGGCAGATTAGATAAAACGATTTATTTACTCTCTGATAGCTTAATTACTTTGGTTTGAGTTAAAATTCACTTTAATACAGGGTGTTATGTTGGATCGACGGAACTCTTATATGTAAAATTAACTTTTCTTTAAAATGTGATTTACATACAAACATACATAGTATCACGTCTATTTCGCTTGCGGGGTAGACAGAGCCTAGGTCTATAGACCTTATGGCCACATTTAGCATGTTGGAGGGCGTGTAGATGGAAAACGGAATCAAATAGTGACGGGTTGCTAGCTGCATCGCTTATTAACATGATTCCGCAGATTTCAGTCCAATCCCTCGGTCGGCTTTTACGATCTGCGCGAGAAGAGAAGCAGCTGACACATACTGGACTGAGTTTCTTTCGGCGTATTCTTCTCAGCAGTGGTTCTTCCGAAACGCTAGTAGCTTATCGATTTTGCAAATAAAAAATATAATAATATGACGTTCAAAAAGAGAGACATGATGTCCAAATTTGAATAAAATTCTATTTCATTTCACATTCTACGTTTTTTCTTTTCTCCCAGACCAGCATGGAAGAAATGTGATTTGACGTGAAAAAGTCTACAAAGGCCTATTTTCTGAATAAAAGTTATGGTTTTAATTTTTATTTTTTATTTGATACCGACTATATTTGAGTAAACCGTTGTTTAAGAGTATAATTATGTCTCGTAAGTTTAACTAATAAAAATAAATAAATAAAATAAATATATACGGACAAATCACACAGATTGAGCTAGCCCCAAAGTTAAGTTCGAGACTTGTGTTATGGGATACTAACACAACGATACTATATTTTATAACAAATACATATATAGATGAATACCCAAGACCCAGGCCAATCTGAAAAAGATCATTTACCATCTTGACCTGACCGGGGATTGAACCCGGGCACCCTCGTGTCTCAGGCTGGCATGTTAACCACTGCGCCACGGCGCTGTCAAATTAATTAAAGTTAATTTAAGTCAACTAATTTAAATTAGGTGCTAGCTATATGACAGCGGATGGACAGCGGAGGGTTAATAGGGTACGGTTAAAACTTTGCATTATAACAAGAATAAGCAAACCTGAGAAGCAAGTAGAAAATAATAATTCCACAAAACCCAATCCTGGCCCTGGACACAGGTAGGCTATTCTCGTAGGAAATCACTATGGCCGCCTCAAAATAAGTCGTAAAGCATTCACACAGGGTCTCGAAGCAAAAAAAGAAATGGCGCATAGAATAGTTGTTGAAGATAGGACACTCGATATCCATTTAAAAGAAAAAGATATTTGACAGCTCCGTGGCGCAGTGGTTAACACGCCAGCCTGCGACACGGAGTGCCCGGGTTCGATCCCCGGCCAGGTCAAGATGGAAAATGATCTTTTTCAGATTGGCCTGGGTCTTGGATGTTTATCTATATTATGTAATTGTTATAAAATATAGTATCGTTGAGTTAGTATCCCATAACACAAGTCTCGAACTTACCTTGGGGCTAGCTCAATCTGTGTGATTTGTCCGTATATATTTATTATTTATTTATTATATTTAACAGCATCATATCAAAGAAGAAATTGCATATTGCGATAAGTCCGCCTTTGTATTCATTATTTGTTTAATTTTTTGTGTATTAATTAGTCTTATATTATTTTGATATAATGGTGCAATAAAGTGTTTATTCATTCATTCATATTCAAATAGCAATTCGAATACACAGTGTAATAATAAATCACACAGATTTCCATATAGGTTTTGATTTTGACATGAGAACACTTAAAATGCAGAAGCCGAAGATATTATTGTCATTGAAATTATGCATTGGAGTATTTGTGAGCGTGTATGGATATTTTTGATTCATAATTGTTAAAATCAAGCAGATTTTGATAAAATCTTACAATAATATAGCTTATATATACCTTAAGCTTAACAAAACAGCATTTATGACATAACTAGCTTTCGCCCGCGGTACCGCCCGCGTCAATGTCGATCCCTCGGGAATAGTACTTTTTCCTGGGATAAAAGGTAGCCTATGTCCTTCTCCGTACTCCAGAAAACTTGTATGCAAAATTTCATGATGTTCGGTTCAGTAGTTACGGCGTGAAAGAGTAACAAACAAACAAACAAACAAATAAACAAACAAACTCACTTTCGCATTTATAATATTAGTAAGGAAGTAAGGATAAGGGTAATTTGTTTTCCCGGAGATAATGAAAAATTTGCTATAAAATATACCTATCGTTTATAATATTTTATAGCAAATTTTTCATTATTATATTTTTCGAAATAGTGAGTCAGTTTACGTCAATGCTAATAAATATAAAAGTTTCGTGCTAAGTCCCGTTTAAATGAATAATTATATGTTTAAAGCGCGAAAGTTTGAAACAAAATAATGCTTACAATTTAAAAGCATTTTTGACCGTCACGCCTATCTGTAAGTACAGACAGGATTATCTGTACATATTTAGCTTTTAGTTAATATTTGATGTTCATCCTAACTAATCCTAACTAATATTATAAATGTGAAAGTAAGTTTGTTTGTTACGCTTTCACGTTGTAACTATTGAACCGATCACCCTGAAATTTTGCAAACACGTTATCTGGGGTACAGAGAAGGACATAGGGTATTTTATCCCGGGAAAAAGGGTTCCCGCTGCTGTAGCCGAGAGATTGCATTGACGAGGCGGAGCCGCGGGCGAAAGCTAGTAACAAAATATCTATATATACATATAATAAAACAGTATAAATATTTTGTCTGTACATTTAGAATTTTTGACTGAAATGGATAGACTCTATCCATTTCAGTCAAAAATTCTCCCTCTATCCGATAGAGGGACACATAAAAAGAATAATAGAAAGCAAAAAATTTTTTTTGAATTTTTTGCCTGTCTGTCTGTCTGTCTGTCTGTATGTATGATCACGATTATCTCCGAAAATACTGAACCGATTTACTTCAAACTTTTACCAATTGCTTTGTTTCAACTCAGCAAAACATTTAAAGTTTGTTTCATCAAATTCGGTTCATTAAAAAAAAAGTTATCGTCATTTGAATGAACTCAAGGTATGCGTTTGCCTGCAAATATATGGCACTTATAATAAGTGGTTAAATAATAAGTGACATAGGAAAATTAAAATCCAACGTCAATTCATCATTATACGACAGCATTATACCTATCCATACTATCCGTACTAATATAATAAATGCGAAAGTAACTCTGTCTGTCGTCTTCTTACGCTTCAACCATTGAACTGATTTGGATGAAATTTGGTATGGAAGTAGTTTAAGGCCCGGGGAAGGACATAGGGTATGTTTGATTCCGGGAAATTCTACTGTTCCCGAGGGATCAACAAAAACGCGGGCGGAGCCGCTGGCATCAGCTAGTATTCAATAATAGTATCATTTCTACTTACACTATACGTATATCTAAATTAGTGTTATCCTCAACCGCTTGTTTGGTAGTTGCAGGTATGGCATGGGGTACACGCCTTACCTCCCGAGCTGCTGCTTCTTTTACTCCCATTCATTCGTGTGAGTAGTATTCCAATTACTACATTCCCTTCCCAAATACAACAAACTCCTATCCCTTACAGCTTAAAATGCTTTCGATGGGCAGCCGCGGTGGAAGCACAAGAAGACAAAGAAACTGTGCTCGCTAACCCGCCTGCCATGCATCGTGAGTAAGTAAGTAAGTATTCTCCCATAGAATAAAGAATCCTTGAGAGAGACTTTTGTCCAGCAGTGGACTACTTGCGGCTGATTATCATCATCATTTCGAGTAGGTGTCATGGTCAATCGACACCCTGGTGTCAGACCATGCACACCCTGGTGTCAGAGTTCTTCAGAACCGCCTCTCGGCCTTTGACGTGGTTCCTTTAACGACTACCAGATGGCAGCCGGGACCACCGGCTTAATCTTTATTAACAGACAATCAGGTGATTCAAGCCTGCAATGTCCTAACCAAACTGGAAACAATTATACAAAGTATGCTTCCGGTGGGAATCGAACCCTCGACCCCCGGGTCAACAGGCAAACGCCTTAACCACTGGACCACGGAGGTTGTTAGTTGTTGCGGCTGATGGGATGATGATTAATATTACCTCTACCTACACGCAAGTGACTTTTCTGCACAATAGATCTTTGCACAGGACGTTCAAAAGCCGGCCTGCACGGGTCTTGTTTTTGTTGCACACACACATGCATACAACTGCATTTGTTTGCTAGTGTGCGTGATCAGCTGATACAGACGGGACTACGGGAGATAATCATCTTTGAGAAGGTTTATAAAGAGGTTTTTATGAAACGGTGTAGAATGATCGGTCATACACCTTTCTCTCTTTTTCTCTCTGGTCATAGACTGAATTCTATAAGTACAATAATTATTTATTAAACAATAAATATTTTATTACGAGATACATTGCATAAAGTTCGTAAAAATATCATTAGACTTTAACCGAATTGTCGAAAAATGTGTACCAAGTGTAGTTAATACAATCCTCAATATGTTTATATGCTAAAATATATGTAAGTTAATTTTAGATTCTCAAATTTACAACTGATACAAAATTTTCGAAACATTTGATTATTTCTATGTGCTTCCAAGTCGGTATCACTCAATAAAAATCAAAAAAAATATATGTAAGTTGATTTTAGATTCTCAAATTTACAACTGATACAATATTTTCGAAACATTTGATTATTTCTATGTGCTTCCAAGTCGGTATCACTCATTATAAATAAAAAAAAAATGTATGTAAGTTAATTTTAGATTCTCAAATTTACAACTGATACAAAATTTTCGAAACAGTTGATTATTTCTATGTGCTTTCAAGTCGGTCTCACTCATTATAAATCAAAAAGTAGATTTCTTTCATAAATTATATAATTATAAGTCATAAAAACGTGGTTTACTTTAAAATAAATTAAACAGTTTCCGATTGTTGACGCTAGATGGCAGTAGTTGCAGTCTAAGTCAGATATATGACTATTTGGGTAACTTGAGAAATTAAAAAAACAAGTTTGGTCTAAACCTGGTCTAAACACAAAAACAACAAATAGGTTTATCGTGGTGTGATAAGAGGGTTGTACTGATAAGACAAAGTTAGCAAAAACTGCCAGGTAGGTATTTATCTAAACAATGCTTTTTATTATTTCAATTTATTTTACCCAATTCAATTTGAAATATAACACCCACCAAACCGTCGAAAAAATGTGTTAAAAAGCTTAGGTAAGCTTTCTTGAGCATAAACCTATAATGGGCTTAAAAATGATAAAATTTCATCCTCACACACACAAACAACGTAATCCATTTACACACAAAGCCGTCGTGTCGTGTTTTTTGTCACACCCACACACAAATAGGAGTGTCTATGTGAGAGTGCGATCAGCTGATGCAACAGGCGTTGGGAGATAACCTTACTTTCTTGTACAGCGATGGTGGAGTTTGTAATAATAAGTAATATAGCTTGTAATGGTAAAATTGAAGTACCTTTATATTGAACATACTTAAAAATATAATAAAAACCGGCCAAGTGCGAGTCGGACTCGCGCACGAAGGGTTCCGTAACGATATCTATAAAAACGGCAAAAAAATCTTGTCTGTTGTATAGAAGCCCCCCTTTAATATTAATTTTATTATTTATTTTTAAAGTGCATATATAACTAAATATTCTGTGAATATTACAAGCGTCTACCTGTTGCCGTTATCAATATCGAGCAAAAACAAACACAAAAATCACGTTTGTTGTATCGGAGCCCCCTTAAATATTTATATTATTCTATTTTTTAGTATTTGTTGTTATAGCGGCAACAGAAATACATCATCTGTGAAAATTTCAACTGTCTAGCTATCACGGTTCATGAGATACAGCCTGGTGACAGACGGACAGACAGACAGACAGACAGACGAACAGCAGAGCGTAATAGGATCCCGTTTTTACTACACGCGTAGAAACAAAGTTTACATTTTATCATATTTAATGCCCTTGTTGCCATTGTAACAAAAAACAAAACAACCGATTCTTGTATTATATATTTCTTTATCTCATCCCATTTTTTCATGAAGGGTCGGCACAATATCATACTGAGATAAATTTTTGGCATATTTTTATAACTAGCCGCCTGCCTAATGTCAACCTGCACCCATAAAATCATTCCCAAGAAAGGTAAATGGCATCATCATCATCATCAGGTCTTTTTAGTCTCCACTCCACTGATTCTCTCTGTACTACCGGAGCCATACTTAGCCAGAGCAGACAGAGGACTTGGCCTACACTCTCCTCGCTGGCCAGGCGGGTTGGAAAGGTAAATGTGAATACAAAAAATAATTTAATAGATGGCATAAACAAATTTCGATGAATTTTAGTATACAGCGTGATTTTGAACCCCTTAGCTATATTGACATCTGGGAATCAGAATCCCTAATGGAATACAGAATTGTAAGAAAAAAAGGTAAATAACGAAAAAATAAATTTAACTTTTCATAGAAATTCGTCCAACTGATCGGCGACTTTGTATGGGAAACCTAATTTTCTTTTTCGTTTTTCACCTTTTTTCTTGCAATTCTGTGTTCCATTAGGGATTCTGATTCCCAGATTCCAATATAGCTAGGGGGTTCAAAATCACGTTGTATACATAAGGTATTTATTGAAGCAGCTAGACTTCGGTCAAATAAGTAGCTACATAGGTCTCATATGTGGGAAATATACGTTTTTCAGTTTTAATCTTCATTTCCCAGGGTACTACTAAATGACTATTAATATGAGTATTAATTAGAAATATCTATTTTATGATGGAAGTAACAAACTGGCTTCCAAGAATGCATACTAATAGCTTAACCTGTAAAAGTTGCATTATTTTACATTATATCTTTCTGAATTTTTAGCTACTTATTCAACTTTTAAATACTTTATTTATCATAATATACTATACAGCTCCGTGGCGCAGTGGTTGACACGCCAGCCTGCGACACGAGGGTGCCCGGGTTTGATCCCCGGTCAGGTAAAGATGGAAAAAAATCTTTTTCAGATTGGCCTGGGTCTTGAATGTGTATCTATATATGTATTTGTTATAAAATATAGTATCGTTGAGTTAGTATCCCATAACACAAGTCTCGAACTAACCTTGGGGCTAGCTCAATCTGTGTGATTTGTCCGTATATATTTATATATTATAAATTAACATTCATTCGGTAAACGCTTGGTAAACGTGTCATTTATTTTACAAAAAATATTGTCTACGTCGATAATTTACTTATAGCTTAACTTACAGTCATGTTTAGTGCGGCTTCCAAAGCAGAGTGCAGAATAATAATACATACATGCAAATAACTATAGGAACAGCTAATTTTCTCCAAGCGACTATAACCTAGACTCTATTAGTATCTTTATTCATTTATTGAGATAGCTTTTATATTTAAATAAAAATATTACGATAGTTTTTGTTAGTTTATTTTTCGTGTGTGCAAGTTACCAACATTGGTGTCAGATTTTTCAAGCTGTCTAAAGGCATCTGATAGCTTCACGACTACCGTGAACTGATGACAGCCGAGACCAACGTCTTAACGTGCCTTCCGAAGCACGGAGGAGCTTGAGATAGCTTGAGATATTCTTATGCCACTAGCGGTCACCTATCCCAGTGTGGACCGCTTCTGGATTGCTATAAATACGTTAGCGCTAATAATGCTTAGCCCACTGGACTATCGGGCTTTTCGATTATGATAGTTATAATACTTGATAGGTTATATTATAAAAATGATAGGTTATCCTTATTCTTACTAATATTATAAATGCGAAAGTTAGTTTGTTGGTTTGTTACGCTTGCACGCCGTAACTACTGAACCAATCATCAAGAAATTTTGTATACAAGTTCTCTGGAGTACGGAGACGGACATAGGCTACCTTATATCCCGGAAAAAGTACTATTCTCGAAGGATCGACATTGACGCGGGCGGAGCCGCGGGCGAAAGCTAGCATTATATTGATAGGTATTGTTCAGCATTAAAATGCTAGGTTTAATATTAAAATCGAAAATATGTGATGAAAAATTTTTTCGCATACGCATGCTTCGAATGCATGTAGGTACCTATAATATGTGATGAACAAATTCGCCGTGGTGATTTGAAGCTACGGCAGCTCAGTGGTTGAGAGCATCGACGAGCTAGATGTCGAAGGTTTGTGGGTTCAAATCCTACCTGTGGCGAAATTTTTTCATCACATATTTTCGATTTTGATAGGTATTGTATAAAAATAATTTTCTAATTCACCAGTGAACATGAAAGTAATTACGCATACGGAGCTCCAAGCGCACAGGACGTTCGAAAGCCGGTATTTTTGCACACTACAATGCGTGCTATGTACGTGAACACACGCTTACGTACGTGTGCGTGATCAGCTGATGCGACAGCTGTCGCAAATTGATAGTTCGGAATGTGTGTAACGCAATATTGGTGGTGTCGTGTCCTTCCGTTGCGGTCGGCAATGGGGGTTCACGTGGGACTCGGCGTGCGGATATACTGCAGTTATTATACCCCACATCCCTTTTCGCCGTCAAAAACTTATCATCATCAGGTCTTTTAAGTTGTTCAAGAAAAGACTGAGAAAATTATTAGGAGCCTGCCATATGACAGGCGGCTTGGCGATACAAACGCGGATGGTCTAAACGCGTTGGCTACTTTGGATATTTTCGTTTTTTAGGAATATTCAAGGGTTATTCGAAAAGAAAAACATATGATGCCTGCCTTATCTGTAATGCAACAATAATAATCAAAAGTTTCAAGTTTAATTTTAATGTATTTGGTGAATAATGCTATATACCGAGTAAATTAGACGTGATTTGGAGGCAACTTTGCAATTTTTTTCTATCGAGAAAATTTAACGCAATCGTGTTTTTGAGTCATATAGTTACCAGAGTTAGTCCTGAACTTTGCTGCATTTTTATTTCAACTTGAGTATTTAATTATTATTGATATAACAGTCAATCATGCAAAGCAGTGTGAGGTAGTACGGACCCTTAACTGAAAAATGATATTACTTTGTAAGAGAATATTTGACGGATACAATTTAGTGACTTTTACTGTGACTATTGTTGATATTTTACTTTTGATATTATATTTTAATTGAATGGAATGCAATTTATTATGAATGTAAGCACTATCTATAAGAATGAAATGTATTAATTATATATTGCTGTAGAACACTTTCACTTCTTAGTATAAAAATAATTACCTATATTAAAATTTTCAATTGCATGCCTTGTTAGGTTAATAGTGAGATGCTAATAATAAAAAACAAACATGTGATCAAATTGTAACCACTTTTACTGCAAATAAATAATTTGAATTTGAATTTAGTCTCTACTACAGGAGCATCAAAATCAAAATCAAAACGTTTATTCAGAAAATAGGCCTTTGCAGGCCTTTTTCACGTCAAATCACATTTTAAAGGATCTAATTTAGTCATATTTATATTATTACTTAATGTGCAAAAGCTACAGACTATATACTAGCGACTTGGAGCATGACCCTCTCTGTATTACTAGAGTCATACAAAAACTTATATTCGTTTATTATTCAAGTATTTATTCCCGAAGGCCTAAAGGAACTAGCAAAGTATTACCATAGCCTGATGGCCTAGTGGGCGTTAGCATGTTCTTACGCATGTTAAGCAATCCCGGGCTCGGTCCGTACTTGGATGGGTGACCGCAAGTGGCAGAAAAATAAATAAAATAAATAAAGTAAGCAGTTGGTCCCGGCTGTCATCATTGATGGCAGTCGTTAAGCTATGTCAGATGCTTTTAGGCAGTTTGGAAAATCTGACACCAGTGTTGGCCACTTGCACACACGAAAAACAAAACAAAAACCATTCTAATGTACAAGCTCAATCTTGTCAAGTTTCGTCAAGATCCGTCTTGTAGTTTTAGCGTAAAGGAGTAAGAAACAACAATATATGTAGAATAATTGTATATGACTACATATTTACAATCTTTGAAATGTTATCAGTAAGATGGTATAAATTATGAAATATACATAGGATGTTTTAAATATACCAAGTTTGTTTCTTTGTTAAATATAATACTTATTATGTTATTCTATGCTATTAACAGCATATTATGGCTCTACTGATAAAGAAGTAGCATTTAAAATGCAAAAGCGCTGTATTCCAGCAATGTTTGGATTAAAAAGTAGCGATAGTTGTAAACTACTATTTAAGGGCCCGTACACACTGCTTTGCATTATTGACTGTAATATCAATAATAATTAAATACTCTAGTTGAAATAAAAATGCAGCAAAGTTCAGAACTAACTCTGGTAACTATATGAGTCAAAAACACGATTGCGTTAAATTTTCTCGATAGAAAAAAATTGCAAAGTTGCCTCCAAATCACGTCTAATTTACTCGGTATATAGCATTATTCACCAAATACATTAAAATTTACCTTGAAACTTTTGATTATTATTGCATTACAGTTTCACATCATATTTTTTTCTTTTTCGAATAACCCTTGAATATTCCTAAAAAACGAAAATATCCAAAGTAGCCAACGCGTTTAGACCATCCGCGTTTGTATCGCCACGCCGCCTGGCATATGGTGGGCTCTTAAGAAACATAAGATTCTCACACTTCTTTTACTATATGTACAGGAGCTGGCAACATTTGTAAAACTAAATCCTCATTTATTTCCGAGTTTATCTGATTTGTTAGTAAAAAATCAACGTGGTGGTGATAGACTAAGTCTCCATCCGTCAAAAACTGCATTGCTCCATAAAATATATAATAAAATGTCAAAACAGAACTCTTTAAGAAAAAGCTTAAAATATTGTTATCTGAAAAATGTTATTATAGTATTAACAAATTTTTATCTGACAATTCAATTCAATTCAATTTATTTGCATAAATCTGTAGTATTATATTTTTTTTGACATAAATTCGATATAAATATTAAAACTTACTTTTCACTTTTATCCAAATATTTGTTTGTTTATTTTTATTTTATTGCATGCCTTCTGAACTTATATGAATTTGTACTAACCCTACAAATCAGAAGGATTGATTGGTACAACCTATAATTTCATAAATTATCGTACGATATGGCATATAGAGCTGTTAGCTACATTTTCTTTTTATTGTAGCAAGCAACATTGTTGCCACGCTAAAATTACAAGCTTATCCATCCATCTATCTTGACTAATGATTACTGTCCACTATTTTATTTTATTTTTAGCTCTAGGGTGTATGCCTGCTTATTTCTGGCCACATATGGCTAAAATATCTTTAGCTCCTTTATGATTCGATAGATACGTAAAGCCGTTGAACTTGGCTGCCATTATGAGATTATAGTCGTTAAATTTATCATTATCATTACAGCCGTTAGAAGTCCACTGCTGGGCAAATCTCCCAATGATTCTTCGTTTCATGGGAGGATATTGCCATAATCTCCACGCTTAGCAGGCGGGTTTCGAACCTGCTGCCCTTCGGAAGCTTTTTAAGCTAGGAAAGGATAGGAATACTCACTCGGATGAATAGGGGAAGAGCTAGTAGCAGCTCGGGAGGCCAGGCCAGCGTATCCGATGCCATACTTGCAACCACCGGAGAGACAGTTGAGAATGACACTACTGCCGGCCTATTTGCTAAATCAGTGAACAACGTTTTGTTAGTCACTTCAAAATACATTGCCGGTTTCGTATGATTGACTATTTTCATTTGAGATATATAAAACGTAATGTATTTTGAAATGACTATCAAAACATTGTACACTGAGCTAGCAAATAGGCCGGATAACCATCGTAATTCGTGCTGAAATATAGTTTGGCACAGTTATTTCAGCCTGCCTACTGCCTGACGTCAACCCTCTTGAGGCATAGCAAAACCAGATAGGGCTTTGCTATTTGTATAAAAGGCTGTAAGCAACCGGCAACAAATCAACGATCTACATCACCGTCGGTACTGCGCACCTTGCTGTCTGTCCATCAACATTGATTAAGATTACTAGATAAGCTCCAAATAAATATTGTTTAAAAAAAAAAAAAAAGGCATATTTGTTTTATGACCGACCGCCAACCAGACGTCAACTCTTCTCGGGAATAAAAGCTTTAAATATGAGGGATGAGGATGGTGGAGGGATGAGGGTTGATGGGTATAGAGGAAGAGGCAGGCCAAAACCGTGGATGGATTGTGTCAAAAAGGGATATAAAAGAGTTGGAAGCGGATGTGGGAATGGTGGGAAATCTATACATATAATAAAACAGTAAAAATATTTTGTCTGTACATTTCGAATTTTTGACTGAAATGGATAGAGGGACGCTTAAAAAGAATAATAGAAAGCAAAAAATTTTTTTTGGAATTTCTTGTCTGTCTGTCTGTCTGTCTGTCTGTCTGTCTGTCTGTCTGTCTGTCTGTATGTATGATCACGATTATCTCCGAAAATACTGAACCGATTTACTTCAAACTTTCACCAATTGCTTTGTTTTAACTCAGCAAAACATCTAAAGTTTGTTTCATCAAAATCGGTTCATTAAAAAAAAAGTTATCGTTATTTGAATGAACTCAAAGCATTAGTTTGCCTGCAAATATACTAGGTAAATTTTTTATCGTTTTGGACCCTTAAAGGGGTTACTCAGACCATCAAAATGAACAACTTTTCCTACGGGAACAATGCTGGGAACTCAAAAAAAAAATCGACATTCCCATACAAACTGGCCGGGCGGCGGGACTCTTTTTTATGGGAATGACGAATTTTTTTTGAGTTCACAGCATTGGTCCCATATAAAAAGTTGTTCATATTGATGACCTGAGTCATCCCTTTAAGGGTCCAAACTGTTCCTGTGGGATGGACACTAAGGGCGGCGTCGTAGCCGCGGGCAAACGGCAAACCAAACGAAACTGCTGCGCCTAGAAACTTGAAATTTGGTACAGGGGTTCTTTTAATGATGTAAGTGAGCGCTAAGACAGGATTTTTAAGAAATTTAACTTCTAAAGGGGTAAAATTTATATGGAAATTTCTCATTTTTGGACTTAGAAGTATGAAAGTAGGTATATATTTCTCGATTAAAATTAAAAAAGATGTGTGTGGGTAGATGAAATTTGGGGGTGGGTGGGTGGTATAAACTTTGTATCGAAATTTTCTCATTTCTGGACTTAGACGTATGAATTTAAGTATATAAGTTCTAGGTTACTATTAAAAATATCTGTGTAGGTAAAATGGACGATATTTTCCCCTGAAGGGGTAAAATAGCGGGGTAAAGATTGTATAGGAATTTACTTATTTCTAGACTTAGAAGTACGAAAATAGGTAAATAAATTCACGATTACAATTGAAAAAGATCTGTGTAGGTCAACTGGAAAAAATCCCCCAAAAGGGGGGGGTAAAGTTTGTTTGGAAATTGGAAATTTTCTCATTTCTGGACTATGAAGTATGAAAATAAATAGGTATGTTCTCGATTACAATTAAAAAAGATATATATGGGTGAAATGGACAAAATTCACCCCTAAAGGGGTAAAATGGGAGGTTAAAGGTTTTATGGAAATTTTCTCATTTCTGGACTTAGAAGTATAAATAATATCCATACTTCCATACTAATACTAATATTATAAATGCGAAAGTAACTCTGTCTGTCGTTTTTTTACGCTTCAACCATTGAACTGATTTGGATGAAATTTGGTATGGAGGTGTGAGGCCTGAGGAAGGACATAGGGTATGTTTGATTCTGGGAAATTCTACTTCCCGAGGGATTAATTGTTCCCGAGGGATCGACACTAACGCGGGCGGAGCCGCGGGCAACAGCTAGTAGTAAAATAATAAGACATATTCCGCCGACCCCAGATAAAGACAATCAAAATACTGTTTCAATGATTATAGTCATAAGTAAATTATGATAACCTAAATTACCAATTCCTGTTTTATCTCCCTTTGATTTGTTTTGTCATCAATTCTTGCAAACAATTTTTTTATCCACCATTCTTTTCAAAGATAACATTAACTCTTGGTAACAAAACATTTTTACCTAGAAAGGTCCTTGAATTTCTCCAGGTATATTTTTTACATTCAAGTAGTACATCCAGCGGTATACATCGATGGCCATGCCTACAAAACGAATGGTTTGACAAAATAAAATTCTATGCGTCTATCTGTCCCGCTCGCACACTCGTGCTCTCGTTTTTTGAACCCTCTCATTTTGTTTGGTGTTGTGAACATCCTGTCAGCGAGACTGCACTGGGACGCTTCAACCTTTTTACTTAAATAATCATTAAAGTACCTAATATTTTCAAAATGCATTATTGATTTATATACAGATAAAATTACTAGATCCAACATGGCGGAACACCCAAGATGGCGGACTAGTTATTATTGATACACTCCGATAATATGGATAGCAAATTAAAAGGCTCGCTGAAAATTGCTCGAAAAATAAAGTAATGTACACAAAAGCCTGATTTATTATTCACACTTTAAGACAGAGGAACTGTTTACATCTCCCCTGTTATATCAAGAGCCTTTTTTTTCAGGATCGCTTAGAGCTGTCAAATTCAAAGTAATATAAATAATACTCGAATCTGTGAGATGTCAAGTTGGCTCTGTAAATAAATTAAATTATGAAATAGTTGACCGAGCGAGCGAAGCGAGCGAATAAAAATAAAAAAAAAAAAAAATAAAAAAAAAAATAATTTATTTAGGTAAATTGTATACATTTCATAGACAGTTGTTGGAGCCTACTTTTAAGTAATAGAATACTTGTACCAGCAGGCTCCGTTCTTCCATAACAATTCTTATAATTAATCTACCTATAGCAAAGTATATTTAGAACATAAAACTATAAACTAAAATTACAAACTAGAAAAATTTTAATGATTTGGAATAATTTTTGTATGTACTCACATATGTGACAAACATAATAATATTATTATGTTGACAAACATAATAATATTATTATGTTTGTATTAGTGTGAGTGTATGAGGGTGTGTGTATGTATGTGTGTGTGTGTGTGTGTGTGTGTGTGTGTGTGTGTGTTTGTGGGTGTGTGTGTGTGTGTGTGTGTGTGTGTGTGTGTGTGTGTGTGTGTGTGTGTGTGTGTGTGTGTGTGTGTGTGTGTTGTGTCTGAGCGAAGCGTCTCAGTTTCCACTGGCCCAAAATTCTTTTGTCCGTCTGTCTGTCTGTCTGTCTGTTCTCGCCTACAGGTCGCATTTCTCAACCGATTCTCATGAAATTTTGAGAGCAGGTTCGGTAATAGGCTAGTTTCCTAAAAAAATATAATTAGTCCGACAGTTATATATTCAAAAAATATTGGACACGTATTTTTTCTTTTGTCGATTAAACAAAAAATGATAAAGATATAGCCCTTTGAAGTTCCGTGTGACGTCATAGTTTGCTACAATTTTTAGCAAACTTTGACGTCACGAGCCCCCACTCCTGAACTTTGACTCGCTTTATCTTTATTATTTATTGTTTATTTGTCAAAAGAAAAAATACGTGTCCAATATTTTTTGATTATCTAACTGACGGACTAATTGTTATGTTATTATTACGACCCAGGAAACTAGCCTATCATATAGAATTTTTTTGTCGTGCCAGTTTTTCGAAATTTTAAAAAATGGCGGATATATGGGGGTCCGAAATTTAAAAAGACTTATAGCACAGGTATTTGGAAAAAAAATCAAAAATGTCATTAGACTTTTTTGTTATTCTCATTAAGACGCAACTTTTTTGTCTGAACAACTTTTTTATACGATAAACTTGAACGTGTTTATAGTCGGCAATTTGCCCAAAAGTTGTCTGAAATCGATTTTCTGTATATTTATGAAAGAAGTTGAAGTACGTGAAGTGGAGAGGGAGTGAAATTGAACAACTTTCCCTAAGGAACAAAAATCTAAATATGAAAAATATTTTTTGGCGTAAAGCATGATACTGCGTATTACTTTTATAATTGAAAACACTGAATAAACTTAGAATCCTGAAATAAAAATAAAAAATAAATAAAAAAATAAATCACATGCTATCCTGTGACTTGAACCCGGGGCTTATAGATGCCGGCCACTTCGCATGTTCGTAAAGTTCGCATGTTTGTCTGCCATAATAGTTGAAAATTAGCGTCCTATTAAATTTTTTACCAATTGGTAACATAACAACTATGGAACCGGGTACTTAAACTTTGCCTCCTATTCCCCCATGCCAAGTTCGCTATTCCGATATTTCCGATCTTGAAGAGGATCACTCCAACTTAGTTAATGTGTAAAAAAATCATACTAAACATGGTGCTCAAGGGCCGTGTTTCCATACAAGAGTAGTCCCCTGATTACTCGCCGGATAGTACTAAGAGAGTAATGATTTTCTACAAAAAAAATCCGTATGTTAAAAATATAAACTAATTGAATGAAATCATCCTTTAGTCAATTAGCATATCAGTAACAGATATATTTTAGATAGTTAATAGATTCAGGTGTTACTTTGCGGAAGTCAAAGCTACATTTACTTTGAGACAATTTACTTTGCGTGCTTCCGCCGCCACTGGTGGCGGAAGCACGCAAAGTAAATTGTCTCAAAGTAAAAGATATATTTTAGAGCACTGGAGGGCAAATGTGGATGTTGGTTGTAAGGTCTCGCGAGGTCTACTGTTCTCGCAGAACCACTAGTCTATCTAGGGCAGAAGGGTTCTCGAATGGCGACCAAGATGCAAGCGCAGCGTCGGACATCCACCAACCAGATAGTCGGATTACCTGACTACGGTCGCAGGAAGATGCTGGATGCAGGCCGCTTCCAACTGGTCGTATTGGAAATCCTCGGGGGAGGCCTATGTCCAGCAGTGAACTTATTGCGTCTGATATGATGATGATATGATGAAATAGTTGCAAAAAAGATTATATCACACATTTAGCAAATTCGAACACTCGCGTTGGAATGAATACCTACTTCATTCATGTTGTAAATCATCAAATTTCAATTATGAATCATAAACATTCAAACAGTAGAATACACAAACACTCCTACATTAATACTTAAGGGTCCGTACTACCTCACACTGCTTTGCATGATTGACTGTAATATCAATAATAATTAAATACTCTAGTTGAAATAAAAATGCAGCAAAGTTCAGAACTAACTCTGGTAACTATATGACTCAAAAACACGATTGCGTTAAATTTTCTCGATAGAAAAAAAATGCAAAGTTGCTGGAGGCAACTTTGCATTTTATCTAATCACGTCTAATTTACTCGGTATACAGCATTATTTACCAAATTCATTAAAATAACCATGAAACTTTTGTATTAGTATTGCATTACAGATAAGGCAGCCATCATGTGTTTTTCTTTTTCGAATAACCCTTGAATATTCCTAAAAAACGAAAATATCCAAAGTAGCCAACGCGTTTAGACTATCCGCGTTTGTACCGCCACACCGCCTGGCCCATAGGCGGGCTCTTAATGTAAGTAAGTATTCCTGTTTTCTTTACACTTTCAACACGCTCTATCATAATAGGGGATTTTCCAGTTCTTTTCTTAAGTAAAAGCTTTGGAGATCGGGATCAACCTTTATTGACTAAAGTTAAATAGCTTCATCTTCTATCTAGTCGTAAAATAGCTATACATAATTATATTCAATAATTTTTGTCCAGTGCTTTGCTACTATGATTGCCCGTTCGTTTGCCTCATTCAGATATTGCTGGGAGCAAGAATTTAGGCTTTCTGGGCACACCAAGAGGTGACCCATAGATTGGATAAACATTAAAATATCATCATTATCATCAGGTCTTTTTAGTCTCCACTGCAGGAGCATGATCCTCTCTGTACTATCGGTGCCATACTTGGTCCGAGCAGACAGAGGATATGGCCTAACTCTCTTCGCTGGCTAGACGGGTTGAAGAGGTCTCATTGATGTTTATGAGCTTTGTTTAGCTTGTATTTCCTAAGTCGCCTCTTACGACATACATGAAAAGACTTGGAGTGGTCCTATTCTACTCTGCCGGAAACCACACGGCTAAAATCAAATTAAAATATAGCTTTTACCAAAGGCGTCCCAGTACGACCACCCCTAAACAACTACACGTCAACATGTTTGTGTGTGGAGTCAGCTGGCAGCGTAAACACGTTACATGTGTGTGTCTGTTTAGGCGTTGAAGTGGTTAAGCTTACAGATTTTAATCTTGTAGCACGCTTCTCAGATTTCGTGTTATTTATGGTGAAATTGTTGAGGTCTTTTTTATGTTTAAGACTTCATGTAGGTTGGCTAGATGCGTAGGTTACATGCTCTATTCAATGTAGACTATTTAACCTGTTCTATAGTCACGTTCTCCAAATTATAAATAAAGAAATATGTAGGGACAATTCACACAGATTGAGCTACCCCACAGTAAGTTGTGAACTTGTGTCGTAGGATACTTACTACCTGTAATAAACAATACCTTGTAATACTCTGGATCTAGTTGCTTTCGGCTCAACAGTGGTCGTTCCGAAGCGCTGGTAGTTTTTCGATTTTGCATTATGACGTATATCAAAAAATAAATATGAAAGAAAAATATAAATATAGGGACAGATACACACATTTAGCTAGCCCCTGCCCCCCAGCTAGCTGTGAACTTGTGTCATACGTAGGATACTAACTCAACGATATTATATTTTATAATAGATACTTATATAGATAAACATCCAAGGCCCAGGTCAATTAGAAAAAGAGCGTTTTCTATCATGACCTGACTGGAGATCGAACCTGGGTTGGTCGCATGCTGGCGTGTTGACCACTACACCACGGAGCTCGCCAAAAAGAGATACGCGTATCCAATTTTGAACAAAAAACTTGACTTTGATATTTATAAATGCGACAGTAAAAAAACGCCGTCTGTCGCTTCATTACAACACAAGCACATAAAACAAAATGAAGGCTGTTGAGTGTCGCTATTACACTTTCAGTACAGTAGCTTATCTCAATCCAAGTGCCACGTAATTTATTAGTGAGTATTTTTATTTTTAACACCCTCTCTAATGATACTTAACCCTTCTTTTAGTGGGCAATTTGTATCATAAACTTTCTTTAAGCAATTTTAATGATCATGAAACTCATAAAACATTGGTTTTATCTTAAAAACACTTTCACTTTTGTTTTAAAGGTGATATTTTCTTGAATTTGTCTTGTACGCTTTAAGATATAGAATTTTAATAGATTTCTAACAAAAAATATTTACTTACCTGCGTTTTATATTTTATCACGAGAATTGATGATAGATAACGTAGAAGTAACGTAGTTCCTGAGATTAGCGCGTTTAAACAAACAAACAAACTCTTCAGCTTTATAATATTAGTATACATATATCACAGACCAGCATGAAATGCATTTTAGAAAGTCGGTTAAAGTAACGAATTTGTCTAAAATTGGGAACAGCTCTATTAACACTAACAATGAAGTCAAACGCAAAGAAATGTCAATTCACCGTTGATTCTTTTTAGATTGATTGATCGTCGGGTTTTCGTCCTACTGAGTGATTAATAATGTACAATTACTTACAAATGTTTGTATAAATGTTATTTTTTTTTTCTTTTTTTTTATACTACTTAGTAGGCAAACAGGCATACGGCCCAAAGTGGTTACCGTAGCCTATGGACTCCTGCACCACCAAGGGTGCCACTCGCGCGTTGCCGACCCTGAAGAAATCTTTTCACGCCCTTTTTAAAGAACCCCATGTTGTATGTTGTTACAATGCATAGACGCATACTTGTTTAATATTATATTGAAATACATTATTTTTGTAAGTGTTTTATTTTGTATTCACAATGCTATTTTGATATACTTACTTCTAATAAATTAAGAAATAAAATATGGTGAAAAAATTTCATGCGGTCGGGACTTGAACCGGCGACCTAGACCTATGTTTTGCTATCTGAGCACAATTCAATCTCGGCGCCGAAATTCTCCACTATCTCTTATTTCTCCTTATACGTATTAAGGCTTACGTTAGTTGGTACCAGTTGGTACACTAAAATGTATTTCTTTAAACATTATTGCACAGTTCTAAAAATGTACGAAAGACGTACTTAATGCCATATGGCATTAAAATAATGAAGATACATATATGCGCTCATCAGGGCCGCTTAGGCATTACGTAAGTAATATATTATCTTTATTAACTCTCTCTCTCCCGCCTTATCGGCAAAGGTAAGAAAAGGTTTCCCCTTCTCCCCCGAAGCTTAGTTCATATGTCCCTAAATGTACTTATAATGTATTGTAAAAAAAAATCCTATTAATTGAATAAACAATTTATATTTTTGTTGCACGAAAGATATTTTTGAAAACTTTACTAATTTAATTTTCAAACAATATGTTTGTTTATTTTTAAAATGTTGCAGTCCCAGACCACCCACCCGATTCGCTATATAGTAATATTAGAAGAAGATTAAAAAAAAATGACGAATTTGTTGGTGAGGGAGCAACAGATTCGTCATTTTGTTAGTTTCTTACCGAATAGGTCGGTGATCTATTTATACAGCGTTTACTTGCAGTTGTTGAATCTGCAAGAATGTATAATTCGGTAAGATACTAAAAAAATGACGAATTTGTTGGTGAGGGAGCAACAGATTCGTAATTTTTTTAGTATCTTACCGAAGAGGTCGGTGATCTAACGATACAGCGATTATTTACAGTTTTTGAATATGCAAGAATGTATAATTCGGTAAGATACTAAAAAAATGACGAATTTGTTGGTGAGGGACCAACAGATTCGTCATTTTTTTAGTATCTTACCGAAGAGGTCGGTGATCTAACGATACAGCGTTTATTCGCAGTTTTTGAATCTGCAAGAATCTATACTTCCATACCAATCCTATTTCCATACTAATATTATTAATGTGAAAGTAATTCTGTCTGTCACCTCTTCACACTTCAACGATTGAAGTAATTTGGTATGGAGGTAGTTTAAGGCCCGGGGAAGGACACAGTTATCTTTAATTCCAGGAAATTTTACTGTTCCCAAAGAAATCTACATTAACGTAGGCGGGGCCGCAGGCAAAAGCTATAATTCCATATTTTCTCAGTACTGGCCGTTTGCACTAAAATCCCGCTAACTCCCATTAAAAGAAAATTGCAATTCTATTTTGAAATCGTAAAATCTTTATTAGGAATTCAATTACAGCAAACTATATTTTAGTACGTCATTAGCTGACTTCTTTCCATAAACAAAAAAGGTTATTTCATTTAGCCACATTAAGTTTCCAGTCTGAGATAACGATACTACTTTTTCTTAAATATTCCGAGTCATCGGGATGCGCGCACACATGTTTAGCTTACACTTATAACATAGACTTGTATTGCAACACGGACTGGTCATGTATCGAGATGAGTTCGTACTTATTTTCATCATCATATCCGCTGCAAGAAGTCACTGCTGGACATAGGCCTCCTCCAAGGTTTTCCCATACGACTAGTTGGAAGCGGCCTGCATCTGACGTCGTCTCTTGACCTAAGTCAGGTCATTCGACCATCTGGATTCGATCCCCGGTTAGGTCATGATGGAAAACGATATTTTTCAGATTGATCTGGATCTTGGATGTTTATCTATATAAGTATCTATTATATAAATATAGTAGAGTACTCACACAAGTTCACAATTTACAGATCCTACAAGTTCACAATTTACTGTGGGGCTAGCGCAATTTGTGTGATATGTCCCTATATATTTATTTATTTTTATTACAACAACCCTTTCAAAATAGAGCTGTATACTAAAGGATTCGCTCCACAGAAAAGAATGAAATATAAGCATCGTCGTTATAGAATGCCATGTCCAGCAGATGGTTTTGAAGTCAACGGCTCAACTACTTACAACTTTTTGATGTGTGCGTATAATGGTTAACATTATCTTGAGGGTGTGTGCGTGGGTGTCAGGTAGCATCAGCTGTAGTCCCATATGACTTCAAGGCCAGTTGGTTTTTTTTACGGCGACTATTGGAACTCGTGGGTTGTAAAGATGGATAGGTAATAGTAATAATAAGGGTCAATTTAAAGGCTGTTGCTTTACGTTGCTAGTAAATTTGAGATACAGGATGTTTAATAGCCGTGTGGTATCCGGCAGAGTAGAATAGGATACTCTAAGTCTTCAGTCTTCCCGTGGATGTCGTAGAAGGCGATTTAGGATACAAGCTAAACAAAGCTAATACACATCTGTGAGACCTCTCCAACCCGTCTGGCCAGCGTGGAAAGTGTAGGCCAAGCCCTCTGACTGCTCTGGCCATGTATGTCTCTATTAGTACAGAGAGGGTCGTGCTCCTTTAGTGGAGACTAAAAAAGACCTAATGAA
This sequence comes from Elegia similella, assembly GCA_947532085.1. Taxonomy (NCBI): domain Eukaryota; kingdom Metazoa; phylum Arthropoda; class Insecta; order Lepidoptera; family Pyralidae; genus Elegia; species Elegia similella. The sequence goes on from OX383942.1 coordinate 1,435,413, forward strand.
AATCTGACTAAAAAATCTGTTAAAGTGAGGAAACAAAAGTCAAAGATTATTATTTAAAATTCAAACAAATAAGGTATTTTTTAAATGATTATATACAAAAACAAAGCAATGTTATTATAGTAAAATAAACCAATCTCGTGATGAGAGATTTTATACAATGATTTTACCATTTTTTATTTCTTAATTTAATAAGAGAATTATCAAAAATAGCATTGTGAATACAAAAATATAACTCACACTTAAAAATATTATCACTTAAGCCGTAAAAAGTCCATTGCAGGTCAAAAGCCTTCTAATTTTTTGTTCCATATGAGGATATCGCCATGATCACCAACTTTAGGTGGGTTGGCGGGCATAGTTTCTTTGACTTCTTGCTGCATGAACCGCACGCTGCTGCCCATCAGAAGCATTGTAAGGGGAAGGATAGAAATATTATACTCAAGGTATATTATACTCAAGGTTGACTGGGAGAGAATGCTCTTAAGAGCCCGCCATATGCCAGCCGGCGTGGCGATACAAACGCGGATGGTCTAAACGCGTTGGCTACTTTGGATATTTTCGTTTTTTAGGAATATTCAAGGGTTATTCGAAAAAGAAAAACGGTATGATGGCTGCCTTATCTGTAATGCAATAATAATCAAAAGTTTCAAGGTTAATTTTAATGTATTTGGTGATTAATACTATATACCGAGTAAATTAGACGTGATTTGGAGGCAACTTTGCAATTTTTTTCTATCGAGAAAATTTTACGCAATCGTGTTTTTGAATCATATAGTTACCAGAGTTAGTCCTGAACTTTGCTGCATTTTTATTTCAACTTGAGTATTTAATTATTATTGATATAACAGTCAATCATGCAAGCAGTGTGGGGTAGTACGGACCCTTAAAAATATTATCACTTAAGCCGTAAAAAGTGCACTGCTGGACAAAAGCCTCTTCCAAGAATTTTCTGTTCCATAGAAGGATATTGCCATAATCTACACGCTTAGCAGGCGGCTAGGCGACCAAATCTTCTTTGGCTTCTTGCTCATCATCATCAGTTCGAGTAGGTGTCACGGTCAATCGACCATGCACACCCTGGTGTCAGAGTTCTTCGGAACCGCCTCTCGGCCTCTGACGTGGTTCCTTTAACGACTACCAGATGGCAGCCGGGACCACCGGCTTAACGTGCCTTCCGAAGCACGGAATCATCTTTATTATCAGACAATCAGGTGATTCAAGCCTGCAATGTCCTAACCAAACTGGAAACAACTAAACAAAGTATGCTTCCGGTGGGAATCGAACCCACGACCCCCGGGTCAACAGGCAAACGCCTTAACCACTGGACCACGGAGGCTTCTTGCTGCATGAACCGCACGCTGCTGCCCATCGGACGTATTGTAAGGGGAAGGATAGAAATATTATACTCAAGGTATATTATACTCAAGGTTGACTGGTAGAGAATGCTCTCAACAGTAAGTAAAAAGAAATTGTATTATGTGATACCATACAAATCACTGGGATGAATGGGGGAAAAGCTAGTAGCAGCTCGGGTGGCCGGGCGCGCGTACCCGATGCCATAACTGCTACCACCGGACAGGCAGTTGCGGATGACACCCCTTACCATCACAAAGTACAAAACAAACGCTTTTATTATGACCAAATTCATGCTTTAACATTTCGTAAATTTTACTTGTATTTATTTAACAAAAAATACATCATCATCATCATTTCGTGTAGGTTTTACGGTCAATCGACCATACACACCCTGGTGTCAGAGTTCTTCGGAACCGCCTCTCGGCCTCTGACGTGGTTCCTTTAACGACTACCAGATGGCAGCCGGTAGCAACGGCTTAACGTGCCTTCCGAAGCACGTAATCATCTTTATTATCAGACAACCAGGTGATTCAAGCTTGCAATGTCCTAACGAAATTGGAAACAACTATACAAAGTATGATTCCCGTGGGAATCGAACCCAAGACCCCCAGGTCAACAAGCAAACGCCATAACCACTGGACCACGGAAGTAGTTAAAAAAAAATACCAATAATAAAATAAAATAAAAAAAATAAAAGGTTTTGAGGTTTACCGTACATCGACAGTTACCATCTTAATTAGTGTTATAAAATTAAAAATCAAAAAAGGAAAATAGGTTTCCCATACAAAGTCGCCGATCAACTGGACGAATTTCTATGAAAGGATAAATTTATTTTTCGTTTTTTACCTTTTTTTTTTACAATTCTGTATTCCATTAGGGATTCTGATTCCCAGATTTCAATATAGCTAGGGGGTTCAAAATCACGCTGTATATAGATCAATTCAATGTTAGTTATTTTGTGTCAGGCAAGTAGGCGATCAATACTGTTGAAAAGAGTTTCTTGCGGCGTCTTCTTCTCTGCAGTGGTCGGTTCCGAAACGCTAGTAGTTTGTAGCTTTTGAACAATAATTAATAACTTGTGTATAATTTAATAAGTATTAATTAAAATGTGAATTGACGTAAAAACCTTTTTTCTGAATAAATATTTGAATCTTTGAATCAATGATAATACAATACTAGCTGTCCCGGCGAACTTCGTCTCGCTATAAAATAGAAAACTACCCTAATTAATTTGGACAAAATTACAGATATATACGAAGTTTGATCAAAATCAGTTTAATGGTTTCAGAGTTTATCCCAGAAGATGAGAAAGTACCTAAAAGAAAAAGTGAATTTTCACTTTCAAATTACGTAAAATTCTTGAAAAAATAAATATACTTATACTGACAAATCACGCAGATTGAGCTAGCCTCAAAGTAAGTTCGAGACTTGTGTTATGGGACACTAACTCAACGATACTATATTTGATAACAAATACATATATAGATACACATCCAAGACCCAGGCCAATTTGAAAAAGATCATTTTCCATCTTGACCTGGCCGGGGATCGAACCCGGTCACTCCGTGTCGCAGGCGTGTTGAACGCTGCGCCAAAAAAAGAAGCTGCGCCAAGAAAAAAATATTATCTGTAAACTACCAAAGGGAAAATTTTAAAATTTCACACTTATTACTGAGTAGGTATGCTACAACTTCGACTTATATTACAAAGCGCTACCTCTCAAGGATTCTGAAGTATCCCGAACATATATCGTGACACGAGATTTTTATATTTATATAGATAGTCATATGTCTTACATAAATATTCAATATCAACATTAAAAGATAACTACTTCGAAATTGGATTTAACCTAAACAAATACAATATATATATTGCCAGTTAAATAAAGGCTCGTATGTTTTCTGTTAGACGTAAAAATATATGAAAGGCAGAAATATAATCACAGATAGACAAACATTCACCAAAACGGCAATAACAAAACGTAATAGATCCCAAATGATACAACAACAAATATTCTTCAAAGGGCTCCTCGAAGCCCAAGATAATTGAAGAAACATAAAAGCAATGGTCAAATCAAAACAATATCTCTGATCCATTTTACTATTTGTAAAATGACCCTCCTTGAAACTGGAAAGACCAGTATTGAAAAGGGGTGGACGCACACATACGTCGGCGGCAAAAAATAAACTACAACTAAAATTTACGACTAATTGTGAAGACGGTTCATGCGAATATGATTCTAAAAGTTATAATGAATAAGGTAAAGGTTTGGTTGAAGTTAAAAATCGTGTTTACGATAGAATATCAGCTGTTTGAAAGGGCACGGATGCAGGCGCGGTTTGACGCAAACACAAGTTCTGTGGTGTAAAAAGAGATGCCTACCGATTCTCCAGAGTGGTTCAATAGAGTTTTAGATATATGGTATTTAGAAACATATATTTTTTAATTCTTAAGTTCAGTTTTAAGGTTAAAGAACGGAAAATTATGGATACAAGATTGCTTTATTAAATAGTTTATAAGTTTATTACCTTTGGTATAAAACTAAACCAATATTTTTCGACACACTTTATACTTACGTTACGTGTAGTTCCTAAGAACAAAATCAGTATAATATTAGATATACAACAAATGCTATAAATTAGGTCGATACGTATTATAATACAATGAATATTACTTTTGTGATTAATGAATATTGAAAACTAAACATTATTTATTAATAACAACTGTTAATCCTTAAAATCTAAGATAATAAATAAATAGCAATTTTGAATTACGTCAATAAGCAGGTTTGTTAATGAGGGGTTTTCAAAATAACATTTCAAAAAAAAGATTGATTACTCTTTTTTGGACTAGATTGCGTTAATTAAGTCAATTTTCTCATCCAAAAAATTGACATCAACCTATTTATCAACGCCAAGTTTATTTGCTCTATTGGAAAGTCCTCATTATAACACACGTAATCTGTAATTATGTTTTTGCTGTAATATGTGAGTGAATAGTTTCTATCTGTTAATTTGGCTTGGTAATGTTCAGAAAATCTCAAAGAAATATGTGAAACTGTCAGTGAGTTTTAATAATTTTGTATAAATAATAATATAAAACAATTGTAAGCCGTCGCGGGACGGTTGGCAGAAGAAAAACTAAGAAATTATTTTTTACATACTGCTACAAACAATCATCTAACCCGCCGCTCTAGATGTTTTAAATAAAAAAAAGTAATAACACAAATGTAATATTTACTAAATAAAGTGTAATATGTATTTAATAAATATAGCATTGGAAACAAAACATTAAGATATCAAAATTTCCGGTGGTTCAAAAACGAATTTATGTGGCCCAACCCAAGGCAGTATAATTCTACCTCCTGTTCTCTAACGCAATGCCCATCTCGTCTCGAGTATTTTGACGAAGCAAATATTTGAGTTGAGTTGGAATAGCCCTGGGGTAGGTAATAATCAAATTTTAGCGAAAACATCTCGTGTTTGTACTGAGTATGCAAATGTTGTATTAAATTGAAGCTGGGTTTTTGTGTTTCGAAGTTTTGAATTACATTGAACTCAAACTCTAAGTATCAAGTAGTTAGTACTTATGCTGTAGTCAATTCTATACATACGAATACGTTTGTAAGTATTCTTAACATTAAACCTCAATCACACTTCACTAAATTCTGTCATTGACGACTGACGTGAAAGACAGTCCGCAGTACGTTAAACACGAGTGGAGATGTCTTTTTTTTCTAAATGTTGAAGTAGGCATGTGTCTCTCAACTCACCTGATGGTAAGTGACGATGAAGACGAGGATAATAAATAGATATATACGGACAAATCACACAGATTGAGCTAGCCCCAAAGTAAGTTCGAGACTTGTGTTATGGGATACTAACTCAACGATACTATATTTTATAACAAATACATATATAGATAAACATCCAAGACCCAGGGCAATCTGAAAAAGATCATTTTCCATCTTGACCTGGCCGGGAATCGAACCCGGGCACTCTCGTGTCGCAGGCTAGCGATGTCTTTTTTTTTCTAAATGTTGAAGTAGGCATGTGTCTCTCAACTCACCTGATGGTAAGTGACGATGAAGACGAGGATAATAAATATATATATACGGACAAATCACACAGATTGAGCTAGCCCCAAAGTAAGTTCGAGACTTGTGTTATGGGATACTAACTCAACGATACTATGTTTTATAACAAATACATATATAGATAAACATCCAAGACCCAGGGCAATCTGAAAAAGATCAATTTCCATATTGACCTGGCCGGGAATCGAACCCGGGCACTGTCGTGTCGCGGGCTGGCGTGTTGACCACTGCGCCACGGAGCTAGTCCAGATGATTGTTGTTAGAGGATGTTACATGCCTATCCAAGAGATACTCATTTATTCTACTTTTGAATGTCCCGGGACTGTACTTGTCTGGAAATATAGAAATAAACTTGTCTTTAATCGTGTCTTACGGACAGTGGTGTCCCGTAAGCATTCAGTAAAGTGTAATTGAGGATTCTATCTCAATAGCAAGTTCAGTATAAGATACTTAATAGTGGGCAGCAATAGAAAGCAATTTCATTTCAACAATCTTTGTGGCCACTAGGCCACAGGGACCTCCAGAACCTCCGGTGTGACAGCCAGGCATGATGACCACTAGGTCATCATGCCTGGCTGTCACACCGGAGGTTCCGGGTTTGATTCCCGGTCTGGTCAAGAGGGAAACTTATGTTAATTATATTAATAGCATAACAATGCTCGGTTTAATATTAAAATCGAAAATATGTAAAGAAAAAAATCCTACCTGTGGCGCCAGCTACGGCAGCTCAGTGGTTGAGAGCATCGACGGGCTAGATGTCGAAGGTTGTAGGTTCAAATCCTACCTGTGGCGAAATTTTTTTATCACATATTTTCGATTATAATGGAAAATTATGTTTTTAGGATTCCGTACCCAAAGGGTAAAAACGGAACCCTATGAATGACGTTCCGCTATCCGTCTGTCTGTCTGTCTGTCCGTCTGTCACCAGGCTGTATCTCATGAACCGTGATAGTTGCCGCTATAACAACAAATGCAAAAAATTAGAATAAAATAAAAATTAAAGTGGGCTGCCATACAACAAACGTGACATTTTTGCTTGTTTTTGCTTGATATTGATAACGACAACAGGTAGTTGCTTGAAATATTCACAGAATATTAAGTTATATATTCACTTCAAAAATAAATAATTAAATAGAAATAAAATTAATATTAAAGGGCCCCCCATACAACAGACATGTTTTTTATACCGTTTTTACAGATAACGGTACGGAACCCTACGTGCGTGAGTCCGACTCGCACTTGGCCGGTTTTTAGATTGACTTGTATAGTGGATATCTATCTAAACATTTGTATTCGTTATAAAATATGATATCATTGAGTTCATCATCATTTCGAGTAGGTGTCACGGTCAATCGACCATGCACACCCTGGTGTCAGAGTTCTTCGGAACCGCCTCTCGGCCTCTGACGTGGTTCCTTTAACGACCACCAGATGACAGCCGGGACCACCGGCTTAACGTGCCTTCCGAAGCACGGAGTCATCTTTATTATCAGACAATCAGGTGATTCAAGCCTGCAATGTCCTAACCAAACTGGAAACAACTAAACAAAGTATGCTTCCGGTGGGAATCGAACCCACAACCCCCGGGTCAACAGGCAAACGCCTTAACCACTGGACCACGGAGGCTGTTAATCATTGAGTTAGTATCCTGTTACATAAGTCTCGAATTTTTGGGGCTAGCTCAATCTTATTTTTTATAACATGGGATGGCAAACAAGCAAGCGGATCACCTGATGGTAAGTGATCACCGCTGCCCATGGACAACTGCAACACACGGGGTGATAAGAGCGTTGCCGGCCTTTCAAGAACACATAGACACCTATTTTTTGAAGGTTCCAATATCGTTTCGATTCAAGGATTCAAAAATTTATTCAGAAAATAGGCCTTTTCAGGCACTTTTTCGCGACAATTCACATTTTAAATAATACCTATTAAATTATATTCAAATTATTAATTACTAGCTTTCGCCCGCGGCTCCGCCCGCGTCAATGTCGATCCCTCGGGAATAGTACTTTTCCCGGGATAAAACGTAGCCTATGTCCTTCTCCGCACTCCAGAGAACCTGTATGCAAAATTTCATGATGATCGGTTCAGTAGTTACAACATGAAAGCGTAACAAACAAACAAACTCATTTTCGCATTTATAATATTAGTTAAAACCTACAAACTACTAGCGATTCAGAACCGACCATTGCAAAGAAGAAGAAGCGAAAGAAACTCTTTTCAATCGATTCGGGAATACCGCCGATCTGATTTATCCTTTGTTGACTTTACACCGTTGTTCGTAAGACACGATTGGAAATATCTCCACTAGTGTGTAACATACTACGGCATCTCTCGCAAGAATTTAGTATTTTTTTCAATTTCATTTAAGTACAGAATAAATTAATTTTATTCTCCCACATTCTCCATTCCCCTTTTACTTAAAGCGCCTATTATACTATCCTGAAATCAGTCACTAACGAGAAATACGCTGCTATACGTGAGAAAGAAAGAAAGAAAATACTCTTTCTTGCACCATTATCATAAGAGAAACAAAATAATAATATGTTAACGACAAAAGAAAATAATAGGTACAAAGGCGGACTTATCGCTATGCAATTTCTTCCAGTCAACGGTTACCTTAGGGTAGGATCAATATAGAAGAAATGTAATCAGAGCGGTGCAGTAAGTTATATACTACATGAACAATATATAAATATTAGATAAATATAGAATAATACATACATACAAATATAATACTATACAGTACCACGAGTAAGTAACCAGAACGAGTAAGTAAGAGACACGAATGGAAATATCTCCAATCCGAGAAGAAAAGATAATAATATTAAATATCATACAAAGCCCTTCAGGCAAGTAAGCGACCAATACTGTTGAAAAGAGTTTCTTTCGGCGTCTTCTTCTCTGCAGTGGTCGATTCCGAAACGCTAGTAGTTTGTAGCTTTTGAACAATAATTAATAATTTGAATATAATATAATAAGTATTATTATACAATTTAAATATAAAATACTTAAACTAATGCTACAACTAAAAATAAATAAAAATTAATATTAAATAAGAATTACTTAAAATGTGAATTGACGTGAAAAAGTGCCTGAAAAGGCCTATTTTCTGAATAAATTTTTGAATCGTATCGCACGTATTTCGGCGTCCTTCTCACCAGTGACTGAATTCAGTATAGTTTAATACCCCCTTTACGCGACCCAAATAACCTTACAATTCCCCCACTATTTAAACTTGCAAGTTTGCTTACCATTTGAACAAAAACATTATGGTTCGTCAACTCTCACTCATTCAACTTTCCACATTTAAATAGCAGTGTTGTCATGAAACAGGGGCCAACACGGACTTACATGCAAGGACAATTACAGGATGGTGCAACTACTAAGTTTTTATTTTATTTAGCGAGCTCTGAGGCGCAGTGGTCAACATGCGAGCCGCGACACGAGGGTGCCCGGATTCAATCTCCATTCAGGACATGATGAAAAACGATCTTTTTCAGGCTGACCTGGGTATTGAATGTTTATCTATCATCATCATCATCTTTTTACTCTCCACTGCAGGAGCATGACCCTCTCTGTACTACCGGAGCCATACTTGGCCAGAGCAACAAAGGATTTGGCCTACACTCTCCTCGCTGGCCAGACGGATGTTTATCTTTATGAGTATACTCGTATATTATAAAATATAGTATCGTTGAGTTAGTATCCTACGGCACATGTTCACAACTTACTGTGGGGCTAGCTCAATGTATGTGATATGTCTCTATATATTTATTTATTATTAAGTGTGTTAATTTATCACCAGCATTAATAATAGAAATATTAGGGACTCATAAACGAAATTACCTTTTTACCTTGTGTAATGGTTGTTGTGTAAATACAAGCTAAACAAAGCTTTTAAACATCTGTGAGACCTCTCCAACCCGTCTGGCCAGCGTGGAGATTGTAGGCCAAGTCCTCTGGCTGCTCTGGCCAAGTATGGCTCTAGTAGTACAGAGAGGGTCGTGCTCCTGTAGTGGAGACTAAAAAGGACCTGATGATGATGATGATGATGATGGTTGTTGTGTACAGTTTTCGTTTTACAAGTTTTCTAGGTGGTGTAACTTTCAGCCCATTTAAGTCATCCCGACGAAGACGACTGAGTTTAAATTTCATCATAATCACATCTATTTCATCTAAGTCCATGACAAAATTAATGTGTTTAGTTATTTTGGAGTCGCAACTCGAATTTATACACGTGACGTGTACACGTGGATTCAGGTGCTTGTCTACTGGAAATGTTATTTTTTATTCTACTTGGATTTATATTCAGAGCTTCCACAAGGATAGCGCTTACAAGGCCAACCTTTCAGACATAAGGATAATATCCTTTAATGTATCTGACAGATAAACTTAGTGAAAACCTCGTGAAAACCATAATTATTTTATTCTTTTCTTCTATCTGGCCCTCAAAATTCATTCAGGAGCTTATTTTAGCCAGTGTCTAGTTATTCTTGCTTGTGTATCAACGAAATGACGGTATAATTAATTTCGCTGATTTGACGGAGTCCCTGGCGACAATATTGTCACGAATTCACTGGCTTGATCGTATACGATGCAGTAAGGCAAACAAACACCAGCCCGGTAAGTAAATCTCACTACAGCCGCACCATGGTGCGTCATCTATCATCTATCAATAACTAAAATACAGTGTCATGACACTTTATTTTAGTTATTGATAGATGATAGGTAACTAAAATAAAGTGTCATGACAGTGTCATGACACTTTATTTTAGTTATTCCACTCATTTTTCATAAACATGGGCATTTATAACACCAAATTACACCGACTTCACATTATAAACTCCAATAGAAACAATTTGCTAAATAATCCAAAGCAAAAACCGTGCAGTCCGTAGAAATTCCCGCCAAGAAACCCGTGAAAACCATAGAAGTATGAGACGCCTATTTTTTAATCTATGTTAAAAACGAACAACCTAACTAAAAACAAAAAACCTTTTTAGTGTCATGGCCAAAAAGCTTATTGAATATCGTAACCAAAGGACTGGAAGCTACCTAGCTCAGCGTGCCATTTAACTTGGCAATGCTGCCAGCCTTTTAATGTTCGATCCAACCGCTGTATAACTTGATTGTATTGTACTTTATTCGACCCACTGAGAGCCCACCTTTATGTCACATCTGGCCTTCATCAAACGAAGCAACAAAAGCCGTATAGAGCTTTGAGGTTGATTTTTTAAATTATACCTTCAATGAATTGAAGTGGCAGTGGTGTAAAAGAACTCATAACCGAGAAATGTAGAGTTCGATACCCGCCCGGCCCGAACTGTATCCCTGAGTTTGGTCCATTTAACGAAATGGATGAGATGGATATTGGAGATCTCACCTTTAAACAACAAAGTGAAGACAACTTTTTTGAACTGGAAGGCAACCCGTATATTTTCTATCTCTTTCCGTACTGAGGGTGTGAAAGAGACAGGGACATTATGTTTATATAAACCGTCCTCTCAATGCGATTCTAAAATGCTTTCTAGAACCGCGTCAGAAATTGGTCTAAATCTAAACTGTTCAAGACAATAGTATTGTGCCTTTAAGCAATTTTAAAACAATCACTTTTACACACTATTTAACAAATTTTGAAATTTTGCATACTTTCATAACTCCATTACACTTCCTAACTGTTCAAACTATTGAACAATACTTATAGTCAGGCAGATGTCGACTCAGTAATTTTAACGTCATTCATACATTACAAGTAATCAAAGTCGATATCAATAAACAGTTGAATTCAAGCACTCAACTCAGGTGGTATTATTTCCAAACCTCACTCAACACCACCAGAGCAATCAGCTCACTTCATCATCATCATCTTCAAGTGTAGATTGGCGATCAACCCCTACACTAACCGTATATTCAAAATAGGATATTTAGAAAGTGGTCACCGTCGCACATGGACATCTGCAACACAAGAGGAGGTGCTGATGCATTGCCGACTCTTTAGATACCTGTATAAACGCCTTTTGAAGGACCTCAAGTCATAGCACACAGGGAAAACCTCGGGAGGGAGTCCATTCCACAATCTGGCTGTACAAGGAAAAACTCACGTGACGCTCTGACATTTTTGGAGACCCAAGTGTCAAGGATGTGGGGATTCATTAATGAAGTGCCTTTTTTTAACCTCTGTTCTTCAACCTCTGGCTCTGCCCAGGGATGACGCATCCTTGTGCATTTTTATTGCATACTAGCTGTTGCCCGCGGCTCCGCCCGCGTTAATGTCGGTTCCTTGGGAACAGTAGTAATGATAAAAATTCCATACTAACCCCTGCCCCTTTGCTTTTTCCTTTAAGGGGGAATTTAATACATTTCACCTGCATAGATCTTTAGCCCTTAAGGAGGGGATTTGCCCATTTCACCTACACAGATATTTTTTTATTGTAATGGAGAACTTCTTATTGTCATATTTCTAAGTAAAAAAAAAAAACCATACAAACTTTACCCCACCTATTCTACCCCTTCAAGGGGAAATTTCGACCATTTTAACTACACAGATCTTTTTTATTGTAATGTAAACATATATACTTATTTTTATACTTCTATGTCCAGAAATGAGAAAATTTCAATACAATCCCCCCCCCCCCTTTATCCCTTAAGGGGGGAATTTTGTATATTTCACCTACACAGATCTTTTTTAATTGTAACCTAGAACGTATATACTTATTTTCATACCTCTAAGTCTAGAAATGGAAAAATTCCATACAAACTTACAAACTTTACCCCCTATTTACCCCTTCAAGGGAGAATGTTGCCTGGTTCACCTAAACAGATCTTTTTTAATTTTAATTGAGAACTTGCGTACCTACTTTCAAACTTCTAAGTCCAGATATGAGAAAATTCCATAAAACCTCAACCCCTTTGATTTTCTAAAAATCCTTTCTTAGTGCTCATTTACATCATAAAAAGAATCCCTGTGCCAAATTTCAAGTTTCTGCGCACAGTAGTTTCGGCTGTGCGTTGATATATAAGTCAGGTTTGCATTTGGCCCGCGGCTCCGCCCGCGTAAGTGTCGATTTCTCAGGAACAGTAGAATAACAGGAATACATTAGTTTATGACTTTCAATTACCTTAATATTGAATTTCAATTGAATAACTTCAAAAACGGAAAGTTTCATACTAACTTTGCATCCCCGTTATATCCCCTTAAGGGATGATTTTTGAGAAAAATATTTTACTCTTGTTTCATGCCTTTTAGTATAGAACCTTCATGCTGAATTTCATTCGACTAACTTCAAAAATGGCAAAGTTTCATGTTTACTTTGCACCCCTATTTTACCCCCTTAAGGGATGATTTTTAAGTAAAATATTTTACTCGTGTTTCATACCTTTCAGTAAAGAACCTTCATGCTGAATTTCATTCGAATAACTTCAAAAACAACAAAGTTTCATACTTTATTTGCAACCCGTTTATCCCCCTAAGGTGATGAATTTCCAAAAATCCTTTCTTAGTGCTCCCCTATGTTATAAAAGGAACCCCTGTGCAAAATTTCAAGTTCCTAACCCTTATAGTTTAGGCCCTGCGTTGATATGTCAGTCAGTCAGTCAGCTTCTCCTTTTTTTTTAGTATGTATTACTATGGATAGTATGGATAGGTATAATGCTGTCGTATAATGATGATGAATTGACTTTAAATTTTAATTTTCTTATGTCACTTATTATTTTATTTTATTTTTGCTATATGTTTGCAGGCAAACTCATGCCTTGAGTTCATTCAAATGACGATCACTTTTTTTTTAATGAACCGATTTTGATGAAACAAACTTTAAATGTTAAACTGAGTTAAAACAAAGCAATTGGTGAAAGTTTGAAGTAAATCGGTTCAGTATTTTCGGAGATAATCGTGATCATACATACAGACAGACAGACAGACAGACAGACAGACAGACAGACAGACAGACAAGAAATTCCAAAATTTTTTTTTTGCTTTCTATTATTCTTTTTAAGTGTCCCTGTATCCATTTCAGTCAAAAATTCGAAATGTACAGACAAAATAATTTTACTGTTTTATTATATGTATAGATATCATGGGCTCCAAAGAATTGCCTGCCGCAAAATTTTATCCATACCACCTAGATAACTGGCATTCAAACACCGTAAAATTATAGAAACTTCCTGCCACGTACGACCAAACTGTGAAATAAACTTTCTGGTGAGATTTTCCCGAGGTCTCAAACAGATATTTTTTTTAAATTTGAAATGGCGTTATTTAAAAACAAGTCCTATATATAAAACATCAAAATCGGTTCAGTACTTTGGCAGATGTCAGTGTTTATCTGAAAGATTATCAATCAGAAAAAGTCTAAAGCAGTTCGTTATTCAAACTATTTGCCGAATAAGTCTATAGCTGCTCATAAATGAGTTTTATTGTCCCAACGTAGCCTATTCAACCCAGTGAGCGCCCACCTTTATGTCACACGTGGTCCTCCATCAAACGGAGCAACAAAAGCTGAATGGAGCTTTGAGGTTGACTTTCCTGAATTATGCGATCGACGTATTGTTCAGACGGACCGAGAATTGGGCTATTTCCTTGTCAAATAAATATATACGGCTAAATCACACATATTTAACTAGCCCCATAGTAAATTGTGAACTTGTATCATAGGACACAGTCAGGGATCAGCTGCTGAAAATGCTGCCAGGCATAAGCACGCCAAAATATTCTTGTCTGAAACCCGCATATATTTTTGTTCCCCTTGCTTTCAAGACCACAGGGGGATCTGAGGCAAAAGAGTTGGGTCATTGTATTTCTGAACGGTTAAAAGAAGTTCGCTCCATGAGTACCTTACTAATAACTAAATAATAAATAAATAAATATATACGGACAAATCACACAGATTGAGCTAGCCCCAAAGTAAGTTCGAGACTTGTGTTATGGGATACTAACTCAACGATACCTACTATATTTTATAATAAATACATATATAGATACACATCCAAGACCCAGGCCAATCTGAAAAAGATCATTTTCCATCTTGACCTGGCCGGGGATCGAACCCGGTCACTCCGTGTCGCAGGCTGGCGGGTTGACCGCTGCGTCACGGAGCTAGTCCGTGTGCAATACTGGCCCATTATCTGCCTCCGTGGTCCAGTGTGGCGTTTTCCTGTAGACCCGGGGGTCGTGGGTTCGATTCCAACGGGATTCATACTTTGTTTAGTTGCTTCCAGTTTGATTAGAACATCTAAAGATTAGAGATAAAGATGATTCCGTGCTTCAAAAGGCACGTTAAGTTAGTCCCGGCTGCCATCTGGTAATCGTTAAAGGAACTACGTCAGAGGCCGAGATGCGGTTCCGAAGAACTCTGACACCAGGGTGTGCATGGTCGATTGACCGTGACACCTACTCGAAATGATGATGAGTACCTTGCTCAAAGACTTTACATCGCTATACAACCTATACGGCAAGTATAATGGAAACCTTTGGGCCGGGAACGACTCGGAGTAAATCCTTTGACGAAGCATGTTGCTGATTTTTTTTGTAAGTTTTGCCGAAGCTTGATATCGTAGAAAACTAACTCAACAGTTCTATATTTAATAATATCCGTCGGCTGGCCTATAGTCTGCGCGTGAAGAGTAGCAGATGGAACTATTTCTAGATGGATTTCTACACTTTTCTGTTCTTCCAAATCAACATGAAAAATCTACGACAAAGATTGAAACAAGGTCCATTTTAACAGCAAAGCGTTACGCTTGATCGGTAAGCCATTGTACTACATTCAAATTGTTGTAGAGTAAGCAATTTCAATAGAGTACTTCCATTGTTCTAGTATGTTCGGTCCAGGCGGACCCCACCTTTACCTCACACGTGGTGCTACATCAAAAGCTCTGAATAGAGCTTTGAGGTTGACTTTCCTGAATTACGCGATCGACGCATTGTTTGGAAGGACTTCGAATTGAGGCTGTTTCCTCTGTCGATAGATTGTTACGTGAAATTTACAAGTATTGAACTTCTAGCCGTTGTCATGTGTTTTGGCCTAGTGGATTTCGATTTTGTTACGCAGTTTCACCATCATGATTGAATTGAAGTTATAATTGCTTCCTGAGAACGCTAAAGCTTGTTTAATTTTCAATCACAATACGGCTTCAAAATCCTATGGTTTTTTTATTGAATTTATAGGGTGCCTGGGTTCGATCCCCGGTCAGATCATGATGGAAAACGATAGTTTTCATATTGACCTGGATCTTGGAAGTTTATCTGTATAAGTATCTATTATAAAATATAGTATCGTTGATCTATTATCCTACGACAAAAGTTCACAACTTACTGTAGGGCTAGCTCAATTTATGTGATATGTCCTTATATATTTATTTATTGCTTTCTATCTCTGGCAACTCTTCTCCAGTTAGGACCTGCTGTGAGTTTAAGTTCGTCCTGGATAGATCAATTGATTGGCCATATGCTGTAGCATTACTGTAGTAAGCATATACTGTAGTGTAGTATAAGCAAGAAAAATGGAGCAAAATCATAACACATTGAGCTACCGCCCTTCAATCCAAGCCGTCGGTGTATGGCTTCCTGCATATAAATTGATGAAATCATTGTAAAAAAGTTGAATCAAAAATACTTCACTTGTAATAGTGGGGTATGGACAAATTCCACCTCCATCGCGTCTAAAGAGCCGCAACAGTTTCATTAGGCAGCCCAAAACAGATCTGAAGGTATCCCTCAAAACTAGCCTCAAAGTCTGGAAAACAAAGTACCCACCTAGACCATCTGATATTTCTGCTGAGAAGCTTCCGCTCGGAAAAGATCTTCCCTGGGCAGTCTGGAAGTCCCTTAATCGACTCCGGGCTGGTGTTGGGAGATGTCGAGAAAACAGAGTTAGGGGGGGTTCTCTACCAACAATCTGTGTGACTGCAGTGCCAATCAGGCCATGTCTTACCTTCTGTCGTACCCTAACTGCCCCACTACTTGCACGGAACAGGACTTCAATGAGAGTAATGAAAACACGATCACCGTAGCCAAATACTGGTCAAAAGAAATATAATCAAATGGAATCATTTTGACTCCCCCCGTGGTCCAGTGGTTAAGGCGTTTGCCTGTTGACCCGGGGTTCGTGGGTTCGATTCCCACCGGAAGCATACTTTGTTTAGTTGTTTCCAGTTTGGTTAGGACATTGCAGGCTTGAATCACCTTATTGTCTCATAATAAAGATGATTCCGTGCTTCGGAAGGCACGTTAAGCCGGTGGTCCCGGCTGCCATCTGGTAGTCGTTAAAGCAACCACATCAGAGGCCGAGAGGCGGTTCCGAAGAACTCTGACATTAGGGTGTGCATGGTCGATTGACCGTGAGACCTACTCGAAATGATGAAAATTTTGACTCCAATAGAGAATAGTGGGGTAGTTGTGTTAGTTGACGCAAGCCTTAATACGCTCAGGATTGAAGCGCGGTAGCCGAATTGCCAGTACGTAGAGTAAGGTCACTGGTTCAAATCACCATATCGTATTTCTTAATTTAATAAGAGATGATGATGAATGTTACCACTTGAGATTTAAATTATCATAGCGTGACCCATATCTAAGCTTGCTTAACATGTGCAAACAAGGCTCTGTTGGTATTTCGTTTTTAGAAGGTTGACTAAAAATCAGTCATGTCAAAATCTGCTTGTACCTTAAACTTCTTACTACCACTAAAACTAAAAAAAAAACAGCCAAGCTCGAGCTAACTCGCGTAGAGGGAGTTCCGTTGGATAACTACTTTGAATGTAAATTGTCTCAAAGTAAATGTAGCTTTGACTTCCACAAAGTAACACCTGAATCTATTATGTACTTTGAATGTCCCATTATAATTATGGAATTAAACCATAAATTTCTTATAGGTTTTTCTGTAATATATAATTAAAAACCTCTGTTCGTTTCGGAGAGAAGGCAGGGAGTAATAGTTAATTTTCGTAAATTTTTCTGAATAACTTAAAAATTTGATTTTTTGAAGTATGATAAAAAATATATTTTCGATCCTCGCAACTAGCCTTTTCATTTGACATTGTAACACGCTATAGTATACTAAACTTTTTTTAAATTTTCATAATTGTTACTCTCAAAACTGGTTCTGAACACAAAATTTACATTACATGCTTGTATTTGCCAAATTTCATATCAATCGGTGTAGTAGATTTTGATCGGCAGTGACATTGCCAGATGGATAGATAGACACAGGAGTGATCCTATAAGGGTTCTACTTTGCCACCGTCATACGGAACTCTAAAAAAGCTTCCAAACCATTTGAAATCGGTTGTCTGTTTTTTTGTTGAACCATATTCAATAATGATTTATTGTTCCTTACAATCATCCCTTTGGGGGAGGCCCGAACACCAATTCTACTTTTGTAATTTTTTTTACACAGCTTTATCATAATCGTTTCACTTGAAAATATATCTTAAGCGCTTAAAAACAAGGATGATTTTTGGACATGAAAACTTAAAAGCAAGTTACTATTTTTTATGCAAAATAAAAAGTCTTTTATCAGTAACAGGTAGTTCTGAGAAACTTGGAATTATTTCTTAGAAGTTTTTTGATGCCCAAGGGTGCAAACTGTCTGGGAGCGAGTCGGGAATAAATGAGTGTTGTACAGTTTTATTTTTTTAATGAGTCTAGGGATATTTATAATTATACATTACGCTATTATCTTTACATCAAAATAAAAAAACAAACACTGACATAGTGCGAGTTATAATTGCACGATGAGGGTTCGAAGATAAGTATTTTTACATACATACATATTATCACGTCTTTATCCCTTACGGGGTAGACAGAGCCTAAAGTCGTAAGACCGAAAGGCCACGTTTAGCGTGTTGGTGGGCGTAAAGGTGGAAAATGGAATCATAATAGTGATAGGTTGCTTTGCTAGCCGCATCGCCTATAGTCATGATTCGAGATTTCGCCCATTCCCTTGATCGGCTTTTACGATCTGCGCGGGAAGAGAAGCAGCTGGCACATTCTACGTTTTTTCTTTTCTCCCAGAATGGAAGGAGTATAATAAGTATTTTTAAACGACTTCAAAAAAGGAGAAGGTCATCAATTCCATTGTATTTTTTTAAATGTTTGTTACCTCAGACCTCCGTCATTGATGATCCGATTGTAAAAAATATTTATGTTTTAAAGCATACGCTTTCAGGTATAACGTATTCAAATTTCATCACAATCAGTTCAGTAGTTTGATTGAAGTATTTTTTTTTATTTGAAAGATTATTTTGTATTATAATTAAGGAATAAAGACGTGATAATATGTATGTAAGCCCGGCAGAGTAGAATAGGACCACTCCAAATCTGCCCGTGGATGTCGTAGAAGGCGACTAAGGAAATTTAAACATCTGAGAGACCTCTTCAACCCGTCTGGCCAGCGTGGAGAGTGTAGGCCAAGTCCTCTGGCTGCTCTGGCCAAGTATGGCTCTAGTAGTTCATAGTACGACTACTGCTTTAATTAAAGTCACGGATGACATTCGCCAAGGTATGGACAGCAAAAAATTAACAGTGTTGACCCTCCTTGACTTCAGCAACGCATTTAATACGGTGGATTACGACATACTGTTAGGTGTCTTACGTTCTCTTAACATATCTCCAACGGCAATTGATTGGTTTCGTTCTTACCTGTATGGGCGCCGACAGCGTGTGCGTATTGAGGAAAAATTTTCTTCCTGGTGTGATACCACTGCCGGCGTACCGCAGGGTGGCGTGTTATCTCCTCTTTTGTTTTCACTATTTATAAATGCCATCACATTACAACTTCAGTCTTCCTACCATCTGTTTGCAGACGATTTGCAAATATATTCACAAGCCAGTTTGGATGATTTACCAGCTGCAATTGCTCAAACTAATCAGGATCTGGAATGCATATCTGTCTGGAGCAAGTCACATGGCCTTCTTGTAAATCCGGCCAAATCCAAGGCAATAATTATTGGTAACCCCAGGTTTACCTGTAAAATTGACATGGCGCTATTACCACCAATCGTGTTCAATGGGGTTGTTATAAATTACAGCGTCAAGGTTAAAAATCTAGGGGTTTGGATGGATAGTAAGCTGTCTTGGATACCACAAATTGCAGAGGTCAGTAGAAAGTTATTTGGTGTTTTTAGCTCATTTAAAAGGCTTAGTAAATTCCTGCCAATAGACACCAAAATTATGCTTGCAAATTCCCTTCTTCTCCCTATCCTTGACTACGCTGATACATGTTACCTTAATCTCACGCAGCAGCAGCTTAATAAACTTGAGCGTCTTCAAAATCTTTCCATCAGGTTCATATATGGTCTCCGCAAGTATGATCATGTCTCCCAGTTTCGCTCTGAACTCAAGTGGCTGCCTATCCGACTTCGCAGAGATTGGCATATCCTCTCACTTCTATTCACAATTCTATTTAATCCTACTTCCCCAAGGTATCTAAGAGAACGGTTTGTATTTTATAGCGACATGCCCCAAAGTAGTGGTTTACGTAGTGCTGAAAATTTGCGATTGAGGATCCCGTCACACTCCACAGAATTTTATGCTGAGTCGTTTACTGTCAAGGCCGTTCAACTTTGGAACTCACTACCACTATCTATCCGGCGCGCTCAAACGCTAGCCAGCTTTAAGTCTCAAGTAAAATCACATTTCCTTTCTTCTTTGTAATTTTTCTCCTTTCATATAACGTTCAGGTCTCGGTTTCGCACATTTCGTGTACAGTTATATTATATGTGTGTATGTATGTATTTATGTATATATTTTATTTATATATTTCTGTTTTTCATAAAATTGCTCCTCCACATCTTTGCACCTTGCCTGTTTGTTGATTTCTTTTTTCCAACTACCCTAAGGTTGCCTGGAAGAGATTGCTATTGCGATAAGGCCGCCTTTTGTATATCTTTTTATGCTTTTTGTTTTTTATTAATGTTCTTTATGTGTGCAATAAAGTATTAAATAAATAAATAAATAAATAAGTGTCAAAAGTTAATTAAATACATCAAAAGTATTTGTATAATTTAGGTCGATCCTTGTACAAAATCGCCTTGTTGGAATTTGAAACAGATACATATGAAATTTAAAAATGATACATATACGGTATGATATCATAAAGCTTTTTTCTTCGAAAACTTTGTAATTTTTACGTCTTAAACAATAACTCTCACATGACAATATTTATATGTACGTCTCGGAGGTCGCCCTTTCTTATTTTTTTATAAAGATATAAATATAAAAATATTAAGGATTTTAATCTTTTTTCCTAATCACCGAATGGTTCCGCGCAGCCTAATAGCTTGCGCAGTAGCGACGTTTCGTTCGTATACTTAGATACATATATATTTATAGATACAAAAATATAAATAAATAAAATAAATAAATATATACGGACAAATCACACAGATTGAGCTAGCCCCAAAGTAAGTTCAAGACTTGTGTTATGGGATACTAACTCAACGATACTATATTTTATAACAAATACATATATAGATAAACATCCAAGACCCAGGCCAATCTGAAAAAGATCATTTTCTATCTTGACCTGGCCGGGGATCGAACCCGGTCACTCCGTGTCGCAGGCAGGCGTGTTGACCGCTGCGCCACGGAGCTAGTCAAAATATAACCAACCTAAAGATTTTTAATGTTGTTGTTGTTCGTATGTCTAAAAGGCCATTACTGGTGTCAGATTTTTCAAGCTGCCTAAAGGCATCTGACATAGCTTAACGACTGCCATCGATGATGACAGCCGGGACCAACGGCTTAGTGTCTTTCGAAGCACGGAGAAACTTGAGATATTTTTATGCCACTTGTGGTCACCCATCCCAGTGGGGACCACGTTAGGGTTTGCTTAACATACATAAGCGTTTATAATGCTCAGAGCCACTAAACCACCGGGCTTCTCCAACATTTTTAAGAAGGGTTTCTTTTGTCTATTTTGGGTACGGAACCATAAACAGTTGAAATTATTTGCTAGCGAATAAAAAGCAAAACTTGACATGTTGTGTACACGCTGCGATGGCTAATCGTATTGCCTAGATATACTTTTTTAATGCACAATGCATGTATTTGCATAAAGGTAGTTTGTTTATAATGTTTAATCCACTTTTTGTTTAATAACGTTTTGCCTGAACCTTGTTCAAATGGTTTATATATTTTTATACTTGTTTGTTAGACAATTATACGTACTACGTAATTATACTAACCATACTCATTAATATATACCTTTCATGTTTTATTGCAATTGAAATTAAGGTTTATGATACTTGGATATAAACGGTAATTATTGTAAGAAAACTTAATAAGTATTTACGTACTTAATACTAAGTAACTTCGTTAGGCATGTGGTTTCCGGCAGAGTAGAATACGACCACTCCTAGTCTTCCCATGGAGGTCGTAAGAGGTGACTTAGGAAATACAAGCTAAACAAAGCTCATAGACATCAATGAAACCTCTAGAACCCGTCTGGCTAGCGAGGAGAGTGCAGGCCAAATCCTCTGTATGCTCTGGCCAAGTATGGCTCTGGTAGTACAGAGAGGGTCATGCTCCTGCAATGGAGAGTAAAAAGACCTGTTGATAATGATGGTGAACTTCATTAGACAATCTAATGTATAAAATTTTCGTGTCACAGTGTTTGTAACAAAACTACTTCGAAACAGCTTGACCGATTCATATTAAATTTTGTGTGCATATTCAGTAGATATAAGAATAGGACGTAAAATATTTTTTCGTGACAACGAACAAAACGACCTTTAGAAAATAGGCCTCTGCCAGCACTGTTTTACAGCAAATCGCATTTATACAAGATACCTGGTTTATTTGTCAGTTTTTACCCGACTGACCTACCCAGAAGGAGGGTAATATGTTTTTCGCGCGTATGTATGTATGTAAGTATGTCTGTTCCTTTGTCGTCTCCTGTAGCTTAAACTGCTTGACCGATTTTGAAGTGTGAGGTATCATTAAATTCGTATTCTTCTATCTCTGGTCTGTCACCAGGCTGTATCTCATGAACCGTAATAGTTAGACAGTTTAAATTTTCTCATATGATGTATTTGTGTTGCCGCTATAACAATAATTACTAAAAAACCGAATTAAATCAATATTTAAGGGGGGTTTATGCTCGATATTGATAACGGCAACAGGTAGACGCTTAAAATTTTCACAAAATATTAAGTTATTTACTTAGAAAATAAATAATTAAATAAAAATACAATTCATATTATAGGGGGGCTCCCCTATTATTATATATATATATTTTATTATATTTATATTATTTTTATAGATAACGGTACGGAACTCTTCGCGCGTAAGTTTTTTTAAATAACGTTTTGCATGGACTGGTTTATATATTTTTATTTGTAGGTATGAATAGTACATATTGATCGTAGCAAGAGGAGTAATACACTCGTTTAACCATATGTTATGTATGTTCAAGCAAACGGAGAGTAGTTTGAAAGCCACAGTTTAAAGTGCAGCTAGTTGAATGCATCAGCTTCAGGAATTGCTACAATTGCTCTCTGCGAGATTTGTTGCAGCGCTTGTTGTCTAATTGTCTAGCTCCAACACGCTGTTATCATTAAGTACACTCAGACACAACATACTATTAATCTATACTAATATTATAAAGCTGAAGAGTTTGTTTGTTTGTTTGTTTGAACGCGCTAATCTCAGGAACTACTGATTCAAATTGGAAATTTCTTTTTGTGTTGGATAGTTCATTTATTGAGAAAGGCTTTAGGCTATAAAACATCACGCTGCGACCAATAGGAGCGAAACATCAATAAAAAATGTTTTGAAAACGGGGAAAAATTATTCATCTATACTAATTAATCATAATAACGGAAATTGCCGCGGACGAAGTCGCGGGCAACAGCTAGTAATAAATATATACGGATAAATCACGCAGATTGAGCTAGCCCAAAAGTAAGTTCGAGACTTGTGTTATGGGATACTAACTTAATAATACTATATTTTATAAAAAATACATATATAGATAATCATCTAATACCCAGGCCAATCTGAAAAAGATTATTTTCCATCTTGACCTCACCTGGGATCGAATCCGGGCAGCCTCGTGTCGCAGGCTGGTGTGTTTACCACTGCGCCTCGATATATATCGTATATAATATTTATTTGTATCTGATATTTATATGAAAATGCTTTTTTATTTTTTTTTAATCTCCTTAATTGTTCTCTATGAGGAACACGCAACACAACTACTTATAGGATTCATTTTAAAATTAATAAGCTGAGCAAAGAATTTGAGGAATTATTTTAGTAAGCGATATTTCGGTGTATATTTTCAGTTTAAATTTGAATTTTGAATTCCGAAAGCCGTGACCGTGAGTTTTCGAAATTCGACTATATGGCATGCAAGTAAGGTTGGTTTTGTAACGATGTATAAATAATTGTGGACAGCATTAAGTGTCAATATTGTTTTTTTTTTTAATTGATTATACCGACATTTATCAACTCGGTTGTATTTTTTTGAAGTGAAAAGTTCTTTAGCGGCTTTGGGCACATTTTGGGGGTGAGTAAAAAAAAGAAATAGGAAGGAGAGGAAATACCCTCTCACCTTTTATCGCGCGGAGCTTTCACTTCTGCCGGTAATCCCAGAGCAACCCGTTGTTTTTTTTGTAATGTTTTTTAACTCAAAACTCTGTCATTTATGACCGATTTTATTTTATAAATTTATGTTTTATTTAAAAGGGTATGCTTTAAAGTTAGTCTTATTTAAGTTTCATCAAAATCTGTTCATTAATCTGATTCTTCTTCTTCTTTGTTTTCAACAAAGACATTACGTCTCGAAAAGAAGAAGAAGGAGAAGTAGTTTGATTAAAGTTGGTCTTTTAATGAAAGATTATATTACTGACTGTACGTTATGTCTTACTGCAAAGTTAATAGTCTACTGGTTCACGGAAGATTATTAGAACAATCTTTGAGCTAGATTACTCAAAAGCTAGATCTTGATTAAGAGTACAAGCTCATTGAAAATCCTAGTTCTTACAACAATTAGGTACAATATATTTGGTGTTTCCTCAACCCTTCACCGGACCCTGCACGGCTATAGCCGCTATAACAATAAAACTTCTAATATGTCTCGTTTAGTGTCCTGTAAAGTGTTAATATAACAATATGCCCTCAGTAGCAAGGACCCTGTAAATTTTTATGCGAGTTGTGGTCACCAAACAAAGATAGAACCACGCATTACTGCTTGACATGCGTAGACAATAACATTGCGTACGCATCGAGTTCCTAATAGATATACTTATGCCCGTTTTCACCAGTAGCCCCTAAACAATAACCTAAGTAAGGTTCCCTTATCTTAGGGGACCCTTCAAATCATCCCCTAACCTAAATTCTGTTTCACCATCCTAAGAGTTACCTAAGTAAGAGTTCCCTAGTTAGGTGACGTATAGTGCGGAGGTACTACGGAATCGTTTATCGATTAATTATTTCAGTAAACGATTTTAATGATATTTAGCTGAAAAAACAAGATAGAACACGTAATTTAAATCCGTTATGTAGAAAAAGTGCCTTGTAAATATTAGATTATAAAGAAAAAGTTAAAATTTTACTTTTTTGGCTGTACGGCGAATGCCATTGCCTAATAAAGTCGCAGTGACATTTTGGTGTCACGTGACTTGACTCAAAAGTGACATGACAATGACAACAAGTTTCAAAATTTATTTCGTTTGTTTATTGCGTGTTATTTTTTTTGGTGTTTAAATAATATTTGGTTAAGAATAATGGCAGAAAAGAGGAAACGTGGACAAAATTTTTCACTCGAAGATAAAGACAAGTTAATAAAGTTATTGCTCCAACACAAAGATACAATTCTAAATAAAAAGACAGATGGGGCCACAAATGAGGCGAAAAACAGTGCGTGGATAGCTATTACGAATTCTTTTAATTCTTCATCAAACACACACAGGTATGAGAAATATACGTTCTTTATATATATTATTGTTCCTTTTGTACTTATTGTCTAACTCAGCGATTTATTTGATAAAAGTTCATACACACCATCTAATCTTGAAATCTAGGTACTAACTATTATCTGTTACCTATATTTTTTTAGAAACAAGGAATCTTTGATGAAAATGTGGGAGAAATTAAAAAGCGAGAGCAAAAAATATTATGCTCAAATGAAAAATAACACCACACAGACAGGAGGGGGCCCATTAATTTTAAAAATTGACCCTGTACTGGAACAGGTGTGTTCTATTCTTGGCCGAGGGTGTACAGGAATATTAGGGGTACCAGATTGTGATGCTGAGACTGGTCTGGAGGCAGAAAAGGTGCATATAAAAGTCATTTGCACACAAAATGATATGTTGCAAAATCCAGAAGAAGCATATATGCAAACAATTGAAGAACCAAAAATCTTGGAGGTATTATTTGAGTTGCTCTGATAAACTTATTGATCATATTAAAATTGTTGGTTTTATGACCTTTATTGTACTGAAACATTTATTTTTCAGACACAAAGAGAAGAAATCCCAGATAGGACTCAGCCGCAATATGAGTATATCAATTCTGATGACAACTTACCCGAAGAACCTAAGGCCAATGTAAGTGGAAAATACTGTTTGTGTTCTTAACAATGAGTAAGCATAGTAACATGACTATCTTATATTTTACGTTTCATATAACTCTTTGTTAATTATATATTTTTGATATACTAATAATTGGCTTATACATTATACATAAAACCATAATTATTTTTATTTTATTTCTTAGAACATACAAGAACTTCAGAAATTGCCTATTAATAAAACACCACTGTGGTCACGAAGGCGGCCACAGATATCAAGTCAAAATGAGCGGAATGAGGCAACTTCATCAGTTTCCTCTAGCATACAAAATGTTTATAAAAGGAAGGAAACTGTTGAGGACCTCAAAGAACAATTATTGAGGGAGGAGCTAGAATTTAAAAGAAAATTGTATAATTTACAATTACAATCAGCAGCCAGAGAAGTAGAAATTAAAACTGCAGTTTTAGATGAAATTAAAGGTATGTGTTTATTTATTATACTTAAACTTAAAATTACAGACAATCAAAGTATTGAGTCATTTGACTTCTTTGGAAGCCATAGACAGGATCACTAATGGTAATTGGTACACGGGGTATTTGACCGTTGCCAATAAGGTCTTCTAAATTCGGAATAGACCCTTCATTTATAGGTTCAGCTTCTTTTCTAATTATACATATGTTATGTAAAACACAACATGCCAGCATAACATGAATAGATGTTTCCAATCGAAGTCTGATACCCACAGCTAACACTGGAAAACGCCTTTTCAGGACTCCATATTGCCGTTCGACTACATTTCTAGTTTTAATGTGAGCATCGTTATATTTTTGCTGACCATGTGTAACAGGGTTAAGATAAGGAGTCAGAAGATGGCTCTGAAAATATAAACAATAACTTCATAAATTTATTGACTTACTGCACTGGCTCAGTGGGCCACCAGGGGAGCTATCCCCTGCTCGCTTTTGATGAAAATTTTTAATATAATCGCAGAAATGTTATTAATGAGACCTATATTTGTTTCAGGTGGAGGCTTCTCCTTAAATAATTTATTTGGGGTGCAAAATGAAAAGAAGCATTAATATAAGTAATAAATTTCACTTGCTTTGTTAAATAAAATCATTTGTTTTATTTTTACCTTTAATGGATATCCACTGTCTCCTAACAAATAATTCCCTCTGTAGTCACCTGTTTCAAACTTAGCATATCTACGACTACTTTGGTAAATAGTAGCATCATGAGTTGATCCAGGCCAGCGTGCCACCACGTCAGTTATCAATAATTTTGCAGTACTTATTGTTTGCATATTAATAGACATGTAGCCTTTTCTGTTTCGGAATAGTTCGGCATCATCTCCTCCTAAAATTTACAATAGTACATAGGTAAAAACAAGTAAATAAGTTTCTAGTAATACAATTTAAATAAGACATAAAATCAAAAAGAGAAATCACCTGGCGATTGAATTTTTATGTGTGTACAGTCTATACATCCTAAAACATTCGGAAAACGAGCTATTCTGTAAAATTCTTCTTTTACTATTTGTTGATCTTCTTCGGTGTCTGGAAATTGTATAAATTCGCTTCGCAGACCCACGATAGCTTCAGACACTCTCTTTATAATTCGGCTGCAAGTAGGAATACTGATGCCGTTTAGATCTGCTATAGATAATAGTTGATTGCCTGTCGCATAAAATCTTAGGGCACACAGCAGTTGGTTAATCGGTGCCACAGATTTATTTCTGTAAATAAAATAAGAGTAAGTAGGTTCAAAGTTACATTACTACAAATTTTAAACAAGTAGGTAGCTAGATATCTACAGAAGGCATTTCTAGGTAGGTACTTACCTGTCATCGTGGAATTCTAATAAATGTTCAATTTTTTGCAAAATAAATAAAACACTCTCCTTTGATAACCTATATCTTATGAAAAAGTCTTTGTCATCATATTTTTTAAAATCCTTCGATCTTTCACGGTAAATACGAGGTCGCCTCAATAAACTACGGTCACTTAATAATTCTACATCTTCAATTGCTTCTAAATCTTCATATAAATCGTGGTCACTATCCATATTTATCTAGCTAAATACGAGCGTTCACAATATAACCTAAAAATATGTGTCACCTAAGCTGTTACGGGGTCGTGAAATCATCCCCTACATTATAAGGGCTCCCTAATGCTTTAGGTGTCACTTATCCGCTGGTGAAAACAAAACTTGCGTTAGGTGTCCCCTTATATTCGCTTAAGAGACACTTAATTTTTAAGGGTTATTGGTGAAAACGGGCATTAGACTTGCATTATACTCAGCACACGTAGCAAGCCTGCGTGTCTGTCTCTCGAAATTAATGAGACGCTGATACTTCCAACTGTATTTGAGTAAGTTTTGTTTTACAAGATGTTAGTTATTTTATCTTTATGCCGTCTCATAAATCATTAACAGACAGAAATGGATTGATTATATTCAAGGCCGAAATCTTTTAAAAAACTAAAGCCATGTGGTATCCGGCAGAGGAGAATAGAACCACTCCAAGTCTTCTCATGGACGTCGTAAGAGGCAACTTAGGAAATATAAGCTAAACAAAGCTCAAACATCAATGAGACCTCTCCAACCCGTCTGGCCAGAGAGTGTAGGCCAAATCCTCTGTCTGCTCTGGCCAAGAATGGCTCCGGTAGTACAGAGAGGGTCATGCTTCTGCAGTGAAGACTAAAAAGACCTGATGATGATGAAGGCAAAAATCATACTGCATAGTATCTATATATAATAATAAAATAATATCAAAACTGAAAAGCTAAGTATGTTGTCCGGACTTGCTTTATACTCAGCGCACGTAGCAAGCCTCTTAGACTGCATGTCTGGCTTAAACCAAGATCAATTGAGAGCTGGTAGACGACTGTTCTCTGCAAATTAAATAGCCAAGGAACAGAATAAAATCGGGGTTTTTATTATTATTAAACAACTACAAAATAACGAGTGTTTCAAACTTAAAATAATACTCAATACATGCAGAAAGCCTCGTAGGCTGTGACTACTTAATTTTTTTTTAACAAAATTAAATGTGTGCTATTGGTAACAAATTGTTTTGAGTAATAATTTTAATAAGATGTTAAATCTTTTGTCCATGTCATAGAGATAAGATAATCTGGTAGGTCTATGGTACACGTAGTCTCTTATGTCACTTATAGGAATAAAATTAGTTTTCTATTCTAAAGCATAAACCATTCCGCATAGTATCAATACTAAGATGCTAAGTACCTATGTTGTCCAGACTTGTTTAATACTTAGTGCACGTAGCATGCCTCTTAAGCTGCATGTCTGGCTTAAACTAAGATTAATGTTGTAGAACCAACTCATTTTTAGTATGTTTTTTTACAATATGTCAGTTATTTTGCCCTTAGGTCGTCTCATAAGTCATTCACAGAAAGAAATGGAGTAAATCTATTCCAAGGCAGAAACTATACCGCACAGTATCAATACTAAGATTATATGTTGTCCAGACTTGCTTTATACTCAGCGCACGTAGCAAGCCTCTTAAGCTGCGTGTCTGGCTTAAATCAAGATCAGTTCAGAGCTAGTTAGAGTCCTGGTCTCTCAAAATTAAATTATTCACTTCGTGCGTACTATACACTACAAAGACCCTGGGTTTTGACACACTATAGCTGAGGATACATTCGGCAAATTACATAGAATGTTTGTATATTTGTCTGCGGGTTTGCTGACTAAATGACAAAACTATTATCATCTGCAGGCATACCCAAATAGAGTAGCTTTAGGCAGGTCAATCACGCAGATGGTGCTGGCCCCAACGGAAGTTCGTGACTTGTGTTGGATACATACTCAACAATACTATATTTTATATGAAATAAATATATAGTTCTAAACCAGGTCTTCTAAGTTTATATAAAGTTGTTGACTGCAATATCCCATAACACAAGTCTTGAACTTACTTTGGGGCTAGCTCAATCTGGGTGATTTGTCCGTATATATTTATTTATTTAATAAATAAATATGTACGGACAAATCACAGAGATTGAGCTCACCCCAAAGTAAGTTTTGAGACTTGTGTTATGAGATACCAACTCAACGACACTATACAGCGTTCAAATTGACCCTCGACGTTCCCTTAACGGGGTGACTCAGCCCATCAATATGAACAACTTTTCCTGTGGGAACAATGCTGGGAACTCATAAAAAATTTCGACATTCCCACGCAAACTAGTCGGGCGGCTGAACTCTTATGTTAGAAATGCTGATTTTTTTTTTGAGTTATACCATTGGTCCCATAGTAAAAGTTGTTCATATTGATGGTCTGAGTCACCCCTTTAAAAGAACGTCGAGGGTACATTTAAATGCTGGATTTTATAACAAATACATATATAGATAAACATCAAGAACCACGCCAATCTGAAATAGATCATTTTCCATCTTGACCTGACCGGCGATCGAGCCCGGGAACTCCGGAGTGGCAACCTGGCATGATGACTAGTCCACAGAGCTGGTCAACTGCAGTTTTTAATTAGTATGTATAAAATAAATTAAAAACGCGAATCCCAAGCTTTGATTATCCACGTCCAGAGTTGCTTAACTTGCTGAAACACTAAAATGCGCTGCGTCTACAAGGCTATTGAGAGCCCCCGTTTGGGTTAGGAACCTCAACAATTCATCAGCTAGAAATAAATAAATAAATATATACGGACAAATCACACAGATTGAGCTAGCCCCAAGGTAAGTTCGAGACTTGTGTTATGGGATACTAACTCAACGATACTATATTTTATAATAATTACATATATAGATAAACATCCAAGACCCAGGCCGATCTGAAAAAGATCATTTTCCATCTTGACCTGGCCGGGGATCGAACCCGGGCACTCCATGTCGCAGGCTGGCGTGTTAACCACTGCGCCACGAGGCTGTCAAAAAGAAATGACAGAATGGAAAGCCCAAACTTGAATATAGCATTACCTAAACGACACTAAGCACAAAACTTCCATATGATTCCACACGGATTGCCAGTGGTTCCCAAACTTTGCGAATATTCAAAAAAGTTAACCAAATAAAATTTCATCTCACGATCCGTCGACGACTGTGGAAGTTTCCAACTCCGTAGTCCTTATAAAGTGGCTGCAACATCTGTTGTATGGACAACTCGGCAAGTTTTGCCATACATTTGGATTGGACCTTTTTCTTTGGTGATAGAGTGCAGTTTTCTGTGGCAAGGAAGTTGGGCAGTTGTTAAAAGTTATCCTGGTTTCGTGCTGCGCCGATAGACTTGGTCGTGTTCATAAAAATAGTAGATTAAGGTTTGAATAACAGTGGTTTGTGAAGGGTTACTTGAGAGTTTTTTTTTAAATTTGTATTTCATAAACATAAACATTTGTATAAACAGGGTAACTTGGAAAACCGGCCAAGTGCGAGTCGGACTCACGCACAAAGGGTTCTGTACCGTATCTATAAAAACGGCAAAAAAATCATGTCTGTTGTATGGGAGTGCCTCTTTAATATTAATTTGATTTTTATTTAATTATTTATTTTCAAAGTGAATACATAACTTAATGTTCTGTAACTATTTCAAGCGTCTACTTGTTGCCGATATCAATATCTAGCAAAAATAAGCAAAAAAATCACGTTTGTTGTATAGGAGCCCCCTCAAATATTTATTTTATTCCATTTTTTAGTATTTGTTGTTATAGCAGGAACAGAAATACATCATCTGTGAAAATTTCAACTGTCTAACTATCACGGTTCATGAGATACAACCTGGTGACAGAAGGACAGATAGACAGACAAGCCAGCGGAGCGATATTATATAGGTAAGTTTGAAAAAATGTAGTTAATGTTTAAGATACCAATATATATTTCTCATAAATATATCATCATCATCATCATCAGGTCCTTTTTAGTCTACACTACAGGAGCACGACCCTCTCTGTACTACTAGAGCCATACTTGGGCAGAGCAGCCAGAGGACTAGGCCTACACTCTCCACGCGCTAGCCAGACGGGTTGGAGAGGTCTCACAGATGTTTAAAAGCTTTATTTAGCTTGTATTTCCTAAGTCGCCTTCTACGACATCCACGAGAAGACTTGGATTGGTCCTATTCTACTCTGCCGGATACCACACGGCTTAATAATACACTAGCTTTCGCCCGCGGCTCCGCCAGCGTCAATGTCGATCCCTTGGGAATAGTATAGTTCCTTTTTCCCGGGATAAAAGGTAGCCTATGTCCTTCTCCGTACTCCAGAGAACTTGTACGCAAAATTTCATGATGATCGGTTCAGTAGTTACGGCGTGAAAGCGTAACTAACAAACAAATAAACAAACTCACTTTCGCATTTATAATATTAGTAAGGATAAGGATATTATCACCTAAACACCACCATATTACAATAAATAGTAATAACCGCTCGGTCGCTCAGGTACTGAAATATTTAACAGTCGTAAAACAAAAATAGATTTTACTACTGCGTAAGTCGGCCGTAAAGTAGCCAACAATTTAGTGGTTATGATTGTTTTATTTGGGTTGAAGGCTTAAACGATGTACAGTCAGGAGCAGATATAACTGAACCTCTAAAAACATATTTAATTGTACGGAAGCGAGTTGGACTCGCCCATGAAGGGTTCCGTAGCAGCGAGTAATATAATACAAAAGTTCTTGATAAATATATACGGACATAAATATATACGTACTAGCTTTTGCCCGCAGCTCCGCCCGCGTCAATGTTGATCCCTCGGGAATAGTCCCTTTTCCCGGAATAAAAGGTAGCCTATGTCCTTCTCCGTACTCCAGAGAACTTGTATGCAAAATTTCATGATGATTGGTTCAGTAGTTACGGCGTGAAAGCGTAACAACCAAACAAACAAACTCACTTTCGCATTTATAATATTAGTAAGGATAAGGATATTTATGTCCGTATATATAACAGGTTATATCAGCCTATGTGTCATAAGGATATTGATAAAAGGAACGTCTTTAACATGTCTATTGTAATATATAATGTACTTCCTAATGAATTTAAATCATTAAAAGGTACATCATTCAAAAATAAGTTGACGCGGTGGTTACTTGAGAATTGTTTTTACTCTTTGAAGGAATATATTGACTATTGCAAATCACATAAAAATATTAATTTATAATTTATATCATTTGGTAAACTTCGTCGGGTCTTTTCGTCGCCCATACCCCAAAGTCTGAAGACTAAAGTCTTTAATCAATGCGTCCTGCCTGTTATGACGTACGGATCCGAGACGTGGACACTCACGGTGCGACTAGTCCACAAATTCAAAGTCACTCAGCGAGCTATGGAGCGGGCTATGCTCGGAGTATCTCTGAAGGATCGAATCAGAAATGAAGTGATCCGGCAGAGAACCAAAGTTACCGACATAGCCCAGAGAATTAGTAAGCTGAAGTGGCAATGGGCTGGTCATATATGCCGCAGAACCGATGACCGCTGGGGAAAACGAGTACTTGAGTGGAGACCGCGTCTTGGCAAACGTAGTGTAGGACGCCCGTGGGCTAGATGGAGCGACGATATACGGAAGGTTGCTGGCAGTGATTGGAAAACAAAAGCTCAAGACCGAGCTCAGTGGCGTTCCATGGGAGAGACCTATGTCCAGCAGTGGACTAGTATAGGTTGATGATGATGATAATTTATATTGAAATTGTATTACATTATTAATGAATTAAATGTTTCTTTTTTTTTTAACATTTGTATTAAATACCTGCGTGCAGGTTTCATACAATGTACTTTCAATGTTTTATGACCCTTATTTACTGTATGTTTGCAAATAAATGATTATGATTATGATTGTGATTACGGACATATGACACAGATTGGGCTAGCTCAATTGGGGCTAGCCCCAAGGTAAGTTCGAGACTTGTGTTATGGTATACTAACTCAACGATATATATTTTATAACAAATACTTATATAGATAAACATCCAAGACCCAGGCCAATCTGAAAAAGATCATTTTCCATCTTGACCTGGCCGGGGATCGAACCCGGACACTCCGCGTCGCAGGCTGGCGTGTTAACCACTGCGCCACGGAGCTGTCTTGATACATTTGAGTTAATTGAATAAAAGGTAAATGCGGTTTACGATTTATGATGCCGTAATAAAAAAATTATTTACCAAATCTCGTTCAAACAAATTTTTGGTGGAAGTTTGCATGGTAATGTACCTCATTATATTTTTTTAGTTTTTTCCCTCTCTTATTTTAGAAGTTACAGGGGGGGCGGGACACATATTTTACCACTTTGGAAGTGTCTCTCGCGCAAACTATTCAGTTTAGAAAAAAAGATATTAGAAACCTTAATATCATTTTTGAAGACCTATCCATAGATAACCCATACTTATGGGTTTGATAAAAAAAATTGAGTCTCACTTCTAAGAAGTATGAGGAACCCTCAAAATTTACTGCTTTTTTTCCTATTTTTGTGTGAATATCTTGATGCGGTCTACAGAATACATCTACTTACCAAGTTTCTACTTAGTGGCTGTGACATACGGACGGACAGAGAGACATGACGAATCTATAAGGGTTTTTGCCATTTGGCTACGGAACCCTAAAAACGATATCTTTCACATTGACCTGGGTCTTAGATCTATCTATCTATAATTTAAGAACTGTGTTCTTGTCGGTGGAGTACTCTCCATGTCTCTCGGTCTTAGATGTTTATCTATATATAGCGTGATTTTGAACCCCCTAGCTATATTGAAATCTTGGAATCAGAATCCCTAATGGAATACAGAGTTCCAAGAAAAAAAGGTAAAAGCCGAAAAAAAAAATTGGCTTTCCATAGAAATTCGTCC
Source organism: Elegia similella (assembly GCA_947532085.1). Taxonomy (NCBI): domain Eukaryota; kingdom Metazoa; phylum Arthropoda; class Insecta; order Lepidoptera; family Pyralidae; genus Elegia; species Elegia similella. The sequence continues at coordinate 1,470,191 of OX383942.1, forward strand.
AACTGATCGGCAAATTTGTATGGGAAACCCTAATATTTTTTTTGATTTTCAGCTTTTTTCTTCAATTCTATATTTCATTAGGGATTCTGATTCTGAGATTTCAATTAAGCTAGGGGGTTCAAAATCACGTTGTATGTAGCTAATATAAAAAATAGTAACGTCGAGTTAGTATACTACGACACAAGTTCACAACTTACTGAGGGGCTACCTCAATTTGTGTGGTATGTGCCTATATATTTATGTTACTGTACATAAAATATAATCATCGATAAATACCTTTTCAAACTAAGCTTCACCCACAAACAGAAACAAAACAAGCTTAACTATTCAAACACTAAAACTAACAGACAAACTCAGAATTAGCCACAAAACCGCATTACTTATGCGATTCATTAGTTAAGTTGACAATAATTAAAGTGGCCACGCTAATACGATCTAGCTCATACATACATAATACATGGACAAAATATATGGAGTGTAGATGTGAAGCTTCCTAATTCCTATGGGCGATGACATCAGGCATGAAGACAAAAACTTTACATACATACATAGTATCACGTCTTCTTTCCTTGCGCGGTAGACAGAGCTCAGGTCTATAAGACCTTATGGCCACATTTAGCATGTTGGAGGACGTGTAGATGGAAAACGCAATCAAAATAGTGATGGGTTGCTAGCCGCTTCGCCTATTGACATGATTCCGCAGATTTTACAATCTGCGCGGCAAGAGCAGCAGCTGGTACATTCTACGTTTTTTCTTTTCTCCCACACCAGCATGGAAGAGATAACTGTAACTCTTCCATATATATTTCTGCAGTGCCACATATAAACTACATTTAATTTACCTCCATACAGACATCATCATCATCATCATCATCAGGTCCTCTTTAGTCTCCACTACAGGAGCACGACCCTCTCTGTACTACTAGGACCATACTTGGCCAGAGCAGCCAGAGGACTTGGCCTACACTCTCCACGCTGGCTATACAGACATACACATACATAAATATGCTTAGCACGAAGCGGAAACAAGCGCACTGTATCATGCGAAATAAATTATTGATCTATCTATCATTCAACATTAAGATCTCTATGTATTTATTGTATTCATACAAATAAACGATTGATTACTGATTAGGTATCTCCGCACAAAAAACCGTGATCAGCTTTTTTCTCGTCTTATAAAATAGCTTTTTCTTTAATGTATATTTGACGGGAAACGAGCAGATGAGCCACCTGATGGAAAGTGGTCATCGTCGCCTATGGACATCCGCAACACCAGAGGAGTTGCTGATGCATTGCTGACTCTTGTGGTGCCTGTAAACACGCCTTTTAAAGGACCCCGAGTCAATAGCACACAAGGAAAACCTCGCATTAGATCTTTAAGCATCAGGTGATGAAACAATGTAATCAGAGCCCTTCAAGCACGTACGGACTAAGTCTGCATTGAGTTTCTTTCGGCGTATTCTTCTCACCAGTGGTCATGCCGAAACGCTAGTAGTATTTTGACTTTGCAAATAATAAAAAAACATATAAAAAATAAAAATATGATGGTCAAAAAGAGATATATGTATCCAATTTTGAATAAAAATCTTTGACTTTGACTAAAACGCAATAACTAATGATAAAAGTAATTTTTACACACTATTAAACAGAACAATAATAATAAAAACATTCATAGGAACATTCCCACTTATATATGCATTGCTGCAGAGCCACATATACACTACACTTAATTTACCTCCACACGGACATACACACACATAAATATGCTGAGCGCAGAGCGAGAACAAGCCCGCTCTGTGTACTATTTTACTGCGAGCATTGTATCATGGAGCCACGAAAAAGAGAACGGCTTATTTCTACAAACTTTTATTTAACTACATTTGTAACTGCTTCTGTGGTCCAGTGGTTAAGGCGATTGCCTGTAGTCCTGTCGTGGGTTCGATTACCACGGGAAGCATACTTAGTTTAGTTGTTTCCAGTTTGGTTAGGACATTGCAGGCTTAAATCACCTGCTTGTCTGGTAATAAAAATGATTCCATGCTTCGGAAGACACATTAAAATGTTGGTTCCGACTGCCATCTGGTAGTCGTTAAAAGAACTACGTCAGAGGCCGAGAGGCGGATCCGAACATCTCTGACACCAGGGTGTGAATAAATAACTAATAAATTACTACGTTTGTGAATAAATTTGCCGTGTGGTTTCCGGCAGAGTAGAATAGGATCACTCCAAGTCTTCCCATGAATGTCGTAAAAGGCGACTTAAAAAATGCAAGCTAAACAAAGCTCATAAACATCAATGAGACCTCTTCAAAGATGGCCAAGTATCGAGAATTGCTGACTCTTAAGAAACCTGTAAACACGCCTTTTGAAGGACCCCAATTCATCATAGCACACTGGGAAAACCTCGGGAGGGAGTCCATTCCACAATCATGCTGTACGAGGAAAAAACCACGTGACGCTCTGACATTTTTGGAGACCCAAGTGTCAAGGATGTGGATATAGACTTTACTTCTGTGGCGAGAGGTGAGGTGGTAAAAAGGTGACGGTGGCACCAACTCAAAAAGTTCTTCAAAACACTCCCCATAGTATAGACGGTAAAATACACACAGAGAGCCAACGTCTCTCCGTAGACTGAGTGTACGTACGTACCAAAACCATTCAAGGGAAGGTAGTTTAAAAAATGAAAATTTAAAAAGAATTGGAGATGGTTTATCAAAAGTTACTAACATCGGTGTAGTCGCGACACTACGCTGCGCCCCGGAACTCCCCGCCCAATTAATTGCCGCTCGTCGATCCAACTTGTGAACGAGTGCTGTACTGTGACAATACGTAGTAGTCAGAGCCTAGGGACATAATCTTTTTTTTTTCGAGTCAAAATAGTTACTTTTTCTTGTGTTACTGTTTTTAAGCAGGTGGCCAGAGCGACTTCTTTGTCGTTTGCCTCATAAGATCTTCGATTGTGCAGGTGGAGGGACGATTGAGATACGTCATGAGGTCGGTCATTGATTGCGTGGTGCCTTATTCATACCGGTCATTGTTGAAACCTCACTGAGTTCGATTCTCGTGGCAACTCCCCACACCATCTCGGAGTATCTCTTTAGGGATTTGCAAACAACCCAGGCAGATTGCCTCCTAACACCTGCAGAAAAAGTCTTTCTGCAGGCGACTATTTATTATTCCATCGTACTAGTCGTGGTATTGAAGCTTCTCTAGGATGGAGAACGACCAGTCTATGAGAGTTATTTCTACTTTTCAGACATGAGGTGGTGGTGTTTGTCCATATACAAGTAGCTGGGACATAAGACCTTGAGGTCACTATTAGCGCCTTACTTACTCCGCTGGCTCAGCGACTCGAAGTGGATTTTGGCCTCCGAGACGAAAAAGCGCCACAAAAAAGAGAATTACTATTTTCAAATTCAAATTCAAAACGTTCATTTAATATAGGTCATTCGAACACTATTGTCATACATTTTCAACTTAAAATTGCTGACGTCAGTAATTTACTTATGGCTAAGTTTAATGCCGCTTCCAAAACGGAGTGCAGAAGAAGCGGCAACAAACTGCACAGCGCATTTTCTCTAATCGACCAGAGTGAGCTAACGACATATTATAGTGCCTTTGACATGTTTTCTGACATATTAGACCATAACATCGACCAAATTTTATGATTTACGTGGAAAAAGAAGCAGATGGTTTCACAATGCACCAGCTGCTTCGCTTTCCAAAGGGAAACCCCAGGAATTCCCCTATTCTTCCAGACAAACATGGAACAATATTACTATTAGCTCAGTAACTTTAGTGTCAAGATAGACGTGTAGGTGGAAAACAGAATTACTATAGTGAGGTAACCACATTGCATTTGACATGATTTCTGAGATATTATGAGATATACCATAACATCGACCGACTTTTATGAGCTACGTGGAAAAAGAAGCAGCTGTACATTTCAAAATGTACAAACTGCTTCGCTTTCCAAACAGTAACCCCAGAGTTTCCCTTTTCTTCCAGACAAACTTCCAGAAGAATATCGTCCTAACTACTATTTTAACCGCAAAAGTGTGTTTGTTTGTTACGCTTTAACGGCTTAACTATTGAACCGATTGTCAAAAAAAATTGCATATACTTTTTCTGGAGTACGGAATTTTTAGGCTACCTTTTATCCCGGAAAGGTACTGTTCTCGAGGGATTGAAATAACTGCAACGGAGATGCAAAAACTAGTGTAAGGAATTGAAAAATAGGTATTTTTAAAATCTACTGCTGTCGCGTTGTGTGCCCAAACAATCCCCTCAGAGTGCGATAGAGATAACTGCAGCTCGGACCGAAAATACCTATGAAAATTGCACAAAATTAACGTTTCCTAGTCCCTTGATTTCTTCACTAAAACTTAACCGTTTTCATTAAAAATTTAAAATAACTTATGGCTGTGTTTCTATGTTTTCTTTTTTTAATATAATAGCGTCGAATTTGTTTTCTTGATGTCTGAACACAACGGAAATTCTTACAAATTCTTCAGGTTTTTGAAGGTTCATATCTCTTGAAATAATTAAATTAAAAAAAAAATTACATAGGGAAATGCTCATATACCGATAGACTTTATTTAACATCATTGCTCTACTGGTACTTTTTCTTCTTCGTCTTCAAATAAATTAAAATCAAATTTTATCTACTGGTACTATCCGGCGAGGAATCAGGGGACTTGTATGGAAATACGGCCCTACGATATCCTCTGTACTTGTATCCTGTTGAGGATTTCGATTAGTGTTTACCCTCCTGTGTATGATTTTGTAGAAGAACTGTGACTGTTTTTACACAAAGCCGTCTTGTGCCACTTTCAAGTTGTCCTTCCAGTGTAGGACATTGCAGGCTTGAATCACCTGATTGTCTGATAATTAAGATGATTTCGTACTTCGGAAGGCATGTTAAGCCGTTGGTCCCGGCTGCCATCTGGTAGTCGCTAAAAAAATCACGTCAGAGGCCGAGAGGCGGTCCCGTACAACTCTGACACCAGGGTGTGCATAGTCGATTGACCGTGATACCTACTATAAATGACGATGGGTTATCCTTCGTTTTGTTATTGCTTGTACTTGTTGGATGAATAACATTTTTTTCAGATTTTATGGCCACTTATTGGCATTTGACGTATAATGATAGCATATCCACGGAAAGGCAATCAAACTTTCATCGCATGACTAAGCCCGATATATTGTACACTAAAATAAATGAATTTATGTAGAAGTTGTTACAATTTTAGTTGGCATAAAAATATTTGAAGCTCACTCCTAACCTATCAGGCCATACACTGGCTCAATGTATCAAATTGTTCAGAAAAATAAATTGTGCTTTGTCCCGTGATCAGTTTGAAATGTTTCTACAAACTAAGTATGGGATGCTACTTGCGTTAGTACTGTCGCTATCAGTTACATGGGACGCACGATATGTACAGCGGTGGCTGCTGCTGAGGATTCAGCGGACAGAAAGCGGGTAAAGTACGCGGCATTAGAGTATTGTTTTGTGCCTATCGCAGTGGAAACCATGGGCAGTTGGGGATCGGATCGGATAAGGGTCTGATCAAAGAGATAGGTCGCCGCATAGGGGAAAAGACAGGAGACTCCCGCTCTAGCTTGTTTATGGTGCAAAGGATAGCCATAGCTATCCAACGCGGTAACGCAGCTAGTGTTCTGGGCACCTTTGCACCGGAAACATTCAGTGACGGGTTATAATGTATTGTATTTATTATTATATTATTTTATGTTTGTGACTTAATTAATTTGAGCAATTAAATACATAATAAAATTAACTAAGTATTGTTTTTGAAACCTTAATATCTATTAAACAATACATATACCTATACATATTATTACGTTTTAATTCCTTACGCGGTAAACAAAGCCTATAGACATAAGATCCAAAGGTTACGATTAGGTAGACGTGTAGGTAATAAACGTAATCTAAATAGCGACAGGTTGCTAGCCGCATCGCTTATTCAAATGATTATAGATTTTCGCCCATTCTCTCTACCGGCTTCTACGTTCTGCGCGGGAAGAAAAGCAGCTGGTTCATTCTAACATACACACATACATGATAGCACGTCTTTTCCCTTGCGGGGTGGACAGAGCCGAGGTCTTTAAGACCTAAAAACGACGTTTAGCATGTTAATGGGCGTTAGGTGGAAAATGGAATCAAAATAGTGATAGATTGCTAGCCGCATCGCCTATTGAAATGATGACAGATTTTCACCCAATCCCTCGGCCGGGTTCTACGATCTGTGCGGGAAGAGAAGCAGCTGGTACGTTCCATGTAAGTTTTTTCTTTCTTTAGACTCTATGGCATGGTATATTCTAAGTTTTTCTTTTCACCTAGATCGGCATTGAACAGATACGGTTACGGTTAACAATATCAATAAAAAACAACAATAATCTATAAAACCATCGAAAGATTTCACCCAAAAAGATGTCATGTATTATTTATTACGTCGTCTATCATAATTATTTACCCATTTGGGTCCTAAGCCGACCTAAGCCTGCTTTCAGCAGTGATATAGAAATATCTAGATAAATCATCAAATCATAGGAAAATACATGTAGTCACTTAATTTTTAGATTAGATAGTAGATTCGCAAGACCTGCTGAATGATCATGAAAAGGTGTGGCATTATACCTTGTTCTTTAATTTGTAGTTTAATTTTCTTTTAAGCAACGAAGACTACAATGACAAGCATTTCTTAGTTAACTCTTGAACCCAGATGTAAGCACTCTAACCTGATAAAATGTACTTAAAATCACCTGACTCAACATGATTCGTAATATTTTATTCAAAAATATATATGCTTTTTCATTTGAAATTTAGTCTGATTCGATATAGCTTTTACGAATATAATAATATGACATTATTTTCATATAAGAGGTAACTTAATAAGAGGTAAGTTGCAAGATCGTATTATTGCAACTTGTGTAACCTCTTCCTACAATTTTTTTTATAACATAAGGCGGCATACGATCAAGCGCGTCACCTGATGGTAAGCGATCACCCTAAGTAAGTAAAGTTCCGTACCCAAAGACTAAAAACGGGACCCTATTAATATCGCTTCGCTGTCCGTCTGTCTGTATGTCTGTCGGTCTGTCGGTCTTTTGGTCTGTCGGTCTGTCGGTCTGTCGGTCTGTCGGTCTGTCGGTCTGTCGGTCTGTCGGTCTGTCGGTCTGTCGGTCTGTCGGTCTGTCGGTCTGTCGGTCTGTCGGTCTGTCGGTCTGTCGGTCTGTCGGTCTGTCGGTCTGTCGGTCTGTCGGTCTGTCGGTCTGTCGGTCTGTCGGTCTGTCGGTCTGTCGGTCTGTCGGTCTGTCGGTCTGTCGGTCTGTCGGTCTGTCGGTCTGTCGGTCTGTCGGTCTGTCGGTCTGTCGGTCTGTCGGTCTGTCGGTCTGTTTTTGAATTCGGTTTATTTAGTTATTGAATTTTTTCAGAATGGTGGTAATATCACAAAGGACAATTTTATAGCGGTTATGACCATTGTGAGATCCCTATGATAAGTGTGTCGTGTTGTTTCCGGCAGAGTATAATAGGACCACTCCTAGTCGTCCCATGGAGGTCGTAAGAGGCGAAATACAAGCTAAAAAAAGCTCATAAACATCAATGAGACCTCTCCAACCCGTCTGGCTAGCGAGGAGAGTGTAGGCCAAATCCTCTGTCTGCTCTGGCCAAGTATGGCTCCGGTAGCACAGAGAGGGTCATGCTCCTGCAGTGGAGACTAAAAAGACCTAATGATGATAATGATATTATATAATAAGCGTATAATTCACAGTACCATTCGATACATAAAAAAATAGTTTTGAAGATAAAAGTTGTAAGTAAAATAGTATCTCGAGATAATATCATTGGGTTTTAGTCGATAGCGTATTGATATTTTTGTTTTTTGAACACTAAAGGATTTGCAACAAACCCAGACCGACTGAATCCCAATTTATTTATTTAAATTCTGTTTTCTAGTCGAAGTCAAGGATTACTAGAATTTAAGAGGAGTTCGTGCATATTTTGTTTGGATTTACTTAATACTCTCTGAAAAATAAAATCTATTATAAATATAAATAATATATACGGACACAGATTGGACATACGGACACAAATCACACAGATTGAGCTAGCCCCAAAGTAAGTTCGAGACTTGTGTTATGGGATACTAACTCAACGATACTATATTTTATAACAAATACATAATATAGATAAACATCCTAGACCTGGCAAATCTGTAAATTATCATTTTCCATTCTGTGTGATTTATTTAATCATCATCATCATCATATCAGCCGCAAGAAGTCCACTGCTCGACATAGGCCTCCCCCAAGGATTTCCAATACGGCCGGTTGGAAGTGGGCTGCATCCAGCGTCTTCCTGCGACCTTAGTCAGGCCATCCGACCATCTAGTATGTATTTGATATCTTTAGCATTTTGCGCTGCCGACGCTGCCGCCCATTGGAACCATTATTAAGCTGGGAAAGGATTTGTTTGGTAATTAAGTTAACTCATTCACGGACACTGAACCAGACACAAAGAAATAACAATAGAATTACGTCTACAGGCTGGCAGTGTCAACGAAAGTGTTAAGTATTGGGATACTACTCACTCAGATGAATGGGCCAAGTACTGTGAGGGCTCGACTTTCGGCGTTCTAGCCGAGTTCTCACATAAATAGGAAGTTAGGGATGAACAGCCTCCGTGGTCCAGTGGTTAAGGCGTTTGCCTGTTGACCCGGGGGTCGTGGGTTCGATTCCCACCGGAAGCATACTTTGTTTAGTTGTTTCCAGTTTGGTTAGGACATTACAGGCTTGAATCACCTGATTGTCTGATAATAAAGATGATTCCGTGCTTCGGAAGGCACGTTAAGCCGGTGGTCCCGGCTGCCATCTGGTAGTCGTTAAAGGAACCACGTCAGAGGCCGAGAGGCGGTTCCGAATAACTCTGACACCAGGGTGTGCATGGTCGATTGTCCGTGACACCTACTCGAAATGATGATGATGAGGGAGAACACAAGACTCGACACACAGAACACACAGAGAATAACTTTATTATAACTTCGCTTTACAACTTCAACTATGTAGATGTTGACTTCTATAACAGAGACTGATATGCTCCAAGAGATGGTAGTAGACTGAAAGATGGAGACTGAATGATGGTAGCAGACTCAAAGATGGTAGTAGACTGAAAGATGGTAGCAAAGTCAAAGGTAGACTGAAAAATGAGTGATGAGAGAGAAAGAAAGTAATCTAAAAATGGAATAGAATGGAATGAAATCTGAATTAAAAATGAAATTTGAATTAAAATAAGGAATGAAAAATGGACAGGATGAGAGAAATGAGGTTGGATGAGATGCAGCATGCAGGTGGCATGCTGCAACGTTACAGTACGAAGCAGCTCGGGAGGCTGGCCGAGTACCCGATGACATTCCCGCTACCACCGGCCAACAGTAAAGGATGACATCCTTGACCTAAGAGACCTGATAGCAAATATTCAAAGTTGATAAAGGTATACTCGTGATGGTGTGTATTAGAGCAGGCATCGCTGTGAATTAATCAAAGGGAAATATTCATGACGACACATGCCATGAAATGATAATGAACTCTGACGTGGCTGAGTCATAGTAGGTAGCGGAATTTTAATTTTTAATCCATACTATTAATATTGTTCGTTTGTTTTTCGTTTTTCGTAACCTACTGGAGTTCTGAGCTACCTAAAGGCGTTATACAAAGCTTGATTTAATTACGGCTAAAGGTGGTTGATGGGCAAATCTGAGGTATATTATGCTATTTGTGGTAACCAATCTAAGCCGCAATCATGCCAGGTTTGTTGTACATACATACGTAAGCGCTAAACTCCGTACTAACACTGGACTATTGAGCTCCTCAACTTTTGTGCTATTACATATTAAACAATATTATTTTCGTGTTATTTACTGTAACATTAATTTACAACAACTTCCACTTCTTTCTACACGCATGAATGCCTATAGACTTTTGCCCATGACGTTGGTTTACGGACGATAGTTTTAGGTGATAATGATGGAAGAGAGATAGATGCGTCGCAAGCCGAATTGTGCCTCTCTATCGCTTGCGCCGCACTTTCGCTTGCACACGGAATGTTACACTTTTTCGTACGTGTAGCCGGCGTTCATTAATAGACATCATTTCATCATTCACAACAGCCTCCGTGGTCCTGTGGTTTAGGCGTTTGCCTGTTGACCCGGAGGTCGTGGGTTCGATTCCCACCGGAAGCATACTTTGTTTAGTTGTTTCCAGTTTGTTTAGGACATTGCAGGCTTGAATCACCTGATTGTCTGATAATAAAGATGATTCCGTGCTTCGGAAGGCACGTTAAGCCGGTGGTCCCGGCTGCCATCTGGTAGTCGTTAAAGGAACCACGTCAGTTATTCTTAACTGCCAACCGAGAGGCGGTTAAGAATAACTCTGACACCAGGGTGTGCATGGTCGATTGACCGTGACACCTACTCGAAATGATGATGATGATGATGATTTCATCATTCAAGACGGAGTACGAAGGACTGTTCCTGTTAGTCTAAAACCTTAAAACCCAACACCTTTGTTCCCTCTCCAGATTCAACCAATTCCTACTATTCCGAAACTATAAAATACTTACGATGAGCAGCAGTGTCGAAAGCACAAAAAGCCATAGAAACTGCGCTCGCCATCCCACCAGCCAAGCGTGGTGAGTATGGCAATATTCTCTCATGGAAACGAGAATCCTTGTGAGAGGCCTTTGTCAAGTAATGTACATCTAACGGCCGATATTATGATGATGATCAATACGTTAAGACGCTCTGCGTCCGAATATTACATAAGTGTTAATGTATTATTATTGGTATATATTGGCTAACTCCGTGGCGCAGCGGTCAACACGCCAGCCTGCGACACGAGAGTGCCCGGGTTCGATCCCCGGCCAGGATATATGTATTTGTTATAAAATATAGTATCGTTGAGTTAGTATTCCATAACACAAGTCTCGAACTTACTTTGGGGCTAGCTCAATCTGTGTGATTTGTCCGTATATATTTATTATTATATTATGTATAAATCGCTCTGCTCTTGTGACTCGCACCCCGGGTCCCGCGAGGTAACATCGGATGTAAAACAATAGGGCCACAGCAGTGGAATGCTGACAATTAATAAAGCGTAGTCCTCTGCTGCCTTTGATGGATCCCCGGCCTTAGTATTAGGTTTCTATCCGTTGTGCTTGCCTGTGTAGATTAAATAATATATACCTTTTATGAAGACGGTATATTTTTATGTTAATTACAAGTATACTTGACGACAGTAAAACGAGTTGAAAGGATTAGGTGTCGAGATTAGCATCTTGCAAATTAGTGCGTGCCATCGCGATGAAAGTATTGGTTTACACATATTATACGTGTTATCACGTCCTTACCCTTTATGGATTAGACCGTGACTAAAGTTTAAAGAATGAGTGTTTATATCTATTGATGTGTTTATTACTTCCGTATATATTTATTTATTTATATTTATATTTTTTATTTTTCCTTGGTATACTAGCATAAATTCCAATTCTAGACATACTTACAATCACTGCCCTCTGCTAAGTTGGGCATACTTCTGGAAGACGAGTTCTTTCGCTTCGTCATTATTTAAGGTTAGGTATAATTTATACGATTAAACGGGTTTATTCCCGAGGTTTTCCCTGTGTGCGTGTTTACAGGTATCTTAATAGTCGGCAACGCATCAGCACCTCCTCTGGTGTTGTAGATATCCATGGGCGACGGTAACCACTTTCTACTAGGTGGCTCGTCTGCTCGGTTCGTAACATTAAAAAAAATCGGTCAGCATTTACATGCCAAGCACTTCTGTGTTTAAGCGCGGTTCCGGCAAAATTCAATTTTGTTAGTAGCATGAATGAGCCGGCTCGTCCGGGGAAGTACCACACTCTTACAGAAAATTGACGTTTCAGTAGAAGCTTTACCACTTCTATGCTTTGTTCGGTGAGTGGGAGAGCTGGTGTCTCCCCCCCCCCTCATTTCGTTCCCCCTATGTCCTCAACTCCTTGCAAGGCCGGCAACGCTCCTGTCACACCCTGGTGTTGCAGTTGTCTATGGGCAGCGGTGATCACTTACCATCAGGTGACTCGTGGGTGACACAGTTGCTCGTTGTATATCATAAAAAAATGTAAATAAGTCGTCCTATATCATAAAATAATTGAGCCCTTTGGGGTTCAAACTTTAAGGCAAGTATAAGGCGTATAGGTGAGAAAGCCATTCCTTCAGGCTGGCAGCTGGTACATTCTACATGTTTTCTTTTCTTCCAGTACACCACAGAAGACTAACAGCCTCCGTGGTCCAGTGGTTAAGGCATTTGCCTGTTGACCCGGGGGTCGTGGTTCGATTCCCACCGGAAGCATACTTTGTTTAGTTGTTTCCAGTTTGGTTAGGACATTGCAGGCTTGAATCACCTGATTGTCTGATAATAAAGATGATTCCGTGCTTCGGAAGTCACGTTAAGCCGGTGGTCCCGGCTGCCATCTAGTAGTCGTTAAAGGAACCACGTCAGAGGCCGAGAGGCGGTTCCGAAGAACTGACACTAGGGTGTGAATGGTCGATTGACTGTGACACCTACTCGAAATGATGATGAGCACAGAAGAAACAGATGGTGGACAAATTAAAACGTCGGAAGGAAAAAAAAAGTATCTTCATGGTACTCGTAAGTACCAATGTGAATTTAATTAATAACAGGCGAAATTTTAAACACTTCTTTTTTTCTAGGTGGCTGTAATTAATATAGCCTAAACTATGAATTTCATCACACGTGTAATAAGACAAAGTAGTTAATTGCACGCTGTCATCCGTGTACTCAGCGCGCATTTCAAGGTGCAACTAATTAAACTAATGAGCAACTTGCATATTGTTCCTCGATTAGATAGCAGATGTGAAAAGATATGGTTTGAGATTATTTTTATACTTGTGTTTCTTCCATTAGCAGCATTTCGATACGAAATAAAAGTGGGTCAAATTTACAGCTTTTGTATTTCAATAACAAGATTTCATCGACAGTTCAGACGAACGTCTGTAACAATATTTTGTTTTCAGTATTGTAACAGCAAATGATTTTTATATTAAGATTGTGGCAAAGAATATTGTTTGATAAGATTTGATCAGTAGAAAAATGCGTCGCTTCTTATTAACATGATTTTTACACAATTATACTTTTATAAAAATAAAATGGTAAAAGATAAGTCAAGGTCCCCATTATTAAAATAGTTCCGAATTATATGTATTTAACTAACTCAACGGTATTTAAAAATAAAAAAAGATAAATGGGTTTAATGAACAATTAAATATGATTTAAAAATCTAAAGTGTCACCGTGTTACAGTGGATAAAACGCCAGCCTGCTACACGAGGGGCAACTGCTTAGATCCCTGTCGCGGTCAATACTTGTACTTAATTTTTACACGTATTTGTTTACTGCACTGGAACTATCCAAGGACTGGCGTCGGGCAATGCTGTCGTAATAGCGGACCTGAGCTCCGAGGTATGGCTGAGGATACATTCGTTAAAACTCACAGATGATTATAAGCGGATATGAAAACACGAAAATTTTGAAAATAAAAATGTGAGCCGTCGCAGGACGGCTGGCAAATGTCATCATCATCATATCAGCTGCAAGAAGTCCACTGCTGGACATATGCCGCTTCAAACCGGTAATTTTGGAAATCTTTGGGAGAGGCAATTCTCCAGCTGGCAGATGTGAAGATCGAAATTATTTTGTAATAATAATTACATACATACTATTACTTGCAAACATACAAAACATACTATAATATAGCCTTCTATAGTCGGTCTTCTTATAAAAAAGAATTCACTCGAGGACCATATCTCCTTTATTTTCTGATCAAAATATACGGCAGATGGATGGGGTTAATGAGCGAATAGGGGGATATTAAGGGGATATATGATTTGTTGTGATGAAATGTGCGGTAGATGAAGCATGGTATTGCTATGATTGAGTTTCCGAGTTTTCTTGTTATGGGAAAATAGATCGTTTTTGGCTAACTCTTATTCCGGAAAAACTTTTGTTTCACTCAATCAGATATAATACTGTGTCTAAGATAAATAGAAACAACTTCCTTGATTTCCAAAGGAGTCTTGTATGAAAAGAAATGCTAACCAAATGTATACACATAAAATGGTAAATAACAAGAATAACCTTTGATATGTACTTACTACGAGTATATTCCATATATGTGTGCAGACTCGCGCTTGGATTGGCCTCGTACGATCAAACATTTGCAAGCTGCCGATGTCAAAGACTGCTTTGGTCTACCGATCTGAAATGTGCTTTGACCGAAGCACTATTTACTTGGCTCTGTATATGTATGATACGAAATATGGAATATTATTTTGTTAACAGTATCTATACGAAAATGCCGTGTGGTTTCAGTAGAATAGGACCACTCCTAGTCTTTCCATGGAGGTCGTAAGAGGCGACTTAAGAAATACAAGCTAAACAAAGCTCATAAACATCAATGAGCTCTCTAACCCGTCTGGCCAGCGAGGAGAGTGTAGTCCAAATCCTCTGTCTGCTCTGACCAAGTATGAGGATATATAAAGAGGGTCATGCTCCTGCAGTGAAGACTTAAAAGACCTGATGATGATGATATGAAAATGAATACTCATAAGAGAAGACAAAAAATGTGATCATTACCATTAAGTATTTTTTTCATTTTAGCCGTAATAAGACCACTGCTGGACAAAGGCTTCTTCCAAGAAGTCTTTGTTATATGTAAGTATATTGCTTTAGTCACCGCGCTTGGAAGGCGAGTTGGCGAGCGCAGTTTCTTTGGCTTCTTGTTCTTCCAAAGTTGCCGCCCATCGGAAGCATTTTTATGCTGGAGAAGAATAGAAATTAGTTGGATTTGGGAAGGGAATGAAGGTATTAGGATACTACTTCTTGTTCTTCCAAAGTTGCCGCCCATCAGAAGCATTTTTATGCTGGAGAAGAATAGAAATTAGTTGGATTTGGGAAGGGAATGAAGGTATTAGGATACTACTTCTTGTTCTTCCAAAGTTGCCGCCCATCGGAAGCATTTTTATGCTGGAGAAGAATAGAAATTAGTTGGATTTGGGAAGGGAATGAAGGTATTAGGATACTACTTCTTGTTCTTCCAAAGTTGCCGCCCATCGGAAGCATTTTTATGCTGTAGAAGAATAGAAATTAGTTGGATTTGGGAAGGGAATGAAGGTATTAGGATACTACTTCTTGTTCTTCCAAAGTTGCCGCCCATCGGAAGCATTTTTATGCTGGAGAAGAATAGAAATTAGTTGGATTTGGGAAGGGAATGAAGGTATTAGGATACTACTTCTTGTTCTTCCAAAGTTGCCGCCCATCGGAAGCATTTTTATGCTGGAGAAGAATAGAAATTAGTTGGATTTGGGAAGGGAATGAAGGTACTACTTATAATCTCACTCATGATCGGAAAGTAAGAGAGAGTCCCTAAAGGCTTTTTTTCTTCTTCCTGACTAAAAAAGATGTAAAATAGTTTTGAAAAACCCTGTTTGGCTCCGCTGTCCGCCTGTCTCTCTGTCTATCCTTCCTTACATATTTATACAGTTGAAACTTTCACAGATTATGTATTTCTGTTGCCGCTTTAATAACAAATAATACTAAATAAATAATAAAATAAGTGTTTGTGCTTGAATACAACAAACGTGATTTTTCTTGCTCGTTTTTGCTCGATTTTGATAACCGCAACATTTAGATGCTTGTATATAATACACAACACAATATTCACTTAAGGGGGGGCTCCTATACAACAGTTATGATTTTTTTTTCGTTTTTACAGATAATAATACGGAACCCTTCATGCGCGAGTTCGACTCGCATTTGGTCGGTTTTTATCGTCTAATGAACTTGGGTGCTAATGAATGTATCAAATAGAATCAGGGCAAAATACATTTTTTTTTCAAAAACAAAATGACTAATTGTTGGGCTAAATAAAGATATTATAAACAAACAACTTATTGTGTAAATCTATTGATGCATTAATGAATTATGGTGGAATAAAAACTTATATATTAACACAATGAACACGAAAGACATTACACTCTTTTTGTGACAGTCGTGTTTAAATGTATATCCACCCAAATACAATAGTCGCGATGCACGCATCAGGTGCTGACAGGCATTTTCAATTAGCCGCCGCTTCGTACTAAATTAAACTCACCGTTTGGTGAATTCCAAATGCTTACCTCATATTATAATACAGTTTATATTGCTTTACTTACATTTAGAAATTTTATTCAGATGATTTTATACTTCTGTATTATTCACCATTTCTTCCGTAAAATATCCACTTCTCGACATTGGAGGATTCTTCGTTCCATTTGGTTCCATGGGAGGATATTGCCATACTCACCACGCTTGGCAGGCGGGGTGGCACGCGTAGTTTCTTTGAATGAATGAATATATTATAAATAATAAATAAATAATAAATATATACGGACAAATCACACAGATTGAGCTAGCCCCAAAGTAAGTTCGAGACTTGTGTTATGGGATACTAACTCAACGATACTATATTTTATAACAAATACATATATAGATACACATCCAAGACCCAGGCCAATCTGAAAAAGATCATTTTCCATGTTGACCTGGCCGGGGATCGAACCCGGTCACTCCGTGTCGCGATATATTTATTGCATAAAATGTGGTGTACAAATGCATGAATTTTAAAAGTCTGACACATTAGTCATCTCTGACATGCAACAGACAATAGTCCTTAACTTTGACCGTAACTTTGACTTCTAGTGCATCTAACCCTGCTACTCATTATAATATTTTTGAGCTGAGGAAGCATTGGAATTTGTTGAATTTATGGGCGCGCGTACTCGATGCCACCAACCACTCTTCTAACCTAAGTTCTACTTCTTAATGATTGTTAATGTCACAATAATAGGCTTGTTTGTGATAAACTATAATGTGTTCGATTCCCACGGGAAGCATACTTTGTTTAGTTGTTTCCAGTATGGTTAGGACATTGCAGGCTTGAATAACCTGATTGTCTGATAATAAAGATGATTCCGTGCTTCGGAAGGCACATTAAGCCGGTGGTCCCGGCTGCCATCCGGTAGTCGTTAAAGGAACCACGTCATAGGCCGAGAGGCGGTTCCGAAGAACTCTGACACCAGGGTGTGCATGGTCCATTGACCGTGACACCTACTCGAAATGATGATGATGATGATGAGTGCGATAGATAGATAATAAATAAAATTGGTTGTCTGTAATCGGTTTACGTTGGATAATTTTACGTGAGGTGGAAGAGGGATAGATACACGGACAAAAATAATAGTAGCATTCGGCTCGTGACGTCACGAGCCGAATGCTTAGGTCGATCGTGCCTCTCTATCCTTGTTCCGCACTCTCGCATGTGCGTGGAGCCGGAGTTCATAGATTTATAAGACGTTATCACATTTAAAACAAAAAAATAAAATGGCCAAGTGTGAGTCGGACTCACGCACGATGGGTTCCTAGGATCGGAAATTATAAATAAATAAATAATAATAAATATATACAGACAAATCACACAGATTGAGCTAGCCCCAAAGTAAGTTCGAGACTTGTGTTATGGGATACTAACTCAACGATACTATATTTTATAACAAATACATATATAGATACACATCCAAGACCCAGGCCAATCTGAAAAAGATCATTTTCCATCTTGAACTGGCCGGGGATCGAACCCGGGCACTCTCGTGTCGCACGCTGTGCCACGGATCCTAGATATTTATGTATAAAATATTTAAGGTGCCGTTTTTTGCCTTTTGAGGTACGGAATCCTAAAAACGGTACTGTTATGGATAAGCCCTGAAACAGTCGGACGGGCAGATAGCGGAGGCTTAGTAATAGAAGCCGTTGGCACCTTTTGGGCACGGAATCCTAAAACGTAAAATACGCACGTGCGAGTCCACAAGTTGCCGTGATTCATATACTTTATCTGAGTTACATAAATACCACGTGCATGGGTATTGCACCAATTGACACTATATTAGGAAATTGTCTACAGATTGTATGCGAAGTTGGTGACTTGGTCACGCTTGAGATCAAAAGTGGAGCGATCATGAGAAGGCCTTTTTCAAAAAGGATTTTTTTTACTAAGTATCGAAGTAGGCATTTGTCTCCCATCTCACCTAAGTAAGTGATGATGAAGACGAATGATGGAGTACCTAAGTAAGTGATGATGGAGATGGACGGAGGATGTTACATGCCCCAAAAGATACCAATTTATTTTACTTTTGAATATCTAGGGACTGTACTTGTCCGAGAATATAGATGCAGGTAGTTCATAATATAATAAGATCATCATCATCATTCATCATATAGCACATAACGCCCTCTGTGAATAGTTGCAGCGCAACTCCAGTTTGTATGAAACATGGTGGAAACTGGTAAGAACTGGATTGCGAAGGCTAATGATAGGGAAGAATGGCACAGACAAAAGGAGGCTTAATACCCAACAGCGGGTAGTGGAAAGCTGACGATGATGATGATCGTGGAAACGTCAAAGATGATATGATCATATCTAAAGTTAGCCGTGTGGTTTCCGGCAGTGTAGAATAGGACCACTCCCAGTCTTCCCATGGAGGTCGTAAGGGGTCGACTTAGGAAATACAAGCTAAACAAAGCTCTTAAACAGCTCATAAAATGAGACCTCTCCAACTTGTCTGGCCAGCGAGGAGAGTGTAGTCCAAATCCTGTGTCTGCTCTGGCCGAGTATGGTTCCGGTAGTACAGAGAGGGTCGTACTCCTGCAGTGAAGACTAAAAAGACCTGATGATAAAAGTTACTGTTCAATGGGATCAATGAGACCGTTGGATAAACGTTCCCTCTGAAATAAGTAGGAGTAAGATATATTTTCTATATAAATAAAAAATGTTTTACGTTCGCGGTCAACTCTGTAACTACTAAAGCGATTTTGATCAAACTTCGTAACTATCTGTAATTTGGTACAACTTAAAAGATAGGATAGTTTTTATCGTATAATGAAACGAATTTCACCGGTATAACAAGTTTTATTAAATATTACACTCGGTGTGCGGTATTATGCGAAAAGACCGCGTGAGAAACTACCGCATTTGCGGCAGACTCCATGTCGGAGACATAGCGGACAAGTTGCAACAGTCGCCTACGCTGGTACGGTCGATTTTGCGTAAACCGGAAAATTACCAACATAATTTTACGTCTTCGCGGTAGAACAATGATAGATGTGTCATAGGCCGAACGCTTTCGATAGATGTGTCACCGGCTGATCGTGTATCTCTATCGCTTGTTCCGCGCTCTTTTTCGCGAGACACTTTTTCGGGCATACAGCCGGCTTTCTTCAATTTATAAGACGTTATTACGTGAAAATAATGGTAAGCGAACCCCGGGCTTTACTCAAGGTGGATGCAACCTAAAACATGCTCAAATAAGAGATAGAGTCATAAATTTATTTGAAATCCCCACACGATAGATCTCAATTTGCTTTGAACATCATTTTAGTTTTAGAATCTAAAATATTTTGGATGCATTTCATCCCAACTTTCCCCGATACTGAAAACTGTATCAGAACAGTACTAACTAACACTGAAACTAGGTTAAGTGCGAGTTGAGTTGCACAGATCCGCAGTCCGCTGATAAAGTTAACATACGTGACGATAAACCAATATGACTAACTGAACAACCGTTAGTGCGTGGTACAAGGCACGAGCGAGTAGCTAGTATTGACTGCAACTTGCAGTCAATACTAGCTAATACAAAAAAAAAATACACTAGCTAATAAAAAAAAAACACTTGCAATCTGCAAGTGTTTTTTTTTTAAATGACTATGTACTCGTAGCTAGCTCCAAGTGAGCTTTTGGCGAGGGCAGAGTGCCCGAAACCTTTTTAGACAACATCACCAAAGGGCGAGTGCGAGAGGTTCGGATAGTGGGTGACTGCAAGTACTCATGCTAGTTTTATATAGATTCGCGGCCCATTGATAAAGTAAAAAATCTAACCTTTTAGTCCCATTGCTGGGCAAAGGTCTTCCTCACGTAGCAGCGTTGGACTAACAATGTGAGTCAGTAATAGGCTTTACGTTTGTGGGGTTTTGGCACATCACTTTCAATATCTTTTAGTTCAGAAGAAGCTCACTGCTTGTCAAAACCTCTCCCCATAGATTTACAATCTAGGTACAGGTATGATCAGGGGTCATGTCAACTACCTGTCCGGTGGTTGCAGGAATGGCATCGCGTAAGCGCACCCGGCCTTTCGAGTTGCTACTTGCTTTTCCCCCTTTCATTCGAGTTAGTACACAGCTCTTTGCGCACCTTTTTTGACAGCTCCGTGGCGCAGTGGTTAACACGCCAGCCTGCGACACGGAGTGCCCGGGTTCGATCCCCGGCCAGGTCAAGATGGAGAACGATCTTTTTCAGATTGGCCTGGGTCTTGCATGTTTATCTATAAATGTATTTGTAATGAAATATAGTATCGTTGAGGTAGTATCCCATAACACAAGTCTCGAACTTTCCTTGGGGCTAGCTCAATCTGTGTGATTTGTCCGTATATATTTATATTTATTTATTTATTTATAGTAGTATGCCGATACCTTCATGCCCTTCCCAAATCCAATAGCTTTTAAATGTTTCGAATAGGCAGCAGCGTCGTAAGAACAAGATGCCAAAGAAACTGCGATCGCCAAACCGTCTAACAAGCGTGGTGAGTATGGCAATATCCTCCCATGTAACGAATATCTTTGGGAGAGTCCTTTGACCAGTAGTGGACTTTTTATGGCTGAAACGAATAGATTTACAATCCGACTAGTTGAAAGCGGCCTGCATCCAGCGTGTCTCAGCAACCTTTTGAAATTCTTCCAAGGCCATACTTACCGATAGGACTGCTCCATTAGCCATTTTTGTATCACGTCTTTTTTCCTTGCAGGGTAGACAGAGCCTAGGTTTATAAGACCTCTTGGCCACATTTAGCATGTTGGAGCGCGTGTAGATGGAACACGAAATCAAATAGAGATTAGAGAGCCTATTGACATGATTCCGCAGATTTTAGCCCAATCCCTCGATCGGCTTTTACGATCTGCGCGGGAAGAGAAGCAGCTGGCACATTCTACGTTTTTTATTTTCTTCTAGACCAGCATGGAAGAGAGTTATCAGAGGTATTGCCAAGAATACACACAGACCATTATTTGGTCATATGTAAGATCAGAAACCTATTTAAAAGATGGCGACATCAAAAATATGAACCCTCCAAAAGGTTAGAAAGGATAAAAGTTGAAAACTTGCAAGAAGAGAGAATTCGACGTCAGGCTGTCCCAAGATTTCAAAACGAATATAAAATATTTCTGGAAGTCAATAAGAAGGGCTAGAGGGAAAGCTTCGACCTCAGAGCTAACTAAGATCAGGGACATGAGTGGAAACGTTATAAATGATGATACGGGTATTTTAAATAGATGGAGAGAGTATTTTGAAAGTTTGTATGAAAAAGATGAAGTAAGAATGAATATGTCTGATAACGGAATGCAAGAAAGTGATAGTAGAGAGAATGATAATGAAATAAGTATCGAAGAAGTTGTAAAAGGATTAAATGAAATGAAAATGGGAAAGAGTGGTGGGTTTGACAGAATAACTGTCGAAATGCTGAAGGCTGGACAGGGCGTTGTGGTGAGTCAACTGTGTCACCTTTTCAATTTATGTTTTAATAAAAGCGTTGTATCCGCAGATTGGTGCAAGGCAGTCATTGTGCCACTATATAAAGGAAAAGGGTCACAGCAAGATTGTAAAAACTATCGTGGCATTAGTCTTCTCAGCGTGGTCGGCAAATTGTATGCAAAGGTGTTGAGTGAAAGGGTTATGAAAGATACAGAGAGCAAGATATGGGATGTACAGGCGGGTTTCAGAAAAGGGATGGGATGTATGGATCAGGTCTTTTCCTTGCGATGCATACTAGAGAAATTTTTGGCCAAAGAACAAAAAGTGTATTGCGTTTTCGTGGACCTGGAAAAGGCCTATGACAGAGTGGTGAGGAATGAATTGTGGTCAACACTGTCTGCGTATGGGGTAAAGGGTCGTCTGATACGAGCGCTGAAATCCCTTTATAAGGATTCCAGCGCTTGCGTTAGAATAAACGCGGACTACACAGACTCCTTTAGCATCGAGAAAGGGGTTAGGCAAGGATGTGTAGCTTCACCCTGGCTATTTAACCTGTACAGTATTTAGACAGTTGCTTGAAAGGTTTGAAAGAAAGTGAATGTGGTATAAGAATGAATGAGTTACTTATCAAATGCCTCCTGTATGCCGACGACCAAGTAATACTTGCGTCGTCAGAGGAGGACTTACAGAAGATGGTAACAGTTATGAATGATGAGTTAAAGAAGAAAGGCATGAAAATGAATGTAAGTAAGACGAAAGTCATTGTTTTTGAACGGGATGAAAGTATAACAGGATGAATATTTTTATAAATGGAGAAAGAGTGGAACAAGTGAAAGATTTCGTATACTTAGGTTGTGTATTTACGAGAGATGGAAGACACGAAAGTGATATTGAGAACAGGGTGGCTGCAGGTAATCGAGTGAATGGGGCACTACATTCCTTTATGAATAGCAGAAAAGTGTCCGAGAAGGCGCGTCTGGCTGTCCATGATGGAGTGTTGCTGCCAACTCTGATGTATGGTAGTGAAAGTTGGGTATGGCAGAAAAAGAATGAAAGCAGAATAAATGCAGTTGAAATGCGAGCGTTAAGAAGTATATGTGGAGTAAATATGAAAGATCGTTTACGAAATGATGTAATAAGGGATCGGTGTGGAGTGAAAGACGATATAGTGTCAAAAATTGAGAAAGGAATGTTGAGATGGTTTGGACATGTAGAGAGGATGGATGAAAAGAGACTTACGAAATGTATATATACGGCACATGTGATTGGGACAGTCGGTCAGGGCCGGCCTCGACGAACGTATCGTGACCAAATTGCAAAGGTTCTTGCAAAAGGAGAAATAAGGAGTACCCGAAACCGGCGAGCATGCATGAAAAGAGTGATGGATGTAGATGAAGCAAAAGAGATTTGTAAGGATCGTAGCAAGTGGAGATCTATAGTCTCTGCCTACCCCCATGGGAAAGAGGCGTGATAATATGTATGTATGTATGTATTGCCAAGAATTAGAGATCAACACATGTATGTAATGCATAAGTACGTAGAAAACAGTATCTGATGCTTATAACTTGGACCAATCGTCCCATAATTGGTGCTATAAACACAAATCAGGAGTGTACCACGTGGCTGAGCTGGACTGACCGCTGTGAGTCAGCGATAATGGTTTACGTTTGTGCCATTTCCACTGATAATGGAGAAGGCTTACTCTGTTATCGGCTGCGATTTGAAAACGATATAATTTTAAACAGAATATGTTTAATAGCGACCACTAAAAAGTTAGTTAGCCGTGTGGTTTCTGGCAGAGTAGAATAGGACCACTCCAAGTCTTCTCATGGAGGTCGTAAGAGACGCCTTAGGAAATACAAGCTAAACAAAGCTCATAAACATCAATGAGACCTCTCCAATCCGTCTGGCCAGCGAGGAGAGTGTAGGCCAAATCCTCTGTCTGCTCTGGCCAAGTATGGTACAGAGAGGGTCATGCTCCTGTAGTGGAGAATAAAAAGACCTGATGATGATGATGATGATGATGACTAAAAAGTTATTATAACTTTAACAGTAGACTGTTTGTGTTTATGTATGTCTGTGGCATCTTACTAGAAGCACTAAGGCATATTAGCCGCAAATTTGATTGGATTGGTGAATGCTAATGGTACAAATTGTCTTCGAGCTCCTCCATATTTGGGCGTGGTCCCCATTGGAACTGGTGACCACAATTGGCATAAAATATCTTTGAGCTCATTTCACTCAAATGAATGTAAATAAAAAGGGAAAAATAAATGACAACAACAAGAAATTGACATAAAATAACAAGCAACATTGTAAAAACGCGCCATTATCAATGATAAACTACCCTACCTTACCCTACCTTTTCTTGATTCTATTCGGGAGGCGACGCGCGACGGATCAGCTCCCCACTCCCATCGTGCAGATCTAGATAATAGTAGATCTTGGTACAGCATGGGTAGATGGTGAAGATGGAGCAGCAGCCCGCAGCAAGGTCCATAGCAGGGTCCATAGCACATGTTTGTTCATCATCATCATCATATCAGCCGCAAGAAGTCCACTGCTGGACATAGGCCTCCCCCAAGGATTTCCAATACGACCGGTTGGAAGCGGCTTGCATCCAGCGTCTTTCTGCGACCTTAGTCAGGTCATCCGACAATCTGGTAGGTGGATGTCCGAAGCTGCGCTTGCCGATACGTGGTCGCCATTCAAGAACCCTTCTGCCCCATCGGCCATCAGTTCTACGCGCTATGTGCCCCGCCAACTTCTATTGTTATAAAAACATGTAAACTCAACAACATACATGTTTGTTGAGTTTATATAAATCACTAAAAAAGAGTAAAAAGCACCTATGAAATTGCAGAAATTTGAAGATATGTAAAGGTAGATGTATGTAATAAAGTAAATTATTTAAGTAAATATAAATAAATATAAATATATACGGACAAATCACACAGATTGAGCTAGCCCCACAGTTAGTTCGAGACTTGTGTTATGGGATACTAACTCAACGATACTATATTTTATAACAAATACATATATAGATACACATCCAAGACCCAGGCCAATCTGAAAAAGATCATTTTCCATCTTGACCTGGCCGGGGATCGAACCCGGTCACCCCGTGTCGTAGGCTGGCGTGTTGACTGCTGCGCCACGGAGCTAGTCAAAACCTACTCTTTAATTTAAAAAAGCAAAGCTTATTTTAAAATAATCACAGTGAACGTTAATTAAACTGTTATAGCGGAGGTTAGGCAAATATTTGAACGAGTTCGTTCTACGGTAACTAGTTAACATCGGGTCAGCCGGATATTACTAAATCGATATGACTTCTAATACAATCAGTGAGGTTTTTAGTTGTTTCGTACCATGAGCGGTACGAAACGAACTGCGAATCGTACAAGTTTGTTCATTGGACTCGTCCTTGTTTAAAATCCTAAAAATTCTCACACTGTCATGTCTATATATCTTAGAGGCAGCATTGATTGTAAAAAAAAAACATCAAAATATGTTTAAGAAGGCAAATGAGAATAAAAAATACTTGTCTAGAGACCTGAATAAACTGTTTTCCGTGGTCTAGTGGATAAGGCGTTTGCCTGTTGACCCGGGGGTCGTGGGTTCGATTCCCACCGGAAGCAATTTTTTTTTAATTGCTTACAGTTTGGTTAGGACATTGCAGGCTTGAATCACCTGATTGTCTGATAATAAAGATGATTCCGTACTTCGGAAGGCACGTTAAGCCGTTGGTTTCGGCTGTCATCTGGTAGTCGTTAAAGGAACCACGTCAGAGGCCAAGAGCTAGTCCCGAGTAACTCTGACACCAGGGTGTGCATGGTCGATTGACCGTGACACCTACACAATATGATAATATGATCACAAAAATGAAATTTTTGTAAAAAGCTTGTTTTAAAAGGATACTCTGCATCGCGGTGCAAATCGCTCAAGTACTTTTTGTGATTGTTCAAATTCGGACCGGTAGTATTCCACTTATCTGTACAAAAAAATAATGATTAGAATCTTTAATTTTTGTATATCAATCCAAATCAGAACTGCGAAAAGATATTCAGTAAAGTCTCTAGCCATACTTTTTTAGAATATTGACAAAAACTTAAACATGTGTGCAGAAGCGTGGCCAATTTGACTTATAAGCAGTCGAAACAGTGAACTCCAGGGCCCAGGTTGCAACTAGGACTAAGCTTGGATTCACAACTTCTGTGGCCGGTGGTGAGTAGTCATCATGACAGACTGTCACCCCAAAGGACTCGGGTTCGATCCCCGGTTAGGTCAAGATGGAATATGATCTTTTTCAGATTGACCAGGTTTTGGATGTATTTGTTAAAAAATATAGTATCGTTGAGTTAGTATCCCATAACACAAGTCTCGAATTTATTTTGGGGCTACCTTAGTCTGTGTGATGTGTCTATACATATATATTTTTTATTTATTTAATAGAAAGGGAACGTAGGAAGATTATGCCAATGTTTGAACGAGTTCATTCTACGTTAGCTGGCTGGATGGCTCAGCCGGATATTGCCGAGTCGAAACTTTTAATACAATCATCTTTACGTTTGATAGAAATATTAGAGGCGATATCGTTTCTAAATCAAAATAATCCCATTTATCGAAAAACATCATTTCGTGTAGGTGTCACGGTCCTTCGACCATGCACACTCTGGTGTCAGAGTTCTTTGGAATTGCCTCTCGGTCTCTGACGTGGTTCCTTTAACGACTACCAGATGGCAGCCGGAACCAATAGCTTAACGTGCCTCCCGAAGCACGGAATCCTCTTTAATATCAGACAATCAGGTGATTCAAGCGTGCAATGTCCTAACCAAACTGAAAACAATCAAACAAAGTATCCTTCCCGTGGTAATCGAACCCACAAATCCTGGGTCAACCAGGCAAACGTCTTAACCACTGGACCACTGAGGCAGCACGTTAAGTTAGCTAACCTGAGAATTTAACCGGGTATGTACAACGATTAGATTATGATGAAACCCACGATTAAAAGCTTGTTCATCTATTTCTACTCTTCTCTATTCTTTCGCAAAAGAATAAAAAAAACTATAAATAACAGCGACACCTTTATTGCCACTTTTCCCGGTCAATAATTACATACTACACCAACACCATGCCATGATATTTACATGCAACAATATGTATAGGTATGCCTTTGCCATTTCACCTACAATATAGTGTTTTTCCATTAGTATCGCATCCATTGCGCTTAGCTCTCATATAACGTTAATTTTCTCGAGCATTCGAGACGCAATGGATAGTTTAAAAACGGGAAAGGTAAGAAATTTATAGATACTTTGTTTCAATGCGTGTTTATCAGAAAATACGTAAAAATTGTAAAAAATACGGCAAAAAGTGTTATAATTAGTAAATGATAACCCATCTATAAGACATAGTAACTGGCAGTTAACCTCGTTACTATTAGCATGCATTAGTGTGGCATATTTAATTACACATACGCTAAACCAACACTGCGTTAAATTCGAAACCGATGCGGTCAGGTGGAGACCCATCAAATTCAAGGGAGAGTGGTACAAGTGGTAGGCGGAAGCGTTTTTAAGAAGTATCTTTACTTTTTTTATTATTTTAATTCCTAAAGAATTGTTACTTACTCGTACATAGTTTTTAAGATAAATTGTTACTAACAAATGGGCCTCGTTGTTGGCAAAATAAAAATATTATTATATTATATATATTTAGAGCTCCGTACCCGAAGGAAAAAAACGGGTCTCTAATAATATGGCTGCGCTGTCCGTCTGTCACTAGGCTATATCTCATGAACCGTCATAGTGAGATAGTTAATTTTAGACCCTTATCTTGTGATACCACGCTACGCCCCATCACTAAGTCATGGATGTAGGCAAAATGTCACTAAATTAAAATGGCGGCGTGCATCCAGAAACGTGGGATCATATTCTCACTGACTGAGTTTCATCCGATGGTCACGTGGTCACATGATATAAGAGAATTTTATGAGAATTGAAAGGAAAAATCGAGAAAAATAAGAGGAAATATGTCTATGTCTGTGTATTTATTTCGATGTCTATGACCTAGGTACAGCCACCCCGGCTTTGCCCAGGACATAGACAGCTAGAAAAAAAGCCTTATTTTTCTGTTTACCACTTTTCCCGTCCACAAGATGACACGGCACAGTAAACTTCATCATTAAGTAAAAAATCGCTTTCTTTTTTAATTTACACTATACCTCGTCACTGTTGTGATAGCATTTGGTAGTGACGTGCAGACAGACAAGTTAATCGGCCCTTGCTTAATATAATCTGAGATCTAAATGAATGCAAAGGGCCGCGAAACTGACTCCTTTTATTTTCTTGGATAGCATTACCTGAGGCAAGTGGTCTTCCGGGGTCTTTACTTTGTAGTAGGTACGTTAGTAAGTTTTAGCCAACTTTATTGAATAGAGAATATTATCATACCATTTTCGTCCACACGTTTTAGTTTTGTCCATCACTTGGCTCCGTTCTGGTCTGGGAGAAAAGAAAATCCGGTCAAGTGCAAGTCGGACTCGCGCACGAAGGGTTCCGTACCATTATCTATGATAAGTTTAAAATTATTAAAAATACTTTTATTATATGATGTAACAAAAAATTCATGCTTTTGACAATTTTCCTTATCTGTGCTATAAGACGTTGCTTCATACCAAATTTCAAGATTTTGAATTCACGAGAAGTAAAGTACCCTGTAGGTTTTGATTCCCTTGCAAATGACTAAAATTTGCGGCATAAATGGCGGTATCTTTTGATTTCATTGGCTAAGAAGTTTGATTATTTTACAACTTCAAGGGACAGTAGACCAGAGTATTTAGAATTTCAGCTTGATACCTCTACGCGTTCCTGAGAAAAAGGATCTTTACAGACAGACGGACAACAAAGCAATTCCATAAAGGCTCCGTTTTTTTCCTTTTTAGGTACGGGACCCTAAAAAATGAAAAATCACTTTTTTCCCCGCGCAAATCATGGATGGTGGTCCGGATGGAAATTGAACTTTTTCAAATTCAACTTTTTGGATTCAACATTTTGCAAATTCAACTTTTAGGACCTGAAGGTGGAAGTTGGTAGAAGGCAGAGGTGTTACCTTAACCGATATCAGTAACCGCTTCTATGCTGGTCTGGGAGAATAGAAAAAACGTAGAATGTGCCAGCTGCTTCTCTTCCTGCACAGACTCTACGGTCTGCCGGTCAAGGGAATGGGCGAAAATCTGAAAAATTGTGACAATAGGCCATCACTATTTTGATTCCGTTTTCCACCTTTACGCCCACCAACACGCTAAACGTGGCCTTACGGTCTCGTGACCCTAGGCTCTGACTACCGCGTAAGGAATAAAGACGTGATGATATGTTATGTATGTAACATCGAACTCGAGGCTGTTATTGTTCTGTTCCATCGGTAACTAATGAAGCTATATTATCATAATTCCTTTTTAATCTGAGCGTTTTCTCAATTGCGCCCGTATGATACGTCGGATACTTGTAAAAAGACAAGAACCTATTTGCCCTAACGGGGAATCGAACTCGGTGCCCCTCGTGTGATAAACAAGCGAGGTAACCACTGCGCCAAGGAGGCATCTCGGCCCTTTTCCTTTGATACTTATGTTTTTGCTCGAGATATAAGTATTAGAACCTTTGTCCTTAACAATCTGATACAATATCTTTAAAATGGAAAAAGCGATAAACGAAAAGCCAAAGTCTGCAAAAACAAAAAACAAAACAATATATACACTGGCGCGTTCAGTGCGCCTGATATACACCGCCACCAAAATAAATCAGAGATGCACATCACCGCTTTGGAATAGACGAAAGTTATGTGACACTGCAATTGACGACCAGAATCAGTGCAACGTAAACTAACTATACTAAATATTCAACCTGAACGTTTGAAGGGAGATATTAATTTTAAACAGTAACATATTTATATTAAGTTGGCCACATATGCGTTGAATTTACGTTTTCCTCGTGAACTAACTAATATGCACAACTAGTTGGTCATTAGGAATATTTAAGGTTTTGATACATAATGTTTAAAATTGAAAGGCTCACAAATTATATATAAATAACTTATTCCCAGAGCCGAGGAGACTTCCATAATCCAAAATATTAAATAATTATTGGAATGGAAAAATAATAATAAATATAAGACATGGAAATTTCAATGATAATAATTAGATAATCTAAAAATATAAAACAATAATAATTAAATTTATAGAATAATTTAATTTAATTCAAAGAATGTTATGTAGAATGGAAAAAATAATTAATGATTGATTTATATGCGTATAGATTTAGAGAACAAATATGTTATAAAGTTTCTCTAGTCTACTAAAAACAAATAATAAATGCCTTATTAAAAATATTCTTTGTTATCACGCGCTATACTGCGATCATATGTATGACAAGTCTAAGTTATATATCTCTGGCAGTGGTCATGTCATTAATTATTACGAATATCTAGTTTTTAACACTTATTTTATGTCGTATTGTTTCTTTGAATCCCATTATTTCTGCTGACAGTCGATCATGCACAAGACACGCCTGTCCCAAGCTGCTTAGAGTATCAAGAACCAACGCATTCGTCACATGTACAGTTAGATCCTTTACAATATCTGCCAAAACAATAATCTCAGTAGGCAGCCACCGAACGATATACACTGCCGCTTTCACTGCGCCTGATATACACCGCCACCAAAATAAATCAGTGGTGCACATCGCCGCTTTAGAATAGACGCAAGTTATGTGACACTGCAATAGATGGTCAAAACCAGTGGGACGTGAGTTTGTATGCTAGATTCGCAGAGAGTATAGCCCTGTGTGAATCTGATTTGATGTTGATTGTGAAGTTACAAAAGGTTCGTTCTTTATAAGGCAAGAAAGAGAGATAAATTGAAATTGCATATAACATAAAATCAGAAAAAATAACTAAAATATAAAATATCATGCAAAGCCCTCCCGGCAAGTAGGCGAGCAATACTGTTACTGACTTTTTTTCGGCGTCTTTTTCTCTGCAGTGGTCGGTTCCGTATCGCTAGTAGTTTGTAGCTTTTGAACAATAATGAATAATCCTTATCCTTATCCTTACTAATATTATAAATGCGAAAGTGAGTTTGTTTGTTTATTTGTTTGTTTGTTACGCTTTCACGCCGTAACTACTGAACCGATCATCATTAATTTTTGCATAAAAGTTCTCTGGAGTAAGGAGAAGGACATAGGCTACCTTTTATCCCGGGAAAAAGTACTATTCCCGAGGGATCGATATTGACGCGGGCGGAGCCGCGGGCGAAAGCTAGTTTGAATATAATTTAATAAGTGTTATTTAAAATGTGAATTGACGTGAAAAAGGAAATGGCTTAAAAGGCGTATTTTCTGAAAAAATATTTGAAACTTATTTTTTTTAGTTTCTAGCATCGCTTGCTTAAATTTTCCCTTTGTAGCTTTTAAATTACGTTTTAAGAATTAATCAGAATGTCTCTATCACGTCACTATACCTTCATAATTACAGAAAAAGACTTAATTAAAATATATTACCGGAAAAAGAAAAAAACGTAGAATGTGCCAGCCGCTTCTCTTCCCGCGCAGACTTTAGAAGCCGGTATTGGGAATGGACGAAAATCTACAGAATCATGACAATAGACGATGCGGCTAGCAACCCATCGCTATTTTGATTCTATTTTCCACCTCTACGCCCACCAACACGCCTTTCGGTCTTATAACCTTAGGCTCTGTCTACCCCGCAAAGGATAACGTGATAAGAAACGTAACGTGATAGTAATGCCTACTTTACCATTAACTATTATTCAAACTTACCTATTTCGGAATTAAAAAATAAAACTAATAAACATGCTTAGTAAAGGGTAGGTATAATCTTTTAGCTTCCATATTTTTCCTCATTTTTCGTGTTTTCACAAGAAAACTCGGCTATGTCCCGGTGTAATCCACCACAAACAGGTCCACGAGTTTTTGGCGGTGATTATTTTAATTTTTTGGGTAACATCCACGGTAAGAGAGGTGTTGACTTATCCTGATTTTTTATTTCTTTTTGTGCTATATGTCATTTTTTATTAATATAGCTACAATATATACAATGTTACATATAAGTACGTTTATGTATCTTGTATTTAATTTTAAAAAATTAAAATCCCGACTGACAATTTAATGGGTTTGCGTGACTTTTTGACTTTAATATTTATTTATTTTAAAGAGGGTTTTGTCTACATAGACTATGCCACCCTCATAGACGCGACAAAACTTAGTTCCATCTACGGTTAATAGCGACTTGCACAATTTTGAAGAGTGACCTTGCTTTCTCCGAAGAAGGAGAAGCAAGTAAGCTGTTAAACACTCCCACATCTCATTTCCAATTATCTGACAATAAACGATTGAGAGGACATCAGCTGAAATTGTGTCGTATGAGAGCTAAAAGGAAACCATTTAAAAAATTTCTACCCAATCGAATAGTCACAGACTGGAACAGCCTACCAGAGTATGTTGTTACTGCACCTTAAGTAAACAGCTTCAAGAATAGACTGGACAAAGTCAAAATCTCCAGACATCAAGACGCACACGCATCAGCTTAATAAGCTGCTAGTGTTGGTGGACGTTAGTTAGAAAATGGAATCAAAATAGTGATGGTTTGCTAGCCGCAACCCCTACAAATATGATTCGACAGATTTGGCCATTCCCTCAATTGGCTTTTACGATCTGCGCGGGAAGAGAAACAGCTGATACATTTTACGTCATCAATACATTTTAGATACAATTATTCAAGAGTAACGTGTAACTTTAATCCTATAGCAGCTGCTACTTGCACCTTAAACAACTTCTAAGCATATAATAGCAACAAACACTTATAAATATTCAAAAGGAATATCTCAAGAATTAAACTTTGAGTACACATAAGTACACCCAGCTCATTTCCGTGGTAGCCCGAACTTAATAAATTATTAAAGGCGAAGCAACGCTACGTTTTGACACTAATTATAGAGCTCGGGTTTGGGGGCCCGCAGAATGTAAATTGGGGATATTCGGGCATTTTGGGAAACTTGAAACTTGTTGGGTATTATGTAACTGGGTGTTGGTGAATGAGAAATAAATTATACATAGTTTTAGGGAAGAATATGATTTTAGTTTTCCCTGTAAACATGTCAATGGCTTTGCTTACTTTTTGTGTGTTATTAACACTGGTGTCAGATTCTTCAAGCTGCCTAAAAGCATCTGAAATAGCTTCATCGTCATCATTTTAGCCACAAGAAGTCCACTGCTGGACATAGGCCTCCAATGATTTCTAATACGACCAGTTAGAAGCGGCCTGCATCCAGCGTGGTGGATGGTGTTGACAGACAGACAGACAGACTCAGGTCTACTGTCCCTTGAAGTTGTAAAAAAACTTCAAACTTCTAAGCAATCAAAAGATACAGCCGTTTATGCCGCAAATTTTCGACATTCGCAAGGGAATCAAAATTTACAGGGTTCTTCTGGAAACTAGAAAAAACTGAACAAAGTATGCTTCCCTATTTATAATAATTTGGCCCAGTTTGAGGCCACAGCCACTGCTCTGTCATTTGTCTTTTCTATATCCTTTGTGTGCAGTGAGTGGAACATTTAAAGATACAAGATGGCTCATTATCTGGACATTGCCGCAATTAAATTAATTAAATATATACGGACAAATCACACAGATTGAGCTAGCCCCAAAGTAAGTTCGAGACTTGTGTTATGGGAACTAACTCAACAATACTATATTTTATAACAAATACATAAAGATATACATCCAAGACCCGGGTCGATCCGAAAAAGATCATTTTCCATCTTGACCTGGCCGGGGATCGAACCCGGTCACTCTCGTGTCGCAGGCTAGCGTGTTGACCGCTGCGCCACGGAGCTAGTCGAAGCATATGCTATTCCGGAAAAACCTCGAGCGGAGAATACCGACATCTGGAATAAGAGTAAATACTACGGCCTCAAACTTATCTGTCGACAAATCCAATGCTCCCTCAAACTACCACCATGATAAATTTCATCTTTAATAGCTGAGTGGTTAAAGCGGTCAAAAGGTAAGAGACAGACTTTTTCACAATATACAGTAATTTTAGCATTTATTATATTAAGAGCCCGTCATATGCCAGGCGGCGTGGCGGTACAAACGCGGATGGTCTAAACGCGTTGGCTACTTTGGATATTTTCGTTTTTTAGGAATATTCAAGGGTTATTCGAAAAAGAAAAACATATGATGGCTGCCTTATCTGTAATGCAATAATAATCAAAAGTTTAAAGGTTAATTTTAATGTATTTGGTGAATAATGCTATATACCGAGTAAATTAGACGTGATTTAGAGGCAACTTTGCAATTTTTTTCTATCGAGAAAATTTAACGCAATCGTGATTTTGAGTCATATAGTTACCAGAGTTAGTCCTGAACATTGCTGCATTTTTATTTCAAATTGAGTATTTAATTATTATTGATATAACAGTCAATCATGCAAAGCAGTGTGAGGTAGTACGGGCCCTTAACTAGTTTTCATCCGCAGCTTCGCTCGCGTCAACGTCGTTCCCTCGGGAATAGTACTCTTTTTTGTGATGAAAGGTCATCATCATCATCCTATGTCCATCCTATGCATATATCTTTCTACATACTCCAGATAACTTGCATGCAAAATATCATGATGATCGGTAAAGTAGTTACGGCGTAAAAGCATAACAAACAAACAAAGTCACTTTCGCATTTATAGTATTAGTAAAAATGTGGATTCAAATTAATTATGTTTACTAAAAGTACGCCGTGTGGTATCCGGCAGAGTAAAATAGGACCACTCCAAGTCTTCCCGTGGATATCGTAGAAGGTGACTTAGGCAATACAAGCTAAACAAAGCTTAAAAACATCTATGACACCTGTCCAACCCGTCTGGCCAGCGTGGAGAGTGTAGACCAAGTCCTCTGGCTGCTCTGGCCAAGTATGGCTCTAGTAGTACAGATAGGGTCGTGCTTCTATAGTGGAGACTAAAAAGACCTGATGATGATGACTAAAAGTACTGTGATTTTAAATTATAAGGATTCCGACAAAACCTATTGATACCTAACACAGAAAGTAATTAGATGCAGTCAACCCTACTCGATGTCGTATATGATTGGCGTGCTGTATAGTTTGTAACTTTTCAAATGTAACTAGGTATGCTTGTATTTAAAAATCGATGAAAAATACAACTAGTAGTTTTCCATTTTAAACAACGGGAACCAACATGTGAAGATAAATACGCGTGTAACAATTAATGTAACTTTACACGGAACCTTACCAATTAATAACCCCTCCCGGCGTCGTAACCACAACATAACACCTACGTGATTGGTGTGATGTGTAATTGTCATGAATTTTTCATCAACCGGCCCCCAATCGATTTCTACGCGCATGAAATACCGAGAGTACAACAGTATGCCTCTGTAGTGTACTGTAACTTCTTTCATCTTTTGCTTCGATCAAGTTTACAAAAACGACATTTCACAGTGTTCACAATTGCAAAAAAATGTACTGTAACTTCTTTTATCCTTTGCTTTGATCAAGTTTACAAAAACGACATTTCTCAGTATCCACAATTCTCTATAGGCAGACATTGTTATTATATGAACCTAAATTAATACAAAACAATTCTTAATTGCATGATTTAAAGCCGTTAAAATTCTAGTCTGAGAGTCTTTTTTGGCAATTAGCGCCACCCAACATTTTATTTCTTTTTCTCCTTAATCAAATCGAATTAAAAATATCTTAAACTTAACTCTTATTAACGTACATGACTATTGGTGATGTAGTATTTTTGTTTATTAATAATTTCATCACCATCATAATTCAATATTATTATTATATCAATATATTCATATTTTAATAACCTTTCAGTATTTTGCAACAATTAAATTAAGAGAATTGTTTAAATAACGGTCTACTTTTGGCGGTAGTCTGGAACACAACCGCCTCCAAAGCCTGAAGCAATAAATAGGTAGGGATGTAACCAAAATGGTGAAGCGTGCGCCGAGTAGTCTGTTTCAATATGTACCTCTCGTCGTGGTGCGTTACGATAAGGACCACCAGCTATATTTTTGTAGTACCCCGGGCACTTACTCATACATTACCATCATATATCCATCTGTACGTTAATTAATTTGTTCATTACGCTAGTTAATCTGTTTGTACGGCGGTGGTGGCGTTCCCATCTTTTAAAGTTTCAACGCTTTTGTGATGCAAATAGCTGAATAGGGAGGCATTTGCTGTTACTAATACTCTAAATAGCAGTTTAACGCAGAATCAAATAGCTAAAAATATACCTACACTTTTACTAAAATTGCAGCTGAATTGGATTTGGACATTATGCATTTGTAGTGGATATTTTTATATACAACGTAGTGGTCAAACAGGCATATGATTTTGACGATTAGTGGCCATCATGCCAGACTGCCACACCGTAGGTGCCGCGTTCGATCCCCGGTCAGATTAAGATGGAAAATAATCTATTTCTATCTCTATTTATATGTACTAGTGACCTGCCCCGGCTTCGCACGGGTGCAATAATCTCGCTGTCGCGCTCTATCGCTTGTTCTACGCTCTCGCTTACACGCGGAACGTGACATTTTTCGTGAGTGCAGCCGGTGTTCATTGATTAATAAAACATTATCACGTCAAAATTGTGAGTCGAGGTAGAGCTGGCAGATGTGAAACATCGAAATTATTTTGTACATAATTATGTACATATCATCATATAGCGTGGCGTCGCAAGCCATGGCGACGCGTCGCCAAGTCAGCAGTAGCTCTAACCCGCCGCTATACTAGTACATATTTCACATCAAAATACAGATATTTCATAATAACTAGAGTTACTAGATAGAAAAAGCAATGGAGAGTGGTGTTTCTCTGCGAGACCGAATCTTTCTGATTCGGTCTCGCAGAGAAACACCGGGGAAGATATTTGTTAAATCTTTTGGTTAATTTCTAAAAAGACAAAAATTAACCAAAAGATGTAACAAATATTTATTTGTGTACTAGCTGCCCCGGCGAACTTCGTTTCGCCATAAGTTAAAAACTATCCTATCTCTAAAGTTGGATCGAACTGCACATGGTGTGCGAATTTTATTATAATCGGTTAAGTGGTTTAGGAGTCCATTGAGGACAAACATTGTGACACGAGATTTATATATATTAAGATTTTTTCGGATTATAAGATTTTTGTGAGAGTCCGGACTGTGCTTCACCAAAGTTCTCCACCTAGGTGAAGCACGCGGACTTCTAAGGTTCCTGCTCCTACTGATGACGTTATTTTTCCTTAGTACAGTGAAGTAAATAACAAAAG
Organism: Elegia similella; assembly: GCA_947532085.1. Lineage (NCBI taxonomy): Eukaryota > Metazoa > Arthropoda > Insecta > Lepidoptera > Pyralidae > Elegia > Elegia similella. The sequence goes on from OX383942.1 coordinate 1,507,238, forward strand.
TTACCAACATAACGCAGCGGATAAGCTCTATGAAGTAGCAGTGGGCGGGGTATCATAGCGCGTAGAGCCGATGAGGTAAAAAGGTTCTCAAATAGCTACCACGTACCGGCATGCGCAGCGTCGGACACCCACCGACCAGGTGGTCGTACGGCCCGACCAAGTTCACAGATAAACATTGAAAGCTAACCGCTTCGAACCAGTCATTTTAGAAATATTTGGGAGAGGCCTATGTCCAGCAATGGACATCTTGCGGCTGTCATGACGATGATAATTAGATGCTATATCACATTAATTATGATATAATACATCATCTAGAATAAGTTTATATGAACGAGGAAATATAGTTACAAAATCCAATCTCAAACATTGTCTAACAAAATAATTTACAAAATACCTCGGCCAATCAGCTTATAGAGCACGGATAATCCAACAGTGGACGAAATCGTGGTCCATTACTAGTCACGGAGATTGATCACGAAGTGCATTCAGGAATTAAGGAGATGCATAGATGTTACACTCCGTATATACTCGTAGTCAGTGTAGTTTAACTGCCTCCGTGGTCCAGTGGTTATGGCAATTGCCTGTAGATCTAGGGGTCGTGGGTTCGATTCTCACGGGAAGCATACTTTTTTTAGTTGTTTCCAGTTTGGTTAGGACATTGCAATGCCTTGAATCATGTGATTGTCTGATAATAAAGATGATTCCGTACTTCGGAAAGCACGTTAAGCCAGTGGTCCCGACTGCCATCTGGTAGTCGTTAAAGGAACCACGTCAGAGGCCGAGAGGCAGTTCCGAAGAACTTTGACACCAGGATGTGCATGGTCGATTAACCGTGACACCTACTAGAAATGATGATGAGCAAGCGCTTTTGATGCGCAGGATCCTGATTTTAGGCTTTTTTTTAAATTGAATTCTTCTATAGCGTTAAGCACTTTCTGGGATAGGTAAAAAAATTTAAACTTGCGTCAGGACATGTGGCCTGATCGAAAATTCGTAAGACGGACAAATGACGCGTGGCGTAGAAGAAGTAATATCCCCCTCTCTTTCTATCGCGCGGAGTTTTCACTCTTGCCGGCACTCCCAGAACGCAACCCGTTGTTTTTTAAACAATTTCATATTGAAGTTTTTGTAGTGGTATATTATTATATATTAATGGCGCCATGCAAAATATACTTTTATGCAAAGCCGTTTTTGAAGGGTGGATACATAATTATCACCACCTCTTCTTTTTCTTACTCATCAGATCGGCTGGGAAATAAATTACTTTTAACAAATATCGCCCCTTCCAGTATGTACAGTGACGTAAGTGAGAATTTTATGTTCCTTGAAAAGCGTTTTACAACTATCTTTAATATGTAATCCGAACATTGTTCGAATACAGCGCTTTTGCATTTTAAATACAAAATCTTTATCAGTAGAATTACCCCTAGAAAATTAAACCATATCTAGGGATAGATTGCACAAACCATAATATACTTTTAAAAGTACATCAGTATTTACTTCTTTAGAAAGTCTATTTAAGGCATCAGCTGATATACCAAGAGTTCTACATAGATTTTCTATTTGCTGTTTCCAGTTAAGTCGTGAGTCAATTATTATGCCTAGAAAACGAGTCGTATCTACATTCATTACTATGTTATAATTAAAATTTGTCTTTTTTCGGGTCTCTGGCTGAAATTCATAATATTTGTTTTATCAAGGCTATGAAATAATTGATTTCAAAGTTAAATTTGCATTAAGTTAATATGAATTGATATCCGTGTAGTAATCGTACTGCCATCGGCAAATAAAGTCTTATTATGTTCATTATATTAGAAAGATAATTGATAAATATAAAAAAAGAAAAGGGCCTAGAAAACTTCCCTGTGGGACGCCATATGTTACATAGCGCTCATTGGATATTTAATGTTGTTATGTTTTATAATGAAAATCTAGTTTAGTAATTTATGAGACTTCTGATCTTGAAAGAAATAAATTACAAAAATCTAAACGTTATAGCTTATGGAAACTGAATTATAACTATCCTTCTGTCCCCACTATTTATTTTGTGGTGCAGTCATGACGCAGCCATTACTGTCTGTTACGAGAAAACGAGTAAAAATACAGATGAAATAGAATAATAGACACAATCAGTGGATGCTAGGCCTGGTTTACTTAAACTGTTTCTCTGTGGCGTATTGAATAGCTGGTCTGTTACTAAGTGGTCATCATAGAGCCTTTTTGTAGCATAAGGAATAGGCATTCCAGACTATTCACCTACAGGAATAAAGAACAATAATATAGGCCTTAAATCCACTAAAATTGATATTTCTTTTTTTTTCTGCTTCTTCTTCTTTTCGTGTCGGTGGCAAACCTTTTTTATATATTTTATTTCCAATGTAGTTGTTAGTTGTCATCAGGTCATCCAATGTACAGGAAGAGGTGCGCAAGGAACAGGACAGCAAGTTCATTGTTTGGAGAAGTCCATATTCGCACAATTGGTCGGAGTTAGTTGTGAATCCCCACCTGGAAAGATTTTCCTTACATCGGCCAACCTGAGTCCAAAGTCTGTTTAAAGACTTCCAGGTCATGCCATGGCAGGGCAGCTCATGTCCTGACTGGAGTTTCTCGAATAGTGGCACGAAAGGTTAAGGACCATTCCATTTGCTGCACCTTGCCTGTTGAACATTGGACGACATTGGTAAGGCCAACCGAATCAAGACATCGGCTAAAAATAATTTAAACACATGACATACAAAGCATAAAACTTCTCCTAACTTTAAGGATGGAATTGATTACACTGTCTATGACATGAAATGCGGTAATATAAAATAGCCATTGCTAATCAATTCCACAAATAATTTAAAAAAAAGTTAAAATTATTTGTGGAATTGATTAGCAATGGCTATTTTATATTACCGCATTTCATGTCATAGACAGTGTAATCAATTCCATCCTTAAAGTTAGGAGAAGAGACGGAAAGTCATGAGTGTTCGTCATGGAATCAGCTCACTACTCTTTGCCGAGTTACTGAGTTCTTAGAAAAGGATCTTAAAAATATACTCCTAAATATTGGTAGTCATGTTCTGAAGTCCATTATAAAGTAGACACAGTTTTTTTCAGATCGTACGTTGTGCTCTTATAGATGTTGCTGCAGTGGCTGTTACGGAGACGGTTGCCTATGCATCATAAGCTACACCTGCTGTAGCAAGTAAATAAACATTATTTGAGTTTAACCTGCATAGAGCAAGATGAAATACGGAAGAATCGAATGGAATACAACTCCTGTGTCGCTGCTATCCAACAAGTACAATTTAGGGATTTTCAAAGCAATAGGGAATAGACATTATTTGAGTTTGCGTGCACCACCCTAGACTTCATCGTTGCTGGCGAACGCCGTGGCGCAGTGGTTAATACGCCAGCCTGCGACACGAGAGTGCCCGTGTTCGATCCCCAGTCAGGTCAAGATGGAAAATGATCTTTTTCAGATTGGCCTGGGTCTTGGTTGTTTGTCTTTATATGTATTTGTTACAAAATAAAGCATCGTTGAGTTAGTATCACATAACACAAGTCTCGAACTTACTTTTTTGGGGCTAGCTCAATCTGTGTGATTTGTCCGTATATATTTATTATTATTTATTTATTTATTCCCATCAGGCAAGTTAAAGGCAAGTCAAACGCACTCAATGCAACGGTAAAAAAGAAACCTGACATTTCTTAGTTTATTCTCACGTGGGTAAATTAAGAATTGAATTTACCCATGTACTGGGTAAAATAAGAAATAAGGTTTTTCATAAATAAACCATCTTGTTTTGCATGTGAACTAAAACGCAGTAAAACAAGTCCCAATAAGTGAAAATTACACGCATTAAGTAAACGCATCCGTGTCGCACACAATGGTTGTTATTGCTTAAGGACATAGCACCCAAACGATTACTACCGACACTCGATCGATACTCACAAGCAAAACATTGTTCTTTTCTTCTTTTATAAAGGTATTCTTTTGCATTTAAATCCTATTCTCATATACTTCCTATCTAGGTATTTTTTTCTGATTCCTTAATGCGTTAAGGGAATTTTCGTCGTCGTTTTACTTTTACCGCAGAAAAAATGTAGACGTATGCGCGCTTTGTAAATGTTTTATTCTTATGTGTGTGGTGTACCGCACGCCATATATCGTTAGGTATAATGACAAATTACATTATTTGTAATTATATTTTTTAAAAGTCAACCGCCCTTATTTAGCTTTGGAATTACAAACAAATGGATGTGAAAATGAAAGAATCGTATAACTTTTTACCCGCGCTTGAAACTGAACCTATTGTATTTTAGTTAGCAAAATAGTGAGTTGACTACTCAGAAAAACTAAAATAAAGCTTTGAGTGCGAATCGGGACGACTTTGTGAGCGCTCGGTACACATTCGCCCTGAGAAAGACCTCCGTGTGAGATTAAAATATGTCGCCCTATAGCTGTTTCATAAATGCGATTTTAGTCGTTCGAGAACTCATAGTACTCACTCCGAGAAGTGTGTAACACAAACACGATTTCTGCGCAGTTGGGTATTGTCCTAACAAACACTATTATCTAGCTTTTTAGTTTATAGTTGACTTAATCAGGCGTAGTAGTACATCGTATTGTAGTAGTTCCGTATACACTCAAGACAATGGTATCCGTGTTGTGAGATACGATATCAATATACGATACATTACTCGTATTCATGTGTAGTTTACTATTATTTCATTATGTTGTAGTTCTATTTACCCGACATCTTCAGAAAGTGAGTTGTGTTTTCGTGTTTAGCATAAATCAAAATATTAATTTGGTTTAATTTGATTTTTTCGACTTAGATTTAAACCTTCTCGACCTTCAAGAGGTCGGTATTCTGTGGAACCCTCAAGGAGAAGGAGTTTCTGCGTCCTCGTGTATTTGACACTATCTCCTAAAAGTTTAGATAAGATGTTAGATGTATGGAATGCGGTTTGTTTTTGGGCTATTGAGATGTCTATATGCGATTCTATTAGGTCACAATATTTAATTTTATTTTATTGGATATTATTTTATTTTATTAGTTTAGTTTTTATAAATCACATGTGTTACTCTATGGATCTGAGTTATCTGAATTAGATAATTTTGTTTTATTTATATATAGAATTTATATATAAATATATTTATAGCTTCCGAAATTTTTTGCAGCTTTTCTGCAGATCACTGCAGCAAAGTTTGCGCACATTGCGCGCATTGGTAGGAGACTGGTTGGCTATCCCTCTGGGAGTAGAGCATTCTGGTCTCTTGCTAAGGCAGCGCAGGGGAATTTCTGTCGCCCTTCACTTCCATCTCTGCACAATCGTCAGGACTCGCTGGCTCACTCCGCAAAAGAGAAGGCCGATCTCTTGGCTACTCTCTTCGCGTCAAATTCTACCCTTGACGACGGAGGAGCATCGCCGCCCTTTTTACCGCGATGCGAGCACTCAATGCGGGAAATTCGGTTCACTCAAAGTGCAGTGCGACGTGCTCTGTTTTCCCTCGACGTCAGGAAGTCCAGCGGGCCTGATGGCATTCCAGCAATTGTACTCAAAACATGCGCCCCTGAGTTGGCTCCGGTGTTAGCACGCCTATTCTCGCTGTCTTACACCTCAAGAAAAGTCCCGTCTTCGTGGAAAGTAGCCTACGTTCACCCTATTCCTAAAAAGGGTGACCGCACAGACCCGTCTAACTATCGGCCTATTGCGATAACCTCCCTGCTCTCTAAGGTGATGGAGCGTGTGATAAACATCCAGCTCCTTGGTTACCTTGAAGATCATTAGCTAATTAGTGACCGTCAATACGGGTTCCGCCACGGGCGTAGTGCTGGTGATCTTCTTGTGTACTTAACGCACCGATGGGCAGCCGCCATCGAGAGCAAGGGAGAAGCACTGGCATTTAGTCTAGATGTCACAAAGGCTTTTGACCGGGTCTGGCATAAGGCTCTTCTCGCGAAGTTACCATCTTTCGGGCTTCCTGAGGGACTATGCTTGTGGGTCGCTAGTTTCTTATCTGGGCGAAGCATTCAGGTCGTTATAGACGGATTATGCTCCGATATCATGCCCATCAATGCTGGCGTCCCCCAAGGATCTGTTTTATCACCTACGCTGTTTCTTCTGCACATCAACGACATGCTTAACACTAGTAGCATCCATTGCTATGCAGACGACAGTACGGGTGATGCATATTATGCAGGTCGTGCAAATATCCCTCAAACACAGGTGGAGGAGAACAGAAAGAGACTTGTGTCTGACATTGAGACCTCTCTGGAGCAGGTCTCTGAATGGGGTAAACTAAACCTAGTTCAATTCAACCCTACTAAGACACAAGTCTGCGTGTTTTCCGCTAAGAAGACCCCATTTAACATAGCACCGAAGTTTCGGGACACCTCTCTTACCATTTCTAAGAGTATTGGGATCCTTGGCGTCGATATTACGAAGGAGGTCCAATTCCGGAGTCACCTGGTGGTGGAAGTCACCAAAATGGCTTCTAAAAAACTTGGGGTGCTCAATAGAGCGAGGCAGTACTTCACTCCGGGTCATAGACTTTTATTATATAAAGCTCAAGTCCGGCCCCACATGGAGTACTGCTCTCATATCTGGTCTGGTGCACCTCAATACCAACTCCTTCCTCTTGATTCCATCCAACGCCGGGCAATTCGTATTATCGACGATCCCACACTCACAGACGATTTAGACACCCTCGGTCTACGGAGAGACGTTGGCTCTCTGTGTGTATTTTACCGTCTATACTATGGGGAGTGTTCTGAAGAACTTTTTGAATTGGTGCCACCGTCACCTTTCTACCACCGCACCGCTCGCCACAGGAGTAAAGTCCATCCCCACATCCTTGACACTTGGGTCTCCAAAAATGTCAGAGCGTCACGTGGTTTTTTCCTCGTACAGCAAGATTGTGGAATGGACTCCCTCCCGAGGTTTTCCCTGTGTGCTATGACTTGAGGTCCTTCAAAAGGCGTGTTTACAGGTATCATAAGAGTCGGCAACGCATCAGCAGCTCCTCTGGTGTTGCAGATGTCCATGGGCGACGGTGACCACTTTCCATCAGGTGGCTCGTCTGCTCGTTTGCCGTCGGATATACATAAAAAAAAAAAAAACCTCAGATAATAGAAAGTTATGCCATAACTTTCTACTATCTGAAGGCATTAACCATAACTTGAAGACTAATAAAATTGCTGAGGAATATGAATTGATTTTGTTTTTCGTATGTCTGAATTTTCAAGCTGTTTAAAGGCATCTGATATAGCTTAAACACTGCCATCTATGATGACAGCCGCGACTTAAATCTTAACATTCAATGTAAACATATAAATAATGAAACGTATGCAATATAATATAAGCTGATTTATTAAGGCATAACTTATTTCATATGCCTGTCTGGTTTTTTTACTTTACCGGTCATAGTTCTGTGAGCATCTTTCATAAATTATATATAACTAGCTGTTGCCCGCGACTTCTTCCGCGGCAATTTCTATTATAATGATTATTTCTTTTTTTTTTTTTCATATAGATGAATAAATTTTCCCCGTCTTCAAAACATTTTTGTTTGATGCTTCTAGTAGTCGCAGCGTGATGTTTTATAGCCTAAAATCTTCCTCAATAAATAGAGTACTCAACACAAAAAGAATTTTTCAATTTAAACCAGTAGTTCCTGAGATATGCGCGTTCAAACAAAGAAACAAACTCTTCAGCTTTATAATATTAGTATAGATTTGTTTCTCAATTAAGTTTAGAGATATTAATCAAAATGTGATAAGACAGCTGTGATAAGATTCGCGAGGTCTACAGCTCACAAGGAGTTAAAAAGTTTAAGAATAGATAAATTAAGACATTATACATTTCAAATAATTTAAAGCCTAACATAGGGAGAGCCACGCTACAGGCTTAATTCATTTTTGCTAGTAGCATCGGCTCGTCCGAAGAAGTATCACACTCTCACAGAAAATCGACGTTTGAGTAGAAAATCAACCGCTTTGATGCATCGTTAGATGAGTGAAAGTCCCCCATGTCGTCCCCCCATGTTTTTCGCCCTACTCGTAGAAACGCCGGCAACGCTTCTGTCACCAAACGCCCGGTGAAGTAGCAAAAGCTCACTTGGAGCTAGATAATAGTCATTAAAAAAAAAATAGCGTTGCAGTTGTACATGGGCTGCGGTAATCACTTACAACCTTGTACCTAGGCGACTCACTTTCTTTTTTGCCGTCCTAAATTATAAAAAGTATAGTCTGTTCTAGATATAGGTGCATCCGTATTTATACTAATATTATAAATGCAAAACTGAGTTTGTTTGTTACGCTTCCACGTCGTAACTGTACCGATCATCATGAAATTTTGCATACAAGTTCTTTGGAGTACGGACAAGGACATTATGTTCCCTTTTATAAAAAGTACAATTACCGAGGGATCGACATTGACGCCGGCGAAGCTGCGGGCGAAGCTAGTTTAAAATAAAAGTATTATTGGAATATTTTTACACAATATTCAAAAGGAAGGAAATTATTCTTAAAAGTTTGTTCACACTTCTAGTGTCGTCCACAGGTGGCCTGCAACTGACATAGTAATTACGGTGGCGGGAAACTATTGGGCAACTGCTAAATTACTTTTCGTACAGGAGATAGATAGGAAAGAAAGGAAGGAGACTGATTTAGGTATTACAAAACAAACAAACGTTATTTAAATACGTGTTGAGAACAACAGATAAATATCATCCTACCAGGACCGAAGTAAAATTAAAAAGTTTGTGTGTTGTCTTTTACATGGTGTTGCCGTCTCGCTTTAGCTTTGATCGTATCTCTGTCTTCTCTGTCAACCTTCGAATGAGACGCCGTCCACTGTTGTAAGAATTTAGTTTCTTTCTATACAAGTTTAAACTGTGTTGTGAACATTGCTGCACATTCGTGCAATGAACGGTGTAAGAGAACAGGGGACTACGAAGCGTTAATTTTGTGTAATTTTCATAGCTATTTTCGGTCCGACCTGCAGTTGTCTCTATCGCGCTCTGCGGGGGTTGTTTGGGCACACAGCGCGACAGCAATAGATTTTACAAATACCTATTTTTCAATTCTCTCGAGCGCAGTGTTTCCTCTTAAGTTATTATTTTTTATAACGTTTTATTGGTATGGTAATATCTCCATGTATTTGTATATAACCATGTATTTATACAGTAAAAAAAATAAATGAAGTAATATAGACGTGTTTACAGGTATCTTAAGAGTCGGCAACGCATCAGCACCTCCTCTGGTGTTGCAGATGTTCATGGGTGGCAGTGACCACTTTCCATCAGGTGGCTGACGAGCCACCTGATGGACTACACTAGTTTGCCGTCAAATATACATAGAAAAACAACACTCGCTTGAAAACACAAAATGTTCAGTTAAAGATTGTTTGCATATTTCCCATTGCTATAATAAACTCAAAGATAAACCATTAGCCCCAAATAAAGCGAGTTATCTCGGGAAGTCAAACCGTAGGGTTATTTGACGTCAAGGGACTCTCCTAAATGGGAATATGCATACATTACGGCGGTACTAAATGCACAATAATTTAATTTGTTAACCCTAACGGGAGGTTTTATTACCCGCAGTCAAATTCGAGTTAATTGCTGTGAGGAGTTACGATGTGAGAAGATGCGACGATCTTCTAAGATCCGACCAAGGTTTAAACCAAGTATACTTTAAAAAAACCCGGCCAAGGGCAAATTGGACTCGCGCATGAAGGGTTCCGTAGATAATAGATCTATAATAAGTTAAAAATATAATATTTTTATTACATGATGTAACTAAAAATTCATGCTTTTCACAATTTTGTCGTACCCTGTAGGTTTTAATTCACTTGCGAATGTCGAAAATTAGCGTTGGCTGAGAAATTTGATTTTTTCACAGCTCCAAGGGACATTAGAATTTAGTATCTATTTGATATGAATTGCTTGATGTCTACACGCGTTCCTGAGTAAAGGGGCCTTGATATACAGACAGACAGACCGGTCAGACGAGACAGACAGATGGACAACAAAGTAATCCTATAAATTTGAACAACTTTTCCTATGGGACCAATGCTGGGAACTCGAAAAAAAACACAGTTTTCATATATATTGACACGGGGAAAAGCTAGTACCGAATATACTTTTATTTATTTTTATTTAGGTCTTGTGAGTATATAAAATATAGATTAGAATATAGATATGCTCATCCAAAATTCCTGCATCTCAATAGTCTAAGTTCATTCTTGTGATACGAAACGGGTCAGAAGTTTAACAGCTCACTGAATAGCTGAATGCGCCTTACAACTATTAACAGCTGCACTGTTACAGCTGTTGAATATGTTTATAGCTAAGCTTTATATACAGGATGATTTTGAATCTCCCAAAATTAAAAAAAAAAATGTCAGGCGTCCCATACAAAATCATCGAATAACTCAAATTTCTTTAGGAAGTATTTTTTTTATATATTACTTTTTTTTGCCAATGTATATTTTATCAAGGATTCTGATTCAGTTGGAATATTGCCAGGGAGTTAAACATCTTGCATGTATGTAAGTGCCTTTTGTCGGATTATCATCATCATCATCAGGTCTTTTTAGTCTCCACTGCAGGAGCATGATCCTCTCTGTACTACCGGAGTCATAATTGGCCAGAGCAGGCAGAGGATTTGGCTTACACTCTCCTCGCTGGCCAGACGGGTTGGAGAGGTCTCATCAATGTTTAAGAGCTTTGTTTAGCTTGTATTTCCTAAGTCGCCTCTTACGACCTGCATGGGAAGACTAGGAGTGGTTCTATTCTACTCTGCCGGAAACCACACGGCTTATTTAAGTCGGGTTAAATAAGGTCCATTTTAATTAAGCACAAACATTTTAGGGTAAGGTACCTATACGAGTAGGTATGAAATGCTTTAGTAGCAAATCTTAAGAAATTGAAAATATTTCTTTTTTTAAATCGATAAATCAACTGTTTTGATACAGCAGCCTCCGTGGTCCAGTGGTTAAGGCGTTTGCCTGTTGACCCGGGGGTCGTGGGTTCGATTCCCACCGGAAGCATACTTTGTTTAGTTGTTTCCAGTTTGGTTAGGACATTGCAGGCTTGAATTACCTGATTGTCTGATAATAAAGATGATTCCGTGCTTCGGAAGGCACGTTAAGCCGGTGGTCCCGGCTGCCATCTGGTAGTCGTTAAAGGAACCACGTCAGAGGCCGAGAGGCGGTTCCGAAGAACTCTTACACCAGGGTGTGCATGTTCGATTGACCGTGACACCTACTCGAAATGATGAACTGTTTTGATTATTGTCGTTTTGTTAGGTAAACTTTGACACTATAAAAGCATTTGTTTACTAACCAATTGGACAATTTTCTTTTAAATAATTTAGAATTCGGTATTATCCATAGAAGTTAATAGTAAAGAGTTGTTCGCCAAAAAAGTGTTTTTTTTTGTACACAGGTAGTTGTTATCGTCTGTTTTTCTAAATGTTCAGGTGCAGATATTTTGAAAACTAGTGTGTCGATTTTTTTATTTTGTTTCTAAAATATTTTAGCTAGCTTATTGTTTTTTGGCCCCAGCCCTTAAAATTTGACCTATGATGACGGCCTCAATGGCGCAATGGTAACTATTGGTGCTATTCCCGGCATAGGCAAATTCTGGATTTATTTTTCCTTTTTTTTTAAATAATTAATTCAGAACTCATAAGAAATGCAAGTACATTAAAATGGCTCTAGCGATCAGGGTAATCGAAAAATCTACTTACCCCGAGAGATCTAATCATGCAGGCGGAGCCGCGGCTAAAAGCTACTATAGAAGGCACATTTCCTTTCCTCTGCTCAAAATTAGGTTTCCCATCTACTCGTATCCCGTATACTTTACTCGTTTTTGTTTCTTTATCTTTTTATTTTATTTAATGATTACTTACTCGTGGTACTGTATAGTATTATATTTGTATGTATGTATTATTCTATATTTATCTAATATTTATGTATTGTTTATGTAGTATATAATTTACTGCGCCGCTGTGATTACATTTCTTCTATATTGATCCTACCCTAAGGTAAAGGTTGACTGGAAGAAATTGCATAGCGATAAGTCCGCCTATGAAACTATTATTATTACTTTATTGTTTAGTCGTTAACATATTGTTTTTTTTTTTCTCTTATGATAATGGTGCAATAAAGAGTATTTTCTTTCTTTCTTTCTTTCTTACTATGTACTACAGCTTTAATTTTGGCCTCTAAACCACCAAGCGGCCCGATGAGGCCGCATAACAATAGAAAATCCATTGTTTGCGTTTCTCGCGCTCGATGAGTTAAAAAGATACTACAGTTTTTATTTTTCCTCAATTTCTAACAAATCACTGTAAATTGAGCAAATATTTTTCCAAAAAACTTTGTTAATACAATTAGTTTTGATTGGTTCACTACCAACTATTCAAGCAAAACAAATTAAAACAAAACGCATAGTAATTTCGCTAAAAGCAATACAAAAGTTCCGATGTCGGTGAGTGGCGCGTTTTATTTTGAGGCAGTAAACAACTGGAGCAAATTTGCATTTAGTGACAGGCGACAGGTATGGGATCATATCACGCTATGGCGGTTACACCACGATGACTTTTGACTTGTGATTTCCTTGTCAGCTTTCTGGGTTTTCTGGTCCTTTTTCGACTTTTATGAGGAGTCGGCATAGAATGTCAGAGTCTTACCCTCTTATTCATAAAAATTAACAAACGCTTATTAAACCTATTTTAGTTAAAATATGTTTTGTCTCGTAATTTCCATGCCTATAGTTGCAGAGAGGGATAAGGACAAAACATATTTTAACTAAAATAGGTTTAATGAGATTACGCATGCTTCGAATGCGTGTACCTATAATATGTAATGAACAAATTCGCCACGGTGATTTGAAGCTACGGCAGCTCAGTGGTTGAGAGCATCGACGGGCTAGGTGTCGAAGGTTGTAGGTTCAAATCCTACCTGTGGCGAAATTTTTTCATCACATATTTTCGATTTTAAGAGGTTTAATAAACGTTTGCTAATTTTTATGAATAAGAGGGTAATAGTTTAATCTGTCGTTGGACATGTCGTTTGTTACGCACTGTTTTCCGCATGTCCTAGTGCCTATAAATGCGTTCCATCCACCTTTCTTTGCTCGAATCCTATTTGTATATCCACTAACATTCGTTATAAAAACTCTTTGGAATCCCTAAAGTCTGCTGTAGATAAAAACGCATTACAAGATCTGAATATATTTTGTTAATGAAATGTGCAAAGTTAATTTAGTTTTTGTTACCGGCTGCTTAGCCGTTGACGAGGTCTAATTTATACAAAATATTGAATCTAAAAATCATCATCATCATCATCAGGTCTTTTTTAGTCTCCACTACAGGAGCACGACCCTCTCTGTACTACTAGAGCCATACTTGGCCAGAGCAGTCAGAGGATTTGGCCTACACTCTCCACGCTGGCCAAACGGGTTGGAGAGGTCTCACATATGTTTATAAGCTTTGTTTAGCTTGTATTTCCTAAAAATCATAGGACATGTAAATTGAGTAATTCGAAAAATTAACATAAGCACATCATAAGATAGTGTAAGTATCATTTGGTGAACGTCAACTTATATTTCTCAGCAACTGTTGACGTCAGTAACTTACAGCAAAATTTGCTGTCCAAAGCGATCTCTCACTCTCTTACATAATGCATAAAAGTTTCTAAGTTTCATCTTATAATATTTGGTTTCTTCAACAGTCAGCTCGTGAATGTAGACGAGTTCGAAGTTTTCGTGGTAATCCCCGAGGTAAGCGACATTAAAAACTTTAGCGGTTAATTTTGGGGTCAAAACGCTAGTCCCGGAATTGACGGGAAAATGGATTTCCCTAAAATTCGGGTGTAAACAGTCAATTTACACGAAATAAGGAGTGAAGAATAAATAAATATAATTCTTTTTATATTAGTATGGGTATATGGTGTTGACTTTTACTCAACTGCCAAAAATTTGTTAGGGTTTGTAAATTTATTTATTACCTCGTATCTTCCAAATGACTGAATGATGACTGAAGTTTAGACAGTTAAGGTATTGTTAGGTTTGTCCCAAACCCCAAGTGTCCCTAATAGGTGTTTAAAAAAGGCTTTTTTTTTAAATAATAGGTACTACTAGTTATTCTATAAATACAGGCTCTAGTAGCAAGTTATGTGGTCTGTGTTAATTATCTGTAGGAAATAAAATACGGTGAAAAAATTTCAGGCGGGCGGGATTTTGACCTTTGACCGTCTATGTACGACTAACGCTCTTCCAACTGAGCCACCGCCTGTTCTAACCTCGGCGCCAAAACTCTCCACCATATCCCATTGCCCTTATACGCACACACCTAACACAACTACCCGACTTTTACAAGTGAGGTATTTGATTCAACTCATTTTACAATGAATTTGAAATCAGCTTATATATAGGAATAGGTAGTTCAAATCCCACCCGCTTGAAATTTTTTCACCATATTAAGACGGTACTGAACGAAATTGTGTAAATTTACGTGTTTTTAAGGCGATACCACTGTAAATAAGGTCGTTCTGAACCTTATTTATCTCGCAAAATACTTAAATTAGGAGTTTCAAATCTAAGTAATATGATTTTTGACTATTTCATCTCCAAAAGTGTAAGATGAAAACACGTTTTGATAAAATTTCTTCGATAGAAATATTTTTTGAAAAATTGTCTTCGTTCGCAGAGTTTTTGTTATTGTAGCTCAAATGCGACGAATAAAATAATGATTTTTAGACTAAAAGATAGGTTATTAGTAATTCATCAAAATGTAAATATGAAAATACAATTAACCGGTCTGATTTTATATAAAATAGAAATAACGTATTTTGCGCTTACGTTTTTTTCTTTGAGCGACTCGAGACTATCTCCTATCTCATCATTCACGGGCTAAACTGCCAAGCGCTATCCCTTGCGCGCACTTGATCAGTCCTTTGCCGAGCGAAGCTACCAAACATTTGAGGCCTCGCCTTAAATCACTAGCGCTAAATTAATTAAATACATCAAAAGTATTTGTATAATTTAGATCAATCTTTGTTGATCGCCCCTTGTTGGAATTTGAAACAGATACATATGAAGTTTAAAAATGATATATTATATGGTATAATATCTAAAAGCATTTTTCTTTGAAAACTTTGTAATTTTTACGTCTAAATTAATCTAAGTCAATAATTCTCACATGAAAATATTTATATGTACGTCTCGGAGGTCGCCCCTTTCTCATTTTTTTATAACGATAATAAATATGAAAATATTAAGACTTTTCATCTTTTTTCCTAATCGCCGAATGGTTCTGCGCAGTAAAGGTATTGGCTTGCGCAGTAGCAACGTTTGTCGTTCGTGCGGCACTGGCTTAATTTAATAAGATAAATAGCATTGGGAATGCAGAATAAGACTCACTTAAAATGGCCAGAGTGACACCAATTTATAAATCAGGATCTAAAACGGAACCTGGGAATTATCGACCTATCTCTGTACTGCCTATACTAGCAAAAATTCTTGAGAAAGTGCTGCATACACGATTACTAAACTACCTAGAATCTATAAATTTCTTTTACGAGCGCCAATATGGATTTCGATCCAAAAGTAATACACTTACGGCAACCATAGATCTTGTCACTACAATAAAACAAAACATTGACAAAAGAAACATTGCATTAGGCTTACTTATTGATCTAAAAAAGGCCTTTGATACCGTTAGTCATAAACTGCTCTTGAAGAAACTGGAGATCATTGGTATATCAGGAAAAGCTCTGGACATGTTGAAGTCTTACCTTACAAACAGATACCAGATTGTTAAAACAGACAGTAACCATCAAAGTCCTCCACTGCCGATTGAGTACGGGGTTCCACAAGGGTCATTGTTGGGTCCATTGCTTTTCTTAGTTTATATTAATAACATGCATGAACTAGGCCTACGAGGTAACATCACTCTATACGCAGATGATACGTGTCTTTTTTACTTCGGTTCATCCATTCAAAACTTAATCGTTCAAGCTCAACACGATCTTAATATCCTTCAAGATTGGTTTAAATACAATTTACTAACAATAAATATCTCTAAAACGAGTTATATAATTTTTAAAGCTAAAAATAAACCAATACCCCCCTTCGTGCCCCTCAAAATAGATAATAAACCATTAAAACAAAAAAGTAAAGAAAAATATCTAGGCCTAACAATTGATACAAATTTAACATGGAATAGTCATATTCAAAATATAATCACCAAATTGACATCACTCTTTGCTTCCCTCAGAATCAATGTTCGATATATACCACGCAAACTACTACTAACTATTTACAATGCTCTTATAAAACCACACCTATCCTATCTTATTGAAATCTGGGGAAATGCAAACAAAACAAGATTAGAGAAACTACAAATAACACAAAATAAAATAATAAAAATGCTATTTAATTATAACTTTAGAACACCAACAAAAAAACTTTATCAAGAAACGAAATTAATGACAATAAAACAATTATATACATATAATACTTGTATTCTTATCCATAAAATTATGAACAACAAGGTCCGTACCAACCTAAACTTTACAAAGCGAAAACAAGTTGGACGCCCCTGCACACGACGCGCGAGCTACATCGTCTTGTCTAAGTCACGGACAAATTACGGCCAGTCGACAATAACATGCGAAGGTGCGCGCCTTTTTAACAAGTTACCCTCGGATATTAAAAATATTGCATCGATTAATGTATTCAAGAAAAAATTAGCTAAACACATCATTTTAAGTTATTAAATTAAACTGATCTGGTCTAAGTAGTTTAGTTAAGTTTATAAGTAAGTATAGATAATGTGAATAATTATAAAAAGTGTGATAACGGTTATATTTTCTATAATTATGTTCTCATGTAAGTGATATCCAAATGTCTTTATGAGAATAAAAGTCTTTAAACCTAAACCTAAACACTTAAAAAATATCTGTAGCAAGTTTGAAGGGAAATGTCGATTTGACAGCTCCGTGGCGCAGTGGTTAACACGCCAGCCTGCGACACGGAGTGCCTGGGTTCGATCCCCGGCCAGGTCAAGATGGAAAATGATCTTTTTCAGATTGGCCTGGATCTTGGATGTTTATCTATATATGTATTTGTTATAAAAAGATAGTTTCGTTGAGTTAGTATCCCTTTAGATACTAAGATACTACACGTACGTAACTGTGACTTAACACAAGTCTCGAACTTACCTTGGGGCTAGCTCAATCTGTGTGATTTGTCCGTATATATATAAAAAAAAAATATATAAAAAAAAGATCCCCATAAGAGCAAGCTACGCCACTGATTCTGGCTACACATATATTTAGCTTAGGCTCTTAACAGTTTACACGTAATGTATCTAAACTGGCGAATCGTGTATTTACTAATTTAAAGACGTCAAAGTAACATGAAGACGATTAAGTATGTATGTGCTGTCTGTACACTACACACAGCACATACATACATGCTTACACGTCTTTTTCCTTTGCAGGGTAGACATAGCCCACGTTATGACATAACGAATACGGTAAAGCATATTTATGGACGTGTATTTGGAAAATGGAATCAAATTAGCGAAAGTTATTTAGCCTCATTGCCTATTGGCTTGATTCGCCAGTTTTTCGCCCATCGGCTCTTACGATCTATGCGGAAAGATAAACAACTGGTACATTCTACGTTTTTTCTTCTCCTAGACCAGTATGGAAGCATCAATATCAAAAAAGCAGCGTGTAACGGATTAAATGAATTATAACTACAACACATCAAGCTTTATTTGGGAGCCCCAAAAATACCGTACTGTATTTATAAAATACCCACAAATATACAATTTAAATGAAGATAAATTGTCATAATAATTCACCAAATTAATACATTCATACATTTTTAAGAGCCCAAATTGAAATATCACCAAATTATCGCTTGTCATTCAGTTATAAATGAAAACTGAGTTATTTCTTCATTGAAATTGCAGGTAGTGAGCTCAACGTGTAGACTTCTAAAAATATAGACCTGACAAGCGTAAAATCTTGCTTTATTGTTATGTCTTAGGCCGATATACGCCTAAATGTGGTAAGCACGCAAAGTCCTCGAGCTCGAGTAAGTCATGCTCACTCAAATGTTCAAACTGGTGGCGGCGTCGTGTGTCGGGTCGTTGAATTCCCTCTAATATGGTTGAGTTCAACGATGGCTGATCCAAGCGTTAACTCGTGAACTGGTGCTGCTAGGGGGGACAGGTCTGCTCGGCCTCTTTGACTATACTGTGTCATAATGTAAAATATTATCATTGCACACTCGATCGCGATCGACTGTGCAATGATAATATTTTATTTATATCTCGATATAATTATGATAACTGTCCACCACATACACCACATATACGTGCTTTACAAGATGCCTAAAGAAGTTTTCACACAAAAATCACTAACTTACATCATTAATAGATGTCAATTTGTCACCCGAGTTATGTGTATAAACAATATGTAATCTATTATAACCAAACTTATTTTAATGAAGCCAACGAGTGTAACTCAAATAAGAGTCTTCTAAAAAAACAGACCGGTCTATGACTTTCAAAAGTCTATGGCTGTAAGCCCAATATTACAAATTACAGAAACGAATCATGCAATTAAAGTGAAACGGAGTTGATGAAACAGTTATATGCAGATATTTGCGAAGCCTGATTGAATATTTTATATTGGTGGATTTAAAATCCCTTTCGGGTCTTTTATTTAAGATGTCTGTGGGTTTAACGTGGGTTATTGATCACATATAAACTAAAGGGTTTTGCAATGCGTTATTAAGGCTCCGTACCCAAATGGTAGAAACGGCAACCCATTACTAAGCTGCCGATGTCCGTCCGTCTGTCGAACCGTAATAGGTAAAATCTAGACATTTTCACAAAACTTAAACTATCTACTTCCGCTATAACAAATAATAATAACATATAACATAACAAATAATAATAACATATAACAAATAAAATAAAAAACCGGCCGGCCAAGTGCGAGTCAGACTCGCGCACGAAGGGTTCCGTTATCTATACAACCCGTTATCTATAAAAATGGCAAAAAAATCATGTCTGTTGTATGGGAGCCCCCCTTTAACATTAATTTTATTTTATTATTTATTTTTAAATTGAATACATATCTAAATATTCTGTAAATATTTCAAGCGTCTACCTGTTGCCGTTATTAATACCGAGCAAAAACAAACAAAAAAATCACGTTTGTTGTATGGCCCCTCAAATATTTATTTTATTCTATGTTTTAGTATTTGTTGTTATAGCGGCAACAGAAATACATCATCTGTGTAAATGTCAGCTGTCTTTCTTTCACGGTTCATGAGATACAGCCTGGTGACAGACGGACAGACAGACAGACAGACGGACAGCGGAGCGATATTAATAGGGTTTCGTTTCTACCCTTTGGGTACGGAACCCTAAAAAGCAATACCCATTCAAGAAACCTACTTTTTGTCGTCCTTTAAGAATCTTTCAAGTGTGCTGTAACATTATTACTGAAACGTCAAATCGCAGTTAAATGAGTTTTTTTTAATATTATAAGATATTTTAATGGACATAAACAAAAAATCTTTAATATTTTAGTAAACATAACGTTAGTATTTGACAAATGCTAAGTAAGGATTCTTCGTTCAGTGAGAGGAAGTGAAAAACTTATTAACAAATTAGAATTATGCCGTGGGGCGTAAAACGGGGCGCGTGGTGGACGCCCATCACGCCGCAGCGTATGATGGGTTCTATGAATCCAATTGAATGTCGGCCTCCGGCTGATGTCTCATCTTTTTATGGGCAGTCAAACTGTTCATTTTTTTTATTATTATAAATATATACGGACAAATCACACAGATTGAGCTAGCCCCAAGGTAAGTTCGAGACTTGTGTTATGGGATACTAACTAAACGATACTATATTTTATAACAAATACATATATAAATAAACATCCAAGACCCAGGCCAATCTGAAAAAGATCATTTTCCATCTTGACCTGGCCGGAGATCGAACCCAGGCACTCCGTGATGCAGGCTGGCGTGTTAACCACTGCGCCACGGAGCTGTCATTCATTGTTGGAGTCAGAGCTAAATAGATATATACGGACAAATCATACAAATTGAGTAAGCCTTAAAGTAAATCCAAGACTTACGGCATGTGATACTATATCAACGATACTCCATTTTTTTTTAAAATACATAATATTAACCATCCAAAACCCGGGTCAATCTGACAAAGTTCATTTACTATTTTAACCTGACCGGGGATTGAAACTGGTATGGTGACTAGGCCGCAGAGGACGTCAAAACTTTAAACATTATTTCGTAATATAATTAGGTCTCTTGGCATACTTCTTTGTATGTGTCACTCTACCACCTATAGCAATGCAAAATTTCACAACATTAGTGTATTAGTGAAGTTATTTTTAATTTAAATTGTATTTCTTTTTTTATGGTTTAGGTCGGCAAGCGAACAAGCGAGTCACCTGATGGTAAGCGACCAGCGCTGCCCATGGACAACTTCAACACCAGGGTGTAACAGGAGTGTTGCCGGCCTTTCAAGGAGTTGGAGAAAGGACATGGGGGAAGGATGGGCCTCTGGCTCTCTCACTCACCGAACGAAGCATAGAAGCGGTAATGCTTCTACTCAAACGTCGATTTTCTGTAAGAGTGTGGTACTTCCCCGGACGAGCCGGCCCATTCATGCTACTAGCAAAAATGAATTTTGCCGGTAGAGTGGCTGTATCACAACTATAATATGTATGTCGTGTAATATCATGTGTTCTGGAAGAGCGGATCCCCCTGTCATAGGCTTTATTTAAACTTACTATATGGTTCCCAGAAATATGTATTTTTATCAATTAAGGCTTGTAAATAAAGATTTTTTTATTTTCGTTTTTTTTATATACATTTGGGTAAAAATCATTAATGAAGAAATGAAAAAACAAACAGATAACTCATATCAAACAGAACGAACGCATCCAAAGAACACACAAAAGCTGTCATCGTTACAAAGGTATAAAAAAGTCACTTATTTAATACCGGGAATTTTCAGCGATATAATCCCCGATCTGCATAAAATTCATTCGGACGCAGATATATTTTGCCGGGCAAGTATTGATTAACGCTGGCCCTCAACTATGGTAATAAATAAAAAAATCACTGGCTGCATTGCTCGCGGCTATGCACTCACGTACGGCATAATGCATATGAGGGACGTCCATTTTGCCCCACTCTCCACCTACCCTACAAGGACTTATAATACCTAGAGCTGACATTGGTTGGCTCATCATCATCATCGTCATTTCGAGTAGGTGTCACGGTCCATCGACCATGCACACCCTGGTGTCAGAGTTCTTCGGAACCGCCTCTCGGCCTCTGACGTGGTTCCTTTAATACTACCAGATGGCAGCCTGGGCTTAACGTGCCTTCTGAAGCACGGAATCATCTTTATTATCAGACAATCAGGTGATTCAAGCGCTACGGCTTTGTGACGCTATGATTATTTAGATGAAATATATGGGTTACACATGAATATAGATAGCTACTTGGGCACATGTTTTTTTTTGACCTCCAACAAGGAAACATTGATACTTGCATCTCCGCTGCAGCGCTCGATCGCTCGCGCCTATATGCACTCATGTACGGCATAATGTATATGAGGCACGTCCATTTTGTCTCACTCTCCGCCTACCCCGCAATGGCTTGTAATAACTAGAGTTGACATTAGTTGCCTTATACGACCGATCGTGTGAGGCAGTGATTATTTATATGAAATGTATGGGTTACACACAAATAAAGATCCAAATGTCCAAAGTCCAAATAACTAAGGCAGGTATTTGGACCTCCCACAACGAAACCTTAATACTCGTATTTCTGCCTTTGTAAATGCGGTGCCATTCAGTCTATGGCTCACCTAATAATGTGTCCTAACTATCCGCCTACCTTCGCAACTAAAGACGAGGCAAACGACAATAGTATCACTGTGGCCACATATTGGTTAAAAACAATATGACTATTATTTATAGCTAGGTCCCTTTCTCATAAATTAGTATAACAGATTCTTAAACAAATTTGAGTCATCGCCAAAGAAAAAAAAATATCCACTTACTGGACCTTTTTCGTGAGGTACCATGTCGCTGACTACTAACCGAGCTGACATATATACCGGGGACAATATGATGCTGTTTTTTTTACTACAAAAAATAAATATATACAGACAAATCACACAGATTTAGCTAGCCTCAAAGTAAGTCGAGTCGAGATTTGTGTTATGGGGTACTAACTCAACGATACTATATTTTATAACAAATGATTTTTAAAAACATCGGTTGAGATAGTTTTACTATATTTGCGTATTTCAAAAGTACCAGCCCCAAAGTAAGTTCGAGACTTGTGTTATGGGATACTTAATCAACGATATTATATTTTATAAAAAATACATGTATAGATACACATCCAAGACCCAAGCCAATCTGAAAAGATCACTTTCCATCTTGACCTGGCCGTGGATCGAACCCGAGCACTCTCGTGTCGCAGGCTGACGTATTGACCGCTGCGCTACGGAGCTAGCACGAATTTGTGTGAAACGTTCAATTTTTTTTATATTTTTTACCTTTTTTCCTTTAGGTCTATATAAGGATTCCGATTTCAACACCAAAACACTGCCAGGTAATATGTAAATGAAATAAGAATAACATTTATATCACATTTGACTGTTGATAAAGATGTCAGTTCCAAGCAAATACTTCAATGACTCCCCCTACTTTATTTTACATCGGGGTGATGGGGGTAGTTTTTTAACAAAGGTCTTGCGATGCCTTCCATATTCGACCAAATGGGTTTTTATTTAATCGATGGAGCATTAAACATCGTGTAATCCGAAAGTTGCGTTAAATATTTGATTCGGAGCTTTTGATGGGCTTTCAATAGGTAACTATTGAAAGCCCATCAAAAGCTCCGCTTTACAATAGTTTTGAGAGCGCAGTGCAATATAAATATATTCACTTTTTATACAGACTCATTGAAAATCTCCTGGCAATAATTTATATATTGGGATCCCTTATATTATAGTGTTTCTGTATTTTTATTTTACACTATAAATATAAATAAATAAATATATACGGACAAATCACACAGATTGAGCTGGCCCCAAAGTAAGTTCGAGACTTGTGTTATGGGATACTAACTCAACGATACTATATTTTATAACAAATACATATATAGATACACATCCAAGACCCAGGCCAATCTGAAAAAGATCATTTTCCATCTTGACCTGGCGGGGATCGAACCCGGTCACTCCGTGTCGCAGGCTGGCGTGTTGACCGCTGCGCCACGGAGCTAGTCACTGTATATATTTCACTGTATAATATCGCTTATGCTTACTTTGTTTCTACTAGATCCTTTAGGCGCTACTCATTTTCGTTTTTGTTTTTCTGTCGCCAAATGGTGGCCTGTAAGCATAGAAGTGAGACGCAATTTTTTTTTAAATCTGTGCCTGTAAGAGATTGCTTAGGCGTAAAGGAATGGCCGCCAATTGTACATAAGTCTTTTTGTTTACTTTTAATATATTTGTATACATTCTTGGTGCAATAACGTGTTTTTACTTTTTTTTTGTCAAAAATTCATTTATTTATATTACTATTCATTTATTTATTTATGTTTTTACTTAACTACTTATATTGTAATACCGAATCAAAATAATAAATAAAATGATATAATGTAAAAAGATCTTCTAATAGAAATTCGACCAGGTAATTGGTGATTTTGTATAGGAGGTCCTATTTTTTTTTGCTTGCAATTCTTTGTATGATTAGCGATCCAGATTCTCATATTAAAAATAACCACGGGGTTCAGAATTAGCCGGTATACAGGTTGGACCGACAAGGCGACTTATTTTACCTATCTTAACATCATATCAACCGCAAGAAGTCCACTGCTGGACATAGGCCTCCTCCAAGTATTTTCACTACAACCGGTTGGAAGCGGCCTGCATCCAGCGTCTCCCTGCGACCTTTGTCAAATCATCTGACCATGTGGGTATCCCCGTGTCCGACGCTGCGCTCGCTAGTACGTGGTTGCCATTTGAGAATCCTTTTGCCTCATCAGTCATCAGTTCTATGCGCTATGAGCCCCGCCCACTGCCACTTCAAAGAACTAATCAGCTAAGCTATGTTGTTCTTCTACGAATCTCCTTGTTTCCATATATATAGCGTGGAAAGTAACTACCGTAATTCCCTTTACTTATAATAATATATAAAAAAAAAATAAAAAAATATTTTCAGACAACTATTAGTCCATAATAAAGAAAAAAAAATAAAAAAAAAAAAATACTTAGTCTTAGCCTTTTACATTAGGACCTATGCTACGAACTCCATTTTTTGACGTTATTTCGTCAAAATCGATGAACACCGCCGCACACAAGAAAAAGTGTCACATTCCGTGTGCAAGCGGGAGCGCGGCAAAAGCAATAGAGAAGCACGATCGGCCTGAGCGACCACGCAAAAATGGCAAGCTCCGTGGCGCAGTGGTTAACACGACAGCCTGCGACACGAGGGCCCTGGATTCGATCCCCGGTCAGGTCAACATGGAAAATGATCTTTTTCAGATTGGCCTGGGTCTTGAATGTGTATCTATATATGTATTTGTTATAAAATATAGTATCGTTCAGTTAGTATCTTATAACACAAGTCTCAAACTTACTTTGGGGCTAGCTTAATCTGCAGGGGTTGGAATACCGGTAAAAATCCATTACCGGTACCTCTATGAAACGACAGTACCGATAATTGGTTTGGTACCGGTACATTTGGAAACGGTAAAAATCAAGTACCGGTACCTCTATAATACAACGGTACCGGTAATGGGATTGGTACCGGTACCTCAATAAAACGACGGTACCGGTAATTGAAAGAAGTACCTGTACCAAATACCGGTAAACAGTACCGGTACTTAGTACCGGTACTCGTATTGGGAATTATCATTTCGTTAATGTGTGTCGTTGCCGTGTTGTGCATTTGCGGCGTGAGGCGGGGGCCCACAATAGGGCGGCACTTTTACAGTCGAGCGAGTCCTATGCGGTAGACGGCAACAATACGTAGGTACCGGTAAAATTAACGCAATTTTAATACCGTTAAAATTTGACAGAATAGAGGTACCGGTACTTACCGGTACTTATAATGTGAATTTGGTACCGGTAACAAGTAGGGGTAAAATTACCGTTAACTGTTAACAATATTATTACCGTTAAATACTAGATTACCGGTACCTCATATTACCGTTAAAATTTTAACAGAATAGTAATACCGGTACTTACCGGTACTTATAATGGGAATTTGGTACCGGTAACAAGCCATGTTAATCTGTGTGATTTGTCCGTATATATTTATTTAAAGTTGTCGTCCGTAAACCAACTTTACAGACAACGAATTTTTTTCCAGATTTAAAGATTGCGCTCCAGGCTGTTGAAGTTTGAACCTGGGACCTTTCGCTTATCATCTTTACATACAAATACACACATATATACATATAAACGCAACACATACACACACAAACAAACACTAGACCCATACTCAAACTCAACACAATCACGCACACACTTACACTCACTCCCTATAGTATAATTTTTCTCGAATTGTATTTTATATAAATAATATGTACTTTATTTTGATGGCTATGAAAGAGTGTGGATTTCTGATACAGGTGTAATTCACTTAATAGAAGGTCACAATTACAAGAATTATTTATTAACATTTGTTAAAGAAATATACAATTTTTAATTATTTTTTTAAAGTTGCGCTTTGCGCTAGACCAATATGATTATTCTTTTTTATATGTCTACGATTTTCAGACAAAGCACGGCGTATAAGTATTGCAAACGTGGAAGTTGAAATAGGAGCTTTTATGCACAAAATCAGTGCACACTCAACCAAAAACGTCAGTGAAGTTGCGCTCGAGAGCAAATAAAAGAAAACCCTATGACCACAGATGAGTATAAAGGCTAGACAGCGCTTGTTGGCTATCAAGCGCGCACCGAGTTTGAGTCATTCTCTTACTTTATGTGCTCCTATGGGGGCGTAATTACGTCAGGCGATTTTAGTAATTTTTCGTCCCCTATGCTAAGATCTCATAAGATTTAACTCAACCCCCTCCCTCGCCCCTAAATCTCACGTGAGATTTTTCTGTGCTAAATATCGTTGGATAGGCATTCTTGTTTATACATTACTAGCTTTCGCCCGCGGCTCCGCCCGCGTCAATGTCAATCCCTCGGGAATAGTACTTTTTCCCAGGATAAAAGGTAGCCTATGTCCTCCGCACTCCAGAGAGCTTGAATGCAAAATTTCATGATGATCGGTTCAGTAGTTACGGCATGAAAGCGTAACAAACAAACTCACTTTCGCATTTATAATATTAGTTAGGACTAGCTGTTGCCCGCGGCTCCGCCCGCGTTAATGTCGTTCCCTTGGGAACAGTAGAAATGATAAAAATTCCATACAAACCCCTCCCCCTCTGCTTTTTCCCCTTAAGGGGGAATAATACATTTCACCTGCATAGATCTTTAGCCCTTAAGGAGGGGATTTTGCCCATTTCACCTACACAGATCTTCTTAATTGTAATGTAAACATATATACTTATTTTTATACTTCTATGTCCAGAAATGAGAAAATTTTCCACACAATACCCCCCCCCCCCCCCCTTTATCCCTTAAGGGGGGAATTTTGTACATTTCACCTACACAGATCTTTTTTAATTGTAATCTAGAACGTTTGTACTTATTTTAATACTTCTAAGTCTAGAAATGAAAAAAATCCATACTAACTTTTCTCCCCTATTTTATCCCTTCAGGCGAAAATTTCGTCGGATTTACCTACATACATCTTTTTAATTGTAAACCAGAACGTCCAGAAATGAGAAAATGTCCATAAAAGCTTACCAAATGTTGCCCCTTAAGGAGGGGATTTTATATACATTTCACCTACACAGATCTTTTTAATTGTAATCGAGAACTTACATACCTATTTTTATATTCTAAGTCTAGAAATGGAAAAATTCCATACAAACTTTACCCCCTATTTACCCCTTCAAGGGTTAATAATGAGGGTAAATAAATAATAATGAGGGTGTTGTCTGGTTCACCTAAACAGATCTTTTTAATTTTAAATGAGAACTTGTGTACCTACTTTTAAAACTTCTAAGTCCAGAAATGAGAAAATTACATAAAACTTCACCCCCTTTGATTTTCTAAAAATCCTTTCTTAGTGCTCATTTACATCATAAAAAGAATCCCTGTGCCAAATTTGAAGTTTCTGGGCACAGTAGTTACGGCTGTGCGTTGAAATATAAGTCAGGTTTGCCTTTGGCCCGCGGCTCCGCCCGCGTAAGTGTCGATTTCTCAGGAACAGTAGAATTACCCGGAATACATTAGTTAATGACTTTCAATGAAACACCTTAATATTGAATTTCAATTGAATAACTTCAAAAACGGAATGCTTCATACTAACTTTGCATCCCCGTTATAATTAAGGTATGATTTTTGAAAAAAATATTTTACTCGTGCTTCATGCCTTTCAGTAAAGTACCTTCATGCTGAATTTCATTCGACTAACTTCAAAAATGGTTAAGTTTCAAACTTACTTTGCACCCCTATTTTACCCCCTTAAGGGATGATTTTTGAGTAAAATATTTTACTCGTGTTTCATACCTTTCAGTAAAGAACCTTCATGCTGAATTTAATTCGAATAACTTCAAAAACGACAATGTTTCATACTAACTTTGCAACCCGTTTTACCCCGGTGACCTACTGGTATATGCCACTCACTTATGGAGCGAAGCCTTGGAGGGTCACGGTGAGGCAATTGCCGTTTCACTAGATATATCCAAGGCTTTTGACCGGGTCTGGCACGAAGCTATCCTCAGTAAGCTTCCAGCGTATGGTTTACCAGAGGACCTTTGCAACTGGATATCCGATTTCCTGAGGGAACGGTCGATTCGAGTGGTTATGGATGGCTGCTCTTCCGACCTAATGGCTATTAATGCCGGGGTACCTCAGGGATCTGTTCTCTCTGCAACCCTGTTCCTGCTGCACATTAATGACCTTCTTAAATCTGGCATTATTGGCTATGCTGATGACAGCACCGTTGTAGAGAGTTATACGTCCAGTGCCAGTGCAAGTCCACAAGAAGTCCAGTCTCTGAGAGAGTCTATGATTGAACGGGTTAACTCGAAATTACAGAGGGTGTCCGATTGGGGAGACGCCAACCTTGTTAAGTTTAACCCGTCCAAAACACAGGCGTGTCTCTTTTCTGCAAAAAAGAGTGCTTTCCCACTTGCACCTACTTTCCAGGGTGTTTCCTTGCCGTTGGTTGACCACCTTGGGCTTTTAGGCATGACAGTCACGTCCAAATTAAGCTTCGGCCAACAGATTGAGTCGATGGCACTAACTGCTTCCAAGAAGTTGGGCATCATCTCAAGGGTTCGGCGGTACTTCAGCTCTGAACGGCTGCTCAATCTCTATACAGCCCAGGTTCGCTCTTGCATGGAGTACTGCAGTCACCTTTGGGATGGCTCAGCTAAATACCAGCTTGAAGCATTGGACTCTGTTGACCGAAGAGCCCGCAGGCTCATAAACAACGACGTGGTCTCAAATAGGAAATTGCAATCCCTGGAGCATCGCCGTAAAGTCGCATGCCTATCGGTATTTTATAGGATCCATTTTGGAGAGTGTGCGAAAGCGCTCTTTGAGCTAGTTGAACCCTCACCATTCCTCCATCGGACTACGAGGCGCAGACAGAAATTTCACCCTTTTATCGTTGGAATACCAAAGAGTCGAACTAAACGCTTTGACAGTTCCTTTTTGGTTCGAGTAGCTAAGGTGTGGAATGAACTGCCTACGTCTATATTCCCAAACAAGTACAGTCCCAGGACATTCAAAAGTAGAATAAATGGGTATCTCTTGGATAGGCATGTAACATCCTCGTCTTCATCGTCACTTACCATCAGGTGAGATGGGAGACAAATGCCTAATTCAATATTTAGTAAAAAAAAAAAAAAAAACCCCCTTAGGAGATGAATTTCCAAAAATCATTTTCTTAGTGCTCCCCTACGTTATAAAAGGAACCCCTGTGCAAAAGTTCCTAACCCTTATATAGGTATAATGCTGTCGTATAATGATGATGAATTGACTTTGGATTTGAATTTTCTTATGTCACTTATTATTTTATTTTATTATTGCTATATGTTTGCAGGCAAACTCATGCCTTGAGTTCATTCAAATGACGATAAGTTTTTTTTTAATGAACCGATTTTGATGAAACAAACTTTAAATGTTTTGCTGAGTTAAAACAAAGCAATTGGTGAAAGTTTGAAGTAAATCGGTTCAGTATTTTCGGAGATAATCGTGATCATACATACAGACAGACAGACAGACAAGAAATTCGAAAAAAAATTTTTGCTTTCTTTTATTCTTTTTAAGTGTCCCTCCATCCATTTTAGTCAAAAATTCTAAATGTACAGACAAAATATTTTTACTGTTTTATTATATGTATAGATTAGTAAGGATAAGGATAAGGATTAGGTGTATTTAAAATACGAATAAATTAAAAAAAAAAAACGAATTTAGATGAAAGTAGACTACAAGGACTCATGTGTAGCTATTGGAATTGACGTAACCACGGAAATTAGACATTTATTTGATTGTTTGATTTGTATGTTTGCATTGAATAGTACTCCAAAACTACTGGGCTCAAAAATGTTTCATTACAATATTACAGTCCTACTTTATTTCTGATAGACATAGACTATTGAAATAAAAACCTATATCTACCCGTTCGGAACCAGGGCGGGCAACTAGTATATCAATATTTTTACCCAATCAAAAGAAGGCTTTTACGATTTGCGCGGAAAGAGAAACAGCTGGTACATTATACGTTTTGTCTTTACTCCAAGACCAGCATGCCTGTTTGCCTACTACTTAGTAGGCAAACAGGCATACGGCCCACCTGATGGAAAGTGGTTACCGTAGCCTATGGACGCCTGCAACACCAGGGGTGCCACTTGCGCGTTGCCGACCCTGAAGAAATCTTTTAACGCCCTTTTTAAAGAACCCCATGTTGTAGATCTAGCCTTATATACAGATCAGTGGCTGAAACTCTAAACACGAGAGCTTTAAGCGCTCGTACAGCTTACAACATTCTATGGCGGATTATTATACTAGTATGGACTTGCTTACATGAGGCTGCTTGAATAAAAAGTTTCGCCTGTTTTATAAAAAAAATGTCTGTTTATGTCGTGGGTTAGTATTTTACTACAGTTGTTTCGTTATTCCGACTTTGAAGACCTTTATGGCGTAGTGGTCATCATGCGAGTCTGTCACACCGGAGGTACCAGGTTCGATTCCCGGTCAGGCCAAGTTTTTTTTTAAAGAGAAAAAAGATAGACCTTTGTCTTGGAGATTTATCTATATATGTATTTGTCATAGTATCGTTAGGTTCGTCGTTAACTTATTTGAGAGCTGTTGATTGGTCCATATACCTACATTATTTATATTTAAAAAATATATTATTCTTCTTCTATGCTGCTCTGGAGAAAAAAACTGTTTAACTCATTCAGTGCCACTCAATCAGACACAATAGAATTAACAATAGAAATATAAACAATATAAAAAAAAGGGATAAGTCCACCTTTTGTACAAATTATGTGAGTGTCATTCTGTTATGTCCTTTGTGTTTAGTACAATAAAGTTTTTAAAACAAAACAATATATTTAGGCCTACAGGTGGAAGTGTCTCAGAAAGTACTAAAAAGAAACTGTAAAAAACAGCTTAATATACCAGTCAGTCACTAGAATCGTAAATATCGATCGAGGGAGTGGACAAATATCTCATAAATCATGCCATAATTAATGCGGCTAGCAATCCATTACTTTTGAGATTCCGTTTTCCACCTTCACATCCACCAATTCGATAAAACGACCAGCTCTTATAGCCTTAGGGGTAAATGATGAAGTTGTTATTAATAATAATATGTTTGCTAAATGCATATTAATGAGAAATTACCATACAATATTAGTTTTCTTAGTAAGCTCAAGTTTCAATTTCCTCATGAAGCCTATCATCACATATTATTCCAGGCCACTCTGTTTCACACAGCCCAGAGCTATGTTCAGTGTACTCTCTAGTTTGTGTTCATGAGTATAACACAACATAAACACCACCTCGCCTTAACTAGCCGAAACTCGAGCTCAAATAATGAGATATGCAATTAGCAAATGTCAAACTTGGCTGAAACTTATCCCATATCCTTGCAAACTAGAATATTCTCTATAATTGTGAAGCTTAAAGGTCAGTGTAGCGTGAAGGAGGGGAAGCCGTCATCAACAGTTGGACGTTACTTTGACAGAAGATTATGAAGGGTAAGTCGTTTGGTCAAGTGTTTAGTTATAGCTGTTAGGAAAGTGGTGGTATGGATATACATTATTAGTTAAACTTAAATGAAATAGATGTAGGGAGATAAGGTTTATGTCGACGCTTTATGTCAGCATAGTGAAAATATTATAATAAAAAAACGTTGAGAAAGTTGTTAAATCTTAAAACTGTAATTACAACATGTGTGTGTGTGTGTGTGTGTGTGCGTGTGTGTGTGAGAGAGAGAGAGTATGTGTTTGTGTGTGTTGGGATGTCATACAAAATTATCGTAAAAATACAGTTTTTTTGATAACCTAAAATGAATCAGGTTCAAAAACATCCATACTTTTTATTCTGAAATCGTTACTCATAGCTTAACGACTGCAATTAATGAAAACAATCGAAATCAATGGCTTAACGTGCCTTCGGAAACACGGAGAAGCTCGAGATATTTCTTGCTGGGGTTGATAATGATAAAGATGCTATATTGCTTATCATATGCCCAATGAGGAGCCTGATGGTCCAAATTTTGGGCCATGACTCCTCAACGTATAGATTACTTATAAGTATAAAATATAACAGGCTATATTACATTAGCACAAAAAAGATAATTATCAAATAATTTTTTTAAAATATTGCTTTTTGTCGTCCTCACAAACAAAGCCTATTTACGGATAAAAAGTTAGTTACATTTTAAAAGCAGTTCTGTCTATGCTCACAACCCGTAGACAATTGCACTTACGAATGCATTATTTTTCATTTAACAAAGCTCTTAAAAAACATAACAAGTTTCATTCGTCTCATTAGAGCACTAAGTACTAAACAGTCGAGCACTCTCTAGTCTGGAATTGCTTACCTGAATAATACTTGACAAGAAAAAGTCACTCTTGGATGTCTAGATGATGTACTTAGAGGTTGACTTTGAAGTTCTGTGGCGGCGACCGACGGCAGCGGCAAGCGTCGCGCAATATCTGTCATAGGGATCGGCGACACTACTAGTTACTATGGATTGGTACGGAATGACTTTGA
The DNA here is from genome assembly GCA_947532085.1 of Elegia similella. Classification (NCBI taxonomy): domain Eukaryota; kingdom Metazoa; phylum Arthropoda; class Insecta; order Lepidoptera; family Pyralidae; genus Elegia; species Elegia similella. The sequence continues at coordinate 1,539,691 of OX383942.1, forward strand.
ATTTCGGCGACTAGCGGCAGCGGCGACTCAGTCATGGCGGTTCGCGTGTCGCGTCGTACTCCGTGTGCTACAGTAATCCTGATCCTAATTAATATTATAAATGCGAAAGTGATTTTGTTTGTTTTTTAAGTTCACGCCCTATATCTATTGAACCGATCGTCATGAAAGTTTGCATAACTGTTGTATGGGGTACGGAGAAGGATATAGTGTACATTTGATCCTGGGGAAAATTACTGTTCCTGAGAGGGATCGACATTGACGCGGACGGCTCCGCCCGCGTCAATGTCGATCCCTCGGGAACAGTACTTTTTCCCGGGATAAAAGGTAGCCTATGTCCTTCTCCGCACTCCAGAGAACTTGTATGCAAAATGTCATGATGATCGGTTTAGTAGTTACGGCGTGAAAGCGTAACAAACAAACAAACAAACAAACTCACTTTCGCATTTATAATATTACTAGCTTTCTCCCGCGGCTCCGCCCGGGTCAATGTCGATCCCTCGGGAATAGTTCTTTTTCCCGGGATAAAAGGTAGCCTATGTCCTTCTCCGCACTCCAGAGAACTTGTATGCCAAATTTCATGATGATCGGTTCAGTAGTTACGGCGTGAAAGCGTAACAAACAAACAAACAAACAAACAATTAAACAAACAAACAAACAAACTCACTTTCGCATTTATAATATTAGTAAGGATTAGGATAGTAAGGATAGTGGAAGAAGAGTAACTGTTATATGCTTTTCTTTCAGACTAAAAACAACTAAGTTTCAATCTTAGGGTCGTTTTTAATCAGAAACACAGGTAATGGCATCGGGTATGTGCGCCCGGACTCCCTGGCTACTTTATGCTTGTCCCCATTCATCGAGTGACTAGTAACACAATTTTTTCACTTTCAGATCTAACAAAGTCCTATCTTTCTACAGCTTAAAATGCTTTCGATAGACAGTAGCGTCGGAACCAAAAGAAGCCAAAGAAACTGCACACGCCAACCCACCTGCCAAGCGTGGTGAGTATAGCAAGATCTCTCCCATGGAATTCTTGGGATAGGCCTTTGTCAAGATTCTGAGTTCACGGGAAGTATCCTGTAGGTTTTGATTCACTTGCGAATGTCGAAAAAACACGAAAATTTGCGGGTTAACCAGCTCTACCTATTTTGATTGTGTTGGCTTAGAAATTTGATTTTGTCACAGCTGCAAAGGACAGTAGACCTGAGTATTTACTCTACGCGTTCCTGGGAAAAAGGATCTTGGCAGACAGACAGACGGACAACCAAACCAAGTGATCCTATAAGGGGTCCGTTTTTTCCTTTTGAGGTACGGATCTCTAAAAATTATTGAATCTCAGAAGACTAAAATAATGCTCAGTAAACATAAGTTTCTTATCTCAACTTAACAACAAAGCTTAACCTCGGTCTAAGCTGAGTTAGGAACGTAAATATTGCTCTCTCCATCACAATTTGATCCAAAGCAAAATCTCCGAAAAATCCGATACGCAGAATGTACAGTCATCTGCGAAAATTCATGTTGATTTGCTAAAAAAATGCAGCTACTTCTAATTAAAGACCATGTAGATTTTCGTCGATTTCCGCAACCAGCTTTTACAATCTGTACGTCAAAAGAACCTGGCACATGGCAATGGACTCCCTCCCGAGATTTTCCCTGTGTGCTATGACTTTGGGTCCTTCAAAAGGCGTGTTTACAGGTATCCTCAGAGCCGGTAACGCATCAACACCTCCTCTGGCGTTGCAGATGTCCATGGGCGACGGTGACCACTTTCCATCAGGTGGCTCGTCTGCTCGTTTGCCTTCAAATATACATACATCATCAACAACAACAGGTCTTTTTAGTCTCCACTGCAGGAGCACGACCCTCTCTGTACTACTAGAGCCATACTTGGCCAGAGCAGTCAGAGGGCTTGGCCTACACTCTCCACGCTGGCCAGACGGGTTGGAGAGGTCTCACAGATGTTTATAAGCTTAGTTTAGCTTGTATTTCTTAAGTCGCCTTCTACAACATCCACGGGAAGACTTGGAGTGGTTCTATTCTACTCTGCCGGGTACCAAAAAAAAAACACATTCTACGCTTTTTTTCTCCGAGACTAACATGGAATTTCTTTTATGACAGGAACACTATTAAGACGGCTGGTTAGTATTATTTTCACAAGGGGATTTGCGACTGATTTTGATTTGTAGTTTAGTTGCAGCTGAAATTTTCACAAACTGACTTTAATAGTGATTGGGACCCAGACAGCTTCATCCTCTTTTTAGTATCCACTACAGGAGCATGACTCTTTCTGTACTACCGGAGCCACACTTGGCTAGAGAGCAGACAGAGGATTTGGTTTACACTTTCCTCGCTGGCCAGATGTGTTGGAGAGGTCGCATTGATTATTTATGAGCTTTGTTTAGCTTGTATTTCCTAAGTTGCCTCTTACGACCTCAATGGGAAGATTTCATCATCATCAGGTCCTTTTTAGTCTCCACTAAAGGAGCAAGACCCTCTCTGTACTACTCTAGGGCCATACTTGGCCAGAGCAGCCAGAGGACTTGGCCTACACTCTCCACGCTGGCCAAACGGGTTGGAGAGGTGTCTTAGATGTTTATAAGCTTTGTTTAGCTTGTATTTCCTAAGACGCCTTCTACGACATCCACGGGAAGACTTGGAGTGGTCCTATTCTACTCTGCCGGATACCACACGGCTAACCTATAAACTGATTTTACCTTATGGGATACCTACTAGTTTTTTATGTTTGTTATACTTATTATAAATATTTATGTAACTACTAGAGGAAGCCCTAGAATATGGACGTTTTATGTTCAGACTTTTGTAGTAAACTGTACGTAGAATACAGAAACGCGTATCGTATGGTATCGTTGCCGACAACGCGGGATTTTGTTTCGCTATTGGTGTAGAAAAAAATATTTTTTGGTGTTGCCAACCTTTTGTACAAGGCCCGGATTTGTGGAGCTCAAATAGGGTTGTGTTTGTACGTAAACATGCCATGTGAACATGAAACAATATAGTTATATACTTACCCGTATGGGTATACGGGGTTGTGCCGCCAAACTTAGAATATAGGTATCCAAATGCTTTGAAATAAATTACAGGCCTGAGACAGACGTCCGGACGGACGGACGGATATCAAATTCTTAGTAATAGGGTGCTAATTTTACGCTTTGGATATGGAAGCCTAAAAAGTAGCATGCCCTTTTCCGTATAAGTCAAACCGACTGATATTATGATCTGTAAAATATATTTATAATATTATGATACCTATATAATATATATCATAATACATCATCCATCATCATCATCATCATCTCAGCGGCAAGAAGTTCACTGCTGGACATAGGCCTCCCCCAAGGATTTCCAATATGACCGGTTGGAAGCGGCCTGCATCCAGCGTCTTCCTGCGACCTTGGTTAGATCGTCCGACCACCTGGTCGGTGGTTATCCAACGCTGCGCTTGCCGGTACGTGGTCGCCATTCGAGCGCCTTTCTGCCCCATCGGACATCGGTTCTTCGAGTTATGTGCCCCGCCCACTGCCACTTCAAAGAGCTAATCCACTGAGCTATGTCGGTGACCTTTGTTCTTCTACGAATCTCCTCGTTTCTGATTCGTCTTGCAGAAAAACACCGAGAATAGCCCTCTGCATAGATTTTTGAGCGACCTTGAGCTTTCTTATGAGGCTCATAATATCTATAAGATGTTAAAACGTTCAGTCGGCCCGGGCAATTTGTATGAAACTTCCCGAATAAAAATCGATTTCCCAGCATAGTAACCATAGGAAAAGTTGTTCATATGGACGTGCTGAGTCACCCCTTCAAGGGTATGTCGAGGGTAAATTTAAACCCGGGATAGTTGAAAGTTTAACTTTTTCTTATCGTGTGTTTAACCAGCCTGGTGCCAGCAAGTCACAAGGTTACAGTATTACGACTGTATTTAAGTTATTTAATTTTTTATGCAAACTTACTTATAACATTTTTACTCGTAGCAGAGCCACGCTATCGGCAAAATTCATTTTTGCTAGCATGAATAGGCCGGCACGTCTAGGGAAGTACCACACTCTCACAAAAAATCGACGTTCGAGTAGAAGCTTTACCGCTTCTATGCTTCGTTCAGTGAATGAGAGAGCTTGAGGTCCATCCTTCTACCCCCCAACCCCGTTTACTCCCTCCAACTCTTTGAAAGCGGCAACGCTCCTGTCACACCCTAGTGTTGCAGTTGTCCATCGGCAGTGGTGATCACTTACCATCAGGGTACTAGCTAACTCGTTTGCCGTCCCATATCATTTAAAAAAACTTTCTTACTATCTTAGGTTTATTAAGTACCAACCCTATGTTACTCTGGACGTGGAACAGGATATCTCCACATAAAATGGAGAAAAAACTAGAAGTACCGACAACGATTGGTAGTACGGTGCAGAGTGGATTAAAAATTACAAAAAGGAAATAGCCGGGTTTTGTTACAGTTTCCATATTGTGTTATAAAAAAAGAACAAGTGTTCTTTACAGTTACAGTATAACATGATTAAAATAAATATATACGGACAAATCACGCAGATTGAGCTAACCCTAATAAGTTCGTGACTTGTGTTATGGGATACTAACTCAACAATAATATTATTTTATAACAATTACATGTATAGATAATCATCCAAGACCCAGATCAATCTGAAAAAGATCGTTTTTCATCTTGACCTGGCAGGGGATCGAAACCTGAACCCTCGAGTCGCAGGCTGGCGTATTAACCACTGCGCCACGGAGCTCGCCTAACTGAATGGTATTTCTAATTTGATTCGTTTGTATGTGAGTGCTAGGTAAATAACTATTACACATGATACCATGATACTTTCTATGGATTTAATGTTCATGGCGATATGATCCTTGTCCTAAGAAACCTGACAATAGTGTTCGTGACTCACATACATGGAGATAAACATACATATAATCACTTATTTTTCCCTTGTGAGGTTAACAGAGCTCAGGTATACCACGTGATTTTGAACCTCCTAGCTATATTGGAATCTCGGAATCAGAATCCCTAATGAAATAGAGAATTGCAAGGAAAAAAGCAGAATACAAAAAAGAAATAGATTTCTCATACAAAGTCGCCGATCAGCTGGACGAATTTATATGGAAGGTTATTTTTTTTTCTGTATTCCATCAGGGATTCTGATTCCCAAATTTCAATATAGCTAGAAGGTTCGAAATCACGCCGTATACTATACTAGCCGTATCGCCTAATAACATGATTTTCGCCCATTCCCTGGTCGGCTAGGCTTTTACAATCTTTACGATTACTACGTTTTACGGCTTTTACGATCTGCACGGGAAGAGAGGCGCTGGTACATTCTACGTCTTTTTAAATTTTCCTGACCAGAATTAGGAATTTAATATAAAAGAAAGACTTTCGTCGATTGTTCAGCTACGAATACTTAAGTTCTTTGGACACATTAGTAGAAATGAGTCGTCGATGGAGAGACTTGTGATCCAGGGCCGGGTAGAAGGCAAAAGAGCTCGAGGCAAATCTCCAACTCGTTGGACAGACATAATAAAAACAGCGACCCATTCTTCCATAGTCCAATGTGCTAGAAATGCTACCAACAGGCAGAGGTGGAGAGACATTGCAAAAGCAGCAGCCCTCGCCCAAGTGACGGGCAGTATACAAGATCCCGCACCAGGGCCATCTACACAACCACGACCACTCTGTCAAGAGTGATCGACTAAGAAGAAGACCAGAATTAAAGAATATATGTAGGTATATAAAAAGCCAATAATATGTGTTCATTTGACTGCACCGGTGTATTGCATAAAAACGTACGTTAAAATTCCGTTCAGAATATTTGAATAGTCCCCACTCCGCGCCCGGGGCGCTCACGGAAATATGTATTGAAACCGAGCGATCAAAATTAATGAACAAAACACGGCTTGGACAAATATGAATACGGTACTAACGGAGAATATTATTAGTGGTGGGATTGTTTACGTGATTTTTTTTTTATTTACACGATTGGTTTGCGGATAATTGGATAATAATTTGAAATTCTGAATGGTATTCTTAATTTGATTCGCTTGTGTGTGAGTGCTGGGTAAATTACTCTTAAGTTATACTTTTTATGGATTCAATGTTCATGGCCAGATATAAGATCCTCGTTTTAACAAACCTGACAATAGTGCTCGTCACGTCCATATACATGGTGAAATTTGGGTCGTCATGGAATACAAATACAAATACAAATAATCTTTATTGTGGATCACAGGTAAATAAAAAGTTCTTACAATAGTGTTAGTGCAGCCGTGTCCTGCCCAAATTAGGACATACAATAATTTAAGACTTTATTCTTTTTGAAATTATAATATCAACATTGTAAATTGTCAATTAAATAATCATTAATAGTGTAATAACATTTTTTAGTCAAAAATAATTTTAATTGTCGTTTAAAAGTCGTCACATTTAGATCCTTAAAACTGTCAAGTAACTTATTATAAATAACAGGTGTCATACCAAGTACACTTTTTCTCGTAAGGGCCGTATTATGACCGGCATTTACTAATTTATATTTATATTGTGGTCGAATATGTTCTACTCTCTTTCTTGTATCACTTAGTGTAGCAAACAGATGTTAATTGGTTTTGACAAATACACAAATTTCTAATATATATATGCATGGGAAGGTCAACAATTATTATTAATTGGAGCCCTATAGGGGTGATTCAGCCCGTCGACATGAATAACTTTTCCAATGTGACCAATGCTGGGAACTCAAAAAAATATGGTCATTACCATATAGACTTGTTCAACCGCCCGCTCAATTTGTATGGGTTTGATCCTGACAATAGTGTTCGTCACGTACATATGTAAACATGTAGATAAAAGAACCAATAATATGTGTTCGTTAATTTTGACTGCAGCGGTGTATTGAATAAAAAACGTACGTTAAAATTCCGTTCAGAATATTTGAATAGTCCCCACTCCGCGCCCGGGGCGCTCACGGAAATATGTATTGAAATTGAAACCGAGCGATCAAAATTAATGAACGCAACACGGCTTGGACAAATATGAATACTCATACGGAGAATAGTGGTGCGGTTGTTTACGTAATTATATTTTTTTTTATTTTTAGTCGACTGGTTTGCAGATGATTGTATTTTCTATGAAGTTGTATGAAATTAAAAAGTTTATTCAAAAAGTAGGTCTTTAAATGAACTTTTTACGTCAAATCACATTATCAGGATCTACACACTACTTTTGTTTTGGAAACGACCACTGCACAGAAGAAACCCATAAGATAAGAGTTTAATCTTGGCAACATGTACCTGAATTTGTAGACCAACCTTAAAGGTTCAAGCCCAACCAACCAAAAGAGTTCTGTAATCGTAGATGATCAGAATAGAACATGACCCGAACCTAGATGGAATCTGTTTACTTAATAAATTTATTACTTACTAATTACAAAATTATTAATTATTCTGTATAAACTACAAACTTAGCCGTGTGGTTTCCGGCAGAGTAGAATAGGACCACTCCAAGTCTTCCCATGGATGTCGTAAGAGGCGACTTAGGAAATACAAGCTAAACAAAGCTCATAAACATCAATAAGACCTCCCCAACCCGTCTGGCCAGCGAGGAGAGTGTAGGCCAAATCCTCTGTCTGCTCTGGTCAAGTATGTCTCCGGTAGTGCAGAAAGGGGCATGCTCCTGCAGTGGAGACTATGAGACCTGATGATGAAACTATAAACTATTTCCGAATAGAAATTTTTAGTTTTGGTCGCTTCTCTATATTATAATATTACAACGCAATTATTTTAGAAAAATACGTCGATGCGATGAAGTCGCGAGCAACAGCTAGTTACTTATAAATAAATAAACTAAAACTAATAAAACTAAATATACTGATGTAACTAAATATAAAATTAAATAAAATTACAACTATACATATTTTCTAATATATGGAATTTCTATACTTTCCTTTAATTTTTCAAATATAACTCCCTTTTTACGGATTCATGTAATATACAATTTTAATTGTACATTACTTAGTTTGGTAGAACTTGTTATGCTAGCAATCGAGTGTGCAATCATTCATTTCGAGTAGGTGTCACGGTCAATTGACCATGCACACCCTGGTGTCAGAGTTCTTTAGGACCGCCTCTCGGCGTCTGACGTGGTCCCTTTAACGACTACCAGATGGCAGCCGGGACCAACGTCGTATTGTGCCTTCCGAAGCACGGAATCGTCTTTATTATCAGACAATCAGGTGATTCAAGCCTGTAATGTCCTAACCAAACTGGAAACAACTAAACAAAGTATGCTTCCCGTGGGAATCGAACCCTCGACCCCCGGGTCTACAGGCAAACGCCACTGGACCACGGAGGTAGTGTGCATTAACAAAAGATAACATAAAACATAATAGTCTCAAAAAGGCCGAGCTGACCTATTGATCACTTACGAACTAACACTACACTAACATACCTAAATATATATTTAATCCTTACTAATATTATAAATGCGAAAGGAAGTTTGTTTGTTTGTTACGTTTCACGCCGTAACTACTGAACCGATCATCATGATATTTTGCATAATTTCTCTGGAGTGCGGAGAAACACATAGGCTACTTTTTATTCCGGGAAAAAGTACTATTCCCGAATGATCGACATTGACGCGGGCGGAGCCGCGGGCAAAAACTAGTACCCTATAAACCATTTTGCCTATAAGTCACAAATACACATAATTCGTGCATGAGCATACGTTTTATACTATTTAAATTTAAAGATGTCACGTTTTATTATTATTAAATAAATAAAACGGCCAAATTAGGTATATAACGGATAAAACATTTATTGTTTAAGCTTACGGCAAATTTTCTTAAAAATCTAAATTATTCTTAATGTTCTAAATTTAAAACAAAAGTCTAGGTATCAGGGTCGTAGGTAGGCTTTCGAGGTTGGTCTTAGTAGGTTACAGCACTTCCCTTAACTTGTTGCGGTTCCCCGCGGCAGCGGCTGACTGCGAAAGGTATGTACCCGGAACGTAGTTCCTGTTAGGAAAAACAATGATTCATTTGTAAAATACTATATCGGTAACAAGATGCACACCTCTTTATTTGCCACAATATAGACTGAACCAAGACCTATATCCGTGCCTATATTTATCCTTTTAGATCGATAATTTTATTCTTTTTAATCGATAGGTAGGTAAACGAATATATCCATATTAACTAAGCTGGGATGAAGTGGATGTCAAGCAGACGGTTACATTAGTAACTGCTGGCAATAGTTTTTTACATTTAAATATACAGAACGATACTGCTCATAGCGGACTTTATATATAGGTACCCATTATATATGATAACGTTCCCGGACACTGAACCAGACACAAAAGAAATAACAATAGAATTACGTCTACAAGAGGGCAGTATCTGCGAAGGTATTAAGTTACTTTAAACCACGAATGCAAGTAAGCTACACATTTCTACCACCAGTAGTGGCTAAAAAATACTATTAGCTACTTAGTCTAAAAGAACAGTTGCACAACTTACCCAGTACGGGAAATTCCAGACATACAAAAATATAAACAAACTGTAGAAATCAGTATTCTAGGATTAAGCGATTTACTTTATGGCAATCGTGATAAGTAACACTAGGGCGGAGTACAAAACGATACGTGCGGTCGTCTTGAGAGTTACCGAGGTCGAGTGAGGGTCGCAATTCGTGCAGCTGGGCTCGCTATGCGCAGGCGGCTGGCCACCGCCCGTCTTCACTGCCCCCTGCCCGCTGTGATACCCCGCGGCACACCTTGCGCGTATTGATACTAGTTAATTATATAAACATCGTTGTTCCAAATGCAATGTATGATGCTTTATCATAGATGTATTATATGTATAATTTAGTTAGTTATTTTTAATATTTCACTTGATCTTGATTATTTTAATTTGTTAAAATTAAATACCTAGTTTTAAGGATAATTTATTTGTATATACAATTTATTAGTTATTAACAGACAAAGTATTGTCTGTTACAAAGATAAGGTATTTATAATTAATTGGTACTTATCGCTCAGTTAGTGCGTATAACGGAACTGATAGATAAACACCTGGCCTAACGTATATCATTCTTACGCACGTACTGATTGTTCAATGTGCATTAAATATACTGTTTGACACACTTTTACGCACGTGTTTGGTCACAGTTCACGTCAATACCTACTTTATAATCATCATTTCAAGTAGGTGTCACGGTCAATCGACCATGCACACCCTGGTGTCAGAGTTCTTCGGAACCGACTCTCGGCCTCTGATGTGGTTCCTTTAACGACTACCAGATGGCAGCCGGGACCACCGGCTTAACGTGCCTTCCGAAGCACGGAATCATCTTTATTATCAGACAATCAGGTGATTCACGCCTGCAATATCCTAACCAAACTGGAAACAACTAAACAAAGTATGCTTCCGGTGGGAATCGAACCCACGACCCCCGGGTCAACAGGCAAACGCCTTAACCACTGGACCACGGAGGCTGTTAACTCACTTTATAATTATAAGTATTAACGACTCAAGTAGCCCCCATAACGGTAAAATTGAGAAGCTTTAGATTAGGATGGTATGGACATGTTTTGCTAAGAGAAGAGAGTCATATAACTAGGAAGGTGTTGGATATAAAAGAAATTGGGAATCAGAGGAGAGGTAGGCCAAAGAAAAGATGGACTGAGTGTGTGAAGGAGGATATGGGTAAAAAGATGGTAACAAAAGAAATTGCTCAAGATAGAGCGAAATGGAAAATACTTACATGCTGTCCCGACCCCATTTAAAATATATGGGGGGATAACGCGAGGAAGAAGAAGAACGACTCTTAGCATCTGCCTTTTATTTATTTTTTACTTGACTGACCCACCCAGAAGAAGGGTAGTGTTTTTCGCGCCTATGTATATATGAATGTATGTTCCATTGTTCAGTCCTGTAGCCTAAACGGCTTGCTTGACTGATTTGTAGTGTGAGGTGCGTAATTTCGTTGATTTTATACCGATACATAATTATGTATATAAACGGGACTTAGCACGAACCTTTTTATTATTTGTTTCCGTTGACGTTTCAATGGAATTACATCCATCGTGGTCGCAACGAGACTGATAAAATAATAAAAAGGTTGGTGCTAAGTCCCGTTTATATACATAATTATGTGTTTAAAGCGCGAAAGTTTAAAAAATGAATATTTATACCGATATTTTAATAAAATAATTGTCATATTCATATACGTATATGCTCGAAGAGTGCGTTTTTTTTATAATGTGGTAGTAATTGGCTGTATGACAAGTTACATAGATTAATTAAAAAGTTTTGAGCAGCGGTTAGGAATGAATTTTCATGCTTACTTTCCCGGCCTAGGCCGATAAAGAAATGCACGAGCCAAGAATTATAAACTTCGTGTCTTCTTTTTACTACAATAATGCCTACATTTTCGATCATGTTTGAGAAAATATATATTTTTTTAATGATGTAACTAACAATGTATGCTTTTCGCTATTGTTTCTTTATCTGTGCTATAAGACGTTGCTTCGTACGATTCGGAGTCGAAAAATCGCGACAAAAACAGTATCTTTTGATTGCGTTGGGTTAGAAGTTTGATTTTTTCACAGGTTCAAGGGACAATAGACTTGAGTATTTGATATGAATTTCAGCTTGATACTTTAACGCGTTTCTGAAAAACATTTTTTATTGATGCTTCGCTCCTTTTGGTCACAGCGTGATGTTTCATAGCCTAAAGCCTTTTTTAATAAATGGACTTCATAGTCGCAAACAAAAAACGCAAAGAGAATTTTCCAATTTGAACTAGTAGTTCCTGCGATTAGCGCGTTCAAACAAATAAACTCTTCAGCTTTATAATATTAGTATATACTCGTATAAATAGTTAATATTAAGTATTTTTAAATTATACTTAATGTTTAGTTAAAACAGGCTACGCCATACCCCATTATAATTCGGCATCCCTAAACCACAAAATTAAACCAGAAATAACCCCCTATCTTTACCGCCGCCACAACCAAATAGTGAACCAATAATTATGATAAAGTCACTTCCACCGCAAAAACTCTTCGTGACCTACTTACAAACTGTACTTTACCACTTCCATACACCTTATGAGCATTAATTTAAAGGTTATTTTACAGTGTTTTGATGGTAATCATAAGTCTGTTTCTAAGCCTAGTAAAGCGAAGGGCAGTAAAAATGGCGATTCTATGGGAGTAGTTAAAAGATGAGCAGCTTTTTGACTAGATCTATAAATTAGTATTGTAATAGCTTGGTTTTTCGGAGTGAATCCATTATCGATTTCTTAACATGAAGTGGGGTGAATGTGGAAGGCTTCCATGGTGACTGTATTGAATTTTGATTGTTATGGACCCTTAGAGTCTTGATGGTCTGAGTCACCCCGACTCAGACCATCAATACGAACAACTTTTTCTATGGTACCAATGCTGCTCCACCGCCCGGACAGTTTGTATGGGAATGACAATTTTTTTTTGAGTTTATATAACAATGCTAGGAACACAAAAAAAAAACAATACTAATAATAAATCTGTAAGGGTTAGTCATGGAGTAAGTTACTTTGTTTTCAGAGATATTGTGTTTATAAGCTCTACATGATACTGAAACTAAATTGACGATTTTATTTTTTTTCTGTATGTATATATCTCTCCATAACGCTTAAACAAATTAACTGAATTTTATGAAACTTGGTAGATAAACATTCAGACGTACAAGACACAGGATAGGATACCTAATTTTTATCTCCAGTCATGCTCACATGTGGCCGCCATACAAATAGAATTTGCTTTTTCGACGTGAACGGAGTCAAATCAATAAAAAAATGACTCAAACAGACACAATTATATTCTTCAAACTCTCTTTCCTACCCCCTCAATTTATAAACCTTATAAAACTCATAGACTAACGTGTAACGCAGGTCTTGTTTTAATTATGGAAAGTTAACTTGGGCGCCATATTAAAAATTACAAAAAATAAACAGTAATATAATTAAAATTCATCGTATGGAACCCTTTTAACGCGAGTTTGACTCGCACTTGACCGGTTTTTTATTTACTATTATAGTGCTAGTATATATAGAAGCCGTGTGGCATCCGGCAAAGTGGAATAGGACCACTCCAAGTCTTCCCGTGGATGTCGTAGAAGGCGACTTAGGAAATACTGGCCAAGTATGGCTCTAGTAGTACAGAGAGGGTCGTGCTCGTGTAGTGGAGACTAAAAATGACCTGATGATGATAATGAGTGCTAGTAGATATACAAATTCTGTGAAAATTTCAGGTTTACCTAGGTTTCAAGAGATGCAGACGGGCAGCGGATGCTTAGTAAAAGGGTCCCGTTATCACCCTATAGGTATGAGACTCCAAAAATGACACTATTCACTCGCATCAAAGGACCGTTAAAAATAATTTGCATTTAGGTTACCGCCTAAGGAGTTCATAACTAAAGGAGACCGTAAAATTGCCCATAATAAGATTTTATTGTGCCCGAAGGACAATGCAGGTATCTGAATGCGTCGTTATGTAAATTAAATTCTGTATTATGCATTTCAGATGATGTTTTGACAGGTTTTTAAGTATATGGTCCTAGCGGTACATGAAAGACCTCACGTATGGAAAGCAACTTAAAGCACGGAACAGTGAGTACACATTTTATAAATTACTAGCTGACCTGTCATCATCATTTCAGCCACAAGAAGTCCACTGCTGGACACGGACCTCTTCCAAGGATTACCCAAAGAATATCACAAGATCCCATAACAGGATATTGTTTAGTCTGCTAGGTTGGTGAGCGCAGTTTATTTGGCTCATATCGGATCCGATGCTGCTGCCCATCGAAACAGTTATTTAGGGAGATACTACTCAATTGGATGAATTGGGGATGAGTAAGTAGCAGTTCGTCGTTTGTATACACTATTATAATAAATTGCCACAATTAGTCCTTGATATGCCTGACAGAAAATTCAAATTAACGTTAAGCAGGTACTTTGTAAGAAGGCTTATTATATGACTGATGATTACCTTAATGACAAATATATCTGGCTTGAGCCTGGCACGGGAGCCTCTTAACGCATCTGTATTTTAATGTCATAATTTGGTTCATTTTGAACGTTTTTTTTATTGACGTCTTTTCAGTACAATTTGTCATTGCATTCAATTTAAATTATGACATGACAATGTATGTAATTTTAAGTAATATAGGTACCTACTATCATAGAAGTATGAAGTCTCTAGAAGAGGCGTATTACTTGATACGTCATGTTACTGATACCCTTAAAAGTAGCGTATACTATACACTAGGCCTCAGTCCTCTGACGCCTGTCGAGGGGTATGTAACAGAGTGGAATTTAATTTTTAAAATTATAAACTGGCCAATTTCTGAAGTTCTGTCCTTCTAAAATACTAAAATGAATATTATAGTAAACTATCGCGCTGGACTTTTCTTATTTAAGTAATGCAAGTTCATGTTATTTACAATATTATAAACGTATTTATCCTCCATTAAAAACGTCAAATTCCATTGTCAGTGAAAGGCGGAAAGACGCATAGTGATGCACTTTGTTATTTTTTGCCAAACATCGATAATTTACATGAATACAGATGAGTGTAATAATATAAGTAATAAAGTTAATGCCAAGAAATAAATAATAATAAATTCACTCTCCACGACTTTCCCGGAAATTTATTATTTTTAGTGTTCCGTTCCCTAAGAGTAAACACGGAAAGGTTAACTAAGCCTTCGACGTCCATCCGTCCATCCATCTGCCACATGACTGTATCTATTGAACCGAAATAGATAATATTTCAAAAGGACAATGCCGGTTATTGGCGTCTGTTTGTTTTCGCGCGGCCACTAACCATACCTTGTTTTCCCGATAGTCAATAACAAAATAAAGTTATAAGGGTATATATACCTCTAAACTCAGTCCGAACCGAGTTATAAGGATTAGATATTATATTCATAGGTTTTTGCACTATTTTTCACTAAGTTCATTAAAAGTTGCAATTAAATAATAAATAAAATTATTTTGGACATTTTAATCACTACTATACTTTTTTGAAGCCTTTTTCATCAACGATACAGTAGCAGGCTCTTCTCCGCTACCTCCTTGAGGTTAAGAGTATATAGTAACTGTTTATTGGGGCAGTCTGAAGTAGCTTTGATAGATACTTGATACATTAGGTAGGTCTTTTTGTTCTTTGCTTGGCCGTCGTCTTCACTGTTTCGCTTCACTCTTGAAGTATTGGTGCAGTTGATAGCATAGTGACGTCAGCTTTGACGTTCCCAGGCGAGGGCTTGGTGCGTCACGAGGCAACACAACAAGTACCGAAAACTGTACTTATTGTTGCTGTCCATGTTTACTTCCATATACTAACAGCGCAACTGCCCCTTTATTAGTTGCCATCATTCGTAGTTGATCTGCTTCATGAACACCTGTGAGAGCTTTCGTGGCACCCCGCTCAGCGCTTGGGCAGCATGATGACCCAACAGTGACCCACGGGGTCACTTCAGCAGATGGCGAACCACCATATTCAGCAGGCAGATCTTACGTTGCACTTGGAACACAATAGGAGTAGGCTTTCGCCAATCATCTTGGTTTTGGTTATGACAAAAGTGTTTTACTTAGATGGTGCCCTCTCTTGCGGTCTGCGCAACACCATAAGAGTTGTACCTCAATACGTACAGGACTTAAGAGAGCCCAACCCGTCTTACTTTTTATACAAAGGCTCGTACGTCTCTAGAAGCAGCGCATGTCTTGTTACTCATACTCTTAAAACAGCGTATGCTTTTTCGCGGCCTCAGTCCTCTGACGTCTGTCGTATTATTGGATGCGGAATCTTATGAGCCGAATGAAAATTTATTTTTATAATTATAAACATGCCTAGTTGTGTAGTGAAATCCTGCAAAAATACTGTAAAAAATGCTAAAGGGAAACCACAACCTGTGACTTTTCACATGTAAGTAATGCAAAGAACATTTAATTACAATATCATAAACGATAATGACAATCTCCATGGTACAGTGGTTAACGAGCCAGGTACCGGGTTAAATTTCCGGCGCAGGCAAAAACTTGTACTTCAGTTTCATATTTATGTATGTCCGCGTTACTGGAGTTACAAAAGGAGAATTGGCGTTGGGCCGTAAAACATACATACATTCATATTATTACGATCTTCACCCTTACGGTGTAGGCCTCTGCCTGAAACCAAAAGCCACGTTTAGCATGTTTGTGGGCGTATGTAGGTGGAAATCTGAATCCAAGGTTTAATAGGTTGCTAGTCGCATTCCCTATCAGAGAAGCAACTGGTACATTCTCAATTTTTCCTTTTCATCTAGACCAGTTATTACAGCATGAATGCTGTCATAATAGCGGACCCCGGGCTTGGACGCAGCACAACTGAAGATTCCAGGAGTATAAGGAACCAGGGAATCTCTTAGATGATTATGACTATATAATTATTACTACTTCATATGTTGTTTACTTAAAATAAGTCAAACTGAAACAAAATCTTGTTGTGGGTTTTTCTCGATATCGATATTACACGGTGTTGTTACATCTCTTATGACAGCGGCGTCAAACGTCATGAGTGCTATTTTCGAATCGACGTGTTTACTAAACGACCGATGATGTATGGAAAATTTGTACTTCTTCATTGAGTCACTCATTTACAAATAGCACCCCTGACACCACGACTCCCTTTCGTCTGTCTCACACCCCCGCTAATGACACACTAGGTTCCCATACAAAAATGGCTAAATGTGACATCTATTCAGAGACACAAAATTTTTTTTTTTAAATCTATGCCTACTATGAATGATTGTAAGTTGACGTCTGGAGAAAATGCGCTGTGCAGTTTGTTGCCGCTTCTTCTGCACTCCGCTTTGGAAGCGGCTCTAAACATAGCTTTATGTAAAATAACGTAAACAATATTTTGTTGTAAAATAAATGATAACGTTCACCAAATGATATGTAAAGTATCTTATGATGAATAAATGATTTTTGACTTGAATTTTGATTTTGCAGCTCAGAGAGTCGGGCGCGCGCACCGTAGCCTAGCCATATCTGCAAACACCGGGCAGGTAGTTGCGAATGGCACCCCCTGGTCGTCAGACGTTGTTCTGTCCTAAGTATAAATAGATGCCAACTGTCAAACGACTAGTTCGGCCCATAAAGCAAAAGACGAGAGTTGCTGCTCTCCAAAGCTTTTGCCATTGTTTCTCAGATTGGCCCTTTAGGCTTGCATGCACGTATACGCGGCCCCTCAGGCAATATAAGAGTTTGCTGTCTCTCCAAGCCTTGCGCACACAGGCAACGCCCAAAGCCGAGGTCCGTCTCTCCTAGGGGGAGTCCTTTGGCGATGTTGTCTATAAAGGTTGAGGGCACTCTGCCCTCGCCTCAACCCAGTGTAGTAGCGAAAGCTCACTCGGAGCTAGCTACATAGTCATTTAAAAAAAGAAAAGAAAAAAAGAACGACTAGCTGTACGATGCTAAGGTTACATGTAAAAAGTTGGTTAGGTTTTCACATTTTTTAGAATTCCGTTAAAGGAACCCTTATAGGATCACTTTGTTCTCCGTCTGTCTGTCTGCCTGTCAAGACCCTTTTTCAAAAGAACGCGTGGATGTGTCAAGCTGCAATTTATATCAAATATTCAGGTCTACTGTCCCTTGAAGCTGTCAAAAATAAAACTTCTCACTTAATGCTATCAAAAGATATAGCCGTTAATGCCACAAATTTTCGACATTCGCAAGCACATAGCAAACAACAGCATTGTTCTCATAGGAAATGTTTTTTGTTTGCATGGGCTGAGCTGACCCCTTCATAGGAATGTGACGAAGGCGCAACGGATTTTACAAAATCAAGGATTCTATAAAATGATTCGCTTAGCATCAATCAGGCACAAAGGCCCAGTGAGACTAAAACAAAAACTAGAAAACTTCGCCGGCGAAAGTTTTAACAACTTTAATTAAAACAGTTTCTTTTAACTTGCCCTCTCAAATATTCTCGGAAAAATGCTCCACGAAAATTTATTACCCGGTCTTTTGTAGACCTTAGTGTGGTATTGCGTTTGCCTATAGACCCGGGGGTCGTGGATTCGATTCCCACGGGAAGCATACTTTGTTTAGTTGTTTCCAGTTTGTTTAGGACATTGAAACACCTGATTGTCTGATAATGAAGATGTTTCCGTGCTTCGGAAGGCACGTTAAGCCGTTGGTCCCGGCTGCCATCTGGTAGTCGTTAAAGGAACCACATCAGAGGCCGAGATGCGGTTCTGAAGAACTCTGACACCAGGGTGTGTGGTCGATTGACCGAGTCACCTATACAAAATGATGATGATGGTGATGAGTGTGGTTTTACTAAGAATAGGATGATTTAGACTTTTTCTATAGGATGCTTGGACCTGTTACAAAGTGACAAGGATAAAAAGACTAACATATTATCTTGTTATAGTAAACTTAATAACTGAATAACTAATTTTTTCGAAGTCCAATTTTGGCCCCGTTTGAAATACCTATATTATTTGAAGAAAAACGGAATTGTTATTTAGAAGTTTGTATTGTATTGTTTTTGTATTTTAAAGTGTGAATGTGAATTTTTATTAGTATGCCGCCAAAAGTGCCTATTTGTGACAAATTGGTAAAGCTTCAAAAAGGAAAAAAAAAAGAAGCCAAGAAGTTATAGGATCACTTTGTTGTCCGTCTGTTTGTTTGTCTGTCTATCGAGGTCCTTTTTATACTCAGGAACGCGTGGAGGCATCAAGCTAAAACTCATATCAAATACTCAGGTCTACTGTCCCTTAGAGTTGTAAAACAAAACTTCTAAGCCAACGCAATCAAATGATACAGACGTTATGCTGCAAATTTTCGAAATTCGCAAGGGAATCAAAACCTACAGGGTACTTCCGGTGAACTCAGAATCTTAAAATTTCTTATCCTCTGTGGTTTAGTGATCATGCTAGGCTGCCACACCGGAGTTCCAGGGTTCGATTCTGTCAGGTGAGGATGTAAAAAATGATCTTTTTTAAATTGGCCTGGGTCTTCGATGTTAATCTATATATGTATTTGTTATAAAATATATTACCTTTATTTCCATATTATTATACAAATAATACCCATCCTTATACAAATCTTTTCAGGCTTAAAACAAATTATCTAGACTTCCCTTGTCTTTTTAATTCTTTGCTCAAAAATGTTTCACAAATATAATTCCAATGTAGAAACATCCCTTTATTTTAGCAAAAAACGTGATTGTGCAATACAATGAAAGGGGAGGTTATAAATTATATAATTCATGCAAATTTTCGTACTGTCCGTGGCTTACTCCGAGAAAGTTTGAACAGAATGTTAACTTTAGGAAATACTTTTTTAAACTTTATCAATAAAAAATAAGTGTCAGTATTTTTAAAAGTAAATTCGTGTATACGGAGGGAGAACCACGTCATTGTTAAAGTATTTCGTATTAGTAATTAAAAATTCAAAATATAAAAAAAAATGTAAAAATAGAGATTTTTATTTTTAAATAAAACTATATGGTTGGTCAATCAAACATGTGTTATCAAAAACTTTTTCTTTTTAAGTTTAGTATGTGAACAGATTTGGCATAGGAGACCCATATAAATATTGAAATAAATAAATATATACGGACAAATCACACAGATTGAGCAAGCCCCAAAGTAAGTTTGAGACTTGTGTTATGGGATACTAACTCAACAATAATATATTTTACAACAAATACTTATATAGATACACATCCAAGACCCAGGCCAATCTGAAAAAGATCATTTTCCATCTTGACCTGGCCGGAGATTGAACCCGGGCACTCGCGTGTCGCAGGCTGGCGTGTTGACCGCTGCGCCACGGAGCTAGCCAAATCAAGATCAAAAAATCTCATCTTTGATGTGTCCACGACGTTTCATACTAATTCTTTTTCATGCGCTGTAGCTATACACAGAGGACGTGTGCTATATTTTAATGTGTTCATACTACAGCTATATAGCCGTGTGGTTTTCGGCAGAGTAGAATAGGACCACTCCTAGTCTCCCCATGGAGGTCGTAAGAGGCGACTTAGGAAATACAAGCTAAACAAAGCTCATAAACATCAATGAGACCTCTCCAACCCCTCTGGCTAGCGAGGAGAGTGTAGGCCAAATCCTCTGTCTGCTCTGGCTGTCAAGTATGGCTCCGGTATTACAGAGAGGGTCATATTCCTGCAGTGGAGACTAAAAAGACCTGATGATGATGATCATACGGGAGCTAAAAAAAATATTTTTTAAATAAATATTTCACTTTAGCATTTACAATATAAAGTCGAGTATTATAATAGCATACTCAACAGCTTAAAATAAAGGATAAATATAAATATAAATATAAATATATACGGACAAATCACACAGATTGAGCTAGCCCCAAAGTAAGTTCGAGACTTGTGTTATGGGATACTAACTCAACGATACTATATTTTATAACAAATACATATATAGATACACATCCAAGACCCAGGCCAGTCTGAAAAAGATCATTTTCTATTTTGACCTGGCCGGGGATCGAACCCGGTCACTCCGTGACGCAGGCAGGCGTGTTGGCCGCTGCGCCACGGAGCTAGCCAAATCAAGATCAAAAAATCTCATCTTTGATGTGTCCACGACGTTTCATACTAATTCTTTTTCATGCGCTGCAGCTATACACAGAGGACGTTGTGTGCTATATTTTATAGTGTTTATACTACAGCTATATAGCCGTGTGGTTTCCGGCAGAGTAGAATAGGACCACTCCTAGTCTCCCCATGGAGGTCGTAAGAGGCGACTTAGGAAATACAAGCTAAACAAAGCTCATAAACAACCCCTCTGGCTAGCGAGGAGAGTGTAGGCCAAATCCTCTGTCTGCTCTGGCTGTCAAGTATGGCTCCGGTATTACAGAGAGGGTCATATTCCTGCAGTGGAGACTAAAAAGACCTGATGATGATGATCATACGGCAGCTAAAAAAAATATTTTTTAAATAAATATTTCACTTTAGCATTTACAATATAAAGTCGAGTATTATAATAGCATACTCAACAGCTTAAAATAAAGGATAAAGTATAGACATACAGGAGTCTCGGCTCTGAATACATTTTCATGCCATTCGGAGTAGAGACCCTTGGTCCGTGGGGCCCTTGCGCCCATTCACTGGTAAAAGAGCTGGGTAAGAGGCTCGCTGAAACTACAGGGGACCGAAGGCTGGCAGTTTCCTCGCACCGCGCGTTAGCGTTGCGATTCAGCGAGGAAATGCTGCCAACATCCTCGGGACAATGCCGGATTCCCCAAATTTTTTAGATATTTTAAGTTAGTTTATTTAGTTTTAATTTTATAAAGTTTTTAGATTAAGTTTTAGTATATAAGTTTTTCTATCTTGTTTATAGTAGCAAACTTAATTGTTAAAGATTCAATATAATGACAAAGTTACTTAGTTGTATTCGAAAACAGCTTTAAAAAGTTAGCCTTCTGTTGTTATATTTAATTATCTTCACCAAAAGGCCGACTGTTTAAAATTCCACAAAAATTGTACCAACCCAGTATTGTTTGGAAGAAACTCAAATTAAGGCATTGTGAAGGAATTCTGTGCTTTTCGTGTCGATATTACGTGGTATGAGAATACTTACTCTAATTACTTCGTACATGTTTTGAGTGTAACAACAGAAGAACTTAAAATTAAAGAACCCCTACATTAACATTACATTATGACATTACATTTATATTATTATAGAATTACTCGAAAATTAACCATTTGACGAGATGACCATTTTTATAGACATGACGAGTTGACAAAAAGCTTAGGCTTGACCAATTGACCAATATTAACGGCTTGACGAATTAACCATTTTGCACCGCTTGACGAATAGACCATTTTAGGAGCGGTTAAAAAACGCTTGAGCAGTTGACAAAATTTTCTGGCTTGACCAATTATCCCCTACATCACATTTTGAACGCTTATTACACCTATTTTAGTTTAATATGTTTTGTCTTTATTCTTATCCCTTTTCTTCTACTTTGAAAGAACGAGACAAATCATACTTTGATTTAAAAAAAAGGTTTAATAAACATTTACTATTTTTGTCAAGAAGAGGATGAAAGTTAACACTAAAATTCCTCACCGTATGGTTTGCTACTAAGACATTAATTTGTTTTGTTTTAAAAATAAAACTGGCCAAGTGCTTGTCGAAATCGCACGAAGGGTTCCGTAGCACAATATCATAAAAAAATACGTTCGATATATTGACGTCACATGTTTAGCACTTTGTACACATGATATGAGAACTTTTTTCGGCAATTATGGTATATATTGCGTTTATGGGAACGGCATCTTAAGTTGCTACCTTGGTACACATTTTGAAGTCTTTCATATGGTAATATCATTTTTCCTTTTTTGCGTGTAGCAAGAATGGGCCGGCTCGTCCGCGGAAATACCACTCTCGCACAGAAAATCGACGTTCAAGTAGAAGCATTACCGCTTTTACGCTTCATTCAGTGATTAAGAGAGCCAAAGGCCTATCCACCCCCCACCCCCATCCCCCCATGTCTTCCCCCAATGTCCTACCCCCAACTTATTGAATAGCCGGCCGGCTCCTATCACACTCTGGTGTAGCAGTTCACGGGCAGCGTTGATCGCCATCAGGTGGTTCGTTTGCCATCCTATAACATAATGAATTAACAAAACAAGCCAAAGAAACTTTGCGCGCCAACCCGCCTATCAAGCGTGGTGAGCTTAGAGCATTTACCCTAAATGCTATAAGGTGGTGAGTATGGCAATATTTTCCCACGGAACGAAGTATCCTTGGGATAGGCCTTTGATAAGCTGTATACTTCGTAAGGCTGCAATCACCACCATTACGTGTAGGCGGTCAATCAACCATACACACCCTGGTGTCAGAGTTCTTCAGAACCACCTCTCGGCTTCTGCCGTGGTTCCTTTAACGACTTTCATATTATGGCAGCACAGGATCATCTTTATTATAAAAAAAATCTGGTGATTCAAGCCTGCAATGTCCTAACCAAACTGGGTTCGATTTCCACGGGAAGCATACTTTGTGTATGCTTCCCGTGGAAATCGAACCCACGACCCCCGGGGTCTTCAGGCAAACGCCGTAACTACTGGACCACGGAGGCAGCAGATGATGATGATGATCATACCCAAACTTAATAAATCGTTATTAAATTGGATGTCGTAGAAGGCGACTTAAGAAATACAAGCTAAACAAAGCTTTTAAACATCTGTGTCTGGCCAGCGTGGAGATTGTAGGCCAAGTCCTCTGGCTGCTTTGGCCAAGTATGGCTCTAGTAGTACAGAAAGGGTCGTGCTCCTGTAGTGGAGACTAAAAAGGACCTGATGATGAAATTAAATGTATTCTTATATATATATATGTATCTTTATTTACCAGTCTTTTTCAGCTAGAAGCTAACATAATCTTAATCTTTCATGCAAGTCCCCCATTTTAACGAAAAACCGGAATGGGGTCGATTGTATATTATAATTGCAATATTTTTGTCTACTCCACAGCTCAGGCATAATGGGGGTCATTATAACGGCCCTTTTATCCTCATACGCCGAAATCGTGTATCTTTGGCCCCCTATGTGCCAATTAAAATAGATCACGATTATTTGCCCGGAACACAAAATAGCGTTGAAACAGAAACATAATTAGCTGACGAACGAAATGAAACGTCTTTAAAATCGATACTAAACACGTACTATACACGGGTACTATTTCTGAAAACTGGACCGAAGCGAATTGGTCTATATCGTCTGACATTAATAACTACACAAATATTTATTTAGCGTATATAGTCAGCTCGCTGGTAAGACCTTGAGTTTGCATCGCGGCATCTGGTTTACTTTCAATCTATAACATTAAAATCGACTCGCTGATATAGACGTTTCTCGATTAAACCAACGGGCGTGTGAACCGACATAGCCCCACCCGATTTTTTTGTTTGTTTGTTTGTTTGTAAATAATTTATTGTACATAAAAATAATATATGACGGCGCGTTATTAGCGCCATCTATTAAATTGCGTTGGGACAAGATTGACAGCTGTCAGCCAGGGCCTGTCAGTCTAGCGGAGCGTCGTGTCGATGGGCTGCGCCGCTATATCGTATGTCACTTGACGTGCGAGCAACGGCGGCAGTAAGACCATTTTCCGACGAATCGCTATTGTTCCGCGTAATCTTGTGATCTTTTACTGTAATTAGAGTGATTTTGGTGTAATTAGATTATTTCCTACGCGATAGTGTGCTGATTTGTTGAATTTGTGCGGTAAAGATACTTTGTACAATTAAATAACTTTGATTGAGATTCAACCTTTATTCCCTATTGTTGTTCGCTCAAATACCCAAATTAGACGCCATGGCCGATCCTGATATAAATAGGCACTCGCCTATATCAGAAGTGGGATACGAGAAGCGACAACAAGAAAAACATTATAGTGAAAATAGTGCAAAAAGCTGTTAAACACTATGGAGGCTTTGCTTAACCGTGTATTGTCGACAACACCGCCGGTACAAACAGCAGATTCTAATGCTCACTCTATGGTAAAGTTGGTGGAATTTAATCCAGATGATGCAGATGCTGACATAGAAGGTTGGTGTAAGATTACCGAACTTATTGTGACAAGTAAGCGCCTGGACGGCGTTGATTTGCTTGTGGCCCTAACGGGAGCTCTAAAAGGACGAGCAGCTTCTTCGTTGACTAAAATAAATTTGGATGAGCTGTCATGGGATACTGTAAAAGAAAGTTTGATAGCTAAGTTTTCTCAACCTAAATTATATCAAGATTACTTTGGTGAAGTGTTGCGTTTTCAAATGGGTGCCAACGAAACTGCTCCAGAGGCAGGCTTACGTTTATGGAACATGATTGAACGTATTCCAAAGACCGGAATGACAGATGAAGTAATAGCGGGTTTCACTATATCTGTTTTAGCTCAAAAGGATGGATTGATTCGACGCGAATTGAATGGACATACTATTACCACCAGAGTTCAATTATTCAGAGTGCTTGGGGGTATTTCACTGAAGCAACGCATGGATCTCTCTGAATCCCAAGAACCCGACTCTAAACGACCAAGGACGTCGGCGATGGATAACAGATTTTCCGGCAAATGTCATTGGTGCGGAATATCGGGCCACAGGCTATCTGAATGTAGAAGGCGACAAGAAGATTCAATCGCAAGTACCGTGACACCTAAACCACAAGACGGTACAAGTTCTACGCGTATACCTGAGAAGTCCTGCTATTCTTGTGGTAAATCTGGTCACTATGCGCCGAACTGTCCAGATAAGAACAAGAAAACCGGTAATGGGCCTGCAGCTGAGAGGGAGGTTAACTTGTGCGAGCGACGACTGTCAGGGGTATCTTAAGGACTACATCCGGTGAGTCAGTCTCCTTTTCGTTTTGATAGTCGTTCGTCTTTCTCTTTGATAAAAAATATCCTGTTCTAGTAAATTCGGGATACTATGCGCAATGATCTTTTTATTTTTGTTGGTATATTGGCGGTGACGAAATCAATGTCTCAAATATCAATAGTACCATAGTCATAACATCTACATTTCACATAGTACCAGATTTTAATATTAGCGATCCTGTAATAATAGGTAGAAATATATTAGAGAATGGCATCAGCGTGCAAATCAATAACGATGAGTTGGTATTTTTCCTTAAGAAATCAACAATTTTTTATGAGGCGAAAATTGTTAAGCCGGATTACGTCGAAGTAGATACGTACTTAAAGGGTGATGATAAATAGGCACTTATTAAAGTACTAGGTAGCTATACTGATTGTTTTATATAGGGAGTCCATAAAAAAAAAAAAGTGTAACACAAAAGCATGTCTGGTTCACATCGTGCTTTTAAATACGCGCATTAGAACTTGCATCCAGTACCTCGGGGTCAGGTTGGTTTAGAAGAAATAAGTAGTAGTTTATTAAATGAGGAGGCCGAGACGGCGCCGGTAGACGAGGAACTCAGTAACGAATACCCTGACAGACTGAATAGTTTTGATACGCTAACTGCAGATTCCGACACAATGACAGCAGGATCTGACGAACCAACTGCAGGATCAGATACTACGAGGTCATCGAACATGAAGTTGTGATTCACGCTGAGCGAGATAATTAATAAAGCAATTCTGTGAGGCTGGTCGTAGGGACATTGTCGTCCGGTCCATGCCCAAGTGGCTGGTCGAAAGGACACATTCGTCCGGTCCAGGTATACACATTTCAAGTGCAACACTGGTCGAAAGGACAGCATCGTCCGGGCCATGCACCTGTGGCTGGTTGAAAGGACATGCTCGTCCGGTCCAGTCAGATATTTGAAGAGAGCATCTTCAGTTAGTATCGTCCGGGCCAGACCCAAGCGGTTGGTTGTAAGGACATACGCGTTGAACTGAACTGTATTTTTGACTGTGACGACATTAATGACTATAGGAAACGTGCCTTCTGCTCGAAGTCTGATGGAAAGGATGCATGCTCGTATTATAAAAGATGTGGTTATTCATATTAAAAAAAAAGAAATCAGGATGGACGAGCGGATTGTCTGACAGTCTTAGCTATAGATGTTGATTGTTTCAGGATTGCAAAATGAAGCGCCCGAGGACGGTCGCAAGTCAGTCCGGCCGTGACGGCGCGTTATTAGCGCCATCTATTGAATTGCGTTGGGACAAGATTGACAGCTGTCAGCCAGGGCCTGTCAGTCTAGCGGAGCGTCGTGTCGATGGGCTGCGCCGCTATATCGTATGTCACTTGACGTGCGAGCAACGGCGGCAGTAAGACCATTTTCCGACGAATCGCTATTGTTCCGCGTAATCTTGTGATCTTTTACTGTAATTAGAGTGATTTTGGTGTAATTAGATTATTTCCTACGCGATAGTGTGCTGATTTGTTGAATTTGTGCGGTAAAGATACTTTGTACAATTAAATAACTTTGATTGAGATTCAACCTTTATTCCCTATTGTTGTTCGCTCAAATACC
The DNA here is from genome assembly GCA_947532085.1 of Elegia similella. NCBI lineage: Eukaryota > Metazoa > Arthropoda > Insecta > Lepidoptera > Pyralidae > Elegia > Elegia similella. Next base: position 1,566,722 of record OX383942.1, read on the forward strand.
CAAATTAGACGCCATGGCCGATCCTGATATAAATGGGCACTCGCCTATATCTACATGTAAGGATTAAACTTAAACTTAAAAGAAAATATGCACAATGACGGACTTATCCCTTGAGGGGATCTCTTCCAGTCAACCAGGCATCTGAAAGGAGACATTAGTTAGTTTAAATGGGGCAGAGATTTTTTTGTTTTGGTTGACGCGTTGTTATAACAATAGGCTATTTTAATTTTTTGAGGAGCCCTATGACCTAGTGGACGTGAGCATTATTAGCGCTTACGAATGTTAAGCTACCCCAGGCCTACTTGGATGGGCGACCACAAGTGGCATAAAAATATCACGAGCTTCTCCGTGCTTCGAAAGGTACGTTATGCCGTCGATCCCGGTTGTTATCATTGATGGCACTCGTTAAGCTATGTAAGATGCCTTTAGGCAGCTTGAAAAATCTGACACGAGTGTTGGCCACTTGCATACATGAAAAACAAACAAACAACATTTTTTTTTTTATTTATTAGTCAACAGGTATTTTACACATACACATGTGTATCTTGCCCATCCTGACTTACGGTGCTCAAAGTTGGTCATTGACTGAGGATCAGAAGTCCAAGCTCAAGATTTGCCAGAGAGCGATGGAGCGAAGCATCCTGGGTGTCACCAGGGTAGATAGAGTGCCAAATACTGTGCTTCGCTCTAAAACTGGCATTGTTGATGTGGGGCACAAAGCCGCCAAGCTCAAATGGGATTGGGCGGGTCACGTTTGCCGAATGCATCCAGACCGATGGGCTACTATAGTTACAAAATGGACTCCGGAAGATGGATACAGAAAAAGAAGTAGGCCTCGAAAGCGTTGGTGAGATGATATCACGAGCCATGAAAAGAAATGGTCTGAAGTGGCACAAAGTAGGGATGTTTGGAAGGAAATGGGGGACACCTTTGCCCAGCAGTGGGACAGTATAGGTTAATAAAAAAATAAAAAAACAACTATTTTATAAATTGAGTAATATTCATCTTTAAAAGGCAGCCGCCTTAATTATCAATCATGATGCGATTTCAATTTTTATTTTCCCATCTTTCATCTCATAGGAAAAGTTTTTCATATTTCACTAGTTAGCACTAGCATTCACTACCTCCGTGGCGCAGCGGTCAACACGCCTGCCTGCGACACGGAGTGACCGGGTTCGATCGAAATCGAAAATGATCTTTTTCAGATTGGCCTGGGCCTTTTTTGATAAATAAATAAATATATACGGACAGATCACACAGATTGAGCTAGCCCCAACGTAAGTTCGAGACTTGTGTTACTAACTCAACGATACTATATTTTATAACAAATACATATATAGATAAACATCCAAGACCCAGGCCAAACTGAAAAAGATCATTTTCCATCTTGACCTGGCCGGGGATCGAACCTGGGCACTCCGTGTCGTAGGCTGGCGTGTTAACCACTACGCCACGGAGCTGTCAAATGATGTATGTACAGACAATAAAATACGTATGTAATTTTAAAATTACAGACCAATTATATGATTTAAAACAGAACAGTGTGATATTCGTATTTATAACGATTGAAACTTATTAATTTTTTTTTAATAATATTCAAAAAGGATCTATTATCTGTTATATTGTTTTTAGTCAGTGAAATTCACCATTTACTATAACTACATCAGACGTAAAAATAACGAGAAACATAAAAATTAGTATATCAAGATAAATAAATACATATGGAAATATCACACAAATGAATCTAGCCCAGTACCTACAGTAAGTTGTGAAATTGTGTTGTAGGATACTAACTCAACGATACTATATTTTATAATAGATGCTTATCATTTGATAAACAACCAAGACCCATATCAATCTGAAAAAGACGGTTTTCTATCATGATTTGACCGGAGACCGAAACCAGGAACTCTCGTGTCGCAGGCTGGCGTGTTAACCACTGCCCCACAGAGATATAGCGCCCGTAATATAGCTACTAACTGCTGATGATATTAAGTATCTTTCTATACTCTCAGTATTTTTATCCGGGTTCTAATATGACGTGGATAACGGACATACAACTTTTGTTTATTGTTATTGCATAGATAGATACTTATACTCGGGTTCGTGAGTAGAAAGTAAGGAAAACAATACATATATTATTATATTGACATAAAATAAATTTCTACTAAATTTGCCTTCAGTCAAGAAAAGTTCAGTCACTTATTAAACTCACTACTTTCTTAAACTTCATGAGACTTTCTCCCTGTATTCATTATCAGTATGTATATGATGTTAAATGTATCATCATATGGTCTTTTTAGTCTCCACTGTAGGAGCATGACCCTCTCTGTACTAACGGAGCCATACTTGGCCAGATCAGACAGAGGATTTAGCCTACACTCTCAAGTTAAGTATATATTTGAACATATTTATGTAGTTCACTTTTTTGCGCCGAACAGCCTTCTCTGTTTATCCCTATGGTTGACTGGAAGAGAATGCTCATTTAAGTCTGCAAATTGTAACAAATATTTGCTTTGGTACAATAAAGTTCTAATCTTACTTCCTGGGCGCTACAACCCTTTGTGAGTCTAGGCCTCCTCTACGATTTTTTTCCATTTCGCTCTGTCTCTGGCCTCCCGCCTCCAAAATGTTTTCTTGCCGAGTCTCTTCAGGTCCTCCTCTAGATAATCCTTCCACCGCTTTCTAGGCCTTCCCCGGGATCTTTTTTGTTGTATATGTTCTTGGGAGCTCTGGTCATCCATTCTTTCCAGATGGCCTGCCCATCGCAGCCTTTGTAACATACAATAAAGTTCTAATAACAAAAGAAAATAAATATTATGTACCTATTTGATATTTTGAAGAATTCTAGTAAAGTTACAAGAATCTACCAGTCTACCTGACAGACAGACACATACATCCCAACAGTTGAAACTTATAACACCCCATTTTAATTCGAAAGTTAAAAGCATGCTTGATTTGTCGTCAGTGAAGTGGCTCACGGAAGGAAGATTCATAAGCCTTAAAAAATCCATTTGAAGCCACTTAACCCAAAAGCATTAATGAATTGCTTTCCTAAAATCACTTCCCTTTATACGTATAAGATAATAAAATACTTTATTACTTTAATATGTTTCATTTTGATAAAGAAACCTGTGTAACGTATCCTTATAAAAGTATGGGTATATTTAGGCAGGCCGCAACGTGCTTCGTCGGGTCACAAACCGACCCAAGCTGCCTCTATAAAGTTTAATTTTTAGGGTTCCGTACCCAAAGGGTAAGAACGGGACCCTATTAATTTTGTTCCGCTGTCCGTCCGTCCGTCTGTCTGTCTGTCTGTCTGTCTGTCTGTCTGTCTGTCTGTCTGTCTGTCTGTCTGTCCGTCTGTCACCAGGCTGTATCTCATGAACCGTGATAGTTAGATGGTTGAAATTTTCACAGATGATGTATTTCTGTTGCCGCTATAACAACAAATACTAAAAAATAGAATTAAATAAATATTTAAGGGGGCTCCCATACAACAAACGTGATTTTTTTTTGCTTGTTTTTGCTCTTTATTGATAACGACAACAGGTAGAAACTTAAAATATTCACAGAATATTTAGTTATATATAAAAATAAATAATGAAAATAAAATGAATATTAAATGGGGGCTCCCATACAAAAGACATGTTTTTTTTGCCGTTATCATAGATAACGGTACGGAACCCTTCGTGCGCGAGTCTGACCTGCACTTGGCCGGTTTTTTACGTAGGTGTGGAACTGTAGATTCCTACTCGTTCCTATACAACCAACATCCAACAAAAAAAATCGTAATGGCGGGCGATCGCTCCGAAATGTGATACGATTTGGAATTTTTTTACACTTAATATGACTGCCGCTTTTCCAGATTAAAAAATATGTCTGACAACGGAATAGTTCTGATTGGCTTATTTTTTTTCTGCATAAGTTATGTAATGATGTAAAAAATATCAAATAGAGTGGACCGTCCTGTCGATGACTGTGGTCGTCAGGACGCGTGCCGGGTTAAATTATACGTCACATTTAAAATCAAGAGGATTACCGCATGTTAGGACCGAGGAACTCGATAGTCCTGTGAATAATCAGTGATTACACATATTCACCAACCCTAGGTATGTTTAGCACTTGAATATTATTGGTGACGCAAAGTAGCTTTGATATATCCTTCGTGCTTCAGATTATACTTTTAGACGTTGGTATTGGTTCAGCTGTCATCATTCGATGTCAGTCGTTCACCGGCCTTGAGAATGCCCTAAACAGCCTAAGAAATGAGGAAATGAGAAAATTGAAATTAATTTTATTAAATAAATCGTATTATAAACTGGACGAGTATTCTAACGACAAAATCTTTAATTGAAACTGACACTGTAAACTATACTAATAAAAATTGACATTGATAATAATAACGATTTCTGATAATAAATACGAAATTAATATGTATCTATACTTTGCTATTTATTCATTAAGTAGCTGCATGTCATAAAACTCGCTTGCCGTTCCATTTCTTTTGTTTTGCGATACCCGACAGGGTTAATAGTCATGTACCTATCTATATGTAAAATGGTGACTTTTAGTGGTTAGAACTGATGTACATTATGAAATGCAATAAATTAATTGAATTGAATTGAATAGAGTTCTTGCTAATTTCAATGGATAATATGTCATCAATGAAAATTATTCAATCAAAATTGACGATGTCGTCCTGTTATGACCCGATCAGACACGATGCGACCCGTCTCAATATGCCCACAAAACTCAAAATATCTAGACGTTAGCACCTACTTCACTGCTTATTACGCGTTTATGGCTTCTCGAGACTTTATTATTGAATTTTAGCATTCATCCAGTCAAAAGAAAGTATATCAAGAGTACTTTAAATAAATCTTCTGTATTTTCTTTCAGTATGCGTAATAAAATTAATGTAAAGTGTCGCTTTATGTGTAACTTTGGCTGTAAAAGAGTTTTGATGTGAAAAGTGAACTATTTTTCTGCGTGAAATTGAAAATGACATGAAGTTTTGAGTATGTGAGTTTCAGAAGTTATAAGCTTTCGTTTATGGCTTTATTGTTTGCTAAGCTGGGTGCTTGATAGTCCAGTGTAAGTATGCATTATAAGCGCTTACGCATGTAAAGCAACCCAATGCTTAGTTAACACAATAATTGGTGATAAGTGGCATACAACTTGGGGAAAATAAAATAAAAACCGACCAAGTGCGAGTTGGACTTGCGCACGAAGGGTATATTACCCTTAGTATAAAAACGGCAAAAAATATATCTGTTGTATGGGAGCCCCCCTTTAATGTTAATTTTATTTTTATTTTACTATTTCTTTTTAAAGAATCACAGAATATTTAGTTATATTGAATATATAACTGAATATTTAGTTATATTGAATATATAACTAAATATTCTGTTATTATAATATTTCAAGCGTCTACCCGTTGCCGTTTTCAATATCGAGCAATAACAAGCAAAAAAATCACGTTTGTTGTATTGGAGCCCCTTAAATCTACCCGTTGCCGTTTTCAACATCGAGCAAAAACAAGCAAAAAAATCACGTTTGTTGTATTGGAGCCCCCTTGAATTTAATTTTTTTAGTATTTTTTGTTATAGCAGCAACAAAAATACATCATCTGTGAAAATTTCAACTGTCTAACTATCGCTGTTCATGAGATACAGCCTGGTGACAGACGGACAGCGGAGCGATATTAAAAGAGTCCCGTTTTTACTCTTTGAGTACGGAACCCTAAAAACGACTGTACTGCCTTAAATGTATAAGTACTAATCTGTGACAATTGGTGTACGACTGAAAAATACTTATATTTATACAGATACATATTTCAGAAGTCCACCGCTGGTAAAAGGCCTCTTTCTTGAACTCTTCGTTCCATGGGAATATGCCTATTGCCATACATACCATGGGTTGGCGCGCTCAGTTTCTTTGGTTTCTTGTGTTTCTGACGCTGCTGCCCATCAGAAGCATTTTAAGCTAGGGGAGGATAGGAACCTTTGGATTTAGGAAGGGATTTAAGGTATTTGAATACCACTCACTCAGATCTCAGATCAGTAGCAGCTCGGGAGGCCGCGCGGTCCCGATGTCATACTTGCAAACACTGGACTGGACCCCTGACCTAGCAAGACCATATTATGTGGATGTGACCAATAAAGACCATATGACCAAAATAAGGTGCAATAAAGAGTATTTTCTTTCTTTACCACCTGATCATTACTCGGTTGGGCAGCGTTTGGGACGCTCCGCAGTGTCTTCTCGTCCAAAATATCTCAGTGCCTGTCGAAAGTCTTTAATCAATGTGTATTACCAGTGATGACTTACAGTCTGAAACGTGGTACCTTACTATGGGCCTCATAAGAAACCTCAAAGTCGCTCAAAGAGCTATGGAGTGGGCTACGCTCGGTGTTTCTCTGCGAGATCGAATCAGAAAAGAGGAGATTCGTAAGAGAACACAGGTCACCGACATAGCTCAACCGATTAGCTCTTTGAAGTGGCAGTGGGGACACATGGAGACATAGAGACATACGACACCGTTGTTGACCACTTAAACACACGTTTACATCTTTATGTCTTTCTCCCTTACATAGTAAACAGAGCCTGAGGCCATAAGTACTAAGGCCATGTTTGTCTTTTTTCTTTTCTCCTAAACCATTTTCAAATACCAATACGAACCATTTTGCTCCCCATATACCGGGTGTTACAAAACTACGAAATAATATTTAAGGGGCATGATCAGTCCATCGATGAAAGGTCAAAACATATTTTTTTTGTCTGTCGATGTATGTTCCCTGGGGATAGTTGTATAATATCATGGACTGATTATGCCTCTTAAATATTATTTCGTAGTTTTGTAACACCCGGTAGATGTAAAAACCAGCTTCATACATTTTTAACCAACAGATAACAATAACCTTTTTAAACCAATACGTAATCTATTGAACTGCGGGTCAAATTCGTGATGGCGGACTATCGATACTGATACATCTCGAGCGATGGTATCGATACCCTTTTATGGGTTATTCGCTAACTGGACACAAATATGTCTATTTTTTACGAGTTATCATCATCATTATTATTTCGTGTGACACGGCCAATCGACCATACACATCCTAGTGCAATCCTAATCCAAAGTTGTTCGGAACCGCCTCTCGGCCCCTGACGTGGTTCCTTAAACGACTACCAGATGGCAGTCGGAACCAACAGCTTAACGTGGCTTCCGAAGTACGGAATCATCTTTAGTATCAAACAATCAGGTGATTCAAGCCTGCAATCTATTATTGATTTATTTAATCGTTTGGACCATTGACACGATAGGAGAAGAAGAAGCCTGCAATATCCTAACCAAACTGGAAACAACTAAACATTTGACATAGGCCTTTTAGGCACACATTTTAAATAATACTCATTACATTATTCAAATTATTAATAATTGTTCAAAAGTTACTACTACTAGCGTTTTGGAACCGATCACTGCAGAGAAGAAGACGCAGAAAGAAACTCTTTTCAACAGTATTGGTCGCCTACTTGCCTGAAGGGCTTTGTATGATATTTTATCTTTTCTTTTTTTCTGATTTAATATTATATACAATTTCAATTTACACAATTTTGTGGAACACGTCATGTAAGCGATCGACACTCTAAAAGATTATATTGAACAATCAGACATATATTTAAAGTTACACCAACTGGACATACATATGTGTCCAGTTGGCGTAACTCGTCCAATCTGAGAATAACCCTTATCGTGGTTATAACAAAGCATCGATTCACCTCGATCTCACTCGTAAAGATCCGATGATTAGATTAATGGTCATTTTTGGATGCATTAACATTCTTTAATAAGGCAATTGTGAGTATTGTCGGACTACTTTCCTTCGGCTTGAACTACATTTAGGTGATGGAGCTAATGTTGCCTTTTTAGGGTTCCTTACCTAACAGCCTCAGTGGTCCAGTGGTTAAGGCATTTGCGTGTTGACCCGGGGGTCGTGGGTTCGATTACCACCGGAAGCATACTTTATTTAGTTGTTTCCAGTTTGGTTAGGATATTGCAGGCTTGAATCACCTGATTGTCTGATATTAAAGATGATTCCGTGCTTCGGAAGGCACGTTAAGCCGGTGGTCCCGGCTGCCATCTGGTAGTCGTTAAAGCAATCACGTCAGAGGTCGAGAGGCTGTTCCGAAGAACGTCTCGGACTTGGCCGATTTTTTAAATTATTGTTTAGATAAACACTGAAACTATTTCGGTAATTAAAAAATAAAAACAAAAGCAATAAAATAAGTAGCTGTTATGAATATGACACACATCGGAATAAAATCACGTTTGCCCCTTCAATATTTATTTTTTCATTTGACTATTAATTTTTATAGTGAACTAGCTTTCGCCCGCGGCTCCGCCCGCGTCAATGTCGATCCCTCGAGAACAGTACTTTTTCCCGGGATAAAATGTACCCTATGTCCTTCTCCATACCACAGATAACGTGTATGCAAAATTGCATGATGATCGGTTCAGTAGATACAGCGTGAAAGCGTAACAAATAAACAAACAAACAAACAAACAAACTCACTTTCGCATTTATAATATTAGTTAGGATATACAAATCAATAAAAAAATTCTGTGAATGTTTTAAGCGTTTATTCATCATCATCATCTGATCTTTTTAGGCTCCACTGCAGGAGCATGACCCTCTCTGTACTACCGGAGCCATACTTGGCCAGAGCAGACAGAGGATTTGGCCTACACTCTCCTCGCTGGCCAGACGGGTTGGAGAGGTCTCATTGATGTTTGTGAGCTTTGTTTAGCTTGTATTTCCTTAGTTGCCTTCTACGACATCCACGGGAAGACTTGGAGTGATCCTATTCTACTCTGCCGAAAACCACACGGCTAAACGCTTATTCATTTGCGGTTATTAATACAGAGTTAAAAACGGAAAAAATCACTTCGATGTATGGAAGCGTTCCTTAAAAAATGTTTTATTCTGTTTTTAGCATAATTTGTTATGGCAGAAGAAATGCATCATTTATGAAACTTGGAACTGTTTAGCTATCACGGTTCATGAGATACAACCTGGTGACATACAGACAGACGGACACTATTGTCCGTGGGTTATAAACGGGACCTAATTATTTTATTTATTTAAACTTTATAGCACAAATTAACAAAAGTGTACAAAAGTTGGACTTAATGGCATTTGGCATTCTCTGCAAGTCGACCATAGGACCAAACAGAGAAATTGAGTTTGGGTGGTATTTAAATATTACTAAAACTGTGGAGTCTAGACCGTTAATAATTTTAGTTGTGATAGAGCCCTACCGGCAAATTTTATTTTTGCTAGTAGCATGAATGGGCCGGCTCGTCCGGGGAAGTAGAATAGAATAGAATAGAGCCGGAGGACCATCCTTCCCCCATTTTCCTCCCCCCCCCCCCCATGTCCTTTCCCCAACTCCTTGAAAGGCCGGCAACGCTCCTGTTACACACACTAGTGTTGCAGTTGTTCATGGGCAGCGCTAGTCGCTTACCATCAGGTGACTCGCTTGCTCGTTTGCCGCCCTATAACATTAAAAAAAAACCTTTGAGTATAGAATCCTAAAACACTAACAAGTATTCTTCAAATTGTCAGCCTTAATAACACGTCCGAACGCAATTTAATTTGTAAAGCGTTGCAATAAAGGATACGAACGAGAAAAGGGCTAAAAGCAACAAAACAGATAAAAGTGTCCCGGAGTGTCCCGGGTCGAATCCGCGCCGTCACGATCTCCCATTGCACGTGTGTCGACAAAACTGGCCCTTCCACAGTGTCCGCACAAATATAATATGACTTGTTATTCTTACAACATGGTCAGAGCGATGCAAGTAGTATGATTATAACCAGTTTTTTTTTTTTTTTATTTATTTGGATCAACAAACAGTTTCACACTAAGTAATTATAAACAACAGGTTTTAACATTTACAAATAAATAAATGCGAGACCAACACCGCTGACCACAATTTACATCTAGAGTACTTATGTTGAGAGAAGAGCGGATACAGATACAATTACTGATAGAAGATAAAGATTATTTATACATACATAAATCCTTTGATAGATAATGTTTGTTATTCAGTGATTTAATTTTGTATTGCTCATTAAGTAACCTTTTATAGGTAGGTACATGTTGTAAGAATAACAAAAAAACACAGAAATAACATATTACAAACAAACAAACTCACTTTCGCATTTATAATATTAGTTAGGATTTAATTTTATTACTTAGTATGTAAGCTTATAGTCTTAGCGGACTTATCAAAAAATATGAAAAAAGGAATTAACTTAATATTTAGTTTATTATAAAGTAGATCAGCTAATTGCTCGAATTTCTTTTGCGTATTTCGATGTATGTTCCCTGTGGAAAGTTATTCAATATCATAGGCTTATGGTATTGTTGGCACCTGTTACAGGTTGTATTGAAAAAAAATTAAGTGTTATATCCCATTATTATCTCTTGTATGAAATATCATGCATCGTTAATAATATTCATGCGGCCATTGTAACACGTCCTCCACCGAGTCACGGAGAGCTGCGATATTGTATGAACAAAACAGCGCGCGTGTATTGAAAATATTACGTATACATTACGAACAGACGGACAGTCTCTTAATTGACGACTTTTGACTTTGGACAGCCATTTTAAACAAAATTTAAATGTTGAACCTTATCGAAAAAGCTTAGAGTATCTTTTTCTACGCATGTATCACCTCTATGCTTTGTTCGGTGTTTGAGAGAACTGAAGGACCATTTTTCCACTCAATTTTCTCCACCATGTCCTCTCCCCCCATCTCCTTGAAAGGCCGACAACGCTTTTGTCACACCCTGGTGTAGCAGTTGTCCGTAGCCAGCGGTTATCACGTACCATCAGGTGACACGGCTGCTTGTTAGCTGTCCTATATCTTAAAAAAAATGTATTAAGAACAATCAGCAAAGAAAATCAAGAACATATGTAAAAGGGACGCAAATAATAAATCATACAAACGTGTCGTGATACAAGCTCACGCACACATTGACAGTAAATAAGGATGCAATTTTCCTTTCGAAATTCAAACAAATGTATTCGCTTATCCTGCTTATGCTGCACACCATGTAAGGTCAAGAGTTGGCATCACTTGCGACTCTCCGTTTAGTCCATATTATTCCTTGGTCTATGTTTCCACTAGTCTAGGATTTTTTTTTCCAATCCTATGGGCCTCCCCCTTGTACGTTATTCGTCTCTATCCGTTGTAAAAGATCACTCAATGGTAGTCGTTAAAGGAACTACGTCAGAGGCCGATAGGCGGTTCCGAAGAACTCTGACACCAGGGTGTGCATGGCCGATTGAACATGACACCTACTCGAAATGATGATTTGTATGATCATTTGACTAGCTCCGTGGCGCAGCGGTCAACATGCCAGCCTGCGACACGGAGAGACCGGGTTCGATCCCCGGCCAGGTCAAGATGGAAAATGATCTTTTTCAGATTGGCCTGGGTCTTGGATGTGTATCTATATATGTATTTGTTATAAAATATAGTATCGTTGAGTTAGTATCCCATAACACAAGTCTCGAACTTACTTTGGGGCTAGCTCAATCTGTGTGATTTGTCCCTATATATTTATATTTATATCATTCTATTGGGCATACGGCCAGTAATGCTTTGTAATCCACAGTTCCCTTGCACTTTCCCAAACAATGTTTCCACAATGGGATTAGATATATCTGATAAATGACAGATAAATTTTTACTCGCGCTCGTAAAATCGTATCCCGGAACATTGGAAGGTAATGTCGACATGGATTAATTTGATGTTTTGAAAGCTTGCCCAAAGAGCAGAGAAATATAGACAGTACGTTTTACCTGTCAGCCATTGAGAGCAGTGGCAGATTTGCAGATGTGCCGCTTATAGGCTATTTTATTATTGCCGTATCGCATCATCTTTTCTTCAATTTTTTTTTAGATTGTATAGAACGTCGAACGAACAAGCCAGTCACCTGATGGTAGGCGATCACCACTGCCTATGGACAAATGAAACACCAGGGTGTGTCAGGAGCATTGCCGGCCTTTCAAGGTGTTTAGGGCGGGCTTGGGGGAAAAGGGTGGAAGAGTGGGCCTTCGGCTCTCTCACTCATAGAACCAAGCATAGAAGCGGTAAAGCTTCTACTCAAACTTCGATTTTCTGTAAGAGTGTGGTATTTCTCTGGACTAGCCGCCCCATTCATGCTGCTAGCAAAAATAAATTTTGTCGGTAGCGTGGCTCTACCACAATTCAATATTGCCGCCATCCATCGACTTTTTGATGGGGATGACTAAGACTAAATCATAAGCAAATATCTCTTCAGATTAGTTATAATATAAGAAAAACTTGGAAATACAATATTATCACGTCTTTTTTCCTTGCGGGGTAGACAGAGCCAAGGTCTTTAAGACCTTAAAGCCACGTTTAGTATGTTGGTGGGCATTAAATAGAAAACGGAATCAAAATAGTGATGGGTTAGTGATTAGGATGGATTAGTAGGCAATTTGGGTGGTGCCCGGGGCCTACTAATATGATTCCTCATCAGTTTGGCACTTAAAATAATTCTAGCATAAAATGCTTCTTAAAAATAATAATAATAATAATAATACACTTTATTGCACCATTAAAACAAATCACACAATAGAAAAAAAAAAGAAATCAAACACAACTTCTTACTTCTCTGTGGCTGTTTTTTTTTTCATGATATCATCTGTTTTGATGGTCAAAAACTCATTCGCAAATATGTTGGCATAAATATCATTATTTCACGCTCCTACAACAAAAAATACTTACATAAATTTTGTACCCTCTATATTGTTACTGATCTTTGTGCCCGAAATGATTCACAATGCGCGCGCGCACATAAAAACGGATCGACGTTGACACACGACGATAAATGCCAAAAAATCGTAAATTTCAAATAATACCTTCTTATGCAGACAGAAGAATGCGCAGTAACGCATGTGCAGTACTTTGTGCACCTCGTAAAATATTTCGGAAAAGTTGCACCTTTGTGCCAGTGGTGTGTTCCTATCTGATCCTTTTGGGTTATGAATTTTAAGCAACATAGTTTGTGGTATAGAGATGGGCGAGCGTAAGTCGCATAAAATATATTGCTTTCTTCTGTATTTTAAAGGCACGTGAAGCCGATGGTCCTGACAATCGTTTATCCTTAATTATATCAGCTGCCTTACATTATTTTAAGACTCTTCTGACGAGTGATTGTTTCGAAAATTTAGTAGATTTCGATATTGCAATTAAAAATAAGACTTCTGAAATTAAGAAAATGTGTACTTCCATGTCAACCTTGAATAAAAATATTTAGTCACTTTACACACACGAAAATCAATCAAAACAAACATTTACGTAGAACGATGGTTGCATCATGTCTGTTGTATGGGGCCCCCTTTAATATGAATTTTATTTTATTTTATAATTAAATTATTTATTTTTAAAGTGAATATTTAAAGCGTCTACCTGTTGCCGTTATCAATATCGCGAAAAAACAAGCAAAATAGTCACGTTTTTTGTATGGGAGCCCCTTAGATATTTTTTTATTCTATTTTTTAGTATTTGTTGTTATAGCAGCAACACAAATACATCATCTGTGAAAATTTTATGTATCTATCACGGTTCATGAGATGCAGCCTAGTGATAGACGGACAGACAGACAGACAGACCTGACTCTAAAAAAGTGTTTAATTCATTATAACATTTAACAACATAAATGCCTTATGTTCGAATATTTGTAATTTTAACACAATCAGTTTGTACTATTCTAACTAAATTTATAAACGCGAAAGTGAGTTTGTTTGTTGTTTGTTTGTTACCCTTTCACGCCGTAACTACTAAACCGATCATCATGAAATTTTGCATACAAGTTCTCTGGAGTACGGAGAAGTACATAGGCTACCTTTTATCCCAGGAAAAAGTACTATTCCCGAGGGATCGACATTAACGCGGGCGGAGCCGCGGACGAAAGCTAGTATACATATAATTAGCAAGATTGATATGGTTCTCCAAAAAGGGAACAAATCAACAGACCAAAAGAGAAAGGTCTGTAAAACACATTTTCAGAACTGGTTTAATGGCACTTCATTGTCACAGGCATAAGCTGATGTTTTTGAACATTTGAAATAACCAGAAATCATTATTGTTAACTCGTAAAAAGCTACTCTTCCTTATTTTATTCGCTCTTGTTGTGATCGTCCCCGACATTTAAGACTCTGGTGAAATGACATGATCAGGGGGCATCACCCTACATAACTTGGCCGGTGGCTGCACGTTGCAGCTTCCCGAGCTGCTACTTGCTTTTTAGGGTTCCGTACCTCAGAAGGAAAAACGGAACCCTTATATGATCCTTTTATGACTAGCTCCGTGGCGCAGCGGTCAACACGCCAGCCTGCGCCACGGAGTGACCAGGTTCGATCCCGGCCAGGTCAAGATGGAAAATAATCTTTTTCAGATTGGCCTGGGTCTTGGATGTTTATCTATATAAGTATTTGTTATAAAATATAGTATCGTTGAGTTAGTATCCCAAAACACAAGTTTCGAACTTACCTTGGGGCTAGCTCAATCTGTGTGATTTGTCCGTATATATTTATTTATTTATTTATTTACTTTTCTCAGGAAGGAGTAGAGAGGTATCAAGCTGAAATTCATATCTAATACTCAGGTCTACTGTCCCTTAGAGCTATGAAAAAATCCTTTTAAGCGAAAGCAATTAAAAGATACAGCTGGTTATGCCGCAAATTTTCGTGTTTTTTCGACATGCGCAAGGAAATCAAAACCTACAGGATACAGAAGCAACGCCTTATAGCACAGGTAAAGGAAAAATTGCATAAAACATACATTTTTAGTTACATTATATTATAAAAATACTTTTAATGATTTTTCGACACCCGCAAGGGAATCAAAATCAACAGGGTACTTGTCGTGAACTTAGAATCTTGAAATTTACTACGAAGCAACGTCTTGTAACAAAGATGAAGATGTCCCAATGCTGGGCAAAGGCCTCTTTCTCTTTTTTCCATGAACTAAACAAATATAATAAAAACTGGAGAATACAAACCACAGACCGACCAAAATGGAAAAAAAAGAGTTACATCATATAATGAAAATATTTTTAATAATTTTAAACTTTATATATGTACGGAACCCTTCGTTTGCGAGTCAGAGTTGTACTAAGCTGGTTTTTCCCCATTCATCCTAGTGAGTAGCATCCCAATCTCCATACCTTAATTTTGTTGGATTTGGGATTCCCAAATTCAACATATTATATTTTCTAAATTGTTGACATCAGTAGTTTATTTATGGCTAAGTTTAGTGCCACTTCCAAATCCAAGATATATTTTATGATACTTGGCCACCTGTCCAAGTGGTAACCACATGCAGGGTTGTCTTAACATAAAAATACTAAGTCATCGAGCTCTCCGATGATATGTGAAAAGGCTGGCCTATTTTGACATCTGTATATGGCATCAAGTAACAGAAAATTGCAACAAAGTACTGAGAATATGATCCGATCTCTTGCACAATTGCATCCAAAGTGTCCTTCGATCAAATATAATGGTAGATACACGATTCGCGCTCGAAAAGTGGCACCGGAAAAACTCTAATCGAGTATCGGAGCTGTTTTGTCTACAGTTTCAATAAACCGCGCTTAGCACTCACACGTCTCGCGATGACGAAGGTCAGTGAAAAGATGTAAAAACTACGCGTCAAAAGTGAAAAAGAAAGATGGAGTGTCATACTTTCAGTATGTACCATTTTTGTTTGTAAGTATGCATGATGTTTTGGCTGAGGGACATTATTTAGGCTTCATTTTGTATGAGACTGTGTATCTACCATTATAATTGATCGAAGAAAGTGTCATATTATTTTATTACACCCATCCATATCATAAACCATAAATTCTGTCACATATAATACCAGCAAAAATTTATAGAGGACTAGCTTTCGCCCGCGGCTCCGCCCGCGTCAATGTTGATCCCTCGGGAATATACTTTTCCCGGGATAAAAGGTAGCCTATGTCCTTCTCCGTACTCCAGAGAACGTGTATGCAAAATTTCATGCTGATCGGTTCAGAAGATACGGCGTGAAAGCGTAACAAACAAACAAACTCACTTTCGCATTTATGATATTAGTTAGGATTAGGATTAGGATATGTCTCTGATAGTTGTTCATTTGAACAAAAATATTTGAGTTTTGCAAATCAAATAAATATAATTTATTCATGATAAGATACTTTACATATAATTTGGTGAACGTTAACATTTATTTACAACAAAATATTGTTTACGTTAATTTACTTACAGCTAAGTTTAGAGCCGCTTCCAAAGCGCAGTGCACAAGAAGCGGCAACAAACTGCACACCCAGGTGTCAGAGTTCATCAGAACCGCCATTCGACCTCTGATGTGGTTCCTTTAACGACTACCATGACAGCCGAGACCAACGGCTTAACATGCCTTCCGAAGCACGGAATCATCTTAATTATCAGACAATCAAGTGATTCAAACCTGCAATGTCCTAACCAAACTGGAAACAACTAAACAAAATATGCTTCCAGTGGGAATCGAATCACGACCTCCATGTCTACAAGCAAACGCCTTAACCACTGGATCACCGAGGCAGTTAAAGACACTGATAGATGCCAGTTCTCACATTAGTTGATAATACACCAGTTAGCGAACAATCTACTCAAACCAAAACTATGAATTAGAAAGTTATGAGGGATCAAAATTCCTCAAAATGTTATTCGATCCCTTACACAACAACACAACTGCATAAAACATATTATTATTATATTTATTCCACCCATCCACATCATAAACCTCAAACTCTGTCACATATTAATACGTAAATTTATGTGTAGCGATATTAGATCGTAAAAACGGCTTGTGTGAATTAGCCGAAACGCAGATGTATTTTATGTACTTTTTGTGGTGGGGGCACAAAGACTAGTGACCCGCCCAGTATTCGCATGGCATAAATTATGGTTTAGTAGCTTTTTTTCTTGTGAATTTGTACGTGGAACTTATTAGCCTATGTGCTTTTTGATGTATCAGCAACATTGTTAACAAACATACGTAAATCTTTACAAACGATCACATCTATGCATCTCCATACTAATATTATAAATGCGAAAGTGAGTTTGTTTGTTTGTTTGCTTCCACGCCGTAAGTACTGAACCGATCATCATGACATTTTGCATACCCGTTATCTGGGGTATGAAGAAGGATATATGATATATTTTGTCCCGGGAAAATTAACTGTTCCTGAGGGATCGACATTGACGCGAGCGGATTCGCGGGCGAAAGCTAGTATAATATATAGCAGTAGCGGGTCCGTCCTATGCTTAAGAGTTCTTCGGGACCGCCTCTCGGCCTCTGACGTGGTTCCTTTCACGACTACCAGATGGCAGCCGGGACCAACGGCTTAACGTGCCTTCCGAAGCACGGAATCATCTTTATTATCAGACAATCAGGTGATTCAAGCCTACAATGTCCTAACCAAACTGGAAGCAACTAAACAATGTATGCTTCACGAGGAAATCGAACCCACGACCTCTGGGTCTACAAGCAACCGCCTTAACCACTGGACCATGGAGACAGACCACGGAGAAGCCATACCGACAACCACGAGCCAACGCCGATGTCAGATTTTTCAAGCTTCCTATCGCCGTTAAGTCGATAAGCTGTCTGATTTAGCTAAACGAGACGGCTTAGCGTGCCTTCCGAAATATGAAGGAGCTCGAGAAAATTTTATACCACTTATGGTCACCATTCCAGTAGGGATCATGCCCGGAATTGCTTTACATGTATAAACGCTACTAATAGTGCTTATGCCCGCTGGGGCCAATAATCCATGAGGCTACTCAATTAGGTGATCCCTGACAATGGAACTTGGTAAAAAATGTTTAATAAAATCTAAATAACAACTATCTAATGCCTGCCAAACGAGGTAAGTACATGGCAAAACACTTCCGTGATGGAAATCCTTGGAAGGCCTTCGTCCAGCAGTGGACTTCTTGCATCTGAGATGATACATCATTTATCTCATTATGTGAGGTACGTGGAGATATGAGAGAATAAGCGAACATACAAATATACATAGTGGCTAAAATCATAACCCTCCTTTTGGTCGCTCTAGTTGGGTAGTAAAAACAAAATGATTTTCAATCTAGTTTTTTTAAAACTTATAAATAAAACCAGCCAAGTGCGAGTCGGACTCGTGCACAAAGGGTTCCGTACCGTTATCTATAAAAACGGCAAAAAATAAATATATACGGACAAATCACACAGATTGAGCTAACCCCAAGGTAAGTTCGAGACTTGTGTTATAAAAAAATCATGTCTGTTGTATGGGACCCCCCTTTAATATTAATTTTATTTTAATTGAATTTATATTTTTATTGTGAATATATAACTTAATATTCTGTGAATATTTCAAACGTCTACCTGTTGCCGTTATAAATATCGAGCAAAAACAAGCAAAAACATCACGTTTGTTGTATGGGAGCCCCCTTAAATATAAATTTTATTCCATTTTTTAGTATTTGCTGTTATAGCGGCAACAGAAATACATCATCTGTGAAAATTTCAACTGTCTAACTATCACAGTTCACGGTATCACGGTGGTGACAGACGGACAGACAGACAGACATAATAATAGGGTCCCGTTTGTACCCTTTTGGCACGGAACCCGAAAAACAAACTGTTTTCTTAAAAACTTACAAAATATAACGATAACTCACATATTTTTTCAGAAAGTAAGAAATATTGCGGTATTTGTCTACGAAAATGTCTGGAGGTTGTCAATGTTTAGTGAAGCCTTTTCAGTTAGTAAGATCTTCAGTGAAGCAGAAAACATGGCCTAAAAGGTTGTCAGGATATATATTTCTTTTTGAACTAGGAAAAGGGTTATTTAATGTTAAAAAATAGGCCGCAAAAGACGTTATTTCTGCTTATTTATCATCACTATTGTGGGAAATATGAATGTTTCAGCTGAATATATAACGTGTCAATATATCTCACCCCGTCACTATCCATGCGTCAACTCGTGAACGGGTGCTGCTAGGGGGACAGGTCTGCTCGGCCTCTTTGAGACTTATAATGTAAAATATTAACATTGCACACTCGATCGCTAACATAATATGTTCCAAAAATAATATTGTAATAATTACTAGAAATGAAAATAAAAAAGGAATGATAGATGAAAAAAAAATAGATGATAAATGATAAAGATAGATGTTAAAATTAAAAAAACTCTTCAGGCAAGTAGGCGACCAATACTGTTGAAAAGAGTTTCTTTTGGCGTTTCTTCTCTGCAGTGGTCGGTTCCGAAACGCTAGTAGTCTGTAGCTTTTTCACATTAGTTAATAAAATAAATATGACTAAATTAGATCCTTTAAAATGTGATTTGGCGTGAAGAGACCATGCCTGCAAAGGCCTATTTTCTAAATAAACGTTTTGATTTTGATTATAAATAACTTCTCCTACAGTGCCAAAGTGAAAACTAAAAAAAAATTGCCTGTCGGTAAATTCAGTTTACGGATGATAATTTTACGTCATAATGGTGGAAGAGAGATAGATGCGTCACAAGCCGGACACATAGGCCGACAGACACAGAACGTGATATTTTTCGTGCTTGTAGCCCGGGGATCGCAGGTGCCCTCGAATCGGAGGCTGGCGTGTTGACCACTGCGCCACGGAGCTTGCCAAAATTAGATGGTTTAAGAGATATGGATGTTCAACCTTTAACCAATGTAGGATGGTTGCATTATTACCCATTATAAGTGGACTACTCTACATCATAATTAACTTTTACCAAAGTTACGACAGAGGCTCATCCCGTTTAAGATACTATCGTTATTATTAAGTCATTAAGTACCAAAGGTCGCGTATCGTTATAATCGATGTAATAAGAGATCTATGTTGTACGATAACTCGGTAATTGTTGATCATTACAAAATGTTTGAAACATATTGTTTAGTTTAACGTCTTAGAAATCTATAAACGCGCTGCATGCACGAAAAACTGTCACGGTCCGCGTGCAAGCGATAGGGCGGAACAGTGATAGAGCATCATCGGCCTAAGCGTTCGGCTTGTGACGCATCTATTTCTCTTTCACCGTTATATATACTACTAGCTTTCGCCCGCGGCTCCGCCCGCGTCAATGTCGATCCCTCGAGAATAGTACTTTTTCCCGGGATAAAATGTAGCCTATGTCCTTCTCCGTGCTCCAGAGAACTTGTATGCAAAATTTCATGATGATCGGTTCAGTAGTTACGACGTGAAAGCGTAACAAACAAACAAACAAATAAATAAACAAACAAACAAACTCACTTTCGCATTTATAATAATAGTAAGGATGTGACGTCGCGCGTAACCCTCGAACCCTCGGGATCTGTGACCCTTAGTGTTATAGTGCTTATTGCTAATAAATTATATTCGGCTATCTGTTTGTTTCCTTGCATCGCCTCAACGTCACAATTATACTTAATCGACATCCAATTTATTTGTTCAAAATTTTTGAAGCTCTGGATTACTCCAATGGTTTAATTGTAATCAACGTCATTCATTTTTTTTTTTATTCTATTACCTCATGTTCAAAGTCAAATAGGTCCCTAGATACTCGAGACATCTGAAAATTATACCCTATGTAGAATCCGGGACCATTCACTCATAGGCCGCGCTTTTAGCCTACTGAGCCTTCGAGTTATATGTCTTACCCGCCCACACGGTGTATTCCGAAGAAGGACTGCATGCGCCTCAGAACATCGCCCAGTGCGTAGTGCCTGTAATCCTCTAGCTCAGGATAAGCTGATCCTAAGAGGTCCAATCGCTTACTAGCTAACGAGTCACAGATACACAAAATGTGTCTCATTGTCTCCTCCGATTCCTTACATATAATACAATTGGATTTCGATTTTTTTTGGTTTAAAGAGGTGACTGTTGTTTTAAGAATCAAATTATTTTTTATAAAATTTATTTTAACAGTTACTGACACTCAAATTATATAAGAAAATAAATATATACGGATAAATATATATACGGACAAATCACACAGATTGAACTAGCCCCAAAGTAAGTTCGGGACTTGTGTTATGGGATACTAACTCAACGATACTATATTTCATAACAAATACATATATAGATAAACATCCAAGACCCAGGCCAATCTGAAAAAGATCATTTTCCATCTTGACCTGACCGGGGATCGAACTTAGGGCCCTCGTGTCGCGGCTGGCGTGTTAACCACAGCGCCACGGAGCTCGCTATACATCGCAGAAAAGCTCTTTCAATTCCTTTTATCGCCCAAACGAAGATCTAACAGTTTTAAGCCATGTTTTCCACTTGACTGAACACTGAGAAGGCTTCAATAAACATTGACAACTTGAGATGTTTTCGTAACCGAATATCGTTATATTTTTTCGATTCTGAGAAAACATTATTTTTGTTCTTGCGTCTCAATTTTATTTGACACTTTCTTGTTTTAATTAGTTTCAGAATAAATGTTGTCGTTACTCAATATTATTTTTAACACCGATGCAAAAAGAGGGGTTTAATAAGTTTGACTGCTATGTGTATCTTTCTGAGTCGCCGTAGCTCTCAAACGGGTGAACCGAATTAGATGCTGTTTTTATTTGAAAGTAGGATTTCTAGTGACGGTTCTAAGATATGGTATATCAAAATTGGTTTAGGTGTATGTATAATAGGCTAGTTTCCTTAAATAATATAAATAGTATGTCAGTTAGATAGTTAAAAAATATTGAATACGTATTGTTTTCTTTTATCGATTAAACAAAAAAATATAAAGATATAGCCCTTTGAAGTTCCGTGTGACGTCATAGTTTGCTACACTTTTTGGCAAGCTTTGACGTCACGAGCCCCCACTCATGAACTTTGAAGCGCTTTATCTTTATCATTTATTGTTTATTTGACAAAAGAAAAAATATGTGTCCAATATTTTTTGATTATCTAACTGACGGACTAATTTTGATGTTATTATTTTGACCCAGGAAACTAGCCTATTGTGTCAGGGTTGTCAGGTTTTAAATTTTAAACGAGTACCCTAGCCTATCTTGCTTAGTAACATAAGGAAAACTAATTTTATGACGAGTAACGTCTTACAAATCGATGAAACCCGGCTGCGCGCATGAAAAAGTGTCCTTACGCGTGCAAGCGAGAGCGCGGAGCAAGCGATTGAGCGACGGTCGGCCTAAGCGTTCGGCTTGTGACGCATCTACCTCTCTTCCACCGTTATCACATCCTTATCCTTACTAATATTATGACACAGACAAGCGTGAGACTAACGCGGGAAACTTATAATATTTTTTTTATTTATTTATGGCTTTCACGCGTTACGTATTAAGCCAGTATCAAGTATAAATGAGATTTCCCGCGCTTTTTCTAAGTCCTGATAATCAATAAAATTATGGTGTAGTTCATTTCGTTGATTCTACGGAGTCCCTGGCGACAATTCCCGCGAATCCACTGGCTTGATCGCCAGGCCGCTAAGTAAATCTCACTACAGCCGCACTGTGACAGTTTTTTTCAGTTATTCCTCACATTGTTCATAAACATGGGCATTTATAACACCAAATTACACCGATTTCACATTATAAAGTTTACTAGAAATAATTTACAAAACAATCCAAACCACAAGCCGTGCTGTCCGCCGAAATTCCCGCCAAGAACTCCTATAACTTTTTTTAGTCTGTGTTAAAACTATTTAAAAATGTTTTTATTGGCATTCAAATTCAATATAGCTTTTTCATTTAGGGTAACGTCCTGAAAAAAAGAATTCCTAACAGTTTTTATGCCAGGTTCTCCGCCTGACTGAACATTGAGAAGGCTTCACTAAACATTGACAACTCTGAGACGCGAAAATATTCTTAGGTATATTTTCTCAGTAATGCAAAAAAACCCACAGTATTTTTGTTTTTTAGCTCTATTTCTTTTTGTAGTCTTATTGATAATGTCAGGCAGTTTTAGTTGTGATAGAGCTTTCGACCAAAGTAATTTTTGCTAATAGCATGAATGGGCCGTCTCGTCCTGGGAAGTACCACACTCAAAGAAAATCGATGTTTGAGTAGAAGCTTTACCGCTTCTATGCTTCGTTTGGTGAGTGAGAGAGCCGGAGGCCCGTCCATCCCCATTTCCTCCCCCCATGTCCTTCCTCCAACTCCTTGAAAGGCCGGTAACACTATTATTACACCTTGGTGTTGCAGTGACTCGCTTGCTTGCTTTGTTGGGCTATATTAAGAAAAAAAATGTTATCCAGAGTTTAGGATATGTGCTCTTGTAAGTCGGACCCAAGCACCAAAGGTTCTAATAATAATAATAATTCTTTATTAATCTATATAAATACCAATTACAAAGATCCTTAAAAACTACAGTTACAGCATTCATCTTTAATTTCACTTTGGACCCTGCACTAAGCGAAGCTTGTGTCGCAGGAGTCCAATTTATATTTACATTTTCATATTTACATATTTATCATCGGCTCTAATAACACAGATTTTCTGTCAGAGGATTGTGATTGTGTGGTGTGTATAGGATGGATGTGAGTAAATGGGTGTTAGTTGTCACTTGATAGTAAGATGTCTTCGGTTTGTGAGTAGTGCAGCGTCCTTAACCATTCCTCGATGGCACTTTTAGCTCCAAATGTGGTACGTCTCATCATATCAGGGATAGCGCGACAGACTTGGTTATAAATATATGTGAAGATGTAGGGTGGAAGACGCTGTGCAAAAGTAGTTTTCACAAATGGGATCTTAAGTCTAGGTACTCTCCTGCTTATAAGCACGTTGTAATCGCTCGATTGAAGTACAGTTTTATGCAATGCAATAGTAGCTCTCAGAATGAATAACTGTCGAACTCTCAAGACGTTACTTTCTTCTCTATACAAAAGATCAGTGCTGAATCTGTACGGTTTATTTATTTATATATTATTTCTGTATAAATATAACACTCCTCTTTTTCGTCGGGGTTAACAAACCGAGATAACGTTTAGACAGTCAACACAAAGCCTTAGTATTGCGCAAACGCACACAATATCCAACAAACAATAGCGCATTCAATGTTAAGGCCACTACAATTGTTTGTAAATCTCCGATGGGCGATACACCGCTGCACTTTGCATAATTTTGGGATTTGTTTTGGTTATAAGACAAATTTTGTGCTATTACAGTGTAGGCCAACAGTTAGTTAAGATAAAAAGCTGTTTTTATCATATGATTTGAAAAAAGAAATAGTTTTAGAATTATTAACTGGAATGCTTTCAACAGAGATGTCATAAATGAGATGGAATGACGATTTGTGCGCTTTTATCAGAAATGAGGAGATCCGTAGAAGAACGAAAGTCACCGATATAGCTCAGCAGATTAGCACTTTTAAGTGGCAGTGGCCGGGGAACATAGCGTGTAGAACCGATGGCGGATAGGGCGAAAAGATTCTCGAATGGTAACCACGTAGCGTCGGACACCCACCGACCAGGTGGTCGGACGACCTGACCATTGCAGGCAACCGCTGGATACAAGCCGTTTTCAGCCGGTTATTTTGGAAATCTTTGGAAGAGGCTTATGCCCAGCAGTGGACTTCTTACGGCTGATATGATGATGATGCATGAGGAGTGGCATGGCAAGACATGGCAATGGATAGGTAGAAAAGCGGGAGGATTTCCCAGCAGTGGGACCTAAATAGATAGTAAAGAAAGATGAAGAATAAGAAGTACATTACTTAAATCTTGTAACGTGACGTATTCTACTAGAATCATACTTATTTATAACTAGCAAACCGTATTTTCACCCACAATTTATTCATCCACTATCACATTTAAGGGCTTAATCTTAAAATATGTATGTAATTGTCATTGTAAAGTCAAGGGAAATGGACCTTCCATTTTCCTTCCTCTTTCCCTCTGACCTGTGGAAAAAAATGTCCCTTGGTGTAGGAATTAATTTTAGGAATTGAATTCATTTTGTAAGTTTCCTTCCATTTCAATTATCGGTAATAATATATTCATACATATATTAATAATTTTATAACCATTGGGTCTAGCTACTAGGCTCACACCCACACAAGTAGTCTGTTCACATTCTAGAAAAAAACTAGTGCTATGCTACAATTTTAAATATATAGGAACAAATCGCACAAATTGAGCTAGCCCCGCAGTAAGTTGTGAACTTGTGTCGTAGGATACTAACTCAATGATACTACATTTTATCATAGATACTTATATAGATAAACATCCAAGACCCAGATCAATCTGTAAAAACACATTTTCGATCATGACCTGACCGGAGATCAAACTCGGGCACCCTCATGTCGCAGGCTGCCGTGTTGATCACTGCGCCACGGAGCTCCCTAATTTTGAAAGTATGAACAAAGTTGTTTCACGTTTAACTTGTGTAGTAATTTTCCATTTTCATTGTTGGTAAATATTCATAGATACATTCATCATTGTTGGGTCCAGCCCCTGCGCCGCTCCCCCCACGTCCGGGCACGCATAATCCGTTCATATTCTAGATTTATGCGCACCGGTCACAGGTCGCAAGATATCTTATTTTAGATCGCACTCTCAGCGAAACGTAGGACCGGACCACTAGCCACAAATGTACAGACAGCAAAATAAGTAAATCCTTATATAGAATAGTGGGGTGAATTAATTATTTATTATTCAAGAACGGCTGAGACGATTTGTATTATCTTGAATTTGTTGGATTTTAGAATTATGATACCAGAGTACCAACCCTATAGGATTAATAATCGTATTATTTAAACGTTCGTCGACTCAGTATCCTATTAAAGTTACAGATACATTATAACGTCTTTTTTGTTCTCGGTAGCTAATACGGTACTATACGACTAAATGTCATGTGTGGGTAAGTAGTTCCTGATGATAAAGAGAAGCCTAATATCTAGATCATCATCATTTCAAGTAGGTGTCACGGTCAATCGACCATGCACACGCTGGTGTCAGAGTTCTTCAGAACCACCTCTCGGCTTCTGACGTGATTTCTTTAACGACTACCAGATGACAGCCAGGACCAACGGCTTAACGTACCTTCCGGCGCACGGAATCATGTTTAATAATCAAACAATCAGGTGATTCAAGCCTGCAATGTCCTGACAAAACTGGAAACAACTTAACAAAGTATGCTTCCCGTGGGAATCGAACCCACGACCCCCGGGTCAACAGGCAAACGCCTTAACCACTGGACCACGGAGACAGTTAAATAAAAGCCTAATATACCAAACCAAAACGAATGCAGAATAGTAGATTAACAGCAAAAAATGGTGAGAGCCTTATATGGTCTTTTTTATATCTGGTAAAATATTTTATACCATAAACTGATCTAGTAGATTAAAGTTTATCAAACTTAATAACTCATTTAATAAATAAAATGAATTCTCATCTTTCTGTTTTGCTGTCGCTACTAAGGCAATGTTGACCGCACTTATCAGCGTGAGGTATGCCCATATTATGTGAGTTTTTTGCGCGTCCTCTGACTGGCTAAAATAATAGACAACGAGTGAATCTTCATTTCAATAAAGCTGGGTAGTTGATTTAAATCTAGTACGTTGCATCTGTACATACAAGTTGAATATGATTTAATACCATAACTAATTAACTACCAATAGATAGAAAAATATTGTATTTATAGATAGATACTTTATTAGCGTCAAGAAGACACACAAACAAAAATAATATACATAAACGTGGCCCCTTACTATGGGCCTCTTATGAAAGCTCGAAGTCGCTCAAAGAGCTATAGAGAGAGAAATTGCTCGGTGTTTCTCTGCAAGATCGAATCAGAAACGAGAAGATTCGTAAGAGAACGAAGGTCACCGACATAGCTCAGTGGATTAGCTGTTTGAAGTGGCAGTGGGCGGGGCACATAGCGCGTAGAACCGATGGCCGATGGGGCAGAAGGGTTCTCGAATGGCGACCACGTATCGGCAAGCGCAGCGTCGGACATCCACCGATAAGATGGTCGGATGACCTGACTAGGTCACAGGAAGACGCTCGATGTACGCCGCTTCCAAACGGTCGTATTGGAAATCCTTGGGGGGGCCTATGTTCAGCTGTGGACTTGTTGCGGCTGATATGATGATGATACATAAACAAATCAGTTATAAACATATATAATTATGGACACATGCATGTCGTTACGATACCGAAAAGTTGTAGCTCAACGATACGTTGTTTATATTTATGCTTCCTTTGGTGAGTGAGAGAGCCGGAGGTCCATACTTCTCCCCCTTCCCCCATGTCCTCCTTCATTTTACCCTACTCTCAATGTCCTCCCCAACTCCTTGAAAGGCCGGTAATGCTACTGTCACACTCTGGTGTTGCAGTTGTCCATGGGCAGCGTTGATCGCTGCCCATGGACAATGAACGAGTAAGCGAGGTCGCGTCTCGCTTACTCGTTTGCCGTCCTGTAAAATAATAATAAAAAAAAAAGTTGATATAGAATCTATTCAATACGTATTATATGTAAGTTACGAACTAGATACAGAGCACTGGGTACTGCTTTGATTGGAGCAAAACCGTCATGTCATAACCCCTAACACTCGCCCCGATGATAGTCTTCGTATCAGACCGTAACTAGTCGGCGAATCCGACGAGTAAAACCGTGATAAAAAAAATATATTAATTAATATATTGTCTATATTTAAAAACGTCTGAGAGCCCGGCCCAGCAGACTATTACTCAAAGAATATTCTATCCAATATCGATACGGTTTTATATGGAAATAATCATTACCATAATTTAGAGACAGGTTTCTTTAATATCTGAAGAGAGATTTAGTCGGAAAGGCAGGCATGACATGATTGCCTCAAACTAACTAAATACACATTTTGAATTTTCTCGAAAGAATAAAAAAATATTTGATTTTTTACTTACAATTTTATAAAGTAGATGATTGATTATTTGTAAGGGATCAGTAAAGAATTTTGAAACACGTTAGATGAGAATACGTGGGATAAATACGGAATATCCGGCAGAGTAGAATAGGACCACTCCAAGTCTTCCCGTGGATGTCGTAGAAGGCGACTTAGGAAATACTAGCTAAACAAAGCTTAAAAACATCTAAGACACCTCTCCAACCCGTCTGGCCAGCGTGGAGAGTGTAGGCCAAGTCCTCTGGCTGCTCTGGCCAAGTATGGTCCTAGTAGTACAGAGAGGGTCGTGCTCCTGTAGTGGAGACTAAAAAGGACCTGATGATGAATACGGAATAACCCAAGATAAACTCAAAAACTACTGAAACAATGAGGGCTTTTAAAGAATCCTTTCACTGGCTGTTACAAACACGGTGCAGAATGTACCGTGTTACCCGACTACAGTGAAGCCAAAAGGAGGGATATGCCTTTGGCCGCTATATATGTTCGTTTGTTCTTTGTATCTTCCAAACTCATCATCATTTCTTGTAGGCGACACGGTCAATCGAGCATGCACACCCTGGTGTCAGAGTTCTTCGGAACCGCCTCTCGGCCTCTGACGTGGTGCCCATAACGACTACCAGATGGGAGCCGGGTCCAACGGCTTAATGTGTCTTTCGAAACACGCAATTATCTTTATTATCAGACAATCAGGTGATTCAAGCCCGCAATGTCCTAACCAGACTGGAAACAACTAAATAAAGTATGCTTCCCATAGAAATCGAACCCACGACTCCCGGGTCTACAGGCAAACGCCTTAACCACTGAACCACAGTGGCAGTTATCTACCAATCCAAACTAACCAATGTAACCTGATACATGGCACATCGTAAGATGTGTCTTGACTGTCCTCTGGTTAAGGCTACGTGACTTGACACAAAATTCAAAATGGCGTCTTTTAAGATACTTTGTTAAAACATTATCTCATAGAATTTTATTTTTCCAGACAAACATGGTTTTTAAGTTAATACAGATACAAAACTTTCTGCAGACTTCAATGTCAAAATTTGAACCCCAAATCCATGTTTCATTACATGGATTTAATTATAACGTTGCATCGTAACCACCAGCCAGCCCTGGCCCCTTTCTCATCATATTTCCGCCAGGGTCGCCCATCAGCCAGTGTACAACACAGCTCAGGTAATACTAGTCCACAGAGTATGGACGTTTAGTTTGCAGAGTTAAAAGGATTGTCGACATTCCGGATTTTGCGTTGATTTTTCGAAGCTTGGCTCGATTTTAGAACGTTTTAAATATGTACAAGTTTATGAAATTCTTTTTTCTCATCAAGTGTGATAGTGTCAGACTTCCCTAAGTTAAAAGCATCTGCCGTTTAATGATATAACGACAACATCCTAATCCTAACTAATATTATAAATGCGAAAGTGAGTTTGTTTGTTACGCTTTCATGTTGTAACTACTAAACCGATCATCATGAAATTTCGCATACACGTTATCTGGAGTACGGAGAAGGACATAGGGTACATTTTACCCCGGGAAAAAATGTGTTGCAAATTGTTTCTAGTGGAAATTATAATGTGAAGTCGGTGTAATTGGTGTTACAGATGCCCATTTTTATGCGCAATGTGTGGAATAACTAAAACAGTATCATGATGCGGCTGTAGTGAGATTTACTTAGCGGGCTGGTGTTTGCTTGCCTTGCTTCGTCGTATGTGACCAACCAGTGGATTCGTTGGAATAGACGCCAATTGAATTACACCATAATTTCTTTGATACACAAGAATAACTAGACACTGGCTAAAATATGCTTCTAAATGAAGTTTGAGGGCCAAATAGAAGAAAAGAAAAGAAAAATAGCTTTCACGAGATGAATTTATCATGGAATCACAGATTTTAATCACGTTTTATTCGTCGGAACCACCAACTAGTTTTGGTCTGTTACGAAGACTATCATAAGGGTGCGTATTACTATGGCGACACGCCAGTTTGCTTCCCTTAAAGCACTGAGGGCCGCCGCCTTCTTAGAAACTGGTATTTCAAACTTTGGGAAACTGATAGCAATACTGTAGAAGGCTTCTCGTCCCGCGCAGACCGTAGAAGTCGATAGCCCACTAACAAGCATATCGAGATCTTTAGGTCTTGTCACCTTAGGCCTTCTCTACCTCGTAAGGGATAATGACGTGAACATATGTATCAAAATATCAAGTTACGTAAATTCGTCTTTATATCAGTCGAACTGTATCCACGTAACTTTTATTTGTACTAATAATATAGACATTTTTTTATTACGGTTATTCTAACATAATACATCCATTGATTGACATGCATACACAAATACTCATTCAAACACAAAATCAACTCAACAACATCTGTATAAAGTTCAAATTTGCTTGCTACATAGCTTAATATCACAAAATAGGCATTCGTCTTTTGCCCGTAAAGCAGCATTTTCATAAAACTATTTTCGACTAACACAATTCCGTTGCTACCAATATTGACTAAGACTCCTATTTTGTGAGTAATAGAGTATAATTTTGAGTGAGAAATGATAATTTTATCATTGAATGTATGTTTGTACAGCCTATTCAACTCCGTCAAAAAGATTTATATGACATTGACGACGAATTATGCCTCTTCGTTATTCATACTTTTTATAGTTGAGTTTTATAGATTTGCTGACTGCCACCTTTGTACGAGCGTTTTAGTATCAGTTAGGCTGATTTCAGATTCACGCGTTTGACCAGCGCAGGCCACACTCGCGCAATTACACTAGATAAGTTGCGTTTCATAGACACGCAGTTCAAACGCGCCGTTCGTGAGAGGCGTGCCGGCGGCCAGCTGCCGAAGCTCGCGCTCAATAATCAATTTGCAATGTTTTACGACGTCACTGTTATATTATTTTTCATGGAAAATAAACAGCTAACCCTGTTATTGTATTTATCTCAATGATGTCGTCTATACACAACTGTACATTGTAACGACACGCATTTCGTTGCTATGTACAGTTGTTTTTTGATTAAAACTAACGTGAGACAGAGTAGAATAGGACCACTCCAAGTCTTCCCGTGGATGTCGTGGAAGGCGACTTAGGAAATACAAGCTAAACAAAGCTTATAAATATCTAAGACACCTCTCCAACCCGTCTGGCCAGCGTGGAGAGTGTAGGCCAAGTCCTCTGACTGCTCTGGCCAAGTATGGCTCTAGTAGTACAGAGAGGGTCGTGCTCCTGCAGTGGAGACTAAAAAGACCTGATGATGATGATGATAACGTGAGATAGACACTGTTAAAATATGTAACCAGAGAGAAAGGCTTTGTCCCTCGTAAAATACGAGAAGCTATGGAAATATGTAGAAGTCACAATTTTAATTTAGGTTGTAGGTTGGAGCTTACCCGCCACCTGGAAACCGGTACCAGTAGACGCCATGTTCAGCCAACAGACACAGTGAGCTCTTTTCACAAACGGGCATCATCACCAGTAACCGTATATGATGTTCAGGATACAATGGTTCCTAGTACATCCACGGGAATCACTCAAGCTGAAAATCAGTAACCTCTACCAATCTCCGCACTGTTACGCTTCCGATTGCTAGTATCAGTACGGATCGAGACATCGGACGCGCGTCTCGATCTACATTCGCCCTGAGGAAACTGACTTCGTACGTGATTAACCCGTTGTTACATATTTTAATAATATAAAGTTGTGTATAGAACTACTAAAACTCATTTCATAGCGCACGCCGGTCAAACGCGCTGGTCAACGTCGCGTCTCGCCGGCATCACTCTGACATCAGCCTATAAAGGTTTGCTGACTGCCACCTTTGTAAGAGCGTTTTAGTATCAGTTAAAGTTTTATTTGTCCCTCGTCATTAGAAGTGAGGTGTGAGTTTCGACGCGTTGCTGGAGTTAATGTTATTGCTTATATTGTATGTTATGGATTTACGATGCAACAGATGGGTTCTCTGGCCATAAAATTTATATGTTGAAGTATTATTTCTTAATTCAAAAAAATAGAAAGTCAAGTGGGACATCAGTCAGACTTCTCTCAGTCTCCGGAGTAATGTTGGCTCTCAATGTGTATTTCAACGTCTATGCTATGGGGAGAGTTCTGAAGAACTTTTTAATTGGTGCCACCGTCACCTTTCTACCACCGCACCGCCCACCACTGGAGTAAAGCCCATTCCCATATCCTTGACAAATAGGTCTTCAAAAATGTCAGAGCATCACGTGGTTTTTCGCTCATACAGCAGAATTGTGGAATAGGAGTCCCTCCCGAGGTTTTCCCTGCATGCCATAACTTGGGGTCCTTCAAAAAACGTATTTACAGGTATCTTAATAGCCGGCAATGTATCAGCAACTCCTCTGGTGTTGCAAATGACCACGGTGACGATGTCCACTGTCCATCAAGTAGCTCGTCTACTCGTTTGCCATCAAACGATGGCACGACATGATGATGATGACTTCAGGTCCCGGGACGATGCGGGGCAGTCTGATTGAGTATTTCTGACGAAGCATATCTTGTTCTAAGTCATGGACATTTACAGGACCATATGATAATCACGGGATCCCCGGGTTCCCCGTAGTTACAGCTAAGGATGCAACCTGAAAAACGCTGATGAAGAAGATACCTAAGGAACGCCGGGCACAACAGCTACGCATGTTATCACACTGATGATCACACCTTTATCTGAATACCTTCAAATGCCACGCTGGCATTTGTGTTGTGTCGTAATCAGTAATCATAGTTACTCTCTATATAATGTACTAACGGTTTATAGAAGTACTATTATAAAATGAAAATTTATAAGCCAAGCCCAGGCCAAGCCACATATTTATTTTTAAACTACGGAAATCAACCTCTGGTTTCATAATCAAGCCCCATGACACATAATAAAAAGTACTGGTTCTAACGTATAGAAGCCGAACTCTGCAAAGATATTCAATGAAATATCAACTCAATGTAGTTAGCGGTACGGTGTTATTTAGCTCGCGTCAGAACGCAGCACCTTTTAGATTAGATACCTACAGCAAGCCAATTGTATACTTATAGCTCTGAACATACGATTCATAATTCGTTGGAGTCATTGAACGCATATGGCCAAACGCGCGTC
Source organism: Elegia similella (assembly GCA_947532085.1). Classification (NCBI taxonomy): domain Eukaryota; kingdom Metazoa; phylum Arthropoda; class Insecta; order Lepidoptera; family Pyralidae; genus Elegia; species Elegia similella. The sequence continues at coordinate 1,599,779 of OX383942.1, forward strand.
GTTCCTACCGGATTTGTTCGGTTTTCACCTTTGAAGGTGTCGCCGCGCGTAGATATGTACTTGATACCTACACGGGGAGTGAGACAGATCTGCCCATAGCCACGGTAAAGCATGGCTTAAATTGACCATTGACATGAATTTTTTCCCATTAAAATAAGAAGGCTTCTAATTAACTAATTCCTTTTTATTGAATGCGACGCGTCCCCAACTTTGGGCGAAATCCATTATCATCATCAGGTTTTTTTAGTCTCAACTTAAGGAGCATGACCCTCTCTGTACTACCGGAGCCATACTCGGCCGGAGCAGACAGAGGATTTGGCCTACACTCTTCTCGCTGGCCAGACGGGTTGGAGAGGTCTCATCGATGTTTATGAGCTTTGTTTAGCTTGTATTTCCTAAGTCGCCTCTTACGACCTCCATGGAAAGACTAGGAGTGGTTCTATTCTACTCTGTCGGAAACCACACGGCTTATGGATGAAATCCCCGGTAAAACCACCCAACCACCAAAACAGAAGCGAGCGAGCGTCCCCAACATAGGTTATAACATAGGTTTTGGTCACAAGGAAACCTAACGAACCTAACCTACCCTCTTTAGCCATTTTGCTTTTGTTTTACTGGGGATTCGCCCATAAGCCGTGTGGTTTCCGACAGAGTAGAATAGGACCACTCCTAGTCTTCTTTACAGTAGCTTACATCGACTAAAATAGTATTTTTTAGACAGGCATGAATGGTACCAGATCTAGTAATAAGAGGACAATGTTCTACAGCTCCGTGGCGCAGTGGTTAACAAGCCAGCCTGCGACACGGAGTGCCCGGGTTCGATCCCCGGCCAGGTCAAGATGGAAAATGATCTTTTTCAGATTGGCCTGGGTCTTGGATGTTTATCTATATATGTATTTGTTATAAAATATAGTATCGTTGAATTAGTATCCTATAACACAAGTCTCGAACTAACCTTGTAGCTAGCTCAATCTGTGTGATTTGTCCGTATATATATTTAATGTAGATTATTTAAGGAGAATAATGCTATTAAGTAGAAATCTGATGATCGTTGATGTTTAATAGCTTTGTTTACCTTGTTTTTTCTTAGTCGCCTTCTACGACGTCCACGGAAAGACTTGGAGTGGTCCTATTCTACTCTGCCGAAAACCACACATAAAACATTGTCTCAATTAAATCTTAGAATCTTGGATCTCAAAAAGGCCTCATATTCTTGCCTTTTGCTGTAGAAACTTTGGGTCCCTGGGGCACTGAAGCCAAAAAATTCTATAAGGAATTGACAACACGTCTCATCGAGGCAACTGGTGATCCAAGAGCTGGCAGTTTTTTTGCACAACGTATCGGACTCGCTGTGCAACGGGGAAATGCTGCCAGCATTTTGGGTACTTTGCCTCGATGTGGTGCGTTGGAAGAAGTTTTTTATTTGTAAGTTATTTATAATTTTTTATTTTTATGTTGTTATTAATTATGTTAAACTACTTACATATTACTCTCTTGATGAAGGGATTTTAATAAATTTTATGTATTTTATCTTATGACTTGTGAATGAACGAAAATTTATTCAAAGTGTTACAAATAAATAAAACAATAATTTTTATTAAAGATCCACTGTTTTTCCAAAAAATATTGACATTGTCATTTAGAATTGCGTAAAAAATAGGTATAACGATGTCCTATCACATCATACATTTCGATGTTATAGAAAAGCACCTAAATTCCCATATATGAATTCATAAATCTCTTTTTTGTCTGTCACGTAAAATATCTTTTGTATTTATAATATTAGCAGCGATTATGATAACGCTAAAAGCAAAAACTGATATTTGATTACATCAAAAAGGAAAAGGTACAACATATTTATCCGATAAACTAAAGTGAAATCGCTCTCTGCTCGGCCTAAATGTGTAGAAACTTCCCTATTCCAGTTCATTAGGCCCACATAAATCTAAATCAGACTAAAGCCTCTTCATAATCTGCTAAAGAGCACAAACCTTATATTTACACTACACGACTTATAAGAAGTTTTTTATTAAAGTTTAAACTTAATTATCGGCTTTTTGGGATGGGTGAAAAATGTTTAACTCATGTCACACGTGACCTGATCGAAAATTCGTAATAAGGATACGGGACCTGAGATCACCGCTCCCAGAGTACAGCCTGTTGTTTTTTTTAACTAGTTTTTGACGTGATAAGGCCGTATAAGACGTAAATCGATGAATATGATGATGATTATAAGACGTTATCACGTTCATCATCATCATCATCATTTCGTGTAGGTGTCACGGTCAATCGACCATGCACACCCTGGTATCAGAGTTCTTCGGAACCGCTTCTCGGCCTCTGATGTGATTCCTTTAACGACTACCAGATGGCAGCCGGGACCAACGGCTTAACGTGCTTTCTGAAGCACGGAATCATCTTAATTTAAGGTGATTCAAACCTGCAATGCCCTAACCAAACTGGAAACAACTTAACAAAGTATGCTTCCCGTGGGAATCGAACCTACGACTCCCGGGTTTGGCAAACGCCTTAACCACTGGACCACGGAGGCAGTTGCTATCACGTTAAAAATATGTCATAGGCAATGCGGTCAGCTCACTATATTGTTTCTCTTTTCCACCTACACGTCTACCGCGATGCTTATCGTGACCTTAAGATATTCTGTCCTAGCAAAACAAACAACTGAAAATACGAAATTCTCACGAGAGCGCGGAACAAGCGAAAGATTCCAAGCGTTCGGCTTGTGACGCATCTATCTGTCTTCCACGGTTATCACGTAAAATTATCGTCCCTAAACAGACTTTAGAGACAATTGTTTTTTAAATATTAAGTATTGTGTAACGTGCAGATAAACATTTAAATAACTATCACAAAATATATTCTGTGTCATACCCGTGTTATACATATTTTAGATGTAAAGAAACCAAATATAAACATTTTTGTTAGTATGTATTATCTAGATTGATAAATAAAAAATCCAAGATGCTTACTCTAGCTACGATACATAAATTATAAAAGTCAAAACGAGACTAAGAAATAATGATGGTATCAATTTAATACATGCTCTCTCAACAAATTGACATCGATATATTTAATATTTCAATTAATGCTTATATAAACAAAGTGACATTGTATCTCAATTCTATTAATTTTATTATCTAACATGTACTTGACATTTCAAATGAGGACTAAGCAGAACGGTTTTATTTTATTAACAAATTTCATTGACTATTTATTCTGTTTGTTTAATCGATGATGTAGTACAGAGAGGGTCGTGCTCCTGTAGTGGAGACTAAAGGGGACCTGATGATGATGATGATGATGATGATGAATCGATGATGGCTTATATTTTACTATATAGGCCATCATAGATTGTACCGTACTTTACTAGATGACATGTGAATGACTTGGTGTTATACTGTAAGTTTACATGTAATTTTCAATAAATAAATAAATTATCCCGTCTTACTTTATAAAAACTTAAATGTAGGAAGCTAGTACATTTTAATTTTATGAGCAATCCGGAATTACCTATGTTCAATGAAAGGTCGTATAATCTTTGCTTATAAATAAATATAAAAATATATACGGACAAATCACACACATTGAGCTAGCCCCAAAGTAAGTTCGAGACTTGTGTTATGGGATACTAACTCAACGATACTATACTTTATAACAAATACATATAAAGATACACATCCAAGACCCAGGCCAATCTGAAAAAGATCATTTTCCATCTTGACCTGGCCGGGGATCGAACCCGGTCACTCCGCGTCCGGTTAGTATAGCTTCTGACTAATAACTTTGATAAACTACATATAAATCGATGGAATTGAAAAACAGTATTTTAATAATAAGTTTTATATAAGCAAATGAAAGCTTATTCTTACTTTTGTTGAAGCTTTACGAAATGTGTAGTGAAAACGTTACCCCAAATATTCCTCCCATGCGGGCCTCACCGCCCCTGCATTAGACAGTCTTTATTTTTATTCGCCAGATAAGGGATGCAGTCGCCAAGGGTTACGGCGAGGGTATGAGGGTATCACACCCTTGGTTTCCGCGATTAGCAGCCGGAAAGTCAGGAAGTGGATGAGAGTGGGGTTATTGTACAAAATCTATGTTTTGAGCGAGAAAACTCAAAGTGAATTTATTATATATGTACAAGTATATAGCATGATTCTGAGCCTGTGAGCTTTGTTGAAATCTCGGAACTAGAATTGTAAGAAACAAAGGTAAGAAACAAAAATTATATAATACTAGCTTTCGCCCGCGGCTCTGCCGGCGTCAATGTCGATCCCTCGGGAATAGTACTTTTTCCCGGGATAAAGGGTAGCCTATGACCTTTTCCGTACTCTAGAGAACTTGTATGCAAAATTTCATGATGATCGGTTTAGTAGTTACGGCGTGAAAGCGTAACAAACAAACAAAAAAACAAACTCACTTTCGCATTTATAATATTAGTAAGGATAAGGATTTTTGTGAGGATTTTTTGGGAATTCATAATGTTTTTCTTATATACTACTTTTTACGCAAGGTTTGAACCAGCGACTTTATATACTTGTAGGTCTATGTACGACCTAAGGTCGCCGGATCAAATCCTGACCACGTGGATTTTTTTCACTAATCCTTATTCCTAAATTTAATAAGAAAAATGATATACTTCCCATAAAAACTCACCCAGCTAATCGGTGACTTTGTATGAGAGAAATTTTGTCTTTAGCTTTTACCTTTTTTTTTGATATTCTGTATTCCATTAGGGATTCTGATTCCGAGATTTTAATAAAGCTCTGAGGTTTTTAATCACTTTGCCTTAAAAATTCTGGCATTGACAAATTTCAGTAAAAATAATATATTTTATTACACAAAAAAATAGTCTTCAAAATAATAATTAAAAAAGCAATAAAGATAGTGATGGGTGCTACCTACATTAAATAATTCCTCATATCGAATATTTTAATTATTCCTTAGATTTTCGCCTATCCCTCGATTGGCTTTTACGATTTGCATGGGAAAAAATGCAGCTGATATATTATTCGTTGTGTCTATTCGCAAAGACCAGCGTAAAAGAAAAAAAAGACTACAAAAAGGTCTTATCAATATATTTACATCTCATTTTGATCTAGCAGTTCGATGACACGTGCGCATTATTAGCACTTATGCGTGTTAAGCAACCCAGGACGTGGTCCCCCAGTGATGGATGACCACAAATGGCTCATAAGTTTCGCAATCTTCTCCGTGCTTCGGAATCCGTAATCATTAGAAGGTCGTGAAGCTATGTCAGTAGTCTTGAAGCAGCTTGAAAATCTAACCCACCAGTGTTGGCCACTTACGAAAATCAATCAATTGATGACATGCTTTGGTCAATGTAACCATTATAAACTATAATAGATACATGACACGATTAGAAAATATAAATTACCATATAAAAACGAATCCTTGACACAATCTGATCCAAGTCGTGTCGCCACATACAAACGACCATTGTATTTTATAGTCATTTTTCTTATTCGTCGAACAATAAATCACTATTCGTCGGTACATTACTCAATTGATTCCATTAGATTTTGCATATCGATTATTATTTGTTAGCAACCCCTAATGTGAGGGTTTAGGCCCTTTGTTAAGCTGTAGCTATTTTTGTAGAGATTTTGGCCGGTAACAATGAGAAAGGATTTTTCTTTTACTCTCTTGATATATAACTTTTAAGAAATATTTTATTTGTCTGAGATTTAACATCGAGTATTTTTTAATGATTAATACTTATCATTAAAAAATATTTGATCCTTTTATTTAATACTAATCATAATACCCTGACCTTTTTGATTAATACTAATCAATAAAAAATCATCATCATCATCAGGTCCTTTTTAGTCTCCACTACAGGAGCACGACCCTCTCTGTACTTCTAGGGCTATACTTGGCTAGAGCAGCCAGAGGACTTGGCCTACACTCTCCACGCTGGCCAGACGGGTTGGAGAGTCTCTTAGATGTTTATGAGCTTTGCTTAGCTTGTATTTCCTAAGTCGCCTTCTACGACATCCACGGGAAGACTTGGAGTGGTCCTATTCTACTCTGCCGGATACCACACGGCTATAAAAAATATTCGATGTTAAAATTCAGACATTATTAATTAATTAATTATCTTTTGTATACACATAAAATAATTAATTAATTACCACTAATAAAAACTTAAACTACGTACTTAATAAGTCAAATATACCATCCCAGACCGTACCCGGCTCAAAGGTCCCCCTGACACTGGCGGCATTGCCTCTTTGAACGGCAACAGAAATCATCATCATCATCATCATCAGGTCCCTCTCAGTCTCCACTACAGAAGCACGACCCTCTCCGCACTACTAGGGCCATACTTGGCCAGAGCAGCCAGAGGACTTGGCCTACACTCTCCACGCTGGCCAGACGGGTTGGAGAGGTACAACAGAAATCGTTTGAACAAGATACCATCCGGAGCGGTGGTCATAGCTTCTGTCCCTTAAACGACGTCCTATCTCGCTAATGATTGATTAGTGCATAATTAAACTAACGAAGATGGCGCTGCGACCCAAAGTGAGTCTGGGCCTCCGATAATAAGCCCCGCCCCGACCCCTCTTCGGCTCCGAATAGCCAGAGCAATCCCACTATCCGACCCCGTCGCACTCGTGTGCGTAGAGTAGGATTAGCTCCGATTACTGGTGACCGCCCGGTGGTCCCGGGTGACCTGCACCCAGGATAGGCCCCTCTGGCAACGTAGCTTTCGGCCCATAAGGCAAAAGATGAGAGTTGCTGCTCTCTAAAGGCTTTTACCATTGTTTCTCAGATTGGCCCTTCAGGCTTGCATGCACGTATACGCGGCCCATCAGGCAATATGAGAGTTTGCTGGCTCTCCAAGCCTTGCGCACACAGGCAACGCCCAAAGCCGAGGTCCGTCCCTCCTGGGGGCCCTTTGGTGATGTTGTCTATAAAGGTTGAGGGCACTCTGCCCTCGCCTCAAACGCCCGGTGAAGTAGCGAAAGCTCACTTGAAGCTAGCTACATAGTCCTTTAAAAAAAAAAAAAAAAGATAATAAGCATCTTCACTTCGGTCTGTCCTGCGTCACCTCTTGCCAGTTATCGGCCTTCAGCTCGCGCAGGTCTTTCTTAACCATTACCATTATCAGGTCTTTCCAGGTCTTTCTTATCATCGGCGATATTAAGGCACACAGGCTTCGCTGGCTCAGCCACTTGGAGGAGAGTCGTACCATAAAAAAAGATTTTTTGGGAAAGCCTAGATCGACGTCCAGTCGGTCGACCTCGATATCGTTGGATTAGTACATAACTTTAGTCATTTTTAGGGTTCGCTACCCAAAGGGTAAAAACGGGACCCTATTAATTTCGCTCCGCTGTCTGTCTGTCTGTATGTCTGCCCATACAACAGGCATGATTTGTTTTCCGTTTTTATAGATAAATGTACGGAACGCTTCGTGCGCGAGTCCGACTCGCACTTGGGCGTTTTTTTTGAGTGGTTTTCGTTACGCAACCTTAACACGCTAGTCTACATGAGGCACCGGATTCGATTCTCAGCGCGTGTAATATTTTTCACAGGTATTTGACCACGGTTTTGCAGCTTTCGACACTCACTCACTCACTCTAATGAATGGGGGACAAGCAAGTAGCAACTCGGGAGATCGTGCGTACTTTAGGCCCTGACTTTTTTGAAACTCATATAATAATTTTTCCGGTAAAATTGCTAATATTGGGCGCCACATAAATGTCTCTTCCATGCTGGTTTGGGAGAAAAAAAAAACGTAGAATTCGTCAGCTGCTTCTCTTCCCACGCAGACCGTAGAATCCGGTCAAGAGAATGAGCAAAAATCTAAAGAATCATGACAATAGGCGATGCGGCTAACCCATTATTATTTTTTCCACCTTTACGCCCACCAACACGCTAAACGTGGCCTTTCGGTCTTGTGATAAAGTCTATCGGCTCTGTCTACACCGTAAGGGATAAAGACGTGATAATATGTAAGTATGTACATAAATGTCGATATAAGGCCTCCATAAAGCAAGCTTCGCTACCCAGAGTCACCGTCATTATCACATTATACATCCAGTTTACATCAGTTCACGAAGAAAACTTGATCTTCGATTGGCCTCCGGTAAAGCTAAGTGCACACCTGATAGGTATATTTCAATTTATTTTTCTTATTGATTGAAATATTTTACACATTGTTCGCACCTTTGTGGCTCAGTGGTACCACAAGTACCTTTGAATCGCAGGGTCTAGGGCGCTATAGAAGGCCAATTTAGGCGAGCTCTGTAGTTAACACGGCAGCCTGCGACACCGAGGGTTCCTGGGTTCGATCTCCGGTCAGGTCATGATAGAAAACGATCTTTTTTAGATTGACCTGGGTCTTGGACGTTTATATATAAATGTATCTATTATAAAATATAGTATCGTTGAGTTAGTCTCCTACAAGTTCACAACTTACTGTGAAGCTAGCTCAATTTGTATCATGTCATATCATCATATCATCGGGACTTTTTAGTCTCCACTGCAGGAGCATGACTCTCTCTGTACTACCGGAGCCACACTTGGCCTGAACAGACAGATGATTTGGCCTACACTCTCAGACGGGTTGTAAAGGTCAATTTGTATGATATGTCTTTATACATTTATATTTATTTATTTTAAAAGCTCGTCACAAAATTTTTGCACAAAAAAAAACTTGTTTTAAATAATACTACTTGTTTAAGATTTGGATAGAGTGATTATAGCAGCGTAGGCAGTTCTTGCTAAGCTCATTTCATTATTGATTGAAAATTAAACTTTTTTTCAATCATTTGGATTTTAAAGACAATATAAATAGTGTTTTAAATGTGTACAAGCTCTTATTTGGCCTTTGCTATGAATGACGGAGCAAATATATCTGGAGATGTCTAAAATTGTCTATGTTTATGGAAATCGCGTAGAAAAGGGGTAATGTGCAAGAAAGCGATAATTCCCCTTAAACTGATCATATTATAGTAAGTCTCGGAAAAGCTTCGCGGTGACTTGGTAAATTACAATCTAGAAACAGCTTTCTTGAAATTTTTCGACGTGCTAACGACTTATGAAATTTTGCATGCATGAAATTTTTTTTCATAAAAGACGGACTAAATACTTGATCTCCTTTTTTTAAATAAATAAATATATAGAGACAAATCACACAGATTGAGCTAGCCCTAAAGTAAGTTCGAGACCTTTAGACACATGAAGCCATATACGCGAAACACCATCTATACGCAAAACACCTAGCTCGCAAAAAACCGCTTACGCAAAACACCAACTAAGCATAACACCAACTTTGACTTACGTAGAATATCAACTAAGCAAAACACCTACTTTTTTGAAACCGAACAATTTTTCCGTGTTTAGTACTACTGTAAATAAAACAATTAATTTAACCGTGTACAAATAACGGAAAACAAAATTAAACTGAAATATGTAGCTCTTACACAAAATTAGACAAAATAAAATAAAAAAATGTTTTAATTATTACTTAATAGTTTTAAAAATATAAGTTTTCTCAAAAAATCTAAGGGCTACTAACTCAACGATACTATATTTTATAACAAATACATAGATATACATCCAAGACCCAGGCCAATCTGAAAAAGATCATTTTCCATCTTGACCTGGCTGGGGATCGAACCCGGGCACTCTCGTGTCGCAGGCTGGCGTGTTGACTGCTGCGCCAAGGAGCTAGCCACCGTACCGTGTACCTTGTCCGATCCCCTATTCACTAGTGCAGCCCAAATAAACACATAAATCTACCCATGAGCTCGGCACCTGAGATATACTATGTCCGGATTACGTCCACTCAAAGCCTGAAATGTTTCGCTGGAAATCGAAATGGAGCTTCCAAAGCTCGATTTTCATGCCTATTTGCTCTTAAATTGGTATCATCTGAGAGATGACACAATTCGTAGGTTTGAGCTTCTGGACTATCGGTATTTCAGTTAATCAGGTTAATAAACGTACTAGTAGTGGGAATAGGCTTAATAGTGATTAGAAAAAAAATAAAGCACAAACTATTTTTTAAAGTGATAAATATATAGTTAAAAAATGTAAAGACAGGTACAATGAAATATTCGATCCGGGAATAAAAATTAAATTGAAAGCTGAAGGCTTTCCGATAGTAGTAAATTTTTTACGATTTATTCATAGCCGGCGGTATGCCTGACTAAGCCTTTTTGGATATGATTGTAGATGATTGTAGACGAGATCACAATTACTCTAACGTACAGAAAGCAAACTCGCTCAGTCCCCCGCACCTCTACAACGGTCTCAGGTGTTTTTTTTTTTTTTTGTTATTTGACGGCAAACGAGCCAGCGGGCACCTGATGGTAAGTGGTCATAGCTGCCCATGGACAACTGCAACACCGGGGTGTGACAGGTGTATTGCCGGCCTTTCAAGGAGTTGGGAGAAGGAAATAGGGAGGGGAGGGAGAAGGATGGGCCTCTGGCTCTCTCACTCACCGAACGAAGCATAAAAGCGGTAAAGCTTCTACTCAGACGTCGATTTTCTGTGAGAATGTGGTACTTCCCCGGACGAGCCGGCCCATTCATGCTACTAGCAATTCATCTTGCCGGTAGCGTAGCTCTACCACGACGAACTTTTGTTAAACGCTTTGTTAAACATTTTGGGTTAGCTGCTGCTGTTGCTAGTCGCAGGTTTCGTGACGTCTGTTAAACGTACTTGAGAGGCAACCCTGATTGTTAACGCACACATTGACGTGTGCATGGATGTAGTTTCATTTGTTACTACAATAGTGATAAGCATAAATATAACTCCGCTTGTATGAAGCGCCAGATATCTGTGATGAGATGTAAGTGCCATTGATGTTTCTATTACGCCTGTTTTAGTGTCCGTAATACGGCTGTTTTGTTTCCGTGCATATGCCACAATCCCACACAAATTAGACCTCACATAGAAGTCCGCAATACTCTAAAATTACAAGTGGTATCCACGATACAATGATACAACCATGTTTGGTTTGATTCCATACTGCAGTGGTTCAAACGTAATTTTCTAGTGTATCATTTCACGTTTGTATGTGAGAAAACGTACTGCGCAATTTCGAAACTTAACGTATTTTCTGTTGACTATAAACATAGTTTTTGATGTCTGGCTTATTATATATAGCCGTGTGGTATCCGGCAGAGTAGAATGGGACCACTCCAAGTCTTCCCGTGGATGTCGTAGAAGGCGACTTAGGAAATACAAGCTAAACAAAGCTTAATAAACATCTAAGAGACCTCTAAAACCCGTCTGGCCAGCGTGGAGAGTGTAGGCAAAGACCTCTGACTGCTCTGGCTCTAGTAGTACAGAGACGGTCATGCTACTGTAGAGGCGACTAAAAAAAGACCTGATGATGATGGTGATGATAAACGTCTTATAAATCGATGAACGCCGGCTGCAAACAAGATAAAGTGTCACGTGTGCAAGCGAGAGCGCGGAACAAGCAATAGAGAGGCACGATCGGCCTAAGCGTTCGGCTTGTGTCGCATCTATCTCTCTTCCATCGTAATATATAGAATTATTGTCCGTAACCGACTTTTTTTTTATTAAAACTAGGAAAAAACACTAACAGTCTTTGTCTTGACACAGAATCTGGAGTTATAAGTCCAAGTTAAAATCATTTTCCATCATATTAAAATCACATCCAATTTAAAAAAAACCTGTTATTGGCTTAGAAATCATATCCTTTTTGTGAACATACTGAACTGTAGAAAGCTGTTGGTTTTTTAAATAAAATAAATAAATAAAAAAAAACAAAATAGTGATGAATTGCTAGTCGCAATGCCTATAGAATTCACCACCATCACCATCAGGTCTTTTTAGTCTTCACTACAGGAGCACGACTCTGACTGCTCTGAACAAGTATGGCTCTAGTAGTGCAGAGAGGATCGTGCTCCTGTCGAAATGATTCCTAATTTTTATTCTCTTCGATTGACGACATACGACCTTTATAGCCTAGTGGTCAACCAGGCTGTCAACCTGACCGGAGATCCGTTCGATCTCCGGTCAGGTTAAGATGGCTTTAAATTGGCCTGGGTTTTGGATGTTTATCTATAATGTATTTGATATAAATTTAGTATATTTTAGTTAGTATCTCAAAACACAAGTTTCGAATCTATTCTGAACTAGCTCGGTCTGTGTGATTTTGCGGTATATATTTATTATTATTATTATTAACTAGCTTTCGCCCGCGGCTCAGCCCGCGTCAATGTCGATCCCTCGGGAATAGTTTTTCCCGGGATAAAAGGTAGCCTATGTCCGTCTCCGTACTCTAGAGAACGTGTATGCAAAATTTCATGCTGATCGGTTCAGTAGACACGGCGTGAAAGCGTAACAAACAAACAAACAAACTCACTTTCGCATTTATAATATTAGTTAGGATTAGGATTATTGACCTTTACTGTTAGGTGAGATTCTTCTCTCAGATCACCATGGAAGCCGTTTTTAGTTTAAATTTACAGTTCTTATTGTGTACTAAATCAAAATATTTGAAGGTGAAGAGAAGGCGAGTGATTCATTTAGCACTTTAGGTTATTCACTGTTAACATGTTAATAAGGCCAAGTATGGCCCTAGTAGTACAGAGAGGGTCGTGCTCCTGTAGTGGAGACTAAAAAGGACCTGATAATGATGATGATGATGTTATTCAATTCAATTTATTTGCTTTAAATAGGGTTCATACATAGGTGTTAATAGTTAAAAGTCCTTATTACCTATTTAGCTAAAATAAGCATGCAAACATTATTCAATGTAACTTATGAGATTAATTTAAATACTGTCTATCTAGTTATAATTTTTAGTAAATACATCATAATATAAAAACGAAATAAAAGAAAAATTCATGCATCGTGTCCACCATTTTGAATAGTCATTTGTAATCCAGAAATTCATTTATAGTATAAAATGTTTTATCCAGAAGCCATTTCCTTAAAGAATTTTTAAATTGATTAAATGGCAATTCTTTAAATTGTTCAGGTACATGATTGTATATTTTAATACACATTGAGTAACAATTTCTTTGAAAATGTTGTGTTTTAGGAATCGTGTCCATAATTAATTTGTTGGGGAACCTATGATTTCTGTTTGTTATGTCCTTAGCTTTTCTGAATCTACTTTAATTTCTATATACAAATATTCCAACCTCCAATATATAAAGACAGGCAAGTGGAAGTATCTTTAGACATTTGAAGTACGGTCGGCACGACACGTCTGGTGCAATATTGCATATTGCACGTACACACCTTTTTTGAACCATAAATAATTTTTGATTATCAGTACCATTGCCCCATATGAGAATACCATACCTCAAAACTGATTCAACATAGGAGGAGTATGCAGTTAGGGCTGTATTTTTGCATGATACTAAAGACAATTTGTGTAAGGCATAGACAAATCCAGCTAATTTATTGCACACCATATTTATATGTTCATGCCAAGTGAGCTTCTGGTCAACTATTATCCCTAAAAACTTTACATTTGTGACATTGTGGTGGTTAATATGTTCTAGCTCATTCGTGCTTCAATAGGCACATTCAATCTGTTGATCGTTTGAGATGTGATCTTAGGCAAATGTAATTTGACATGTTTTCAGGGTAGCTACAAAAATCATACAATACTAGTATGATTTTTGTAGTTATTCTGAAAACAGAACTCGTGAACGGGTGCTGCCGGGGGGGACAGGTCTGCTCGGCCTCTTTGAGACTTCTATCTATCTTTGAGACTTATATCATATCTGTTGTTGTTGCACGCTCGATCGCTAATATAACGTGTTCCACAAAATATGTAAATTAAAATTGTATATAACATGACATCAGAAAAAAAAAGAAAAGATAAACAAATTAAATATCATACAAAGCCCTTTAGGCAAGTAGGCGACCAATACTGTTGAAAAGAGTTTCTTTCGGCGTCTTATTCTCTGCAGTGGTCGGTTCCGAAACGCTCGAAATTTGTAGCTTTTGAACAATAATTAATAATTTGAATATAATATAATAAGTTTTATTTAAAATGTGAATTGACGTGAAAAAGTGCCTGAAAAGGCCTATTTTCTGAATAAATCTTTGAATCTTGAATCTTTGAACAGTGAACAAAGAGTAAGTAAGAGTATGATTAGGGGTATCATTCTCAACTGACTGTCCGGTGGTAGCACGTATGGCATCGGGTAAGCGCGCCCGGTCTCCCGAGCTGCTATCTGCTTTCTCCCATTTATCCGAGTGAGTAGTATACCGATAGCTCCATTTTCTTTCCAAATCCAACAAATTTAAATCCGTCCCCAGCTTTAAAATGCTCAAATCAAATCAAATCAAATTATTTCTTGCTTCCTTAATGTAGTACAGGTCTTTGCTTACAAATAAATATAGTAACAATTAAGGACCCTAAAGGGCGCTGCAATGGGAGAAGGGCTTTATAATATATTTTATATAGTTATAAAATATAGCTAGGTATATTTATTGTTATGTTTTTATTATGTCGTAATTATATTCAGTATATTTTTATGGTATATTATTTGTTTGGATATATGTATCATGTTATGTGTTTATAAGTCATTATTATTATTTTTAAGTTATTTATTTATTAATAAGTAGATTCATGTCAAAATTAGTATTTTATAAATTATTGTTAATTATTTAACTTGTTATTTGCCTTTACGGTGTAAATTTGTCTTCTAAATATTCATTAATTGTGTAGAAGCTGCTTTCGATGGGCAGCAGTGTTGGAAACACAAGAAACCAAAGACTGCGCTCGCCAACCCGGCTGCCAAGCGTAGTGAGTATGCTAATATCCTCCCATGTAACGAAGTATCTTTGGGAGAGACGGCTGTAATGATGATGATGACCCAGCGGATCGTGAAAAGCTGACGATGATGATGATAAAGTTAGATAAAGAAAGTTATATTAGGGGAGGCCTGGATGCTAAATGTGTATTTACTCGAGCGTCGTGGGCTATCGGGCTTTAAAGATTAGGTGGTAGATAGAAAAAGATTATATGATATTTTTCACCGATGGGGAGAGCAGTTAGGGATTTTCAAAAATTAAAAACAAAAATTATTGTCACATAAAAATAAATACCTTTTATCCTGGAATCGACATTGACGCGGGCGGAGCCCCGGGCGAAAGCTAGTAATATATAAAGGGGTTATGTTTTTCGTATTTTTGCTACAACATATGTATATTGACATGTGTTCCCAGTGATTCTTGACCTTCCAAGTAAAAAAGAGCCTACCTCCCATAAGGATCGTCGCGCTCAGGAGGACATAGGCTACTGCCTATGTCCTTCTCCGTTCTCCAGAGATCTTGTATGCAAAATTTAATGATGATCTGTCGAGTAGTTACGGTGTGAAAGGGTAACAAACAAACAAACAAACATACAAACAAACTCACTTTCGCATTTATAATATTAGTTAGGACTAGCTTTCGCCCGGGGCTCCGCCCGTGTCAATGTCGATTCCAGGATAAAAGGTAGCCTATGTCCTTCTCCGTACTCCAGAGATCTTGTATGCAAAATTTCATGATGATCTGTTCAGTAGTTACGGTGTGAAAGCGTAACAAACAAACAAATAAACAAACTCACTTTCGCATTTATAATATTAGTAAGGATAAGGATTAAAAGGGGTGGTGGTACTTATACTTTGTCCGAGGTATCCCTACTATCTGACGTGATCGAGTAAATCCCAAAATCTTCCATTAGGCTATGAATATAATATAAATAAATATAAATATATACGGACAAATCACACAGATTGAGCTAGCCCCAAAGTAAGTTCGAGACTTGTATTATGGGATACTAACTCAACGATACTATATTTTATA
Organism: Elegia similella; assembly: GCA_947532085.1. Lineage (NCBI taxonomy): Eukaryota > Metazoa > Arthropoda > Insecta > Lepidoptera > Pyralidae > Elegia > Elegia similella. Next base: position 1,615,623 of record OX383942.1, read on the forward strand.
ACAAATACATATATAGATACACATCCAAGACCCAGGCCAATCTGAAAAAGATCATTTTCCATTTTGACCTTGCCGGGGATCGAACCCGGTCACTTCATGTCGCAGGCTGGCGTGTTGACCGCTGCGCCACGGAGCTAGTCTAAATCTAAATCTTCCATTAGGCTATGAGTTGACTTACTCTTTTTACTCATAGTTAGTTTTATAACTATGAGTTGTGTATACAGCGGGATTTTAAAACTCCTATCTATTTTGAAATCTGGGAATCAGAATCCTTAATGGAATACAGAATTGCAAGAAAAAGAGGTAAAAAACAAAAAAATATATTTAACCTTAGAAATATAGAAATTCGTCCAGCTGATCGGCGACTTTGTACGGGACACTTAATTTTTTCCTACAATCTGCGTTTTTTTTCTTGCAATTTTGTATTCCATTAGGGATTCTGGTTCCGAGATTCCATTATAGCTAGTAGCTTCAAAATCACGTTGTATATAGACACAGAAACAGTAAGTTTACACAATAATAATGACAAAATAATACTACTATTACAACATAAGTAGGCAAACTTCTTTAATTATGACAACTAATAACACTCAATCAAAAGTAATGTTAAAAAGGCGTTAATTAAGTCATTGTAGTGTTTAGTATTAAGCGATATTAACGAGATATCTCATTAGTTTTAATGTAAATGTATCCTAAATTGCTATATTAATTGCTAGCCGACCTCTGGGGTTATCGTTCAATTTACTGCTAAACTTTACATGTACCGGGACTATGTTGCGGTGAATTGGTTAAACTAGCTATTCAGGAACTTGCCCAGAACTTTCAGTAATGGTGACAGGTAAATGTGTGCTTGAAAACGTTCATTATTGTGATGTAGTTGACACAGTTATATACTAAATTGATGTATTAATTGCTTACCGATCCTTAGCGTTATAGATCAATATACTAATAAACTTGAATTGATGACTCTGTGAATCGCTGGGTCACGGATTCAATCCCTCGCCAGGTCACGATGGTCAACGATCTTTTTCAGATTGGCCTGGGTCTTGGAGTTAGTATCCTACGACACAAGTTTACAACTTACTGTGGGGCTAACTCAGTCTGTGTGATTTTTCCGTGTAGATTTATGTTTATTTATTATTTACTGGGTGTATGATGCAGTCAATTACCGCCAGCTTGGCAAAAAAATATAACCGTTGTCTCTTATGAGAGTGTACGGATTAACGATACCCCAAAGTTCAAAATCCATTGAAGCACTTGGAAGTTATGGTAGATTAAACTACTTGTATAAACTCAAAAAACAATACACTCCTTTTCGGCAGTTGTTAAACAATACCATTCAGTACACTATTAATAGTACTAACAATTTGCTATGACAGTAATGTGGCTAAAAATGCTTAAAATATTTGGGTTTCTTAGCTCAAAACTTATTGTACAAAGTTTTTTTTATAAGACAAATTTCTCAAAAAAAAAACAGTTTTAAGTAAAAAAGAGATTCCCAAAAGGCTGGCAACATTACCCCTTTGCACCGTGATGCAAATCTTCTGCGCAAAGTAACTGCCCGTCTTTGAGTCACCAGTTACGTCGCGGAGACGGGCTGAAATCTCAGTCACCAGAGATTTTGCTTCTGAGCCCAGTGGACCTATCGTCAAACAGCAAATTGTAGATGACATGTGTATGGCAATGTTAAAGGTCTAAGGTCGCTATTGTTAAATGTTATTTTATTATTATTTCAGCTGTAGTTGATATAAGTATTTGGTTTATGTTTGTAATAAGAAAAACAAAATCAAAAACCAAAAAAAAGCTGCGAAGTCAATTCACACTTAGCCAATTTTTTATGTGGCATTATAAACATTTCTTTTATTTTATACATGTAACATGTAACTACTTACTTCTAAACGTTGTTTATTTACTAATTGCCAAATCGGGAATTAACGCGAACTTCCCGTTTTACTCCAGATATTTTAGTCGTCTTACACCGACCTTGGTCACTGCACGACTCGCTCTGGAAAAATTTCATTTTTTTTTGCATTCCATATTGTACAATACATCGGCTTTTACAATATTGTACTGTAATTAAAATAGGAACAATATGAACCCAGTCGGGCGTTGCAGAAATAAAATTGGAACCGCAAGCGAGCTTTAAAAAAATTGTTATTAATAAAGTAGACTATCTAGTGAAGTCAAAATATCAAAAATATTATTTTGGAGAATAGACTGTAGAGGCACGCCTCTACAATATATTCACGGTATAATGGTTTCTGATGTTTTCGCGATTGTTACACATTGTAATAAAATCAATTTAATACGAAACGTTAGGTGTAAAAGTAATATAATATACGCGATAATACCGTATTAAAGTGATTTTATTTAAATATTCACGTATGTTCGCGTTAATTCCCGATTTTTCATTTACTATGTAACATGTAGCCTATAAAGCGATAGCATGATGCGATGGTTTTGAATGTGGAATTCGATTTAATTTATTAACATTATCATCATCATCATCAGGTCCTTTTTTAGTCTCCACTACAGGAGCATGACCCTCTCTGTACTACTAGGGCTATACTAGGCCAGAGCAGCCAGAGGACTTGGCCTACACTCTCCACGCTGGCCAGACGGGTTGGAGAGGTCTCACAGATGTTTATAAGCTTTGTTTAGCTTGTATTTTCTAAGTCGCCTTCTACGACATCCACGGGAAGACTTGGAGTAGTCCTATTCTACTCTGCCGGATACCACACGGCTAAATTTATTAACATACTAGCTTTCGCCTGCGGTTCCGCCCGCGTCAATGTCGATCCCTCGGGAATAGTACTTTTTTCCGGGATAAAAAGTTGGCCTATGTCCTTCTCCGTACTCCAGAGAACTTGTATGCAGTATTTCATGATGATCGGTTCAGTAGTTACCGCGTGAAAGCGTAACAAACAAATAAACAAACAAACTCACTTTCGCATTTATAATATTAGTTAGGATAGGATTGTTGTAACTATTTACCTGAATGTCTTATTAAGCTGATTGCCTGTAACATCTACATTCGCAGCAATTTGTAGTAAGTATGTTCGTGACTTCAACAGAAACCTATTTATTTACATGCTCGTAAAGTTGCGGTACATTCGAGTTGCGAAGTTTTGTTGCTGCAAAAGTACTTCGTGTTTAATCTAATACATCCAGGTTTATTCGTTCTACTAGCTTCAGCCCTTGACTTTATCCATGCACAGCTCTTAGATATCTGAAGTTATATCTGATAATAAATTATGTACTCGTACTTATGCGATTACAGGTTACGGTAATACGGCTAGATGAATACGGTTAGACCGTAACGACTAGATGAATACGGTTTCTATTTATCATCATCATCATTTCGTAAGTGACACGGTCTATCGACCATACACACCCTGGTGTCTGAGCTCTTCGGGACTGCCTCTCGGCCTCTGATGAGGTTCTTTTAACGACTACTAGATGTCAGCCGGGACCAATGGCTTAGCGATGCCGAAGCACGGAATTATCTTTATTACCAGATAATCAGGTGATTCAAGCCTGCAATGTCCTAACCAAACTGGGAAAAACTTTAAAAAGTATGGTTCCTGTGGGAATCGAACCCACGACCGCGGGGTCTACAGGCAAACGCCTTAACCACTGAACCACGGAGGCAGTTCTGATGAACAAGTTCTGACAGCAAGTCGGAGGATGTCTGAAATAATAACCTTTTTTATGTATATTTGTCGGCAAACGAGCAGACGAGCCGCCTGATGGAAAGTGGCCACCGTCGCCCATGGACATCTGCAACACCAGAGGAGGTGCTGATGCGTTGCCGACTCTTAAAATACCTGTAAACACGCCTTTTAATGGACCTCTAGTCATAGCACTCAGGGAAAATCTCGGGATAGAGTCCTTTCCACATTCCTGCTGTACGAGGAAAAAACCACGTGACGCTTTGACATTTTTGAAGACCCAAGTGTCAAGGATGTGGGGATGGACTTTACTCCTGTGGCGAAGGGCAAACGGTGCGTTGGTAGAAAGGTGATGGTGACACCTAAAAATTATGGACTTAAATGACTTTTGCTTCTACTTCTCATACTTAAAATAGGCTTAAATAAATAAATAAATATTACGGACAAATCACACAGAATGAGCTAGCCCCAAAGTAAGTTTGAGACTTGTGTTATGGGATACTAACTCAACGATACTATATTTTATAACAAATATATATATAGATACACATGTATGTCGAATATCTAAAAACGGTCGATGCAGTTGTTTCCATCGGCTTTTTACCCGAATAACACAGAACTAAAAGGAGGAAAATGTTATTCGCGCATATGTATGGAAATATATCTCTTTCTTTGTAACCTGTAATTATACAAAATCTTAAGCGTCAACTCGTGCTAGCATAACATGTTCCACAAAATGTAAATTGAAATTGTATATACCATAAAATCAAAATAAAAAGAAAAATTAAAAATATATCAAACAAACCCTTCAGCCAACTATTTTTAGGCGACGAATACTGTTGAAAAGAATTTTTTTCGGCGTCTTCTTGTCTGCAGTGGGCACATTAGTAGTTTGTAGTTTTTGAATACTTATTAATAATTTGAATATAATTTATTGAGTATAATTTAAAATGTAAATTAACGTGCCTTAAAAGGCCTATTTTCGGGCAAACTTTTTGAAACAAAGACATTCCTAGCGTGTGCAAAAATCCATGATACTCATAATCAGTTAAGGCATGAAATCGTTACAAACAATTCAACTCACTTTGCCTTTAAATAAAATAAATAAATATATACGGACAAATCACACAGATTGAGCTAGCCCCAAGGTAAGTTCGAGACTTGTGTTATACTAACTCAACGATACTATATTTTATAACAAATACATATATAGATAAACATCCAAGACCCAGGCCAATCTGAAAAAGATCATTTTCCATCTTGACCTGGCCGGGGATCGAACCCGGGCACTCCATGTCGCAGGCTGGCGTGTTAACCACTGCGCCACGGAGCTGTCAATCAAATCTGTCTTTATAATGTCAAATCTGTCTTTATAATGTCAGATTATGTCCAGTTGGCTGCACCCATCTTCTTGCAAACTTAATCCTTCTACTCACGGACTTATCGCATCCAGAGGTATATAACATTTTGTACTAACCTTTCATATAGATCGGTATCAGAGCAAAGGCACGTTACTTTCAGAAGTTACAACTACATTATACACAAAAAGAAGAAAAATCAAGTTTAATCGCATGTTTGAAAGTTGTTAGTGTAAATTAAAATGAAAATGAATAATTTTTATTCAAATTAGGATATATGTATTGCTTTTTGAACGTCATATGTTTCTGTTGTTTATTTTTCTTTCTTTTGTGTTTGTTAAATCGAAAAACTACTAGCGTTTCGGAATGATCATTGCTGAGAAGAATACGCCGAAACTTAGTCCAGTCTTGGTCTCTATGTGTCTGTAGGGCTCGGATATAACAATATAACTTACAATGGAACTTGTCTTCCAAGAGATACATGGTATCTACTCGTAACATGGAGTAAGAGCATATTTTCTTAAAATCGAAAATATCGTAAGATTTACCTACAACCTTCGACACCTGGCTCGTCGACGTTCTCTACCACTTAGCTGCCGAAGCCTTAAATCACTGCAGCGAAATTGTTCATCATCAGGGATTTTATCGGCATCCGAATAGAGTGTTCCTAACACTCTTTTTTATTTCTGTTATAAAAGTAAACGTATCACTTTCAATCGGTTTTCAAAAATACCGGTTCTTAAGTGTTAATAACTGTTACAGCCAATAATGTTTACATTGTCATAACTATGCGACAGCTCAGACCCTCTTGCTTGCCTTAAAAATGCCTATATGGATACGAACTGTGTAAACGCGTACATAGAAAAAAGGAAAAACAGTTTTCTAATAGCTGTGTACAAAAAAAAAAAAATATTTTGATTAACACTAACGCAAGATAATAACATTATTTATATGTGAATTATCAGCCACTGATGATGATGAAGACATAAATGGGGTTCCCAGAAAAGATACGGGAATCATCAATGCAGAAGATCAGCAACCCCCATCAACCCCAGCACTGTCACAGAGAGCACAGCGAGCCGCGGGCCGCGCTGCCCGCGCCGCCCACGCATGCCACGTCGCTCGTCACTAGTGTCAGTGCCAATCGGGACGACTCCGTGCGCGCGTCTCGGATCACATTCGCCCTGAGGAAGACCTGCGGATAAGGCTGAAACATGTCGGCCTGTAGCTGACTTCGTACGTGAGTAACCCGTAATTCATAATAAATAAAAAAAAATGTTAGGAGCAAAACAGGGTTAAAACACCCAAATAAGTGTTACAGGAATAATTATGTAACAGATTTAATGTGTAATCCTTATGAATGTGTATCCTTTTTAATGGTGTTTTTGAGTCCTTCATCAGATATTCGACACGGTACATGCATTCGAACATGCGTGTTTCTTGTTTGCGAAAACTTACAATAAGTAATTTTAAAGCCAAAGTACATTCGCTTTCGCTACGCTTTCTGCCTACCTTTTTAAAATAAATTAAAAACATATAAACCTTACCGTATATGCGATCGAGAGACACAAGTAAACTTAACTACAAAATATTGGTATTCATCGAATGAATTTTGTAAATGCGTTGCGTGACCGGCGCAGGTGTTTTTGGATGAAAGTGCGATAGGTCGATTTTAATTATCAACCATTGATTATTGGTAGGGATGCGCCAAGTACTAGTTCCAAACCGGATACCGAACATCATTAAAATACCGAATATTCTGAGCATTTTTGCATTTAAGCTACTCTAGTCGGGAAAAAGTGTGGAATGATCGGAGCAGCTGTTACTGGATGAAATTGCGATAGGTAGATTTTAATTATCAACCATTGATTATTTGTAGGGATGCGCCGAGTACTAGTTCAAAAACGGATACCGAACATCATTAAAATACCGAATATTCTGTGCATTTTTGCATTTGGGCTGTCACGTATAAATTAACCTATCTATAGGGTAACCTATGCGGACAATAAAAGAATACAAATTATTTATCAAAGATACAATTTATTAATATGTACTACAATTAAGATTAAGATTTAGATTAAGTTAAGTTAAGGTTAGGTTAAGTTAAGTTTAGTTTAAAGCAATTATTTTAATATGGATATATAAAAGTACAAGAAGTTAAACGTGGGTCCGAAGCCTAGATTCTGGGTATTAAGCTGAGAGTTGGGTCGGTTCTTCAGGAAAAAAAAACCTCACGCCCCTTGGATGCGACCGCGTGGTAGCTCAGGCGGTTGACGGCAGCTCAGCTTATGTCCAACAGGGATGTGGATGACTCAGGTCTCCTCTGCGGCCCGTAAAGGATCAAGCGCCAACAGATAATAGACGCAATCAAGTCCGTCGCCAATCGCTACGGGTTGAACCCATACGGTGTTCCTGGAACGCGTCCAATTGATATATTTAGAAAGGTGCCCTTATTCTGCCCTGGACTGTAGAATATCACACGCGTGCACCAAGGGGTGGGTATCTACAAGGAAGCGGTGATTCGTGTATGATGGGCAGTCCAGGTACATAAGAAGCCAAGCGGTGAGGCGAGAATCACATACCAAGCGAAAGATAAGAATAGTAAGGCTATATAAAATTATAATTCCACGTAAGCACAGACAGTTCGGAAAGGCAGCAGTAGAAGGCGATAATTTATTGACTTTATCGACATGTTATATAACAGGAAGCAACGGTAAGTGATTCTAGCTTCATTACAATGGAATTAAGATACAATGATTATGCGCATTCGTATGTTTTGCGTCTAATTGTACATCTTTTCTTATAAAACGTACTCAACATTACGAACGGGAGGGTAAGAAACCACGTTTAAATAATTTACGTTACTGACAAGGGGTTTAAGCAATTTACTAATTTATTTATTAGAATTTAATACGACCGCGTAAATAAATATCTACTAAATTTAATACACTGGCTTGTTTAAAGCAAAGATTCATAAAAGATTCATATGTTGGCAGGCAAAATCAGCCAGCAAGGAACCATGTTTCTAGAACTGCATACATTATGATTTACTTATCTAGTAGTGGCCAATGAACACATTAGGAGGCATAACTATTCGCAAAATAAATTACAATACAACGTGTTACTGTGTAGAACAAAGGAATGTTCGAGAATGTTCCCAAACCGGACAAAGAAAACGACCACCAGCGTGGCAAATTAACGGTTACTACACAATAACACCCGGCATTCACCGTTTATCAATAAAGCTACTTAACTAAGGATAATTGTGCATCACTCACCCATCAACGGGATAAACACTACACGAGAACTATGTATATTAAGTAAAAGGAAACGCGTCCACACGGGACTCAAAGCGTTCCGAATTAAATTATAAGAATTCTAGGCGCGGGCGACTCGCAGCCGGGCTCGCCGCGAAGTGTCGCAATGGGAGACCTCGCACAGTGATGCGACCGGAGGTTCGGGACACATCGTTAAAACTCGGCTAGGCTCGGAACAGTCGTCACCTGCGTGCGAGTATATTGTAGCGGAAGGTCATTTCGTTCGTTATTACAACGATGCTAAGGCAACAAGTAATCTACTATGACTAAAGATTTATAAAATAATTTTATATGTTACAGGGCTACTAGTCAGGGAAAAGTGTGGAATGATCGGAACAGCTGTTACTGGATGAAATTGCGATTGTTAGATTTTAATTATCAACCATTGATTATTTGTAGGAAAGCGCTAAGTTCTAGTTCAAAACCGGATACCAAACATCATTAAAATACCGAATATTCTGTGCATATTTGCATTTAGGCTACTGGCCGGGAAAAAGTGTGGAATGATCGGAGCAGTTGTTCTGCATGAAATTGCGATAGGTAGATTTTAATTATCAACCATTGATTATTGGTAGGGATACGCCGAGTACAAGTTCAAAACCGGATACCAAACATCACTAAAATACCGAATATTCTGTGCATTTTTGCATTTGGGCTACTAGTCAGGGAAAAGTGTGGAATGATCGGAGCAGCTGTTACTGGATGAAATTGCGATAGGTAGATTTTAATTATCAACCATAGATTATTGGTAGGGATGCGCCGAGTACTAGTTCAAAACCGGATACCAAACATCACTCAAATACCGAATATTCTGTGCATTTTTGCATTTGGGCTACTAGTCAGGGAAAAGTGTGGAATGATTGGAGCAGCTGTTACTGGATTAAATTGCGATAGGTAGATTTGAATTATCAACCATTGATTATTGGCAGGGATGCGCCAAGTACTAGTTCATAACCGGATACCAAACATCATTAAAATACCGATTATTCTGAGCATTTTTGCATTTGGGCTACTAGTCGGGGAAAAGTGTGGAATGATCGGAACAACTGTTACTGGATGAAATTGCGATAGCTATATTTTAATTATCAATATCGAGAAAAAGTGTGGAATGACCGGAGCATCGTTTATTGGATAATTTTTGAACTAAACAATGTTGAGAACTAAAAAAAAATCGACGTTTTCATAGAAATTGCCGGGCCGGTCAATCGCCTTTTTTGAGTTCCCAGTATTGGTCCTATTCAAGGCAACGGTTTTTACTTTAATATCCTCCGGTGACGTAAAATATAAAATATTTGGCAAGAAAAAAAGCTCTTAGAGCATCATCATCATCATCATCATCAGGTCCTTTTTAGTCTCCACTACAGGAGCACGACCCTCTCTGTACTACTAGGGCCATACTTGGCCCGAGCAGCCAGAGGACTTGGCCTACACTCTCCACGCTGGCCAGACGGGTTGGAGAGGTCTCTTAGATGTTTATAAGCTTTGTTTAGCTTGAATTTCCTAAGTCGCCTTCTACGACATCCACGGGAAGACTTGGAGTGGTCCTATTCTACTCTGCCGGATACCACATGGCTAGAGAGGCTTAGAGCATAGTTACCACAAAAATGTTATAAATTAGATATAGATTGCTGACTACAAATATAGGCGCGAAGACGTTGGTGACCGAAATGCATCATTAGACGCCAATCGTTGAGTTGAGACTCATGACTTTAGGCAGCTTATACTTGCAATAATATGACACCAATATTGTCATCCACAACTGCCTGTCCAGTGGTTGCGGTGGCATCCGGTATGCGCGCCCGGCCTCCCGAGCTGTTACTCGCTTTTCCCCATTCATCCGAATGAGTAGTATCCCAATACTTTTAATCCCTTCCCAGATGAAACAAATTCCTATGCTCCCCGCTTAAAAAATACTTCGGATGGGCAGCAGCGTCGGAAGCAGAAGTAGCCAAAGAAATTGCGAATGCCAATCAGCCTGCCAAGCGTGGTGAGTATAGCAATATCCTCCATTGGCGAGCTCCGTGGCGCAGTGGTTAACACGCCAGCCTGCGACACAAGGATGCCCCTGTTCGATCCCCGGTCAGGTCATGATGGAAAATGATCTTTTCCAGATTGACCTGTGTCTTGGAGGTTTATCTTTATAAGCATGAAACATAGTAGTATCGTTGAGTTAGTATCCTACGACACAAGTTCACAACTTACTGTGGGGCTAGCTCAATTTTTATGATATGTCCCTATATATTTTTATTTATGGAACGATGAGAGCTTTTGTCACATGGATATGTATGTGGACATGTATCGGCTCGAATGATGATGACGATGATGAATATTCATTATATTCGCAAAAAACAAACCGGTTATTAACAAGGGTTGCACACATCCCTAAATTTTTTTTTTTTTTTTTTACTAAATATTGATTTAGGCATTTGTCTCCCATCTCACCTGATGGTAAGTGACGATGAAATTGCAAGTTTGTGGCTATTTTGATAAATAAGGACATACGGCCTTGAGGCACGCTAGTGAAACTTTTTAATTACCATAATGGAACCTGCTGTTTGCAATTTAATTTAAATAAATTCAAAATATGAACACTTAAACTCCGCGGCCATAATATTGCGGACATAAAATTGTTTTTATTTTGATTTTTAATCTCTAATAATCATTCTTATCCTTACTAATATTATAAATGTGAAAGTGATGTTTGTTTGTTACGCTTTCACGTTGTAACTACTGAACCGATCATCATGAAATTTTCCATACAAGTTCTCTGAAGTACGGAGAAGGACATAGGCTACCTTTTATCCCGGGAAGAAGTACTATTCCCGAGGGATCGACATTGACGCGGGCGGAGCCGCAGGCGAAAGCTAGTAGTTTATACATTCAAGAATAATCTTGCCGATCCGGTATTTAGTATGAAAATATTTTCTGTTTATTAAGTGTTATATTTTGCATACACAGTGCTATTTTCGATATACTCTTAATAAATTAAGAACTATAACAATATAAAAATAGACAAGTACAGTCCCGGGACATTCAAAAGTAGAATAAATGGGTATCTCTTGGATAGGCATGTAACATCCTCGTCTTCATCGTCACTTACCATCAGGTGAGATGGGAGACAAATGCCTATACTAACATTTAGTAAAAAGAAAAAAAAGGGATTAAACGGGATTTGACCCTGCCACCTTAAGTACACAGACTTAAGAGCGCACCAATGCGACCCGGCTGAAGCCATTTCGCACCCCGCGCCCCCGAGAAAGCAGGATAGATCTAATGATCGTAACGCGTAAAAAATGAGAAGAAGATAGTGGGTAGGCACAAGCGGGTGTCCTAGAATTAACGGGCGTAAGCGCCAAATCACTTAATTGTTATTTAAAATAAAAGTACGAGGTTAATGAGTAAAAAAACTTTGGCCAGATTTTAGAACTAGTTATTGCTAAGCTAGGAAACTAAAAATCATTTCTAAAGACCTTAGGGTTTCGCCGTTCTGACCACAAACATCAAATAAAGGGGCTATGTTTGCAAAATAAAAGTATCGAGGCTTTTGTTATTAATCGTGTTTTCAGGTTGGACAGTTTTAAGAAAATATGTTGAAGTTTTATATATCATAAATAACAGGCATGTAGTCGTTATAGATATAGACATTTAGACGAATGTTCATTGACAAGTTTCGCATTCGTGCCCTCTTAAGGTCGCAGGGTCAAATCCCTCCCGCTTGAAATTTTTTCAAGCGGGCGGGATTTCAGCGTATTTTATTTCTTATTTTAATAAGAGTAGTATGAAAATGCCAAAAAAATTTAATTCCCAGCAATGGTCCCATTGGAAAAGTTGTTTATTTTGACGGGCTGAGTCACCCCTCGGGACTATCGTTGGTTCAGATACACGCTGTCTAAATAATGGTCATCCATGATGTAATGCTCCTAATTTTTGTTTGTTTCTAAATCACGTCCCACCGGTTGATACCCAGATTGTGTTTTATAATAATAGAATAATTAATTTCCAATAATTAGCTAAATAAACACCGCAAACACGAAACATTACCACTAATTGAAGCTTCGAGCGATAACTAGTAAAATATTATATTACACTATTATAACTGTGGTCTATTGTGGCTACAATAGGATCTTATTTAGGTGTATACCATATTAAAATGATGGCAACAATACTATTGTGTTACCAGTAATTAATTATAACGTAGTTGAATGATAATATTATACTGTATACCTGCCTCCGTGGTCCAGTGGTTGAGGCGTTTGCCTGTAGTCCCGGGGGTCGTGGGTTCGATTCCCACCGGAAGCATACTTTGTTTAGTGGTTTCCAGTTTGGTTAGAACATTGCAGGCTTAAATCACCTGATTGTCTGATAATAAAAATGATTCCGTGCTCCGGTCTCTGGTATCTGGTAGTCGTTAAAGGAACCACGTTAGACGCCGAGAGGCGGTTCCGAAGAGCTCTAACACCAGGGTTTGCAACTGTGCATGGTCGATTGTCTGTGACACCTACACGAAATGATGATGACTGTATACCATTTCCAATCTATTTTTAGTGGTATCCTAAATGAGTGTTATAAATGTGTTTGCTTTTACAAAAAGGTTTTATAAATACAGTAGATGTTCATTGTTGATTTCAATTTATTATTTAATTTCTATGTATCAAGTTTAATTATTAATTACAATACTGAAGAGCTCTGTGGACTAGTGATCATCATGTCCCGGGTTCGATCCCCGGTTTTTAAATAAATTAACGTCAACATCATTTTGTTGTAAAATAAATGTTATCGTTCACTAAATGATGTGTAAAGTATCTTATGATGATTAAATGATATTAGACTTTGGCTTTGATCAGTTCAAAATGATCTATTTACCGATTAGCCTGGGTCTTAGATGTTTATCAATACAGCGTCTAAATCGACCCTCGATGTCCCCTTAACGGGGTGAATCCTCTGTCTGCTCTGGCCAAGTATGGCTCCGGTAGTACAGAGGGGTCATGCAGTGGAGTGGAGATTAAAAAGACCTGATGATGATGTTAATGATAAGTATTTGTTATAAAATATAGTATCGTTGAGTTAGTATCCCATAACACAAATCATTCATTCATTTAATAAATCATTCATTCATTCATTCATTCATTCAACACAAGTCTCGAACTTACTTTGGGGCTATGTTTATCTGTGTGGTTTATGATATTTTTATACACGGTAAAATTTTGATCGTTTTGGACCCTTAAAGGGGTGACTCAGACTATCAATATGGACAACTTTTTCTATGGGACCAATGGTGGGAACTTAAAAAAATTTCGTCATTTCCATACAAAAGGCCTGAGTCACTTTATGTGTTTAGAGTTTAGATGCTTCGAATATATTTGTATCTCTTTTCGGTTCACGGGTGTTAGGGGCCTTTGAGAGGCTCCTGTGATGATATAAATACGTTATGTAGACGTGTTCAGAGAACCTGAGTAGGTCTAAGGATTATTATTGAAAGATGAAGACTTGCCTTATTAATAGGCGGACCATGTCTTGACCTTTAATAATACTTATTAAGGATTATTATTCCTGAAATGTAGTAAAGTCTGTCCGGGCAATTGGTTTGCAGTACACCCACGAGAACTAAAATGATTAAAATAGGAAGGCACAGAACAACAAAATGTGAGGTATCTCGGAAAGGACAGAACCTCTTGTTCAAATTCTCTTGATGTAGGATTAGCTCCGATTACTGGTGACCGCTCGTCGGTCCCGGGTGACTTGCAACCAGGATAGGCCCTTCTGGCAACGTAGCTTTCGACCCATAAGAATGAGAGTTGATCCTCAAAAGATGAAAGTTGCTGCTCTCCAAAGGCTTTTGCCATTGTTTCCCAAATTGGCCCTTCGGGCTTGCATGCACATATACGCGGGCCATCAGGTAATATGAAAGTTTGTTGTTTCACCAAGCCTTGCGCACCTAGGTAACGCCCAAAGCCGAGGTCCGTCCCTCCTGGGGGCCCTTTGGTTATTTATAAAGGTTGAGGGCACTCTGCCCTCGCTTCAAACACCCGGTGAAGTAGCGAAAGCTCACATAAAGCTACACGTAGTCCTGTAAAAAAAATCTCTTTATTAGGAAGCTAATGCAACAGTACAACCAACAAAATAATAGTCCTCTGCCTTCAAACAGACCGATCCTAATGCACTAGCGTCCTGAGCTCTGCTGTCATGGGAAAGACAGACACAACTCTCACTTTTAATATTTCGTTTGTATAAACGTACTTATTTTTGACTAGCTGTCGCCTGTGGCTCCGCTCACGTTAAATCTTTTAGAATCTTTGGTGTGTAGATTTACGTCAAAATTCGTTCAGCCGTTGGTGTGATAGAGTAGTAGATGATAGAGTACATACTCACAAATTGGAAGTCACTCCACCAACAAGAACCAGGCTCTTAACCATGAAAAAGCAGAAAACAAATGAACTTCAGCATGGTTATGACTTATCCATAATTTTACCCATCATTATTTACATTTTATTCGTCATGAGAATTAAGAAGATGAAGTATTTTTGAAAAATGGGTAAAAATGGGTATGGTAACGAGGTAAGGAATTTTAGCAGAAATGGTTGATGACGGCCAGAATGGAAGGCTTTTGAATAATAGGTTTGTTGCATACATAACAGTTGAAGAACTATAGATTAGATTCGAACAAAGGAAATGATGTAACAAGGAGAATATAAGATATGGAAATTGATGGAACCAGAAGTCAAGGAAATCCCAAGAAGTCATGGATACACTGCGTAAAAGAAACTATAAGTAGGAAAGGGATATCGAAAGAAATGGCCACTTATTGTAAAAAATGAAATAATATGCTAACATGTTCTGCTCAATACATAGAAAAGTAAGTTGGGAATAGTAATGAAAGAGAAGATGAATAACAAAAATTTAAATGAAAAAAAAATGTATATGTTATGAATTTTACGGTTTTGCCAGTAGCACCATTTTAGCCTTTGGTTACGGTTAGTCTGGCTGCATATGGGCAATTACTTCAGAAACTGATCGCTGCCGGTGCTGCGAAATATACCTGCTTTGTGTTGCCAGAATTCAAGTCCGGTGGGAATCAGTGCAAGGCAAGAGCTTCTAAGGTTTTTGAGTTCAAGTCTTTTTAGGATTCCGTTTACAAAGGATATAAACGGGGTCCTATGCTTATCCTCCAATGTACGTTTATCCATTCGTCCGTTCATCTACCATACCATAGAGCTGTATCTATTGAACCGTAATAGATAGAGACTAGACATATTTACATAATGGGTTTATCTACTGCCGATATAACAATAAAATAATGATTGTAAAATAAAGAAAAATAAAGAAGGAAGACATGCAAAGAACGTTTTTTATAATTCTAAATTATATGGTGGTACGGAACCCTTCGTTTGCGATTTCCACTCGCATTTAGCCAGTTTTATTTTACAAAAAAATCTTTTCTGAAACAATTTATAGAATAACTGCCTCAAAATTCATTTGTAAGATAAGACCAGAAAGAACATACAAGCTTATAACATACGACAGCTCTGCCAAATACATCTCTCACTAGGTATGTGGTCTAAAAATCTTGAAATATATACCAGAAAATTATTTATGATATCATCTCATACCAACCTTACTTACTCATACTATCCTGGCTCTGCGACCCAAAGTGATCTTGGCTTCCAGCACAACAGCACAAGAGAACGCCAACGCTCTCGGTCCTGTGCTAGCTCCCGCCAGTTGTCGCCAACTTGCAGGTCGCGCAAGGCCGCTATCATTACGTCAGGTCAGCGATAACTAGGACGGCCCATCGGCCGTCCCTAGCATACTCTCTTAACACCCCGATCCTCCTCCAATGTTTTTAAATGCATAATCTATTTTTACTCCACGTCTGATCTCCGCCGCTGGCGACAAGAGGGCTGGCTACTTCTTTTCTCAACGAATTAGCATAGCTATTCAGAAACGGAACGCAGCCAGGGTTCTTGGCACCACGCCGCACGGTCATAATGTTTTAGATTAGGTTTTATTGTTAGATTTAGTTTGTAATCGTCATTGCCTTAATTTCTTTTTTTTTACAAAAAATATAATATATAACATAAACAATTCATTTTCATGAAATCGCTTCCTCTTATTAACTGTGCCCTTCACAAAGCAGCCGAGCGCCCACGTATTGCCCCAGGCCACCTGTTATTATAATGATACATTGTAATCATATCACCGCTGAAACTGAGCTTTCAGTGACTCCCTCTCTCATCCGAGTATTTTCCGGCATATCAGTTTATTAGAGACTGACCGAAGATTCGGCTTTGATTTCGGTTACAGCCAAATGTAAAACCAAAACTTATTAAAATTACCTAATAATATTAATAGGCTAGTTTTAAAGGTCACAATAATAATTATTATGCTTATTATGTCGTCAGATAGATAATCATTTCGTGTAGGTGTCACGCACGGTCAATCGACCATGCACACCCTGGTGTCAGAGTTCTTCGGAACCGCCTCTCGGCCTCTGACGTGGTTCCTTTAACGGCTACAAGATGGCAGCTGGGACCAACGGCTTAACGTGCCTTTCGAAGCATGGAATCATCTTTATTATCAGACAATCAGGTGATTCAAGCCTGCAATGTCATGAAACCAAACTGGAAGCAACTAAACAAAGTATGCTTCCTGTGGGAATCGAACCCACGACCCCCGGGTCTACAGGCAAACGCCTTAACCACTGGACCACGGAGGCAATTGTGGTGTCAAATTAAACAATCCTAACTAATTTTATATTAGCCGTGTGGTTTCCGGCAGAGTAGAATAGAACCACTCCTGGTCTTCCCATGGAGGTCGTAAAAGGCGACTTAGGAAATACAAGCTAAGCAAAGCTCGTAAACATCAATGAGACCTCTCCAACCCGTCTGGGAGGAGAGTTTAGGCCAAATCCTCTGTCTGCTCTGGCCAAGTATGGCTCTGGTAGTACAGAGAGGGCTTTGCTCCTGCAGTGGAGACTAAAAAGACCTGATGAAGATGATAATAATATAAGTAATAGGCTAGTTTCCTTAAAGAAATATAATTATTCCGTTAGATAAATAATAACAGAATATTGGACACGTGGATTACTTTTAACATACAATACCTACTCCTCCGGCCGAGATCTGTTTAAAGACGGCTGAACGGATTTTGACGAAATTGTGCATACAGATAGGTTATTACCTGGAATACCACATAAGCTAAGTTTAATCCCGAAAAAAATATTGTTCGGATCGACATTAACGTGAGCGGAGCCACGGGCGATAGTTAGTCATTTAATAATAATGAATTATCTATATATTCGTAAATCAATCCTTTATTAATTGGATAGGAAATCAATCTTACATAAATTGGATCTCACAATACGCTATTATTCTATTGTAATGTTGGTGGCCATTTGTAATTAATGGGCCCTTAACGGTCACCATAAGTTTTATGTCTTAGATCGTGAGGTTAAGAGGGTGGTACACTATTAGAACAATAGTGTACAGATGTTTATGGTGCTATAAACAAAACGGTAACGGAGCTGTTGTTAGCCGGATACGCAAAGAAAGTGATGTTTTCGTCATCTAAAATGTATGTCAAAGTATAGTGTGTAAATTGACTCAACGTTCCCTTAAGGGCCCATACTACCTCACACTGCTTTGCATGATTGTCTGTAATATCAATAATAATGAAATACTCAAGTTGAAATAAAAATGCAGCAAAGTTCAGGACTAACTCTGGTAATTATCTTACTTAAAAGCACGATTTCGTTAAATTTTCTCGATAGAAAAACATTGCAAAGTTGCCTCCAAATCACGTCTAATTTACTCGGTATACAGCAGTATTCACCAAATACATTAAAATTAACTTTGAAACTTTTCATTATAATTGCATTACAGATAAGGCAGCCATCATGTATTTTTTTTTTCGAATAACCCTTGAATATCCTTTAAAAACGAAAATATCCAAAGGAGCCAACGCGTTTAGACCATCCGCGTTTGCACTGCCACGCCACCTGGCCTATATCGGGCGCTAAACGGGGTGATTCAGCCATCAATATCAACAACTTTTCGTATAGGAGCAATGCTGGGAAATCAAAAAATTCGACATTCCCATACAAACTGGCCGGGCGGCAGAACTCTTATGTATGGAAATGGCAATTTTTTTTTGAGTTCCCAGCATTGTTCCTATTAGAGAAGTTGTTCTATATTGATGGGCTGAGTTACCCCTTTGAGGGAACGCTGAGAGTACCTTTACACACGTTGTATTTGGTCGTTGATAAAATAATAATAATAATTTCATTTATTTCAGGCAACAAGTAAAACATTACATAGGCCTATAAATATGTATATACCTTACGTGCATATGAGAATATATCCCTTAATTTCATTTCATGTATAGTATACCCATAAATTCATGTATAGTCGGCGACGTGAGGCGCGGGGTATTAGCAGGCAGCCATCCTCGTAACTCGTAAGATTTTTTCAAGCTGCTTAAAGGCATCTGACATAGATTAACGACTGCCATCAATGATGACAACGGCCAGCGGCTTAGCGTGCCTTCTGGAGCACGGAGGAGCTAGATATATTTTTATGCCACTTGCGGTCACCAACCAAGTGGGGACTGCGCCCGGGGTTGCTTGACATGCCATGGCCATCGTGCTTCTCGTTTATTACATCTTTTAATATAGCAACTGCAGTCAGTTTCTTAGTGATCCGTACCCAAAGGGTAAAAATGGGACACTAATAATATCGCAACGCTGTCCGTCTGTCTGTCTGTCCGTCTGTCTGTCTGTCCGTCTGTCACCAGGCTATATCTCATGAACCGTGACAGTTAGACAGTTAAAATTTTCACAGATGATGTATTTCTGCTGCCGCTTTATCAATAAATACAAAAAAATAGAATAAAATAAATATTTAGGAGGATCCCTCCCATACAACAAACGTGATTTTTTTGCTTGTTTTTGCTCGATATTAATAATGGCAACTGGTAGAGGCTTGAAATATTCACAGAATATTTTGCTATATACTCACTGTAAAAATAAATAATTAAATAAAAATAAAATAAATATTAAAGGGGGGCTCCCATCCAACAGACATGATTTTTTTGCCATTTGTGTCCATACCTCTCGACACCCAACTCGCACTTGGCCGATGTTGTATTCTGTTGACAAATAAACAAAGAGCCCCCGTTTGTATCATTCATTATTGCAAACAGCCTCGGTGGTCCAGTGGTTAAGGCGTTTGCCTGTTGACCCGGGGGTCGAGGGTTCGATTCCCACCGGAAGCATACTTTGGTTAGTTGTTTCCAGTTTGGTTAGGACATTGCAGGCTTGAATCAACTGATTGTCTGATAATAAAGATGATTCCGTGCTTCAGAAGGCACGTTAAGCCGGTGGTCCCGGCTGCCATCTGGTAGTCGTTAAAGGAACCACGTCAGAGGCCGAGAGGCGGTTCCGAAGAACTCTGACACCATGGTCGATTGACCGTGACACCTACTCGAAATGATGATGATATAGCAACTGCAGTCAGGTTTCTTGTAAATTTTAGAAATGGGTATTATTATTCCGTTGACAAATTAACAAAAAGCCAACATTATTGCAAAAATATTTTAGTTCCATGGCAATTAGTATTTTAAAGTTTAAAAATATAACGTGTTCAATACAAAATGGTCTCATAATTATGTTTTTTTATTTCAGCACGAAATAGGTCATCAACCAATGAGTATGCTCCCTAATAATCTCCCAATTAAATTAATTGGTCTGCTATAAGCTATAATACAGCGTGTTCGCACAATGAACACCTGTTTAGAATATCGGCCGCTATTCAAGTGTTCGACCTAATTGTATGGAGAAGGTTTGGACGGCAAATTTGTTCATAGTAATACAATATGTAAAGAAAACTCTATCCGGTCCTTGAAGGGGTGATTTAGTCTGTCGATATGAACAAATTTAATATGGGATCGAATCTGGAAACGATTTTTTTTTTATTAATTTATTTTTTATTTTTGGTCGAACACTTTTGTTTGAAAATGATTTTTTTTCGAGTTCCCAGCATTGGTCCCATCGGAAAAGTTGTTCATATTAACGGGCTGAATCACCCCTTTAAGGATCGGACAAGGATTTTTTACATATTGTATAGATACCTTAAAAATATTATTACTCCAGTTTTGCTTACAAGCTATTCTTACGAAATGTTGCTCTTTATTAGTGACAGAATTTTAATTATTTATTAGTTTTTTAATTAATCCTTTAAAATTAATTAAATAAACTCAATAAAATCTCACCTACTTGAAATCCACAGAGTAAGAAAAAGATTTTTAATGTTATTAACTAAATAATTGTTGCTATTGAAACGTTGATATCATAACTTTAATTATGGAAAATGGTAAATTCTTATAATAGTTTAAAATTATGTATTTTTTATTTAATCTAAAAGCACCACCGCTACAATTGACACTATTACCACCATAAAGCTTAGTCTCTGTATTTGCCTCCTTTACACTGCAAGAACGGGTTTGGACTCGATTCATAAATAAATAAATATATACGGACAAATCACACAGATTGAGCTAGCCCCAAAGTAAGTTTGAGACTTGTGTCATAGGATACTAACTCAACGATACTATATTTTATAACAAATACATATATAGATAAACATTCAAGACCCAGGCCAATCTGATAAAGATCATTTTGCATCTTGACCTGACCGGGGATCGAACCCGGGCACCCTCGTGTCGCAGGCTAGCGTGTTAAACACTGCGCCACGGAGCTGTCAAAAGAATTTAGTAAACTATAAATTACATTATAAGATAACTAATAGCAATAATCTAATAATATAAATGCTACATAAATATATTTAGTGCTATAACTAAATCCACTGACACAATTATGTAGATTCTTATTATAATTGAAAGCTCCCCAGCGCAAGCTCAGTCATTAAACCAACCGAATCATTAAATCACGAATAATCTTTATTTACGAGTTTAACTTAAAATAACTTTGGGAAACTTATACCCAAGTTTATTCCACGATTAAACTCTCCCCTATTGTGTAAATTGTATACATCCCTATTTGGAATGTTGGTATTGTTGTATTAAATCTGTGTTTAGTTTACGTTTGGTCATTTTTTGGATTTATTCAACTGGAATAATCGAAATACAACCGACGTCAAAAAAAAGAGGTTCTTAATTCGACTATTAAGTTTTAAACATAATGCGTTTTTCAAAATTTATTAAAAAAAAAAAACATTTTTTTTGTGTTTCTTACGAAAGTTAATGGCGTTCCGATAAATATGAACCGATTCTAAAAATATGTAATGAAAAAAAAGAAAAGATATGCCTCTGAACGGGCCCCATTTAAATTATACAAAAATCGGTTCAGTGTGCCGTGTGGTTTCTGGAAAAGTATAATAGGACCACTCCAAGTCTTCGCGTGGATGTCGTAAGAGCCGACTTAGGAAATACAAGCTAAACAAAGCTTATAAACATCAATGTGGCCTCTCCAACCCGTCTGGCCAGCGAGGAAAGGGCCAAATCCTTTATCTGCTCTGGCCAGCTATGGCTATGGTAGTACAGAGAGGGTCATGCTCCTGCAGTGGAGACTAAAAAGACCTGATGATGATGGTTCAGTAGGATGTAATTTGAATATTATTCATATGACGACCTATGTGCTCAGTGGTATTGCAAGTGCCTTCTAATAGTTAATAGACTCAGGTGTTACTTTGCGGAAGTCAAAGCTACATTTACTTTGAGACAATTTACTTTGCGTGCTTCCGCCACCAGTTAGTTCATGCAAACTATTGCTGGCCAGCGCCCACCCACTACTGTTAGTCCCTTCATACCCGCCACCAATAGTTGATGCATGCAACCCTGGTCGATACTGCTGCATCCGTTGAGGCTGCAGATTGCTGCAGCCGGCCGTCGTGCTCGCGACACGTGTTCGCCTCTACACGAGGCATCTTCAGGCAGTGAACCCTAGATGTTGATCCTTCGAATGACTTCGTTGCTTGTCATTCGAAGGATCAACATCTAGGGTTCACTGCCTGAAGATGACTGAGACCCTGTGTCTCGTGTTCGATTCCCGGTCAGATGAAAAGCCATCTCTTTTCGATTGACCTGGGTCTTGGATGTTTATCTATATTATGTATCTATTAAAAAAAAACTTTCTTTCTCCTCTGGGAGAAACGAAAAAGTTTAGAATGTGCCAGCTGAAAAAGCAAAACAAATATAGGAGCCCCTTTAAATATTTATTTTATTTTATTTTTTAGTATTTGTTGTTACAGCGGCACCAGAAATACATCATCTGTGAAATTTTCAACTGTCTAACTATCACGGTTCATGAGATACATCCTGGTGACAGACGGACGGACAGCGGAGTGAAATTAATAGGGTCCCGTTTTAACACTTTGGGTACGGAACCCTAAAAACCTTGGCATACTCAAACATTTTGTTCTGATTTTACATTAAAGTACACTTAGACACACTTATTCCGAAGTATTCCCTAAAGTAAGACAGCATTTTTCCTTTTTTGTGTTGAAAAAGTTATAAACTTTATAATACCAAATCACGATCGAAAATTCTCGTTCTTAAAAAGATTTCCATTCTGCTGAACTTAAAAAGCGTTTGAAACTATTTAGTATTTTTTATAATAGGTTAATTGTTTCGGTGTATGACGATAGACAATGAGATGGTATTCAATACATTCACTTTGAGTACTATGATAGATTACTTCCTAGCGAATGTTTTATAAAAAACTAGCTGTTGCCCGCGACTTCGTCCGTGGCAAGTTCTGTTATTATGATTAATTAGTATAGATGAATAATTTTTCCCCGATTTAAAAACATTTTTTATTGATGCTTAGCTCCTATTGGTCGCAGCGTAATGTTTTATAGCCTAAAGCCTTCCTCAGTAAATAGACTATCCAACACAAAAATAAATTTCCAATTTGAACCAGTAGTACCCGAGATTAGCGCGTTCAAACAAACAAACTCTTCAGCTTTATTATATTAGTATAGATATGATATTATAGTATATTATATTATAGTACCTACTTTTAATCTCATTAATTATACGTTCATTGTTCATTTATAGTTAAGATACAAATAATGTTATTAAAATCTAAATTACATAACAGATTTTACTTCCAACTACGCTGCAATTCATAACTGCACTACATATCCAGTACAAAGCGGAACTTTGCTGCTCTAGAGCAGAAAAACTGTATGGAAATCCTTTACTGCACTGGTGAAATTGGCTGTTTTTTTTTTTTTTTTTTTTTTTTTCTCATTTATTTTGGCACAAATAGTCATAACAGATAAGATTACAATTTGTTGTAAGTTATACATTTCTAGACAAAATATTGCCGAAGCTTAAATTATCTAATATTACTTTGAAAATTTAAGGTCGCTGGTAGTAATAACAATATAATAATAAGCAATTTTGAAATATTGAGCCTACTCTTAATCAAGCAAAACTAGCAAACTTGAAAAAAACCATGGAGTATATAAAAAATATATATAAAATACGATAGATGAGAGAAAAATCTAAGTTACATGAGATGTGATGTGATTGATAACTACTTAATAGATACATTATATATATTTAATTCTGAGTATTTAAATAAATTTTAAACTGAATTTTAACTATGGATATTATGTGATAAGAGTTTTTGAGATATTGTGTTTTTAATAGTCTGCAATGAACCAGTAAAAATGTCAATATCATGATAAACTTTATTATAAAGAGTCAAACTGCGCTGGAAAAAGTTGTTTCCAGTATAATTTGCGCAGAGGCAGGGTGGTACGAATATGTTAATATGACGAGAGGCACGGACTGGTAATCGCGCTTTTGTGATGAAATTAATTTTAGACAGAAGCGTGGGAGAGTCAACAAGATTGTTTATAATTTTGAAAAGAAAGGCCATATCAAAAAGTATGCGACGGCTTTCAAGAGACAGAAGTCTATAGTGCTTAAATCGCGGGACCATAGGTGTTAAATGTCCAAAAAAGGTTGGCCAACCTGACGGCCGTATGGAGTTATACAGTAAGCGTATGAAGGAAATACTGGCCACAAAGAAAAAAAAAGGCGGAAATGTAATCAACTAATTTTCACTGATTAAAGTTTCTCTTCAGTTTTTTCACATTATCTTATCTCTATGTTTTTCACATACTTTTTTGTGGTAGTTGAAAGAAAAGCAGAATTTGCACCTCGCATTAAGTAATTTATGTTGCACTCATGCTTTTTAGAGCCCTCGCTAACGCTTGGGCTCCAAATAAGCACTCGATGCAATAATACATTACTTTTTGCTCAGTGCTATAATCTACTATTTCTTTCTCTTAAATTAAGAAGCAAGGACAAATAATAAATAGAATATATAAACATATAGGGACATATAACACAAATTTAGCTACAGTAAGGCGCTAAACAGACACTTTGGTGTCGACCAGACAACTGCAAGCACTAAAATAGGTTTTAATAAACGATAAGACCGCCCATTATGCATTTAAATATGTTATTTGTATACTATTTTATAAGCTCATTCTTTGGTGTACAATAAAGAATTCATTCATTCATACAAACCATACTATCCATCATCATCATCATATCAGCCGCAAGAAGTCCACTGCTGGACATAGGCCTCCCCAAGTCATACTTTCCATACTAATATTATAAATGCGAAAGTAACTCTGTCTCTCTGTTAGCTTCACGCTTCAACCATTGAACCAATTTTGATGAAATTTGCTGTGGATGTAATTTGAGGCCCAAGGAAGGACATTGGGTACCTTTCATTCCGGAAAATTCTAATGTTCTCGAGGGATCGACAATAACGCGGGCGGAGCTGCGGACAATAGCTAGTTTAAAATTTAAAGTGTGTTAAAAATGGGACTATTTACTGTACATATAATCATCAGGTCTTTTTAGTCTTTACTACAGAAGCATAACCCTCTCTGTACTACCGGATATACCATATTTGGCCAGAGCAGACAGAGGATTTTGCCTATTCTCCTCGTTGATTGGGAGGCTACGGGTTAAATAGATCTCATTTATGTTTATGAGCTTTGTACATACAACTTTCGGTCGAAATACGTTATTTACCTTTAACAAATGAAGTC
Organism: Elegia similella; assembly: GCA_947532085.1. Classification (NCBI taxonomy): domain Eukaryota; kingdom Metazoa; phylum Arthropoda; class Insecta; order Lepidoptera; family Pyralidae; genus Elegia; species Elegia similella. Next base: position 1,641,059 of record OX383942.1, read on the forward strand.
CAATAATAACTATCCTTAACAAAAAGTTTTTCATAATAATTTTAAACATTATTCCTACAAAAATATCCCCTTTCATCAACTTAACTTTCACCTTAACCCAACATCACAAGGTTTATATTCCTGTGCTCAATATTTTTTTGACGAATTCTCAGAACTAGTTAGTTGATCCTGGTTCGGTCACATTTAGTGATAATTGAGTCTAATGTAGCATAATACGTGAGGAGAATGGGGTATTATGATAGCTCAACGTGTTTTTTTGTTTGTCTGGTGACAGCTACCTGAAGTTTGATTGTCAAGTGGTTTAGGGTGAAATCTTTTGATTAGGGTTAGAAGTTTAACCGCATTTTTGAGTTTGTTTCAAATGATATGTTTGTTATTTTTTCTTTATAAAGATACACAATAGCGAATCGTTACCAAAATGTTTTATAAAATATATAATTGAATAGTATTAGCTAGGCAACAACTCAACACATGCGTATACAGGGAGTTCGAATTTAAAAACCGTTATAAAACGTTATTTTCAACCTCCTACCTATATTGGAATCAGAATCCCTAATGGAATAAAGAATTGCAAGAAAAAAAGCTGATTGCAAAAAAAAAATGGTTTCCCACACAAAGTCGCTGATCAGCTGGACGAAATTTTATGCTAGGTCAAATGTTTAATTTCCTTTTTCACATTTTTTTCTTGCAGTTTTGTTTTCCATTAGGGATTCTGATACCCAGATTTCAATATAGCTAGGAGGTTCAACATCACGCTGTATGAGAGTTAAGTAAAAAGAAATACTTAATAAATATGAGAGATGAGAGACACCTTTGCCCAGTAGTAGGACAATATAGGTTATTAAAAAATATTTATTTTTCTTCACAAAAGTATTTACAGTGAACATGTTTGTAAGTTCATAAAGTTGACATTAGAAGATGTTGCTTCAAAAAGTTCCACGGTCGATCGCTAACATAACGTGTTCCACAAAAATATGTAAATTGAAATAGTATATAACATGACATCAAAAAAAAGAAAAGATAAAAATATAAAATATCATACAAAGCCCTTCAGGCAAGTAGGCGACCAATACTGTTGAAAAGAGTTTCTTTCGGCGTCTTCTTCTCTGCAGTGGTCGGTTCCGAAACGCTAGTAGTTTGTAGCTTTTGAACAAAATTTAATAATTTGAATATAATTTAATAAGTATTATTTAAAATGTGAATTGACGTGAAAAAGGACCTGAAAATATCTATTTTCTGAATAAAAATTTTTGAATCTTTTTAAAATCTATATTACTGTATGGCAGCGCCGCAAATGGACATAGATAGGTTAGACGCTCAAAAGAGAGCGCACACACATCCCGAAGCAAGCCCCAGGGCTTGTTTCGGGATGTGTGTCCACTCCAGAGTGGACTCCCCAGGGAAAGCGGAAGGTGCGCCGTCCCAAGCAGACCTGGCGGCGCACTGTGGCGGCGGAGATGAAGTCAATAGGGCTAACCTGGCCCGAATTAAAGCGCGTAGACGAGGACAGATCGCAATGGCGAAATAGTGTGGAAGCCCTCTCATAGAACCTTAAACTAAACTAACAATATGGCATAGTTTGGTAGTACAAAGATTAATTGTAAGCAGTACAATAACACAAAGTAATGGTCCAATAACATTACTTCCACTAAGACTAATATTTTAAAAGAAACACAAAAACCGCTTTAATTTATTCAGTAGCGAGTGCAAGTGGCGACGTTTCGTATGCAAATCGCTGGATATTTACGATAGGGGCTGCTCATAGAACAGGGGTGGAAGAATGGACAGAAATTCTTTTTTACCCCTAGATAAACTATCTATAAAGCACGTTTGCTTAGAAAATGCAGGTGATTGTATTTTGGATTATTACTGGGAAAGGCGAAACTGTTACACAAGTATATGAAGTAATAATTACAACCTTTGTACACATGGTGAAATTTTGGGTAAAAGGGGTGACTCAGACCATCAATATGAACAACTTTTCCTATGGGACAAATGCTGAGAACTCAAAAAAAAAATTGTCATTTCCATACAAAATAGATCCGCCCCTGATTGTCTGATAATAAAGATGATTCCGTGCTTCGGAAGGCACGTTGCCGTTGGCCCCGGCTGTCATGATTGAAGCAGGCATTAAGCTACATTAGATGCCTTTGGGCAGCTTGAAAAATCTGACGGAAATGTTGGCCACTTACACACATGAAAACAACAAAACACTGTCATAAACATCATCATCATTTCGAGTAGGTGTCATGTTCAATCGAACATGCACACCCTTGTATCAGAGTTCTGGTGGCAGTCGGGACCAACGGCTCGACGTGCCTTCCGAAGCACGGAATCATCTTTATTATCAGACAATCAGGTGATTCACGCCTGCAATGTCCCAACCAAACTGAAAACAACTAAACACAGTATGCTTCCCGTGGGAATCGAACCACGACCCCTGGGTCTACAGGCAAACGCCTTTACCACTGGACCACGGAGGTAACACTGTCGAAATTCTGGAGATATTGGGAGAGTTCCGGGACCAACGGCTCAACGTGCCTTCCGAAGCACAGAATCATCTTTATTATCAGACAATCAGGTGATTCACGCCTGCAATGTCCTAACCAAACTGGAAACAATAAAACACGCTTCCCGTGGGAATCGACACCACGACCCCTGGGTCTACAGGCAAACGCCTTTACCACTGGACCACGGAGGTTACACTGTCGAAATTCTGGAGATATTAGGAGAGTGCCTTTGTACGTTTCGCAGTCTTGTCTGCACTGATGGAGATTTTATTCTTTGGCAAAAGGGTGTTCAAAGCTCTAAATAAAATGTGTGGCCAGCTAATGCGGCGGTGTCCAGCGGAGCTTTCCTATTTCGTTTCGTTCATTCCAGTTGAATATTGAAGAAGGTTGATTTGTTATGTGGTGTGTTCCTTTTTATTGAATAAATATAGATATATATTCTTTTCGGTATATTTTTCAGTATTCATCATTATGAAATTAACAATATAATACTTTTTAAAAACCATCGAGACAGCTTGTGATTCTCACACATTTCCTCGTATGATACATGTTCTTGCACACTTAAAACTTGAACCGCGGACCTAAATATGCTCTTGAATCAGGCCTTTCACAGAACCATTGGATTTCAGTAGTTTCATAGCGGTGCGAATAAAACGGTGTGAAAGGCATGTGAAATTGATAATACAAATGATTAGGATTGAAAAAAACAAGAGCGGTCAATTGGGTTGGCAATCCGAGTTCAAAGTACGCCGAAAAACTCCAACACTCATATATTCAGTAGTATCCCAATCACCTTCGTTTTCTTCCCAGATACAACAAATTGAATAGACCTACTAAACCATCAGGCTCCTCGCAGACAGTAGCGTCGGCAGCATAAGAAAGCACAGAATTTGCGCTCGCCAACCCGCCTGCCAAGCCTGGAAGGCACGATAAGTCGTTGGTCCCGGCTGTCATCTGGTAGTCGTTAAAGGAACCACGTCACGTCGGCCTCTGGGCCGAGAAGCAGTTGCGAAGAACTCTGACACCAGGGTGTGCATGGTCGATTGTCTATAACACCTACACGAAATGATGGTGAGCCTGGTGACTATGACAGTATCCTGCCATGGAAAGAAACATTTTGGGAGCGATCTTTATCCAGCAGTGAATTTTTTACAACTGTAAACTGTAATGATGATGATGATTATTGCTGTTTTCTTTGCAGAGTTAGAATAGCCAGTAAACTTACAACTTTTATTAACTAGCTGTTTTCCCGTGACTTCAGCGGCCTGTGTTCAGCGCAGATAGTGTAGCTTCCCAACTGTGAAAGACTTTTTCAAATCCGTCTAATAGTTTCGGAGCCTATTTGCGTCAAACAAACAAACAAATCCTCCTCTTTATGATATTAGTATAGAAGTATGGATTGGTATAGATAAGTAGGACGTTACGGACTTACAGTTAGCGACACCTCCCTTATCATCATCATCAGGTCCTTTTTAGTCTCCACTACAGGAGCACGACCCTCTCTGTACTACTAGGGCTGTACTACTAGGGCCGTACTACTAGGGCCATACTTGGCTAGAGCAAGAGAGAGAGGCCATACTTTCAGAGCCCCCTTATGAAACTTTCTAAAGACAATACCAGTGAATGTGTAAATGGTGTGTGTGATCATTGGTCATCAAATCATAGTAACTACATCATTATCTGGGCGATCGAGCTTGTCTTAGAGAAGTTCCCTAGGGATGATTTTTAGCCCGATCGATTTTTTGTCATTAAAACCAAAATTTGACCCATATTGAAGAATATTCCGTGTTCCTATTATACTACTAAATCTTGATAATTCAGACTTATATCAGGAGTCTGAAAGTTATTCTGTCTATTGGTTTGTCGGCTCTCATACAATTTCATCTAAATCATTTCACCATTGAAATAATTTCGATGAAATTTGGTATGTAAATTCGTCATTTAAACCATGGTCTTTATTTTTCCAAAAGTTTCTTTAAAACAACCTTCCATCTAGGATATAGGTTCTGTTTCCAAAAAATTATCATTCATTTCGGAGCCGCGGGCGAAGGTGGTTATGTATATACAAAAATATGAACAAATACTTTATAAAGTATAGTATTATAGTTGAGTTGGTATCCCAGAAATGTTCACAAATTACTGCTATGGGACATTTTTTTTCTTTTATTTGGCCATCAAACTTCATTCAGAATCTTATTTTAGCCAGTGTCTAGTTATTATTTATTTTTGTGTATCAACGAAATGATGGTCTAATTCATTTCGCTGATTCTACGGAGCCCTTGATGACAATTTCCACGAATCCACTGGTTTGATCATAAACTACGGAGCAAGGTGAGCAAACACCAGCCCGCTATGTAAATCTCACTACAGCCGAACCATGACACTTTATTTTAGTTATTCCACAGATTGTTTATAAACATGCACATTTATAACACCAAATTACACCGATTTCACTTTATAAACTCCACTAGAAACAATTTGCAAAATATTCCAAAACTAAAATCATGCAGTCCGTCGAAATTCCCGCCAAGAACTCCTGTGGTTTATTTCTATATTTCTTTTACATGTTTTTTTTTTTTCAAAAACTTATTTTTTTATTATAAAAGAAAGTTCTAAGATTGAGAGTGATAAATATACAAAGCTCAAAGGTTAAATTGTGTGACATCAACTCACGAAATGAAGATGAAGCGGGCTTTATTCATGCAATAAGTGTTGCCATTATGTTAAATGCGGGACATAAAGGTGGGAATGGTATGGCGTGGATTATTTAATGGTTAAGAACTGTATTTAAGGGATAATACCTTAAAAAAACAGTTTCAAACATCCAGTTAAAATTTATCATGAAAATTAACTGGATGTTTGAAACTCTGAAACGAAGGTTCCTTATTTTTTTTTTATGATATAGGAGGGCAAACGACCAAGCGGGTCACCTAATGGTAAGTGATAACCGCTGCCCATGGACAACTGCAACACCAAAGCGTGACATATATGTGTTGTCGGCCTTTCAAGGAGTTGGGGGAAGGAAATAGGGAAGGGAGGAGAAGGATGGGCCTCCGGCTCTCTCACCCACCGAACGAAGTAGACAAGCGGTAAAGCTTCTACTCAGATGTCGATTTTCAGTGAGAGTGTGGTACTTCCCCGGACGAGCCGGCCCATTCATGATACTAGCAATTCATTTTGCCGGTAGCGTGGCTCTACCACGACTCAAATATAGTACTTGTAAATAATATAGTACTTGTCTAAATTTATTACAGTTCTGGTTTTAGTACAAGTACATTTCCTGAGTTAGCGTCAATCTTTGTTTATGACTAATATATTATTACTCGTAATCCTTACTAATATTATAAATGCGAAAGTGAGTTTGTTTGTTTATTTGTTTGTTTGTTTGTTACGATTTCACGCCGTAACTACTGAACCGATCATCATGAAATTTTGCATACAAGTTCTCTGGAGTACGGAGAAGGACATAGGCTACTTTTTATCTCGGGAAAAAGTACTAATCCCGAGGGATCGACATTGACGCGGGCTAGTTATAAATAAATCTACTTTCAAATTATATAAAAATATAAACCTACATTATGAAAAATTAGGTACACATTTGTATCTTACTTAATTACATAATATCTAAATTAATTAAAAAAAAAAAAAATTTACAGATAATGTAATATCACTATTTAGTAATAAGATTAAATAAATATTATTAATAAATGATATGTACCTGGCAATAAATAATAATAATAACAACTATAATAAAGACTTATTATTATTCTTTAATCTTTATTATAATCGTAAAATAAAGTTAATGCGGCTAGATGGATAAGCACAAATCAGAATGAAATCATAGTTACTGGGTTTAATAAATTTTTGACGATGTTTTGTTTCACACTCGACAAACTTATTGATTTATCGGGACATTTAGCGTTCCCAAAGCTGGTAACACTAGTTGTTAGGTTTCAAATCCTAACTTATATTATAAATGCGAAAGTGAGTTTATTTGTTTGTTACGCTTTCATATGGCTAGCTCCGTGGCGCAGCGGTCAACACGCCTGCCTGCGATACGGAGTGACCGGGTTCGATCCCCGGCCAGGTCAAGATGGAAAATGATCTTTTTCAGATTGGCCTGGGTCTTGGATGTTTCTCTATATATGTATTTGTTATAAAATATAGTATCGCTGAGTTAGTATCCCATAACACAAGTCTCGAACTTACTTTGGGGTTGGCTCAATCTGTGTGATTTGTCCGTATATATTTATTTATTTATTGTAAATATTGTAAAATACAAATATGAATCTACACATTTGTATTTTACAATATTTACATTATCTCTAAATTAAATAAAAACAAATATTTTAGATAACATCACATACGTAAAGTAACTTACTTTAGTTATTTTTTTTTAACTGATTTTAATAATTACATATTCGGGTTATTTTTATGTGTGTTACCTCAGATCTCCGTCATTTATGAACCGATTTTAAACATTCTTTTTTTTTTGTTTGAAAGGGTATCTACGCTTAATTTTATCACAATAATAGTTTGGTTGAAGTAGTTTTTTTTTATTATATGAAAGATTATTGTGATCATTAACATATATATAATGCTAAATAAATAAATAGTATATACGGGACAATTCACACAGATTGAGCTAGCCCCAAGGTAAGTTCGAGACTTGTGTTATGGGATACTAACTCAACGATACTATATTTTATAACAAGTATATATATAGATAAACATCCAAGACCCAGGCCTATCTGGAAAAGATCATTTTCCATCTTGACCTGGCCGGGGATCGAACCCGGGCACTCCGTGTCGCAGGCTGGCGTGTTAACCACTGCGCCACGGAGCTGTCTAAGAAGAAAAGCTAATAAAAGCTTTACCTTCTCTTTCTACTGGCCTCATAGACCAGAGCCGATAATTTTTGAAACATAATTAAATTAAAAGAGATGAAACCCATTACAAATGAAAGAGAATACACCAAAAATAAAAGGAAACATAAATAACGGGCGATCTGAGGTGGGGTGAGCTTTTAAGGATAAAAAAACGGTTTATCTCGATTTGCGGCAAAACTACAAGTCCTGTGGAAAAATGGTATATGGTATTTATGTAGGTAATAATAAGTTCTACTCCTTTATCTTGCCCATCCTAACTTACGGTGCTTAAACATGGTCGCTCACTAATGCTCAAATGTCCAAATTGAAGGTCTGTCAAAGAGCTATGGAGCGTAGCATCTTAGGTGTCAAGCGAATTGATCGCGTGAGAAACACCACCCTGCGCTCCATCACAAAAATTTCGGATGTTGGAAAGAAGGCAGCCAAACTAAAGTGGGATTGGGCGGGTCACATCTGTCGAATGCATCCTGAAAAATGGGCTTACATCATCACCCAATGGACACCAGGTGGGCGTAGAAGACGAGGAAGACCGAGGAAGAGATGGATAGATGACATTGACAAGTTTGAGAAGGATTGGAAGAGTTTATCGAGGGAAAGGAATTTGTGGAAACAACGAGGGGAGGCCTTTGCCCAGCACTGGAACACAAACGGCAAAAAAAAAAAAACTCTTTTGTATTTACACTTTTTTCGAATAATATCGATTAATTCAAAATGTATGTGAAAAATTCATCATTTCAAAGACTTCGCACTAGCCTATTAGATATAAATGAAAAAAAAAAACAATAACACTGTAGTAAGTTCAATGATTTCGTCCCATGTTAAAAAATGCCCAAAGCGTCTAAAAAAGTTATCACTAAAAATTGTAGCTAAATAACCTACACACAATTTCTCGTCCACTCATTTTTCTCCATGTAAGCACGGCACGTATGTTAAGCGAATAACGACATCATCTTTAATCTAAATTAAAGATCTTAGGCGAGACCTATTGGGAGGTCTAAGGTTATTTGATAAGATTTTTTAGATGGACCAGTCGTGACTCTATGTCTACCTGAGTCGCAAGATGTGTGTTGTGTGTGTCACGCTTTAGTTTCAATGGAATAAATTACTATTTTCTACTTGATATGGACTCGACTAGCCTCGTAGAAGTCTCTTGTTTTCATTCGATTTACCTACTCAGAAGGAGGGTTAAGTTTTTGCGTATGTGTATGTATCATTATTATTTATATTATCATAACCATATCACTTCCAAGGATTTCCAATACGACCTGTTGGAAGCAGCCTGCATCCAGCGCTTTTATGTCGTCCGACCATCTGGTCGGTGCATGTCTGATGCTGCGCTTTGGTCGCCATTCGAGAACCCTTCTGCCCCTTTATATGTCCTGTGTGTATGTATTTGGATATGTAACTGTATGTCTAATCCATTATGCCTTTTTTACTAAAATACTTAACCATTATAAAGAATGATTTGTCATGGGTCAAGGCAGATCTTACGAGATCTTACCGTGGGCCCCCTAGTGAGATCTTCCAGTCGAATAATTGCCAATATTGTGACGCGGTATTAACGGCCACCCCCTGATGATTGTATTCACCATTGAGTTGATTTGAGTGCTCTGTTATCATCATCATATCAGCCGCAAGAATTCTACTGCTGGCTATTGGCCTCCACCTTATTAGCAGTATCAATACTGATACTATAAATGAGGACACAACAATACTAATTTTATGTGGTGACAGTTCCTCTGTTACAAAAAAGAACTTAAAGCAAAATGTTGACAAATTGATTAGTTTAAATTTAAAAACTCGTTGTAAATTTATGATAAGTACCTTTCCGTATTCGGAATCGTTAGACAACTTTAAAAATAGACATATACATGACTTGAATGTACATTTGTACAATATGACTTGTCGTCATAGCGACTTTATTTTTTATTTAGATATTAATAAATTTATATATAAATTTAAGTTGACACAGGATACTATGTATCTTCCATTTAGTTTTAGGCGACAAATTGCTACAGTTGTAGCTTATAATATACAACATTGTGTTGCAAATTGTACGAGTACATCTGCAATCTCCAACTGTGACATAGAAAACTGTATTTCTAAAAATGTAGTAGTTAATAATAGTAAGTGTAATTTAAACTAAGAAATAAGACAACAGTCAAAGCCAAAGAATTAAATATTATTCACCAGAATATCCAAGGCCTGACTAGCAAATTATTAGAATTAGAGTTATTTATAAATAGTAAAGATTTACATGTAGTTTGTCTAACCGAACATTTTATGCAGTCACATCAACTACAATTTAATATTGAAAACTACTCTAGGGCTAGCTCATATACCAGAAGGACAAAAGAGAAAGGAGGCAGTTTAATTCTAACGCAAAATGACTTGAAATACAAAGAACGTAAGGATGTTGTAAGTCTTTCTATAGAGTGTAGTGTTGAATTAGCATGTATCGAGTTAGAGAATTCTATTATAGTATGTGTATACAGTCCACCTGATTCAGATTATAATACATTAGAACTTGTGATTGAAGATGTTTTAAGGAAATTATGCTGTAGTCGTAAAAACGTCATAGTTTGTGGCGACTTTAATGTAGACTTACTAGTAACTACTACTGAAAGTGTAAGATTTTTAAATTTATTTAAGTCTTTTGATTTATTTAATTTATTTTTGGAGCCAACCAGAGTTCAAGGTAATTCTGCAACGTGCATAGATAATGTTTTCTGTAATTGCACTCCTGTTGACAAAGTTATTATTAAAAACCTTACCTCTGATCACTTTGGGCAGTTCGTACAATTCGCAAACCACGTCGAAGTAGATTTACAACAGATCACCTTTAGATCTATTACAAAAGACAAAATCAAAGTTTTTAAAGATAATTTATCAAAAATAATGCCCCTTATTGAGGAAACTAGGGATGATCCAGATATACTGTATAACAAAATGTTTAATGTTATTGAATCGGAATTTAACAATACGTTTAAAATTAAAACAAACATTAAACGTAATCGTAAAAGGTTTAGTGAATGGGCTACTCCAGGTATTTACGTCAGTAGAAATAGATTATATGAATTACTAGCCATGAAAGCCTATAATCAGAATCCTGATTTTGTTAAATTTGTTAGAAATTATTCAAAAATTTTTAAAAGTGTATGTGCGTGTGCAAAATCTTTATATACCAGACAGACTATTTTAAATTCTAGTGACAAAGTAAAAACAACGTGGAAAATTATTAATACAGAAACAGGAAAAACAAAAAAACGCGCCATTCCAATTGAATTAAAGATAGATAATAAGGTCCTCAGTACTAGCGAGGAGATTACTCAATATTTTGAAGACTTCTTTACAAATAATCCCGTGAATACTACTGCCTCCTTACTTTCATCATCTGTGGGATCTAAAAAGTTATTAACTAGTTGTATACCGGAATGTAACAGTCTTCTAATATTTGAACATGTAACCCCTCAAAAAATCATTGATACGTTCAAGACTTTGAATAATAAAAAAACTGGAGACCTGTGGGACATCTCAGTATCAGTCATAAGTAATATTATAGAAATAATTGCTCCTTATTTAGCGTCTATTTTTAATAAATGTGTAGATACAGGGACTTTTCCTGATCTAATGAAATTAAGTAAAGTTATACCGTTGTACAAATCGGGTGATAAAAATGATCCAACAAATTACCGTCCAATTTCTATTCTGCCAGCGTTAAGTAAAATATTTGAAAAGTTCATTTTTAATCAGTTACTTTCTTTTTTTAATCTAAATGGTCTATTTCATAGTGAACAATACGGATTTACGAAGGGTCGATCAACTACGGATGCGGGTGTTGCGCTTTTAAAACATATATATTGTGCTTGGGAGAGAAAACAAAATGCTATTGGTGTTTTTTGTGATCTCTCCAAAGCATTTGATTGTGTAGACCACGATACCCTGCTGTCCAAATTGGAACACTATGGGATTAAAGGTAAATCTATTGCATTAATCAAATCTTATTTGAGTAGCCGAATTCAAAAAGTTAGCGTTGATAGGGTTCAATCTTCGGGATCATCCGTTAAGATGGGCGTACCCCAGGGCTCTATACTAGGCCCCTTGTTGTTTCTTATATATATTAATGATCTGCCATACTATGTTCACACATGTAAAGCTGTACTATTTGCCGATGATACTTCTCTTATTTTCCCTGTTGATAGGACAACAGCCAATTTTGACGAGGTCAATAGTACATTAGCTCAAGTATTAGAGTGGTTTACAGCAAACAATTTGCTGTTAAACGCTAAAAAGACGAAGTGTATTAAATTTTGTTTACCGAATGTTACAAAAGTACCAACACGCATAGTGGTCGAAAACGAAACGATAGATTTGGTAGATAAAACAGTATTTCTTGGGATGACAGTTGACTCGGGACTTCAATGGGGTGCCCATATCACATCCTTAGCGGGTAAACTTAGTTCTGCTGCTTACGCTGTTAGAAGAATAAGACAGTTGACTGACGTTGATACTGCGCGTTTGGTATACTTCAGCTACTTTCATAGTGTCATGTCGTATGGGATATTACTATGGGGTAACGCAGCAGAAGTTAATACCATATTCGTCCTTCAAAAACGCGCTATCAGATCTATATATAAACTAGGTGCTAGAGAATCTCTTAGAGAATTGTTTAAAAATATAAATATTTTGACATTCCCCGCGCAATACATATTTGCAAATATTATGTTTGTTCGTAATAATCTTCATCTTTACGCGAAAAATAGTGATATCCACAACAGGAATACGAGAAATAAAAATAAATTAGCGATACCAACTTTGCGATTACAGAAAACAATGAATTCATTTTTGGGACTTAGTATACGCTTCTATAATAGAATTCCTGAAGAAATATTGGCTCTGTCATTAGGTAAGTTTAAGACTGCTGTTAAAAATCAATTGCTTAAAAATGCCTATTATTGTATTTATGACTATTTATCAGATAAAACTCCATGGAAGTAATATATTCAATAAATTGTACATCGGTGATTACTTAATGTAAAATAATTCAATTTGTTATAAATATGTGAAAGTGTAGCCCTTCAGGCACGTAGGGACCAATACTGGACTGAGTTTCTTTCGGCGTATTCTTCTCAGCAGTGGTCGTTTCGAAACGCTAGTAGCTTATCGATTTTGCAAATATTAAAAATAATAATATGACGTTCAGAAAGAGATACATGATATCCAAATTTGAATAAAATTCTATTTCATTTCATTTCATTTCATTTCATTTCATTTCATTTCATTCCACCAAGGTCATCCGACCACCTGGTCAGTGGGTGTTCACCGCTGCGCTTGCCGGTACTAGGTCATCATTCGAGAACCCGTCCGCACTAATATTTTGGCAAGCTCCGTGGCGCAGTGGTTGAAAACCTAAATTGAAAAATCATTGTGAAGCTTTCGATCACCGATCTGGTCAAGATGGAAAATGACCTTTTTTAGATTGGCCTGGGTCTTGGATGTTTATCTATATATGTATTTGTTATAAAATATAGTATCGTTGAGTTAATATCGTATGGGATACTAACTCAACGATACTATATTGGGCTAGCTCAACACAAGTCTCGAAGTAACTTTGGGGCTAGCTCAATCTGTGTGATTTGTCCGTATATATTTATGTATTATTTATAAAAAAATTGAGTGCAATACACTTTGCTAATACTTTTTTGTAAATAAATAATTTTTGTAAAAACTTTTTAGTTCACGCTGGACTTATTCAATTAAACTTCCACGACAGCTACTCACAAAAAACTGTCGTGAACCAAATTTTGCAAAATACATGCATCAAGAAAACCTAAATTGAAAAATCATTGTGAAGCTTTCGATTCGGTGCTCGTAAAAGATTTTAACGGAGCAAAGAAATTAAAGTATAAACATTTTCTTTTTAGTGCTTTTTATACAAAAAAATATCAATTTGAGCGTCAATGATCTGAAAAGGTTATTGGAACTGTTGCCTGCAACTGTAGACAGCTTAGTGACATTATTAATTAAATAAGTAGTTATATATTCAACGCTTAAAGATATGAGAGATGTAAGAGAAGCGTTCACTAATCATTAAATGATTGTATATAATAGAAAAGAAAATCCTGTCCGATCCTTGAAGGGGTGATTTAGCCCGTCAATATGAACAACTTTTACTTTGGGACCAATTGCTGGGAACTCAAAATTTTTTGACGTCCCCATACAACATCGACCAGGCGGTCAACCATTTTCGCTTGAGAATGTAAATTTTTTTTAGTTCCCAGCTTTGATCCCATAAAAAAAGTTGTTCATATCGACGGGCTGAGTCACCCTTTCAAGGATCAGATGAGCAAACCCCAAGGTAAGTTCAAGACTTGTTTTATGGGATAAACTGGTATCAGATTTGTTAAGTTTCTAAACTTAACATTTCAGCCACAGGAAGTCCACGGCTGGACAAAGGCCTCTCCCAAGGATTCTTCGCTGGATGTGCGGATATTGTCTTACTCACCACGCTTGGCAGATATGTTGGCGAGCTCGGTTTCTTTGGCTTCTTGTTGCTTTAGATGCTGCAGCCCATCGGAAGCATTTTTAAGCGGATGAAGAATAGGATATTTTGTTGGTGTGTGTAGGATGTGTTGAAGGTATTGGGATATTACTCACTTGGATGAATAGGACAACAGCAAGTAGTAGATTGGGAGTCCAGACGCGCCTATTTGCGCCATTCCTGCACCAACCAGATAAGCATTTGAGGAAAACACCCCAAACCTGGATGATGATAGATTATAGACATAACTAACAGCTTAAGGTGCCTTTCAAAGAATAGGAGAGGTTGACACTTCAATTTTTTTTAATGTTATGGGCCAGCAAACGAGCAAGTGAGTCACTTGATGGTAAGCGATCAACGCTGCCCATGGACAACTGCAACACCAGAGTGTGACAGGAACATTGCCGGCCTTTCAAGGAGTTCGAAGTGGGAAAAATGGGGGAAATGGGGGTAGGGGGAGAAGGATGGGCCTCCGGCTCTCTCACTCACCGAACGAAGCATAGAAGCTGTAAAGCTTCTACTCAAACGTTAATTTTCTGTGAGAGTGTGGTACTTCCTCGGACGAGCCGGCCCATGTATGCTACTAGCAAAAATTAATTTTGCCGGTAGCGTGGCTCTACCACAACAAATTAATTAATATCATGTAGGATGTACCATAAGAAGCGGTCTTTTTACATTTGGTGCTACGTATTGATATACTTGGATTTAGTTCTGCAACCCATCTAGCTTGAAACCGGCCAACAAACACGACTTACAAACAGAATCGAGTCCAAACCCGTTCTTGCAGTGTAGAGGAGGCAAATACAGTGACTAAGCTTTATAGTGCCACATTACCACCACTACTATTAAGTAGTGGTGGTAATGTGGGTGATTTTATATTATCAAAAATTTTAATGAGGGAGTTTACTTAGAATATGTACTTTATAAAATATCCCGAAATTAAATGCACCTTATGTCCCCGGGCTTCAAACTACCTCCGTACCAAATTTCATTCAAATTGGTTCAATGGTTGAAGCATGAAAAAAGACAGACAGACAGAATTAATTTCGCATTTATAATATTAGTATGGATTCTAGTAATTAAAATTTGAATATTTATGGAGAATCGCACAGATTGAGACTTTATGTTATGGAATACTAACTTAACGATACTATATTTGTAACAAATACCTTTTGAATGAATAAACATCAAAGACCTAGATCAGCCTAAAAAAAAAACATGAATTTTCTATATTTATATGACCAGAATTATTAAATTTTAAAATTAAGACGAATCTCAAGATTGAGATAGCTACCTGGCCCTAAAGTAAGAAATGTACTCGCGTTATGCGGTGTTTATTTAACCATTCTAGGCATTTATTCATCACCAGGTCCTTTTTAGTCTCCACTACAGGAGCACGACCCTCTCTGTACTACTAGGGCCATACTTGGCCAGAGTAGCCAGAGGAGTTGGCCTACACTCGCCACGCTGGCCAGACGGGTTGGAGAGGTCTCACAGATGTTTATAATTATTAATTATAAACATCTGTGAGACCTCTCCGAAAAAATAATTTGCAATTGCAACAGACGTACGTAGGTATAGTAGCACAGAGTTCACTTTACACTTGCATTTGCATGTTACAGTATTTAGAAAGAAACGTGCATTGCAGATTTTGAAACTAATTATGATTATATAACTTTTTCCTTAGATCAGAATATCTTGCCAGATTGAAGCTAATTATAGAGATCTGGCAAACTCAATTCTAAAAGACATTTTTAGATGGTAGTACAGGTCCATTGCTAACTAGACTAGCTTGTTAATTAGACTATTTAGAATGTGTTATAGCGTAAAAGCTAAATAAAAATTATAATAGAAGATGCTTTTTATTGATAGTTCTACTATAACTATTTGTTAAATATAGCTCGTAACGACCTCTGTGTATAGTTGCGGCGCAACTCTAGTTTGTATAGTCTAGGCCAGACCTGTCTCACTCCCCGTGTCGTGGAAAGTATAATTACGCGCGGCGACTCTTTTAAAAACATCGTACAAATCCGGTAGGGACGACACGCGTTTGGTCATATTTGTGTGTTTCTGAAGAGAAATCATTTATCTATCTATAAGTGTTCACCGAATTACGAATCGTTTGTTCAGAATTATATCTAAACTAAAAGGAGTTGCGCTCTGACGCCTGCTAAATTACATCGTATCGCTATCTGCATTGAGTTGACTCTTAATAAATTAAGAAATAAAACATGGCGAAAAAATTTTATGCGGGCGGGACTTGAACCGGCGACCTAGGTCCCGCCCGCATGAAATATTTTCACCATATTTTATTTCTTAATTTATTAAGAGTATATCAAAAAAGCATTGTGAATCCTTACTAATATTATAAATGTGAAAGTGAGTTTGTTTGTTTGTTACGCTTTTACGCCGTAACCACTGAACCGATCATCATGAAATTCTGCATACAAGTTCTCTGGAGTACGGAGAAGGACATAGACTACCTTTTATCCCAGGAAAAAGTACTATTCCCGAGGGATCGACATTGACGCGGGCGGAGCGGCGGGCGAAAAATAAAACACTTATATAAATATTACATTGAGTTTATATTTATTTAAATATATTTGCAGAGTGCGACTTCTATACATAAAAACTAGTACTTATTCTGTGCCTAGGCTATATCCCCATGATATAGACTGTGCTCTACGTGTATCTACTCTATGTTGTGAGTCAGGAACCGGTCAACTTTCACTATTACGACGGTTACGTGACCGCACGTGCGATTCAGTGTCAGTGTCAATGTGAAAAAATGATCTAATAAGCCACTACGTAGCATATGAGTAAGTATAGGTAAGTATAAACACATCTGAGTATCTATTTAACCACTGTTAAAAAAAGTGCGGAGTTTTAGTTTCACATCGAAATTATTATAGTTAAACTAGCTTTCGATGTCGATCCCTCTGGAATAGTAGCCTATGTCCTTCTCCGTACTCAAGAGAACTTGTATGTAATATTTCATAATGATTGGTTCAGTAGTTATGGCGTGAAAGCGTAACAAACAAACAAACTCATTTTCGCATTTATAGTATTAGTAAGGATAATTTTTATCACTTTTTTACACCTAAAGTTTCGAAAACTTTGCAGTGTTCATGGTCGCAGGAAGACTAAGTTGACATTTGCCTGTGTTATATGAACTATGAAAAACTACCGCTTTAAATATTTGTTGACAACGTTCTACAAAATGGATAACATAAGGTAGCGCGCAGAACCGATGGCCGATGGGGCAGAAGGGTTCTCGAATGGCGGCCACGTGCCGGCAAGCGCAGCGTCGGAAACCCACCGACCAGATGGTCGGACGACCTGACTAAGGTTGCAGGAACACACTGGATGCAGACCGCTTCCAACCGGTCGTATTGGAAATTCTTGGGGAGGCCTATGTATGGATATAGGCTTCTTGCGGCTGATATGATGATGATGATCATTAAGGTAAACACACATTTTATGTTGTATTTTCTTAAAAGGCCGACAACGCTATTGTTACATCCCAGGTGTTGCAGTTGTTCATGGGCAGCGGTGATCACTTACCATCAGGTGACCCGCTTGATCGTTTGCCAGCCTATGTCATAAAAAAAATCGGCCAAGTGCGAGTCGGACTCGCGCTAAAGATTCCGTACATTATAAATGATAAGTTTGAAATTATTAAAAATATCTTTATTATATGATGTAACTCAAAATTAAGGAATATCACATTTTTCTTATATCTGTGCTATAAGACGTTGCTTTGTGCCAAATTTCAAGATTCTGAGTACATGAGAAGTACTCTGTAGGTTTTGATTCCCTTGCGAATGTCGAAAAAACACGTAAATTTGCGGCATAACGAGCTGTATCTTTTGATTGCGTTGGCTTAGAAGTTTGATTTTTTCACAGCTGCAAGGGACAATAGACTTGAGTATTTGATATAAATTTCAGCATGATGCCTCTACGCGTTCTTGACAAAAAGGGTCTTGACAGACCGACAGACAGATAAATGGACAGACAGACAGACTGACAACCGAGTTATCCTATAAGGGTTCCGTTTTTTCCTTTTGAAGTACGGAACCCTAAAAACACTTATTTCCAAAACCTTAGCCTACATAAAAATTTAAATTAAAAAATTAAAATTTTTAATATAAATAAAATAATTTAAAAGTAACTTAGAAAGGACTAAGGTCCTGGAGGGCTGATACATTCACTTTGATTAGATTATAACATACTCTTGTAAAACAACTTGATTGTCTGTATGCCCGTCTGTCTGTCTAGAATCTGTTTAATATATCTAATTAAAATCTATTGTCCTTTAAAGTTGTGATAATATCAGATATCTACGAGCATACATTCATACCATCACGTCTTTTTCCCTTGCGGGGTAGACAGAACCTAGGTCTATGAGACCTAAAAGCCACGTTTAGAATATTGGTGGGCGTGTAGATGGTAAACGGAATTTTTCCACTTGGAACGGGTTGCTAGCCGCATCGCCTACTCATGATTACTCAGATTTTTGCCCATTTCATCGATCAACTTTTACGATCTGCGTAAGAAGAGAAGCAGCTGGTATTTTCTACGTATTTCGTGTCCTCCCAGAACTGCATGGAAGAGCATCAAAGAGCAGTTAGTGTTACCCAAAATTTCAGGTCTTTTCCAATCCCTATCTCTACTACTAAATATAAATGCGAGAGGTTACTCTGTCCGTCTGTTTCCTCTACGCATCAACCATTGAACCGATGTAGATGAAATGAAGTATGGTGATAGTTTGAGGCCTGAGGAAGGACAATGAGTACCTTTTATTCTGGAATAAGGTACTGATTCCGAGAGATCTTCAATCACACGAGCGAAACCACAGGCAAGCTATTAGAATATAAATAACGCGGACGAAGCGGATAATCACTCAATAATCATAAAATGTCTTATATTTCTACAATGCACCCGTGCCTTTACCCATCGGCGATGAGTCAACCGCTGGATGCGTGTGCGCAATAACAACCGTTTCTATGGCCGCAAAATATAGAACTAACAGAAGTATAGTCGTCAGCGAGCTATTAAACTCCATAGCAACGCAGCTGACAAAAACGGAAATATATTGGTGGAACAGGCAATATGCTAAAATAAAAACGACGCGAGTTCCGTGGCGCAGTGGTTTACACACGAGCCTGTGACACGAGGTTGCCCGCGGGTTCGATCCCCGGTCAGGTCAACATGAAAATGATCTTTTACAGATTGGCCTGGGTCTTCGATGTTTATGTATTTATCAATCAATCAATCAATCGTTTATTTACTCAATTTGCTTAGCCTAGGCTACAATTATAGATCACTATGATTAACTAAACTTAATTATTCAAACAATTAACCAATCATAAGGTTTTCGTATACAGTAGGTAAGTATATTCCCTATAGCTACAAAAAATATGCAGTTACCTATCCGCCGAACTAATTAAAAATTGAATTAAGGCAGATATTTCACAACGTCGTCTTAGTAACAAGGTACTCATAGGTATGTAAGTAGATATCGGATATATATTTATGTATTTGTTGTAAAAATAAAGTATCGTTGAGTTAGTATCCCATAACACAAGTGTCGAACTTTGGGGCTATCTTATTCTCTGTGATGTGTTCGTATATATTTATTTAAAGATAGCAGAATAGCGTATTTCGAATAAAAGCTAAACTACAGACTACGGAACGCCTATGGAGAAGAACAATGTATTTTTTTTTCAAGGTCAAAGTCCAAGATAGTATATATACTGATATTTACAATCTTGGACGTGGCATTGACCCTGACAAAAATACATTGGATTTTCACTACTCTTATAAAATAAATTATGGTACAAAAAATTCCATGCGGGCAGGGTTTGAACCAGTGGCCTTTAGGTCTATGTATGAATTACACTATGTCAATTAACAATTGACTCGATCATGCATTCATTGACTCGATCTCGACATCATGCATTGTGAAAGGAAAAAAATAACCATTAAAAATATGATTTTTACTACTTACAGATTGTTTAACACACCTTCAGGTTACTGTCGTAATCTAGGTAGCAATCGTTTTAACGATCTAGATGCGCCAATTTTTGCATAAGTCTTATACGTTTCTCATCGTCTTATCTTAAATAAGTCAGATTGTTCTATAATCGTGGTAGTATAAGACGTGGTAACGTCTTATAAATCGATGAACGTCGGCTGCACGCAAAAAAAGTGTCACGTTCCGCGCGCAAGTGTAACAAACAATAGAGAGGTTACGAGGCTAAGCGTTTGCGTCGTAATATTATCGTCAGTAAACTGACATTTCCGATTTTTGTTCTAAAGAAAGAATGTACTCCTAAATACCTATTTTTTTGCAGCGCCACTTCTATGTCTCACTATTTTGTGCGCTGGCTGACTCATTTATTGGTCGTTTTTGCTCTGCGGTTTGCGTTATCGGGTTGCCAATTAGGTATTTAAGTATTGAAATTGTAACTTGATTTTTCGACGTGTTATTTTTTAGTGATGCTTATGATTCACTTAAAGATAACTTATGTCATGGCTCGTGGCATAAAACACTGTTGTTTTGATGTTTCTTGGAATGATCTGATCTTTTCATTAGCATGTCGGTGTATACAGTCGCCTGCAGAGAAATCTGACCTCGGAGAAGGAAGACCTGTCCAAGGGCATATCAAACACTGGTATAATAAGGCCGCCATTTTAAGTTAATTTAAATTACGTAAACTGTTCCTTTTTGTGGTATTGTATTGTATTGTATGATATACCCTTGGATATATCTTGGCCGGAGACTAAATTGTTTAGTAAATTATAGGATTTAAATATGGCTGAACTTGTCCTGGGTTTGCAAAATGTTCTGGCTGGAGATTTACTTACATAAATTTCTCCAAATATAATATATAAACTCTCTATGTGTTGGATCTATATCCCAACACACGCCTCTTAAAGGTCCGGGGTACCCGTGAACCGTAAGGAATTACAATTTATTATAAAGAGATCTAGCCGTGTTGTATCCGGCAGAGTAGAATAGGACCACTCCAAGTCTTCCCGTGGATGTCGTAGAAGGCGACTTAGGAAATACAAGCTAAACAAAGCTTATAAACATCTAAGACACCTCTCCAACCCGTCTGGCCAGCGTGGAGAGTGTAGGCCAAGTCCTCTGGCTGCTCAGGCCAAGTATGGCCCTAGTAGTACAGTGAGGGTCGTGCTCCTGTAGTGGAGACTAAAAAGGACCTGATGATGATGATAAAGAGATTGTACAAATTAAATTTATTTTATTTTTCCACAAATCAAGCACAGTCACAAATGGTCGACTTGTCTTAAGAAAGATCTCTTCCAGTGGGCCAATTGGGATTAAGACAAGATGGAAGATAGGTCCTAGAGATTTGAAGTTTTGAGAGAACTTCAAGGGCCAAGGGCTTTACAATTTGCTTTTCATAGCTAATTTAATTTTTATCTTTTTTAATATTATAAATGAGTTTGATTGTTTGTTACGCTTTCACGCCGTATCTACTGAACCGATCATCATGAAATTTTGCATACAAGTTCTCTGGAGTGCGGAGATGGACATAGGCTACCTTTTATCTCGGGAAAAGTACTATTCCCGAGGGATCGACATTGACGCGGGCAGAGCCGCGGGCGAAAGCTAGTGGTCTATAAAATAAATAAATACATACGGACAAATCACACATATTGAGCTAACTCCAAATTCAATTCGAGACGTGTGATATGGGATACTACTATATTTTAAATACTTAAATAGTAAAAGATAAAAATATTTATTCTGTCCAACAATCTATTTTTACAATGTACCTATAAGGTACTACATCATTATGGTGTAATCTCAGATTGGTGGAGACTGGAGCCTGTAGAAGGCTGAGTCTGTGGAACAGATAAACGTCCAAACCCCAGGTCAATCTAAAAAAGATCAATTTCTATCTTAACCTGACCGGGGTCGATACTAGGACCTACGCTGTGGCAACCTGGCATAATAACCACTAGGGCACAGGTTGTTATATATTTATAAAATGATTATACACAACTGCCTTAAGAAAGTATGCCTAGAACAGCTAAAAAAAACAATAAATAATAAGCCTTCTGGTAAGTAATCTTGACTAATATTATAAATATGAAATTGAGTTTGTTTATATGTTTTGCCTCAACGCTCAAACTACTGAACCATTTATATGTTTTTCAACATACATATTATTGCTAGGAATACGGAAAAGTATATAGAAACAGCACTGACTACGTATTATGCCTATGCGTATGCATGGCTAAACTATGGTATCATTCTATGGGGAAACAGTACAGATGCGCATATATTGCTTACGCAACAAAAGAAATTAATTAGAATTCTAGCAAATATCCAACAACAAGATAGCTGTAAACCATATTATCAAAATTATAAGATACTTACTGTTCCCAGTATGTATATATTAGAAATCTGCAAGTTTGTACGAAGATACCCAGAATTCTACACGAAACGAAGTGATGTAAAAACTAAGTATGCGCCGCGTGATAAAACCAAGTTAATGCTGCCGGCTATGCGTCTGAACTTAAATGCGTCAAGTACCTATGCCATGTCTATAAAGATATACAACAAGCTACCAAAACAAATAAAAGAAGAAAATAACAATAATATTTTTTACTTCAAATTAAAGGATTTTCTCATAAATAAAGCCTATTATAATATAAATGAATTCCTTGATGACAAAGTATAATCTTATAATAATATAGTTCTATAATAAAATTTAAATCAATAAAACTATTGACATTTTATATACAAAAACTAATTGAAATAATAATTTAAATTCCACTAATTCTATAATGAAACTATTGTCATCATCCTTAATTTTGGGTTAAAAGCTTAAAACTGTAAATAAAATAATGAATGAATATTAAAAAAAAAAAAATGACAAACTAATCAAATTAATAATAATAATAACAAATACAATTCATAAAAATAAAATAAAAAGAAAAATTTTGGTATATACATATATTTTAAAATATGGTCCTTATCCTTATATACTTACACAATAAAATAAAATAAAATCTCATCTTAAATTTAGTGATGTAGTACTTTTTACTAATTGTAATAATTAGTGGGTACTCCTATTAATCTATGTGCGTCCTCCTCTAATCTAATATTGCTGTGCCCGACAGGGTCCATATATGGTCTTACTTTGTAATTTTTCATCCTATGTCTATATGGTTTGCAATAAATATTGAGTATTGGAACTTTTTTATCCCGGAAAAGTACTGTTCCCGTAGGATTGACATTAATACGAACGGAATCGCTATCGAAAGCCGTTTACTATTAAAAAGAATGGGTTCTCATAAAAAGTATTGACCTACATATGCTACAAAAATATACATGGTGATATTTTAATCGTTATGGAGCTTTTAAGGGGTGATTCAGCCCGTCGATATGATCAAGTTTTCCTATGGGACCAATGCTGGGTGCTCAAATTTTTTTTGACTTTCATATTAAAATTGGCCGGGCGGCTTAACTAGCTTGTATGAAAATTACCATTATTTTGTAAGTTCCCATGCGGTAGCTCAATTGGCATAGCGTAGGTTGTACATAGACTTAAGGTTTAAACCGTATTTTATTTCTTAACTAGCTTTCGCCCGCGGCTCCGCCCGCGTCAATGTCGATCCCTCGGGAATAGTACTTTTTCCCGGGATAAAAGCCTATGTCCTTCTCCGCACTCCAGAGAACTTGTATTCAAAATTTCATGATGATCGGTTCAGTAGTTACGGCGTGAAAGCGTAACAAACAAACAAATAAACAAACACACTTTCGCGTTTATAATATTAGTAAGGATGTAATCGGAGTACATTTGGATGATTATGACAGTAATCAGCATCGAAAAAAATCTTAAACAAAATCTTAAGTATTATCCCCTCCACCACATCAGAACCACCCATATCAGCTGACTTCCTGTTCCGTTATAACAAACAATTAATTTATCGCGTAAGTAGCATGATTCACTTATTTATGGCGACATAGCAATGTAATAAACACTAATACGGAATGATATCCTGAATTATTGTTATTAGTTATAATAATGGAAGTAGGTATTCACTTCCTGTGGTTTTAGTGTCAATAAGAGCAAATTGTTAGCCTATTTGAACGGTCATAGATATATTAATTCTATATGAATAGACTTCCATGCTGATCTGGGAGAAAAGAAAAAACGTAGAATGTGCCAGCTGCTTCTCTTCCCGCGCAGACCCTAGAAATCGGTCAAGAGAATGGGCGTAAATTGAAAGAATCATCACAGTAGACGATGCGGCTAGCAACCCAGCTCTATTTTGATTCAGTTTTCCACCTTCTAATATAAATCCCCCTGCACCATTCCATCTTCGGACGACACGGCGTGGGCAGGGATTCCACCCGTACGTCGATGTTCCTGTTCATCGTACCTCTTTTCGTCTCTCGTCTCCTTTATTATGCGAACCGTAAAGAAATGGAATTCCCTCCCCTCGTCACTGTTTCTCGACTAACAGCCTCCGTGGTCCAGTGGCTAAGGCGTTTGCCTGTTGACCCGGGGGTCGTGGGTTCGATTCCCACCGGAAGCATACTTTGTTTAGTTGTTTCCAGTTTGGTTAGGACATTGCAGGCTTGAATCACCTGATTGTCTGATATTAAAGATGATTCCGTGCTTCGGTAGGCACGTAAAGCCGGTGGTCCCGACTGCCATCTGGTAGTCGTTAAAGGAACCACGTCAAAGGCCGAGAGGCGGTTCCGAAGAACTCTGACATCAGGGTGTGCATGGTCGATTGACTGTGACACCTACTCGAAATGATGATGATGTTTCCCGACTCATACAATTTAGGGATTTTCAAGGCAAGAGTGAATAGGTGTTATTTGAGTTTGCGTGTACCACCGTGATCTCATCGTTGCTTCCCATATCCCTATCTTATCTTATCTGGATAAGATAGAGGTCAAACGCACACAAATTATTCTTAGAAAAAAAAACAGACAGACGCACAGCGTAGCGATATTAATAGGGTCCCGTTTTTATTTTACCCTTTGGGTACGGTACCCTAAACAAGATATCACATGGCGCCTGCTTTATTGTATTTACTAGCTTTCGCCCGCGGCTCCGCCCGCGTCAATGTCGATCCCTCGGGAACAGTAGTCGGGAACTTTTTCCCGGGATAAAAGGTAGCCTATGTTCTTCTCCGCACTCCAAAGAACTTGTATGCAAAATTTCATGATGATCGGTTCAGTAGTTACGGCTAGAAAGCGTAACAAACCAACAAACAAACTCACTTTCGCATTTATAATATTAGTAAGGATAAGGATTAAGTTATGTCAGAACTCGTAGAACAAACGTTGTTGTTAGCTATATGCTTTTCCCGCGCAGATCGTAAAAGCCAATCAAGAGATTGGGCTTAAATCTGCAGAATCATGTCAATAGGCGATGCGGCTAGCAACCCATCACTACTTGATTCCGTTTTCCATCTACACGTCCTCCAACATGCTAAATGTGGCCATAAGGTCTTATAGACCTAGGCTTTGTCTACCTCGTAAGGGAAAAAGAAGTGATACTATATATGTATGTTAGCTATATGTTTACAAGTTAACCCAGTATATTATAGTTACTATCAGCTGCTCCTTCATCAAGATTCACCCCAGGAGATCTCCTAAACAGGCTATAGGACGTCAAGTTAATATTTCTAATCTTATATTCAAATTGCAAACCCATCATTACGACATTAGCCTTGAGCTATCAAGGCCTCTTAACAAGATATAAGCTCACATTAAATATGTATAGGAGGCATTTTATAATTCTAATGAATGAGAATACTAGGAAAAGCCAGACAAGTGCGAGTCGCACTCGCGCACGAAGGGTTCCGTACTATTAATAAATAAATAAATATATACGGACAAATCACACAGATTGAGCTAGCCCCAAAGTAAGTTCGAGACTTGTGTTATGGGATACTAACTCAACGATACTATATTTTATAACAAATACATATATAGATACACATCCAAGACCCAGGCCAATCTGAAAAAGATCATTTTCCATCTTGACCTGGCCGGGGATCGAACCCGGTCACTCCGTGTCGCAGGCAGGCGTGTTGACCGCTGCGCCACGGAGCTAGTCTATTATCTGTAACAACGGCAAAAAAAATGTCTTTTGTAGGGAGCCCTCTTAAATATTGATTTAATTATTTATTTTTAAAGTAAATATTCTGTAAACATTTCAAACGTATACCTATTGCCGTTATCAATATCGAAAACAAAACTATAAAATCAGGTGTTTTGTATGGAAGCTCCCTTATATTAAAATATTTAAAGTGAATATACCTATAAATATTTTGTAAATATTTCAAGCGTCTACCTGTTGCCGTTATCAATATCGAACAAAATGAGCAAAATAATCCCTTTTGTTGTATGGGAGTTCCCTTAAATATTATGTTTTATTGCTGTTTTTATTAAAGCAGCAATAGAAATAAATCATATAGGAAAATTTCAACTGTCTTACTGTCATGTTTCGTGAGATACAGCCTGGTGACAGATGGACAGGCAGACGGACAGCGAAGCCATATTAATTGGGTCCCGTTTTTACCCTCTAGTTACGGAACCCTAAAAATTTACTCCTGAGCTGTGTAAGTTGGCAAGTATATTTCTAATTTCTATTTGCACCTACAAATAATGTCATTATTTAGATCAGAATATTTTTATGGACAATCCTCCTTACTAATACAACGTGATTTTGAACCCCCTAGCTTTATTGAAATCTGGTAATCAGAATCCCTAATGGAACACAGAATTGCAAGAAAAAAAGGTAAAAAACAAACAAAAAAATTAGGTTTCCCATACAAAGTCGCCGATCAGCTGGAGGAATTTCTATGAAAGGTTACATTTATTTTTTCGTTTTTTAACTTTTTTCTTACAATTCTGTATTCCATTAGGGATTCTGATTCCCAGATTTCAATATAGCTAGGGGGTTCAAAATCACGCTGAATTATAAAAGCGAATATTTGTGAGTATGTATAGATGTTTGTTACTCATTCATGCCAAAACGGCCGAAAGGATTTTGGCGAAATTTTGTACACAGATAGGTGATTACCTAAAGTAACACTTAGACTATTTTGTATCCCGGAATAAAGTACTGTCTCCGTAAGGTGGACATTAACGTGAGCGGAGCCGTGGATGTCAGCTAGTTTATGATAAAAGGCATAAATAAACCGATAAGCCCTAGTATTATATTAAATAAAAATGTGGCAGAATTTGCGTCCATTTTTTTTTCAAGAATAAATCTAATATACTTACATAAAAGTCGAAAAAAAGGTGGAGATTGGGGTTAAATATAAAGAGGCTTGTTATATAGATCTTTAAAAAGTCACAAATTATTTGTCATCACCATCATCATGATTCGTAAGAAGTCCACTGCTGTACAAAGGCCTCTCCCAAGGATTTGTAATTTCATGGGAGCATCTTGCTCTGGAGGCGGTTTGGCGAGCGCAATTTCTTGTGCTTTCGACGCTGCTACCCGTCGGAAGTATTTTTAAGTAGCAGAAGTAGAGGAAATTTGTTGGATTTGGGAAGGGAATGAAGATATTGTGATACTACTTGAAAGAATAGGTGAAAAGTAAGTAGCAGCTCGGAATGTCGGGCGCGCGTACCCGATAACAGATCACCAGGCAGACCAGACAAGCAATTGCATATGACACCTCTGCAAATAGGTCATATCCTAACTTCCTAACTAATATAATAATAATAATAATAATAATTTCATTTATTCCTTAGAACATGGTGGTATGATGACAATCACGATGTTACATGTTTATAGTGTACACATATTCTGCCATAGCTGGCGTAGGAAATCTATGAGTGAATTTAATTATATAATAATGTTAGTACAGTATATTTTATTTCACGAGATAGATTATAAATATTGTTAATTTTATCACCATTGGATCGTCAGTCCAGTTATCTCAACATCACACAATGTCAGATTTTCCATTAAATTCATTTAGTTATTATAAATGCGAATGTAAGTTATTTGTTTGTTACGCTTTCACGTTGTAACTACTAAACCAATAATTATGAAATTTTGCATGCACGTTATATGGGGTACAGAGAAGGACATAGGGTACATTTTATTTCAGGAAAAAGCACTGTTCTCGAGGGACCGACATTGACGCGGGCGGAGCCCGGCGAAAGCTAGTTAAGATATAAAATATATATCGTTATTTCAAACTTAATCTTACTAAAGTACAAGAGCATTTATTACAAGTAATATATTTAAATATCTCAGGTTAAGAGCCCCATTCCAGGGGATCTTTATCTATAAGTCTCAATTAGCGTGTGAGATAGTCTGAATATGTTATTTTTAGAATAATATATAACATAGATGCGCGATTTTTGTAAAGGAGATTGCAGACAACTCGTATGCAATCTAAAGCATGCTTAACAAACTTTTCAGTGGTTTTTTTTTTATTCTTATACCTCCAACTTAATTGGAGTAAGTGGCTTCATGTTTTGTTTTTTTTTCATCTTTCATTATTTCCTCTCTTCATTCATTATTTATCTAATACTACATATATTTCTTTCATTCTTCATCTTTTACTAAATTTTAACTACTTTAACATGCTATACATAAACTGCAATACAGAAGCTACAATACATTACTGCAATATAAATAATTATGCTGATAAGTATAAACTAAACTGCTTTGTTGTTTCCCGTGTTTGATTCTTATAATTTAAATTTATGAAAAGGTATTTATTACGATTTGATTTTGTAGTTCAGTGGATAAGCTCAGGTCAGTTAAGGGGTTTAGTTAGACTTGGGGACTAGCTAACATCTTCCGTGCTGGTCTGTAAGAAAAGAAAAAACGTAGAATGTAGCTGCTTCTCTTCCCGCGCAGATCGTAAAAGCCGAACGAGGAAATGGGCGAAAATGTGAGGAATCATGTCAAATGGGCGATGCGGCTAGGCATCACTATTTTAATTCCACTTTCCACCTACACACCCTGCAACATATTAAATGTGGCCATAAAATCTAAAATTGAAAAATATTAAAAATTATTTATTCATCAAAATGTTTTTTATTTAACATAACATGCAGCAAGGGCTCACCAATTAAGTTTAAAGAAACCTGTATCTGGGCTCTGTCTACCCCGCAAGGGAAAAAGACGTGATAGTATTTATATAAACTAGCGCCACCCTTAATTTTATTATTATACTAGCTGCCCCGGCGAACTTCGTTTCGCCATAAGTTAAAAACTATCCTATCTCTCAAGTTGGATCGAACTGCACATGGTGTGCGAATTTTATTATAATCGGTTAAGTGGTTTAGGAGTCCATTGAGGACAAACATTGTGACACGAGATTTATATATATTAAGATTACACGATCAAATAAAAAAATCTTAATCTCTACTTCGGTAGTCTTCACTTGTAGTTTTTTTGATATTACTTTTTTTTTGACACACGACAGCAAATGAGCAACCGGGTCACCTGATGGTAAGTGATCACCGGTGCCCATGGACAATTACTACACCCGGGGTGTGAGCTTCTACTTGCTTAACCCTCATTCATCTGCTCCGTGGCGCAGTGGTTAACACGCCAGACTGCGACACGAGGGTGCCCGGGTTCGATCCCCGGTCAGATCAAGATGGAAAATTATCTTTTTCAGATTGGCCTGAGTCTTGGATGTTTATCTATATATGTATTTGTTATAAAATATAGTATCGTTGAGTTAGTATCCCATAACACAAGTCTCGAACTTACTTTGGGGCTAGCTCAATCTGTGTGATTTGTCCGTATTTATTTATTGATTTATTTTATTTTTTTATCTGAGTGAGTAGTATCCGAATACGTTAATTCCCTTCCCAAATCCAACAAATTCTTAAACCTACCCCGCATAAAAATTTACAATGGGGAGCAGCGTCGGAAGCACAAGAAGTCAAAATAACTGCACTCACCAAACTAATTGTCAATTGTGACAAAAATAGCAATATCCTTCTATGGAACTAAAAAACCTTAATGGAAATGCAGGGGATTTCTTACGGCTAAAATTATAGAAATGAACATACATACATAGTATCACATCTTTTTCCCTTGCGGGGTAGACAGAGCCGCAGGTAAAAGCCACGTTTAGCATGTTGGTGGGCGTTAGGTGGAAAATGTATTCAATATAAATCCTTATCCTTATCCTTACTAATATTATAAATTCGAAAGTGAGTTTGTTTGTTTGTTACGCTTTCACGCCGTAACTACTGAACCGATCATCATGAAATTTTGCATACAAGTTCTCTGGAGTACAGAGAAGGACATAGGCTACCTTTTATCCCGGGCAAAAGTACTATTCCCGAGGTATCGACATTGACGCGGGCGGAGCCGCGGGCGAAAGCTAGTAAATATATATACGGACAAATCACACAGATTGTGCTAGCTCCAAAGTAAGTTCGAGACTTGTGTTATATACTAATCAACGATAGTATATTTTATAACAAATACATATATAGATAAACATCCAAGACCCAGGCCAATCAGAAAAAGATCATTTTTTATCTTGACCTGACCGGGGATCGGTGCCGGGCCCCTCGTGTCGCAGGCTGGCGTGTTAACCACTGCGCCACGTAGCTCGCAGTATTCAAAATAGTGATGGGGGGGAGATCCCTCTGTGCGGGAAGATAAGCAGCTGCTACATTCTATGTTTTTTCCAATCCAGCATGGAAGTTACAGAACAAAATTAACAATATATCCTTTAGAAGACTTAAAACATCTGTGTGTTGTCTTCTTTACATTTAAGAGTAATGATACCATTAAAATGAATTATATTCAACATATAAACGTATGTCCCACTTATTTCTAGATAAACTAGTGTTAAGAGTACATTAATTTGTTGTCACGCAGATAAAGACGTCTTTAAAGTGTTTTAATTAATTATTTCATTAATTGGAGGATGGTAGAAAAGGCACTCGTATTAATATCAATTCATGTTGATATTACTTTTTTTTTGACACACGACAGCAAATGAGCAACCGGGTCACCTGATGGTAAGTGATCACCGGTGCCCATGGACAATTACTACACCCGGGGTGTGAGCTTCTACTTGCTTAACCCTCATTCATCTGCTCCGTGGCGCAGTGGTTAACACGCCAGACTGCGACACGAGGGTGCCCGGGTTCGATCCCCGGTCAGATCAAGATGGAAAATTATCTTTTTCAGATTGGCCTGAGTCTTGGATGTTTATCTATATATGTATTTGTTATAAAATATAGTATCGTTGAGTTAGTATCCCATAACACAAGTCTCGAACTTACTTTGGGGCTAGCTCAATCTGTGTGATTTGTCCGTATTTATTTATTGATTTATTTTATTTTTTTATCTGAGTGAGTAGTATCCGAATACGTTAATTCCCTTCCCAAATCCAACAAATTCTTAAACCTACCCCGCATAAAAATTTACAATGGGGAGCAGCGTCGGAAGCACAAGAAGTCAAAATAACTGCACTCACCAAACTAATTGTCAATTGTGACAAAAATAGCAATATCCTTCTATGGAACTAAAAAACCTTAATGGAAATGCAGGGGATTTCTTACGGCTAAAATTATAGAAATGAACATACATACATAGTATCACATCTTTTTCCCTTGCGGGGTAGACAGAGCCGCAGGTAAAAGCCACGTTTAGCATGTTGGTGGGCGTTAGGTGGAAAATGTATTCAATATAAATCCTTATCCTTATCCTTACTAATATTATAAATTCGAAAGTGAGTTTGTTTGTTTGTTACGCTTTCACGCCGTAACTACTGAACCGATCATCATGAAATTTTGCATACAAGTTCTCTGGAGTACAGAGAAGGACATAGGCTACCTTTTATCCCGGGCAAAAGTACTATTCCCGAGGTATCGACATTGACGCGGGCGGAGCCGCGGGCGAAAGCTAGTAAATATATATACGGACAAATCACACAGATTGTGCTAGCTCCAAAGTAAGTTCGAGACTTGTGTTATATACTAATCAACGATAGTATATTTTATAACAAATACATATATAGATAAACATCCAAGACCCAGGCCAATCAGAAAAAGATCATTTTTTATCTTGACCTGACCGGGGATCGGTGCCGGGCCCCTCGTGTCGCAGGCTGGCGTGTTAACCACTGCGCCACGTAGCTCGCAGTATTCAAAATAGTGATGGGGGGGAGATCCCTCTGTGCGGGAAGATAAGCAGCTGCTACATTCTATGTTTTTTCCAATCCAGCATGGAAGTTACAGAACAAAATTAACAATATATCCTTTAGAAGACTTAAAACATCTGTGTGTTGTCTTCTTTACATTTAAGAGTAATGATACCATTAAAATGAATTATATTCAACATATAAACGTATGTCCCACTTATTTCTAGATAAACTAGTGTTAAGAGTACATTAATTTGTTGTCACGCAGATAAAGACGTCTTTAAAGTGTTTTAATTAATTATTTCATTAATTGGAGGATGGTAGAAAAGGCACTCGTATTAATATCAATTCATGTTTAAATAAATCCTTGGTTTTATATTGATAACACGGTAAAGATAAAGGATGTAGATATACATAGATGTTGATTATTAAAGACTAGCTTTCGCCTGCGGCTCCACCCGCGTCAATGTCGATCCCTCGGGAACAGTGCTTTTTCCTGGGATAAAATGTACCCTATGTCCTTCTCCGTACTCCAGAACTTGTATGCAAAATTTCATGACGATTGGTTCAGTAGTTACGGCGTGAAAGCGTAACAAACAATCAAACTCACTTTTGCATATACTATATACTAATATTATAATTGCGAAAGTAAGTTTGTTTGTTTGTTTGTACTATTTCCGAGGGATCAACATTGACGCGGGCGGAGCCGCAGGCGAAAGCTGGTTTATAATACAAGTAAGGATTAGGATAAGGTTAAAGAGTAGGATGACGCAATTTGGGGAAATTTTACATGTTATAGTTGTGATTATTATGCCCAGCTGTCTCCCTGAAGGCCCCGGGCTCGATGTTCGGTCAGTTCAACATGGAAAATTATGTTTTTTTGGCCTGGGACTTGGATGTTTATCTATAAATGTATTTGTTATAAAATATAGTATTGTTGAGTAAGTATCCCATAACACAAGTCTCGAAATTACTTTGGGAATAGCTCTATTCATGTAACAAATAAAAATATTTATATTTATTTATCATTATCATTATCATCAGACTAATAATAAATCTGTAAGGGTTGGTCACGAAGTGAGTTACTTTGTTTTCAGAGATATATATTAAGGTTATAAGCTCTCTCTCTCAATACATGATACTAAAAATAAAATGTCGATTTTTAGATTTGTTTCTGTGTGTATGTATGTTCCTCTATCAAACTCTTAAACGAATTATATGAACTTTATGAAACAAACATTTAGACGTACAGTACACAGGCTAGGCTACTTTTTTTTCTCCAGTTATGATAAGACATGGCCCCCATACAAACATAATTTGGTTTTTTGACGCGAACGGAGTCGTAGGCGCAGCTAGTCCTAACTAATATTATAAATGCAAAAGTGAGTTTGTTTGTTTGTTTGTTACGCTTTCACGCCGTAACTACTGAACCGATCATCATGAAATTTTGCATACAAGTTCTCTGGAGTACCGAGAAGGACATAGGCTACTTTTTATCCCGGGAAAAAGTACTATTTCCGAGAGATCGACATTGACGCGGGCGGAGCCGCGGGCGAAAGCTAGTTTATTATAAATGTTTATGTTTTTAAGTAATGAGTTTGTTATTCTTGGTAAACGTGGCCTTTCGGTTTATGACTTTAGGCTCTGTCTACCCCGTAAGAGATAAAGACGTAATAATATGAAAGTATGTACTCTTTTCCGGCACTACGATTTTTTTTAAATATGCTACAACCTGCCCGGGCATTGAATCTTGTCATTTTCGAAAAAAATAACAAATACGGATAACTCCCATCGAATTAATCCGAAAAACATTACTCTACTCCGACAAACCGGTTAAAAATCTCAGAAGCTCTCCTCAACATTGATTGAAGGGCTTTAAGCTGACCTTTACTGATTAGAGGTATAGTTGTAAGTGTACCGGGAAGCGAACCCAGAACTAACGGCTCTTATTCGACGGCCGCCAGCCGGTCGCCGACGTGTACCAATAAAAACCTGTTTTGGTGGCGTTTACACCACACGATTTGCCGTCGATATGGAGATCTAATGAGGTTTAATACCTTATTGTTTTTTTTTTATGATATAAGTCGGCAAACGAACAAGTGGGTCACCTGATGGTATGATCAGATCCGCTGCCCATGGACAACTGCAAGACCAGAGTGTGACTGGTGCATTGTCGGCCTTTCAAGGACTTAAGGGAAGGAAATGGGGAGGGGGAAGGATGGGCCTACGACTCTATCACTCACCGAACGAAGCATAGAAGCGGTAAAGCTTCTACTCAGGCGTCAATTTTCTGTGAGAGTGTGGTACTTCCCCGGACGAGCCGGCCCATTCATGCTACTAGCAATTAATTTTGCTGGTAGCGTGGCTCTACCACGACTATATTTTTTACGTTAAGTTTCAATTGTCCGGAAAAAGATCACCCCACAACTAGGGAATCACGACCCTCAGTATTGAGGATAACGACGCGAGGAGGAGGAAGAGTTTCAATGTAAAAAAATAGGTTATAATTTTACGTGATAATGGTGGAAAACAGATAGATGCGTCACAAGCCGAACGCTCCCTACAGATGCTTAGGCCGATCGTGCTTCTGTATCGCTTGTTCCGCGCTTTCGCAACGTGATGCTTTTTTGTGCGTGCAATCAGCGTTCATCGATTTATAAGACGTTAGCACGTCAACAGAACTCATGCATAAAAACAACATTAATATTATTTTTCTATTGGTAATTCTTAACAAATAAGATAATACTTATCAGTTGCTAGTAAATAGTATCCTTACTAATATTATAAATGCGAAAGTGAGTTTGTTTGTTTGTTTGTTACGCTTTCACGCCGTAACTACTGCACCGATCATCATTAAATTTTGCATACAAGTTCTCTGGAGTACAGAGAAGGACATAGGCTACCTTTTATCCCGGGAAAAAGTACTATTCCCGAGGGATCGACATTGTCGCGGGCAGATCCGCGGGCGAAAGCTAGTTTAATAATAAATTGACGATTTGATTCTAAACAAGGTCAGTAGTCAGCAAACATTGAGTTTCGATAGTAAATCGTGACTTGTGTGTTAGATATTCTTTCGTTTTGTTTTTGTACATCTGTTGGACCTTTTACCGTAGTAACTATATAGTATTCTGTGCTTTTAAAGTCTTTCGTCGCATAGATATCATAGGCCTAATTTTCCAATATTCATCTATAATCCACTTTTGGAGAATTATCTCCGCCTATAATATTAATTATAGGCTGCATTATCATAGGCTTGACCTCTCAAACACCAAACAGACCGATCTGGACGCATAACAATAGAAAATCTATTGTGGTCTTTAGATGATAGATCTTTAGACTCGAGGATACCAAATAGATAGAAATATATAAAATCCACGCGTAGAATATATTTAAAGTCAAAAAAGTGTCTGCTTGTTAGTTGACTGCCTTTTATTATAATTTACTACATGTCAGTTTACAAGAAAACAAGATCCTTTCTTCTCCTGAGAATCATGCCAGGAGGAGATTTTTTTAAAAACTTACACCATCTTTGAATGCAGACACCCACGTACAAAACATAAACTCGTATAGTAATCGTGACGTCCCGTGTAAACTTGCCGTGACCGCCGCTACTGGGCTACGCAAAACCTGATTCTAATACATCGGCCGAGATTTATGCATATAGCTTTTGTTTTTGTTGTGATCTGCAGCGAGATATATCTTCAGGATAGCTTGGATCTATGTACCTACGTTTATTGGATTTAAGTCACAGGGCTTAGATGTTATAACGATACACATAAAATATCTATAGTAAGTGCTAACTTAAATAAGTATATTTTTATAATTGTTTTATTTTGCAGTCACAATGCTATTTTGATATACGCATAATAAATAATAATTACGAAATAAAATATGGTAAAAAATTATAGCATTATCATGAAATTTATTCACCATATTTTATTTCTTAATTTATTAAAAGTACAAAATAAGTCTTACTAAAATTTGATTGTTACTTATGTTATATCATAATATCTAAGTTAGCTTTCCGTTTCGATGAAATTTGTTACTGTTTCTTCAAAGTAAAAAGGAAAAATCACCAATCCAAAGAAGGTAAAAATCATCTTTCACTTTATAACGGGATCCAACCTTTTTCTAGTCCAATCTATCATATATAATATCGCTAAATACTTCATAATTTTTTAATAACATACCTACATAGTATCACGTCTTTATCCCTTGCGGGGTAGACAGAGCCTAGGTCTATAAAACCTTATGGCCACATTTAGCATGATGGAGGGTGTGTAGATGGAAAACGGAACGGAAACAAACATACATATTATCACGTCTTTTTCCCTTGCAGGGTAAACAGAGCCTAGGTCTATAAGACCCGAAGGCCACGTTTAGCATGTTGGTGGGCATTAGGTTTAGTACTATTACTTATTCTGTGGCATTAGGTGAATAACGGAATCAAAATAGTGATGGGTTGTTAGCCGTATCGCCTATTAACATGATTCCACAGAATTATGCCCGTTCCCTCGATCGGCATTTACGATCTACGCGGGAAGAGTAGCAGCTGGTACATTCTACCTTTTTTTTTCCCCAGACCAGCATGGAAGAGTAGAACGGAAACGAAATCAAAACATTTATTTTGTTTCGAAATAAAAACATACGGACGGCCAGATAGACATGACGAATCTATAAGAGTTCAGTTTTTTACCATTCGTCCACGGAACCCCAAAAATGACATTATTAAACTCGCCTACAGAACAGAGTTATTTACAGATAGGGATCTACTAACGATACTAAATAACTTTTGATTCGGAACATGCAATGACACGAAATATCTTAATTGACCGATCAACTGATAGTTTATTTTTGAAAACCATAAAATTATTTGTCATATTGCGACTAAACAAACGGGAAAGTTATTTAGTGGCATCAGTCATACCTTTGTTTGTATACCACGTAAGTTTGAACCTCTGAACTATATTGAAATCCAGGAATCAGAATCCCTAATGGAATACAGAATTGCAAGAAAAAATCAGCCAAGTGTGAGTCGGACTCGCGCACGAAGGGTTCCGTACCGTTTATCTATAAAAACGACAAAAAAGTCGAATGTTGTATAAACAAATTTCATTTTGCGGTTTGACTCCATACATTTTGTTCGGCCGACTGTAACTACATAAGTTGATCGAGTTGTATAAAAATAACTATCTATGATACCGATATCGCTATAGTTTTAATTGAAAGAACATACTTTGATGTATATACCACATTTTTTTTCAGAAAAGTATTTTAGTAATATTTCAAAAGTTAAGTTAAAGTTCTAATACATCAAATTTTCAACTTTGTATTAGATTATCTCAAGACTGGGAGGTTTGATCTACATAGTTTCAAAGCCGTTTTTGTTGATTTTTTAAACACCTTTTTAATGATACCCCACACGTTGGGGTAAGTCCAATTTATTTTTTTAAAACCACTTCGTTGTATGGGACGACGGCTGAAAAAAACCTTTTTGATTCGGAACATGCAATGACACGAAATATATTATAATTGACCGATCAAGATCAACTGTTTTAAAAATTTATCACATTGCGACACATGTAAGGGAAAAGTTATTTAGGTTTCATCAGTTATTACATTTTTATATAGTGGATGGTCTGACGATATCCAGCGACACGCAGGGTATGGCTGGATGAGACGGGCACAAGACCGCCAGTCATGGTTGAAATTGGAGGCCTACATCCAAGACTGGATATGATTGGGCTTATAATGATGATCATCATGATGATTCTGAACCTCTGAACTATATTGAAATCCTAGAATCAGAATCCCTAATGGAATAGAAACGGGATGAGTTGAGAATAGAACTAGGATGAGTAACAGACATACATACATATATACATAAATACGCGCGAAGAACATTACCCTCCTTCTGGGTGGGTCAGTCGGGTAAAAATAATAAGAATATTACATGCAGACAAAATATTAACCATGAGCTCGTAACACAATAACTTTCCTTTAAGAGTCCGACATATGCCAGGCGGCGTGGCGATACAAACGCGGATGGTCTAAACGGGTTGGCTACTTTGGATATTTTCGTTTTAAAGGAATATTCAAGGGTTATTCGAAAAAGAAAAACATATGATGGCCGCCTTATCTGTAATGCAATAATAATCAAAAGTTTCAAGGTTAATTTTAATGTATTTGGTGAATAATGCTATATACCGAGTAAATTAGACGTGATTTGGAGGCAACTTTGCAATTTTTTTCTATCGAGAAAATTTAACGCAATCGTGTTTTTGAGTCATATAGTTACCAGAGTTAGTCCTGAACTTTGCTGCATTTTTATTTCAACTTGAGTATTTCATTATTTTTGATATAACAGTCAATCATGCAAAGCAGTGTGAGGTAGTATGGGCCCTTAACGCAAAATGAAGCTTTAACAGTCGAGCTTATTGAAGAAACCACAAAATTATTCAGCCAGCGAAACAATAGTACATAATTCAGACCCAATACTCAATATAATACTGCGTAGTTCAGAAGTAAAACCACTACCAACTGGTTACAAATTTAATTGAACTATTTTGCCGTCAACTTCATCTTTAGTTCGATGAAAATAAGAGTTATAATGGAATGTATGTAGAGCTTTTAAGTTTGTTGCGACATGTCGGGTAGGCTTCGACGAAAGGGCAGCGGCGAAGTTGACTCCTCTATAGGTGAGGTTAGAAGGGCTTTTGAATTGAAAGGAATATACTGTGACTAGCTGATTTCTTTTTCTTTAACATATAAATATTCATTTCAATGGTTTATTGCAGGGATTTCTTAATAGATGCAAAATTGTGAAGAGTATTAAAGTTTATTTTGTAAGGAAAATGAGTGGTCAATAAAGTCGGCTTACGAATGATACTTTTATGTGATAACGGTGGAAGAGAGATAGATGCGTCACAAGTCGAATGCTTAGGCTGATCGTGCCTTTCTATCGGTTGTTACGCGCTCTCGCTTTCACACAGAACGTGACACTTTTCGTGCGTGCAGCCGGCGTTCATCGATTAATATGACTATACTAAGATAATATTTGACAAGCAGTGACAACTGACACATTGTTGATCAATAACAGCTTACGGACCAGACGCCTCAATGCTGCCGCCGCGTCAGAAAAACCTCTTTACACAATCCACTGATCTACATCACTATCCATCTTAAGTTATGATGCTATTCAAGTTCCTTAGTTTACAGATAAAGTCACAGTGGCTATATAGGAAGCGATCCATCACAGCACAAATCGGAAATTGGCCGCTAAATCCAAACCCCGTCTGATTTGATACATGGCTGTAGTCTGTCTGGCCAGCTTGACATCGTTTGTCAAGTTATCTAATAATAATTAAATCCTAATCTCATATGAGATAGACTCGAGAGACCCTATTTTTTTTTTTTTTTACATATATACGGACAAATCACACAGATTGAGCTAGCCCCAAAGTAAGTTCGAGACTTGTGTTATGGGATACTAACTCAACGATACTATATTTTATAACAAATACATATACCGGGTGTTACATAATAGCGAAATAATCCTTAAGGAGCATGTAGGATAGCCTAAATGCAAAGGCCTAATAGTGTTCCTTACCCTGTAAAATTATTTTAAATAAGTAAAAAAGTTAATAACATCCTCGTCTTCATCGTCACTTACCATCAGGTGAGATGGGAGACAAATGCCTAATTCAATATTTAGTAAAAAAAAAAAAAAAAATATATCGTATTTCCTATTATTTAGGTCGATGCCTACCCTAAAATCAGCTGTTTCTTCAAGTTCAAGGTTAAATGAAAGCAAAAGCTTTTATCCTGCTCCCTCTTCATTTTTATTGGCTTAAAATTGACACACTGATGACTTTATAACAAAGGCAGAAACTACTTACCTTTCATTCATATGACAAGGACATAAAATGTCTCTTTCACGCTCTTGAATCTTATCAAAAGGTTCTGTGAAAGTTATTTTGTTTCCAAATTTAAAAATGGCCTAGAAGTTAGGCTTATTTACCAGGACATCATAAGTTGTAAAGAGTTTTCAAGTGGGGTTTTATGCAAATCAACTTTGAACCCTGAATTTGTGGAAAAATTTCTTTAATTTCTACCAGAATAGCATGATTATTAAAGCTTTACTAATCGCAAATTAAGTATTTCATTATACGTCAAAAAGGTGTTTATACGTCAAAAAGTTTGGTAAATACAGACTTATGTTACTAGGAGATAATGACACATAAGAACAGTTTTATAAACTTGATCTACTCGTATCAAAAAGGTTTCATGTAATTCAATTCTTCTTTAGTGAAAAATCACTACTTTGTACTAGGGTGTAATAAAACAAACAAGTAATTTCTTCACATTTTAATTTGTAGTAAAACCTTTATGAATGTAGTTAAAAAATAAATTATTAAGACTTGACAATCCACGTATGTCAATCGTGACTCGTGACACTTATCTGAACTCAAGTTTATTATTTATGTAAAATATTTAATTATTTAAAGAATATTGAAATAAAAGTTCTACAAGCTATTAAATTGTAATGTAAATGAGTACTTTTATGTGAAAAAGTGTGTTTTCCGATTAGTTTTGCGTTGTGGTGTGTTCATGTAGGCAAACTTTGATACTTGCGTTTTAAATAATTATGAAAGGAAAATTTACCTACATGGATGGTGCAGTGATCTAGTGATATTTATTTTCTGACAATTTTAACGTGAAAAATTGGTAAGACAAGCATGTAATACTGAAATAAAATATTGTTAAATAATACGATTGCTTTGTTATGACAACCAAGGCTATGACAGGATGCGCGAGCATTGATGCGCACAAAAGTTTAGAACCAGGCCTCCAGGAGTCCATATTGTAAGTGCGAAATATATAACTTCTAGCAGTTTGCGCAAGTGTTTACTTATTGAGGGTTGTCACCAGTGCACTCTCAAAATATAAATGTATGAAAAAAAATATTTTCGTGCTGTGGTGTGAGATAGTCAGCAAGCTTTTTGTTATGGGATACCCGATACGCTCACGGAGTATTATCTCGTTATTATGTAACTCCTTGTATATAGATACACATCCAAGACCCAGGCCAATCTGAAAAAGATCGTTTTCCATCTTGACCTGGCCGGGGATCGAACCCGGTCACTCCGTGTCGCAGGCTGGCTTGTTGACCGCTGCGCCACGGAGCTAGTCAATTTTTGCCATATTCACCACGCTTGGCAGGCGGGTTGGCGAGCGCAGTTTCTTTGGCTTCTTGCGCTTCCAAAGCTGCTGCCTATCGAAAGCATTTTTAAGCTGGGGAAGCTTAAAGAATAGAAGGGAATGTAATTTACTACTCACTTGGATGAATGAGGGAAAAGAAAGTAGCAGCTCGGAAGGCCGGGCGCATGTACCCGATGCTAAATCAGCAACCACCGGACAGACAGTTAAGGATGACACCCCTTACATCTCTTTAAAAGTTTAATTCCAGGCAAAGACTTATTGTCTTTATTATTATATAACACCTACGTATAATTCCAACTTCATAGAAAAAATTGGCCTAATTTAAGGCCTGTTAAAAGCACGAACAAAGTACCTGTCAAGCATGCTGGCAGGTTGTGGTAGTTAGTTTCACTAGTGAATGAAACTAACTACCACAATCTACCAGCATGCTTGATGCATGCGTCCTCTCCACCTCTCCATAGTGGCAGTGGCCACTATTGATGGTGGAGAGGACGCTGCAGTTATAGGTACAGAGTTTCGCACCCGCCACTAGATAGCGTTATCGTCAACTTGGTAAAACCAAGTAAAACTAAAAAATATTGTTTTAATAAAGCTAACCGTGTGGTACCCGGCAGAGTGGAATAGGACCACTCCAAGTCTTCCCGTGGATGTTGTAGAAGGCGACTTAGGAAATACAAGCTAAACAAAGCTTATAAACATCTGAGAGACCTTTACAACCCGTCTGGCCAGCGTGGAAGCCAAGTCCTCTGGCTGCTCTGGCCAAGTAAGACTCTAGTAGTACAGAGAGGGTCATGCTCCTGTAGTGGAGACTAAAAAGACCTGATGATGATGATATAAGCTAAATATTATAGAGGGTTTTGGGTATGCAAATTGAGGGACGTTGAATAGGGGAAGACCAAAGAAATGCTGGATTGAGTGCGTCAAACAGGATATGGATAAGGAGAGCGTTACAGAAGGCCTGACAGGCGACAGAGCAGAGTGGAAGAAAATTGACGTGCTGACCCCACATATTAGTGGGAGAAGGATAAAGAGTAAGAAATTGTTTTCATATTTTTCGAGAACACTGATTTAATTTTTTCATAATATTGTTGATATATTGTTTTCAATAAACATATAAATAAATAAATAAATATATACGGACAAATAACCCAGATTGAGCTAGCCCCAAAGTAAGTTCTAGACTTGTGTTATGGGATACTCACTCAACGATACTATATTTTATAACAAATACATATATAGATAAAAATCCAAGACCCAGGCCAATTTGAAAAAGATCATTTTCCATCTCGACCTGGCCGGGGATCGAACCCGGTCACTCCGTGTCACAGGCTGGCGTGTTGACCGCTGTGCCACGGAGCTATTCATATAACGCTATCTACGTGATTAACTTGAAACAAATCGTATACAATAGGCATTAGACCACATGTTCCAGGTTCCTCCTCCTTTGGTCAAAGTTTCACTAGGACTTCTCACTTTACATGATATAATAGCACACATCGGCATTTTTCGACTAATTTTTCACCTAAATCTCACTTTTGTTCTTAGACGATCGCGGGACAAACTACTTAGGTGATGCAAGTGAGCTGATCGAGCGCATAGTAGTTGCGCGTGCCTCGCCCCATTGCCATATCTTAGGTCTTGTAATTCTGAGGATCTTTCGGTCCACAGATTGTTCTAAATCACACCTATCCTTCTATGATCCACATGTTGTATCCTCTACTATGATCCACAGAATCATAGTAGAGGATACAACTCTCTATGATCCTCTACTATGCTCAACAGAATCATAGTAGAAGATACAACTCTCTATGATCCTCTACTATGATCAACAGAATCATAGTAGAAGATACAACTCTCTATGATCCTCTACTATGATCCACAGAATTGCTCGCTTGATTGAGAGAGAGCATAAATATAGTCAATGTAATGATAGGAAGCGATCCGTCAATATAGAACCGGAAATTGGTAGCTGCAATACGCCGGATGCTTCAAAATCAAACGTATCGCGTACGAGCTATATATGCATACTATGCAGTTAGGTTAACCGTACGTCGATTCGATGTGTGTGTGTGTATATTTATAGAAGCATACATACATATCATTTTATTTATTTAAACTTTATTGCACAAATTAACAAAAGTGTACAAATGGTGGACTTAATGTCATATGGCATTCTCTGCCAGTCGACCATAGGTCCAAACAGAGAAATTGAGTTATCATGTATGCATACAATATTTTCCTCCGTGGCGCATGCGAAACGAGGGTGCCCGGGTTCGATCCCCGGTTAGGTCATGACGGAATACGATCTTATTTATATTGACCTGGGTCTTAAATATTTATCTATATAAGTAGGTATATTTTATAAAATACCTATGTATCGTTGAGTTAGTGTCCTACGATACAAGTTCACAACTAACTGTGGGGCTAGCTCATGATATGTCCAGTTTTTACCCTTTGGGTACGGAACCCTAAAACAGGGTTCAAAACACTATATTCGGTAAAGTCCCTATGAATGTGAAAATCTCAGGTTCGATTCTCGGTTTATTCATTGGTTTGGATTTAGCGAACTATTTAAGTAAGCGTAAATAAAATAATAACAATTAAGGTTTAGACATTAATTAGATATTTAATCACATTCATCCATCTAGCATAATGCATTAGTATTGTGCAAGGTGCATATTGCAGTAATTGAAAACTCGTGTACGGCGCAGGCCTCAGGCTTTTGGGGTTGCGCTTATATGAAATATAAACTGTGTAAGTATATTATTTAGTGGTGAGTTACCATGTAAGTATAAAAATCTTTACTATGACAAAAAGATTTTTTTGCAATAATATCATTTTTGTGACAAGCGAACGTCAGTGATCGAACAGTACTTTTAACCGGGATAAAATGTACACATTTCTTTCATGCTGGTCTGGAAGAAAAGAAAAAAACGTAGAATGTACCAGCTGCTTCTCTTCCCGCGCATCGTAAAAGCCGATGAAGGGAATGGGCAAATCTGACGAATTACATAAGCAGGCGATGCTGCTAGCAACCCATCACTATTTTGATTCCGTTTTCCACCTAACGCCCACCAACATGCTAAACGTGGCTTCAAAGCCTCTTAAAGGCCTGAGCTCTGTCTACCCCGCAAGTGAAAAAGACGTGATACTATATATGTATGTGTAAAATGTACTTTAGATAGCGTGTTTTTCTCCGTACCCCAAATAACGTATATGCACAATTTCATTATGATCGGTTCAGTAATAAAGGAGTGAAAGCGTAACAAACTAACTTTCACATTTGTAATATTAGTTAGGATTAGGACTTTCGTCGCCTATTTTTTTATTTTTGTTTTGTGTTTCAGAAACTAAAACAAGCCAGTTTCTTTGGATGTCGGGCGGTCGC
Organism: Elegia similella; assembly: GCA_947532085.1. NCBI lineage: Eukaryota > Metazoa > Arthropoda > Insecta > Lepidoptera > Pyralidae > Elegia > Elegia similella. The sequence goes on from OX383942.1 coordinate 1,685,762, forward strand.
CGTAGCAGGGGTAGACCGAGACGATCGAAAAAGATTTGCAGGCGGTAGTCCAGAGATAGCTAAGTATAGGGACAAGAGGAGAATCAAGGGCACCGAATAAATATAAGTGCCAAAGGTACTAACATACAGAAGGGAAACTCACAGCGTACCCGGCAATATGGCGTCACCGCACCTCTCCCCCGTTTTCGGGTGCGTTTGATAGCTTTAAAAAAACAGGATAAGATGCTACTGTTGCTAAGCCCACTTTACCCAAAATCTCTCCCTACATTAGTACTTGGATTCTTTCTGCGGTAGCAACCCTGATTGTTAACTCACACATAGACGTGTGCACGGATGTAAAGTTTTGCTTGTAGTAGTATTAGGCATAAATATTAATGTTGTTATAATGTTGGTCAAAACGGCTCTCACCCGATGCTGTGTAAAATACAATGAACTGACCACAAAAAACTCGTCAAGTGTAGATGTTTTCCATGACTCATTATCTAGGTTCAAAGCAAATATCACCCAGCTGCTGGGGTCCCTAGAGCGGTAATCCTAGTTTTATAATGTTATATATTTCTTTTTAGTATTAATGATTGTTTACTATTAGTAAAAGAAATACAAATTTGTTGTAAATGGTGCACCTGTAACTGGTATATATATAAGAACAACTTTATATACTTTATGTTTTAACGCAATGTATTGTATATATCCGCTGATGAGGTACTTTTAACGACTACTAGATGTCAGCCGGGACCAATGGCTTAGCGATGCCGAAGCACGGAATTATCTTTATTACCAGATAATCCAGGTAGCCGTGTGGTATCCGGCAGAGTAGAATAGGACCACTCCAAGTCTTCCCGTGGATGTCGTAGAAGGCGACTTAGGAAATACAAGCTAAACAAAGATTATAAACATCTAGGAGACCTCTCCAACCCGTCTGGCCAGCGTGGAGAGTGTAGGCCAAGTCCTCTGGCTGCTCTGGCCAAGTATGACCCTAGTAGTACAGAGAGGGTCGTGCTCCTGTAGTGGAGACTAAAAAGGACCTGATGATGATGATGATTGTATATATACTGTTGGTGTGCCTTATCCTAAAAGAATATTTTTTATTCTTTTAGTGATTTTGATTCCGAAATTGTTATTAAAAATCACACACAAGTGGTGGTTAGGAGGAATGACAAGATTAGACAAGATCCAAATCTCGTATATTTGGTAGTTTTAAAGTTGCCCCTATATCTGACAAACTGACGGAAAGCCGACTTCGATGGTACAGTCACGTAATGCGAAGAGACAAGGAGCACGTAGTAAGGAAAGCTTTGTGCCTCCTGGAGGGTAGATAGGTCGAGGCTGTCCCCCTGCTACCTTGTGGACTAGTATGACGAAGCTTATAAAAGCTGAGAATCTACCCAGTCCGACAAACCAAGACAGATTGCCTTGGCGCCGACTTACTAGGAGAGCCCACCCTGTATAAAAACAGGAATATGCTAGGGGAAAGAAGAAGATTCCGAAATTGTTATATAACCAGTAGTCGTAGTTGAAAATTAAATAGTATACAAACTAGGCTGTCCACGTAATAGTTTATTTTAACTTTATTTGTCAAACTTTGTGGAACAGAAGCAGATGGCACATTTTTTATGACCAGACCGTCGTCGTATGGTTTAGTGCCATAATTAAATTTATTGCCCTTAAAGTATGACACTCGACAGCGTGTTCCATATCTCCTGACTGCTGATATCGCGCTAAAAGCATATTTTCAATGATTCACGGGGCAATAAAAATCAGGGCAATAAGTTAAATGTGGAGTGTGAGACAAGTTTCGGCGTCAACTTTAAAACATCTTTAATTTACCTTAACTAGAGACTGTAAAATAAAAAGAATAAGAAGATACATTTTACTTTTATACAAGGTGCGATGTGGTTAAATATAAGTTTTATTAAAATGGTTATTAAATCACAGAGTCATTCATTCATATTATATGTATTATCTGTGTTGTATATCATTATATTTTACAGGGTAGACAGAGACTAAGGCCACAAGACACAAAGGCCAAATCACACAATCAGATTATTACCAATAGGTATGTATAGAAACATACTAAGCAATTTATAAAAATACCAAGTAATTAAGTTTTGGTGATTATTTTACTCTTTCCGTGGCTGTAATTTTGAGACTCTTCTAACCCATTGACCAATCCGTAAATTATTTATTCTAGAATTTACATCAATACACACCTGTACGTTTATAATACGTGCTGCCGATTTGTCGCACTACTCCTACTGTACCAGCCCGAAACTTGGCTCTTACAATACCGTGCATCTAATTTATCGTTGCGCTTACCCAATGAGTGGGCCTTAAAGCTGTACTTAACTCATATAAGGTAAAAGTGTTAACTATAATGATACATTTGACATTGGACCTTTGCTAGCACACTATCGTGCGTCCATACCAATAACTTTATGGTTGTGCTTACCCACTGAGTGGGCCGTAAAGATATACCTAACTAATAAAAGGTAAAAGTCTTCATTAACGGACAAATAACTCATATTTAAGTTTTTGTAATCATGTCGAAGTAATGATGAAAATGCCATACCTATGACAGGTTTTTATGACTTGAGGTCATCAAGCAGTCGAGGAACTTCACAAAATTGTCTTTAGTGTATGATATTATATATATAATAGGTGCTCATATAATAATAACTACCACGTTGTATTATGAAGATGAAAGAATTTTTAAACAAAGGCTATATATAGCCTTTCTTTAAAACTTTTTTGAGCCTAGATAATTTTTCAAAATAACTTAATTTTGTTTCTATTATTCCTAAAAATGTTATGCCTAATTACTTTTATAAGACTCATAGTTACTATGCCTATGGAGATTATGCTATTTAACATTATGCCGAAACAAATTAGTCTAATAGATAATTGTACCAAAATTACCCATATGCCAAAAAACAATTAAGCTTAAGACCTATTACGGCAAAATATTTTATACCAAAACCGATTTGTCATAGCATATTAGGACAAAACAAATTATATGAAAAAAAGGGGTCCCTTCCAAAGGATCGAAATCAAAGCGAGCAGAGTCGCGGGCGAAGCCTAGTGTTGATAATGAGATATTCTATATTCTAAAAAGAATGAAGAGTATAATATACCTCTACAAAGTGAGACTTACCACAAAATACCAAAAGAAATATATACTTTCCATAGAAAGACAAGCAGCTGATTTCTCATTTTGAATCGAAGTTCGATTTGTTTTTAGTATTTCTTTATGGTTAACTAGCTTTCGCCCGCGGCTTCGCCCGCGTCAATGTCGATCCCTCAGGATTAGTACTTTTTCCCGGGATAAAAGGTAGCCTATGTCCTTCTTCGTACTCCAGAGAACTTGTATGCAAAATTTAATGATGATCGGTTCAGTAGTTACGGCGTGAAAGCGTAACAAACGAACAAACAAACAAATAAACAAACAAACTCACTTTCGCATTTATAATATTAGTAAGGATAAGGATAAGGATGCAATTTTAGTAAAATAAAAGTTTACTTAACTATTCCAAACAGCCAGAAAAAACACGACAGGGACATTAATAAATTCTATACATACATAGGATCATGTCTTTTTCCCTTGCGGGATAGACAGAGCCTAGAGTAGACATTATACGTAGAGCGCTTATTTCGGCAAATACTCCGTGCCAATTAGAGCCTCCGGGTCTTTCGCGGACCGATGGGAAGCGTCCCGATGGACTCACATTAATACCATGGCAGAGAGGACGCAGTTTGTTGTGGGATGCAACCTGCGTGAGTACTTACGCGGCGTCCTATCTCAATAGTACAATGCGTGCGTCCGGAGCTGCTGCTCGGGCGGCGGCAGCACAAAAATACACTAAATATGCTATTCTAGCATCTAATTATGACTTTATCCCAGTTGCCGTTGAAACAGCCGGTACTTGGTGTACATAGGCCAAGGAATTTGTAAAAGAAATAGGACGCCGCTTGAGAGACCGAGGGTTTGACCATCGCTCCGGATGGTACCTGGTCCAAAGGATATCCATTGCTATTCAACGAGGAAACGCGGCTAGTGTGATGGGTACCTTTGAGCCGGGAATGGTCCGGGGTGGTATTTTTGATTGACTATAAAATATTTATTTTATTTCTTGTTATGTACTTTAAAAAAATTATAATAAAGATTACATTTAAAAAAAATCCTAATTGATAGAAATGAGCCTAGATCTAGAAGACATGAAGGCCACGTTTAGCATGTTGGTGGGCATTAGGTGGAAAACGGAATCAAAATAGTGATGGGAAATCATGTTAATAGGCTATGGCTATGCTAGCAGCCGCATAGCCTATCAACATGATTCTCTTATAGCTATTATAACTCTATTAACATGATCTCTAATGATTCTCAGATTTTATCCAATCCCTAGATGGGCTTTTACCCATTCCCTCAATCGGCTTTTACGATCTGCTCGGAAAGAGCAGCTGGAACATTTTACGTTTTTTTCTTTTCTCCCAGCCCAGACCAGCATGGAAATTCTATACTTTTTATATATGTGTTTGAAAGCGTCAACTTTAGAAGTTAAGATATAAAAGCTCGCGCCGAGCAACTTTACTGCAAGCTCTCAACAGTTGTTGAGTGTGAATGTCGGACTTGTTACAAGTGTACAACTGAAGAGTTACATTCTCAGTTCTAACTTTTTATCTGGCTCTTATGAAGATGTTTTCTCTATTTTGTTTTTGTAAGTGTTGTAAGGTAAATGCAGTAATGTTGGTTGGACAATCTCTGTTGTTTAATCTCAATGAAACGAACGTAAAGGCTTTTCGAATCAGACAAATTTATTTTCCTTCTTTTTCACTTACGAAGACAACATTTGGTGCTGGCATATAATAATAATAGTTTCCTACTCATATTTAGTTGGTGGCGCTAGTATGTATGTAATACATCATTTTGATACAAGATCATATTAACATTTAGTGATACCGCAATTTCAAAAAGTGCGAGTCGGACTCGTCCTCGAAGGGTTCCGTACCATTAACAGTTCAAATAATTTACGTACAATAGAAACATAACTATTACGCAGACATACTCGACATAGACTAATTCCCAACACGCTGCAAACCCATCATGCACTTAATCACGTTCTACGCCTAGTTTTAGTTGTATTATTACGTTTTGTTTACTTTTATTTTTAACTTTTTATTTTATTATTATTGATGCCTTTGCTTTCATACCAGGCATTCACAACACTGTAATACAAGAGGGTCTTGACCTACCTAGCTCAAGCACCAGTTCTCTCTACTTATACAAGATATATCATGTATGTAGAGAGAAAAATAAACGATTATTATTATTCGTATTTATATATTTTTCTCCACGAATGAGGGTAACATTAACAACTACCGCGGGCCGTGGCCAAGCGATAGGAGTAGAAAATTAACTAGAAAAGGAAGCTGAAACGCTGGATGAGGATAGGAACTTCCGGGTGATGCGACAAGTTTTAAGCACGGTAGCTTTTTGTAAAAGAGAGAGTATATAGGTTAGCATCTCCAAGGTATTGAGACTCTGTGCTAATGATTTCGGTACTATTCCTGTTGATGATAGAAGAGAGAAAAATAAACGATTATTATTATTATTATGTTGTCTCTAACATAAATAACCACGGGCCGAAGCCCGGTCTTTTGAGGCTTGCATGGGGACACATGTCCAACATGTAGAGGCCTTATGAGACGTTTGCTATAAAATGGGGTGGGGCACTATCCAGGTCATGACTGTAAACACACTATAGAAATGTGCTCACAGACAATCCCCAGAAGGTGCAAACCTATATAAAGGAACACTACTCTTAGGGCTATTGGGATGAATGGCTAATGGTTAGTATCTAGGCTATGGGAATAACTATGGCACCTGCCTGACCAATGTTGATACACACGGAAAAATAGGCAGGTGGTGACTCGCCGACTCAGTCAATGGGCCCCAGAAACGGCTGCACGACGCAAAAATGTGCAGCAAAGGGGCAACAAAGGGGCTAAAAAATCATGCCAGTTTTATGAGAGCCAAATATTAATTTCAATATAATTATTTATTTTTAAAGTATGGTGTACAATTTTAAAATATATAACTAAATATTTTTGTAAACATTTCAAGCGTCTACTTGTCGTCGTTATCAATATCGATCAAAAACGAGCAAAAATATCACGTTTGTTTTATGGGAGCCCCCTTAAATATTTATTTTATTTTTATTTTCAATATTAGTTATTATAGCGGCAACAGAAATACATCAAATCTGAAAATTTTAACCGTCTAACAATTACTGTTCATCAGATACAGCCTAGTGACAGACGGACGGACAGACAGACAGACAGCGGAGCCATATTAATAGGGCCCCGTTTTTATCCTTTGGGTACGGAACCCTAAAAAGAGTATGTAAAAATTTCGAACTTTTGGTACGTTGACCTACTTGTGAATTAATTATAATGTTATGATTATAATTAAGCAATAATACCTAATGTGTAGGGATGTTCATTTTTACTTAGACAATATCTTTTGACTTAGCCGTGTGGTATCCCGCAGAGTAGAATAGGACCGCTCCAAGTCTTCCCGTGGATGTCGTAGAAGGCGACTTAGGAAATACAAGCTAAACAAAGCTTATAAACATCTAAGACACCTCTCCAACCCGTCTGGCCAGCGTGGAGAGTGTAGGCCAAGTCCTCTGGCTGCTCTGGCCAAGTATGGCCCTAGTAGTACAGAGAGGGTCGTGCTCCTGTAGTGGAGACTAAAAAGGACCTGATGATGATGATGATGATGATGATGACTTATAAAGTGATGAACGCCGGCTGCACGCACGAAAAAGTGTCACGTTCCATGTGCAAGCGAGAGCGTGGAACAAGCGATAGAGAGGCACTATCGGCCTAAGTCAGGCTTGTGACGAATCTATCTGTATTCCACCGTTATCACGTTTATTTTCTGTTTCAAAAGCCGATCTAGGTAATTGTCGAAAATTTGAGTAATCATATTAGTAGGTAACTGCTTCCGTGGTCCAGTGGTTAAGGCGTTTGCCTGTAGACCCGGGGGTCGTGGGTTCGATTCCCATGGGAAGCATACATTGTTTAGTTGCTTCCAGTTTGGTTAGGCAGGCTTAAATCACCTGATTGTCTGATAATAAAGATGATTCCGTGCTTCGGAAGGCACGTTAAGCCGTTGGTCCCGGCTGCCATCTGGTAGTCGTTAAAGGAACCACGTCAGAGGCTGAGAGGCGATTCCGAAGAAGTATAACACCAGGGTGAGCATGGTCGATTGACCGTAAATCTACTATAAAAAAAAATAGGTTATCATGAGAAAATATGACACTTAAAAAAAAAATTAAAAAAATAAACTTTTTAAATAACAGTATTTATGGCCAATGTACTTATAATTATTAGAATACTTTTTGTCCCGAAGTAAAGTTAACAAGGATGCACGTGTGCGTAATCGCTGGCAAAGTATTTAATTTAAAAAAGCTCCGCGGTATTGGTGTCCCTAATCCTGTCGTCAGCTATCAATAAGGAGAAAGCTTCCGTGCGGATAAGCCCCGCTCGTGACAAAGTCTTCTTCATTTTTGGGGCAAAGAGTAAATATTACAGACAGTCATTTCGAAGGATTACGGTCGGAATACTTCTTTATTCCTTGCGGGGCAGACAAAGATAACATGATGCTTTTTTCTCTCTTTATTTTGACATCAGGCAGTCATTTACAATTAAGGGTAAACTTAAAATAAAGACATTGAGAAACATTAATAATTTTAATTAAAATAGTTTTTGATAGCCTCCGTGGTCCAGTGGTTAAGGCGTTTGCCTGTTGACTCGGGGGTCGTGGGTTTGATTCCCACTGGAAGCATACTTTGTTTAGTTGTTTCCAGTTTGGTTAGGACATTGCAGGCTTGAATCACCTGATTGTCTGATAATAAAGATGATTCCGTGCTTCGGAAGGCACGTTAAGCCAGTGGTCCCAGCTGCCATCTGTTAGTCGTTAAAGGAACCACGTCAAAGGCCGAGAGGCGGTTCCGAAGAACTCTGACACCAGGGTGTGCATGGTCGATTGACTGAGACACCTACTCGAAATGATGATGATGATGATTATGTATGAGAATAAAAAAACAAAAACAAGCAATTTCTTGAAATTTGCTTCTAAAGCATGTCTTTGACCTAAGTGACCAAGCCCTTAAAATATCTTCACTTAATTTAAAAGACCTTGTATAACAAATTTATTTACAGATCTATACTAATATTATAAAGCTAAAGAATTTGTTTGTTTGTTTGAGCGCGCTAATCTCAGGAACTACAGGTTCAAATTGGAAAATTCTTCTAGTGTTAGATAGTCCATTTATTGAGGAAGACTTTAGGCTACAAAACATCACGCTGCGACAAATACGAGCGAAGCATCAACAAAATATGTTTTGAAAACGGGGGAAATTGATTCATCTATACTAATAAAAAAATGAATTAATCATAATAACAGAAATTGCCGCGGACGAAGTCGCGGGTAACAGCTAGTTAAGTATATACAGCGTGTAAATTTATTTGTTTGTATTCACTTGACGTGCAAAAACGAATGGTCAGCCCATTCGTTATGCAAAACACCCACAGATCGGTTTATTATAGCAAAAAGCCAGCATACGGGTCGCCGGTGATGGCAGGATGAACGAGTAGGTCTACTTGGTACTTTTTACTGAGCACTATCAGTCTAGTAAAAGCTAGGATGTCTTGAAATTGCTGACCGAAGTAAGGTAATTATTTATTTTAGTGTTGCTAGTAAAAAAATATAAAAGAACTATGACAAAACGGTTTAACTCACGTATTTTTAGTCGGAAAAATGCTGACAGTTTCAGCCTAGTCAGTAGGCCATCCTCAGGGCGAGTGTCAAGGACGTCCCGGCGCGGCCGTCAGCTGAAACTGTCGGCATTTTTCCGACTAAAAACACGTGAGTTAAACCGTTTTGTCATATATTAAAATGATATCTCGCGTTAGTTTTAATAATATTATAAAAGAACTAGCTTTCAATGTCGTTCCCTCGGGTATAGTACTTTTTACCGGGATAAAAGGTAGCCTATGTCCTTCTCCGTACTCCAGAGAACGTGTATGCAAAATTTCATGACGATCGGTTCGGTACTTACGTCGTGAAAGCGTAACAAACAAACAAATAAACAAGCAAACAAACAAACTCACTTTCGCATTTATAATATTAGTAAGGATAAGGATATTTAGGAAGCCATACAATATTTATAAGTGATTTTTTTGTAAAAATTTGTAAATTTAAAAAAAAAACATTAATATTTGTAGTCTCTTTCTAATTCAATGACACTTTGGCTATGCTACGTTTATAATCTTTGATCGAAATGGTTTAAGTTTTAAACAAACTATAAGACTTAAGTTCGGCGTTAAAAAGCCTATTAACCTATATTATTTAAAAGCGTCCAGTTGACACGGAATTATGACCTTTAACACTCTTGTTTATAAGCTGTATATTCTGTGTAGGTATACATTTCAGATAACTGTTTGTTGTAAGTAGCTTGTATTGTATTTGTCTGGTAGCGTAATGGTTAACAATATCTTAGTTGTGGCTGGTTGATGTTTAGAACTATTTTCAAATGAAAAATAGTTAGTAGAACGTACGTTGAAGTATTTCAACACACTCGTATGTTCAACAAACTATTATGATTATCGTGTACTTATGTAAGTACGTAAGCAAGACTATGGCGCATCTTATGCTACCTTGGATGACTTATATTCCGCCTCCGAGAGAGGTATAGGAATGGCTCAATACTAGGACGATGGTGCATCTTATTTCATGTCCTATGTGCCCAACCATCTGTACTTGTATGATTTATATTTCGCCATCGAAAGAGGTATAGGGTGGCTCAATACTAAGACTATGGCGCATCTTATGTCACGTCCTAGGTGCCCAATCACCTGTACCTTGGATGATTTATATTTCGCCATCGAAAGAGGTATAGGGTGGCTCAATACTAAGACTATGGCGCATCTTATGTCACGTCCTAGGTGCCCAACCACCTGTACCTAGGATGACTTATATTTCGCCTCCGAGAGAAGTATAGGAATGGCTCAATACTGGAACTATGGCGCACCTTATGTCACGTCCTAGGTGCCCAACCACCTGTACCTAGGATGACTTATATTTCGCCTCCGAGAGAGGTATAGGAATGGCTCAATACTGGAACTATGGCACACCTTATGTCACGTCCTAGGTGCCCAACCACCTGTACCTTGGATGACTTATATTTCGCCTCCGAGAGAGGTATAGGAATGGCTCAATACTGGAACTATGGCACACCTTATGTCACGTCCTAGGTGCCCAATCACCTGTACCTTGGATGACTTATATTTCGCCTCCGAGAGAGGTATAGGAATGGCTCAATACTGGAACTATGGCGCACCTTATGTCACGTCCTAGGTGCCCAACCACCTGTACCTTGGATGACTTATATTTCGCCTCCGAGAGAGGTATAGGAATGGCTCAATACTGGGACGATGGTGCATCTTATTTCATTTCCTATGTGCCCAACCATCTGTACTTGTATGACTTATATTTCGCCACCGAAAGAGGTATAGGGTGGCTCAATACTAAGACTATGGCGCATCTTATGTCACGTCCTAGGTGCCCAACCACCTGTTCCTTGGATGACTTATATTTCGCATCCGAGAGAGGTATAGGAATGGCTTAGTACTGGGACTATGGCGCATCTTATGTCACGTCCTAGGTGCCCAATCACCTGTACCTTGGATGACTTATATTTCGCCTCCGAGAGAGGTATAGGAATGGCTCAATACTAGGACGATGGTGCATCTTATTTCATGCCCTATGTGCCCAACCATCTGAACTTGTATGATTTATATTTCGCCATCGAAAGAGGTATAGGGTGGCTCAATACTAAGACTATGGCGCACCTTATGTCACGTCCTAGGTGCCCAACCACCTGTACCTAGGATGACATATATTTCGCCTTCGAGAGAGGTATAGGAATGGCTTAGTACTGGGACTATGGCGCATCTTATGTCACGTCCTAGGTGCCCAATCACCTGTACCTTGGATGACTTATATTTCGCCTTCGAGAGAGGTATAGGAATGGCTCAATACTGGGACGATGGTGCATCTTATTTCATGTCCTATGTGCCCAACCATCTGTACTTGTATGATTTATATTTCGCCATCGAAAGAGGTATAGGGTGGCTCAATACTAAGACTATGGCGCATCTTATGTCACGTCCTAGGTGCCCAACCACCTGTTCCTTGGATGACTTATATTTCGCATCCGAGAGAGGTATAGGAATGGCTTAGTACTGGGACTATGGCGCATCTTATGTCACGTCCTAGGTGCCCAATCACCTGTACCTTGGATGACTTATATTTCGCCTCCGAGAGAGGTATAGGAATGGCTCAATACTAGGACGATGGTGCATCTTATTTCATGTCCTATGTGCCCAACCATCTGTACTTGTATGATTTATATTTCGCCATCGAAAGAGGTATAGGGTGGCTCAATACTAAGACTATGGCGCATCTTATGTCACGTCCTAGGTGCCCAATCACCTGTACCTTGGATGACTTATATTTCGCCTCCGAGAGAGGTATAGGAATGGCTCAATACTGGGACGATGGTGCATCTTATTTCATGTCCTATGTGCCCAACCATCTGTACTTGTATGATTTATATTTCGCCATCGAAAGAGGTATAGGGTGGCTCAATACTAAGACTATGGCGCATCTTATGTCACGTCCTAGGTGCCCAACCACCTGTACCTTGGATGACTTATATTTCGCATCCGAGAGAGGTATAGGAATGGCTCAATACTGGGATTATGGCGCATCTTATATCACGTCCTAGGTGCCCAATCACCTGTATCTTGGATGACTTATATTTCGCCTTAGAGAGAGGTATAGGAATGGCTCAATACTGGGATTATGGCGCATCTTATATCACGTCCTAGGTGCCCAATCACCTGTATCTTGGATGACTTATATTTCGCCTTCGAGAGAGGTATAGGAATGGCTCAATACTGGGATTATGGCGCATCTTATATCACGTCCTAGGTGCCCAATCACCTGTATCTTGGATGACTTATATTTCGCCTTCGAGAGAGGTATAGGAATGGCTCAATACTGGAACTATGGCGCATCTTATGTCACGTCCTAGGTGCCCAACCACCTGTACCTTGGATGACTTATATTTCGCATCCGAGAGAGGTATAGGAATGGCTCAATACTGGGATTATGGCGCATCTTATATCACGTCCTAGGTGCCCAATCACCTGTATCTTGGATGACTTATATTTCGCCTTCGAGAGAGGTATAGGAATGGCTCAATACTGGGACGATGGTGCATCTTATTTCATGTCCTATGTGCCCAACCATCTGTACTTGTATGACTTATATTTCGCCACCGAAAGAGGTGTAGGATAGCTGACTGAGACTATGGCGCATATTATGTAATGGTCTAGGTGCCCAACCACTATACCTTGTATGACTTATCTTTCGCCTCCGGGAGAGGTATAGAAGTGGCTTTATACTAGGCCGATAAAATTTAACATAAAATCCATACGATATGAAGAAGAAGAAGCAACATGTTTTCACGATTTAAGCCATTTGCGGTTACAATCACTATAATGTCACTAATGGTCCGCGATTTTTGATATTTGCCTGATATTTTGGCAATATTGCACCTGCCATCTTCACAGACTGACTGAAAAGCTGCGGTGGATATTTCACGGGAAACCATGTCGGTCTACTTAAGTCTTCTTTTTGCCCAAGTTTTTAGATAGTGTCCGTTCGGGAAATATTTTCTGACACGCATATACATCATTTGCACAACTCAATTAAAAGTCAAGTCAAATATTTTATTAACCGTAAGATATTTTAAATATCATTGGTGACCGTTAACTTTTATTACACAATTATTATTTACAATGTTATTATTGTTGACGTCAATAACTTACTTACAGACATATAAATTCACATTACTTACCACCAGGTGAGATGGGAGACAAATGCCTAATCCAACATTTAGTAAAAAAAAAAAGCTTCGAATGAGGAGTGCAGAAGAAGCGGCAACAAACTGCACAGCGCATTTTCTCCAAATGACGTAAACTTACAATCTACGACATACTTAGAACTAAATGTGTGGACTTCAACTTACATTGTCATGTCATAACATAAAATTCAATCACTAATTCATGGACCCAATAACTTAGTCGTCTTCCCGATTGGAATAAGGATGCTCTCTAATTTATACTATAATGACTTTTCCCATAGGAGAAAAAGAAATCGGATAGCTAATTTGTATGACGGACAAGCTGTAGTAAATCAATATATAATAAAAATTAATAAAATAAAATACCTACACCTTTCATAGGTAAATGTATTAATATTGTGTTTAAAAGGCATATTGGAGCAAAAACACACACACTCGACATCGGTACTCGAACTAATTTCGGCCGGGAATCCATCTTATCTAATATTATGATATCTATGACTATATCGACCCAATGTATACGTCTGCCTTTTTAATACAATTTATTCTTCATGCATAAACAAATATATATTGAAAGTAATTGCTACATTTCTTATAACGCAAAAAAAGGAACGTTAAAAGAAAATTACAGATATTTTAGCGTTGAAATACTCTAGTAAAATTGACAGTATTGACACGTTGATTAATTGAAAGAGTTCATGCAATTGCAGTGTGCTTAACATCTCTTATTAAAATGTCTTATCGATATCTCTTCCGTAATTAATTAACACGTATATATACCAGTACCAGTAATTTTGACGTAAAATGGTCAAGAATGTATAGCAAAAACCTAATGAAGGGTTCGTACGTGAGTAGTAAAGAGTCATGATCTTGGCTGTTGTGGATCTTGTGGGATCGTTCATCATCATCATCATCATCTCAGCCGCAAGAAGTCCACTGCTGGACATAGGCCTCCCCCAAGGATTTCCAATATGACCGGATGGAAGCGGCCTGCATCCAGCGTCTTCCTGCGACCTTGGTTAGGTCGTCCGACCTTGTCGGTGGGTGTCCAACGCTGCGCTTGCCGATACGTGGTCGCCATTCGAGCACCTTTCTGCTCCATCGGCCATCGGTTCTTCGAGCTATGTGCCCCGCCCACTGCCACTTCAAAGAGCTAATCCGCTGAGCTATGTCGGTGACCTTTGCTCTTCTACGGATCTCCTCGTTTCTGATTCGATCTCGCAGAGAAACACCGAGCATAGCCCTCTCCATAGCTCTTTGAGCGACCTTGAGCTTTCTTATGAAGCCCATAGTAAACGACCACGTTTCGGACACGTAAGTCATCACTGGCAACACACATTGGTCGAATACTTTCGACTTGAGGCACTGAGGTGGGATCGTTCATTCCCAGGCAATTCATACGAAAAAGAGGTGCTTCCTTAGATTTAATGGTGAAGTGCTTATGTGCTTACAGACCAGCCCTACAGGCTTAATCTGTCATCATCTGCTGTCAGATCTTTATACCTCGCAAAAGGTAAACATGTTTTACTCGGAGTAAAAGAACGAAAATACAATAGACGTATTTAAATAAGACTAATGGCCATTACAAAACTATAAGGGTTCCGTAATCAACTACGGACCCCTTGGAAACGCCTTAACCCGTTAATTGGTAATATAAATAACCTATACTAGATCAAAGATAAGATAAAGTAAGAACAAGTAACAAATACGTCATTCATTTAGGAAATGCCACTCAGAAAAAATAGAGTGGAAACCCTAGTATTATTTCATTTACCCGTTTTGCATAGGGTTGTCTATTTATATTTTTTCTTGTTTATTTTTGCTGTTAATTACTTGGCGTAATTAAGTAGTTCCAGTCTAGCAATCAATACAAACATAGACAGGGGCATACTTTATAATTTAAAATATATGTTTTTTTATATATATATTTACAGGGTCACGTCCTTTTCAGTTACGACGTAGATAGAGCTAAAATTCAAAACAACAAAAGGTCACGTGTTGGGGTTCGCCCTAAAGTATAAGAGTTTACCCGCTACAATAATGTTTGGAGAGATTCTGGTTTGAATGGTTATTTGGGAGATGATCAGTCACACACCCGAATTGGTAATTAACCGATTTATTTTCTATTGGGTCCAATTGGGCCGCTTGGTGGTTGAGAGGTCAAAATATTTATTGCACTTCACTGAAATATATTTAAATTAGACTAAGTTTAATGGTTAAATAAATGGTTATAATGGTTTGAATACGCAATGAAAATGGTTGTCGCCGGTTGACTGTTATATGCGTACTAACATTAATTTGGTATAAAACTCAAGTTATCAATTCGTGCTGGTTTCATGTATGACGAATTAAATTTTTTCTTGTATGATGAGAAAAAGCAAGAAAATCGATATAAAATCTATTTTCTTATACTAAAAGTTAGCAAACCTAACACATTTTAATTTCATTTTCGTGATCAAAAGTTAAGGGATGTGCTAGATAAGCAGCTAAAACTGTGATTTTATTTAGTCCCTGGTTAGTATTAAATTTTTTCTATTAATTTTGTGACTTTTCAGAGAAGACAGAAATTTAAGAAGCAAGAATTTATACTCGACCTAATTTACTTTTAAAATAATTAACTAATAAAACAAATGGCGTATAAAGGGTAGGCCTTTGCCAATCCCTAAAATTCTAATTATTCGTGAGATATATCGTATTTTTTTATATTATATTGTAATTGTATCATCATCATCATCAACCTACACTCGTCCACTGCTGGACATAGGTCTCTCTTATGGCACGCCACTGAACTCGCTCTATAGCTTCTTCTCAAATTACTGCCGGCAACCTTACAAAAAAGAATATGATTTTAAAATATAACATAAATGACGTGAGAAATTCTCAACAAAAAAAAAACATAAACCACAAAGAAGATCATAAATCGATTTAAATTGAAATAAAATTATTTTTACACCACTAATAACTCACCGCTATCTAAACGAGCCAGCCCTGAGTTAATAATTAAAGGGTTTCCAGCTTATCAAGATACGTGTTCACACTAAAAAAAGGGTATTTGAAATGCGTAAAAACACATTGAAAATGCAAATGATATTAAAAATTACGCAGGTGTTTTACTAAAGTTACTAATGTATTTTTTTAAATTAATTTTGAGATAATGGGTTTTAACACTGCCCTTTTTTAGGGTTCCGTATCTGAAAGCTTAAAAACAGTTATGAATTACTAAGCTTTCGCTGTCCGTCCATCCGTCTGTCACAGAGCTGTATCTATTGAACCGTAATAGGTGAAGACTTGTTTTTTTTTACAGATTGTGTATCTTATGTTATGACCCTACGATAATAATTAATAAAAACAAGAAAAAAATATCCTTACTAATATTATAAATGCGAAAGTGAGTTTGTTTGTTTGTTTGTTACGCTTTCACGCCGTAACTACTGAACCGATCATCATGAAATTTTGCATACAAGTTCTCTGGAGTACAGAGAAGGACATAGGCTACCTTTTATCCCGGGAAAAAGTACTATTCCCGAGGGATCGACATTAACGCGGGCGGAGCCGCGGGTGAAAGCTAGTGTATAATAAAAACAACCTTACTTATATTATAAACGCGAATATTTGTGAGTACGTCAAAATATTCGCGTTTCATCACCTCTCCAATCCGTCTGACCAGCGTGGAGAGTGTAGGCCAAGTCCTCTGGCTGCTGTGGCCAAGTATGGCTCTAGTAGTACAGAGAGGGTCGTGCTCCTGTAGTGGAGACTAAAAAGGACCTGGTAATGATGGATACTTGTAACTCAATCACGCCAAAACAGCCGAACAGATTTTGACGAAATTTTGCGTACGGATAAGTTAATTTCTGTATTAAGCTACCTTTCAGCTCGAAAAACTGGTTTACTGTTATTGTTCCCGCGGGATCGACACTAACGTAAGCGGAGGTAGCTGCGGTTAACAGCTAATATAAGTATATAATAATTAAGAGGGACCTATACAAGAAAAACTGTTTTGAGCGTTTTTAGTAGTTAAATGTGGTAGCACGGAACCATGCGTGTGAATCCGACTTGCACTTGGTCGGTTTTTTATTTATTGTCGATTAAGTCGTGTCGGTTCTGGGTGAAACATTCTAATTGACACTTAAATTTGTTAGGATAGATAATTATTAATACAAACTAGCTTTTGCACGCGACTTATTCATAAAATCCTTATCCTTACTAATATTATAAATGCGAAAGTGAGTTTGTTTGTTTGTTTATTTGTTTGTTTGTTACGCTTTCACGCCGTAACTACTGAACCGATCATCATAAAATTTTGCATACATGTTCTCTGGAGTACGGAGAAGGACATAGGCTATCTTTTATTCCGGCAAAAAGTACTATTCCCGAGGGATCGACATTGACGCGGGCGGAGCCGCGGGTGAAAGCTAGTCTTATTATATATGTCGTAGGCCAATCGTTTAATTGGGCCGATCGCAATAAGGCTGGCCAAATCGATATGTGCCGCCATATTTTGATTTGGCCAATTATTTCATGACTAGCTTTAGTCCGCCTGCGTCAATGTCAATCCCTTGGGAACAGTACTGTTTCCCGGGATAAAATGTACCCTATGTCCTTCTCCGTACCCCAGATAACGTGTATGCAAAATTTCATGATGATCGGTTCTGTAGTTACAACGTGAAAGCGTCACAAACAAACAAATAAATAAACAAACAAACTCACTTTCGCATTTATAATATTAGTTAGGATTAGGATAGGAAGTTAGGATGTAGCCAATGCTAAGTTAGGCAGATCGACGAGATAACTGGCCGCATCGAGATAGGACTTGGCGTATCGTGATATGCCTGGGCGCATCGTGATGTAGTTCCACTTCCGGAGTCTTTGGCGCTGTTGCGCTCTTTCATTTCATATTCAGCTGTGTGTTTACGTACAGAAAAAATGGCGGCGTTACAAAAAGCTCAAAATATCCTTATCCTTACTAACCTTACTAATATTAAAAACTAGCTTTCGCCCGCGGCTCCATCCGCGTCAATGTCGATCCCTCGGGAATAGTACTTTTTCCCGGGACAAAAGGTATCATCGATCGATCATCATGAAATTTTGCATACAAGTTCTCTGGAGTACGAAGAAGGACGTATAGGCTACGTTTTATCCCGGGAAAAAGTACTATTCCCGAGGGATCGACATTGACGCGGGTGGAGCCGCGGGCGAAAGCTAGTATTGGTAATACATGTGTTAATAGTGATTTGGTGGACGAAACATGTTGATCACCCTACAGAATTGATTGGGCAAGTACGGACGGACAAATCGTCAAACGTTATGCTTTGAACGATATTGCGTTAATTACACAGCCAAATCAAAATATGGCGGCACATATCGATTTGGCCAGGCTTGCGATCGGCATAATTAAACGATCGAGCTACAACATATACTAAATGTTGTTTATTATTATTATTCCCTATTTCCCTTATACCCCTTATACCCTATTTCCCTTAGTCTCGGCGTCACGTGTGAATAGGTGGACCAATTTGGCTAATTTTTGTTATCTCGTATTTCTTTTCCTTAAGAAGTTTGTATTGATAAGATTATATTTTAAACTTAAGCATTATAAACTATATGAACCTAAACAAGTGCATTCTAAAAGTTCGAAGCCTACACGTTCGATTTCTAACATTTTTTCGTTGAAAGTTTGGCAATTCTTATATTTTATCGGAAAATCTTAAGATGAATTTTTCAGTAGTTTTAAACTTGAGTTCCAAAGCCAAGACTATTAATTTTTAAAAGTCTCAATTAAACAAAAAGTATTGTTGTCTGTAATGACGTTTTACGTACGATAATTTTAACTGATAATTGTGGAAGAGAGACAGATGCGTCACAAGCCGAACGCTTAGGCCGATCGTGCCTCTCTATCGCTTTTTTCGCGCTCTCGCTTGCACACGGAACGTGACACATTTTCTTGCGTGCAGCCGGCGTTCATTAAAAGACATTATCACGTCAAAAAACAAAAACCTCCTTAGCAAATCATTTAGAGCATATATCGCTCGGTAATCTAAGGATTCTAACGACACAACCATCAAAATACGAGTATGTTAATAGAAACATACAAACAGACATAAACTCCAAAACCAATACACTCCTTTTTTGGCAGACAAATAAATAATAAAACAAACAGTGACACAAAAATAATTTTAATCAATATCATCAAATTACACCATTAAATTATTGAAAGTGGTGTACTGTTTCAATTCTGTTTATTATGCTTCTTTTTTTTTTTTTTTTACTAAATATTGAATTAGGCATTTGTCTCCCATCTCACCTGATGGTAAGTGACGATGAAGACGAGGATGTTACATGCCTATCCAAGAGATACCCATTTATTCTACTTTTGAATGTCCCGGGACTGTACTTGTTTGGGAATATAGACGCAGGCAGTTCATTCCACACCTTAGCTACTCGAACCAAAAAGGAACTGTCAAAGCGTTTAGTTCGACTCTTTGGTATTCCAACGATAAAAGGGTGAAATTTCTGTCTGCGCCTTGTAGTCCGATGGAGGAATGGTGAGGGTTCAACTAGCTCAAAGAGCGCCTTCGCACACTCTCCAAAATGGATCCTATAAAATACTCTGACCCATTTCCCGCGCGTGACTGTCAAAAACCAAGGGCCAGTCTACAGGAATTACTGAGTGCTGTCATATTAATTCAATAAGGAATAACAACACTGCACGGCTCCCCTCGCCGTGTAAAGAGTTGACTATTTGCATATTTAAGGCGAAGTTTGTTGTTCAATAGGTTAGTTTCCTAAAAAAATATAATTAGTCCGTCAGTAAGTAATAAAAAAAAATGGATACGTATTTTTTCTTTTGTCGATTGAATAAAAAATGATAAAGATATAGCCCTTTGAAATTCCGTGTGACGTCTACACTTTTTAGCAAACTTTGACGTCACAAGCCCCCACTCATGAACTTTGACGCGCTTTATCTTTTCCATTTATTGTTTAATTGACAAAAGAAAAAATACGTGTCCAGTATTTTTTGATTATCTGACCGACGGGCTAATTGTAATGTTATTATTTTGACCCAGGAAACTAGCCTATTGAATTAAGTAAAAAGAAGTACTGACTTTCATGATTTAATGATTTTTAAACTGGCCATGAGCGGGTTGGACTCGCGTACGAAGGGTTAAGATAAGATAATCAATCAATCAATCAATAATTTATTTGTGAAACATAGGTACAAGATACAGATGTTACAATATAATAGTGCGCTATGTCTTGCTATATATAGCATACAAATATTTAAATATATACGATAATTTATTTGTGATACATGTTACAGTTTACATTACATATAAGTAGGTACATACATGTATTGTAGATAAATATAAATAAATAAATATATACGTACAAATCACACAGATTGAGCTAGACCCAAAGTAAGTTCGAAGCTTGTGTTATGGGATACTAACTCAACGATACTATATTTTTATAACAAATACATATATAGATAAACATCCAAGACCCAGGCCAATCTGAAAAAGATAATTTTCCATCTTGACCTGGCCGGGGATCGAATCCGGTCACTCCGTGTCGCAGGCTGGCGTGTTGACCGCTGCGCCACGGAGCTAGTCAAAATTTATTTGTGATACATGTCACAGTTTACATTACATATAAGTAGGTACATACATATATTGTAGATGTTACATAAATAGATGGAAATTAACATGTTCGGCCACAAGGCATACAAATATTACGTCAATCTTGATTACAGGACTTTATTACAAGGGTTGCGTACCAATATCTATAATTTAAATTATTAATATGATCGTAATAAAAAAATTATGCTTTTCGCAATTTTTCTTTTATCGGCGCTTAAGGCGCTAAGACGTTGCTTCTTATAAATTTCAAAATGGTGAAAAAATTTCACCTCTCCATAGTGGCAGTGGCCACTATTGATGGTGGAGAGGACGCTGCAGTTATAGGTACAGAGTTTCGCACCCGCCACTAGATAGCGTTATCGTCAACTTGATAAAACCAAGTAAAACTAAAAAATATTGTTTTAATAAAGCTAACCGTGTGGTACCCGGCAGAGTGGAATAGGACCACTCCAAGTCTTCCCGTGGATGTTGTAGAAGGCGACTTAGGAAATACAAGCTAAACAAAGCTTATAAACATCTGAGAGACCTTTACAACCCGTCTGGCCAGCGTGGAAGCCAAGTCCTCTGGCTGCTCTGGCCAAGTAAGACTCTAGTAGTACAGAGAGGGTCATGCTCCTGTAGTGGAGACTAAAAAGACCTGATGATGATGTTATAAGCTAAATATTATAGAGGGTTTTGGGTATGCAAATTGAGGGACGTTGAATAGGGGAAGACCAAAGAAATGCTGGATTGAGTGCGTCAAACAGGATATGGATAAGGAGAGCGTTACAGAAGGCCTGACAGGCGACAGAGCAGAGTGGAAGAAAATTGACGTGCTGACCCCACATATTAGTGGGAGAAGGATAAAGAGTAAGAAATTGTTTTTATATTTTTCGAGAACACTGATTTAATTTTTTCATAATATTGTTGATATATTGTTTTCAATAAACATATAAATAAATAAATAAATATATACGGACAAATAACCCAGATTGAGCTAGCCCCAAAGTAAGTTCGAGACTTGTGTTATGGGATACTAACTCAACGATACTATATTGTATAACAAATACATATATAGATACACATCCAAGACCCAGGCCAATCTGAAAAAGATCATTTTCCATCTTGACCTGGCCGGGGATCGAACCCGGTCACTCCGTGTCGCAGGCTGGCGTGTTGACCGCTGCGCCACGGAGCTAGTCATGTTGGTTCGGTGCCTATTCGATCACTGCAAACAAACAGTTAAATCTTACCTCTGTGTAGAAGTGATATCTACACTACACTATACCTAAACCTCCTACCTAGAACTGTTATGCCTTCCACTTAACAAGAAGTATTTAATTACCCGCAAACTAAAACAACATCAATCAACGCCGCCTTTAAAAAAACGTTACCAGGCACGTACATGTAGGTGTTCCAGATCATTTAACTAAAGATTACAATAGTATGGTAATATATTTAAACGAAAATTGTACTTACAACAATTTACTTCACTTTCAAACACATATGAGTTGTAATATTTAGCCCATAGAACATTTTTGCATATGTTTTTTATAATATAGGCCGGCAAACTAGCAAGCAGGTCATCTGAAGGTAAGTGGTCGCCGCTGAAAAAGTACTATTCCCGAGGGATCGACAATTCGACATTGACGCAGGTGGAGACGCGGGTGAAAGCTAGTTATCGTATAACGTGATAAATGAATGGCCCCTAAACAGCCAGAATCAAAAGCGTGCTACTGTCACTAAATTATAAATAAAAAAAATAACCAATTAAAAAATATACCTATATATTATTTTCACCAATCCACGTGTTGTTCACCGGCGGGGCTGCTTAACATGCTTAAGCACAAAGGCCGAAAACAACTAAAAAAACATCAATCAACCCCGCCGATAGGAAATGCCGGCCATACGTGATGCTGTTCCGGACCATTTAACTGACGATTGAAATTCTTAAGGAATAAGGTATTCTTTAAATAGGTATGTTTTAGGGGATCCTTTGTTCCCATAATGTTTCTTTTTTCATAATATTCTTTGGCATAATTTTCTGTTTTGTATTTGCATAATAGTTAATTGCATATAAAACCTAGAATAGATGGCGCGATGACTTGGATATTTATTGACTGGCAAATGGCAAACTATTGCCCGTGATAGAGACGACTGGAGACGAAAAGGGGAGCCTTTGCCCAGCAGTGGAACACCCAAATAGATTGGTCTTATCAAATAGATAGGTCGCCACATAGGGGCAAAAACTGGAGACTCCCGCTCTGGCTCGTTTCTGGTGCAAAGTATAGCCATAGCTATCCAACGCGGTAATGCGGCTAGTGTTTTGGGCACCTTTGCACCGGAAAACTTTAGTGACGGGTTATAGCGCCCTATAATGTATTGTACGTACTTGATTTTTTATTTTGTTTTTGTAAATTAAGATTTAAAAAATAGACTAATTAAATATATATTTACTGCCATAATTGTTGCATACAGGTTATGTTGGTATAATTATCTTTAAGAATAATTTGCTTTAGCATGATTTAAATTCGCATAATTTTACTAGGCATAATTACTATTAGTAGGCGTACCCGATACCATATCTGTAACCACTGGTCAAGCAGTTTATAATGACACCTCTGATCGAGAAATTATGCTTGAAAAAAATATGCGTAGGCCGTTATGTGTGAAACATATATATGTATACATAATCAGGATAAAAAAGATGACATGTTATATTATGTCTTACAATGTTATGCAAATGGATAGGAAATCATATTCAAGGAAATAAATTCGTTCACTTTTATTTATCCAAAGCAAACCTTTTGCAGCTACTTTTTATACTAGTCAAAACTACAATGACATCAATTTATTTATAAGATCCTTCACCCTTACACATACCAAAATACATATGTATATTAACAATTTTTTTTAAGATTTCTAGACATCAATTTATTCTAAATGTGTAATACAGTTTTCGTGATTGTACCTCAAACTGTACAATGACAGCAGTTTAGGGTTTAGTTCATTGGGCAACTAAAATCTCCTTTAACCCTAAAACGGCGAAGGCTTATCAATTGAAGTCCGTATCTCGCGCATCCTCGTACAAAATTGTCACGCTTCACGCCACCGAGCGTGTCCTGAGAACGTTTCTCCGTCACGCCACTGTTTAGTTGAGTGCTTAGTTATAAGATCGCTGTTTTAATAGCTTTTTAATTGTGTTTTTGTATTTTTATTGGACGACTGCTCAAAATGGACTCCTAAATTTAAAAGTTCTGTTGTGAATTCGGTTTTCTTCAACATAGCAGCTCGTTATTTATGCTGATTTGGGAAAATAGCAAAAAAATAAAAAAGGTTAGTTTTTTTGTAAAAAAAGAATACTTATTTTTTTTATAATAAAAACGTATAAGATTTTTGTAAAAAAAAAACGTATACTACGTTTTTTGTAAAAAAAAGTATACTACATTTTTTGTAAAAAAAAGTTTTTTTTTTGCTATTTAAATTTACAGCTCGAGAACCAGCTGGATCAATCTACGAAAGTATTTTTTTTTTGCTATTTAAATTTACAGCTCGAGAACCAGCTGGATCAATCTACGTTTTATTCTTCCCACTTCCTCAAGAGAACTTCCCACGCAGATCGTAAAAGTCGATAGAGGGAATAGACGAAAATCTGAAAAATCATGTCAATAGGCAATGCAGCTAGCAACCCATCCCTATTCTGATAACGTTTTCCATTAACGTGTTGAACGTGGCCTTTGGATCTAAAAGACGCAGGTCTTTTAGACCTAAAGGCTCTGTCCCTTGCAGGGTAGACAGAGCCCAGGCTCTGTCTACGAGAAATACGTGAAAGTATGTATTTATGTATGAATAACATCAAAATGTTCTACCATACATTGACGGAAGGGCTTTAACAGCTTCCTATACAACGTGTAAATTTTATCCCCTACATTTCATTGAAGGTCACTTTTCGACATTTTCATACACAAGTATTCAGACGACTGGGCAATTTCTATCGAAGTGTCAATTTTATTTTTTACATTTTTGACTGTTATTTTATTTTTATAATACAATAATCTTGTATAAACCGTGACCTGATTTTTATAAATAAATATATTATAGAGACATATCACTCAAATTAAGCGGTTAACACGCCAGCCTGCGACACGAGGGTGCCCGGGTTCGATCCCCGGCCTGGTCAAGATGGAAAATGATCTTTTTCAGATTGGCCTGGGTCTTGGATGTGTATTGTTATAAAATATAGTATCGTTGAGTTAGTATCCCATAACACAAGTCTCGAACTTACTTTGGGGCTAGCTCAATCTGTGTGATTTGTCCGTATATAATTATTTCTTAAATTGAGCTAGCGCCACAGTAAGTTGTGAACTTGTGTCAGAGACCAAACTCAAAGATACTGTATTTTATAATAGATACTTACATAAGAAACATCCAAGACCCAGGTCAATCTGAAAAAGATCGTTTTCCATCACGACCTGACCGGGTTTCGAATCCGGGGCACTCGTGTCGCAGGCTGGCGTGTTAACCACTACGCCACGGAGCTCGCCATTGTCCATCTTACCTGACCCGACAGCCTAGCATGATGACCACTAAGCCACAGAGTTCGACATAAATAAAACCTTCTGCTTTTATTTAATACTCAGAACTTCATATTAAACCAATATTTATTTCAAATTTCAGCTAGGCCAATATTGAAAAATCATCATCATTTCGAGTAGGGGTCACAGTCAATCGACCATGCGCACCCTGATGTCAGAGTTATTCGGAACCGCCTGTCGGCCTCTGATGTGGTTGCTTTAACGACTACCAGATGGCAGCCAGGACCACCGGCTTAACGTGCCTTCCGAAGCACGGAATCATCTTTATTATCAGACAATCAGATGATTCAAGCCTGCAATGTCCTTACCAAACTGGAAACAACTAAACAAAGTATGCTTCCGGTGGGAATCGAACCCACGACTCCTGGGTCAACAGGCAAACGCCTTAACCACCGGACCACGGAGGCCGTTTTATTTTAAATGAAGAGGTTATATTGAAAAATAATGCAGTGCCAGGTTGTATTCCCACCACGGGCCACGGAGCTCATCGACTTACTATGTCTATTACAAGTTGTAAATGAACCCTTAAAACACGACGTTCCTTCTTTAGGGGAGTTGAGTAAAAGCAGAGCCAAGGTACGTAGTAAACAATAAACTCTGTAAATGACATAAAATATTCCGTGCCTTAAAATTTGGTAGCCTAATTTGAGACGTGCCGGGACATGAAAGCGCTCCTTCGCAAATAAAATCTCTTCAGAAGGGTTTGGAAAAATACTTTACAATTCTATTTCTGGAACGTGGCGATAATATATATACATATAATGAAACAGTAAAAATATTTTGTCTGTACATTTAGAATTTTTTAACTGAAATGGATAGAGGGACACTTAAAAAGAATAATAGAAAGCAAAAAAATTTTTTTTCTTAATTCTTTAATCTCATTCTATCATCAGGACAATCGTATTTTGTTTTGTGTGTGTGTATAATTGGCCAACACTAAAGCACCAACTATATTTCCATAATATTGCATGCATTGTTATAATTTATATCCTCATCATCACCACTTCAAAGACCTCTCCCAATGATTCTTTGTTCCATGGAAGGATATTTCTAAACTTATCACCCTTGGCAGGCAGGTTGGCGAGCGCAGATTACTTTGGCTACTTCTGCGTCCGACGCTGCTTCCTATCTGAAGCATTTTTAAGCTGGGGAAGTATAGTAATTTGTTGTAAGGGGAATGATAGTATTGGGATGCTTAGTACTCGGATGAATGGGGGGAAAGCAAGTAAGAGTTTGGGAGACCGAGCGCGCGTACCCTAAGCCATGCCTCCAAGCACCGGACAGACAATAGGCTAGTTTCCTGGGTCGTAATAATAACAAAACAATTAGTCCGTCAGTTAGATAATCAAAAAATATTACCACGTATTTTTTCTTTTGTCAAATAAAAAATAAATAATAAAGATAAAGCGCGTCAAAGTTTAGGAGTGGGGGCTCGTGACGTCAAAGTTTGCTAAAAATTGTAGCAAACTATGACGTCACACGGAACTTCAAAGGGCTATATCTTTATAATTTTTTGTTTAATCGACAAAAGAAAAAATACGTGGCCAATATTTTTTGAATATCTAACTGACGGACTAATTATATTTTTTGAGGAAACTAGCCTATTGAGGGACACTCCTGACCTTAAAAAATAACTTGCCAAAATATACATTAGCAAACGTTTAATGAGTGGCTCAGACCACGAATCTGAACAACTTTCATTATGGGACCAACTTCGAAAAAAATCGGCTCTTTCATACAAAAGTGGAAAATCTACATGGCCAAAATCTATGGAACAGCTGATTTTTGTTTGCAATTTTGGTGTTGTTCCTATAATGAAAGTTGTTCAGATTCGTGGCCTGAGTCACTCATTAAACGTTTGCTAATGAATTCAATTTCACTATGTATGTTAATAATAGCCGTTTGGTTTCCGGCAGAGTAGAATAGGACCACTCCAAGTCTTCCCGTGGATGTCGTAGAAGGCGACTTAGGAAATACAAGCTAAATAAAGCTTAAAACATCTAAGAGACCTCACAAACCCGTCTGGCCAGCGTGGAGAGTGTAGGCCAAGTCCTCTGGCTGTACTGGCCAAGTATGGCCCTAGTAGTACAGAGAGGGTCGTGCTCCTGTAGTGGAGACTAGAAAGGACCTGATGATGATGATGATGATGATGATGTATGTTAAATTGTTAACGCGTACAGTCCATGCTGGTGCTCACCCCTGGGCATTGTACCCAAAACGCAGGCAGCATCGCCGATTTGAATCCAGATTCAATTATAATTTCTCGTCCCCGCCTTGTCACCGACAACGATAACTGTTCTTGACAAGAATATTTAGAATGCTTTCAAAATATACCGGTTCGTTTAGCACAGGCCCGTTCGTTTAATTTGAAGGGTCTATCGGTCAAAGGGTTCTCCTTAAAAGTTTGTGTTTTTTGGTAATCAAGCCACGAATTTAGTGATAAATATGAAAATGTTTTTGGGTTTTTAGAAGGGACCCTCCCTTCTATTTTTCATATAAACCCAAGAAAAACTAATGTCAAAGTCAAAGTCAAATATTTGTATTCAAATTGGATATATGTATTTCTTTTTGAACGTCATATTTGTATCCTTATCCTTACTATACTAATATTATAAATGCGAAAGTGAGTTTGTTTGTTTGTTTGTTTGTTACGCTTTCACGCCGTGACTACTGAACCGATCATCATGAAATTTTGCATACAAGTTCTCTGGAGTGCGGAGAAGGACATAGGCTACCTTTTATCCCGAGAAAAAGTACTATTCCCGAGGGATCTACAGTGACGCGGGTGGAGCCGCGGGCAAAAGCTAGTTTATTATATTTTGTTAAATTTATGCAAAATCGAAATACTACTAGTGTTTCGGAAAGAAACTCAATCTAGACTCAATAGAAATGACAGAATCAATCCAGACTCAATCCAGACAGACAGATAATATCTTGAACACACTTCCAAATTTAACGTACAATTATTATAATAGAATAAACAACACAAAAACGATACTTTCACGGCGTTACATATTAACACGTCATACTATGTTTTAACACATTTACAATTTAGATAAAAGTCGCTCAGTTGAGTCGCTGTTTTCAAATTAATTACTTTAATCACGCGAGCCCTTCGCATTTCCAGGTTAACTTTCAAACGACGTAATTTCCACTTAATATTATATGTAATAAGGTACAATTTTGAATATTACGAACTTCTGTCACGGAAACTTTTTTTATCGCCCAAGTGAATAAACGATTTTCAATTCTGTGAAGGCGTAAGAAACCTTTTTCGTTATCGTTCCGTCAAAAGGAGGGTTTATGTAATTAAGTAAGAAAATAACGATAATGAGAAAATAGATTATAATATAATCCTACTGGCAAGCGAAAACCTATGCTTAGTTTTTCTGAGATCGAGGTGGGTCGATTATGTTAGAAAAATTGCGGGTCGAAACTGGATTCGTAACAGCCTCCGTGGTCCAGTGGTTAAGGCGTTTGCCTGTTGACCCGGGGGTCGTGGGTTCGATTCCCACCGGAAGCATACTTTGTTTATTTCTTTCCAGTTTGGTCCTAACCAATCAGACAATCAGGTGATTCAAGCCTGCAATGTCCTAACATTGCAGGCTTGAATCACCTGATTGTCTGATAAGAAAGATGATTCCGTGCTTCGGAAGGCACGTTAAGCCGGTGGTCCCGGCTGCCATCTGGTAGTCGTTAAAGGAACCACGTCAGAGGCCGAGAGGCGGTTCCGAAGAACTCTGACTCCAGGGTGGGCATGGTCGATTGACCGTGACACCTACTCGAGATGATGACTAAGCTAATGATCCAGCGATGCCGCATCGATCATCGGTATATCGAAGTGAAGTGTTGAAGCTATACAGCATCGCCACAATGTCAGTCCGAGTACAGGAGTACGAAGGCTATTCTACTACAGAGAGGTGTGAGAAAAGGAGATGTGATATCTCCAAAACTATTCACCGCTGCTCTGGAAGATGCCTTCAAGTGATTTCATCGTGTCTCACTGCGACCACGATGGATGTTACTACATTGAAAGATGGTGAAGGAAACAAATAATATAAAGGATTCGTCTAAATCCCGTTTGTATAAACAATTATGTGTTTAAAGTTCGAAAGTTTAAAAAGAATACTACTTTTTTGTTTAAAAATATGAATTTTCGACGGAAATGCCACCAAAATAGTTCAATACCACATAGTAATAAAATTCGGCTTCTGACAATAAATATTTAATTAACCCCCAATCATTGTCTATCCATCCAGTCCATTCACACAAAATTTATTTAACATTTCCTGATGCAATATCTGTCAATAACGTCCACATTTAATTAACACAATAAGAGAAATAAACAATAACACTTCGACCAATTGCGAACAATTAAAATCACCGTTAAAATTATATAAAGCTATTTCCAACCCTTCTGAATTCGTTCCGACATCGGAAATACTTAATAGTGTAATAATTTACATTTCTATAGATTCGTAACTCTTTTACGTGTGAATAAAATAGGCCGAGGCTAGGGTTACCATATCTCAGGATTTTTGACTCTTCAGGATTGCGACCGGACCGCAAATTTTAAGCAATTATCAGGATTTTTAGAATTATCTTAAATAAAAACAGTACATTTTAAAGACAAAAAAAAGTTAAACTATCAAAAAATTATCTTCTTAGGTACTAGAGAAAATAATTTAACAAAACAATTGGTCATATCTAATAAATTCAGGTGCGGAAGTCAAAGCTACATTTACTTTACGCAGCAATAATGACCAAGGTTGTATGCATCAACTATTGGTGGCGGGCATGAAGGGACTAACAGTAGTGGGTGGGCGCTGGCCAGCAATAGTTTGCATGAACTAACTGGTGGCGGAAGCACGCTAAGTAAATTATCTCAATATAAAAAACAATTGGTCATCATCTTTGGTAACAGTTGCATGATTAAAATCAACACTTATAAAATTATACTTGTAAATGGTTTAAGTATGTTTAAAAAAAAATCACAAACCTCAACAAAATCTCAGGCTTTTTCAATGTAAATCAGGCCTTTTTTCCGGACTTTTAATTTTCTCTTCTGGTTACCCTAATCGAGACATAATATGGAGTTGTTTGTTTCGATGACTTTTTGTTTTTAACGCAATCCGGTCTTTTGTACCCGAGTGCCTCAAAAGGGTTATTTTTTCGAATAACATCATTTTAAATAATTGTTTGGTAATTAAATGAGGCAGTGATTAAGCGTTAAATTTTAAAGCCTGAATACTTCTAAGCATGTTAACTAAAAACGTTCTATCTCGTTCTGATGCTATCTAGACATTAACCTAGTAAGAAAAAGATAGCATGATACTGTTTGATCATCATCAGGTCTTTTTAGTCTCAACTGCAAGTGCATGACCCTCTCTGTACTACCGGAGCCATACTTGGCTAGAGCAGACAGACCTACTTTTTTTCTTTTGTTGATTTGGCCTACACTCTCCTCGCTGGCCAGACGGGTTGGAGAGGTCTTATTGATGTTTATGAATGAGATTTGATTAGCTTGTATTTCCTAAGTCGCCTCTTACGACATCCATGGGAAGATTTGGTGTGGTCCTATTCTACTCTACCGGAAACCACACGGTAATGGTAAGTGAGCACCGCTATTGCAACACCAGGGTGTGACAGGAGCGTTGCTGACCTTTCAAGGCGTTGCAAAGAGGACATTGGGGGAAGCCATGGGGGTGGCGAATAGGGAAAGGACGGGCCTCCCGCTCTCTCACTTAGCGAACGAAACATAGAAGCGGTAAGGCTTATAATCAAATGTTGATTTTCTGTGAGAGTGTGGTACTTCCCCGGACGAGCCGGCCCGGTCATGCTACTAGCAAAAATGAAGTATGCCGGTTCTATACCCTATATCATTAGTGATTCTATATTATCACCATTTACTCCATTTCAATGTCAATTGTGGTCCCCCACAGGAAACCAGATCAGATCTAGTATAATAGTCAAAATACGGTCGCCACGGCTCGCTGCCCGGCGGTAATGGTGATTTAATTAACAGCTGTGATTTTGAAGAGTGGGGTGAAAAGAACAATTACAACACATTTAGTATACTGTCACGTCTTTTCCCCTTGCGGGGTAGACAGAACCTAGGTCTTCTTAAGACCTGCCGGCCTATTTGCTAACTCCAACGTTTTTATAGTCACTTCAGTATGCACTGCGGGTTTCCTATGATTGACTATTTTTATTAAAGATATATAAAACGTAATGTACTTTGAAATGACTATCAAAACGTTGTACACTGAGTTAGCAAATAAGCTGAAAGTCACGTTTAGCTTGTCGGAGGGCCAGCTAGTGGAAAACGGAATCAAAATAGTGATGATTCACATGATTCCTGAAATAACCCATTTTTTCGATTGATACAATATGTGACGGCTCAGCGTTGCGCTGGATTAGTTATCGCTAAGCTCAGCTCAGCGTAACGCTAAACCCTCACCAGGTCATCCCTGTAGTATCCCACAGGGGTACTCTGGATAAGATTGACCTGGGCCATGGATGTTTATCTATATAAGTATCTATTTATAAAATATAGAATCGTTGAGTTAGTATCCTATGACACAAGTTCACAACTTACTGTGGGGCCAGCTCAATTTGTTTGATATGTCCATGTATATATATCTTTTTTTAAATCCAGCATTGATTTTCAGCCGTCACCTTCTAAGGCATCACGAGCCAACTCACGAACAAAACAAAAATACAAAAAAAAAAAACAATTACACGCATTCATTAATACAAACGAAGAAAACAAATATAATACTCTAGCTTACGCTCCCAGCTTCGCTCGAGTCAATATCGTTCCCTCGCGGGAACAGTACCTAGTTCTGAGATGAAAGGTACCCTTTATCCTTCTCCGTACTCCAGAGATCGTGTATGCAAAATTTCATGATGATCGGTTCCGTAGCTACGGTGTGAAAGCGTAACAAACAAACTCACTTTCGCATTTCTAATATTAGTAAGGAAGGATAACGATAACAAAATTTTTAAACAAAATGAAATAAATTGCGACAACCCCCTTTGAAATCCTCGCAAACTGTTAAATAAATTTCACCATGGGGCGGTGAATACGTCAATGTCAATGAAGAGGTTTAGTGCTCTCTATTTTTTTTTTTTTTTTTTTTAGTTCTGGCTTTTACGCGTTACGTATTTAGCCAGTATCAAGTGTAAATGAGTTTTCCCGCGCTTTTTTTCTAAGTCTTGTTATCAATGAAACGATGGTGTAGTTCATTTCATTGACTCTACGGAGCCCCTGGCGACAATTCCCACGAATCCACTGGCTTGATCACAGACGCAACGAGGCGAGGCGGTCCACCAGCCCGCTAAGTAAATCACACTACAGCCGCACTGTGATAGTTTATTTCGGTTATTCCACACATTGTTCATAAACATGGGCATTTATAACACCAAATTACACCGATTTCACATTATAAAGTCCACTAGAAACAATTTACAAAACAATCCAAAACACAAGCCGTGCTCTCCGTCGAAACTCCCGCCAAGAACTCCTAGTGCTCTCTATATCAAGAAATAAGTTAAAAATCCGGCGAAGTGCGAGTCGGACTCGCGCACGAAGGGTTGCGCACCATTATCTTTAATAAGTTTTAAATTATTAAAAATATCTTAAAATTTATGCTTTTTTTTCCTTTATCTGTGCTATAAGATAAGTGATCCTATAAGGTTATCGTTTTTCCTTTTCAGGTAGGGAACCCAAAATAAGAAATGAAACTTCAAACATCAAAATAGTGTCACCGACGCAACAAGTTATTACATTGCACATCTTAAAAATAGGTATACATTTTAAAAAACAGTTAAATTCATTAGGTTCATCTTATTAAACTAGGAATAACTCTTACAATGAAACTACACTGGATAATGACTTACCAACAAACATGTCACATGCGACCACTGCTGGTAAGTGTTTTAATAAATTATTGTAATTGTTATGCATACTTTTTGGGCACAGGTAGCCGCATATCTAAAACTGCCTCTGAAGACTTTGAAGTAAAGTCTACGTCAAAAAGATATAAAGAAGATTTCCAAAACGAAATATAATTCTAATCTGCGTTTAGGTCATAGAACAGTTATATTCACAGGAAATAAGAAAATAGATAAACATGAAAACACACAAAATTTAAATATGTAAATTGAAATCCGCTACAAACTTAACGCCATAGCACAAAGTAGCGAAAGTACAAATGTGACGCGTCTAGCAGAATTCACTCGTAAGGACACGTAAGACTTAGCGTTCACGGCCGGTCAATGGCATTTTTATTCAACTATTGAACCATTTTCATCGAATTTGTAAGAAAATTTAACTTGAAATATTCAGTGCATTCTGGTCAGTTGATAATGACAAGTGACAAATTTCTATACCCTTCCTATATCATTGTAATTCTATATTCTTGTATGTTGGTACCTTCTGCATCCTTGTAACTTATGAAATAATTCCTTTTGGAAAGTAAATAGTCGGGCCGCGAAATAATTATTTGGACAGCAAGATTATACTAGTTGACTAGCTCCGTGGCGCAGCGGTCAACACGCCAGCCTGCGACACGGAGTGACCGAGTTCGATCCCCGGCCAGGCCAAGATGGAAAATGATCTTTTTCAGATTGGCCTGGGTCTTGGATGTGTATCTATTTATGTATTAGTTATAAAATATAGTATCGTTGAGTTAGTATCCCATAACACAAGTCTCGAACTTACTTTGGGGCTAGCTCAATCTGTGTGATTTGTCCGTATTAATTTATTAATTTATTATAATTATACAATTGGGGTAGCAGAGAAAACAAGCTTTGGCTTTCCACCTAGCCCAACTAGCTATTTTAGCTCACCGATTACATTTTTTTGCTAGAAAATACGAATGTTTTGCTAACCATTTAAATAACACCCATTTATTTTTCTTTTTCTGTCACCTTTTTACCAATCTATCTCCTACCAATTTATTCTCAAATAGATAAATGAGGAAAGCAATAAGTAAATAATATAAAAAAAAAAACATTTATTACTTAACGACAAAGTACCTACATGAAAAAAGTTGACATGGTGATTAGTCAACGATACGACATTGATATTTTTTTAAAGATAGGTTTAAAACTACTACTTTTTTAAAGAGAGATTTTGAAGATAGTCGAAGTAGCGATTGTCAAATAAGAAGCTATATTTCTGTAGACACTTTATTTTGTGGTAGAAGTTTTACAACTTATTTAACTTATTTTTCCGGTGAAACTGTATGACTGGTTTAGTTTCCTGCTTATATATTGTATACTTACGATTGCCATAAACGAATTTTTAATGAATTAGGATTATTTTTATTACTTCTTATTAATAAATGTGTAATTTACATTTTTATGTGGAAATTAATATTATAAGCCTATGTTATTCTATTTTTAAAAGCTTTTAATTAACTTGCAATGCATATATATATGTAAGTATGTTTATCCGGGTGGAATCTTTGAACTCAATTTTGATGTAGATGTATTTTTATTTTAGCTGGAGTTCAATATCTTGTTTAAAATTTTACTCATATGCTGGCTAATTTGGTTAACTTGATTATTCTTTTTCTTCTACATCTTATCCCACTATTTCCATGTGGGGTCGGTACAGCGTGTCCATCTAGAGTTTCTTCTATTTTACCCTGCCAATTATTATCATCATCATCAACCTACACTCGTCCACTGCTGGACATAGATCTCTCCCATGGCACGCCACTGACCTCGGTCTATTATATATATTTTTTTTAAAATGACAATTTCACATTTTTTGCTTATGTTTTCCATTCGTATTCGTTCCTCACGTATCAATTAATATAAACAACAGTTCTTTTTCCAGGATTGATGTCCAAGCCCCATTTTTTCTCATCCCCAGGAACTTATAAGCAAAATTTCATAATGATCGGTTCAGTAGTTATGGACAGCGTGAAAGTGTAAGAAATACGGACAATTAAACAAATACTTATAAACAAACAAAAACACTTGCGCATTTATACACGGTATGTTCGCGCTAATTCCGTTAATGCATTTAGTTAGTACAATAATTTATTAAAAAAATACATAATTTATTTTATTTGTTGTAAATATAATGATCGGTAAGACACAACTAAAAAGATGAAACTAACTTCTTAGTTATTTATTAGTTGCAAATAAACTATGCAGTATTCCGTCTGTCAATTAAAATTTAAGCTGAGATTAAGCTCCATTCATTTTGCATAGCCGCAGATTGTAGATCAAAACGAATATTATTTTATTCAGTGGCGGTTTATGATAATAGCAGGAAGGAGATGTGTGTTGTAATTGGAAACGAATATTTCCAATTATTAAAAAAAAATTAACGGAGGCTACTCCCATTTCATGTATCTATGACTAAGCGATCCTAAACTTTAAAGGCTTTATATGCTTTGTCTTTACCAGTGTTTGCAAAAACGTTTTTAATACATGGAACAAATCTACATTAAATATAAGAAATATATTAATATTTTCAATCGATAAAACTTGGAGAGAGATAGCAAGAGAATGAGCAAAGTGGAAAATAAAGGGGAGGCTTTTGCCCAGCAGTGGGAAATGAATAGATAGTAAAAAAAAAAGTTTAATGGTTGAAATGTCTAGCAACAAAATATTCTTTTCCTGACATATTTTTATCCTATCATGTGGCCTCGCACAGTACGTTTCACGAATCGAAAATTCATGAGTGTTAAATATTTTAGAAAAAAGCTAAATATTTGTGATAAATAAATATACAGGGACAAATCGCAAATATTGAGATTGAGCTCCTTAGTAAGTTCTTAAGAGCCCGCCATATGCCAGGCGGCGTGGCGATACAAACGCAGATGGTCTAAACGCGTTGGCTACTTTGGATATTTTCGTTTTTTAGGAATATTCAAGGGTTATTCGAAAAAGAAAAACATATGATGGCTGCCTTATCTGTAATGCAATAATAATCAAAACTTTCAAGGTTAATTTTAATGTATTTGGTGAATAATACTATATACCAAGTAAATTAGACGTGATTTTGAGGCAACTTTGCAATTTTTTTCTATCGAGAAAATTTAACGCAATCGTGTTTTTGAGTCATATAGTTACCAGAGTTAGTCCTGAACTTTGCTGCATTTTTATTTCAACTTGAGTATTTAATTATTATTGATATAACAGTCAATCTTGCAAAGCAGTGTGAGGTAGTATGGACCCTTAAGGGTCCGTACTACCTTACACTGCTTTGTATGAAAATGTTGCAAAGTTGCCTCCAAATCACGTCTAATTTACTCGGTATATAGCATTATTCACCAAATACATTGAAATTAACCTTGAAACGTTTGATTATTATTGCATTACAGATAAGGCAGCCATCATATGTTTTGCTTTTTCGAATAACCCTTGAATATTCCTAAAAAACGAAAATATCCAAAGTAGCCAACGCGTTTAGACCATCCGCGTTTGTATGGCCACGCCGCCTGGCATATGTCGGGCTCTTAACTTGTGTCGCCGGATACTAACTCAACGATACTATATTTAGTAAGGGCCATGCTCCTGCAGTGGAGACTAAAAAGACCTGGTGATGAAAAAAAATCCAAGTCCCAGGCCACACTGAAAAAGATCATTGTCCATCTTGACCTGATCGGGGATCGAACCTGAGACCCTGCGGTTCATCTACAAAACTTTATTTTTTTACTGCCAATCCGATAGTTTCAGTACTAACTAACTTTTTACATAGCAATGCATTTGTCTATATCTCTTTCTTACTGTGATATCTAGTGGCGCGTTAATGGCGAAATAATTACGTACAAAGAGAATCGGTTATGCGAATTTGTGAATTCATGAAGGGGTTACGTCTCAGAGACAGTGTTTCACTTTGAAGGGGTTCCTAATGATTTTGAAGGGTATTTAAAACCATTTTTCGTGCTTAATACATTTTAAATGAATGAATGATAATTGCTCAATGTATAACCCTTGGGACAAAACGAAGGTAAACCAAATCAGATGTAAAAAGTCCTCTGTTATATTGTGTCTATTTTTTATGAGTGTTTTCTTTTGCATTCACATCATCATCATCATCATCATATCAGCCGCAAGAAGTCCACTGCTGGACATAGGCCTCCCCCAAGGATTTCCAATACGACCGGTTGGAAGCGGCCTGAATCCAGCGTCTTCCTGCGACCTATACTCTTATTGAATTAGGAAATAAAATATGGTGAAAAAAGGTTTGGTTGACAGAGCTTAGGTCGTACATATATCTTGGTCGCTGGTTCAAGCCCCGCACGCATAATTTTTTTTCTAATAAGCTCTTTAAGTTTTTATTATAATTTGTACTAAAATGTGTTTGCCACAAATCAAATGAGCTCAGATATGATGAGTTTATCTTCCTAAATTTGAAACTGCCTATGACTACCATTTTGAAAACAAGGAAGGAGAGGCAAAGGAAAGGCGAGGAGGGCTTTTATAGATAAAGTAAATAATAAGGCCCAAATCGTGTCGTATAGAGAGGTCTAGGAGATAGCGGAGGATCGAGAAAGATGGATAATACTCAACGAACATAGTTCTTAAAATCATGATACATACATATATTATCACGTCCTTATCCCTTACGGGGTAGACAGAGCCAAAGGTCATAATACCGAAAGGCCACGTTTAGCGTGTTAGGCGTTAATGTGGAAAACGGATATAAAATCATGATGATGATGATGATAACTGTAACTGTGTCCTCTGGCTGCTCTGGCCAAGTATGGCCCTAGTAGTACAGAGAGGGTCGTGCTCCTGTAGTGGAGACTAAAAAGGACCTGATGATGATGATGATGATGATAACTATCTTTATACTCTATCATCAGACCAGCGCTATGGCACCATAATATTGCAATGTCATTCGACTTATTAAGATCAAAGACTTTCAATACAATCTGTTTAGAATATTTTTTTTTAAATTGAAATGCAAAATTTGACCCTCACAAACAAATCGGGTAAGTTTAAGTTGACTTACAAGTGTAGCATAACTTGTAAAAAGCGGCCAAGTGCGAGTCAGACTCGCGCAAGTAGGTTTCCGTACCATTACATTCTAAAAGGGCAAAAAAAAATCATGTCTTTGTATGGGAACCTTAAATATTAATTTTATTTTGATTTAATTATTTATTTTTAAAGTTTTGTTTTCGTTGTCAATATCGAGCAAAAACAAGAAAAACAAACACTTTTGCTGTATGGGAGCCCACTATAATATTTATTTTATTTTGTTTTTAGTATTTGTTGTTATAGTGGCAATAGAAATACATAATCTATGAAAAATTCAACTTACTATCACGGTTCATGAGATACAGCCTGGTGACAGACGGACGGCCAGACAGACAACAGAGCCATAATTTAATAGTGTCCCGTTTTTACCCTTTAGGTACGGAACCCTAAAAACCTTAAATAGTAATAACGTTATCATCATCATCATCATCATCAGGTCCTTTTTAGTCTCCACTACAGGAGCACGACCCTCTCTGTACTACTAGGGCCATACTTGGCTAGAGCAGCCAGAGGACTTGGCCTACACTCTCCACGCTGGCCAGACGGGTTGGAGAGGTGTCTTAGATGTTTATAAGCTTTGTTTAGCTTGTATTTCCTAAGTCGCCTTCTACGACATCCACGGGAAGACTTGGAGTGGTCCTATTCTACTCTGCCGGATACCACACGGCTATCGTACCTAATAACGTAATAACGTTATCGTACCATGTAATTTAAATACCAATTCCGTTCCCATAAATCTAACTAAACATTTTCTTGTCTATCTGTCTGACCAACGCGGCCATATTTAATAGTAATTTAGATATTTACACCAATAAACTCACAAAATTATGTGTGAATGAACCCAGAACAGTAGTATTTAGCATTTTATCTTGCCGTTCATCTTAATAGACAGTTAACGAAATGGTCGACTTCTTTTGGACCTAAGAGTTATGAACGACTGGTATTTTATTAAATGTTCAGTTAATATTTAACTCTACAGGTACATATAATACGAGAGAGCCCGGGTTCGATTCCAGGCCAAGTCAAGATGGAAAATGATCTTTTTCAGATTGGCCTGGGTCTTGGATGTGTATCTATATATGTATTTGTTATAAAATATAGTATCGTTGAGTTAGTATCCCATAACACAAGTCTCGAACTTAGTTTGGGGCTATCTCAATCTGTATGATTTGTCCGTATATATTTACTAGCTGTTGCCCGCGACTTCGTCCGCGGCAATTTTCGTTATAATAATTAATTAGTATAGATGAATAATTTTTCCCCGTTTTCAAAACATTTTTTATTGATGCTTCGCTCCTATTGGTCGCAGCGTGATGTTTTATAGCCTATAACCTTCCTCAATAAATGGACTATCCAACACAAAAATAATTTTTCAATTTGATCCAGTAGTTCCTGAGATTAGCGCGTTCAAACAAACAAACAAACAAACAAACTCTTCAGCTTTATAATATTAGTATAGATATAATATAACAAGTTTATTTTAGTAAGTATTAGCCAAGTGTGAGTTGTATTAGCACAGTAAGGGTTCCGTACAACTGTGTTCCGTACTCTGTGGTTATGGTTTATCAATATTAACAACAATCCACGTTTTTTGTATAAGAATGCTTAAAATCTCTTCCAAGGGATTCTTATGAGGTTAACCAAACTCTGTCGAGCATGATATTGTTTTTAGTTATCTATGGTTTGACGTCTGGGTAATAATAATTATTTATCAGCAACTTGTAGACTTTTGTTTTGAATTGTTTTGCGAATTGTTTTTGTAAAACAATTATAATTTTGTGTTATAAATACTCATGTTTATGAAAAATGTGTGGAATAACTAAAATAAACTGCCATGGTGGTGCTAGAGTGATTTTTTTATCAGGCTTATTGCCTTCTTTGAGTGAATCTACCTACTGGCGTCTGCGTATAAAGTTGGGAGCACACTTTGTGTAGATAACCATTATGACACGAACATAATTAAACAAGGCTACGGCAGGCAGATGTGGGAGTTTCGGTGTGGATTTTATTAATAAATGAGCATAAATAGGTGCGCGGGTGATTTTTCATCTTCTTTATTATAATTTTAGTTTAGTTACGGCAAGGGCAACCATGGTAAGGTATCGTAATTTTGAGGTCAATTCTATTACCTACCTCTGTTTTTACATATATGTATATACTCGTATCTAGGACACTTTAGTTTTGTAAGCAAGCGTTAATTTACAATCCTAACTTTTTGTTGTTAGCCACCATAGCTCAACTTAAAAATTTCTTTTAACTTTAGACCGTGGTTAACGGTGTTGGTGTAACATTTAGTAATAAGCTCATTACCATTATTTTTTATGTATTATATATTGTTATATTGTTTGTTAACCCGAAATAAATAAATAAAAAAAAAAAAAAAAAAGGCTGGTGGCTGTCCACCTTATTGCGTCGTCTGTGATCATGCCAGTAGATTTGAGAATTGTCGCCAGGGGTTCCGTAGAATCAACGAAATAAACTACCTACTCCATAATTTCGTTGATTAACAAGAGTTAGAAAAAGCGCGGGAACACTCATTTGCAATTGATACTGGCTAAATACGTCTTATTTTAGTTCATTTTTAATATTAATTGTTATAGCGAAACAGATATACTTAAATATTCTGTGAACATTTCAATTCCTTACCTACAACGGTTTAATATATACAGCCTTGTGACAAACTTGCGGACGGGGCGGACGGACGGATATTGGAGGCAGTAAAAGGGTTTTTTCAGCGCCCTTTCGGTACGCAACCCTATATACTGATGGTTCTAGTTATTGAATAAAAGGTTGAGAGAGCAATACCCAGCAAGACGCTTCCAAGGTTGTGAGTGAAACTTGTTTATCAAAGGACAATAAAATGCAATGTCACACAGAAAGACAAACAGACGAACGCACTAGCGTTTGTCTGTTTGTAATTTCATTACCTTGTTGTATTTTAACTGACTTCGGAAAGGAGGAGGTTCTTGGTGTCATGTTTTTTTTATTTTATTTTGAAGTGATATCTTCTTAAGAGCCCGCCATATGCCAGGCGGCGTGGCGATACAAACGCGGATGGTCTAAACGCGTTGGCTACTTTGGATATTTTCGTTTTTTAGGAATATTCAAGGGTTATTCGAAAAAGAAAAACATATGATGGCTGCCTTATCTGTAATGCAATAATAATCAAAAGTTTCAAGGTTAATTTTAATGTATTTGGTGAATAATGCTATATACCGAGTAAATTAGAAGTGATTTGGAGGCAACTTTGCAATTTTTTTCTATCGAGAAAATTTAGCGCAATCGTGTTTTTGAGTCATACAGTTACCAGAGTTAGTCCTGAACTTTGCTGCATTTTTATTTCAACTTGAGTATTGAATTATTATTGATATAACAGTCAATCATGCAAAGCAGTGTGAGGTAGTACGGGCCCTTAAGCGGCGTTGTGCACTTTTTTGGGATGGGTAAAAAATGTTAAACTCGCGTCAGGACACGTGGACTGATCGAAAATTCGTAAGACGGACAAATGAAGCGCGGCGTAAGAGGAATTAACATCCCCCTCTCTTTCTACCGCGCGGAGATTTTCATTTCTGCTGGCACTCCTGGAGTGCAACACGTTGATGTTTTTAAGTATATTACCTCATAACTCCTTAATTTACTATCTAAATAAAAAATAAAAAAACAGAAAAAAAAAAATTTTTTCTAACTAGAACAGTTAGAAAAAAAAAAATTTAATTGTTCCGTATACTTCATTGGTCTTTCTTTACGATCGTTTAGTAGTTTAATTGAAGTTGGATTTTAATCTTTTTTTTTATTTATTTTTCACTTATTATAATTTTTGAGCTGAACGGCTGTCACAGTTTATTAGTTTCTCAAAAATTTGTCTTCAATTGATGACATATTGACTTGATATGTGATAGATGACTACGGCGATACTTTTCCCATCTTTTTGGATATGTTTATATCAGGTATAGTTATGCTTTATCAAGTGTCAAGAGTCAGGCTCATAGTCTCATGGCTTAAGGCTCTGTTTAACCTTTGTGGGACAAAGACGTGATAATATATATGTATTTTATACCAGGTATTATGTGTTGGTGTGTGATATCTGTAATTTTTAACAAAATGGTGTCAGTAAATCAGTATAAATAAATATTTACGGACAAATCACACAGATTGAGCTAGCCCCAAAGTAAGTTCGAGACTTGTGTTATGGGATACTAACTCAACGATACTATAATTTATAACAAATACATATATAGTATATATAGATAAACATCCAAGACCGAGGTCATAGTTCATTTTCCGCCGGGGCCGGGGATCGAACCCGGGCACTCTCGTGTCGCAGACTGGCGTGTTGACCGCTGCGCTACGGAGCTAGCTATATATACATAACGTCTTCATTCTATGCGGGGTAAACAGAACCCAAAGTCATAAGCCAAATGGCATGTCAATAATGAATTTAATTAATTAATAAATATATTTTCAAACATATTACATTCAAAACAACAAGAAAAACAATATTTTAATAATATAAAACAACGGCAAAGCAGAAGATCCAAGAAGAACCCACCATCGAAATAGCTACCCGTGAAATTTAGTAAAGCTAATTGTGATTGCTCATTACCAACTTAGACAAATGCGGTGATGTCCGATTTGCATTTTTAAATGCTATGTTTTGAAACCAAATGCCTTTGCATTGTTATTTAAAACTAGAGTTTATATTTAGTTGTGATGCTTTGGGACCCGGGAGTTTTTTTTATAAGGCGGCAAACGAGCAAGCGAGTCACCTGATGGTATGTGATCACCGCTGCCATGGACAACTGAAAACATCATCATCATTTCGAGTAGGTGTCACGGACAATCGACCATGCACACCCTGGTGTCAGAGTTCTTCGGAACCGCCTCTCGGCCTCTGACGGGAAGGAACCATCCTTTAACGACTACCAGGTGGCAGTCGGGACCACCGGCTTAACGTGCCTTCCGAAACACGGAATCATCTTTATTATCAGACAATTAGTTGATTCAAGCCTGCAATGCCCTTACCAAACTGGAAACAAACGAGTTATTATTGTGTATATCTTAGTT
This sequence comes from Elegia similella, assembly GCA_947532085.1. NCBI lineage: Eukaryota > Metazoa > Arthropoda > Insecta > Lepidoptera > Pyralidae > Elegia > Elegia similella. The sequence continues at coordinate 1,729,043 of OX383942.1, forward strand.
CAAATTATTCGTATCTGTGGTTCAGTAAGGATCCATAGGTTGTTTAACTACTAGCTTTCGCCCGCGGCTGAGCCCGCGTCAATGTCGATCCCTCGGGAATAGTAGTTTTGCCCGGGATAAAAGGTAGCCTATGTCCTTCTCCGTACTCCAGAGAACATGTATGCAAAATTTCATGATGATTAGTTCAGTAGTTACGGCGTGAAAGCGTAACAAACAAACAAACAAACAAACAAACAAATAAACAAACCTATAACCTTCCTCAATAAATGGACTATCCAACACAAAAATAATTTTTCAATTTGATCCAGTAGTTCCTGAGATTAGCGCGTTCAAACAAACAAACAAACAAACAAACTCTTCAGCTTTATAATATTAGTATAGATATAATATAACAAGTTTATTTTAGTAAGTATTAGCCAAGTGTGAGTTGTATTAGCACAGTAAGGGTTCCGTACAACTGTGTTCCGTACTCTGTGGTTATGGTTTATCAATATTAACAACAATCCACGTTTTTTGTATAAGAATGCTTAAAATCTCTTCCAAGGGATTCTTATGAGGTTAACCAAACTCTGTCGAGCATGATATTGTTTTTAGTTATCTATGGTTTGACGTCTGGGTAATAATAATTATTTATCAGCAACTTGTAGACTTTTGTTTTGAATTGTTTTGCGAATTGTTTTTGTAAAACAATTATAATTTTGTGTTATAAATACTCATGTTTATGAAAAATGTGTGGAATAACTAAAATAAACTGCCATGGTGGTGCTAGAGTGATTTTTTTATCAGGCTTATTGCCTTCTTTGAGTGAATCTACCTACTGGCGTCTGCGTATAAAGTTGGGAGCACACTTTGTGTAGATAACCATTATGACACGAACATAATTAAACAAGGCTACGGCAGGCAGATGTGGGAGTTTCGGTGTGGATTTTATTAATAAATGAGCATAAATAGGTGCGCGGGTGATTTTTCATCTTCTTTATTATAATTTTAGTTTAGTTACGGCAAGGGCAACCATGGTAAGGTATCGTAATTTTGAGGTCAATTCTATTACCTACCTCTGTTTTTACATATATGTATATACTCGTATCTAGGACACTTTAGTTTTGTAAGCAAGCGTTAATTTACAATCCTAACTTTTTGTTGTTAGCCACCATAGCTCAACTTAAAAATTTCTTTTAACTTTAGACCGTGGTTAACGGTGTTGGTGTAACATTTAGTAATAAGCTCATTACCATTATTTTTTATGTATTATATATTGTTATATTGTTTGTTAACCCGAAATAAATAAATAAAAAAAAAAAAAAAAAAGGCTGGTGGCTGTCCACCTTATTGCGTCGTCTGTGATCATGCCAGTAGATTTGAGAATTGTCGCCAGGGGTTCCGTAGAATCAACGAAATAAACTACCTACTCCATAATTTCGTTGATTAACAAGAGTTAGAAAAAGCGCGGGAACACTCATTTGCAATTGATACTGGCTAAATACGTCTTATTTTAGTTCATTTTTAATATTAATTGTTATAGCGAAACAGATATACTTAAATATTCTGTGAACATTTCAATTCCTTACCTACAACGGTTTAATATATACAGCCTTGTGACAAACTTGCGGACGGGGCGGACGGACGGATATTGGAGGCAGTAAAAGGGTTTTTTCAGCGCCCTTTCGGTACGCAACCCTATATACTGATGGTTCTAGTTATTGAATAAAAGGTTGAGAGAGCAATACCCAGCAAGACGCTTCCAAGGTTGTGAGTGAAACTTGTTTATCAAAGGACAATAAAATGCAATGTCACACAGAAAGACAAACAGACGAACGCACTAGCGTTTGTCTGTTTGTAATTTCATTACCTTGTTGTATTTTAACTGACTTCGGAAAGGAGGAGGTTCTTGGTGTCATGTTTTTTTTATTTTATTTTGAAGTGATATCTTCTTAAGAGCCCGCCATATGCCAGGCGGCGTGGCGATACAAACGCGGATGGTCTAAACGCGTTGGCTACTTTGGATATTTTCGTTTTTTAGGAATATTCAAGGGTTATTCGAAAAAGAAAAACATATGATGGCTGCCTTATCTGTAATGCAATAATAATCAAAAGTTTCAAGGTTAATTTTAATGTATTTGGTGAATAATGCTATATACCGAGTAAATTAGAAGTGATTTGGAGGCAACTTTGCAATTTTTTTCTATCGAGAAAATTTAGCGCAATCGTGTTTTTGAGTCATACAGTTACCAGAGTTAGTCCTGAACTTTGCTGCATTTTTATTTCAACTTGAGTATTGAATTATTATTGATATAACAGTCAATCATGCAAAGCAGTGTGAGGTAGTACGGGCCCTTAAGCGGCGTTGTGCACTTTTTTGGGATGGGTAAAAAATGTTAAACTCGCGTCAGGACACGTGGACTGATCGAAAATTCGTAAGACGGACAAATGAAGCGCGGCGTAAGAGGAATTAACATCCCCCTCTCTTTCTACCGCGCGGAGATTTTCATTTCTGCTGGCACTCCTGGAGTGCAACACGTTGATGTTTTTAAGTATATTACCTCATAACTCCTTAATTTACTATCTAAATAAAAAATAAAAAAACAGAAAAAAAAAATTTTTTTCTAACTAGAACAGTTAGAAAAAAAAAAATTTAATTGTTCCGTATACTTCATTGGTCTTTCTTTACGATCGTTTAGTAGTTTAATTGAAGTTGGATTTTAATCTTTTTTTTTATTTATTTTTCACTTATTATAATTTTTGAGCTGAACGGCTGTCACAGTTTATTAGTTTCTCAAAAATTTGTCTTCAATTGATGACATATTGACTTGATATGTGATAGATGACTACGGCGATACTTTTCCCATCTTTTTGGATATGTTTATATCAGGTATAGTTATGCTTTATCAAGTGTCAAGAGTCAGGCTCATAGTCTCATGGCTTAAGGCTCTGTTTAACCTTTGTGGGACAAAGACGTGATAATATATATGTATTTTATACCAGGTATTATGTGTTGGTGTGTGATATCTGTAATTTTTAACAAAATGGTGTCAGTAAATCAGTATAAATAAATATTTACGGACAAATCACACAGATTGAGCTAGCCCCAAAGTAAGTTCGAGACTTGTGTTATGGGATACTAACTCAACGATACTATAATTTATAACAAATACATATATAGTATATATAGATAAACATCCAAGACCGAGGTCATAGTTCATTTTCCGCCGGGGCCGGGGATCGAACCCGGGCACTCTCGTGTCGCAGACTGGCGTGTTGACCGCTGCGCTACGGAGCTAGCTATATATACATAACGTCTTCATTCTATGCGGGGTAAACAGAACCCAAAGTCATAAGCCAAATGGCATGTCAATAATGAATTTAATTAATTAATAAATATATTTTCAAACATATTACATTCAAAACAACAAGAAAAACAATATTTTAATAATATAAAACAACGGCAAAGCAGAAGATCCAAGAAGAACCCACCATCGAAATAGCTACCCGTGAAATTTAGTAAAGCTAATTGTGATTGCTCATTACCAACTTAGACAAATGCGGTGATGTCCGATTTGCATTTTTAAATGCTATGTTTTGAAACCAAATGCCTTTGCATTGTTATTTAAAACTAGAGTTTATATTTAGTTGTGATGCTTTGGGACCCGGGAGTTTTTTTTATAAGGCGGCAAACGAGCAAGCGAGTCACCTGATGGTATGTGATCACCGCTGCCATGGACAACTGAAAACATCATCATCATTTCGAGTAGGTGTCACGGACAATCGACCATGCACACCCTGGTGTCAGAGTTCTTCGGAACCGCCTCTCGGCCTCTGACGGGAAGGAACCATCCTTTAACGACTACCAGGTGGCAGTCGGGACCACCGGCTTAACGTGCCTTCTGAAACACGGAATCATCTTTATTATCAGACAATTAGTTGATTCAAGCCTGCAATGCCCTTACCAAACTGGAAACAAACGAGTTATTATTGTGTATATCTTAGTTCAAATTATTCGTATCTGTGGTTCAGTAAGGATCCATAGGTTGTTTAACTACTAGCTTTCGCCCGCGGCTGAGCCCGCGTCAATGTCGATCCCTCGGGAATAGTAGTTTTGCCCGGGATAAAAGGTAGCCTATGTCCTTCTCCGTACTCCAGAGAACATGTATGCAAAATTTCATGATGATTAGTTCAGTAGTTACGGCGTGAAAGCGTAACAAACAAACAAACAAACAAACAAATAAACAAACAAACAAACAAACTCAATTTCGCATTTATAATATTAGTAAGGATAAGGATAAGGATTAGAATTTCTGGGATTTCTGTGGACTCTGAACCCGGAAGGATTTGCTTACACTTAGGCATAAAATTTACATTATTCTTTTCAAAAACTGTGAGTTAAAATGCCAGTTTTGCTTACAGTTTTGCTAGTTCTTGTCTGGTCCGCGGCGGGTCCCCAGCGGAATGTCAGTCCGTGGTACAACGTGCGTCTTGAATAGTAAGAATAAAGGAAATAATGTTGGGAATCTTGAGATAGGTATACAAATATTATAAAGAGAAAAGATTTGTGTGTTTTTTTGTAATTGATAAACTCATACACTACTGAATCAATTTTAAAAATTCTTCTACCAATGGATAGTCGAATTATGAAGCGTCATAGGCTATATCGTCGCTGCGCGTGCAAAACCGCGTAAGGGCAATTAGTAAAAACCGCGTAACAGCAAAAGTAGCAAATTTGAGATATCGCGCGGACAGATCCATAACGCGCATTGGCGTAGGCTGGCTCTTACACGATTTAAATTAACCAATAAGAAACGTTCATTTTGACATCGAAACATTACCGCGGAACAACGCTACGAACGAAGTTGGCAGCAAATGCGCGAATTTACCGAAACGACGAACAAAGTTTGACACGAACGACACGCGCTCCCGAAAGCAAATAATTTGTCGTAAAAAACAACGATGTAATTATGTTATTTTTGCTTACAGCATAACTCAAATAATGTATTTATACTTTTCTGGTGTTTTTATATAGTATTAGTCAGTAATTAACGGTTTATAATAACGAAAACTTAAAATTTTAGTTACGCGGTCTTGAAGTTACATGATTTTTAAATATTTGTTTTAAATACGTGGTATTGCATTTATATTGCATACATACATAGTATCACGTCTTTATCCCTTACGGGGTAGACAGAGCCAAAGGTCATAAGGCCGAAAGACCACATTAAGCATGTTGATTTGCACGGCATTGCATTTTTTTTATTATGATCGTAGGACAATTGCGGGTTCGATTCCCACCGGGAAACATACATTGTTATATTAAGTAGTTTCCAGTTTGGTTAGGATATTTCAGTCCTGAATCATCTAAATATCTGAAAAGTTACTGAAGTGTTATCGCTCTAGACGCGACCCGGAATACACGTAATGAAAAAAAAATATAGGACAAAAGAAATGTAAAAATAGTATTCTACATTATTCTCTACTCTTTTTAGATAAATAATAGTTTTGACTACCTACCTACATATTAAAATGGATGTGCCAGATAATCAAGAGACTAACTCTGGAAAATATTCGTGAAAAACGGAAATGATTACAAAGAAGAAAAGACGAAATATTGAGCCAATAAAACTTTTAAAATCAACCGAGTTTCAACTCCTATTGAAATAAATGTTAATGTAATAAAGCATAACTATGATGACCCTGATTTTTCCTCCGACGAATTAAATGCAGAACCTTCTTTTGTAGCTCATATCAAATGTAAGGCCAGTTTTCTTCTACTTCCTCGCCCTTTCCCTATTTGGGGTCGGCTCTGTACTCTCTCCAAAGTTTTCTATTTTCCACCATATTGGCATTAGCTTCCCGTTCTTGCATGTCATTGCTCACACATTGCCTCCACGACGTTTTTGGCCTTCCCTTTCCTTTTTAACCTGTTACATTGAAGTGGGACTTTTTTTAATTTAAGACAGATGATCGGCATCCCTCTTCTCGACATGGTCATACCAGGTCAAACAATGGCTCTTTATTTTGTCCATTATTGGTGCGACTCTAAGGCTTCCTCTTACATAGTCATTCCGGATTTTTTGATATTGTTAATCCTTGTTAATCCAGACATCTTCCGTCACATGCATCTTATGTTCCTCCTTCTTTTTGGGTGCCCAAAACTCCAATCCATTCAATAAAGTTGGTCTTATGGCAAAGTGTATATAATTGAAGGGCAAGATTTAAAAATCTTGCCCTACAATTTACACGGAATTCGCTTATCACACGTCACACCAGTCACTTGTTTCCACTTAAGCCATCCAGTGTTGATTCTTTTTGTGATGTCCCGATCCACGTTACCATCGCTCTGTAAAATTACTTTGCACTGACATCAAGTACCCCAGGTACTTGATGTCAGTGCAAAGTGATTTCGAATACTTGGTAATCAAACGTAAGGCCAGAAAATGTTGAATGGTTTCCCGAAAGAGAAATAGAAGAAAATTTGAGAAATATAAGGCAGCGTTTAGACCTCTCAATAACTGGAAGAGAAACAAAAAGAAACGGCAAAGTATTGGGGAAGAAGTATATTGGATTTAAAAAGGAGGGTAATAAATTTGTCCATGTTCAACGCGATGTTTAAGTAGAAAAATCATTTTCTGTTCCAAATTAACTTAGAAGTTTGATCATAAAAGAGCCTATTGGAAAATGAGCTGGCTGGTAGGAAAAGATTTTTTTTGTATCTGCAATGGTGGATAAAAAATCTTTTTATTCAAGACTATGTGATATCTCAATTTATTGTTTAAAAGTGACGATAAGAAGAAAAGAGTTTGTTTAAAAACATTTATTATCTTTTAACTTTTATATTGACTAGCTCCGTGGCGCAGCGGTCAACACGCCGGCCTGCGACACGGAGTGACCGGGTTCAATCCCCGGCCAGGTCAAGATGGTAAATGATCTTTTTTAGATTGGCCTGGGTCTTGGATGTGTATCTATATATGTATTTGTTATAAAATATAGTATCGTTGAGTTAGTATCCCATAACACAAGTCTCGAACTTACTTTGGGGCTAGCTCAATCTGTGTGATTTGTCCGTATATATTTATTTATTATTATTATTATTATATATTATCAAAGATAAGATGATCATTTTGGATTACAATTTGAATTTGTTTTCTAATTTTGCAGTTTTTAATTAGTAATTCTGTTATGGTACTAATTTTTCTGATGTTTTTGACGGCATAAAAAGTCTCAAGCAAAAGATGTTTTGAGACTATTTATTATGTTGAAGTTATAAGAAATATAATTATTTTATAAATAAATATAGTTTTTATTTTTATTAATACTATTTTTGATAAGAAGATGATTATGTTTCACAAGTTATTTTGGTATTTTTTTCTTAATATATTCAATTTTGTGATAAAAATGTTTAATTTCAATTCCGCGTATGTATAAATAATTTACGAAGTTTGTACTAAATTGATACTGTAATACCGCGTAAGTGACTTTATACGGAAACTAAATACGTTAATGATAAAATTATATTATATTCCGAAAATTAGAGTCACAAAGAAGTAGTTATCAAGTTCAGGAAGTAAAATTTTAATAAATAGCGAAGATATTAAGTTTTTTCTCGCTCCTGTAAAATCGTGCAAATGCAGATACGCGGTGTTTACAAAATGCTCTTCCGCGGTTTTGCACGCGCAGCGACGATATGTTATTTAAAAAATGAGGCTTCGTACAAAAATTGCAGTATTATAACACAAGGTATTAAAAATTTGACTATAAACGTCATTATAAGGCGGATGCTTTCTTTTTTGAATGTGGTACAGCCTCGCTACCATAGATTTAAAAAAAAAAAATTTCGTCTCTCTCTCTCGCTCCTGACAAACTTCATTTTTTCTAGTAATATGGCATGGTAATGGCTTTCACAAAATTGACGTTTGAGTCGAACTTTTACCGCTTCTATGCTTCGTTCGGTGAGTGAGAGATCCGGAGGCAGATATCCTCCCCCTATATCCCCCCCCAATGTCCTCCCCTTGAAAGGCCGGCAACGCTCCTATCATACCTTGGTGTTGCAGTTGTCCATGGGCAGCGTTGGTCACTTACCATCAGTTGACTTTGCTCGTTTACCGCCTATATCATAAAAAAAGAAAACTATTATTTTTCTCTGACATCTATGCATATTCTCGTTAACATCCTCGGCTGAGATGCTTTCGAATCCAGAGTCCAGGTGCACGGATAGACTGGCATAAATTTAGGGTCCTGTCATCTTAGAGTCTCCTTCTTACTTTACCTTTGTGAGGGCCCGACTCTCGACTATCCCGGCGCTCAAGCCGAGTTCTCTCATAAATAGGAAGTTAGGGAGAACACAAGACTCGACACACAGAACACACAGAGAATAACTTTATTGTTACAACTTCAACTATGTAGATGTTGACTTCAATAAATTAATAACAGAGACTGTTATGCTCCAAGAGTAGACTGAAAGATGGTAGCAGACTGAAAGGTGGTAGCAGACTGAAAGGTGGCAGCAGACTAGAGAATAAGTGATGAGAGAGAGAGAGAAAGTAATCTATAAATGGAATGGAATGGAATGAAATTTGAATTAAAAATGAAATTTGAATTAAAATAAGGAATGAAAAATGGACAGGATGAGAGAAAATGAGGTTGGATGAGATGCAGCATGCAGGTGGCATGCTGCAACGTTACACCTAATCTCTTCTATTCATGTGGGAATGGCACAGTATGTCAGTTCTCTCCATTTTGTTCTGTCGCCTCGTTCTTGACCATACTGTCCTTGACACAATCCATTCATCTTTTAGGTCGTTCTCTATTCCGAGTTCCATTCACTTTCATATCTAATGCCTTCCTTGTGATATGACCTTCTTCTCTCCTCATCATATGCCCATACTAACTCAATCTATGATTATGGAGCTTTTCTATTACTGGCGCGATTTTCATACTCATTCCGTATTTTATCCTGTCATCTAAGAGTTCAGATGCTTCAGATCCTGAGTTCCTGGGGCCGGGGGTTGATCCGGGAGCCCGGATAGACTGCATTGAAATCAAATCTACGCAGATGAATTTTCCATGCTGGTCTGGGAGAAAGGAAAAAAGCGTAGAATGTTGCTGCTTCTCTTCCCGCGCAGATCGTGAAAGCCAATCGAGGGAATGGGTAAAATCTGAGGAATCATGATAATAGGCAATGCGGCTAGCAACCTATCACTATTTTGATTTCGTTTTCCACCTAATGCTCACCAAATTGCTAAACGTGGTCTTCAGGTCGAATAGACCTAGGCACTGTCTGCCCCGCAAGGGAAAAAGGCATGATACTATGTATGAATTCACGAAAAAAAGCGAGTTGTTTATATGAAGCTGGCTACATGTTTTGTTTGGCTACACGTTACATAACATACATACATTCCAGCTGTTAGAAGTCTACTGCTGAAGAAAGGCCTCTCCAAAGGATCATTCGTTCTATGGTAGTATATTGACTAGCTCCGTGGCGCAGCAGTCAACACGCCTGCCTGCGATACGGAGTGACCGGGTTCGATCCCCGGCCAGGTCAAGATGGAAAATGATCTTTTTCAGATTGGCCTGGGTCTTGGATGTTTATCTATATATGTATTTGTTATATAATATAGTATCGTTGAGTTAGTATCCCATAACACAAGTCTCGAACTTACTTTGGGGCTAGCTCAATCTATGTGATTTGTCCGTATATAATTATTTATTTATTAAAAAAAAAAATTGCACAATTATATAAATAAGTCTTCTTTTATATAATTGGTTCGTTAGCATAACAAAATAATTTACTAAAACTAAAATATTTACCGTAAGCTGAAATTTAAAATAAAATTAATCTTCAAAACGAAATTAGATCAAAACGTTTTGATTAAATTAACAAAGTTTGTCCATTTATTCGATAAATTCCAGGTATTTTGCTTAAACGAATATTTTCTCAAAATAAAATACCATCCCTCATTAGGAGCAATTAGTTCGCGTAATGACAGGGGGCGCCACCAGGCTTGATTGAGGAACACCCTACGTTTGGGTGAAATGAATCTCTTTTTTTTTTCGTTAGAAAACGTTTTTTTTCTGTATTTCGATCAAACTTGCTTACCGACTTTAGAGAAAGAGGAATATTCGGTATGGATTTTAAGAAAACATACATATTATCACGTTTTTGTCCGTTACGGGGTAGAGAAGCCCCGATGGTTCAGTGGGTGTCAGTATTATTAGCGCTTACGTATGGTAAGCAACCCCAGTTGCGGTCCCTTCATCGATGGATGACCGTAAATGGTATAAAAATATCTCGAGATCCTCCGTGCTTCGAAAGGCACGTTAAGCCGTTGATTCCGAGTGTCGTCATTGAAGGCAGTCGTTTAACTATGTCAGATGCCTTTAGGCAGCTTGAAAATCTTGCCTGAAACCAGTGTGGCCACTTACACACACGAAAATAACAAAAGAGGTGGATAGAGTCAGGACCATAAGAACTAAAGTCCTCGTTTAGTTTATGGTAATCGGGGTTAAAATTGTGATGGGTTGCTAGCCGCATTGCCTATTGTTATGATTCATCCATCCATCGGAAGGTACGGAACCCTTAAAAGATCATTCGTGGGCCCTTCTGTCAAGAGCTTTATTATGAAGTTAAAATTATAATATATAATAATAATAATAAATATATAGGGACAAATCACACAGATTGAGCTAGCCCCCGTAAGTTCGAGACATGTGTTATGGGATAATAACTCAACGATACTATATTTTATAACAAATACATATATAGCTACACATCCAAGACCCAGCCAATCAGAAAAAGATCTTTTTTTCATCTTGACCTGACCGGGGATCAAACCCGGGCACTTTCGTGTCGCAGGCAAGCGTGTTGACCGCTGCGCCACGGAGCTAGTCCAAATTAATATTACATTAGGATCTGCGAAGCCTTGAAGCTGTAACAAAATCTTTAGACTAAGTCAATGCAATCAAAATACACTTCATTTCCCTTCGCAGATTTTGCAAATTTGTAAAATAGCAAATTAAAAGTTTCCGTTGACTTAGAGTCATAAAACTGGTCGTATAGCAAGTATTTTATTACAAGTAAAGAAAAAAATCAAATTATTGAAATTTGAGGATGGTTCTTAATAAAAGCTTTTTGTACGGAACCCCTAATGCGCGAGTCCTACTCGCACTTGGTCGAATTTTTATTTTTTGTTTGTCAAGTCGCCTATCTCTTTTACTATATATCCGATCGGCATATACTTAGTGAAATTTTTATCAAAATAAAATATTCGACATTCCCACACAAACTGGCCGGGCGGCGGGACTCTTTTGTATGGAAATGCCGAATTTTTTTTGAGTTCCCAGCATTGTTCTCATAGAAAAAGTTGTTCATATTGATGGTCTGAGTCACCCCTTTAAGGGTCTAAAACGATAAAAATTTCAGCATGTATTTATTTTTTTTTATTTATGACATGATACGGCAAACGAGCACGCGGATCACCCAATGGTAAGTGAACACCGCTGCCCATAGACAACTGCCGCACCAGGGGTATGACAAAAGCGTTGCCGGCATTTCAATTTTCAAGAAAACATACACTCGTTTTTTAAAGGTTCCAATGTCGTATCAATTCAGCAGTACCACCGCAGGAAGGAATTCTTTACATGATCTAGTACAGAAAAAATAAATTAAACTAAAATAGTGTTTACCTTTCTTCATAGTCTCAAAAGGCCTTAGAACTACCTGTCTCTAAAATATAAAGACCTTATTTATTTATTTATTTAAAAACTTTATTGAGCCAAACAAAGCTACAATATAAAAAGCTATAATTAATGCTAAAAGCATTCTCTCCCAGTCAAACATTAGAAAAACAAAACAAACAAAATAAATAGGTGTCACTAATCAAAAGTCAAAGGAAAGATAGAGCAAAGTTTTACTTATCTTATATATACACATATATACATACATACTGTATGTATATATATCAGTACCTTATATTGTAGCAGTACTTTGTCTCGCTTAAATAGACGTGTCATTTTGCTACTCGTATTGAAAGTACCATTGAACAAGGCTGCCTTTCTCGCAGCAAGATAAGATCTCTCCCTAAATATTGACAGAAGTCTTAGAATGCGTTGGAACAGGCTTTAGACTATGACCACAAAACTACTTACCCTACGTCATATTAACAAAGCTGTTTTATTTTGTATTACCTTTCGCAAGGGGTTCGCGTTAATGTTGATCCCGCAGAAATAGTATCTTTTACTGAATAAAAGATGGCCTATGTCTTTAATAATTTTTTATTTTTATTTATGTACGCAGAAAAAAAAGTTAACACAATATATATATCCAGTGAATTCCTTCTTCGTACTTCAGACAACGAATATGCAAATATAAAGATGATCGGTTTAGTAGCTAAAGCGTGAAAGCGTAACAAACAAACTTTCGCATTTATAATATTAGTTGGGATATTGTGCATGATTTCTATATCTATAAGTGTATATTCGGACAAAACAGGATTTGGATGCCGTTATCTTGCCAGGTAACTTGGAATAGTAATCTTAATAACAAACAATAAATAATTAGGTTAGCATATTTAAACTTTGGTCGTATTCACCTTTTCAAATTAAGTTTAATAAGCTGATCACTTTATTTATATGTAGGTATTTTTAGGATTCCCGTAACTTAAAAGGTCAAAATGAATTTTAGGACTAGTTTGTCTGTCTGTGCGTCTGTCTGTTATGAGATTTTTTTTAGGAACGCTTAGACGTTTTAAGTTGAAATTTATACCATGAGATCAACGGTATCTTGTAGCAAAACTGAAACTTCTGATCTAATACAAACAAAAGATATGGCAGTATATCTCACAAATTTTGCAAATTAGCTTAAAATCTCAAGGGAATCAAAACCTGTAAGGAACTTTCCATTGATCAAAAATCATAAAAGAAATTTTATAGTAAGTTGCACTATTTTAGTAAATAATCTGAAAACCGTGAATTTGTAGTTAAAACAAAAAATATATACGTACATTTTGTACGAAACCTTCAATGCGAGAGTTAAACTTCCACATAGCTAATTTCTCAACTAGTATAATATATTGTACTATACGTTCATAAATGTTGGTTTTAAAAAGTCACCTGACATGCGAAATCCAGTTTTGCATAAATGACGTAAGGTAGGCAGCTTTAGGATTTTACTCTACTTGTTTGTTTGCGGTAAGAGAAACAAACAGACAGACGGTCCTCGAGCCTCAATGATACGCTGTTTCTCTGGATAGTGAAAATAGTAAATAAACGGGTGATTTTAACATTGTTGGATAGTGCTAATATTATATTTGTATAAGTATTGACTTTCTTCCATGTTGGTCTGGGAGATAAGAAACAAGACAGAATATACTATTATTCCATGCTGATGCGATGCGGCCAACTACATACACGCAAATCGTGGCCTATGGGTCTTATAATAATAATAAATAATAATAATAAACGTTTATTTTCTCCTTTACAAAGGTGTGTCTTATATCTAGTTAAGTTTCGAAATTTTAAGTTTAAAGTACATATTTGGTATTTAGACTTGTTCACCCTTGTTTGGAGACTAGTTCCTGAAATAGGTTCCTATAGGAACCTGTGCTACAGGTAACTAGGCCCCACCCTCGGATCACGTCGTCTTGAAGTTTTGAATTTATTGTAAGAATTTAAATAAAAGCTTACACTTCGGGAGCTATTTAGAAACACTAATTGCTAACTAATGTAGTACCTATACTAAATCTAAATCTAATGATGGAAAGCACAGTTGGGTAGGTAAGTGGTATATTAGTGAGTTTTAATGTCAGTGAGAGAAGTGAGTGAGTGGGAGGTAAGTGGGTTGGGTGTGGTTGTGTGGAAGATGGAAGTGAGTTTATGTATGACGTGTGTGTGTGTGTCGAGTGAAAGAACTAGGCATGTCTAGCGATAGGGGGTAGAGGCAGTAGAGGGCGACACTGTTGAGGTGGCGACTATAGATATGTAGGTTAGCGAGTCATTTCCTGTGAGTTTTTTTTTTTTTTTTTTACTTTATAACCATAGGGTAGCGTCTGTTTCTTCTAAGCTCAAGGGTGTCATCCTCAACTATTTGGGTGATAGTCGCGGTATGGCATTGAATATACGCGCCCGGCTTCCCGAGCTGCTACTTGCTTTTCCCCCATTCATCCAAGTGAGTAATATCCCAATAACAGTTCCATACCAGATCCAATAATATCTTATTTTTCCCAAGCTTAAAATTCTCATCATTTCTGAAGCGGCCTTCGGCACAGGGGAAAACAGGGAGGTGGCGTAAGCCAGCTCCCATTAAGTCATTGCCACCACCGGGTCCCGAGAGGAACCAGCGCAACGAAGAGGGCTTCATAAAGGTGGAAAGGAAGAAGAGGAAGCCCGCGAGCCGCAACCCCTGCGGGACCGCGCCGACCGAACCAGATTCTCCGTTGCGTCCTGCCGTACCATCGACGCAGCTGTACGTGTCCCGGCTTCACTGGTCCACGAGGGTAGAGGAGGTCGTGGACTACGTCCGAAAGAAGTCCACCTTCACCTTGAGGGTTGAACGTCTGCAGTCTCGCCACAAAGCGAATTTCAATTCTTTTGTGGTGAGAGTGCCGACGCATCATCTGCCAACCTTCATGAAGGAGGACTTTTGGCCGCAGGGAGTTGTATTTCGGAGGTTCCGAGGTCGGCTGCCTGACGTCACTGCGCGTCACACGTCGGCGTCGCCGGCACTACGTGTGATATAGGATAAGATATTTATTATGTATGCTAGATATAAGGTATTTATTTAAATGATTTTTATATGTATGTTAGTCTGTAAGGTATTTATAATATGGGCCTCTGGTATTGTACATAATTGTAAGTACAATACTATTGCCTGAAATAAATGAATTATTATTATATATTAATTCTTCTGAGAGGCAGCGTCAAAAGCATAAGAAGCCAAAGAAACTGCGTTCGCCGACCCGCCTGCCAAGCATGGTGACTATGGCACATCCTCACATAGAATGAAGAATCTTGAGAGAGGCCTTTGCCCATCTAAATTGATTAATTATAATGATTTCTTTTAATCAATCAATCATCTTTATTGTGGATTATAGCGTAGGTTACAGAAGCTGAAAATACAAGTACAAAATATTAGTTACACTATGTGTTGTTGCTAGGCAATTTTGTAATAATTACCTACATCAATTCATAATCAATTATCTACTGTCATTGTCCTAAATAATGACGTAATATTGGTACGTATGTTTGTATGGATTTGATCAAAAAATAGAACAATAGAGATGTGTCCACTCAAGACACCCTCGATGGACAGAATTTTTCCGAAGCCGCCGCAATTACAGAAGCCGAGGATTTCATTGCCAAATATTTTCCTTTGCCCGTGACGTGTGGTGCAAGACATAAGACATAGCGTTTGATATTATTACGTAATAATTTTGGACGATTATTTTAGTTACTTGACAACTTTTCTTTGTTTTCAATGCTCAGATCACAAATTTGTTTTGCACGATTTATGCGTTTTTAGAAACAAAAGAAATAAATAAATAATAAATAAATATACACGGACAAATCACACAGATTAAGCTAGCCCCAAAGGAAGTTCAAGACTTGTGTTATGGGATACTAACTCAACGATACTATATTTTATAACAAATACATATATAGATACACATCCAAGACCCAGGCCAATCTGAAAAAGATCATTTTCCATCTTGACCTGGCCGGGGATCGAACCCGGTCACTCCGTGTCGCAGGCGGGCATGTTGACCGCTGCGCCACGGAGCTAGTCAAGAAGCTAGAAATATCATAATATTTTTATTTTCCACTGTTACTTGCTGAGACAAGGATTTTATTGCTGAATATTTCCATTTGCCCGTCGCTAGAAAGTTCACACCTGGACAAAGGCCTCTCCCAGAGATTCTTACACCCATTGGGCATATTGCCATCATCACTAGGCCTGGCAGGTGGATTGGCGAGCACAGTTACTTTGACTTTGGTTGTTGCAGCTATCTAAACTTAAAGATGTGGCGTTCTGACGCGATCTAAATTATACCGTATCGCTAACATTGAATTGATATTTCTTTGAATACCTTTTCAGAGTGCGTCTTCTGTACGTAAGTACTAGTACTTATTCTGTCTTTGTTATCGCTTCCGTCTCTGTCTTAGACCTCTTCCCTAAGCTTTTCCCCCAGTGTTCATTATTGAAAGGTCGCAATATAGCCCCCGCCTATGTCGCGTCCCTTAATTAGGACATCTGCTCAGATATTACGCCGAAAAGGTGCGCGGCGGCTGACGGACTCGTTCGGCTAGGTAAAGTTAAGACTTGGAGTAAAATAGCCAATTTCATCATCATCATTATATCAGCCATAAAAAGTCCACTGAAATTTTTTGTTCCATGGGAGGATATCACGCTTGACAGGCGAGTTGGCGAGCGCTGTTTCTTTGGCTTCTTGTGCTTCCGATACTGCTACCTATCGGAAGCATTTTTAAGCTAGGGAACGATAGGAATTTGTTGGAGCTGGGAAGGGAATGAAGGTATTGGGACTCTACTCACGGGGATGATCGGGAAAAGCAAGTAGAAGCTTACTTGACATCATACCTGCAACCACCGGACAGGCAGTTGAAAATGACACTCCCGACCATCCTTATCCTTAGTAATATTATAAATGCGAAAGTGAGTTTGTTTGTTTGTTTGTTTGTGCGCTTTCACGCAATAACTACTAAACCGATCATCATGAAATTTTGCATACAAGTTCTCTGGAGTGCGGAGAAGGACATAGGCTACCTTTTATCCCGGGAAAAAGTACTATTCCCGAGGGATCAACAATGACGCGGGCGGAGCTGCGGGCGAAAGCTAGTAATATATAAATATAATAGTTCAGAAATAGTATTTTTATTACATTTGAATTTAGATTTTTTTTACAGACAGTAGGTCATCAACTCATCATTTCAGCAAGAATTCACTGCCGAGCCTATGCTCGGAAATGGCGATTGGCATTGGAGGCAGATAGTTAAGGTTTTGTTTTCTTACTATCTACCTCCAACTTGGTTGGAGCCTGTGTTTTTTTCTTTACACTTTCATACCAGTACTCACTTCTATGCTTCTCGCACTTTAATTCTTCTCTTTCATTACACTTACTATATCATACATCATTACTCTCTTATGGTTGGGTTTACCGTCTAGGCTACACTTTCTTTTTCTATTTTCATTTAGACAGGACTTTTGGACTACAGGATGTGGGGGAAATAATTTTAAATCATTCTCTTTCTAATTTTCATTTTTCTCATCTGTATCTAAATACTCCGGAACCCTTTACTTTTATTAGTTAACAATTACATATTTCTAAGTATTAACTCAACAGTATTTTGTTAACACTTTTATCTTTCTTATCTTTATCTTTACATTCTATATCTATTTATGTTACTTACAGTTTTTCTTGGTCCATCCAACGTTTCCCTGCGACCTTCGTTAGATCGTTCGACGTCCGACGATGACATGGTCGGTCTACCAATCTTATTTTCTTAAGAAGAAAAATTAATTGTCGGTAAAGTCGGTTTACGGACAATAATTTTACGTGATCATGTTGGAAGAGAGATAAATGCATCACAAGCCGAACGCTTAGGCCGATCGTGCACCTATCGCTTGTCCCGCGCTCTCGCTTGCACATGGAACGTGACACTTTTTAGTGCGTGCAACCGATTCATCGATTTATAAGATGTTATCACGTCAACAATATAGAATAACTAGAGTGATAAGGGATGTCGGTCACGTGATTGATGGGGTCGAATGTGTCACGCGAACTGATTTCGACCTTGCACTTTGATTGTGTTTTTAATCTAAGGCTGTTGTTTCTGACCCGACTGCGGCAAATCTAAAAGAAGGGTAATTGTTTTTGGCGCTATTTATTTTTGCCTCCGTGGTCCAGTGGTTAAGGAATTTGCTGGTAGACCCGGGGGTCGTGGGTTCGATTCACATGGGAAGCATACTTGGCTTGGAAGGCTTGAATCACCTAATTGTCTGATAGTAAAGATGATTGCTGACCGTGCTTCGGAAGGCACGTTAAGCTGTTGGTCCCGGCTGCCATCTGGTAGTCGTTAAAGGAACCACGTCAGATTCCGAAAGGCGGTTCCGAAGAACTCTGACACCAGGGTGTGCATGGTCGATTGACCGTGACACCTACCTACACGAAATTATGATGATGATGCCTATTTTAGCCCGAATTTATTATAACTTTTATTTCATACCTCTGTTATTTATGTTTATTTTTCAGAATTGGTGCAATAAACAGTAAAATAAATAAATAATAAATAAAAATTAAAACTTACTTGAAATATCATACATGGTTAGAAGCGTCTTGAATGTCCGCTGGCTATGTGACGTCACGCAGAAAACAAAATGGTTCTCTCTCAATCACGCGTCTAGCGTAGCGCTAGACACAAAGTAGTCGGACACGTCTTTTTTTTATGTATATTTGACGGCAATCCAACAGACGAGCTACCTGATGGGAAGTGGTCACCGTCGCCCATGGACATCTGCAACACCAAAGAAGGTGCTGATGCGTTGCCGACTCTTAAGATACCTGTACACTTACCGACTAGATGGTCGGACGACTTGACCAAGGTCGTAGGAAGACGCCGGATGCAGCCGCTTCCAACCAGTCATATTGGAAATCCTTGGGGGAGGCCTATGTCCAACAGTGAACTCCATATGGTTGATATGAATATGATAGTAATGATAAAAACCGGCCAAGTGCGGGTCGGAGTCGCGCACGAAAGGTTCCGTAACGTTATCTATAAAAAAAATATTTTTATTTAATTATATAACTATTCTGTGAATAATTCAAGCGTCAATACCGAGCAAAAAATCACGTTTGTTGTATGAAAGCCCCCTTAAATATTTATTTTACTTTATTTTTTTGTATTTGTTGTTATAGCGGCAACAGCTATACATTCAACTGTCTAGCTATCACGGTTCATGAGATACAGCTTGGTGACAGACGGACCGACAGACAGACAGACATACATACGGACAGCGGAGAGATATTAATATGATCCCGTTCTTACCCTTTGGATACGGAACCCTAAAAACCAAGTCCACGTCAAAACCGATAAAATTGCCCATGTCAATAGTATCAGTGGTGGAACTTTTCCCGATATTGTTTCCTGTTAAGCTGTAGACTGAAACATCCGGTATTTCGACACATCTCCCGATTAATTGATACGAATCCTTATCACATACAGGGATGTTGGAAAGTGGGAATAGAAGTGTTGGGATTAGGCGGAAGCTGCTAGCGCAAATTCAATTGAGAGGCGGGGAAAATTTGTTTGTTTTTCATATAAGAGTAACATTTAATCAGTAAATGCTTATAGGTATCATACAATATAACTACTACTACAATATACTAGTCGTGTGGTTTCCGGCAGAGTAGGACCACTCGAAGTCTTCCCGTGGATGTCGTAAGAGGCGACTTAGGAAATACAAGCAAATCAAAGCTCATAAACATCAATGAGACTTCTCTAACCCGTCTGGCCAGCGAGGAGAGTGTAGGCCAAATCCTCTGTCTGCTCTAGCCAAGTATGGCTCCGGTAGTACAGTGAGAGTCATGCTCCTGCAGTGGAGACCAAAACGACCTGATGATGATGATACAATATACTAAGTGTATAATTAGTATATTGTATTGTGTATAATTAGCGATGAATAAATGAATAAGTATAAGCAAGTAAGATAGCATTGTATATGCAAAATAAACACTTAAAAAAATATTGCATGGCTTCCGACAGCATTTTCAAAATTTATTGTAAAATTAGTTGAATCAAAGACCTCATATTTTTGTGTTTTATTTTGCACTAGCTTTCGCCCACGGCTCCGCCCGCGTCAATGTCGATCCCTCGGGAACAGTACTTTTTCCCGGTATAAAAGGTAGCCTATGTCCTTCTCCGTACCCCAGATAACGTGTATGCAAAATTTCATGATGATCGGTTCAGTAGTTACAACGTGAAAGTGTAACAAACAAACAAACAAACAAACAAACAAACAAACAAACAAACAAACAAACAAACAAACAAACAAACAAACAAACAAACAAACAAACAAACAAACAAACAAACAAACAAACAAACAAACAAACAAACAAACAAACAAACAAACAAACAAACAAACAAACAAACAAACAAACAAACAAACAAACAAACAAACTCACTTTCGCATGTATAACATTAGTTAGGATTAGGATTCTTAATGCTTTTTTGATATACACTTATAAAATTAAGAAATAAATATGGTGGAAAAATGTCAATCTAAGTACACTATATTTTATTTCTTAATTTAATAAGAGTATATCAAATCGACGTCTGAATAGAAGCTTTACCGCTTCTATGCTTCGATCGGTGAGTGAGAGAGCCGGAGGCCCATCCTTCCCTCTCCCCTCCCCATTTCCTTTCCCCAACTCCTTGAAAGGCCGACAACGCACCTGCCATTCCCAGGTGTTGCAGTTGTCCATGGGCAGCGGTGGTCACTTACCATCAGGTGACCCGCTTGCTCGTTCGCCATCTTATAACATAAAAAAAATGCCTCGCTTGTAAAAGTGGGTAGTTGTGTTAGGTGACGCAAGGGAAATGGGATATAGTGAAGATTATCAACGCCGAAATCTGAGGTGCGGTAGTTCAATTGGTAGAATACAGGTCGTATAAACACCTAACGTCGCTGGTTCATACCCCGCCTGTGTAAATTTTTTTCACTATCTTTTATTTCTTAATTTAATAAGAAAGTATGCTCTCTATTAACTCAGAACATTCCGTTGGGGCGCCGGTCTATTACCATTTAGTAATTGCGACTAGAACCTAAAAACTTTTAAGCCAGATAAAATTCTTATAAGCTCTGAAAACTTTGAAAGCTTTACTTTGTCTGACGCTAAGGTCAATCTATTTTTAATTATCATAAGATTTCGATACTTCTTAACTTGTAATTACCCTTGGAATGGCGATATTTATTTCTTTTAGGTCGTTTGGAGAATTCATTTAATGTATATAAGTAAGTCTATTGTACAAAAGGTGTTATTTGAACTTCCACTACTACTTTGCTGGTCTGGGAGCAAAGACATAGAATAAACCAGCTGCTTCTCTTCCCGCGCAGACCGTAGAAGCCGGTTAAGGGAAAGGACGCAAATCTAAGGAATCATGTCAATGGGCTATGCGGCTAGCAACCTATCACTATTTTGGTTCAATTTTTCAGCTACACGCCCTAACAACACGCTAAACGTGGCCTTTGGGATCGGTCTCAGGCTCTTTCTACCCCGTAAAGGGCAAAAACGTGATTATATGTAAATGGACAAAATTTACTAACCGGAATAATTTAAGACTCTTTGTATTGCAGAAAAAATCGCGAGCAGAAACAAGTCGGTTCCAATATTACCAATAAGTATTACAAATGTGTGAATGTGTTTGTTAATCAATCACGCCTAAACCGCTAAATGGATTAGGATGAAACTTGGCATACAAAATATATACTTTATATCCCAAAATTTTATTCACAAGCGAAGCACACAAATGGAGTTGTAGGTAAAAACTTATCATCAATACTAATAATAAATCTGCAAGGGTCGATCATGGAGTAAGTTACTTTGTTTTCCGAGATTTCGTGTTAATAAACTCTATACAAGACACTGAAACTAAATTAAGGATTTTTTTATTTTTTCTGTTTTTATGTTCCTCGATAACTCTTAAACTAATTAACTGTATTCCATGAAACTTGGTATACAAGGTCCATTTAAATAAAGCGTAAATATTTTAAGGGCTGGGTCCCATAGGTCAAAGAAACGCTTTAGTAGCAAATTTAAAGAAATCGACACGCTAGATTTTTTTTTTATTTTTTCATACAAAATAATTATCTTTTTATTAAAATCGATAAATCAGCTGTTTTGATCGTCGAGGTCAGTGACCTAGTATCCATAGTAGATAATAGTAAAAAGTTGTTGGCCAAGAAAGTGTTTATTTGTACACAGGGTGTTTTTTTCATTTTTTATTTTTAAATGTTCAGGTCCAGATATCTCAAAAACTAGCGTGCCGATGTTTTTATTTTGCTTCTAAAGCGTTTTTCTAGCTTACGGGAGTCAGCCTTTAAAATCATCATCAGGTCTTTTTAGACTCCACTGCAGGAGCATAACCCTCTCTGTAATACCGGATATACCATACTTGCCCAGAACAGACAGAGAATTTGGCCTACACTCTCCTCGCTGGCCAGACGGGTTGGAGAGGTCTAATTGATGTTTATGAGCTTTGTTTAGCTTGTATTTCCTAAGTCGCCTCTTACGACCTCCATGGGAAGACTAGGAGTGGTCCTATTCTACTCTGCCGGAAACCACACGGCTATAGGGCCTTTTGCCCTATAGCCTTTAAAATATTTGCACTTAATTTAAATTGAATTATAAACATTCAGACATACAGGACACAGGATAGGCTATTTCCTTTTTTCTCCAGGTTTGATAAGACATCTCAATCAGCCTATTGCAGTCCACTGCTGGACGTAGGCCTCCCCAAGGGCACGCCACGAAATCATCCGGCAGAGGACCAAAGTTTTAGACATTGTCCAAAAGTGTAGCAAGCTGAAGTGGCAGTGGGCTGGCCACATTTGTCGCAGAACCGACGAGCGTTGGAGTGGACGGGTTCTCGAATGGAGACCACGTCTCGGCAAACGTAGTGTTGGACGCCCCCCTGCCAGATGGACCGATGACCTAAGGAGGGTCGCTGGTAGTGGCTGGATGAGGAAAGCGGGAGATCGTGCACTGATAAGACATGGCTCCTTGCAAATGTACGCGAACGGAGTCGCAGGCACAGCTAGTAAACAAATAAAATGTCTGTCAGTACGTTACTCCTGACATTTCCTTCGTGCTTGACTTGACATTTCGGCGTCATTTTAAGACGACGTTTTTCATATGTTACGAAATCTAAAGGTTGAATTATTAGGATTAACCTTTATTTACGCTGTTTCAATTTTAATAGTGTTTAAACTGACTATTTATCATCATCATCATCATCATTTCGTATAGGTAGCACGGTCAATCGACCATGCACACCCTGGTGTCAGAGTTCTTCGGAACCGCCTCTCAGCCTCTTAGGTCCTATAATGATTTGTATACATTTTAAATAGAAAATATTTGGTGAGTTGTTTCATCCAGCGTGGCCCCTTTCTCCAAAACTTGACTATGGTATTTAATTTTTTTCTATAAAAGTACCTAAAACTGTTCAAGATCTTTCTATTTTTCTTAACGCAACTTTGATTACACACTCCACTCTAAACAGAAAGGAAAAATCCCTTCGACTGGAAAACTCCAAATACGGTTTGCGTAACTATTCCCACTATCATTACCACACACTAAAACGCTACATGAAAAATGAACGCCTATTCTTACACAAATCACACAAAAAATATTCCAAATCCTTATTGTACAAGGCATAAGGTTTAAAATCGGTTGACAAATGGGAATACGAAGACGAAAATAAGTTTGTACGTACGCACACGCAAGTTCGCAAACTGAAACACCCTAACATTTTTTCTTCGGATCTAATTTCTTGGAAAATATGCTACGTGGTGTAACTCAGCAGAATTATAATTTGAATCATCGGTATGTACCATGGTGCTAGTGCGTGCAGGGCGGCTATAGACGGGCGATTTTATTTTGCGATTGGTTTTGGTGGCAGTTTAATTAGTCGTTATTTATTTTTATGTTGGTAGCATGATAACAATACATCCAAAGCTGTCGGTAGATGTGCGATTTTATTATTCGATTTGCTTTGTATAGGAGCTGTGTGACTTCATAGTTTTATACATGGTGGAATTTTGATCGTTGTGGACCCTTCAAGGGGTGATTCAGCCCGTTGATATGAACAACTTTTCTGTTCAATTGTGTCAGTAGGCAATGCAGCTAGCAACCCATCACTATTTTGTTTCCGTTTTCCCAATACCAACAAACATGCTGAACGCGGTTTTTAGGTCTTAACGACCTAGGCTCTGTCTGCCCCGCAGGGAAAAGACGTGATGCTATGCATGCATGGACAAAGATATGCCAATCTAGTAGATGATTAACTTCTTTATTCTTACCAATCTCATGTTCAACTCCAATATTACTGTCAGATAAAAACCAAAAGGTTTTCTATAAATAAATGACAATCTCGAAACTAATAAATTCACTAAAATGTCTCGCAACGATCCCGACCCTACGTTTTCAGAAATTGGTGCGAACCGATAAGAATATGTCGTGAGGTTATAGTCGGCCTTATAACACAAAATAAAGAGAGTACATAAATGTATTTTATGTTTATTTAGACGTTAAATAAATAAATAGAGACGCATCACACAAATTGAGCTTGCCCCACAGTAAGTTGTGAACTTGTGTCGTAGGATACTTACTCAACGATACTATATTTTGTAATAGATACTTATATAGATAAACATCCAAGACCCAGGTCAATCTGAAAAAGATTGTTTTCTAACATGACCTGAACGGGGATCGATCTCGGGCACCTTCGTGTCGCATCCTCGCCTAAATTAAACTTTACTTTTCAGAAATTGATGCGAATGGAAATTCTTCTATTTTACGAATATAAGCCGAAAATGAGCCTTGTAAAAATAGTTATTTTGAGCCTTGTAATACAGTTGTATTATAAGAATTGTGTATCATCTACAAATGCTTGGTTTGGTGGTTGCAGGTATAGGATCGGGTACACGAGAGCTACTAGCTTTCCCCCTTCATTTGAGTGAGTAGTATCCCGTTGCCTTCATTCCCTTCCCAAACTCAACCAATTAATTCCTTTACCAGCTTAAAATACTTCCGATGGGCAGCAGTGTCAGCACAAGAAGCCAAAGAAGCTGCGCTCGCCAACCCGCCTGTTAAGCGTGGTGAGTATAAAAATATCAATGGCATGGAATGAAGAATCCGTGGGAGAAGCTATTGTCCATCAGTGGACTTCTTACGGCTGACATGATGATGATAATGAACAATTTTCAACACTTAAATTTAATTTTACGTCAGTCTCATTGCTCGAATGATGGATTTTATAATAATATTTCATATTATATAACCGTGTGGTTTCTATAGACATGTGGTTTAAGGCAGAGTAGAATAGGACCACTCCTAGTCTTCCCATGGAGGTTGTAAGAGGCGACTTAGGAAATACAAGCTAAACAAAGTTAAACATCAATAAGACCTCTCCAACCCGTCTGGCCAGCGAGGAGAGTGTAGGCCAAATCCGCTGTCTTGCAATACAGACAATGCTCTGGCCAAGTAAGGCTCCAGAGTACAGAGAGGTTCATGCTCCTGCAGTTGAGACTAAAAAGACCTGATGATAATGATTTCATATCAAAAACCGACTTCTTGATAACAATCAAACTACTAAACCGATTTTGATTCAATTTAAATGAGACCAATTGTAGCCTGTCCAATAAAAATAGTTTTTATTTTTCAAATCGGTTCATAAATCGATCGGTTAACAACCGAATTGAGAACCTCTTCCTCTTTTTGAAGACGGTTAAAAATAAAACTTAGATATAATTTCATAAACCATCTTAAGTAACTATTCTACACCACCAATACTTTGTTAATGTCGTGAGTCGTGAGCGTATCGCCACCCTTATTCTGATAAATATGAGCTTGGTTGGATACACATTTGCAGTGTAACTATTGATTAATATTACACTGCAAGGATTTGACGGCAAAGGAATGTAAGTGTAATGGAGCATTTTTATTAAAAACTAGTTTTCGCCCGCGAGTTCCACGAATTTTTCCTAAGTGCTTTGAGGTCTCATTGACCTAGGTTCTGTCTATCCCACAAGGGAAAAGGACGTGTTAATATGTAATATAGTCGCAGCGACTTCTGCAATTATCTTTACGTAGCCCTATTGTAGCATTAGTGTAGTTTGCCTTAGATAAGAGATAAACAAACATGATCAAATGTGGCATGCTTGGCATTTCTCAGATAAAATTCGCACTAATCTCCTATCTCAAGTATTTTGAATACAAATAACAGGTCATGTTGTGGTAGCATGTTGTTGTGATTCAGGAAGTCTGTCATATACACATCTTGTCTGTTTTTGTTAAAATTTTCCCGAGGTATTAGACTTATAATAATAGGATTGGCCGCATTAATATAGGACCTTCAAGAATATATTTTTTCTGACATACGGTGGCAAACGAGCAAGCGGGTCACCTGATGGTAAGTGATCAGCGCAGCCTATAGACAACTGCAACACCAGGGGTGTGACAAGAGCGTTGACGTCCTTTTAAGAAAACATAGACTCATTATTATATCGTATCACGCTAATATAAGAACGTACAACAGAACTGTTATGAACTTCCCGCGGCGGTATTCCCGAATCGATTGGACTTTGGAACTTTCAAAAAACGACTATAATTTTTCTTGAAAGGCCGGCAATGTTCTTGTAATACCCCAAATGTTGCATTTGTTCATGGGCAGCGGTGATCATTTACCATTATATGATGTAACTAAAAATTTATGCTTTTTGCAATTTTTCCTTTATCTGTGCTATAAGACTTTGTTTCATTCCGTTCCGTTTTTACCTTTTGGGGCACCGGACCCTAAAAGCAGCTCTTTTTATTATAATTAAAATGTATATCATCTTGTGTAATACAATAATTATTGTTAAACGAACAAGAATATCTGACTACGATTAAAGTATACTAGCTGTTTTGTTTTCCCGCGACTTCGTCCGCGTAAAACATAGCCTATGTTCAGCGCGGATAGTGTAGCTTCCCAATTGTGAAATATTTTTTAAAATCCGTCTAGTAGTTTCGGAGCTCATTCGCGTCAAACAAAATATAAATATACAACGTCGTAAAATATACCCTAAGTCCTTCCCCGAGCCTCGAACTACCTTCATATCGTGTTTATAATATTACGGATAATAATACTTTTTGTTTGTGTTCGCCAGTGTTCGCCACTTAAAAAAACGAAAATTTGTTTAAGTGGCGAACACTGGTGTCAGATTTTTCAAGTTGCCTAAAGGAATCTGACATAGCTTAACAACTGCCATCTATTATGATCAACTTTTCCGTTGTGGTAGAGCCACGCTACGGGCAAAATGCATTGCTAGTAGCATGAATGGGCCTGCTCGTCCGGGGAAGTACCACTCTCTCACTGAAAATCGACGTCTGAGTAGAAACTTTACCGCTTCGTTCGGTGAGTAAGACCGCAGGGGGCTCATCCTTCCCCCCTTCCTTGTCCCCTGTATCCTCCTCTCAACTCCTTGAAAGACCGGCAATGCTCAGAAATTTCTTGAGTTCTACCGTGCTTGGCCCCGGCAGTCATCATTAGATAGCAATCGTTAAGCTGTCAGATGCCTAAAGGTAGCTTGAAAATCTGATATCAGTGCTATCTACTTACACACACGAAAAAGCAGAAAGCAAGAAAAGTAAATGGTGCGTCCACGCTGGTCTGGGAGAAAAGAAAAAACGTAGAATGAACTAGCTGCTTCTCTTCCCGCGCAGACCGTAAAAGCCGATCGAGGGAATGGGTAAAATCTGAGGAATCATGTTAATAGGCGATGCGGTTAGCAACCCATCACTATTTTGATTCCGTTTTCCATCTAATGCCCACCAACATGCTTAATGTGGCCTTCAGTTCTTATAGACCTAGGCTCTGTCTATCCCGCAAGGGAAAAAGACGTGATACTATGTATGTGTATGTATGTATGTAAATGGTGCGAAATAAACTGGTAATTTCAGAAAAGTCTAATTCAACAAATGACAACAACATGAGATCATTACAATATCGATGCTCATACAAGGCAATGCGTGTTTGTACATAAATATAATAATAAATATATACGGACAAATCACACAGATTGAGCTAGCCTCAAAGTAAGTTCGAGACTTGTGTCATGGGATACTAACTCAACGATACTATATTTGATAACAAATACGTATATAGATACACATCCAAGACCCAGGCCAATTTGAAAAATATCATTTTCCATCTTGACCTGGCCAGGGATCGAACCCAGTCACTCCGTGTCGCAGGCTGGCGACATATTTGCCATAATTACACTTCATTTGTTCAGATGTAAACTCATATCACATATTTAAATTAATTTTCTATTCTATGTATTCTGGGAAACGTAATCGGGGAAGTATTTCTAGTATTTGGTCATTATATATTTTTTGAGTTTTCCTGAAGTTTCAAGACGATTAAGTCATACTTTACATGTTTTATGATGATTCATTTGGTTACATTTCTTTAAAGGATAGTTAGTTCAGGTCAAGGACATCCTTTCCTTATCCTTACTAATATTATAAATGCGAAAGTGAGTTTGTTTGTTTATTTGTTTGTTTGTTTGTTACGCTTTCACGCCGTAACTACTGGACCGATCATCATGAAATTTTGCATACAAGTTCCCTGGAGTACGGAGAAGGACATAGGGACTACTATTCCCGAGGGATCGACATTGACGCGGGCGGAGCCGCAGGCGAAAGCTAGCGACCTTTTATACTAATCTTTACTCCTATATCTATACTAATATTAAAAATAGGAAAGATTTGTTTGTTTGTTTGACGCGAATGAACTCCGAAACTACTAGACGGATCTGAAAAAATCTTCACAGTTGGGTAGCTACACTATCCGCGCTGAACATAGGCTATGTTTTACGCGGACGAAGTCGCGGGAAAACAAAACAGCTAGCATACTTTAATCATAGTCAGATGTTCTTGTTCGTTTAACAATAATTATTGTATTACACAAGATGATATACATTTTAATTATAATAAAAAGAGCTGCTTTTAGGGTCCCATGCCCCAAAAGGTAAAAACGGAACGGCATGAAACAAAGTCTTATAGCACAGATAAAGGAAAAATTGCAAAAAGCATACATTTTTAGTTACATCATATAATGGTGGTAAGTGACCCATGTGGTATCGGCCGTGTGGTATCCGGCAGAGTAGAATAGGACCACTCCAAGTCTTCCCGTGGATGTCGTAGAAGGCGACTTAGGAAATACAAGCTAAACAAAGCTTATAAACATTTAAGAGACCTCTCCAACCCGTCTAGCCAGCGTGGAGAGTGTAGGCCAAATCCTCTGGCTGCTCTGGCCAAGTATGGCCCTAGTAGTACAGAGAGGGTCGTGCTCCTGTAGAGGAGACTAAAAAGGACCTGATGATGATGATGATGATGAAGTGACCCATGGACAAATGCAATACTCGGGGTATTACAAGAGCATTGCCGGCCTTTCAAGAAAACATATTCGTTTTTTGAAAGTTGCAAAGTCGTATCGATTCGGGAATACCGCCGCAGGAAGTTCATAACAGTTCTGTTG
This sequence comes from Elegia similella, assembly GCA_947532085.1. Lineage (NCBI taxonomy): Eukaryota > Metazoa > Arthropoda > Insecta > Lepidoptera > Pyralidae > Elegia > Elegia similella. The sequence goes on from OX383942.1 coordinate 1,758,338, forward strand.
TACGTTCTTGTATTAGCGTGATACGATATAATAATGAGTCTATGTTTTCTTAAAAGGACGTCAACGCTCTTGTCACACCCTGGTGTTGCAGTTGTCTATGGGCAGCGCTGATCACTTACCATCAGGTGACCCGCTTGCTCGTTTGCCACCGTATGTCATAAAAAAATACACAGGATTCTGTACACCGGGCTTCTCTATAGTACTCTATACTGGTATCAATTTTAAATTCATCTGATATCAATTAAGTTGGATACCACACTTCTAAATAGTTGGTAGTAATAGAGATTACCGTGCTGTAGCCGTGTGGTTTCCGGCAGAGTAGAATAGGACCACTCCAAGTCTTCCCATGGATGTCGTAAGAGGCGACTTAGGAAAAACAAGCTAAACAAAGCTCTTAAAAGGCCATCTATGGCTCTGGTAGTACAGAGAGGGTCATGCTCCTGCAGTGGAGACTAAAAAGATCTGATGATGATGAATGGAGATTACGCATGCTTCGAATGCGTGTACCTAGTAATATATGTATACCTAAGTCAATGGTGTACCTATAATATGTGATGAACAAATTCACCGCGGTGATTTGAAGCTACGGCAGCTCAGTGGTCGAGAGCATCGATGGGCCAGATGTCGAAGATCTGTGGGTTTAAATCCTGTAGCAAAATTATTTCATCACATATTTTCGATTTTGATACTCTATAGTCGTCAAACTACTGAGATATTTCAACCACGTCCCTTAAGTTACTTAACAACGTATTTAAAAATAATAATCTAACAGTTACCGATATCTGGACCACCAGACGGACGGGTCAGCGCTAATAGGATCAAACCTTATCGAACCCTTAACCTCCGCATTATCGCTAGTTTATTATTTTCGTTACATTTAATTTATTGCTATGATAACGATGACGGAAATGTTGATAATTACCTACTATTAGAAAATAAATATGGGACCACCACGATCCCACGTGTAATGTATAATGTACTTAACGTTTTTACGTGATATCGTCTTATAAATAAATAAATAATAAATATATACGGACAAATCACACAGATTGCGCTATCCCCAAAGTAAGTTCGAGACTTGTGTTATGATCCCAACTCAACGATACTATATTTTATAACAAATACATATAGATAAACATCGAAGACCCAGGCCAATCTGAAAAAGATCATTTTCCATCTTGACCTGACCGGGGATCGAACCCGGGGCCCTCGTATCGCAGGCTGGCGTGTTAACCACTGCGCCACGGAGCTCGACAAGCTCGCTGTCTTATAAATTAATAAACGCCGGCTGCATGGTGAAATGAGTGTCACGTTACGTGTGCAAGCGAGAGCGCGGAACAAGCGATAGAGAGGCACGATCGGCCATGAACCGTGATTGCTAGACAGTTGAAATTTTCACAGATGATGTATTTCTGTTGCCGCTATAACAAAAAATACAAAAAAATAGAATAAAATAAATATTTGAGGGTGCTCCCATACAAGAAACGTGATTTTTTTGCTTGTTTCTGCTCGATATTGATAACGGCAACAGGTAGTACGCTTGAAATATTCACAGCATAATTAGTTATATATTCACTTAAAAATAAATAGTTAAATAAAAAGAAAATTAATATTAAAAATCCCATACAACACATATGATTTTTTTGTCGTTTTTATAGATAATGGTACGGAATCCTTCATGCGCGAGTCCGACTCGCGCTTGGCCAGTTTTTTATAGATAACGGTAAGGAACCCTTCGTACGCGAGTCCGGCTCGCGCTTGGCTGGTTTTTTTTCTACTCACCGGTGCTACTATAAAACAAAATACGAATACATATCAAGAAACAAAATACGCTGTCAAAACTACAGTTGCCCAATTTCCTTATCAAAAATAATAAATTCAAATGGTTTAAGTTACAAACTGCGCCATAACTTCAGTTACAATGGACCTCTCATGACTTTGTTTACGCTTCGAGTTTCGGCGATAAGTACAGATTTGGTTACAGTTAAACAACCTCTTTATAATAGTGGAATAAAAGGAGTCTTTGATACTGAGTTGCTTATCTAGTATCACATATTTGAGGAGCTCAATGGCCTAGTGGTCGTGAGCATAATTCGTGTTTACGCAGGTTAAGCAATACCAGGCGCAGTCCCTACTGGGATTGGTGACCGCAAGTGGCTAAATATCTCAAGGTCCTCCGTGCTTCAGAAGGCATGCTAATCCGTTGGTCCCGGCTGTCATTATTTATAAATGTCGTGAAGCTATGTCAGATATGCCTTTAGGCAGCTTGGAAAATTGGATACCAGTGTTGGCCACTTACACACACGAAAAATAAACATCACATAATATAACCCAATGGCATTTAAACTAGGTTTACAGAAATTAGCCAAGATGAATATGGGAAGATTTACACCAGAACCAGGACTAGTCTTCCATGCTGATCTGGGAGAAAAGAAAAAAACCTAGAATGTAACAGCTGCTTCTCTTTCCGCGCAGATCGTAAACGCCGTTCGGGGGAATGGGCAAATAGGAATCATAAAAAATTCGATGCAGGTAGCAACCCGTCACTATTTTTATTCTATTTTCCACGTTACGCCCACCTACATGCTAAACATGGTTTTGGTCTTAAACATCTGGGTTCTGTCTACCTCGAAATGGACTATAGAATATTGCCATACTCACGCTTCTTGTGTTTCTGGCGCTGCTGCCGATCGGAAGCATTTTTAGCTGAAGTTCCTGAAGGTATTAGGATTTTTTTGAAGTCGGTTAAAAAGTATCTTTGCTCACCTATGGATACTGATGAAATGATCAGCTGATCGGCCCATGATTTAACATAAACAACATGAATAAGTAACACGGACCGTCAGTCCAAGCTTCGTGTTACTATGACCTCATTGCTACGATAGGTCGCTATGACTAATTGTTGCCAAGCACAGCTGAACATAACTTCCACCTTTTGTATATTTTAAGTAAAGTAAAACTACCTCCGTGGTCCAATGTTTAAGGCATTTGCCTGTAGCCCCGGGGGTCGTGGGTTCAATTCCCGCGCGAAGTATACTTTGTATAGTTGTTTCCATTTTGATTAGGACATTGCAGGCGTGAATCATCTGATTGTCTGATAATAAGAATGATTACGAGCTTCGGAAGGCAAGTTAAGCCGTTGGTCCCGGCTGCCATCTGGTAGTCGTTAAAGGAACCACGTCAGAGGCCAAGAGGCGGTTTCGAAGAACTCTGACACTAGGATGTGCATGGTCGATTGACCGTGTCACCAACACGAAATGATGATGATGATGAGTAAAGTAAAAGTAAAAAAGTATTTATTTCCATAATCCTTATCCTTACTAATATTATAAAATGCGAAAGTGAGTTTGTTTGTTAGTTTGTTTGTTACGCTTTCACGCCATAACTACTGAACCGATCATCATGAAATTTTGCATACAAGTTCTCTGGAGTGCGGAGAAGGACATAGGCTACCTTTTATCCCGGGAAAAAGTACTATTCCCGAGGGATCGACATTGACGCGGGCAGAGCCGCGGGCGAAAGCTAGTACATAATAAATAAAGTACATCAGGGGAGTGCTTACAAAAACACTTTGTTTTAAAGACTGACGACTGGTAGAAGATGGTTGTGTTTTATTTTACAGTCAGAGGTTTTTTTAGTCGCAGGTAGAGGAGCAGCTGGCACATTCTACGTTTTAAGGGTTTCTTACCTCAAAAGAAAAAACTGGGAGCTCTTATTAAGATCACTTTGTTGTCCGTCTGTCAAGACAATTTTTCTCAGAAACGCGTGGAATTATCAAGCTGAAATTTATACCAAATACTCAGATATACTGCCCTTTGAAGCTGTGAAAAAATCAAGCTTCTAAGCCAACGCAATTAAAAGATACATCAGGTTATGTCGCAAATTTTCGACATTCCCAAGGGAAAGGGAATCTATAGAGTACTTCCCGTGAACTCAGAATCGTGAAATTTGGTCATCTTATAGGAAAAATTGCGAAGAGCACAAAGAAGATTAGAAGTTTCATTTTTTTCACAGCTCCTAGGGACAGTAGACCAGAGTATTTAACACGAATTTCATCTTCATACCTCCACGCGTTCCTGAGAACGGACAACAAACTGATCGCATAAGGGTTCCGATTTTCCTTTTGAAGTACAGGACCCTAAAAAGAATGTTTAAACACATAAAAAGAAATAATTGGTTTTAATACTTAAGTATCTAAGCAAGGGTTATTACCCTTAAAAAAAAAAGAAACTGGAACCTTATTTAGAGTTATTACTCTAAATAAGGTTCCAGTTTCTTTTTTTTTTTATGTATATCTGACGGCAAACGAGCAGACGAGCCACCTGATGGAAAGTGGTCACCGTCGGACATGGACATCTGCAACACCAGAGGAGCTGCTGATGCGTTGCCGACTCTTAAGATACCTGTAAACACGCCTTTTGAAGGACCTCAAGTCATAGCACACAGGGAAAACCTCGGGAGGGAGTCTATTCCACAATCTTGTGAAAGGAAACTCTGTTAACGATTAAATATTTTATTTTCAAATCACTCATTTTACAGAATATCGAAATTAGTTGAATACATCTTACCTTAAATATACAATCTCCACACTTTGCGGAATACTATTTAAAACAATACTTCACAACAAGTAAAGGTTAATTACGTCTTAACGTTACAGCTGCGCCAAACAGAATGCCCGAGTCGTCGATCTAACCATACAAGAGCGATCGTCCCCGCCACTCCATGACGTCTCGCTAAAATGGTGGTGGGTACCAACAATAATTACACTCGATACAACCAGTGTTGCCATTGTTGCCGTTTTTGAGATATAAGTGTTACTATTTTAAATAATACTTCAGATACGCAAAAATACGTTTATTTATACTGGGTTTTCATATAAATCGCTAATAGCTCGGCCATCCTGCAATAGCGGGTCCCTCCGCTATATGAAGCTTTACACACTTAAGCACTGCCTATCTTGAACAAATATTTTACAGTAATAGAATAAACAATAACCTTTTGCACACCAGCGCTTGTTTACGTTACTTCACGCCTGACGCCAGGCTAGTACAAATTGTAATAACTTTAGTTGTCAATTGCGTCTCAGTCACGCGACTGTTTTGCAACTAAAGTAAGAAAAAAAAGGTCAATGGCGTCCAATAGGTTAATGAAGGTACTAATAGGTGTTTCAATTTCGTGATCAAGCGCAGTATTTTGATTCACATGACATACTAATAATAACAGGATTACTAGTTTATAAAATATAGAATTTACCATGCACTTAAAATGTTAACGAATTCAAATTACAATTATCTTAAATTCTCATAAAATTAATTATCTGAACAGTCATCGGCATCAGATTCTGATGTAACGATATTTCTATTAAATATAGGCCAAAGTTTCAGATTATCTACCGCTACATTTTCATACCGACGTAGGCTACGCTTGCGAGTCAATGGCGTATCCTCTACTAAATAGCGGTCATTAGGTAAAACTTTAGCGATCCGATAAAGGCCTTGAAATTTAACAGCTAGTTTTTTTATTTTATTTACCATGACATGTTATTTCTCGTTTTAGGTTCACCAGATTGCCACAGTTATAACCAACCTTGAACCGCTTCAAGTCAAATCTAGTTTTATCTTTAGTTTATTTGTCCTGCAATGCGTTTGCATGCTTCTTTACGAACCTGATCTAAATTATCTAATGGCGTGTCCCTATAGTATCATCTATTACTTCACTAAGGACATTTTTTCAGGGCCAGTGTTGATTTTGAACTCAAATAGTAATTCTGATGGAATGATCGAGTTTAAAATAACTTAGTTTTCTGAAATTTACGACACTGAGGACCCTAAAATAGCTTCCAATAATTTTATAAATTTGTTTAAAATGTTTTATGATTTCTTTTTCCCTTAAAAAGAACTTGTAATAAAAGTTAATCATAAAATAAAATGGATATCAAAAGGTTTAAAAAAAATGTAGCGAGCAGAAAATACTTCTTTGGAAATGTAGAATACACCCATCTAAATTAAATAAAATTAAATATCATAGATATTCAAAACTTTTTTTTTTAAATATTAAAAGATTAAAATTAAGTCATAATTATAAAACAATAACTTCAAATAATAAATTTAAAACAACATGGCAAATGATAAATAATAACACATTTACATAGCGACCCGATAACTCGTCTTAAAATTGATAATGATTACATAACAGATCCAATCAAAATAGCATAGGCATTTATTGACTACTTTGTATATGAAATTAAACCCTTCCTGAACTAAGGATTAAATATTAGCTCAAATATTACACGTAGTTTACAATCTATGTTTATGCCCCCTAGTATACCATAAGATATTTAAATGATAATGACAAAAAATATAAAACAACACTGAAAGTGTTGGTAACGATGGCATTTAAACTTAAATAATTAAAGCAGTAAATGACTATATATATATGCCGTCATCTTAGTCATATTATAAATCTTTGTATAGAATCTGGCGTCTTTCCACAAGATCTGCAAAGTATATCTTGTTATAAAACCTTCATTTAACAAAAACAATAGAGAGTTACATTTTAGACCAACTGCTCTTAGTTAATATTTTTTTTTTATTAAGTTTTTAAAAATATTTTAAATGAAGTGGACAAAAAAAAACCTGTTTGTGCCGTCTATTGCGATATGACGCAAGCATTTGATTATGTGCATCATGATATACTATTAGACAAGCTTGAAGTATATGGCATTCGAGGTAACGTATTACAATTGGTCAAATCTTATTTATCAGATCGTTGTCAAAACACAGAAATAACCTAACTGGATGTTTACTCTTAAACAGAAAAAAAGATACACGTCTGACGAACGCTATGGTATTCCACAGGGGAGTGTTTAGGTCCTCTTCTTTTTATAATTGATATAAATGACCTTCCCAATAATATAGAACATAGCATGACATTATTTGCCGATGATAGCACAGTCACTATTAAATCCACTGACATCAATTCGTACAATTTTAATATAAATTCAACATTGGCATCAATAATTACGTGGTTAGATAATAATAACTTAAAATAAATCTTGATAAAACAAATATAATGCATTTCAGCCAAAGACCTTATTAGAATACTTAATTATTTAATTGGAATATCATGGCAGCATAGCAAATAGTGTTGATGCAAACAGCTTTCTCGGTATAATAATCGACTCGCGATTAAATTGGAAACCACAGATAGAAAATCTTTGCAAATGACTTAGTACTTCAAGTTATGCTTTATATAGACTTTCGAGAAAAGTAGATAATGATGAACTATTAACAGCGTATTATGGCTTAGTAGAATCCATTCTTAGTTATGGTACCAATGATTTTAATATAATATCAAAACAGTGTAAGGAGTTAAACTTGATACTTATTAAGAAAAAGCTTAAAATATTGTTATGCGAAAAATGTTATTAAAGTATTTACAAATTATTATCTGTCAATCTGTAGTATTGCATTTTTTTGGACATGGATTCTTTGTAAATACCAAAACATTATTTTCCCTTTTATTTTAATTGTTGTATTTTTTAAATTTAGGTAATTGCATGCCTTCTGATCTTATATGAATTCGCACACCAGTAATGGTAAACATGTCGGTCTTCTTATAAAATATCCATTTAATATTTTACACATGTTTATGCAAATAATTAATGGGTCAGCTCATACATTCGTCTTCTATAGCTATATATAACTTGATGTAGTATCTCTACTTTATTGGAGATCTGCTTTCGCGACTGATTAGTCAGCCCTATTATCGGCTCTCTGCTTCTTGATCTGCTTATTGGATACTTGCGGAGGTACGATCGAGTAGGCGTACGATTGCGGCTTTGCCTGTCATTAACCAGGCTATTCCGCCCTTTCATATGATCGAATAGGTATACGCTTGCGGCTTTGCCTGTTATTAACCAGGCTCCCTGCCGCTCCATCGTATGATTTAATTAAAGAACGTTTACGGACTTGCCTGTTACTTATCAGACTCCCATCCGCTCCCTCGTTCTTATCGTGCCGTTGCCGTGGGGACTGCCATACGCTTGCAGGCTCACCCTCCACGTTATAGCGGCTGACCACATCTCCAACAGAAGATGTAGTCTCCATATCTGAATGTTAAATTAATATCAATAATAATAATCATTTATTTTAGAAATTGCATTCCATAATGTTTTTAAAAACAAAATCATTTTAATTCAAATTGTCAATTAAATTAAAATTATTTACTTAATTACAATTGAATTAAATTACAATAATTAAATTACCCTATTCTAATACCTTCTCACCTCAGGCATTACAGCAACATGTCTATCGCTGTCGGAGGTAAGGGCAGTCCAATCTGTCTCCAATCATTGTTATTGTTTTCTAACGTTATCTTTTTGTTATTATTTATGATAATAATAAATTTCTTTACTAACTTAATACATTACAGTTTGACATTACGTCCGTGGCTTCCACGCTAGGCTGTGCCTGTATCGTAGTAGCCTGGTTACTGTTGTTACCTTAAACATATAATCGCTGTTCCTGATGGAGTACACTTAGACGCCGGCAGGCGGAGTAAATTTATATTCAGATAACAATTTAGTAAAAATAAAATATATTGTGGTGTAAATGTGTGTATAAGTGTGTATGAGTGAGTGTGATGTGTTCGTGTTTATGCATATGAGCGTAAGAGATGAAGGTGTATATATGTATATGTGAATGTGTGCGAGACATATAAATATATTTTTTATTGATTTATTATATTAGTGTTTCATTTTGTTTTTATTTGTACTTGTATGAAAAGTTTACAAATTAATACGAAATTACAGATGAAGTAATTTTAATTTATATTAATGTTGACATAAAGAAATGTTCAGTTAAATGCATGTGTAACCCAAAAGTAAATAATTATGACTTTGTCAATTATAAATTAATTATATTTATTTTAATTAAATATTTGTCTACTGTTTCCAACAGTTAAATAGGCAGTTTTTTTTTGTAATATCGATATCAAACCCTATTTTAGACAAATAAATGATTGATTGATAGATGAAGTGTTTTGAAGAAAGTAGATTTTAATTATTTATTTACTGCCTACGTAGTCATAAACAAAGCCTCTCTTCTCAATATGGAAGCTCGTAGACAGTTGCACCTCGCGAGTTTACTTTTTGATATAATGAAGGTTTAAAAAAAAAAACCTGACTATCTTTACATAAAATTGCAGTTCACTTCGCAACGTCATCCGAGGGCCACTCGTCCAGTACTTTCTATACAGAGAAAAGTCAAAGTCAAAGATTTTTATTCAAAATTGGATACATGTATCTCTTTTTGAACGTCATAACAAGACACAGGACAGTAGCATTTATGCGGCAACGAAGTGTTGGAATAATATTCCTGCTCGTTTAAGAAATTTAAATAAGAAATTTACATTTAAAAAGCAACTGAAATCACATTAATTCAAAAACACTTTGCTTGTCGCAAAGCTAAAACTTAAACTGAGCTCTTCCTTAAATAATAATTAGTATTAATAACAAGTATTTTAGTATTTTATCTGCCATTTGTTGATTAATTTATTATGTGTTTCACCCATTGACTTTACACTTTGTGAGACAACCTGTTCTGTGAAATTGTTAGTGCGCGTCTTCTAAGGTGACAGCTGGAAATCAGTAGTTGCTCACTAGAGTAACATTTCGCTAAGCTGTAGCCTTTTTGTGATATTATAGCACACATACATATATTATGTTATGTATTAAGTTTTATTGTAGCTTTCTGTTTTATTATGTGTGTTACAATGAACAAATAAAAATATGTTATCTATCTATCTAGTACAGTGGTAAAGGCGTTTGCCTGTTGACCCGGGGGTCTAGGGCTCGATTCCCACGGGAAGCATACTTTGTATAGTTTCCAGTTTGGTTAGGACATTATAGGCCTAAATCACCTGATCATCCGATAATAAAGATGATTCTGTGCTTCGGAAGGCACGTTAATCCGTTGGTCCCGGCCGCCATCTGGCAGTCGTTAAAGGAACCACGTCAGAGGCTGAGAGGGGGTTCCGAAGAACTCTGACGACAGGATGTGCATGGTCAATTGACCGTGACACATACACGAAATGATGATGAATTATTTATGTTATGCTAGTATGATATAACAGTATTGAATAATGGCACGGATTTATGATATTTATTAATGTATATATTTGCTCAGGTGGGGTTCGAACCCAGAATTCAATTATAGCAGTTTTAGTACGATGACCAATGCGTCGTAAATTTAAATCTTATTCAAAATAAATTCAATTCTATTTGTTATTATATAACATTTAGTCTACATTATATTTAAATTGTTTTGGAACCACGTCTAAGATCATGACGTTAATTTATTTGACGTCGTAATCAAGTGATATTATTCTTTGTTCAGAGAACAGTATTATTTTTTCTTTTGTTAAAACTGTTATCAACTGTAGCGATGTAATAGTATCAGTAAATTGATACAAGATCTCTGTCAGACACAAGCAGGACCTACAGTTTTGTGGGTGTTAGCTACTGTCACATTGAAATGTCTTTTTACTTTAAATGTAATGTACTCACACGTCCAACAGAATGAGACAATAAAGTAAATAAGTATACTGCATAATTCCGTAACCAGTAATAGGTTACTCACCTGCAAAACTGTACATGTTATTAAAATAGCCTGCCATGATATTGGCTATAAGATTTATAGTGCATGTTCAATATTATTTCACTATAAAAACAGTTTTACATTATACAACCGTATGCGTTAATATTTTTAACGATATGTATGCTTATACAGAAGGTTCACGGTTCGTATGTATTTTATAAAATTTCCGAATGAAATAATACATTCTAGAGTGTAGCCCTGGACAATGAATTGATTAAGTCGTACACACATAACAATTCTAGGGGGTGCCCTAGCAAATTGCAATGTCACTTATAGTTCTTTTTTTTATAAATGCTATAGCAACGGTTTGAAGATTATTCTTAGATTGTAGCTCCAGCATAATTAGCATAATGATCCACATATACGGTAAAAAATCCGAGGGAGTGCGCTAGCTAATTGTATACCATAAACTATATACCGTGAACCCAACAATAAAGCAATCGTAAAATTCACCTCAGAAAACTACTACGACAAGATCAAATGTAAAACTGTTGCAATATAGTAAAATCATTACCAGGAGTCGCCTTTCGTTATTAAAATGTAATGGTTAATATGATTTTTAATAATATAAAATACTGTGATTGTGGGCGGGATTAACGGAATAAGTATAAAAAGAAGAGAAAAAAAAGAAAATTATTCCGCTGATACCACTTCTGATATGAAAGGAAACTCTGTTAACGATTAAATATTTTATTTTCAAATCACTCATTTTACAGAATATCGAAATTAGTTGAATACATCTTACCTTAAATATACAATCTCCACACTTTGCGGAATACTATTTAAAACAATACTTCACAACAAGTAAAGGTTAATTACGTCTTAACGTTACAGCTGCGCCAAACAGAATGCCCGAGTCGTCGATCTAACCATACAAGAGCGATCGTCCCCGCCACTCCATGACGTCTCGCTAAAATGGTGGTGGGTACCAACAATAATTACACTCGATACAACCAGTGTTGCCATTGTTGCCGTTTTTGAGATATAAGTGTTACTATTTTAAATAATACTTCAGATACGCAAAAATACGTTTATTTATACTGGGTTTTCATATAAATCGCTAACACTTGCTGTACGAGGAAAAAAACCACGTGATGCTCTGACATTTTTGGAGACCCAAGTGTCAAGGATGTGGGGATGGACTTTACTCCTGTGGCGAGCGTTGCGGTGGTAGAAAGGTGACGGTGGCACCAATTCAAAAAGTTCTTCAGAACACTCCCCATAGTATAGACGGTAAAATACACACAGAGAGCCAACGTCTCTCCGTAGACTGAGGGTGTCTAAATCATCTGTGAGTGTGGGATCGTCGATAATACGAATTGCCGGGCGTTGGATGGAATCAAGAGGAAGAAGTTGGTATTGAGGTGCACCAGACCAGATATGAGAGCAGGTTCCAGTTAGAAAAAATAAACAAGTCAACTTTCCTAATCAACAAAAATGTGTGTTAGTTAACATTTAGTTCTAATCTCCACAACCATATTTGACGCGCTGTGGTTCCGTTCATTGATTTAGTAATCATCTGTTACTTTTGAAACAAACATAATACTTATTAAACTCTTACTAATAAAACTTTAATCAATCGAACAAACAGATATAACTTCACACGTTTAACTTGAATTCTAACACTCAGGTTTACGTAAATTGATGTTTAATGTTTTGGAAATAGGGTAGAAAATTGATTGAAGTAGTGAAATGATATGCTAGTAGATGTTTTAGAGTTATAATTATAACTATTATCAGAGCACTAAGTATGGCAGTTGTGGCGTAAATTGGTGATAATGTAAAATGTACCAATGCTGAGTAAAGATACCGGCAGAGTACTGTGATAAGAAGGGTTTTAGCAGTACCATATATGAATGTGTGAATTTTCAGAAAAATCTATTTAGGTACGTTAGTTTTTAGCTGTTAAACAGACTCAAAAATAGATGTGGAGAGTTATCGTAAAAAGACATATTAGACATATTAGTTTCAGAGGTAAGAACGCATGAATTTAAAAATAACAGTACTAAGTTCCCAGTTTCCAACCTTCATTTGAATTAAAAAGGAAAAAGGAAATATCTTAATATTTTTTATATTCTACAATAGAAATCGGTAAAGTACCACACTCTTACAGAAAATCGACGTTTCAGTAGAAGCTTTACCGCTTCGTCCATTGACACGGTGAGTAAAGAGAGCCGAAGATCCATCCTCGAAAATCGTTTGCCTGTAATGTCGGTTTACGGACAATAATTTTACGTGATATCAGTGGAAGAGAGCTAGATGCGTCACGAGCCGAACGCTTAGGTTAATCATGCCTCGCTTGTTCCGCGCTCTTGCTTACACAGAACGTGACACTTTTCGTGCGTGCAGCTGGCGGTCATCGATTTATAAGGCGTTATTACGTCAAAAATTTGCTTTGTTTCGGTGAAACTTATTGATATGAAGACCCGACTTGTATCAATTTCCTTCATCACACAGTCAAGCTAAAGTAAAGTTGCTCCCGTTCCCAGCCACTGTTTGAAGTAGATATCCAAATAGGTTGTATTGACATTGAACGTATTGATAACTAGAATATAGGTTGGCGTTAATTAATACCTATGCGTTGTAAAAATATGTCGATAATTTTATAGTAGACTAGTTTTCGCCCGCGGCTCCGCCCGCGTCAATATCGATCCCTTGGGAATAATACTTTTCCCGGGATAAAAGGGATAAAAGCCTTTGTCCTTCTCCGCACTCCAGAGAACTTGTATGCAAAATTTCATGGTGATCGGTTCAGTAGTTACGGCGTGAAAGCGTAACAAAACTTTCGCATTTATAATATTAGTAAAGGATAAGGATTGTTGCACCAAGAAGAAAGTAATTTATTGTCACATTGAGTGCTTATTTTGAGCCCGAGCGCAAGCAAGTGCAAGTGCATAATCTGTTTTTCTTTCAACCACTACAAGAAAAGTATGTGAAAAATAATTGTAGTGTAAATTTCCGCCCTTTTTTAGGGTTGTACGGAACCCTAAAAAAGGGCGGAAATCTGTCTGTCCGTCCGTCACCAGGCTGTATCTCATGAACCGTGATAGTTAGACGGTTGAAATTTTTACAGATGATGTATTTCTGTTGCCGCTATAACAACAAATAATAATATTTAAGGGGACACTGAACAGGCTATAAAAAAAAGGGGCTTCCATGCAACCAACGTGATTTTTTGCTGTTTTTATAGATAACGGTACCGAACCCTTTGTGCGCGAGTCCGACTCGCACTTGGCCGGTTTTTTTTTATGGCCAGAATTTTTGTATAGGCCTAGCTTCAGGGCCAAGTAATAAACACGTCACTACACGCGATAACTGTATAACTCCATACGGCCATAAGTTGACCAACCTTTTTTGTGACACCTCTGGTCCCGCGATTTAAAACAACTAAACAGTGCAGTTAAGGATTTCCAAATTTTTTTCTGCTTTAGAGCAGCAAAGTTCCGCTTTTTACTGGATATGTAGTGCAGTTATGATAGAATTACAGCGTACTTGGAAGAAAAACAATTTTAATACCTCAATCAGAATAGTATTTATAGTCATCCTGGTGGCCTATTTGCTAACATAGTGTACAAAGTTTTGGTAGTCACTTCAAAATACATTGCAGCATCGCTTTTATCTAAGATATATAAAACGTAATGTATTTTGAAGTGACTAATCATCATCATCATTTCGAGTAGGTGTCACGGTCAATCGACCATGGACACCCTGGTGTCAGAGTTCTTCGGAACCGCCTCTCGGCCTCTGACGTAATTCCTTTAACGACTACCAGATGGCAGCCGGGACCACCGGCTTAACGTGCCTTCCGAAGCACGGAATCATCTTATTAAGTATCAGACAATCAGGTGATTTAAGCCTGCAATGTCCTAACCAAATTGGAAACAGCTAAACAAAGTATGCTGCCGTGAGAATAGAACCCACGACCCCCGGCAAATAGCTAGTATGTAATAATTACATATACACTTTCCATCAGCCATCTGCAAGTACTTTGAGGTGATACCCACTATTACCCAGTAACAGTGCACTATCTCTTGATCAACATCGTGACGCTCCCAAATTAAGTTGCTCTGGTCCAGTGGTTCTCAAGTTACGTATGAAAACTCATCAATTTTTAGGGTTATGGACCTCAAAAGAAAAAACGGAAACCTTATAGGATCACTTGGTTGTCCGTCTGTCTGTTAGACCCTTTTTCTCAAGAACGCGTAAAGGTATCAAGCTGAAATTCATATCAAATACTCAGGTCTACTGTACCTTGGAGCTGTGAAAAATTTAAACTTCCAAGCCAACGCAATCAAAAGATACAGCTGGTTATGCCGCAAATTTTCGTGATTTTTCGACATTCGCAGGGGAATCAAAACCTACAGGGTACTTCCCATGAACTCAGAATCTTGAATTTGGTGCGAAGCAACGTCTTATAGCACAGATATAAGAAAAATTGCGAAAAGTATAAAGTTTTAGTTACATCATATAATAAAAATATTTTAAATAATTTTTCGACACTCGCAGGGTACTTCCCGTGAACTCAGAATCTTGAAATTTGCAACGTATACAGCCCTTGTAGCACAGATATAGAAAAAAATTGCGAAAAGCATTAATTACATCATATAAAAAAATATTTACGTGCTGCACTGATCCACGAGGGTAGAGGAGGTCGTGGACTACGTCCGAAAGAAGTCCACCTTCACCTTGAGGGTTGAACGTAAAAAAGGTAGTCTCGCTACAAAGCGAATTTCAATTCATAAGTGTGAGAGTGCTGACGCATCATCTGCCAACCTTCATGAAGGAGGACTCTTGGCCGCAGGGTGTCGTATTTCGGAGGTTCCAAGGTCGGCTGCCGCGCGTCACGCTTCGCCGGGCACTATGTGTGTTATATATAGGATAGGATATTATATATGTATGCTAGATATAAGGTATTTATTTATATAAATATTATGTATGTCAGTGTGTAAGGTATAATAATAATGGGCCTCTGGTATACTTATCCTTACTAATATTATAAATGCGAAAGTGAGTTTGTTTGTTTGTTTGTTACGCTTTCACGCCGTAACTACTGAACCGATCATCATGAAATTTTGCATACAAGTTCTCTGGAGTGCGGAGAAGGAGATGCCTTTTCCCGGGAAAAAGTACTATTCCCGAGGGATCGACATTTACGCGGGCGGAGCCGCGGGTGAAAGCTAGTTGTAAATAATTGTAAGTACAATTCTATTGCCTGAAATAAATAAATTATTATTCTTACACAACGTTTCTGAAGTACAAAAAAAGCTTGGATATCGGTCAAGTTTCCCCAGAGAATTAGACCAATAATAATAGAATAGAAGAGAGATAATTTTACCCAAGGTTTCCACTTAAACTAAAAGGCAAAATATATAAAACCGTCATAAGACCTGCTTTACTTTACGGAGCGAAGTGCTAAGCGACGAAGAATAAAGAGGAACATCGTATTCATGTGGCAGAAATGCGTATGCTTAGGTGGACGTGTGGAATTGTAAGGATGGATAAGATTCGGAACCAAATTAGAAAGCAAATAAATTAAAAAGCCAACGGCTAACATGGTATGGACATGTTATGAGAACTAGTTAATGCAGTGGAGAAATAAACGAAACCTTGCTTCTAGCTATTTATTCTTGATACAACTAAAATTACATCGGCAGCCATTAGAGTAAGTACAGAACAGACGACGCACACTCGGGCGGAAACAGGAAGTATATTAGCTTGACATTTGTCAAAGCACAGATAATAAAATAACTCAACACATGTAGAAAGGAGAGATGCCGAATATCTGGCAAAAAGAATGTCAAAAAGAAACATTCTTTCTACATCTAAAGTCTACTTCTAAAGAAGTAGACGGACGTAGGGGACCAGGGAAGCTAAGAAAGACGTGGATTGAATGTGTCAGAGGGGATATGAGGAATGGGGGGTAAATATTGATATGGTTAAGGATAGAAAATTATGGAGAGAGTCGACATACAGAGCCGACCCCAAATAGGGAAAAGGCAAGGAAGAAAAAGAAGAATTTTACTCAAGGTCAAGGAGATAGTTTTAGCTCAGAGAAATGAAATGAAATTTATTTGCATTGAATGAGTCAAATATAGATAACTAGCTGTTGCCCGCGGCTCCGCCCGCGTCAACGTCGATCCCTCGGGATTAGTACTTTTTCCCGGGATAAAAGGTAGCCTATGTCCTTCTCCGTACTCCAGAGAACTTGTGTGCAAAATTTCATGATGATCGGTTCAGTAGTTACGGCGTGAAAGCGTAACAAACAAACAAACAAACAAACAAACTCACTTTCGCATTTATAATATTAGTTAGGATTAGGATGTTTGTAATAATATATAGTCCTATACATTCAGCCTTTGACAGCGTGCAAAAATACAAAACTATTTACTTATTTTTAAACATTTATATATCTACAAACAAGGATTAGATCATGCAATATAAATGAATTATTAGTAATAGTATAAAATGTCACTTAGTAGTCAGTTATTATCATTTACGTGAGTTTAACTCAGTTTACAATTTATAAATTCCTGAACATAAAAAAATCTGTCTGTAAGAATTTTATAAAGTTGTACTTTGAATGAACTTAATTTTAATTGCTTTAAGTATTCTGGAAGTTTATTGAAAATACTTATGCAGCTATAGTGTAAAAATGTTTGAGATCCTCAGGTCCCAAATGATCATACCAGTTATCAGACAAATCGATCGACAATCTCAAAATGTTAAGACGAGGACTCAAATGTTTGGTACCTTCGCTCGGCAAAGGACTGATCAAGTGCGCGCAAGGGATAGCGCTTGGCGGTTTAGCCCGTGAATGATGAGATAGGAGATAGTCTCGAGTCGCTCAAAGAAAAAAACGTAAGCGCCAAATTCGTTATTTCTATTTTATATAAAATCAGACCGGTTAATTGTATTTTCATATTTACATTTTGATGAATTACTAATAACCTATCTTTTAGTCTAAAAATCATTATTTCATTCGTCGCATTTGAGCTACAATAACAAAAACTCTGCGAACGAAGACCATTTTTCAAAAAATATTTCTATCGAAAATTTTTTATCAAAACGTGTTTTCATCTTTAATTTTTGGAGATGAAATAGTCAAAAATCATATTACTTAGATTTGAAACTCCTAATTTAAGTATTTTGCGAGATAAATAAGGTTTAGAACGACCTTATTTACAGTGGTATCGCCTTAATGAATTCATTCCGTGTAAGCGCGGTGAGTGATTACTGTAAATTATGACGGGTATTGATGATTGTGCTCTAAACTGTATTGATGATGATGATATGATGATGCGTGTTAATATGTAGATCATGGGAACTAAAGTTATATAAGCGTCAGTTTATAATAATGCTTTGATCATAGAAACTGATTGAGATAATAGGTTCTGAGTAATCATTTCAGTAATCAATGCGGCTAGCAAACTACTAGATTTTTTTGTTTAATGGTCCACTTATATGCCTTTTAACAGGTCGTCATCATCATCATCATCAGGTCCTTTTTAGTCTCCACTACAGGAGCATGACCCTCTCTGCACTACCAGGGCCATATTTGGCCACAGCAGCCAGAGGTCTTGGCCTACACTCTCCACGCTGGCCAGACGGGTTGGAGAGGTCTCACAGATGTTTATGAGCTTTATTTAACTTGTATTTCCTAATTCGCCTTCTACGACATCCACGGGAAGACTTGTAGTGGTCCTATTCTATTCTGCCGGATACCACACGGCTAACAGTACGTATCCTTACCTTAATATTCTTCTAATCGTGTCGGTAGCTCAAAACATCTAAAAATATATTAAGTTTTGTCCCTCCAGTAGGTTGCGACAGCCACGCCACCCGCTGAGGCAGAGTTGAGTTGAGGTCGTACTTTGTGCAGGTAGTGGTGTGACATGGTGTGATCTCCATGACCACATTCACACTGTACGTTTTCCTGGTCGACATAATATGTCGACCAGAAAAACGTACTATAGGGGGATATTATCCCCACTTGGCTAGTTTGTGCTTACATCGGCCTACTCCAATTCGTAGGCGGTTGTGGCTTTTCCATGTAGCCCATGGGAGTTGAGCCGCGGGCGAAAGCTAGTACAAAAATGAAAACTTAAAGCTTGAAAAAAATAGAAACTACACTGTCGAAAGGACATAGTTTTAAGCTCACGCTATATATTACCAAGAAAGTACTTTCAGTGCCATTTTAAATTATTAGTTTGTTTATGTTCATTATTTTTATCTAGCCAGTGATCTTTCCTTGACATTTATTTATACTGTGCTTCCGAAACGATCGGCAGTACTTAGTATTGAAGATTAGTGCACGTGATAAAAAAGACAAGTTATATAGTTGTATATAAAGTTGTCCCCTAGTTTTTTAGGGTCCCATACCCTAAGGATACAAATGAGACCCTATTACTGAGACTCCGCTATCCGTCTGTCACAGGGTTGTATCTTTGAAAGTGTAATAGGTATTCTTGAAAATGCGCTGTGCAGTTGGTTGCTGCTTTTTCTGCACTTCGCTTTGAAAGCGAACCTAAACTTAGTAAATTATTGACGCCAACAATTCTAAGTTAATTAAATAAAATATGCCAATTAATAGGTAAGTTTTCAAAGTAATCTATATAAAATAAACATTTGACTCTGAATCTGTTTTTTTAATCAATTTTTGATGACGGTATAAAAAAAAATTATAAGAATAACATAAAATTAAAATGAAATAGGCACCATTTTTTTATTTTATTTTATCCAAATAAAATGTTTTACTAGCATATTTTGTAATAAAATATTATTTGATGGTACGGAACCTGTATGTGCGAATACTAGTCACACTTGGCCGATTTCTGTTTTATAAAGCTGATAATGGTAAAAAAGAACATACTTTGAAGACGAAACAATATTTTTATAGGTAGGCTAGGCTCGGTACTTAAATCTCATTATATTCGGTTTGACAAAAAAGAATTATTCGATACAATGTTAAAACCATTTATGACAGATATTTTATCCAAATGCTATCGATGATTTGTATGACTGGGCAAAAATCATTAAAATACGTTATAACTTCATTCAATGATCTTAGTAGATTATATTAGTAATATTACGTCTTTACGATCATGAATCGGGTTCATTCAGACAAGCGGCATTGAGTTGACAGCAGGTACAACTGCAGACGTCGCCACTTGTCGACGGTAGCAAGCACAACATCGACGTCTGCTGGCAAAGCGTCGTCGGCTGCCGTTGATGGGTGGCGACGCTTGCAGTTGCGGCCGGCAAGCTTCGCCACCCGTCGATGGCAGCCGTCGACGCTTTGTCAGCTGCCGTAGATGCGTCGACGGCTGCCGTAGGCGCTTTGCCAGCTGCCATCAAACCATCGGCGGCTGCCGCCAGCAGGTAGCGACGGCTGCAGCGGGATCTGCCGTCAACACAATACCGCTCGTCTATATCAGCCTTAAATGGAACTGGGCAGAACACGTGGCTAGACGGAGAGATGGCAGATAGAGTAAGGACTAATCGAATGGTGGCATAAAACTGGAGAAAGAAGCGTCGGACGTCCTCAAATGAGATGGGTTGACGGACGATATCAAAATCGCGGGTCGTATTATACCTATATGAGATCAGCACAGTACCGACACGGATGGTGGAAACGAAGAGGAGCCTATGCTCAGCAGTGGACGAAAGATGGGCTGAGATGATGATGATTACGTCTTTGTTCTTTACGGAGTCCACAGAGCCTGAGGCCACAACACACAAAGGTCGTATTTAGCGTGATGGTTAGGGTAAAAATGGGAAACGGAGTCAAATAGAGATTGCTAGCCGCATTTCCTGATAACATGATCTCTTATATTTTTGCCAATTCTCTCAGCTTGATTCTATGGCTTGCTTGGAAAGAGAAACAGCTGTACTAAATTCGTACATTCTACTTTTTTTCTCTCTCTAGACCAACAAGTTAATCACCATTTATCATTTCAGCCGTAAGAAGTCCACTGCTGGACAAAGGCCTCTCCCAAGGATACTTCGTTCCATGTGTAGTGCGTATGGCAATATCCGCCAAGTGTAGTGAGTATGGCAATATCCTCCATATTGCCATACTCACTACACTTGGCGGGCGAGTTGGCGAGTGCTAGTTAATAACAACAGGTAAATAATTCACTAATTATATAATCATACAACAAACCAGTAGATGTCGAAATTATGCATTTCATCACCATGTCACGTAGAGCTCGATAGCCCAGTGACCGTACGCATTATTAGCGATTAAGCATGTTAAGAGTAACATGTTATATCGCTAATAATAAGGCCTAGGCTGTCATCATGTCAGATGACATAAGGAACCTTGAAATTTCTATCGTTCTCTATTTTCCGGTTAACGTGTATACAAAATTTCATGAGAATCGGCTCGGTAGTTTAGGCGTGAAGTGTTAACAACCAGACTCAGTTTCGTATTTATAATACTAGTTATAATAGAATTAGGATATATGCGTATGATCATTTATTAATTACTAGCTTTCGCCCGCGGCTCCGCCCGCGTCAATGTCGATCCCTCGGGATTAGTACTTTCTCCCGGGATAAAAGGTAGCCTATGACCTTCTCCGTACTCCAGAGAACTTTTATGCAAAATTTCATGATGATCGGTTCAGTAGTTACGGTGTGAAAGCGTAACAAACAAACAAACATACAAACAAATAAACAAACAAACTAACTTTCGCATTTATAATATTAGTAAGGAAGTACATAAGGATAAGGATAAGGATTTATTTATTTATTTATTTATTTATTTATTATTTATTGTCTCCATGGTTCCATGGTTACATGGATAGTATAGTATATATAGTATATAGTATAGTATAAGTATATAGTAAGGAAAGGATAACCTGGTACATGTCGAAACGATGCGTTTCATCACGTGCTATGCACGTGGCCTTATCGGTGTCCTGGTATCCTAGACTGAATGTGGTTATCCGAGGATTATAAGCCTGTCGACACTTCCGGATATTCTGGGTTACAGAAAACATATTAAATCTTAGCTGATGTGAAGTAACTTCGTTTTAATATCGTTTCTCCCCTCTGCTGTTAGGTGGACAAAGAAGGATAGGTACTATTGATGTTGTATTTTTTAAAAAACCTATATAACTAACTTTTTTAGCGGTGTTGTGCAGTTTTTGGGATGGGTAAATAAATGTGGAGTGGAAGATTGTGGAATGGACTCCCTCCCGAGGTGTTCCCTGTGTGCTATGACTTGAGGTCCTTCAAAAAGCGTGTTTACAGTTATCTTAAGAGTCGGCAACGCATCAGCACCTCCTCTCGTGTTGCAGATGTCCATGGGCGGCGGTGACCACTTTCCATCAGGTGGCTCGTCTGCTCGTTTGCCGTCAAATATAAATAAAAAAAATGTTAAGCTCGCGTCAGGACGTGATCATGTTTATTATCAGACAATCAGGTGATTCAAGCCCGCAATGTCCTAACGAAACTGAAATCCGTGGGCATCGAACCACGACCCCCGGGTCTACAGGCAAACGCCTTAACCAGTGGACCACGGATGCAGTTCTATATATAAATATATTATACGGTACATGATTATGATGCAGAATTCTACAAGAGCAGGACTTGAACTTATAACAAGCCCTTACCACTCCCTTACTTTGCGTTTCAACCCTCCCTCGGCTGAATATCTGCATTCTTAACCGCTATATTCCATTGTTCTAAAGTCAAGTCAAAGTCAAAGATTTTTATTCAAAATTAGATACATGTATCTCTTTTTGAACGTCATCTCCTAACACAACAACAAGAAGGAGCAATATTCATGATGACATTCATATATTCAAAATTTACCTTGGGTACAATAATACGCTAGTTTCCTACATTACGTAGTATGCACAAAGGACTCTAAGCAATAGTTATCAAAGCTATCCTCGACGAAGGTCCTGTCCTTGACGATACAGACAAAAGCTTGCAGTTTTGACCTTGGTCACAAAATAGTAAAAGTACGGATATGCGGCTTTATGTAGCATTTTCTTTTTATAATTTAATAATAATATATAACTATACTACGAGTAGCTTTCGCCCGCGGCTCCGCGCGCGTCAATGTCAATCCCTCGGGAATAGTACTTTTTCTCGAGATAATAGGTAGCTGTCCTTCTCCATACTCCAGAGAACTTGTATGCAAAATTTCATGATGATCGGTTTAGTAGTTCAGGCGTAAAAACGTAACAAACAAAATCATTTTCGCATTTTTAATATTGGTAAGGAAGGATAAGGATAAGGCTTAAGTCTTTCATGCTGGTTTAGGAGGAAAGAAAAAACATAGAATGTACCAGCTGCTTCTCTTCCCGTGCTGATCGTAAAAGCCGATGGAAGAAATGGATAAATCTGAAAAATCATTAGTAGGCGACGCGGCTAGCAAGTCTATTTTGATTCCATTTTCCACCTATCGCCCAACAACATTTCAAACGTGGCTTTAGGTCTTAAAAACCTGGGCTCTGTCTACCCCGCAAGTAGAATGGCGTGATACTATGTAAATATGTATATACATGGTGAATTTTTATCGTTTTGGACCCTTAAAGGGTGACACAGACCATCAGAATGAACAACTTTTTCTATGGGACCAATGCTAGGAACTCAAAAAAAAATTCGACATTCCCATACAAACTGGCCGGGCAGCGGAACTCTTTTGTATGGAAATGACAAAACTGATGGTCTGAGTCACTCCTATAAGGGTCCAAAACGATCAAAATTAATTTCACCATGTAAAACCTTATAGAAGGTAATCTTCCATTAGTTATTAATAATCTGTCCTATGCAATCTAGATGTCGATGTCGTAGAAGGCGACTTAGGAAATACAAGCTAAACAAAGCTTATAAACATCTGAGAGACCTCTCCCACCCGTCTGGCCAGCGTGGAGAGTGTAGGCCAAGTCCTCTGGCTGCTCTGGCTAAGTATGGCTCTAGTAGTACAGAGAGGGTCGTGCTCCTGTAGTGGAGACTAAAAAGGACCTGATGATGATGATGATGATGATGCAATCTAGAATCGGTCTGCAGCTTGACCTGAGGTTACAGGTATGTCATCGGGTACGCGTCCGGAATCCTGAGCTGCTACTAGCTTTTACCCCATTCATCCAAATGAGTAGTATCCCACACAATACCAACTTTCTATGCTTCTCCTGCTTAATTCATTCATTTCGAGTAGGTGTCACGGTCAATCGACCATGAACACCCTGGTGTCAGAGTTCTTCGGAACCGCCTCTCGGCCTCTGACGTAGTTCCTTTAACGACTACCATATGGCAGCCGGGACCACCGGCTTAACGTGCCTTCCGAAGCACGGAATCATATTTATTATCAGACAATCAGGTGATTCAAGCCTGCAATGTCCTAACCAAACTGTAAACAACTAAACAAAGTATGCTTCCGGTGGGAATCGAACCCACGACCCCCAGGTCAACAGGCAAACGCCTCAACCACTGGACCACGGAGGCTGTTAATAATGATTAATGAGTAGCAGCGTCGGAAACACAAGAATCCATAGAAACATTCGAGTGCCAAGTGAGATGACTTGACGAATGTGGCAGTATCTTTTTATTAAATTTATCAAGTAATGAATTCATTTTTGGGACTTAGTATACGCTTCTATAATAGAATTCCTGAAGAAATATTGGCTCTGTCATTAGGTAAGTTTAAGACTGCTGTTAAAAATCAATTACTTAAAAATGCCTACTATTGTATTAATGACTATCTAACAGATTAAACTCCATGGAAGTAATACATTCAATAAATTGTTCATCAATATACATCAGTAATTACCTAATGTAAAATAATTCAATTTGTTATAAATATGTGAAAGCGTAGCCCTTTAGGCACGTAGGGACCAATACTGAAATGAGTTTCTTTCGGCGTATTCTTCTCAGCAGTGGTCGTTTCGAAACGCTAGTAGCTTATCGATGATATCCAAATTTGAATAAAATTCTATTTCATTTCATTCCATATCCTTCTATGGAACAAAGAATCCTAAGGAGAGACCTTTGTCTAGTGGACTTCCAACTACTGAACTGATGAATAACGGGGGTCCAAAGCGATCAGATAAAGCAATAGCTCTGTACGGAGCCTAACTGATAAATTTACTTTGAGATAAATTACTTTGCGTGCTTCCGCCATCAGTTAGTTCATGCAAACTATTGCTGCGCCCACCCATTACTGTTAGTCCCTTCATACCCGCCACCAATAGTTAAAAATGCAAAGTAACACCTGAATCTTTTTAACTTCTGATACCTAAATGTTCCGAAATCAAAATTCACTGATAATGGAAGCACTATATTAAAAATATAAGATTTACTAGCTTTCGCCCGCGGCTTCGCCCGCGTCAATGTCGATCCCTCGGGAATAGTACTTTTTCCCGGGATAAAAGGTAGCCTATGTCCTTCTCCGTACTCCAGAGAACTTGTATGCAAAATTTCATGCTGATCGGTTCAGTAGATACGGCGTGAAAGCGTAACAAACAAACAAACAAACAAACAAATAAATAAACAAACAAACAAACTCACTTTCGCATTTATAATATTAGTTAGGATTAGGATTAGGATTAGGATTCTTCCCCTAGCCCGAAGATGTTATGTTCCACTGCTGGGCAAAGGCTTTCCCTTTGTTTGTGTTGTTGTGAGATTTATTCTTGAAAACTCAATTATGAATAGAAACCGTGGAATGAAATGAGTTGAGTTGTGAGTTTGGCAATAAGTAAATGACTAACTCCATGTCAATCAAGTAGCTAACCTATCAAAGAAAAAAAAAGGGTTGCATACCGGAAGTGCCGGCTGAAGTAAAAACTCCGAGCGGTAGAAAAAGAGAATATCTCCTACGCCGCGCCAGTCTCAGGTCAAGTGTCCGTCTTACGAAATTTTCGATCAGGTCACGTGTCCTGAGTTCCTGACGTGAGAATAACAATTTTTACCCATTCCAAAAAGTGCACAATGCGCCCCCCTCCCCTCCCCCCCCCTGAAGAAGCTTTCACTTCAAAAAAACATGTACGGTTCACTATCCATTTGCATAAAAATAATAACCATAAAATATATTGGCATATGGTAAATAAGACTAATGATAATTATGCATAATTTTTTTATCCATAACAAATGTAGCATAATTGTCTTAATCATAAATAAAATTAGCATAATCATATTTCAGCATAACATTTTTATGCATAAATTTATAAAGGCATAATAGTATCAAATAATAATGAACATAGTCAAAATCATCTTACGCAGAATAAGTAACTCTGCTGGGGTCGCAGTTCAAACCTAACCTAACCTACTTTTCTGGTAGAAGCTCGTTTTTAATAGCGTTTCGTTTTCTGGTGGGGTCACAGTTCTAACTTAACCTAACCTAATTTTCTGGTAGCAGCTCGTTTTTAATGGTGTTTATTTTCTAGTGGGTTCACAGTTCTAACTTAACCTAACCTACTTTTGTGGTAGCAGCTCATTTTTAATAGCGTTTCGTTTTCTGGTGGGGTCATAGATCTAACTTAACCTTACCTAATTTTCTGGTAGCAGCTCGTTTTTAATGGTGTTTATTTTCTAGTGGGTTCACAGTTCTAACTTAACCTAACCTACTTTTCTGGTAGCAGCTCATTTTTAATGGCGTTTCGTTTTGTGGTGGCGTCACAGTTCTAACTTAACCTAACCTACTTTTCTGGTAGCAGCTCGTTATTAATGGTGTTTCGTTTTCTGGTGGTGTCACAGTTCTAACTTAACCTAACCTACTTTTCTGGTAGCAGCTCGATTTTAATGGCGTTTCGTTTTCTAGTGGATAGAATTTTTTTTAAGAAACAATATGAATATAGTTCGAAAATGGATTTTTAAAAGCTATTGCTAATATTTTACACTTAAAATAGAATACGTTACCTACCGAATTGTTATTTTTTACATATGCTATATAAAATTTGCGTGAAACTCATTAAAAAACTAAAATTTCTAAATTTTTTATTACTTCATACCTATTATACTTTAGTAAAAATATACTATTATGCGACTGTACACTATGCCTAAAAACATTGTGCAAATTATAAGTATGCATAAATATATTAGACCTAAACATAATTATTCCAAAGTACATATGCTGCTAAAAATCAATTATGCCCAAGTATAATTATGCAAAAAAAAGTATGCCAAATTCATTGTGCCAAACCATTTTAGGAATAAATACATTAAGCTAACGAAAGGGATGCCAACATGTACACATTACTCGCAATACTTATCCTTATCCTTATCCTTACTAATACTATAGTTTGTTTGTTTGTTTGTTACGCTTTCACGCCGTAACTACTGAACCAATCATCATGAAATTTTGCATAACTAATATTATAAATGCAAAAGTGAGTTTGTTTGTTTGTTTGTTACGCTTTCACGCCGTAACTACTGAACCGATCATCATGAAATTTTGCATACATGTTATCTGGAGTGTGGAGAAGGACATAGGCTAACTTTTATCCCGGAAAAATGTACTATTCCCGAGGGATCGACATTGACGCGGGCGGAGCCGCGGGCGAAAGCTAGTTTTTTATAAATTACAATATAAAATATTGTGTAAAAGAACTACTAAGTACAAAGAAGAAGAAAAAGTATTGAAGTATTGTTTTTTTTTTTATCAAATGACCAGAGAGCAAAAGTATGGATGGCATAAAATAATGGGTACAGCAAGTTTCGCTACTTAATTCTATACTTTCTCTACTTTGGCCCTTGGTGTCGGAATGAATTTGTAGCAGTACTTTTGTTGAAGGTCCTACATCTTTTCAACCTTGACTTTTTAATAAGGAATTAAGTAAACATAGCTTTTTCTTTTAAATTAAATCACTTAAATACGGTATTATCGCGTATATTACATTATTTTTACAGTTTTCGAAACGTTAGGTATAAAAATGTAATATACGCTATAATATCGTATTAAAGTGAGTTTATTTAAATGTGTAACAATCGCATAAAGATCAGAAACCATTATAGCTTTTTCTTTTAATTATTTTTTGATGGTGATATACAAAAAAAGAAAATAGGTTAAATAAACAATATTATATGATGTGGTAAGATTGTTTTGCTAAAACAGAATTATTTCCACGCTGTACTGGGAGGAAAGAAAATACGTAGAATGTATCGGCTGCTTCTCTTCACACGCAGATCTTAAAGCCGATAGAATATATGTAGAATCATCATCATCATTTCGAGTAGGTGTCACGGTCAATCGACCATGCACACCCTGGTGTCAGAGTTCTTCGGAACCGCCTCTCGGCCCTCAGGTGGTTCCTTTAACGACTACCAGATGGCAGCCGGGACCACCGGCTTAACGTGCCTTCTGAAGCACGGAATCATCTTTATTATCAGACAATCAGGTGATTCAAGCCTGCAATGTCCTAACCAAACTGGAAACAACTAAACAAAGTATGCTTCCGGTGGGAATCGAACCCACGACGACCCGGTCAACAGGCATACGCCTTAACCACTGGACCACGGGGCTGTTTTAGTAATATGTAGAATGGAATGATAGAAGGAATGGACGAAAATCAGAGGAATTTTGTCACTAGGCGTTGCGACTAGCAACCGAACACTATTTTGATTCCGTTGTCTTCCTCCACTACCACGATAAGTATGCTGGTGGCCAGCATGCTAAACGTGCGGTTTTTAGATCTTATAGATCCGAACTCTGTCTACCCTGCAAGTGAAAAAGACGTGATAGTATGCAGGTATGTTTGTATGTAAAACAGATATACAAGATGTTTAAAACTTGCAATATGTTTCGTTTTATTTATTTTCAGGGGCCAGAGGCATCGCAAGAAGAAGATGGAGGGACGACCTCGATAAATTTAAAAATGGATGGCCCGAAGTAGCGAAGGAAAGGTATGAGTGGAGAACCCAGTGGGAGGCCTTTGCCCAACAGTGGGACACAACACCAATAGGGTAAGTAAAAAAAAAACAGTATTAGGGGCCCGATGATTCAGCGGGTGTGAGCATTATAAGAGATTACGTTTGGTTAAGCAACCCCGGCCGCAGACCCCCAGGGATGGGTGTGTGTGGCATAATATATCTCGAGCTCCTCCGTGAAGTTCCGTAACAAGCGCGCTGAGAATGACAATATGCTCTCATAGAACTAAGAATCCTTGGGAGAACTTTGTCCAGCAGTGGACTTCTTACGGCTGAATTGATGATGATGATGACTTAGGAAAGTAATATAAAGATTAAGTCTATCTATTATATGTCTATCGCAGTATTAAAATATATTACATAGGTACCATACCATAGATGTAAATATTATTTAGTTCATCATCATCATCATCAGGTCCTTTTTAGTCTCCACTACAGGAGCACGACCCTCTCTGTACTACTAGAGCCATACTTGGCCAAAGCAGCCAGAGGACTTGGCCTACACTCTCCACGCTGGCCAGAAGGGTGGGAGAGGTCTCTCAGATGTTTATAAGCTTTGTTTAGCTTGTTTTCCTAAGTCGCCTTCTACGACATCCACGGGAAGACTTGGAGTGGTCCTATTCTACTCTGCCGGATACCACACGGCTTATTTAGTTTATAATACCCTAAAACCCAACAAGTTGTCCCTTTCTTATCACCAACAAACATACAGCTATCCCTCTCACTCGTACTAGCTCGGACACGTTCTCGACACAAGTGTTTCTGATAACGCAAAAACATACAACAAAACATAGTTATCGTACGTTTCTTGTGTGTCCGCGTGTTATGAAATGTAAGCACGTTCACTTCTGATTAGCTGGAAGCTGCTACGTCATCGAAAAATATACCTACCATATTCATCATCATTTCGAGTAGGTGTCACGGTCAATCGATCATGCACACTCTGGTGTCAGAGTTCTTTGTAATTTTTACGTCTAAAACAATAATTCTCACATGACAATATTTATATGTACGTCTCGGAGGTCGTTCCCTTTCTTATTTTTTTTATAAAAATATGAATATGAAAATATTAAGACATTTCATCTTTTGTCCTAATCGCCCAATGGTTCTGCGTAGCCTAATGGCTTGCGCAGTAGCGACGTTTTTCGTTTGCGTATCACCAGCATAAAGGTAAAAAGCGTATGCGCTGATGGACCCCACGGAACTAAAGCAAATTTATTATTATGCCTAGTTCTGCTGCACTTAAAATGTAGGTATATTTTTAATATGGTAGGTAACAGCCTCCGTGGTCCAGTGGTTAAGGCGTTTGCCTTTAGACCCGTAGCCGTAGGTTCGATTCCCACGGGGAGTATACTTTGTTTAGTTGCTTCCAGTTTGGTTAGTGTCTGATACACCTGATTGTCTGATAATAGAGATGATTCTGTGCTTCGGAAGACACGTTAAGCCGTTGGTCCCGTCTGCCATCTGATAGTCTATAAAGGAACCACGTCGGCCGAGAGGCGGTTCCGAAGAACTCTGACACCAGGGTGTGCAGTGTATGGTCAATTGACCGTGACACTTACTCGAAATGATGATGTCACATGTAAAGCAATGCCGGGCGCAGTCACCACTGGGATAGGTGACTGGTAAGAAAGAGTCGAATTAAAACTTATGAGATCTCACCATATGGGGAAATAAATAATAAATAAATATATACGGACAAATCACACAGATTGAGCTAGCTCCAAGGTAAGTTCGAGACTTGTGTTATGGGATACTAACTCAACGATACTATATTTTATAACAAATACATATACCTATAGATCAACATCCAAGACCCAGGCCAATCTGAAAAAGATCATTTTCCATCTTGACCTGGCCGGGGATCGAACCCGGGCACTCCGTGTCGCAGGCTGGCGTGATAACCACTGCGCCAGGGAGCTGTCAGGTAATTAATGAAATATAATAGACGCTTCCTAAAGGGGGTATTATGCCACCCTGAATCGCATCCTGAATTGGATCCGATGAGAGGGACGCCGCTATACGTGCGATACGGTTGGAGATATCTCGTATCGTGTCTAACGTATAGCGGCGTCCCCCCCATCGGACCCGATATTCAGGATGGTTTGATAGGCGTCTAAGGCTCGCCAGGTCTATATCTCACAGAGCCACTAGTTACATTGATTTGACGATGTAGGGGATAATAGTTCAAGCGAGAAAATTTTGTCAACTGTTCAAGCGTTTTTAACCGCTTCGAAAATGGTTAATTTGTCAAGCCGTTAATATTTGTCAAATGGTCAAGCCAAATTTTTTTGTCAACTCGTCATGTCTCTAAATATGGTCATCTCCTATGTTACCCAGTGGTTATCATGCAAGGCTGCCACACCGGAGGTCGCGGGTTCGATCCCAAGTCGGGTCAAAATGCAAAATGGTCTTTTTCACAGTGACTTGGGTCTTGGGTAGATGTATTTGTTATAAAATATAGTATCGTTGAGATAGTATCCCATAACACAAGTCTCGAACTTGCTTTGGGGCTGGCTCAATCTGTGTGATTTGTCTGTGTATATTTATATTTATTTATTTATCTATATTTTATAACAAATACATATGATCATTTTCCATCTTTACCTGGCCGGGGATCGAACCCGGGCACTCTCATGTCGCACTGCGCCACGGAGCTAGCCAAAATTAATTATATACTAGCTATCGCCCGCGGCTCAGCCCGCGTCAATGTCGATCCCTCGGGAATAGTACTTTATCCCGGGATAGAAGGTAGCCTATGTCCTTCTTCGTACTCCAGAGCACTTGTATGCAAAATTTCATGATGATCGGGTCAGAAGATACGGCGTGAAAGCGTAACAAACAAACAAAAAAACAAACTCACTTTCGCATTTATAATATTAGTAAGGATAATTATTATTTTACTTGGCCCGAGGCTTTGCCTCCACCGTATGAAATAAACGAGGTTCAACTGTATTACGACCCTGTCCCAACTGTCTACATGTTCTTATCTCTTATCAACAAAACCGTATTGTCGGGTCGAGGGGAATTTATAAAAGTTTCTGATGTACGTGATATATCTGATAACATACATCTAGTTTTGTGTACCTATAAACATTGTTGTCTATACTGTTAGCTACTGAATTTGAATCTTTGTCTACGCGGGAAGAGAAGCAGTTGGCACAATCTACGTTTTTAGGGTACCGTACCCAAAGGGTAAAAACGGGACCCTATTAATTTCGCTCCGCTGTCCGTCTGTCTGTCTGTCTGTCCGTCTGTCACCAGGCTGTATCTCATGAACCGTCATAGTTAGACGGTTGAAATTTTCACAGACGATGTATTGCTTTTTTTTTTTTACTAATTATTGGAGGCATTTGTCTCCCATCTCACCTGATGGTAAGTGACGATGAAGACGAGGATGTTACATGCCTATCCAAGAGATACCCATTTATTCTACTTTTGAATGTCCCGGGGCTGTTGCCGCTATAACAACAAATACTAAAAAATAGAATTAAATAAATATTTAAGGGGCTCCCATACAGGAAAGCTGATTTTTTTGCTTGTTTTTGCTCGTTATTGATAATGTCAACAGGTAGACTCTTGAAATATTCACAGAATATTTAGTTATATATTCACTTTAAAAATAAATAATTAAATGAAAATAAAATTAATATTGAAGGGGGCTCCCATACAAAAGACGTGATTATTTGCCGTTTTTATAGAAAACGGTACGGAATCCTTCGTGCGCAAGTCCGACTCGCACTTGGCCGGTTTTTTTCTTTTCTTCCAGACCAACATGAAAGTAATTTAGTAGTCATTTTTCAAAATCACGCTGTGTATATTGTTTTAAAAATCCAAGAGGTCCTATCTAATAATCACAAGTGATAGTAATACGGTGCCCGACACTTTGCTATCATCATCATCAGTTCCTTTTTAGTCTCCACTACAGGAGCACGACCCTCTTTGTACTACTAGGGCCATACTTGGCCAGAGCAGCCAGAGGACTTGGCCTACACTCTCCACGCTGGCCAGACGGGTTGGAGAGGTGTCTTAGATGTTTATAAGCTTTGTTTAGCTTGTATTTCCTAAGTCGCCTTCTACGACATCCACGGGAAGACTTGGAATGGTCCTATTCTACTCTGCCGGATATCACACGGCTAACACTTTGCTATAACCCAGCATAAATCCACGAAAAAAAGTAAGGAAAGTAAAATAATTATTTGGGCAGCAAGATTATACAAGGGCAGCAGAGAAAACATTTGGATAAGCTTTGGCTTTCCACCTGGAACGACTGAGGGCATAAGAAGTTAGGTTCAAGTTAAGGTGACCATAAGTTGCTGCCCAACTAGCTATTTTAGCTGACCGATTAATTTTTTTGCTAACTAAAATACGAATATTCTGCTAACCGTTTATATAACACCCTTTTAGTAAATCCTTATCGTTACTAATATAATAAATGCGAAAGTGAGTTTGTTTGTTATACTTTCACGCCGTAACTACTGAACCGATTACATGAAATTTTGCATACAAGTTTTCTGGAGTACTGAGAAGGATTATAGGCTACCTTTTTCCCGGGAAAAAGTACTATTCCCGAGGGATCGACATTGACGCGGGCGGAGCCGCGGGTGGAAGCTAGTTAATATTATAAATGCGAAAGTGAGTTTGTTTGTTACGCTTTCACGCCGTAACTACTGAACCGATTACATGAAATTTTGCATACAAGTTATCTGTAGTACGGAGAAGGATATAGGCTACCTTTTATCCCGGGAAAAATTACTATTCCTGAGAGATCGACATTGACGCGGGCGGAGCCGCGGGTGAAAGCTAGTAATAAATATTTTTTAGTGTGACATCACTCTCCATAAAAATCACTTTCAACGTGAGTCACAACGTGTCATGACGAGGCCAAGGTTGCAACCCGAGCGCAGTAAGCATAAAATGTCTGTACACAATCAGTGAATCAACTTCCTAATGTCCAATTGATACTGGCCTATGGATTGTGAGTAATCAGTGCTAAGTAAGCTTTTAAATTGTTGATGTAGCAGAATTAGCGATGACTTTATTCGTAGGAAGAGTGGTAATGGTATATTTTAAAGTATTTAACTCTTCCATGCTGGTCTGTGAGAAAAGAAAAACGTAGCGCAAAACTTTTAGAAATAATTTCAATAACTAACTAACAAATTCGTTTCCCACCTTTACGCCAACCAACACTTTATCCTTATCCTTACTTCCTTACTAATATTATAAATGCGAAAGTGAGTTTGTTTGTTTATTTGTTTGTTTGTTTGTTACGCCTTCACGCCGTAACTACTGAACCGATCATCATGAAATTTTGCATACACGTTCTCTAGAGTACGGAAAACGACATAGGCTACCTTTTATCCCGGGAAAAAGAACTATTCCCGAGGGATCGAAATTGGCGCGGGCGGAGCCGCGGGCGAAAGCTAGCTCTATACGTAGCCTTTAGGTCTTATGGCCTTAGGCTCTCTAATCTGTAAGGGACAAAGACGTGATAATATTTATGTATCTACTTTTCAGGTCATAGAATTTTCAAGCGTTGTTCTAATTTCTCAACATTATTATAATATCTTGATTGTTAGATTGTTAAATTACTCATTATACCTACGTCATCTTCGAGGTAGGGTTTTCGACTGAGACTTTTAGAAAACCTCACGGCAAGGATATACCACTTAAGGCGCTGTATCCCTTAATGTTTGTAGCGGACATCGCGCGATAATTTATATATTTGTGTCATACCTGTCGTCAGTCTCAGATCAAATCCGTGTCTGCCATTTTCGTGTTAATTTTCACTTTTAATTTAATAATTCAATAATTATAACCAAATTTTGTATTTTTTGTAGGTATCCATCTTGCTCATTTAGTTATACTTTTTATAGACGTATAAAAGTTGGTAGTTGTCGCTGAAAATATCAAGTAATTCGCGACGAAAATTTTTCTGGATATAGCTTTTTCGCTATTTTATTTAGTTAGGTTTTAAATATTTTTTTGAACATATTTTGATGTATTCATTTATTTTGATCTTTGAACTATATAATTAAATACAATTAAATATTTTTCATGGTAGTATTCTTTGAAAAATAAGGCTAACTGCGCGACGAAAAAATACACGTTTTACGGTATTCTTCTGATGCTTAGCGCCTTAATTTACTCCTTTTAATGTAGTAAGATGCGACTTAATATTAAAAGTTTACTTTTCTCGTGCGAAACCTAAGGTAGGTTGATGTCACGCAGATAAATGGGAAATGGGAAAAAAATGAATTTTGTAACTTGGTGAACATAATAAAAAAATAGAAATACATGCAATGGAACATATAATTTCCTCCTTTATTGAGGTCGCTTAAAATAAGATGTTTTGAACTTGCGTCATAAATGACGAAGTTATGAGGTAACAAACATACAGCGGAAGTGAAAACTTAACTTAAATGCCTGCGTGGTCCAGTGGTTAAGGCGTTTGCCTGTAGACACGGGGGTGGTGGGTTCGATTCCCACGGGAAGCATTGTTTAGTTATTTCTAGTTTGCAGGCTTGATTAACCTAATTGTCTGATAATAAAGACGATTTCGTGCTTCGGAAGGCACCTTAAACCAGTTGGTCCCGGCTGCCAGCTGATAGTCGGAAAGGAACCACGTCAGAGGCCGAGAGGCGGAAATGATGATGATGATGGTTGAAAACCTCCTCTTTTCAAAGTCGGTTAAATGAAAATTAAGTTAAGTGGGACATGTCGATAGAATGTACCACAAAAGATAGGCCAGAGTAGCAACACAATAGTGAGTAGATAGGTGATCTTGACGATTTCCAGAATAATCTTTCATATACAAAAATCCACTTTAAATAAACTACTGATCCCATTGTGATGATATTCCAATGGGACCCACTTGAAAGCGTGCCCTTTCAAACAAAAACAAATATTTTTTTATATCGGTTCATAAATGACTGAGTTCTGAGGTAACAACTGAATTGATAAACTCCTTCTTTTTTGAAGTCGGTCAAAAACTAGTCTTTAGCATTGGAATCATGGACCTTAGAACAATCAGGATAATCAGGCGCCTACGGAACGTTACAGTGACGCAAATAAAAAGACCGGCCAAGAGCGAGTCGGACTCACACACTAAGGATTCCGTACCATCAATACTAATAATAAATCTGTAGGCGTTGGATATCGCGTTTATAAGCTCTATACATGATACTAAAACTAAATTGAGGATCTTTAGAATATTTTTCTGTATTTATGTATGCATATTTGTACGTATGTTTACACAGGAAAGGCTACATATTTTTTTATCCTGTTATCAAAAAAATCATGTCTGTTGCATTTGTTGCGCAATACCACAGACAATAGCCCCCCTAAATATTTATTTTAGTATTTATCTTCTATTTTTTAGTATTTCTTGTTAAAGCGGCAACAGAAATACATCATCAAAGACGGACGGACAGCAGAGCCATATTATAGCCACTTAGCATCAGGTGAGATGGGAGACAAATGCCTAATCCAATATTAAGTAAAAAAAATAAATAAAAATAGGGTGCCGTTTTTACCATTAGGGTACGAAACCTTAAAAATATAGTCGACTAGAGCACCTTTTCCGTTTTAAAGTTGAAGTAATCGTCGCCAAAGACGTAGGCGAACAAGGGCTTACTGTTCAAATATACGTAGGGACCAATTCTGGATTGAGTTTCTTTCGGCGTATTCTTCTCACCTGTGGTCGTTCCGAAACACTAGTAGTATTTCAATTTTGCATATATTAAAAAATATATAAGAAATAAAAATATGACGTTCAAAAAGAGATACATGTATCCAATTTTGAATAAAAGTCTTTGACTTTTGACTTTTGACGCTTTCCAGAAAAAATGGTTATAACATAAAACAGACCTTTACCTACCAGTGTGAT
Source organism: Elegia similella (assembly GCA_947532085.1). Lineage (NCBI taxonomy): Eukaryota > Metazoa > Arthropoda > Insecta > Lepidoptera > Pyralidae > Elegia > Elegia similella. Next base: position 1,794,761 of record OX383942.1, read on the forward strand.
AAAATAGAATAAATAAAGCAAAAATAAGTCTCACAGTTATTCATTGGCATAATTTTACTGCCTATCCAATTAAAATTCAAACAAAACCGCAGACGCAGATTAGTCATCCTTTTTAATTAATTATTTTATTACGGCTAAAGGCTAATATACCTACTCCGCGAAAACCTTATCATTTCTGGTCTAAACGTGTCGGATCGAGTTCTGACCATGTCAGCGATAAGTGCAATGACCATGTTATATGTGCCGAGTTGTATGACTCATGGATATATAAATATATATAGGTAAAATCTGAAGTTTTCTACTACAAGTATTTGTATACAAGTCATTTTGATCCACTGAGCTTTATTGACCAAGTCAATGATGTTTTGGAATCGGAATATTTAATAGAATAATATAATGTAGAATTTATTTATTTATTAGCGTACTAAACAGATTACATTCATGTTTATACATAATATATAAAGATTATAAATTGGTTTAGATCTAGAAAGTAATCCTAACATAAGTATGCCTAAAAGCTAAGCAATGTAAATTAATTGTAAGAAAAAATGTAAAACCCAAAAATTAGACTGTTGCGCAAATTTCTATAGGAAGTCTAGAAAAGAGAGTCTGGATTGAGTTTCTTTCAGCATATTTCTCTCCAGTGGTCGTTTCGAAACGCTAGTCGAGTCGAGTCTTTCGATTCTGCATAAATTAAAATATATAAGAAATAAAAATATGACATTCAAAAAGAGATACATGTATCCAATTTTGAATAAAAATCTTTGACTTTTGAATTTTAGGAAAAAAATAACATTTTCTATCTTAACCTGACCGGGGATCGAACCCGGGAACTCCGGAGAGGCATCCAGGCATGATGGCCACTAGGCCACAGATCCCGTCAATATGGTCATTAAGGGATAAGTTAAGGTAAAAGAAGAAGAAAATGTGTATTCCATCAGGGATTTTGATTCCATTCTTCCATGCTGGTCTGGGAGAAAAGAAAACAACGTAGAATGTACCAGCTGCATCTCTTCCCGCGCAGATCATAAAAGCCGATCGAGGCAATGGGCAAAATTCCGAGAAGTCATGTTTAAGCGATGCGGCTAGCAACCCATCACTATTTTGATTCCGTTTTTCACCTAACGCCCACCAACCTGCTAAACGCGGCTTAGGTCTTAAAGACCTGGGCTCTGTCCACCGCGCAAGGGAAAAAGACGTGATATTATGTATGTATATACCTATATAAAGGTAGCCGTGTGGTTCCCGACAGAGTAGAATAGGAGCACTCCAAGTCTTCTCATGAGGCGACTTTGGAAATACAAGCTAAACAAAGCTCATAAACATGCTCACAACACAAGCAAGGAGAGCGTAGGCCAAATCCTCTGTCTGCTCAGGCCTAGCATGACTCCGGTAGTACAGAGGTCATGCTCCTGCAGTGGAGACTAAAAAGACCTGATGATAGTAAAGATATGTATGTATGTATTTTGATTCCAGGATTTCAATAGAGCTCAGAGGTTCAAAATCACGCAGTGTGAGAACTGAGAAGGAATTTTTCAAAATTTTTGGTAGATTGGTGTTTTCCGAATTAATTTAGTGTCTGGTCTTGTACCGTTTGTCAATGTTCCCTTGGCATAGCATTAACGTGCTAAACATGGCTTTTAGGTCTTAAAGACCTGGGCTCTGTCTACCCCGCAAGGGAAAAAGATGTGATAGGTATCATGTATGTATGTAAATCCGGATCTTTTACTTTAAGCTGAAATTACTTCCTAAACAACATCCGAAAACTCAATATCTCTTATCACTAGACTATCAGAAATCTTTATATGATAAATAAAATTACCGCAAGTGTGCCATCTTGTGGGTGTTCTGAGAAACACTCAAGATTAGGTATTAGGTAAGCGGATGCGGATGTACTGATAATATTATAATGTTATCAGAGCAGCCGAGTCAGCTGTCATTGTTTTGGTTTTATGGAGGTATATTAAGTAAAAATGCACTACTTGAAGCGAAAATAAGAATTTAAGAGCGAAAGACGAAGGTGTGAAGTGATGAGGCGCGAAAGAACGCAGACGCGAAAGAACGCAGGCGCGAAGAGCTGAGGTGCGAAGAACTGAGGTGCGAATAAACCTATACGAGGCGCGTAGTTCATTATAATAAGCGATAAAGCCATTTCTGATATTTAAAATAGGCTCTTGTCGGTATTATTGTGAAGAAAGAAAAATTAGTTGTGTGTAAAGTCGGTTTACGGAAAATAATTAATTTTACGTGATAACGGTGGAAGAGAGATAGATGCGTCACAAGCCGAACGCTTAGGCAGATCGTGCCCCTTTGTCGCTTGCAAGTTGCAAGCTCCATATGGTCTACTAAATATGTAATCAAATCAAATTCTTTAGTTGCAAAATGTAGGTATACAAAATGATCTTAAGTATGATACACGTCCCTTATACATTTTACCTGTAATATATTAAACCCGAATATATAACCGTACATTATCATTTCGAGTAGGGGTCACGGTCAATCGACCATGCACACCCTGGTGTCAGAGTTCTTCGGAACCGCCTCTCGGCCTCTGACGTGGTTCCTTTAACGACTACCAGATCGCAGCCGGGACCACCGGCTTAACGTGCCTTCCGAAGCACGGAATCATCTTTATTATCAGACAAACAGGTGATTCAAGCCTGCAATGTCCTAACCAAACTAGAAACAACTAAACAAAGTATACTTCCGGTGGGAATCGAACCCACGACCCCCGGGTCAGCAGGCAAACGCCTTAACCACTGGACCACGGAGGCTGTTAAAATATGTAACCGATTACATTCAACGACTGGAGTACATAAGCACAATGACAGCATATTGGCTAGTACTAAAATAAATAAAACGTAACCTCTTCGACTCGAAAAGAAATAGACTAAAAGAAAAATGTGAAGAGTGTTGGCCAAGTCCTTTGGCTGCTCTGGCCAAGTAAGGCCCTAGTAGTACAGAGAGGGTCGTGCTCCCGTAGTGGAGACTAAAAAGGACCTGATGATGATGATGATGATGATGATGAAAAGAAAAATAAATGTTTTTATTTGCATTGGAATGGGTGTAAAATGATGATATAAATAATAATTAAAAAATCATTCAGCTCCAACCAAACTACTTTTTTTTAATCAGAGCCCTTCAAGCAGATTCAGTTTCTTTCAGCGTATTCTTCCTACCAATGGTCGTTCCGAAACGCTAGTAGTATTTTGATTTGATTAAAAAATATAAGACATAAAAATATGACGTTCGAAAAGACATAAAAATATGACGTTCAAATTGGATACATGTATCCAATTTTGAATAAAAATCTTTGACTTTGACTTATCTCTTCTCGCTCGTAGTGCCCCTGTTCCAAGCAGGTCAAACAACATCTATGGTATATGACCATCACCAAGTACTCGCGGCTATCCAGGCAAATCGAATACCTGGGTAAAGAATAAAAAAAAGCAAATGTAGATTATACTCGTAATAACTTAAGATATAAAATATGTTGGAAAATATTATGCGGGCGTAACTTGAACCGGCGACCTAGATATATGTACGACCTATGCTCTGCCATCTGAGCTACCGCACAATTCAATCTTGGCGCCGAAATTCTCCACCATATCCCACTTCTCCTTATACGTATTAATGCTTAAAAAAATTAAAATAAAATATATACGGACAAATCACACAGATTGAGCTAGCCCCAAAGTAAGTTCGAGACTTGTTTTATGGGATACTAACTCAACGATATTATATTTTATAACAAATACATATAGAGATACACACCTAAGACCCAGGCCAATCTGAAAAAGATCATTTTCCATCTTGACCTGGCCGGGAATCGAACCCGGTCACTCCGTGTCGCAGGCAGGCGTGTTGACCGCTGCGCCACGGAGCTAGTCTTACGGAGAGATAAGGAGAAATGGAATATGGTGGAGAATTTCGGCGCCGAGATTGAATTGTACGGTAGCTCAGATGGCAGAGCATAGGTCGTACATAGACCTAGGTCGCCGGTTCAAGTTCCGCCCGCATAAATTTTTTCACCATATTTTATTTCTTAATTTATTAAGAGTATCAAAATATCGTTGTGAATGCAAAATAAAACACTTATAAAAATGTAGATTATGTTTGGACCACCCTGTAAAATATACAAAATATCGTTTGAGCTATTTTTTTTATATACGGACAAATCACACACATTGAGTTAGCCCCAAAGTAATTTTGTAATAATAATTATCATACTTTTTACGCAGACCACGACCAGCCTGCGCCCTGAGCAAGGTGCGTGTGGTTTTACTGGTACTAACCACTTACAACTTAGTGTGTATCTGTCTGTCTGTGGCTAAAATTTATAAACTGCTAGATTGTAATATTTTTAAGTATTATATTTTGCATTTACAATGCTATTTTGATATACTCATATTAAGGCGAGGCCTCAAATGTTTGGTACCATCGCTCGGCAAAGTACTGATCAAGTGCGCGCAAGGGATAACGCTTGGCGGTTTAGCCCGTGAATGATGAGATAGGAGATAGTCTCGAGTCGCTCAAAGAAAAAAACGTAAGCGCTAAATTCGTTATTTCTATTTTATATAAAATCAGACCGGTTAATTGTATTTTCATATTTACATTTTGATGAATTACTAATAACCTATCTTTTAGTCTAAAAATCATTATTTCATTCGTCGCATTTGAGCTACAGTAACAAAAACTCTGCGAACGAAGACCATTTTTCAAAAAATATTTCTATCGAGAAAATTTTATCAAAACGTGTTTTCATCTTCAATTTTTGGAGATGAAATAGTCGAAAATCATATTACTTAGATTTGAAACTCCTAATTTAAGTATTTTGCGAGATAAATAAGGTTCAGAACGACCTTATTTACAGTGGTATCACCTTAAATGATTAAATTAAGAAATAAAATATGGTGAAAAACCTTAAGCGGGCGGGATTTGAACCTGCGAACTTAAGTCTATATACGACTTACACTCTACCAACTGAGACACCGCTTGATCTAACCTCGGCACCGAAATTTTCCACCATATTATTATTATTTTTTTATTACACTTACACTTTATATTTCATGGCTTCCATATATTTGATTTCACTGTATTCCTATAAATCACCATGCACACCCTGGTGTCAGAGTTGTTCGAAACCACGTCTCAGCCTCAAATATATTGCTTCAAAGATCAATAGACCAGGGCCGATAATATTTGAAACAATTAAATTACAAATTGAATAGAGTACACCAAAAATTAAAGGAAAAATAAATTTCAGGCGATCTGAGGTCGGTATTCTGTTTTTAGTATTTGATTTTCTATCGACAACATCATCTGTAAATACTCAACTGTCTAGCTATCACAGTTCATGAGATTTAGCCTTGTGATAGGCAGACAGATGAACAGTGAAGCCATTGTAACAGGATTCCATTTCTACCCTTTGTATACGGAACCATTAAAACCATTATAAAAATAAACTGTTTATTATCAACTAGACCAGCCGACCTATTAGCTAACTCAGTGATCAACGTTTTAATAATAAATAAATACATACGGACAAATCACACAGATTGAGCTAGCCCCAAAGTAAGTTCGAGACTTGTGTTACGATACCATATTTTATAACAAATACATATATAGATACACACCCAAGACCCAGGCCAATCTGAAAAAGATCATTTTTCATCTTGACCTGGCCGGGGATCGAACCCGGGCACCCCGTGTAGACAAGAATTAGTTGTTTCTTTCTTTAAAAGATCGTTCTAAAAGCCAAAATTATTAAATCCTTTCTTCATTTAAGACAAAAAGGTTTTATCTTATCTTTTGATCGAGTATTGGACTTTTTTACATAAAGACTAAAGACGTAAATGTAACAATGGTGAGTAATGATGTCATCTATTTATGATTATGCGGATACTAGTATCAGGTTAACCTAACAAAAGCATACTTTTGTTAGGTTAAAAGAAATTGCCTATTGTTTTTATTAATTATCATGCTAAGTTACTTGTTATAAATTTATAATACCTACATGACATTTTTTTTAAAGGATTTTTGTTAACTGCCTCCATGGTCCAGTGGTTGAGGAGTTTGCCTGTAAACCTGGAGATCGTGGGTTCGATTCCCATCGGAAGCATACTTATTAGTTGTTTCCAGTTTGGTTAGGACATTGCAGACTTGGCCTACCTCTCCAACCCGTCTGGCCAGCGTGGAGAGTGTAGGCCAAGTCCTCTGGCTGCTCTGGCCAAGTATGGCCCTAGTAGTACAGAGAGGGTCGTGCTCCTGTAGTGGAGACTAAAAAGGACCTGATGATGATGATGATGATTGCAGGCGTGAATCACCTGAGTGTCTGATAATAAAGATGACTCCGTGCTTCGGAAGGCATGTTAAGCCTGTAACGTTGCAGCATTCCTTCAACCTGCATGTTGCATCTTATCCAACCTCATTTCTCTCATCCTGTCCATTCCTTATTTTAATTCATATTTCATTTTTTATTCAAATTTCATTCCATTCTATTCCATTTTTAGATCACTTTCTTTCTCTCTCATCAGTCATTTTTCAGTCTATCTTTCAGCCTGCTACCATCTTTCAGTCCGCTACCATCTTTCAGTTTGCTACCATCTTTCAGTCTGCTACCATCTTTCAGTCTACTAACATCTTTGAGTCTACTACCATCTCTTGGAGCATAACAGTCTCTGTTATCTATTTATTGAAGTTGTAACAATAAAGTTATTCTCTGTGTTCTGTGTGTCGAGTCTTGTGTTCTCCCTTCCTATTTATGTGAGAACTCGGCTAGAGCGCCGGGATAGTCGAGAGTCGAGCCCTCACAAGCCGTTGGTCGCGGCTGCCATCTGTGGTAGTCGTTAAAGGAACCACGTCAGGGGCCGAGAGGCGATTCCGAAGAACTCTGACACCAACGATTGTCTGATTGACTGAACGAAGGTCGATTGACCGTAACACCTACACGAAATGATGAATAATGATGAGTTTTAATTTTATACTAGCTTTCACCTGAGGCTCCGCCCGCGTCAATGCTAATCCCTGAGGAACAGCATTTTTTGTCTGTACACTATGTCATTCTCCGTACCCCAGACAACAGGTGTGCGGGGGGCACACATTTTACCACTTTGAAAGTGTTTTATATAACACATCTACTTACCAAGTTTCAACAGTATAGTTCTTGTAGTTTCGGAAGAAATTGACTGTGACATAAGAACGGACAGACAGACATAACGAATCCATAAGGGTTCCATTTTTAATGTTTGGCCACGGAACCCTAAATAGTCATCACACAATATTGAATGAGTAATGAAAATAGTATCTTCGAAAATATTGCAATAAAAACTTTTTTATTATATCATTGTCACTCACCGCGATTATTTTTGAGAATTGTGTTATATTTTGGTTTGGCAACATTGCATCAGTCCGCCATCTTTACAGACTGACTGAAGAGCTGCGGTGGGTGTTGGAACTGTCAAGGGTAACCGTATCGGTCTACCCTCTTTCTTAGTATTTTATTGTATATTGCTTATCCATGCTGGTCTGGGAGAAAAGAAAAAACGTAGAATGTACCAGCTGCTTCTCTTCCCGCGCAGATCGTAAAAGCCGATCGAGGGATAAAATCTGTGGAATCATGTTAATTGGCGATGCGGCTAGCAACCTATCACTATTTTGACTCCATTTTCCACCTAATGCCCACCAACACGCTAAACGTGGCCTTTAGGTCTTATAGACTTAGGCTCTGTCTACCCTGCAAGGGTAAAAGACTTAATACTATGTATGTATGTTATTATAATCCACCAAAGAATTTTAGAAAAGTACTTTCTTACTTACGCTATTGCATGGCGTAGGAACTCAAAGTGGATCTTGACCTCCGACACTAGAAGGCTGCATTTCTTGCGGTCATGTGCCAGCCGTTGCCACCAACAAAGTATGCTTCCCGTGGGAATCGAACCCACGACCCCCGGGTCTACAGGCAAACGCTTGAACCACTGGACCACGGAGGCAGTTACCGAATCGATTCGACATTGGAACCTTCAAAAAACGAGTCTATGTTTTCTTCCAAGGCCGGCAATGCTCTTGTCACACCCCAGGTGTTGCAGTAGTCTATGGGCAGTGGTGATCGCTTACCATCAGGTGACCCGCTTGCTCGTTTGCCGCCGTATGTCATAAGAAAAAAAAAAGTGTCCAAACCGCCGAAGACGGGCTGATTTTATTTCACCAAAGAAAAGTAAAATTTATAAAACACTTCAAGTAAAACAGTCCAGTTTTACACGAAAAGATAAGATAAAAATGCTTTTATGTTAATATTACGTCTTAAGCGAAGAAAGAACTTAAATCCAGGTTATCAGGCTGATCCTTCAAGGAATAATTCTTTGTGATACAAAAGAGTTTTTAATGTTTTTGTTGTAAGTATTTAACTAGAACAAGTCAAGTCTGATTATTCATAAGTTTATCTAAAAATCATCTTTTGTTTCAAGTCTTAAAAAGAAACAAAAGATTATTTTTTTTTGTTTTTATTTGTGGAATTATGTTTTTTTAATGTTTGATAGTTTAGTTATTATGCGGGTGTCACCCTCAAATATTTGGCTGGAGGTCAAAGGCATTTGGAACACGCACCCGGCTCCCCGAGCTGATACTTGCTTTTCCCTCATTCATCCGAGTGTGATCCCGATTGAGTAGTATCTCATACATACATAGCATCACGTCTTTTTCCCTTGCGGGAAAGACAAGAGCCCATAAAATAAAAAAAAATAAAATAAAAAATATTTTATTTCAGATAACTCATGATCCATAGTCTAAATTTATTAATACTTACTCAAATAAAGATAAGATCTTATGGCTACATTTAGCATGTGGTATCATAGAACCTTAATTCCCTTACCATATCCAACAGATTCCTTTTCCAGCTTCAAAATGTTAGCTATAGCAGCAGTTGACAGCTCCGTGGCGCAGTGGTTAACACGCCAGCCTGCGACACGGAGTGCCCGGGTTCGAACCCCGGCCAAGTCAAGATGGAAAATAATCTTTTTCAGATTGGTCTGGGTCTTGGATGTTTATCTATTATATATGTCTTTGATAAAAAATATAGTATCGTTGAGTTAGTATCCCATAACACAAGTCTCGAACTTACCTTGGGGCTAGCTCAATCCGTTTGATTTGTCCGTATATATATATTTATATTTATTTAGTGTTGGAATCACAAAAAGAAAGACACTGAGCTCGCCAACCCGCCTGCCAAGCGTGATGAGTATGGCAATATACCCATGGAGTTATGGAACGAAGAATCCTTGGGAGAGGTTTTTGTCCAGTGGACTTCTTACGTCATCATCATCATCATCTATGGCACTACAGCCGCATGTGGGCCTTGGCTTGGTCAAGTAAATCTCTCCAGCCGTTTCTGTTTCTGGCTTTTTCTTTCCATCCTCTGATTCCTAGTACTTTTACTTCTTGATGTATTCCATCTAGCCATCGAAGTCTAGGTCTTCCAGGGGTCTTCGTCCGTCAGGTTTGCCATTCAGGAGGTGTTTGGGGACTTCTTACGGCTTAACCTAAATAAGGTTGATGACGTCAGTCATTCCAGAAGGCTTTTTCTTTTTTTTTCTACAGTTTAAATATAAAATATTTAAACTAATGCTACAACTAAAAATAAATAAAAATTAATTATATATTTACAAATAAAAAAGACCGGGTCATCAATTTTTGTGTACACTGGGAGCTAACCATCCTAAAGGATCATATAACATAGTTATTTTGGAAATAATTTTCCTTTTTGTTACCAGACCTGCTGCCTTTGGTAAAACTACTGAGTACTTGAATATATCAGCATGACGATCCAAAGTGAGACCTAGTAATTTTACAACTGCATCTAATTTTAGCTTTAAACCTTTTTGAGCATCAACGTCTCCTTGTTTTACTTTTTTCTTATTTTTTTAATTTACAGATATTCGCTTCTCTTCACCCCAACGAGGATAGTGTAGGCCAAATCATCTGTCTGCTCTGGCCAAGTATGGCTCCAGTAGGACAGAGAGGTTCATGCACCTGCAGTGGAGACCGAAAAGATCTGATGATGATGATTAGCTTTTCTTACGTTATTTAAATATTTGAGAAGCTCCACAGCCCAGTAGGCGAAAGCACGGATGGGTACGTAATACTCTTGAAAAAAATTTCAAGCGCGAGGCGGTATTTTCAGAATTTTTTTTCACTTTATTTTATTACTTAATTTAAAAGAGTATATCATTGTGAATGGAAAACTGAGAAGCAAAATATAAACACATAAACAATATATGGGTAGGTAATGTCATAATTTGATTGACACCTATTCAATATAATTTGACATTGTATTCAATTTGAGTTATGACATGACAATGCAGTTCACATATAAACATTATATGTAATATTAATAAATTGCAAGTTCGTGTCACTTTGCCGCTTCTTCTGCACTCCGCTTGGAAGCGGCATAAAAATAATAATAATAAATATATACGGACAAATCACACAGATTGAGCTAGCCCCAAAGTAAGTTCGAGATCGTGTTATGGGATACTAACTCAACGATACTATATTTTATAACAAATACATATATAGATAAACATCCAAGACCCAGGCCAATCTGAAAAAGATCATTTTTCATCTTGACCTGGCCGGGGATCGAACCTGGTCACTCCGTGTCGCAGGCTGGCGTGTTGACCGCTGCGCCACGGAGCTAGTCAAAATTAAAATAAGTAAATTACAATATATTGTTGTAAAATAAATATTAATGATACTCGTATATTAAGTATCTTGACGCATGGAGCATAAACATATCTCGAGCTTCTCCATGCTTCGGAAGGCACATTAATATTAGATTTTATTTATAGGTATTATTGATATATTATTATATTAATAATATTATTATTAGAATAGTGTTGGCCCACACGAGCACACAAATCAAAAACTACGTCTCAATATTTTACAATAGGTACCTAAATCATAATTCAAGCACCCGTGGCATGGCGCCCGCGACGCCGTTTATATCGCGCGATAAATTATTCACATCTCGCTCTTTGATACGACGGAAAACAAGATAAAAAGAAGAAAAGAATATATACATACATAGTATCGCGTCTTTTTCCTTTGCGGGGTAGACAGAGCCGGTCTATAAGACTTTAGGCTACATAACGGAGAGAAAGAATATAATCACTTGGGCCATAGAAACGAAACAATAAAAAGAAGAAAACAATACATATAATATACATACATACATAGTATAACGTCTTTTTCCTTTGCGGGGTAGACAGAGCCGGTCTAAAAGACTTTAAGGCTACATAAGGGAGAGAAAGAATATAATCACCTGTGCCATAGAAACGAAACAATAAAAAGAAGAAAACAATGCATATAATATACATACATACATAGTATTACGTCTTTTTCCTTCGCGGGGTAGACTGCGGGGGTCGTGGGTTCAATTCCCACGGAAAACATACTTTGTTTAGTTGCTTCCAGTTTGATAAGGACATTGCAGGCTTGAATCACCTGATTGTCTAATGATAAAAATGAATCCGTGCTTCGGAAGGCACGTTAAGCCGTTGGTCCCGGCTGCCGTCTGGTAGTCGTTAAAGGAACCACGTCAGAGGCCGAGAGGCGGTTCCGAAGCACTCTAACACCAGGGTGTGCATGATCGTTTGACCGTGTCACCAACACGAAATGATGATGATTGATGACCGAGTCACAGAAGTCAAATTCATTACATTAAAAGGTAATTGAATCATACGCCATTCTTCTACAAAAGTAGTAAATGTTATACAACTAAAAGTAGCACATTATACAGACTCAGCCTAGTTACTAACAAATGTAAAAACAAAATGTAGATTCGACTTGTCACTACTATTATTATGCAAATACTCGTATTCATGGTAATATTTATGCAAAAGATCAATGATAAACACTTGGAGCGAGAAATTATAAAATGCCAAAGCTCTAGGAAATTACTAACTCGCTCCTCTATACCTTTCCGAGAAAACATTGTTAGTAGCTTTAAAAATAATGAATTGCTCTCTAAATTTGGAACGCGACAAGATACATCCAAAACGGACGAGATAATGACCATCTTTATTCTAAAACTCGTCTTTATCTGCTGTTACAATGTAACCGGGTGTATTAGACCCATATTTGTATGTATACAGCGTTGTTTCCATAAACACATTTCCGTGTTGTAGCTAAGTGCTTTGCATGGCTTCTAAGTCGAGTAAAAAAGGTAAGCAAATGACATGTTTGAGAAATTTGCATTTTAAGTCGCCACCGTTCGAACGACTAGGTTACCACGGCCAGGAACGAGTGTTGGAGCAGTTAGACCGGTTTGGTCGTGACCGTCGCGGTGGTGACGTGCGCCTAGGGCGAGCGCCGGAGCGCGAGTGAGGTGAGGGGGGGTCCGGGCGCCTGCGCGGTGCGGGGAACGGGGCAGGGGCGAACAGCTGAGCGCGGTATATTGACAGTGCTTCGCACATTGCCGCTCAGTCAGTAGGTTTTCTGTCATCGCGGAGTGCGAACGTAGCCGCATCTACAACGCGCGATCTTACGACTATGCCACGATCGCCCCGCAGTACTAACTGAGCTGCGGTTGGGACCCGTTAAAATTATGACTTTTGGACCGATCGCGCGCAAAGAAGAAAGCGGCAGATATCTCGTTCTAGAAGAGAAAACCCTGAGGATAGTGTCCAGATACTGGGAGGTCTCCGGTGCATCGTCCGCCGAGAGGCTTTGGTACAGGAACAAGCGGCTCCTTGAACCGTTCGGACTGTTATAAATTGGAAAACTTTTTGAACTTGAACAAATTATTTTTTAAGTGTTAATTAAGTGCAATATAGGTGAACTGTGTTTTTTTGTGTTAAGTTACTTGGGGTTATTTTTATTTATTTTTTTAAAATTGGATTAACGAAAATGGTGCCCCAACAAGTGACGGATGTGAGATCACTGACGCCGACATCGAGCGGAGTGCCGGTGTTCGGTTCCCAACTCGTGGACAAAAACTCTTCTACCCCATATACGGATGCCACACAGGTAAGTCAAAATTAGGATGTGAAAAAAATTACTTCATATGTTTCCCTTTTTTTTAAATAACTGAATAGTTTTAAAAATCACGGAAATAATATTTTTACTAATAAAAAAAATAAGTAAAGTGAAAATATCAATGCCAAAAATATATTTTTGTAACTAAATAATAAAATTTATAAAAATAAAACAATTTTAAAGTACAAGATAAAAAAATCTAAAATATCGTTAAAATTTCATAAAAACAATTCAAAAATGTTCAGTAAATTTCCAGTTAAAAATATAGCTTTAAGATTAAAAAATCAAAATAAACCTAAAATAGTAAACAAAAATGCTACGTATCTACTAACGACGTAAAAATATAAGCAAACGCAATAATATCTTTTTATCATCAAGTACGAAAGATCCTATGATTTTTGTAAACATGTTTTCAATATTTTATCATTGAAAAGTGCGTGTTACGCATTCCATCGATCCAAGTTTAGAAAAAATATCTAGGTTTATAAACATGGTTATCCGTATACAAACGTTTATTATTAATTTGAATATAGTGTTATAGAAGTGAAAAAAATCGAATAAAAAAGTACTAATCAAATATAGAAGAATTGAAATCATTGAAAGTAAATAAGTTAACTAGATAATTTAGAAATAAAGGTAAGGTGAAATAAAAATAAAAAAAATGGTCTCAATGTTTTTTTTAAGTTAAAGAATTAAATTTTTAATACCCGGAATGAAAAAAAAAACATACCGACTGAACAGTGTAATATCAATACTAAATATAGTAAAATGTGCATAAAATAAAAAAGATAGGAAAAAATTATCGATGTGATTATTTCTTGACATAAATATCATAAAATGTACTTAAAATAAAAATATAGAAAATATTTTTATGTATGATTTTCATTAAATTTTATTTCTTGCTTGAGTTGTTTCTTAGAAAATGTCAAATATAATAAACTACTCTGTCTACCATATTTGGACCCAAAACTAATATTTAATCAAGTTGAATGTAATGTTTACGAAAAAATACAGATTTAGAGTCTATTAGTGGCTATTAATTATTCGTTTGCCCTCCAAAGACCTAGACGTAAGTGACATTTAAAAATGACATCTGCAAATATTGTGCAATCAATTTACTGCTTCCAATCACGTACTGCCGAATTTATAAAACTTAAAAAAAATATCAAACTCTTATGCAACTTAAAAAAAAAACACCTGCAGTTGGAAAACTATTTTAATATAAAATATAATAATTCTATATTATTTTACATTTTACTACGTTATAAAGTCTACATTAAAGAAATTTAAATCGTTAAGAATTACATTAACTTAGCAGATTTGTAAAAATAATAACCTATTATAAAAAATGTTATAGCAACTGCCAAATTATTTTTCAAAATGCTGCTTAATTTCTGACTGCAGGAAAACCAGCGTAACGTAAATGATTAAAAACTTAATTTTATCATTTGTCTTTTATAACCTATTTACGTTCGAAACGAATGTAGCTAAAAAACATTTCTATCATATCAAAACAAGCTGATGAACTAGATGGACAGCCACATGAGTAACGCGAACGTATAGATCTAGAAATTACCTAACTAAATAATAACGTACACGAGTAGAAATAATCTGTCGACGACACAGACTGCGTGGAAGTGACGCATCGGGCGAACGTGCAAACTACACGAGCTATCACTTTACGTATTAGATCATAAACATACGATAACGTCAAACGAAATACGAAAACAATCGAAGAAAAAAAAGGAATTTTATTGCCCTCGAGCGAATATCCGTAAAATGCGACGGCAGAGTGCATTAACATTTCAATGTCAACCGTAATATTTTTAGTCATCTCGTATGTGTGCGTGGCCTTTCTCGTATGTGAACAGACGTACAGTGTAGTGACACGCTCTCACTACTAGGAAATGATAATCTTAGGTCATTCGCGCCGTTTTGATGACTAAAATTTATCATCACGAAAACCTTTGAAATTCCATGTATATTTTACTAGATTTCACTTGGTTCCTGTAATATTATTTACTTATTTGTAACGCAGTTATCACATACTCGTATTATAAACAAACGTTGGTAAAACAAGTTTATTTAAGTATAAAAGTTATCATTTGCATTTGTGAATATAAATCAGCATTTAACAACATAAAACACTAAACCAGCATTTGACAATTCAAAACGCATCAAGATCGGATCTGGGCCATATTTGTTACAATCAAAATGTCGTCGACTTAAATGAGACCAAATTAAAGTTTAATCAATATCGTGACTTCGTATTAGTCCGGGAAAAATACCAACTTTTGAATCCGTGCTCCGCCATTATAAACACAGTAAGTAATATGAGGAAATAATTACCGTTCCATCATCAGTTACACTTAAATTGTTATTACAATAGATGCAATTATCACTATTTCAATCGAGACTCACGACAATGATGTGCGAAAAAACTTAATCGTTTTCATTATACTCGTTAGTGATTACGATTAAGAAATCAATATTTCTAAAGCAAAAGGTAACAGCTAACAGCAGGAACTTGGAATGGATGTAAAAAAAAACAAAGTTAACTTAGGGCGGAGTTTCGGATCATTATAATCTGAACGACCGGAGTGCGGGCTCGCTCGACTTACTTTTTGTTAGATTTTTTGTTCGACATGTATACTGTGCTGTTGCTGCCTGAGTATGCCAACTGTTCTTTTCAACCAAGGTCTCACAACGCCTCCGTCTGCCTTTATAACACAAATAATTGTCCGTTCTCCAAAACAATTGTCAGATTAGACGTTTGAAACTGAAAAACTCGCTTTGATTGCTTTTAATTTAGTTTAAGCACTTCCTAGAAAGAAAAGGTTCTTTGTAACGAGCCACCGCCAACTTTTCCTTCGTGTTTGTCTACTATAATGTTGATTTTCTTACAACTGTTACTCACGAAAGGCTTTGTTTTGGAATTTCGAGAATTCTCATTACATTGCTGCTTCGAGTTTTGATTGAGTCCCGTCGGGATTATAAGTTAAAATTGATACAATATAACTTTTAAGCTCTGACCTAAAATAACAAACAATTCTATTTTTGGGGTGATAAATTAACATTCAAAGCTGCTGGTTACCTTTCAGAAACAATTTCGAGGCTTTCCTCGTGTAAGTTTATCATTTAGGTAAGCAAATTTATGTACCCTAATGCAGTGTTGGCAGCTCGACGCAAATCAACATTTGATTGTAAAATACGAACCTATGTCGGCAAATGCAATTTGCTCTACACTTGTGGGTGGCGTTTTAATGGTACCATTATGCTTCGCCGGTGAGTTGCTCAAGAAAATTGCCTCTGCGTATAGACGCTCCAAAAGTGTATTTACAATAAAAATTAGTGGACTCTCGGTTATGAAGTAATTCAACACGTCCGAGTTTCGGGTGAGAATTTTTGGAAATGTTTGTTAAAAAACTGTGATGTTTACGGAGCGTTTGACTCCCCTAATTTTGTTTTCAGTTAACAAAGTGATGATAATGAATCGGCAAATATTGTTAAGTATCTCATGAGTCGCATTATTAGTGGCAGGGCTCCGCTGTTGAAAACTTGCGAAACGTAAACCGTGACATGTGAAAACAGAAAGTCCGAACTGCAAATAGCAA
Source organism: Elegia similella (assembly GCA_947532085.1). Taxonomy (NCBI): domain Eukaryota; kingdom Metazoa; phylum Arthropoda; class Insecta; order Lepidoptera; family Pyralidae; genus Elegia; species Elegia similella. The sequence goes on from OX383942.1 coordinate 1,811,407, forward strand.
TAAATTTGGCCAAGCCACGTTGACGCAGTACGAAAATCGCACGACCAACTTCCATCGCAGAACAACAAAAATAAACCATATATCTTTCACTTGAATTTTCCGCATAAGGTTTTGTTTGCTCTCTGATTTTAGACGAATGTTGCAAACAACAGCTGCAGCATTAATATTATTAAAGTCATCTATTTTAAACTCTTTGTTTTCAGTTCATTTATTTTGCTTCCTCGTGTTCTTATTTTTTACAAAGTAATTTAGTTGAAGACTTTTACATTAAGTTATTTGTTTATGAGAAATTGTATCCACCTAACTTATAATAAGTGTTCATCTCTTTTGACCTTACTAAGCGGTCCCTGTGAAATAACGTTTAATTAATAATCCAGAATTTACGCAGCTTACCTTTGCTCTTAGAATAATGGTTCCTGAAATTCATAAAAAAAGTTAAATATACACAGAACAGATTTAAAAAGTACTTTTATACAAAGTTATTATTTATATTATTAACGTAATTTTTTTTAATAACATTAATGTATAATAGATCCGTCTGATAATTAATCAAATACATCCTAAAGCTTTAATAAGTATTGCAATGTAACAAAATCCATAATAAATGACTCTAGATCTAACAATTTATTAGCATGAACCACGAAAAACATAATAAAGCAAGAATCCATTTAACACACGAGCGAGCCGAAACTCGTCTGATGTTTGCTCAATGCTCATGTATCTTAAATAATCTCATTCCTCCCAAGCCTTCCACTTAGCGATTTGTGTATGCTGATTGGATCTCGTGGAAGTTTACCAACTTCCACCCCTTAGCCTCACCAGGGTTGATTAGGTGTTTTTAGTCGTGGCAACTTTATTGTACAACTTTGATTGGAATGTAATGGAAGCCCAAGGCATGAAAGCAACATTATCACAGTTGGCTCGTTTCTAACAATACTTTTGTTGGTTGAAAAGTAAGGATGTTTTATATCATTAACCAAGTTGTAAAAAAGAAGGTTTATTTCGTGGTATTTTATTATATATGCTTCGGAAGATACGCTAAGCCAGTCCCGGTCCCGGCTGTCATCATTGATGACAGTGGTTAAGCTATGTCAGATGCCTTTAGGCAGCTAATAAATCTGAGGCCAATGTCGGCGACATGCGCACACGAAAAAAAAATATTGCATATGTACCAATAAAAACTTACTCAAATCTGTAACGTATCTTCGAGATTATAGGTAGACGAGTGATTTGAAAATATATTTTTTTACAGACAGTAGTATTTTAAATTTATTCCTACATTCATACCCAAAGAAAAGATTTGAAGATTTCGTTATATTTTATTTTATTTAGACGAAATATTGATGGTCAGTTTGAAAAAAGTAAATACAATTTAGTTTAACCGCACGAAAGTACTAAGATTAAACAGTTTTCAAGAAAACTGTTAGTTTAACAGTTCATTAGGTTTTCATTCAAACGCCTTCTGTTTACTGCGTTTAGAGTTTACGGTAGCCCGTATTGCATCATTTCATTTTCTCGTTTCTGTTCGGAACACTAAAAACAATTAAAATTTACGACTGCTTTTAAAAAGGACGACATTCGATCCTGGTAGCTTTCGAAAATAAATTTCTCTTTTGTTCGAGCTGTCGCCTCGTTTCAGCTTTTTCATCTCACCAAGCCCCGATTTTATGGCGAGTGTTAGCTGGATGTCCTATATGTATGTGTATGTAATGATTAATAACTTGATATATAAGACTAGTTTTACAACCTACTTAAATAATATAAATTCCGACTGTAAATTTGATCGCTGTTGATGATATAAGAATGAACTTTGCAAATAAAACTATTCCAAAACCTAACAAGTGTTCCAAAAACCCAATTTCAGTCCAGATATTTTATGCTATTACTAATAACACTAATACAAGTTTAACTTACGCCTTAGATTGCCTAACATACTAGCACAACCACGAAAAAGATCCAACGCAATATTAAACACTGAGGTTTCATAAGATAAAATGAAATCATTTCAAATAAAATTCATATCGAAACGGATAATTGATGTTAATTATATCTCCTTATTTGTAAAAGTAATTATGCAAAACAATATGATAACTGCTGCAATAACAAAAGATTTAAATAATCATAATCATTTTAAATTACGACTATTAGACTAGGACACGAAAACTTGCAATATCGGTTATGACATCAAAGCAATATTTGCTTGGCAACTCTCGAATACTCTCAATAGAGCCAATATCACTAATGCCGGGCCATTTCAACTCGTATTTCAGATTTAAAACCCAAACGAACTTACCCAAGCGTGCATTATCGACAATGACCTTTAAGCTTGCTTTTATTTCGTTCGGTCCAAAGAGATTTAAAGTAAGAACGAACAGAGCAGTCATTGACTTTTCGCCAAATAACGTATGCAGTTTTGTTACAATTATGCTTCGCTTCTATAGAGCTTATGCAATAAAATGATGATTTTAAAGAGAATTTCAAAACCAAAAATTAGTATATTTTAGTATTAATGTACTTTCCTAAGGACGACAACATTGTCCCTAATCTGAGCAAGTAATATTGCGAGTGGTAATAAATAAAATATTTTGTTTGAACTGTCTGCTCTATGTTTACTAGTATAAAAGCTCTTTGGTTCAATCCAACCGGTTCTACACAAAGAGTTCATGTGGTATGCTTTCATAAGAACACTCGGTACCTGAGCTAAAAAATACTACGCTCTGAATCAAGGGTACGTGAAACGTGATGGATGTTATTGTGAAGAACTTTTTGTTGTTTTTAAAGATTTTACTTTTACAACTTACTTTAATAATATGCGAAAGGTCCAATTGTGAGTTTAAATGTTTGTTGATTCTTCTTCTTCTTCCACACCTTATCCCACTTTAAGTGGGGTCGGGACATCATGTGAGTATTTTCCATTTCGCTCTATCTTGAGCAATTTCTTTCGTTATCATCTTTTTACCCATATCCTCCTTCGCACAGTCAATCCATCTTTTCTTTGAAACAAAATTTACTGGACTGATTTGAATAAAACTTGCCACAAAGATAGACCATGTCTCTGTCATACATTTATTATCTCTAATGAAACGCGTCATAAAGCTATATTATTTTCCTCGTCAAATTCAAAGTAAATTATATAATTAAGCTTTGTACGCACAAAAATGGTAAAAATCTATAAAAATGTTTTGATATGAAACAAAACTTAGAAGATAGGTATATAGGATACTTTTTAATGTACCAGACACAATCACCAGCAAATGCTATTATATTTATAATATTTGACTATTCAAATATTGTAGATGTTAGTGTATTTTCTCACGGAACATAGCAATTTGATATTCCAAATGAGTCATTTAGTATTCCAAATAATGTTTTAAACGACAACAATCCAAATACGGCAGCTGGTCATAGAACATGGTCTTAAAACGACGTGAATGTTCCGTATTGTCGTGTATTGCCTGTTTAATCAAATTATAAATGGTAATTCAATGCATAATGTAATACGTAATTAACAGTCTATTTTTAGTTTAGTACATGCATTTATTTATGATACTTGTGACTCATTAAAAATGTAGCGCATAATATAAACAGAAATTTGAAAGAAAATATCACAGACATCAATTTAGCCTTTTACCATCGACATCTAAATTTTCTCTGATATTAAGCCTTATTGCTTTCGTTAACACTTAATACAAAATATGACTTGAAATGAAATAAAATTATTTATTTCGCAATGAATGAATAGAACAACGGTATTACTTAAAAATGATTTGACTAAAGAATAATTAAATCCGTTTATTAAAATGGAAATATCGCAACGTATCTAAAAACATTTACAAATTAACCTAAATCTCCTGCTTCACCAATTTGAAGTCAGTCAAAACCACTGATTTCATAAGAAAACGTCCCCAATGTCTTTAAACACCCTTTAATAATAAGTCAGCAGAACAAGACATCTAATTTTAATTTGCTTGGCTTGAAGATCTATAATTGGATGAACATTTACAACGTCACGTCCACAAGTCGTATCGTGCAATGATCGTGTCGCGACGCCAAAACCACTTTGCCTTCTAACTTTTCTTGTACCAGGAAGTTTCTCCCTCGATATTCACTTGCGACTCCAGTAATCGTGTTATTCGATTAACTTGTGGACAGGTTTCTTTTATACAATTAGTCACTTATTGGCTTGGAAAAAATCCTTTCTTTGAACCCAAGCTTTTTGTTGAACCTTCAACAGTAATTAAGTTGCTGGCGTTAAATTGTGTTTGCAACTAAATTCTTTACTGTAGCGTGCGCCGTTTCACAATTTACATGCAGGAAAAAGGCGAAATGGCACCACTAAGGTATTTGGATGATTTACAATGCCACTAGCGTGAGTTTAGGAACGAACAGTAAATCCTTTAAATGCCAACAAAATTAATCACCAGCCCCGATTTTCCCCTTCGCTAAAGACTTCACAACAAATGGACCTGACACCGCAGAAATAATAGTGTTTCTAAAAAAGCTCTGTCGTGTGAATGTCATGATATGATTGGTAAACAGTAGGCTTTAGATACACATACGTGATTTTTTATAACTATATTTTTATGTCATCAGAATTAGAAAATTTTAATGACCACAAACTATCAGCAAATCATATTTGCTACTCATTTTAGTTTCAATCTATGTAAATACATGTTGATTATTGTGATATACAACTACTCGTAAATCACTTTGACTGAATGTACGTACATATGTATATATGCATTAAAGGAAATAAGTATAATATTTTTAAAAATCTTTCAGGTAATTTTAGTATCGACTTCTTATGTAACACTAAAAGCAAGCACTTTAACTTTTTTTTTTTTTTTTTTCATTTATTTTGGCACAAACAGTCATAATGAAACAAAATATTACAAAATACAATATTCACACGGTTATAGACCAAACAGTGCCGAAAAAAATTAACTTAATATATAGTTTTAAGTAATATATGTTAACAAGCGAGTAAAATATATGAGATTTAAGATACGGCTACGGTAACAGCTTATTAAGTCTAAACTACTTATTCACAAAAAAAAAAAAAAATAACAAAACGCTCTTTACTTTCTTGTAAAATCATGTCCGGTCCATTACTTTTAGAAGTCTGTATCCTCCGCGTGAAATTTTATCAAATATTCCCCTTTAGCATTCCGAGCCGTATTCAACATTGTAAATCTTAATTCATTTTCTTAAGAGCTTTTATTTAAGTCAAGTGATGCTGTCCAAGCTATCAAATAAAAGCTCAAAAAACATGACTTGTTTTTTTTAGCTTTTAGTAAATCTGATAAAAAAAGAAATATAAATATACTACTCTTAGACATTTATCAATGAATGAGAATAATTTGTGTCAATTGTAGAAAATGACAGAATAATTTGAAATAAAGATAGTAATGGGATACTTGTTCTAAGAACTCATAATAATGATGATAATATTGTAAAAAGAAAAATTATTTTCTATCGTCTATCTACTGTTGAAAGATATCGCGAAATTAATTGATTGTAAATGTAATATGCCAGTCAATAAGAAAAGAAAATCATAATGTCAAGACTTGTACGTCACAAGGTCCGTTTTGTTAACATTCTCCACTAACACACAAAAAATACAATAGCCATCCCATTTTCATATTTTGCAAGTGACATTCGTGATATATTTGAAATCGGCAAAGGAATCAATTGGACAACTTCAGTAGAATCAACCGCTGCCATGAAAGGCTCTCAAAAGACCAACTTTGCAGAAGTTTCTCACTGAAAATGAAGCTCGCCGTATTGTAGTTTACTCACTCTTAACATCTCGAAGTTGGTATAATATGAGCCTCCGAATGCTTGATATTAAGTTTTTTATTTCCCTTGGTATTTCCATTTTACTTTCATAAAAAGTTGGAAGTTGTTAATTTACAAAGGTGAATTTATTTCAAAAGGCAAACTGGACGCGGCCATAATTTTAAAATAGGAACGTTAGTACTACTTTTATAGAGCTACTGCGTATTCATTTTTAAGTAGGCATTGAGCTTGTAAGCCATCAAGAAAGCATACTGAAGAAAGATTACTATATAAAATTGAGATGGTATTATCAAATCCTGATTTTTAACTTGTGATAATAGTCATAACTTGCGTAACATTCAACATATCAGATCGTCAGTAATATATATAAGAATAGAGAAATCCGAATCAGGCGAGGCAGTTGATTAGTACATATCTAGTAAAAACATGTCTGCCAGTCTGTGTGATTGATTATAAAATCAGGATTCACACGTGACCGGTTCTGCCACCGTATCTAGAATTATCACAGTCATTAGTAACTGTTTCAATTATCTATATTGTAATTAGGGCTAGCAATTTAATAATCATTACTCAAATTTCATTCTAATGATGTTTGTATATGCGAGTCAAATTAAATCCCCTTACACTTTTTAAATTTAAGATCTCTGTGTTGGAATAAAAATGTCATAGCTGTGATCCACAGGGTTTAAAGTTTTATTCTAATGCCCAAAGAAGGAATAAATCCCTAAGGAATAAAAATATGACTGTATGTGTATTAGTTTATGAATATATTTTTGATTACCTTAGGTATTAAATGTAAAATTTTAACCAAGTCTCCAATTAGTTTGCATTATACAAGTTTAAAAAGTTACATAGGCTTAATCAATAATATTTGTTCTTTAATTATCTTATGCACGTTAAATTATAAGCACTTATTTTATATAAATAAAATGTTTATTTTATTGCTTTTGGTAATACATTGCGCAATTTCATGCTAGATTTTTTTTTTTAATTTTTCGCCTTTGAAACTAGTCTAATTGTTAATGTAGAACCAGTGGTTATTTTTTTTAACTGATCTTGATCTACGCTGCCCCTCACCTTCTATGATTGTATTCTGATTGTAAGTACGTGTATTGGGCAATACACCGTGAACCTTGGCATTCTCGGTTAACAATAGTCTAATCTTTGGTAATAAATGCGAAATGACGTCTTCGGATTGCATCAAAACGTATTGAACTGTAAGTTATAGTTTGATGTCCAACACATGCTTGCCGAGTGCATCAAATATGAACTGAAGATGGAAGCAATCATTAAAAAATAAAACATAAAATTTAATGAGATGTGACGGTTTTTAAGGATATTATCAGAATCTAGTTCTTATATGGGCAAAAAATTTTGTAAACATTTTTTTGAATGGGTGAAATTTGTTAATTATATTTATTATAGTAGATTATGCTGATGATATTTTTTAAGTAGTTAGTACAATTTGTTTGTGTAGATGTAAAATTTATGTTATAATGGAGCTGACATATCTCTTTCAGATAAAAGCCACGATGATTAAAAAACATAAGGTGACCAAAAAGGAAAGATATTTGACGTTAAAGTATTTAGTAAGGGAAACTTAGAATTGGTGCTTGTAAGGTCATGCACTAGAACTATGACCTAAAGGTTATGACTTCAAATCCTATTAAATAGTACTGACCGTACACATTGTAAATCTTTTATGAGGTGTGCAAGAAGGCAGTTAGATTTACATGAAATGTATTTTTATTTAGAATTTAATAATATAAATAATTTGAATCTTAGAGAGAATTGTTTAAAACAGAAGACGAAGAAGGGTTTTGTTTGTCTCGTTTTGAAAGTTTTTTTTTATTCAATTAGACATGATCAGATTGGGTAAATTAACACAAAAATCAATATATGTATTATAATAAAATGTCATCAATAATAAAACGTAAGAAAACAACAAACACATTCACTTTTACTTGTCGTACACGTCGTGCCGTGAGCGACTTTAATGTTTATTTAATATCAGTTGATTAACTTCACATTATACACACTGCAATAGTAATAAACCCAGCAAAAACTTATATGCTTGGACAAGTTAATTTTGATCTAGATGATATAGCTACAGACTAGATTAAGGACGTAGATGATAATATAATTCCCATAGTCAATGTTTTGCAAGTAAATGTACTGTTATTTGTAAAACCAGTTTATGTTGTCGACTTCCACCTTATTTTATCTATGTAGTAGCTGCTGCCAGTGCTTTGACAGTTTTGGCTTTGGGTTTTGTTTAATGAATTATTAATTTAAAGTTAAACATTATTTTAAAGAGGCCTTTGTCCAGTAGTGGACTCCTACGGCTGTAATGATGATATTTTGATAAATATTTTTGTACTGCTGAAATAAACATCGGGTTGGGGAAAAATTATTTTCGTATTTTGTATGGTCACTTTATCCGTTCATACAAAAGAGCTGTAACTTTAAATCTAAAATCAAACACAAAAAGTGCTTAAATCGACTTTATGTTGATTGGCATTGCAATAGATTCATGAACACACATTTTATTCACGGCATTATAGCATTTTCCTATTGTTAATTAAAAAAAATGAGTAATTTCTTCGTTATTCTAATTCATTTTAACTGACATAAACATAATTCAAAATGCAGTAAAATATTTTTTCCACTTTATATTCTTTTATGTCATCTTTATAATAGTATTAAAACTAGTCAGATACAACTAGCATAACTAAAGATATTTTACTACAATTTTTAACACTGTAAATAGAGAAAACTTTTACCCGTCCTGCCTTATATGTTAGATATTTCAGCTTTCTACAGTAGTTCTGTTGTGACACAACCCATATACCTAAAAAAAAGTAATTCTACCATACCAAAATACAATTATATTATAAAGAGTTTCGCAAGGCCTTCTTAGCGCTTTGGCTATGAAAGGTGAGGCAGATTAAATGATTTTATAAAAGCTTAAAACTAGGTTTGGTTGGACGTGCTATCGAATTTGGAATAAACGATCGTTAAATTAAATTTCTATAATTTTCTGGTCAGGGAAAAAGAACAAAGTGGTAATTATAAGATGGCAACAAATACTCAAAAGGAAGCATAGCGATTTCCGGCCATTGTGATCAGAACAATCAGAATACTATTGAATTTGATCTCTATTTTACAAATAATAAGTCTAATATTCCCTCATCAAATGTATAATAGGAAAAGTTCACATTTATTTGTAACTGGACATAATGCGTATTTACATGGACCATTTGATTTGTAATAATTTCAATAATTGGAATTCAATCAGTGAAGGATAGACAGACTTTAACAATAATGATTCCAAATTGCTTCCTTTCATCACCTGTTCATTAAGTATTTAAAAAGAAACTTTGCTTTCGTATTCTATTACTATACACACCACACTATTTTATTATTGTATTGAAGTACGTTATCATAATTTAAATTAAAATTCAAACGGCTTGGAAATTTATAATTTTTTTAATCTTTGTTAATCAATAATGCCAATACTGAACTTATTTGGATAAAACTTGGTACACAAGTATAGACTGGTCGTTTGACATATACATTAACCCAAAGCTAGTTCCAAACGAGAGATAATAAATAAAAATAAAGAATAAAATAAATAAAAATACAAATACAACGTACAGATAATCACCATCCAATGCACTTTGCCTTTAAATGATCTTTAAGTACCAAGAATGATGTCATTCCAGTTTTTAAATCATGGAAGTTGAGTCGGTTCTTGAATTTCTTCTATCTTGACCTTTGCTGATTTTATTTTAGTCATTTTACCTCTTTCCATTTCCGTGTGATGTCATAGACCAGATTTTATGATCATAAGGTATAGGATTTTAAAACTTAGGTCAAGCAGTTTTGAACTTTTAAGGTCAAAATATCAATAATTGTTTATTATCTATATTTTTTATTATTGCTAACAAGTAACGAAGAAACAGATAATCTACAACAGATAATTTTGCGAAAAATAATGTTTACGAATAAATTCTTAGAACAATTTTGATTTAATACTGTTGATAAAATAACACGAAGAATTTCTTTTCATTACAAAATACTTATTTTCCTCCAATCAAACATAGGCTGTCTGCAAAAACGACAAAAAACAAGCCATGCTTAATTTAGCAAAAAATTTTGGATCTTAACGTCCAAGTCATAAGATTAAAAATCCTACTGAGGTACCAGTCAACATCAGGAAGCTGATATAAATACAATTAAATGACCTTGAACTTACAGTACATCGAGTGGATTGCCTCGAAGACGTTGTTTTTGCCTCGGGCGGTCCAAAAAAGGTATGGGGCTCTTTTTGATAACTCGTTTCAGGTAACTTTCAAAAGTGGTTGGATGTCTGATTTACTATTGTATAATGACCGTGACTTTCGATTTAAAATTGTTAAAGAATATTTTTTGTTAAGTACTTAAAATGGGATGGGAGTTTTTAGTATCCTTGCAATCTGCATGCAATTAGCCGTGTGGTTTCCGGCAGAGTAGAATAGGACCACTCCTAGTCTTCTCATGGAGGTCATAAGAGACGACTTAGGAAATACTAGCTAAACAAAGCTCATAAACATCGATGAGATGTCTCCAACCCGTCTGGCCATCGAGGAGAGTGTAGGCCAAATCTTCTGTTTGCTCTGGCCAAATATGGCTCTGGTAGTACAAAGAGGGTCATGCTCCTGCAGTGGAAACTAAAAAGACCTGATGATGATGATGCAATCTGCAAGCCGATAAAAAATAATATGCCAGCTGCATTTCGTCGGTGAAAATTATTTAAAAGGACGTTCGTAACCTGCGGATTCTAAGACGAAAGGGTAGCCACCTGCCTCTATTTTTGATCGTTTTTCGTCTTTTAATATTGTCTATGGGCTTTTGATCCTTGGTATCTCTTTCTACCTGCTTTCGAAAGAGCAAATACATTATCTTAATGTGTTTTGTTATCTATCAAGATAAAGAAAAAGGATTTTTCAAAATTAATAGATTAATATTGTAAGTATAAAACATAGAAATTTCGTTGAATTATAGTCATGAATATAATTTTTTAAGATATATTTTTCTCTTAGTAATACGCATCAAGCCTTTTAAGTTAATAAATATTTAAATAATTGATTTTACTTGTTGCTTAGTACAAGTTGGGTACACGCTCAGTGGGTCAAAGTACCACACTTTCATATTCTGCATGTCGCCTTACCTAGTTTGTAGAAACATGGGTATTTTAGAATTACGAGTGTGACAAAAAACCTGGCGCGTTTAGGCATCACCATCTATCGATCCCTCTGTATTCGCGAGACGTAGTACTGTTATAAATATTATGAAGTTAATCCAAATCTTTAGTATGTGCGTTACTACAACTATAAAACAACAAGCCAAGCTAACATGTATTCAGGTCATTTAATATGCTAAGCATACACAGTCGCATTAATAGTGATTATTGCGACACCAAGAATTGGTTGTTAAATGGTTTAAAATATAAACGATTTTGTTGTGGTAGAGCCACGCTACCGGCAAAATTCATTTTTGCTAGTAGCATGCATGGGTCGGCTCGTCCGGGGAAGTACTACACTCTCACAGAAAACCGACGTTTGAGTAGAAGCTTTACGGCTTCTATGCTTCGTTCGGTGAGTAAGAGAGCCGGAGGCCCATCCTTTTCCCCTCCCCCATGTCCCCCATTTTTCCCTACTCCCAATGACCTCCCTCCATTTCCTTGAAAGGCCGGCCATGCTCCTGTCACACTCTGGTGTTGCAGGTGTCAGCGTTGATCGCTTACCATCAGGTAACTCGCTTGCAATAACATAAAAAAAAGACCAACTTTGAACCAGGGCTTGTTACCGGTACCAAATTCCCATTATAAGTACCGGTAAGTACCGGTATTACTATTCTGTTAAAATTTTAACGGTAATATGAGGTACCGGTAATCTAGTATTTAACGGTAATAATATTGTTAACAGTTAACGGTAATTTTACCGCTACTTGTTACCGGTACCAAATTCACATTATAAGTACCGGTAAGTACCGGTACCTCTATTCTGTCAAATTTTAACGGTATTAAAATTGCGTTAATTTTACCGGTACCTACGCATTGTTGCCGTCTACCGCATGGGACTCGCTCGACTGTAAAAGTGCCGCCCTATTGTGGGCCCCCGCCTCACGCCGCACATGCACAACACGGCAACGACATTCATTAACGAAATGATAATTCCCAATACGAGTACCGGTACTAAGTACCGGTACTGTTTACCGGTATTTGGTACAGGTACTTCTTTCAATTACCGGTACCGTCGTTTTATTGAGGTACCGGTACCAATCCAATTACCGGTACCGTTGTATTATAGAGGTACCGGTACTTGATTTTTACCGTTACCAAATGTACCGGTACCAAACCAATTACCGGTACTGTCGTTTCATAGAGGTACCGGTAATGGGATTTTACCGGTATTCCAACCCCTGCTTTGAACTGCAGGCCTATTTGCTTACTTTTAACAACTAAGGTGAACAACGTTTTGATTTTCACTTCAACATCCATTACGGTTTATGTATCTTAAATAAAAATAGTCAGTCATACGAAAGCCGCAATGGTTGTTAAAGTGACTATTAAAGCGTTGTACATCGTAGATGTCAAATCTTAGCAAATATGCCTTCAGTTCAAAGTTGGTCATTTATATTTTCAACCATATAACAACCAAGTCTTGGTGACGCAATAATAACTACTAACACGTATTAATAAAAAAAACCTGTCCATAAATTAAATCGCCGATGTAAAAAAGGAAGTACATATTTATGAAAATTACTTCAGGTTCCCACGACTTAGTATTTATCGGACGATCTGCAATATTGAAGTTATTATTAAACATGTTAAAATTATCATTACCTATTGCCACCATTTTGGATTTTGTTCACCCATTTATAATAATGTAATTTAAAATACCAAGAGTTATAGCTATAGAATTATTAAGGTAAAAATACATTGACTTGATATTTCTGCCGGATGTTTCATTTTTGAGTGTATAAATGGCCAACATTAATGCGTTCAAGCTGCTTAAAGGCATCTGGCGTAACCACAGTCTTGACATCTTGCTTGATCGCGAGCTCCGTGGCGCTGTGGTCAACACGCCAGCCTGCGACACGAGGGTGCCCGGGTTCGATCCCCGGTCAGGTCATGATGGAAAACGATCTTTTTCAGATTGACCTGGGTCTTGGATGTTTATCTATAAAGTATTTATTATAAAATATAGTATCCTGTTTCACAGCTTACTAGGGCTAGCTCAGTTTGTGTAAATATGTCCCTTTAAATTTATTTATTTAATAGATTACTGTATTGATATTAATTACCTAGACGTAGGACCAAGTTTGAGGACTTCCGCCGCCATCTATGGCATTTCCATCCTCTATCGATTTTTTTTATCAAACATGGCGACCTAAAACTAGAAAGAATATACTTTTCAGATCGCAAATATTTATAGACATGCTCATCATCATCATTTTGAGTAGGTGTCACGGTCAATTGACCACGCACACCCTGGTGTCAGATTTCTTCGGAAACGGCTCTTGGTCTCTGACGTGGTTTCTTTAACGACTACCTTCTCGACTCATCTTCATTATCACACAATCAGGTGAATCAAGCCTGCAATGTCCTAACGAAGCTGGAAACAACTAAACAATGTATGCTTCCCATGGGAATCGAACCCACGACCCCCGGGTCGACATGCAAACGCCTTACACACTGGACCACAGAGGATGTTGTTATAATTTTACTTTACCTGAAAACATAACTAATATTTTGGGGTTAGGTAACGGACGGATATCTAATAACATCGAAGCGACTGATTTAATTATACACTTTGGAAGCCAAGAACTTCCAATTTTCGCTCTAATTGACTACTCAGAGTCAAATTTTATGATAGCAACGAGAACTGCAATTAAATATTCTTCAATTTCAATATAAGCTTTTTCCGGTGCGATCTTTATTATGCTTAAGTCTTCTTCCCCTGTATTTAAGGATATAATACCTTGTGTAAAGAGGGGAATAAAATCACTCAACCATCTATCAGGTCGTGGAAATAGGAGGAGACTAGAGAAAAGGTGGACGGAGTGCGTGAGGACATGATTAAAAAAGGTGTTACAGATGATATGGCCAGACACATTGAATTTGGTGACTGACATGCTGTGCTGATCCCACGTAGTAGTGGGAAAAGGTAAAGAGAAAGAATATAAAAAGAGACATTTCATGTTGAAGGTAAAGCAGATCTTTTAACCTATATTTTGGGATATAAACTCGATGATACTATTTTTATTAATAGTATCGTAAAGTTAAAAGCCCACATCAAAAGTTTACAACTTAGTGTGGGGCTAGCTCGATTTGTCTTCATATATTTATTTATATTTGATTTGTCGTCGAGAATATGGTAAAGTTTCATCACACTCCAGTAGAATCTGCGTGTAAAAGTAACAAACACCCATACATATATCACGGAATAGTAGGAATTTCTCATGAAGAACGAGAAATACTTGTCAAGCATTAATTGGACGATTCCAAACACCAAGGAGTACACAAATGTATCTTAAAATCCCGAGATATGTAAATGAGCTAGCGATTTACGAAGAGAGTCGAGCGAAATATTACATCGACTTTCATTGAAACTTTTTTAGTGCCTTTTAGATGAAAGATAAATTTGCAAATAGACCACCCGGCTGCGAGAATTTATACACGGTATTCAAATGTAAATAACGTATCGTAAACTTGTTTTTCCAGACATACAGGAGGTACAGTTATGTCAACAATTAGGAGAGGTGTACAAGGGATACGTAAGGCGAGCAATATCGGTAGGTTTTCGGGGTCGGAATTGAGACTCGGATATCGGAATTCCGTTTCGGAATTTGAAACCAGTAATGCACGCCTTTCTGCCTCTTTAATCATCTTAGTTCACGCTAACTTATATTCAAACATATCTAAATTCATATTTAAAGAAATACAATAATTGTCTGTAATAGATTACAGACAATTATTGTATTTCTTTTTAAATAAATGAGCGCTTTTATATCTGTACCCTTCTTTCGATCATGTCACGTGATGAAATTACCAATAGAATTCCAACATTTTTAAAGTCGAAATATCTAAAAATATCTGAATAATCCGCTCAACATTCCGCATGTACAAGATTCCGGAATTCCGGATGACATGCCTTAGCTACCGGGTAATAAAAAGAGAGAAAAAATGTAGGTAAACTAAAGCCTCGGTGCTGGTTCAAAAGTGACTCGTTACTCCCTAATACAGTGCCAATATTTGCTGTTTCTGACTCCCCGGGGATTGCCGGGACGTTCGTACAAACATTACCGTCCAGTCTTTGGATGCATTCCACTTTCTACGTGCTGAGTATCCTAAGGGATGTAAGAGGATTATGCCTCTGCGTTGAATGTGAAATTAGTGAGACAATACCTTGGAGTGTTAAGTTTATTTAAATTTAATGTTGATGTTGTTTAGTGTATTTCATTTAATCACTATTACTTAAGTCAAGTTATTAAAAAAAGAAAGATCTGTTACCTAAAATTAATAGCTTTAATCTCTGAGTTTGTTGCACAATATGATTTGTGGTTATTTTCAACAAGTATTTATAACCTCATAGTGAACAAAAACAATGTGGCGAAATCTCTCATTCTCTAAATCGGCTTTTACGATCTGCGCAGGAAGAGAAACAGCTTGTATATTCTACATTTATCCTTTTCTCTCAGACCAGAATGGAAGATAACAGTCTAAATAGTAATTTATCTTTATCATTAATGTAATCTTGATGCCATAAAATGCCATTAAACTGAGAGCTGCCAGTTGAAACTAATTTGTTGCCTCGATCGCTGTAAAGATCTCCTATTAATAGTAAATGAACTAAAAACGCACATGGGATCCATACGCTTTGAAAGCGGGCATTATTGCCGCACGTACGTAGTTTTAAGCGCATGCGAGCAATAAATTTTACATTTACAACGCTGGGAACACCACTTTGTTGGGTGAAAACAATGAGTTTAAGCTAGTACAAAAAGAGCAGACATTCATACATCTTTAGCTAATAATTATTACCGATTGTATTTAGTTATTGTGAAGTTCAGTTACTTATAAACGAACACTTGTTGTACTTAGTTTGAACTATTGGTCGTCTATAACACATCGACAATAACAGTGGAGAAAATTTCAAAATGTTAAGTGTTGACTCATCTAACGAATAAGAGTTTGAACCAGGTTCTAGAGTTATGATGTTATATACTAAAACAAAATAGGACGTTGTAACGGAAAGTGAGTTTAGGAATGTATTACAATGTAAGTACAAAATCATGTTTACTTTTACAGTAATTGTTGATAATCGTCATTTATGATCAGCTAAGTTCATTTCAGCTGACAAAACGAATCTAATTAATGATATATATATTTATATTATTATTATATTATCGCATTACGAATGATTAAAATTATAAATATAAGAAAAAAATGCTCTCAAAGTCCTCTCTATTTAAACTAATATCGAATCTCGGTGGGAAAAATAAAAAGTTCAATTTGGACAAAGTATTGGTTTATGTTGCGATTCGCATCTGCGTCCATTTTGGATGGACTTATTGATTGGTAGCATCTGGCGACAGACATCGCACGCCGCGAGCAATGCATTTCAAAACGTTCAACTGGAAATATAATTCTAGAACAAGACCGGTGGCACCCCAAGGGAGTCGAGAACTTCGAAAGAATCGTCCAACTCGCTTCGCTGCAGAAGTTTTGATAGAATCGCTTTGAATATCTACTGAGTGCCATATTGGTTTATCTAAATTCAGCAGCTCTGTTTCCTGATCCGGAACGATGACAGCACAGCGATACGCATCGATCATGCTGACGCCGAATAGTTCATAAAAGCTCCCGAATTTCCGAGCGCTTCACCCTCAAGTTAGCTTAAACGGGAAGCTCAAAAGCGAGGTCTTATTGACTGTTCCGTTTGGTTTATGCCGAGTCTATTGACTCTGTAATGTCTCTCATTTCCCGAACCAGCTTTCGGAATAAGAAAAGTTCTGACGTCCTGAGGAAATGAAAGAAAGAGGCCTTTCGAGTCGAGCGCACTAAACTTAATACCTTTGATCTTAACATCCAAAAGTTCGAATTAACTTGAATACAAAGACAGTCATGGCCATCTGTTTGGAGGCCCCCAAGAATCGAGTAACTAATTCCAAGTTTAATGAGAAACTCTCCTAAGAGGAATAATTCGATTGTGAATACAACCTTCTTGTTAATTTGGACGTTTGCATCCCTTACCTTTTTGATCTTGAACAAGTCTTGAACTAAATTAAATTCCTTTTGTTTCCAGATAGAAACAGTTAGTTATATGTACGGTTAGTAGAGGCTATCTCAATACGTTCGGTCCAAATGACGAATCATCAGCCATAATGCTATCTATGCCCTTTTCTGTAATACCATCATTAAAGGTAATTGCTCGCACTAGCGCGCTCCACTCCGCTGATGGCAACAATTTCTTTGCGCAGAATCGATTTGGCTCCCCATCGCCTCGCCGCATTCGTCCAGTCAGCATATCAAACAATTTACTTACAAGACGTCTATGATTTCTTTATTACGGCCCTTACCCTTTTCTTAGCCGGCACTCGCTTCCCTTTTAGAAAATTTCTTTTGTTGCTCCAGTATCTTGCAAGATAAGAAGATATTGAATTTTGAAACATAAAGCTTCCCTTTTTATATCTTAGAGGGATTTCTGTTTATTTATAGTCCTCTGTGTAAATATAAAATTATTTAGAAGGCTAATACATAAATTGATGTTACCATTATTTCGGATCAGAAATTCTCGGGCCGAGTTCTTTAAAGATTAAAAGTCGGACTCGTGGGGAATTTTCGGTAAAACGCACCCGAGACATAAGTCCTATTAAGTCAGTACGAAAAGAATTATGTACCAGTTCTCTCGCGTACAGTAAAGCACTTACGGTAATGTATTTATAATTACGTTTCTATGTAGGCTTCGGTCGTGACAACGAGTACAGCTAAGTCTCTTGTTTGAGTTCTATGTACACCCATTTGTCGTGATTACAATAATGGTATGCCTAACCGTGAACGACTCAAACGAGAATCGAATGACGTTCCACGTTGTGGCAATACTACGGGGCAGGGCGTAATGAAACGCTCCGCTATTCCCTATTATGTCAGACCATTATCTTAGTAATTAAATCCCTTACGAGTGTTTAACGGCTATCCGTAGCCAGGGCATGTAGTAATAAACCGTCTAGCATGCTTGTTACCGCGTTCCCATACACATGGGAGATGCTCGCTGCAGCTCTCCATTTAGCCCCGTTAGGACAAATATAGTGCGTAGCTCTGGAATTAGTAGCAATACTGAGAAAATTACTGTTTTATTTACCGTCATCTTTTTTATTCCCATGCGTTGCGTTATTATCTAAAATTATAAGTTGCTGAATGATGTCATTGAAATGTAATATATCATAAAACGGATATAACCGTTGCAAATTATCCGATTTGTTAATTTTATACACCACGTTTAAAGTTTATTAATTGATTTCTGCTCGTATGTTTTTAAAGATTTTTAAGTGTTGTTTGAGTCATCGGGAGCTTTTCAATTCGCAGTCAATAGTAAACTATAGATTACAACACTCTTCGTTACGTTATTAATATAAATTACTTCATAACGTATCAAAAGTTCACCGTTTACTCTTTAATTATCTCTTATGGCTTAAATATCATCAATGTTGACATTTTTCTATCGAATTAAACCTACATCGTTTACAAACAAGTCGTTAGCAGAGATTTCTTATCAACCATCACAATGGTTGCTTCAAAAAATTACTTATTTAACCTAATGTCTTAAGGAACGGCAAAAGGAGAGATTAGATCTTCTCTCTCGCTCTTAGCATGTGAATTGCTCTGAAATAGAACTGGGTATGAAAGCAGCCACGTGTAAAGTGGCTATGTAAGTACCAACTACGCAGAAAGCGCTGAATTGCTACAATTATATGGACGGACAGACGTACTAGTTGTATATTCACTTTCTTTATTGGCAATCTTGGAAACTGATATTTTCTTGGATATGTTTCAAGCATTATAACCACGTTATAGCAAACCATTATATTTTTATCATACTTTCTAAAGAAATGCTTATTTATCATCTTGATACCAAACAGATTGTTATCAATGTCAAAACATAATAGTATGCAAAACTCTATTTGTACTTTAATACTACATCTAATTTGACTTGTTTGATTCATTTATATATAATCGATTTCCATTGAGTCACCAAAATAGATTGGTTGCTATAAAATTTATGTTATCCTGAATTCATATTTTATATCCTTTTCTCCTACTTAAACGTTTATACGGCTGCTTTCAAATAATCATAAAAACAAACAATATTTTAAAATTGGAATCCCGAAATTACCTGGCATTATTTGAAGTACTAATAAATTCTCCTTAGGTACTCGAAACATTTCTAAATTCGCTGCTTTATCTGGTTTATGGTTTCGCTGGTACGTCTCAATAAATTTCACTTTTGGCACGCCGAGCCCCGTATCGACGTACGATCGCGCTTCTACGAGCATCGGCCAATCCTTTACCGAGATAACTAGAAATTGGAGAAAAATGTTGGGAGTGCGGATTTGCTGCACTGGGAAGCTAAGTCTGGATTTCTATAACCTAGAAATATTGGACCGAGTAATAAAGTAAATCTGTTTTCGATTTAAGCTCTAAGGTGAGTTGGCAGTATTGATCAAGAAATCGTTTAAGAATTTAATAAGACTTGACATTTCAAGAGGTATTTGGTTTACTTAAGAAGAACTTACAAACGTGTAAATAATGTATTATATGGTAAATTTTATTACTTTTTATTAAAAAGATTAGATACTAGATACAGATAGAAAAGAATTTGGTTTTTAGTGGGATCAAAAAAATACTAAATTGGAAAATACTAAACTTTTTATTGCCAAATATCCAGTAGGTATATAGTAAGCGTTTTTTTTTGAAATTATAATTTATTACAGAAATTGATCATATTGTCTACAGAATATCAAAATAATGAAGTAGTCGTCGAAGTTAATTACGGTTTAGTGACAAAAAATAGTGTCATGCCCAATTATTGAGTGTTATATTCATATAATAATAAAACACTTGTACGTCCCTTTAGATATAACAAGTCATAATCACTACATATATTACCTATATCTATCGGAATAACGGAAGTATCTCTTATATATTATTTTAAGCGAACTATATTAATCGTAGTATTAGTCACATCTGGAAATATCCACATTCCTAACTCGGCATCGACTATTGAATGCAAATTTACTGAAAGTTGAAAAGTTATTTGGTCACTATCTTCGTAGTTTACCCGGTCACTAGTTTTTTTTAACATTCATTAACGAAATTATGCCAATCAATCACCTTTTTAAATTACCTATATGTTTTTATTTTTAAATAGCTTATTCGCTTTTTAATTTGAATTCTAAACTTTTTTAGATTGGCCTGATTGTCCTTACACAAATATCTCTAAAGTAAGAAAATTTACTTCAGGGATTACTGAATCTATGTTGTTTTTTCTCTATTTTATTTTATGTATGTATGTACTATATATGTAGATAGTTGTTAAAAAGCTATGTTATCATTAAGCAAAATTTTACAAGAGTCAGTTAAATCCGCTTAACAATGATCCAGGAATAGATCACTGATCCTTGAGAATCAATTGGCAGTGCCTTCAATTGGTTTAATTATTATTGACATCACGACTCCAATTCCAAGGAAGGCACTATTTTTGTGGATCTCGTTCAGATTTATTGTATTCGTACGTGCGTTGTTCATACGGACGCTGAATATAAAGGGACAACTATGAATAGTGTTATCAACGTATTTGATCGACATGATCTTGGTTTACAGACTCATGAGTTATGTACGTTATAAGCTGGCTCTTAATAAGTATAGCGCTGGGTTGTTTTAGTTTAATGAATTTATTAACAATAAGGTTTACAAAACCTCAGTCTAAAGTTCTTATTTCTTTGTACAGCAAGATTATAATGCATTGGAAATGCTTAAAATCCTTTTAGAAAAGAGTTTTCTACGACTTCTTCTTCTAAATTCTGGCTAAATACTTAATAAAGTTCAAAACATGACATCTCCTAAACCCGACCCATCAGTAGTAAAAACATGATTGCTTGCCAAAACTGATCGGAATTCCCACACACTAAGTCTCTCGTAAAAATAGTGACCAGAAATAGACTAAAGAGACACGGGGAACACCAATTGACGTCTTCAATTGATTAAGGGCTTAATAGACTGCGCAGTTTATCGAATTTAAAAGTAAACAAATTGATTTTAAACAATTGATTAAGTTTCCAAAATGGATGACTCTTTGAAAGGCAAGTTCAGTTCAGAGATAGAACATATTCACATCTAAATTCGAAAAATGGACCCCACCGATCAAGCGATCACCAGAACAAGGCAAGTGATTTATTTTATCTATTCCGTATAACGAGTATTTCGTCGTATGATAAAAAGTTACATAAACTGCTTTTGTTTAAGAAATGAGTCGTGTACAATAGAACAGCTCAACAGTAGGACAAAAGGACATACAAAAAATTTACTGAAACGGCGACGCATCGCTCGCGTTAAATCGTAGGATTTAGTTACACAATACTAGCAGCCTCTTTAGCTAAATTGGAATCGAACCCAACCTAAATCCTCTGCTGAATCACTACCATTCACACTATCTTTCCCATCGCCCTTCCTATACCTTTATACAGTATAGTTTGTATAGGCCTTACTTATTCAGCGAAAGCGTGACCCCTACCTACATCCTTATTAACTTCTAAATTCACCCTCCCAAGAAAGGGATGATGGAAGATTTAGCGGACTACCCCTGGGTTTGCATATTTTGTGTTTATATACGGATTTTGTATTAAATAGGTACATGGCTTAACAGCCGTTTTCTCAGTTTAATATATTCTCATGAATAAGAACTACTTTTAAAGTTGTTTATTTATCTGAGCAACTATGAAATCGTGAAACTATGTGCTACAGTTTTTTTTTTATTCCTCATACGAAAATTATATATCAATAATAATTATAAATTTCTCCACCGGTGTGGCCTCTGACTTTCTTGTTTAAATACGACCGTATCGTCCGCATTCTGGTTGCCACTACACAGATTTTGATACATTTCTAAATATCTGTTTCCAGAAAAAGTCCATAAGGATTACTAATTTCCTTTACGTCGAACATACGAGACTCTGTATACCCCGTAAGACGCGAGTACAAATAGAACGTGGACGAGCGTATCGATACGCAGTTTCATCATACACGCGCGCGGTATATTAATAAACAACCACGTGTGCGATGTACTTGCGCTTGCGCTTGTTCGTGGTCCGGTTTTGTTGATAAGAGTTAGCGAGTTTCCTAGAGAATGTAGGTAGACGTAGGTCCTAAAGTCTTTAGGGGAAAATGACAGTTGAAATGCAAAAACTAGTTTCAGTCTAAGCTCTTGCTAGTGTCATATCGTAAAAAGAAACCAGTGGTGTACCTATACAAGGCTAAGTACGTACCACTCTCACAGAAAATCGACGTTTGAGGAGAAACTTTATCGCTTCTATGCTTCGTTTGGTGAGTGAGAGAGCCGGAGGCCCATCTTTCCCCCTATTTCCTCTCCCCATATACTCCCAAACTCCTTGAAAGGCCGGCAACGCTCCTGTTCGTCAAGAACAGTTATCCATGGGCAGCGCTGATCGCTTACCATTGGATGACTCACTTGCTCGCTTGATTCCCTATACCATAAAATAAAATAATAGGTATTACATTAATTAACTTACCTTTTAAACAGCTATTAAAATAAAGTTACAATCCTTTTTACATGTTTTGCACAACAAAAATTTTCATGTTAGGCCTCAAGCCGGCTAATTCATTTTTCCCGTATCTAAACCTTGCTTGGAAGGTTAAGCCATTGCTCCCGGCTGTCGTCACTAGATGGCAGTTGTTAAGCTACGTTAATACCTTTAAGCAGTGTTAGCCACTTACACATACGAAAAGCAAGCACTGTTTTAAATCATAGCATTTATATTAAATAAGATTTTGAAAAAACTGGATTTAAAATCAGCACGCTTAAAAAGTTATTAACAACGCCGCAACTTTTGCTCATAAATACTTGAAAATAACATTTGTAAAATCTCAAAACCTTTTAACCGCAGACCATAGTGGACTGATCAAATTTACTGATGACACATTCAGATAATACCCATAGTAACTGTTGTCGGATGTTACACAACTCCATATTGAGAAAATCAGCAAGGCAGTTCTGATAGACGTACAAGACTATCTAAATGCATCTTAGCTCGAAATGTCCTTGTTCCTTTCAATAGCTTTATCAGCGTTTTCTAGTTCTAGTGAAATATACAATGTAGTATTTTATCTAAAGCATATTTTTTTCAAACCTACTCGTTACAAGCGAAAGACTAGAGTTTAATTGTGTTTAAAATTGTCTTTCATATAAAAAACCCGACTTTATCTATACTGAACTAACTAACCGTAATGAAATATAAATGAGACCGACTTTAAAGCATAACCTTTCAAACAAAAAAAGGTTTTTTTAAATCGGTTCATAAATGACGGAGTTATGAGGTAACAAACATAAAATAACCTGCTCCTTTTTTTTGAAGTCGGTTGATAAATCTCTGTGATCATAACGCTTTTTTTATATTCTGTTCCCTATTGTATTGTGGTTTAGATTTTAAAATGTTCTAATTTATATTTCTTTTCTTTCCAGGTATGTTTAAATTATCTGGAGACTCACGTTATTTAAGTATGCATATCTGTTTTTTATATATTCTACTTTTACTTTATGGATTTAGACTAGGTAAGGTACAGTGTAAATAAATAAATATATAAGGACAAATCACACAGATTGAGCCAGTCCCACAGTAAGTTGTGAACTTGCGTTAAGACGCACTACTACGCCGGATACTACTAGCTCAACGATATTATATTTTATAATTGATTCTCAAATACATAATAGGCCAAGACCCAGAACAATCTGAAAACGATCGTATTCCATCTTGACCAGACAGGCGATCGATTGCGGTTTCACTGAGCCACGAGATCGTTGATTAGAGTGTATTTGTTTATAAATCGAAATCGTCAAAACTGATGAAATATTATTTTTTTAGATTATCTTTCAAGGCTACTTTATGGGAACCAGAGGGGCATAGGAAGAGAGGCTTTTTAACTGGTTGGCAGCAAGTAGCCCAGATCGGGAAGTGTAGAAACAGAAAGGGGAGGCCTTTGCCCAACAATGGGAAACGACAGGCTCAAAAAAGGACTATCTACAGATTATTTATCTTAGTCTCTTAAATGTTATAATATCTATATCTCGTAATCGAGAACTTATTTCGGTTTTTAATAAGTCTGTCTTATCTTCTGCTGGTCTGGGAGGAAAAAAACGTAGAATATGCCAGCTGCTTCTCTTGCCGCGCAGACCGTAGAAGTCGCTCAAGGGAATGGGCGAAAATCTAAAGAATCATGACAATAGGCGATGCGACTAGCATAGCAACCCATCACTATTTTGATTTGGTTCCACCTTTACGCCCACCAACACGCTAAACGTGGCCTTTAAGTCTTATGACTTTAAGCTCTGTCTACCCGTAAGGGATAAAGACGTGATAATATGTATGTATGTATTTTATCTAGACTAGATGAACACAAAATATTATATAATTCAATACAGAACTAGACATACCGCGTCGCGTCCGCTATCGCTTATGCAATAAAACCTCTCAGCATTGCTGCACAAGCGATATCTCGTCCGCATATGTTAGATAGCATATGGAGTTACTGTAACATAATATAGTAAACATATTCTATAGAATACTACCACTGTTTGGCAGGGTTCCGGCGTAACTGTGTAAACATTGGATACATTACTCACTCACGGCATTTAATTCAAATTATATTATACTAGCTTTTGCCCGCGGCTCCGCCCGCGTCAATGTCGATCCCTCGGGAATAGTACTTTTTCCCGGGATTAACAGGTAGCCTATGTCCTTCTCCGTACTCCAGAGAACTTGTATGCAAAATTTCATGATGATCGGTTCAGTAGTTACGGCGTGAAAGCGTAACAAACAAACAAACTCACTTTCGCATTTATAATATTAGTAAGGATGACTAGCTGTTGCCTGCGACTTCGTCCGTGGCAATTTCTGTTAATGTACTGTCGCGGACATTTTTTTAGTTCGTGTAAAGAGGAATAATTCTTTAACACACATTTTTTGGGTAACTTGTACCGTTCACGCATCGCACGCGTCTGATGTCCTTAACCATGAATAATTTTCCCCCGTTTTCAAAACTATTTTTATTGATGCTTCGCTCCTATTGGTCGCAGCGTGATGTTTTATTGCTTAAAATCTTCCTCAATAAATGGACTATCCAACACAAAAAGATTTTTCCAATTTGAACCAGTAGTTCCTGAGACTAGCGCGTTCAAACAAACAAACAAACAAACTCTTCAGCTTTATAATATTAGTATAGAAGAATAGATAGTATAGATTAATAGATATTTATATCTAGTTTAGGTATTGAGAAGTTATGCTAAAATTAAGGTTAACTAAAATTGTGAGTTGACGTCGATTGGAGAAAATGCGCTGTGCTGTTTGTTGCCGCTTCTTCTACTTAGAACTTAGCCATAAGTAATGAGTCGAACAATTCTCAATTGTAAAATCAAACATGATAATTAATAAGTGTTCAAATAACCTATATTAAATAAATAAAAAGTGTAAAATTTTCAATTTAAGTCGTCTTCAACATGATTTTTAACTATTATATCTAAGAGGGAACGATTAATTTAAAAAAAGGAACTAGAGATTTCAACTGAAAACGCATAGATCATTTTATTTAAAGAAATATTTTTGTTAGCATATAAAAATAACCAAAAATTAAATTAAGGTCGGTCAAAGAGCTATGGAGAAGGCTATGCTTGATGTTTATCTGCGAAATCAAATCAGAAATGGGAAGAAACCATGGTAAACAAAATTCACTGACATAGCTAAGAGAATTAGCAGTATATAATTATGCATATATGTGCCCCGCCCACTGCCATTTCAAGGATGAAATGACAGTGGGCGGGGCACATATAGAACCGATGGCCTATGTGTCAGAAAGGTTCTCGAATGGCGAACATGTACCGGCAAGCGCTGCATTGGACACCACCAACCAGATGATCGGTAGACCTGACTAAGGAAGACGCTGGATGCAGGCTGCTTCCAACCGGTCGTATTGGAAATGCCTATGTCCAGCTGTAGATTTCTTGCGGCTGATCTGATGATGATGGAATAAAATAACCAAACAGTCGCCTGAAAAAACGTTCTTTTCATACCATTTTTATTTGTTTAATAACATTTAATAAAAAAGTGTCCTGATTGCCGTGTGGTATCCGGCTGAGTAGAATAGGACCACTCCAAGTCTTCCCGTGGATGTCGTAGAAGGCTACTTAGAAAAAACCAAGCTAAACAAAGCTTATAAATATCTATGAAACCTCTCCAATCCGTCTGGCCAGCGTGGAGAGTGTAGGCCAAGTCCTCTGGCTGCTCTGGCCAAGTATGGCTCTAGTAGTACAGAGAGGTTAGTGCTTCTGTGGTGGACAGTAAAAAGACCTGATGATGATGAAAAAAGTGTCCTTATACCTACAAACTTTAACAGACACTTATTATTTCAGGTGGACTTCGTGTAATCTATATTCTGATTATTTGCCTTTCTCAGTAAGATTACTAGAAACGTTACGCGTGCCGATAACCACGCTAAACATCGATACTTTGTTGTTCTTGCTCGCACGTGTAGGTTTTACACGACTGTTCAAAAAAAGAAGCGTTATGTTTTACGCGACTACCATAAAGGAGTGTTTCGTCTTTCTAGTTTATGTAAATATGTAAGCTTGTATGTGTGTGTCTCACCGGGTGGAGTATTTTCTGACGTTATGGCGTATAGAATCCTTATAATCTCCCTATCCCGATGGTTCTGTGAGTCTGATCATTATTGGCGTTTACAGATGTTAAGCAACCCTAGGCGCGGCCCCCACTGGGATAGGTAACAAGTGTCATAAAATATCTCGAGCTCCTCCATGCTTCGCAACTTCGCAAGGCACGTTCAGTCGTTGGTCCCCGCTGCCATCATTATTGGAAATCGTTAAGCTATGTCAGATGCCTTTAGGCAGCCTGAAAAATCTGACACCAGTGTTGGCCACTTACACACACACAAAAAAAATCACCTAATGTGTCATATCGTCATCATCATCAGGTCTTTTTAGTCTCCACTGCAGGAGCATGACCCTCTCTGCACTACCGGAGCCATACTTGGCCAAAACAGACAGAGGATTGTCATAGTCTATAATTATTTTACCACGGTATTTTATTAAAAAAAAAAGGTTGTATAATATCGCACAAAAAATACTCTTCCTCTCCCGCGCAGATCGTAAAAGCCTATCGAGGAAATGGGCGAAAATATGAGAAATCATATAGTAGGCGATACAGCTAACCCATCACTATTTTGATTCAGTTTTTTCACCTAATGCCCACCACCATATGTTAAACGCGACTTTTAGACTTAAATACCTAGAAAATGAAATGTAATTATTAAAATTTCATTCAAATTTGGATATCATGTACCTCTTTTTGAACGTCATATTATTATTTTTAATATTTGCAAAATCGATAAACTGCTAGCGTTTCGGAACAATCACTGCTAAGAAGAATACGCCGAAAGAAACTCAGTCTAGTACAGTCCAGGGCTCTATCTACTCCTCAAGAGAAAAAGACGTTATAATATGTATGTATTCCCCATTCATCATCATCATCATCAGGTCCTTTTTAGTCTCCACTACAGGAGCACGACCCTCTCTGTACTAACTACTAGAGCCATACTTGGCCAGAGCAGCCAGAGGACTTGGCCTACACTCTCCACGCTGGCCAGACGGGTGGGAGAGGTCTCTCAGATGTTTATAAGCTTTGTTTAGCTTGTATTTCCTAAGTCGCCTTCTACGACATCCACGGGAAGACTTCGAGTGGTCCTATTCTACTCTGCTGGGAACCACACGGCCAATATGTATGTATGTATGTATTCCCCATTACTTTGATAGTAACGGTGGGATTATAAGTACAACGAACGCGCAAAACAGCAATACTTTGTTGAATCTATACTCGAACCGCACGTGTAGGATTTTTTTATCAGCTGTCGATACCAGTGTTTTGTGATGCATTTTGTTTGTATTATTTTATAGCCCTATTTAAATTTGTACATGTGTTTTATGTTACCTTTGGTCTTGTTGACTCTGTCTACACCGTAAGCGATAAAGACGCCTACGTGAAGAAGTTTGTGAGAGGTTTTCGTGATTTGGAAGACAATTTTGTGTTATTTAAAAGCCGCGTGTCTATAAACGTATTAAGATCTGTCTAAGACTTTGTCCGCAATATCAAGAATCTTATTTCAATACTAGCGGCCAGCCCCGGCTTCGCTCGGGTAGATATAGGTATTTAATTCTATAGCCTACGCTCTTCACGGTTAATGTAGGATTCTAATGGTGAAATATTTTTTCAAATTTGTCTGTTAGTTTCGTAGCTTTTTCAACACAAACAAACAATCAAATGTTTCCACTCTATAAAATTACTGTAGAAGTGTAGACTAAATGGAAAAGGCGTATAACGTCTTATAGACTTAGGCTCTGTCAACCCGGAAGGGAAATAGACGTGATTCTATGTATGTATGTAACGAAACGCGAAACTTAGTCAGTTTTACAGCAGTTGATGCGTGATAAAGTAAAAAACTCACAACCTTTTGAATCATTTTTGAGCTACTAATCGAATGGGTAACCCAAATCAGAACTAATGTTTTTTCACATAAACATAAATTAGCGGTGTACCAAACTGACAAGTAAAAACTGTTTAACATATAATTATATGTAATTACACCTGTTTACAGCAAAATACGAGTGCTAACGTCACAACGAACTGATACGTTAATGGCTGCAGTTACATCTTTTTACTTAATTATCTTAGATCTTGTTTAATGGTTTATACTGTCTTCCACAATACAATTTGAATTTCACACGAAACGATATTTTTCTACAAATTACCACAGTTTATTAAGCAAATGCACCACGCGACGGTATAGCGTTATAAAATAGTGAAAGTACAGAAATCTCGTTTCGAATAAATGTAACAAACATGCAGTGTTAATGAATTTCTAAGCTTTTTTGGCGAACCTAAATTCTATGGCTAAATAAAAAATCTTAAATTCGCTTCTCATGTCCAGTTTTCATTTAATTTCTACTACCCCTTTATTAATCCTTTTTTTCTTATTCTTTGCGTGTCGATAGTAGTTAAGCTATACTATATTTTTGGTTAATGTGCCTAAGAAGTCCCCACATCCGTGACTTGGGTCTCCAAAAATGTCAAAACGTCACGTGGTATTTTTCCTCGTACAGCAGTATCGTGGAATGGACTCCCTCCCGAGGTTTTCCTTGTGTGCTATGACTTGGGGTCCTTTAAAAGACGTGTTTACAAGTATCTTAAGAGTCGGCAACGTATCAGCAGCTCCTCTGGTGTTGCAGGTGTCTATGAGCGATGGTGACCAACTTCCCATCAGGTGGCTCGTCTGCTCGTTCGCCGTCAAATACACATAAAAAAAAGGTCTGCCTATGTTCTCTGGATCTTTTACTCTAGAAATTAATATTCAGAGATGGATTTGATAGCTTCGATCGATACTGTCATCCTTTCGTTTAAAGTGACATCGCGTGTTGTAAATACATAAATCGAAACACACTAGTATCATTTCTGTAGACTCGTTATTTCCTTGCACGGCATTATGTCATATGTCACTACTATAAAAGTATTCGTGTTCGCCGCGAATAAATTAAAAAGGCAAGTTTATTGTATGCACGGGTGTGTGTGGCTAGTTTATTTTTTAATGGCCGAAGGCGGGTGGGAATAGAAAATGTTTCAGTGCAATTGCACATGAACGTTTGAAACTATTTCTCGTAGAATGACTTCACCAAACTTTTAGATCTTTTTGTTATTTTTTTTTAATGCCATTAAGTTTCTTTTTGTTATTTTTTCATAATGTATAGCATAGAATTATTTAATGTCACAACTTATATTACAAAAAATATATTTAAAAAAATATCTATCAGTAAAATTGTGCCATTATCATAATAGTGCAAAAAAGTGCATAGAAGTTTCTAGTACTTTTCGAGAAATGGTTAGACCAGTCGAAGCACAGAATCATCTTTATTATCAGCCAATCGGGTGATTCAAGCCTGCAATGTCCTAACCAAACTGGAAACAACTTAACAAAGTATGCTTCCCATGGGAATCGAACCTAAGACCCCCGGGTTTACAGGCAAACGCCTTAACCACTGGACCACGGAGGCAGTTAGGAGGAGGCAGTATAATAGCAATGCTTACATATAAAATTTTATTCATTTTCGTAGTTTACAACCATCGAACACTATCTTATCGCATGTCTACAAAGTAGCCCGACCTATGTGAACTATAATTTGTTTAATTGCCCAGCCATATGTTACTGTAGAAAGTGTTATGACTCAGCCACGTTTCTACTTGGAATATCATTTGTTATTACGCTACTGCGCAGCGCAAACTAAAGGGCTGTACGAATTGAAGTATTATAGTTATTTGAATTACAGATTTTAATCTATTTTTGTTGCGAGAAATATACTTGTACTTTATTTACACTCGCTAACTGCCTCCGTGGTCCAGTGGTTAAAGTGTTTGCCTGTAGACCCCAGGGACGTCGGTACGATTCCCACGGAAAGTACATATTGTTTAGTTGAAGTTTGGTTAGGACATTGCAGGCTTGAATCACCTGATTGTCTAATAATAAAGATGATTCCGAGCTTCGGTAGGCACGTTAAACAATTGGTCCCGGCTGCCATCTGGTAGTCGTTAAAGGAACCACATCAGAGGCCGAGAGGCGGTTCCGAAGAACTCTGACACCAGGGTGTGCATGGTCAATACGATTGACTGTGACACCTACACGAAATGATGATGTTTTCTACACGTATTTGTAAGGATTCGCGTTGTCGGCCTTTCAAGGAGTTGGGGGAAGGGAATGGGGAGGGGAGGAGGAAGGATGGCCCTCCGGCTCTCTCACTCACCGAACGAAGCATAGAAGCGGTAAAGCTTCTACTCAGACGTCGATTTTCTGTGAGATTACGAAAGACCTATACATTTTTGAAATTAACTTGAGCTAGTATTACCAACAGCCAAAGGCTAAGTAGAAACCCACGTCCTGTAGAAAGTTGTATGATATGACCCGTTTGAGTAACTTTTCATTATGCTATCTCTATTCCGGTAATTTCATATTATAGTTACGTTTCATATTTAAACTAAGAATTCTATTTCAAGGAACATAGTTTTATCTGCGTGGGTTTCTTAATATCATTTAATTCTCTCTCTTTAGATTAAAGGCTTCATGACAGAAAAGGCCTATGCCAAGGACCAGTAAAGTGACTTCGTTAATCATAATATAAATATAAATAAATATATACGGACAAATCACACAGATTGAGCTTGCCCCAAAGTAAGTTCGAGACTTGTGTTATGGATGGGATACTAACTCAACGATACTATATATTTGATAACAAATACATATATAGATACACATCCAAGACCCAGGCCAATTTGAAAAAGATCATTTTATATCTTGACCTGGCCGGGGATCGAACCCGGCCACTCCGTGTCACAGGCTGGCGTGTTGACCACTGCGCCACGGCGCTAGTCAGAACTTATATTAAGAATCATAACTTATATTGTAAATACAAAAATTGGTTTTTTTCTACCTTCGTTTTTATAATTATTGTTTATTTCTTCGTTTATTTGCTATATTTACACGATTGCACTGCCTTCATAATATTACATCAATATTGTAATAGGTTCTGAGACCGGATATAGATCATCGTCTATGACTAAATTAACCTTAACGCGAGTGGAACCATTGGCTAAAACTATAGGAGATTTTTGACGATATTTTCAGATACTATCTTCTATAATAAAAATAATATAAGATAGATATAATAGATAAAAACTTTATTTGCATCAACTGAGACACCTACAAACATACAGGGAGGTTTTGAAACATACACAACTAGGACTTATACATAAACAAACTATCACGATTGATACATCAATACTAAAAATGTGTCGCAGTGATACAAAAACGTAACTCGGTGATACATTTGCTTATGAAGCAAAACACTGATTTTCAGTCATTACCCGGTAAGTAAGAGAACGTTATATAAGTGATTGCATTTTTTGCTCGCACGATTTTTTCAATCTCGGAAAATAATAATGTAATCAAACTTAACCAAATTTTGTTGGTAAACTCGCTGCACCCTTTTTCAGCATTGGGATATCAAAAGTAAAAAAAAAATTGCCACAAATAGCAGCTATTTGCCATCAGGTAGCTTGTACAAAAAATGTGGTCCAAGAACAAGTATTACTCATTGAAAAGGTTTAAAATGACTGGTCTCAGAACCACCTGACGCTGCTTCAATATTTTTTCTGCACACCATCTGTTCGCACAGACGGAATTTGGGCCCAGTTGTTTTTGGAATTCGCTCACTTGAGCAAATTTGTTTGCCAGAACTCGATATTTCTGCATTACGTTTTGTCATTTCCTAAATTGACGTCATTTTATTTAACTTGCCGTTGCGCAGATCTGCGCGAAAATGCATTGTTTAACTATTTCGTCTGGTATATAATAGAGGTTAATGACTTCGATTTTAAAACAATATTTTTACCGTGTATTCATGTTGGGTGAAAGAAAAAGAAATGTTTCAATAATTCAATTTTCCAAATCATAACAGCTTCTAAAAATGTGTGCCAATTTCGTATGTTTATGTTCGTATCTTTGTAGCCTATACTGTTGCACTGCAGGAAAAAGGCCTCCCTGATTAGTCAGATTGCAAAAAATATTTTTATTTCTTTATTTAGTTCAACTTAGGAAACACTAAGTTTCATCAAAATCGGTTTGGTAGTTTTTAAGATAGATAGTGAAGTATGTGTACATCAGTATCTAGAAGAACTCTGACACCAGGGTGTGCATGGTCGATTGACCTTGACACCTACTTGAAATGATGATGATGAGTAACTAGAAAAAAAGAAGCCATTTTTTAAATGACTTCTTCTCCTGTTTAGTCATAGAAACCACGAAGATGATACATTCATCTTCGTGGTAAGTAAACCAGTCAATATAGATAGCGAAAAGTAACGTTAAATAATACTACAATCCGCGCACAATATTATTACAACGTTCACACGAGAATCAAATAGAATATTGTTAGAAGGGATTATCCTTGAGGATATTGACTACAGCCATCTCGACATTAGCTTTGAGCAGATTAAATCAAGTGCTTCGATATCGATCGATGGTTAACAAACCGTGGTTGGTGTAAGGTGGGAGAGACGAGCGGTGGTGGATTTCGAAATCGATTTTTACAGTCTAAGCTTCACATTAGAGAGCTACGATATCATCGATATGGATGGAAAATGAAAATGAATCATTTTTATTCAGAATACATGTATCGCTTTTTGAACGTCATATTTTTCTTTAATTATGTTTGCAAAATCGAAAAAGCAAAAAGGATTTTTAAAGATGGAAATGAAAAAAACACATATTATTTTTGTTAGTATCAAATAGTGGACTTGCTAAGGATTTTTAAAGATATGTACTTCATTGCAAGCTACTTTTGATCTAACCAATGTTAAAACAAGTAAAAGAGTTATTCTTAGAAGAGAAAAAAATTAAAATAATCTCAAAACTCAGCTAAAACTGGATGGAGAAACACTATTAGATAAGAAAGAACAAATTACTACAAATCTAGGTGAATCCTTATTATCATAAACAGGCAAAGTAACCTATTCACTCATTCCCACATAAGTGTTGTACAAAGCTCAAAATCTATTTATACCTTCACCTTCAAAGACCTTATCAGTTAATCTTTCGCCTATCATATAGACCACCACGTTACACCAGCATTATTTACACATAGATAATATCCCGAGGTAACTCTTAGCGTAAATGTTTGTCGAAACAATATTTTCTTGCAAGCCGACTCCCTCTTGATGTCGACATCAAATTAAACAGGCAAACCGCTTTCAGAATAATCCAGATAAAGTTTATGGTCCTTGTAATAAAAGTGCTAGGATAACAGGCAGTTACTTTGATAAAATTAAGTAATACGTTCACTTTGCGATTACGACGGCTGTTCTGTGTGTCTCAGCAGTTTAGCTTAATAGATTATTTTCATTACAATGTTTTTCTCTTTTATTATCTACTAGTTTTAGCCCGCGGCTCCGCCCGCGTCAATGTCGATCCCTCGGGAATAATACTTTTTCCCGGGATAAAAGGTAGCCTATGTCCTTCTCCGTATTCCAGACAATTTGTATGCAAAATTTCATGACGATCGGTTCAGTAGTTACGGCGTGAAAGCGTAAAACAAACTCACTTTCGCATTTATAATATTAGTAAGGGTTTAGACTACAAATTTCTATGTCTTTCATCTTACTCATTTTCACATTCATTCTGAATATCTGTACATTAGGTTAGTAGGATGAATATATTCTGTAAAGATGGTGAATATGGTAATAAAGGATCTGACGTCACTGGTCTTACAATTCATAACGACACTTTCTGATAGATGATAATTCTTAATCGTGTTTATTTTTACACGCAATAAAACGATTCTTAAACACTTAATAAAATATACAATGTCGACATGGAACTTTATACATTTATAAAATGTCATATCCTTAAATTAATATCTCTCTCTCTTGTAGATTGTTATCAAATGTGTGTGACACAAAAAAGACTTTAAAACTTCTTAAACCACCAATCACAATTACGTTGATTCCTTGGTTTATTTTGACTGGACAAATAAGGAAACAAACTTTCCAATTTACAATGCATATTAGTAAAGATTATTTTCTATTCTCTCTATTCAAAAGGCCATAAGCACGAGTAAAGCTTAAACGAAAGCCCAGAATTCGTGGAACGACATAAACTGTAGTGAAATCGTCAAAGGAATGATACAACCATTTCGATACACAAAGCCAATGAAGGAATAAAACAAAAAAACTCCGGAATATAATACATAAAAGAAGGACAAGGGCATAGGCAAAGTGGTTCGTTTATTGCATGGTGACAAGGAACAAAGTCGTATGGCAGACAATATAGGGGCGGCGTAAAATGCGGTAGCGTAAAAAATGAAAGAACGAAATGTTTTTAAAAACATAGTGAAGGAGATAAGAATACATTTTATTGTTGCGCGACATGGGGGCGATTGACAGGCGAAAAATCTGATATAGGCTTTGTATCGCATTTCGAAACTCAGCTGACGGAATGTCAGATCGATACCAGAGCAACAGAACGTTCTGAGAGTTTGCTACGATTTTCTTACAGAATTAAAGCAAAAGTGAATGTATGTTCATGGATTTTGATTTATCACAGGTGAATAAGCGATTTTTCTTCTTTTCTTAATTCAAATATTTAGATACTGATAAACTGTTACCTCTAAAGATTTTTTACAAGATTATAAATTATATTAGATACAACGAAGAAATTTTAAGGAATTTTATAATTATACATTAGTTTTGGAGAAAGGTATCATATACGCTTGACCTGAAATAGAAAAACGTTTGCAAGATATAGTAAAATAAAGTCTTAGTTTTGAACTATAAAATTCAAAAATTTCACGTAACCATCTTACAAATTGCTAACTGGTATCTTAGCAATGGAACTTTAGAAAATGTAAAAATTTTCTCAAGCGGCACATTTTTTTATAAATTTTCTCTGAAATGTCAGAACATCATTAGTATAAGATGTTTTATTTGGCCTACATAAATATTCGTGTAGGTCTAGACAGCAAAAGATGTTGAGACTACAAAACTGCGATAAGTACTTCGCAAGAACATCCATCATGAATATCAAAGCGAGACAGCGGCTCCGAATAATCCGGACCAAAAAAAACGAATCATTGAACTATAACTCAAGTTGATAAGAAAAATAGTCACAAAAACGTATTAATCAGACGTTTCCTGCATAAAAGGGAACGTTTTCTTTAATACTATTATCTTTTCCGTTTGACATACGGACTCCAAGATATGTATCTAATAGAACAATACATCAAAACGGCCGTATGTATCAGATGTATTCCACTACCTGTCTTCATCAATTACTTTTTTGTATCAGCTAAAGTTACTGTCTAGCATCTGTTCCTTTGATGGATGTGTTTTAAATACTTGGGACTTAAGCGTTTTATCCTGTCTTTAATAAACCTTGACAGCTTGTATGCCATGACTTTTATAATCGAGTTTTATCAACTTTCCTAATGCTTCATTTTTTATGGTAAAGAATGTCAAAGATGTTTTGCTTTTGTGGGGAAGTTCTGTAGAATCCACACTAATATTATAAATGTGAAAGTAACACTATCTGTCTGTCACATTTTCACGCTTCAACCATTGAACCAATTTGGTATGGACGTATTTTGAGGCTTTTGTCGGGAAGTTCTATAGAATCCACACTAATATTATAAATGTGAAAGTAACACTGTCTGTTAGTCACCTTTTCACGCTTTAACCATTAAACTATGAAATTTTATGTGGAGGTAGTTTGAGGCTTGGGGAAGGACATGGGGTGTAATTCCGGGAAGTTCGACTGTTTTCATGGAGTCGGACATTACGCGAGCGGAGCCGTGGGCAATAGCTTGTAAATTATTAAAAGATTCAAAGATTTATTCAGAAAATAGGCCTTTTCAGGCACTTTTTCACGTCAATTGACATTTAAAATTAAATAATACTTATTATATTATATTCAAATTATTAATTATTGTTTAAAAGCTACAAACTACTAGCGTTTCGGAACCGACCACTGCAGAGAAGAAGACGCCGAAAGAAACTCTTCAACAGTATTGGTCGCCTACTTGCCTGAAGGGCTTTGTATGATATTTAAAATTTTTTCTTCTATCATATTATATCATAAGTAAAAATATTTTAATATTAATCACTCGCTTATATGGCTTTTTAAATTGGCTGTGTATAGTAGTAGTTTAGTATTGTTAGCAATTTGTTTTCAAAATAAATTATTTGCTTTAGTTATTGTCAAAAGCAAATCTGTAAGTTGTCTCCATTGAAAGGTTTAAGTCATTAAATACTTAATACTATGTGAGATTTTTTAAACAAAAATAATAATTTTTTAGTCTTTTTCTAAAATGATACTTATTTTAATATTAAATACACGTAAGTTATTATATATAATACTATAACATTTATAATTCAAGTTAGTGTTCTTATTCTTTTAAATTGAAACCTAAATAAAGAAGACTAAAAAAGCTCCTCAGATAAGAAATCTCGATAAAATTGTGTCAGAGGATTAGAAGACTCATTCCCCATAAGCTCGTTCAAAGAAAATTTTAGGGGGTCCCTTTATTTTGTTCATTTCTTCTCTGGCCGCAGAACGTGATGGTGCATAACTTAGCGCAGATGGTTGAATTTGCGTTATTTGCTGTGTGTAAATGTGCACTTGTACATTCAACGACCCGGGAAGTACATTAAGACTGATAAATAGACCCGAAAATTTATTTAAATCTGGGACCTACACGTTTTGTAAATACAATTAAACTGAGAACTGTTGTGTTCGTTTAATTTGGAGATATTAGTGTAGTGTTGTTTTAAGTACAGCTCAGATTTTCTATCTTAATTTTTGATACTTTAGTTAACGATATTACTTAGTTAACATGTCAAAATTTCTGAAAAATCCCTTTAAATTATATTTCAGATATATTTTCATAACCTTGTGATACCCATATTTTTTTTTGATAAGAAGTTATACAGTAGCCACTACACCACAATATTAAATTTTGTATGGTTTTTGTAAGAAAAGAGTTGGCAAATATCCTGATTGAATTATAATATATTCATGTCATATATTTCACTGTAAAATCATATGATATCATAAATTAGCTTTTGTTTGATTATAAACGTAGAAAGGTGTGTTAGATTTTAATTGTCATCAACAGCGTTATCTCTCAGTCCAGTTTCATTTGTTTTTGAAGTGCTACTTTATATTTATCTTTTGCAATGTGTACATTTTGCTATATGCTTTGCATCCTTAGAATTTTATGTTCTAAACAATTATTATCCGATTTTTTATAAATTTAGATGGCATTTTAGGCCGTATTCTTATAAACAAAATCATGGTGGTTTCCACGACGTTTCATACAAATTGGAGTTGCGGTGCAACCATACACAGATGGCGTTACGTGTTACACTTAACATATATTCATAGTAAAACTAATAGGTTAAAAAGCATGTCCGACCAATAATTTTATTCAGGCAACATTTTTATATATTTTTTTTATTCATAATTATTTATTCGTCGCTAGCTACGAAACTAATAATTAAATAAAAACCTACCTATAAATGAAAAATGACACGCAGGTTATTGCCCTGCGGTTATGTGTCCAGAAGACTGGCAGCATTGCCACGTTGAATGGCAATGCTTATTCGTTGGGCAAGATAGTTACCAGCTTTCTGGTCATTCGACATTTCGACCAGCGTTTGATCACAAACTTGAAAAAATTGTGAACTTATGAACCCCACGGACCAAGTGTCATTTTAATAAATGAATAGTATGTATTTTTACGCTTAACACATTCTGAATAGTATAGTTATTTAGCAGTGGACCTAATGTCATATAACTTTTTTTTGGAACTTAGCAGAACGCGACATGCCGGATGAGATATGTTCCTGTAGAATTATAATAAAACACTCTATGGAAAATCTGTCTGTATCTGTCTTATCTAAACTTTTTCCTGGTTACATACTTACATAAGTGCGTTATTCAAGCCCATAAACTTTATTTAAAATACATAAGGTAATAATTAATGTCTTTTTTTTTCAGGTAAGCATCCAATACAACAACTTACGATGTAGCAGCGTTCGTCTTTGGTAAACTATTATAAAATAGCTTTTACACGCAACTCCGTTCACGTAAATTAAATTTTATATTTGGCTGATACTGTAGTTGTCTATAGGTAAAAGAATTTCCAAAATCTGTTTAGCAGTTATGAGTTTATCCAAATAAACAAGCAAGTCTTTCCTCTTTATATTACTAGTATTGATAAACAGACACACATTACATACATCATCATATGGTCTCAAAACTTTACAAGCACAATATGCATTCATACAATCCTAGGTCGGGTTGCTAGCACCCATATATTACACCGGTTCTAGCTGTATTTTATATTGACTCTTTACGACCCCTTCAATGTTACCTGCGAGCTATTGCTTTTCTTGGTTGAACTATAACAATAAATTTGCAAGAACCTCGCTCCTAGACCTCTTAACTTAGACCAGCAGTGACAACAGAAGGTGCCGCCAAACAGTGTATACATATTGTCATCGTCAGGTCTTTTTTTTAGTCTCCACTACAGGAGCTTTTGACTAGCTCCGTGGCGCAGCAGTCAACACGCCAGCCTGCGACACGGAGTGACCGGGTTCGATCCCCGGCCAGGTCAAGATGGAAAATGATCTTTTTCAGATTGGCCTGGGTCTTGGATGTTTATTTATATATGTATTTGTTATAAAATATAGTATCGTTGAGTTAGTATCCCATAATACAAGTGTCGAACTTACCTTGGGGCTAGCTCAATCAGTATAATTTGTCCATTTCTTAAAAAAGCGACATTGCTTGATTCAATTTAATATCTTGTCTTATCTATTTCTTTATAGTCTACGGCTCCTCCATAGAGCGTTTAACAACTCATCTTTACGGCTTAAATTACGAGTCTTGTATAGAATATTTTTCATTAAAGAAATTTACTGCATCTAATATAATCAGATCTAGATTGTCTGTGTTTTTACTGCGTCTTCGTGTCATATCCCCTTCTTTATGACATGTGTCTGCATTTATATAACCCTATCTGGAGATTTCTAGCATAAAATAAATAAATAAGTATATTTGCCTTCCTTTTACGGTAGTCATTAAATTAAGTCGTATAGATATGTCGTCTATTTCAGTTTTAATTTTTGCCTCTAATTAAATATGTAATTATGTGTATATCCTTTAAAATTCAGATTATATTTTTAGTTTTATATTATAACGTATGTTTATACCGTATTCTGCCTTTACCATTTATTTTCTATAAAAGTGTCTTTACTTTTTTTTCTGTTTTATGGCACTAGATGCTTATACAAGCTTTTACTTAGGCGTTTGCCTGTAGACCCGGGATCGTGGGTTCGATTCCCACGGGAAGCATACTTTTTCTAGTTGTTTCCAGTTTGGTTAGGACATTGCAGGCTTGGCACCTGATCGTCTGATAATAAAGATGATTCCGTACTTCAGAAGGCACGTTAGGTACCACGTCAGAGGCTGAGAGGCGGTTCTGAAGAACTCTGACACCAGGGTGTGCATGGTCGATTGACCGTGTCACCTACACGAAATGATGATGATGACTTAATTTGCGTGTGATGTATGTATCTTGTTAGCTAGGGTCAAATCTTGCAAAACTTATCCTTAGCCAATTTAGCTGAAATGTTGAATACTTAAGTAAGTTGGAAGACAATATTACGAGTATATTATATTTATTATATGTATGGTACCTTATACTTAATTTGATCATTGAATCAGAAGGCTATAAGCACTTCTAAATTAAAGAACAAAATCATTGCGTTGGTCATGAATCCCTCATCAAAATTAATAAAAAAATTAAATCATTCAAATAAACTTATTTACCCTATAAATATGTCGTCATCGTCATCATCCAAGGCACTACAGCCGTGAGTAACCCTGGGCCTGGTTTAGTAATATTTTCATTCGGTTTCCACTTATTGAGGCTGATATTTTTAAAGTCTCTTTTGGCACCATCCATCCTCATCAGCTTAATATAGGTATATGTATAAACAGCTATAAAGATACTTACATACACATTATCATGCGTTTTTCCCTTACGGGGTAGACAGAGCCTAAGGCTATAAGACCGAATGGCCACGTTTAGCGTGATGGTAGGCTTAAATGTGGAAAACGGGACCAAAATAGTGATGGGTTGCTAGCTGCATCGCCTATTGTCATAATTCTTTAGATTTTCGCCCATTCCCTTGACCGACTTCTACGGTATGCGCGGGAAGAGAAGCAGCTGGCACATTCTATGTTTTTTCTTTTCTCCCAGACTAGCATGGAAGAAGCTGCACCTATAAAGATATCTATGATTAATATGTAAAGAGATACCTACACAGGTATTACATCACGTATTTGTTTTTAAATAATATATCTAAGTCTTTATTTCAACCCTAGAGCTTCTTCGCAGTCTTCCGAGCAAGTAATAAACTTTTAATAACATTTGAGCGTAATGGACAACTAGATAGTAACAAGCTTGACCGTGCGGCAAATAATTTTCTGGCGCAGTTTTAAATTTTTATAATTTTATTTCGCGATGTTCAGACTCCGAAGGAACAAAGCAATTAAAAACTTCTCTCTAGTCTGCGAAAGTTTAATAAACGACTTCTACTCAGTAGATTAATACGGCTATCGCGTGTGTATTTTACCCTACTGCGTCAAAAGGGAGTTATGTGTTTAAACTATGAATATCACACTATCATGTGCATATTATGAATCTATACCAATGCAGATATTTTTAAATTGTGAGTGAAAGGATAAAAAAAAAAAAATTGTTTCGAAATTTTATTATTCTCCAAATTCATCATGTGAATTTGGAGAATTTAAACATTTCTTTTAAACATATTTTTCTTCTTCTATCGAGCCGTAAAATGGTTATACATACATATTTGATATGTTTCGACAAGTACTTTGCTACCGTGATAGCTTTATTAAAATCTTTTTGAGAGCTAAAAGCTGGGCTGACCCAGAACACACCAAGCAGTGACGCACATTTATACTCATAATTAAGTATTGCATTGCTCTTTTATAGACACTGAACTAAAAATAAAACTGGAAAGAAAAATAGGTTTTACTACTGTCAACGAAAACGATTTTTTTTAAATGTAACTAATATAAATAAATCAAAGACTGTAACAACGAACTGCGGGACATTTTTTATTTATAATAGTTGTTTTAGTTAAGCAGGTTAGGTTATTTATAAGAAGCTTTATATATATTACAATATTTAGTTTGGTAATACGGAATATTAATGTCTATAAAAATAAATAACAAGTTTATAACGTAAATAAAATAAGACTGTAGTCAATTAGAAATTTTTAAGGTTTTTTATGTGTTTGTGAATGAATTGACGACAATTTTGATACTAGTTTTAAAACAGAAAATGTTAAAACAGACACTATAAGGGTATTTACTTCCAGCACCTTCGCAACCAATTACTCAAATTAAGCCCAAGTCTAAATTCAGATTTGATTAAATCTAACAACTCTAACTAGCTCTAATGTAAGTTTCGCGTTAAAACATACTATGTTTCCTGTTCTTTTAAGTGACATATTAATTCGACTGTAAGTAGTCACTTCCTCATTAACTGTTTTGTTATTATTTATACTAGTCTGTCCACTTGGCCCCGGTTTAAGGTTGGTTTCATCGGTGTCTCTATTAGTGCTATTTTTATCTTCGTGTAGATTGAGTGATTCGTTCTGTTAATTTTGAATACTAAAATGACTAGGACAATTTATACTCAGTCTTCATATGTTTGAAGACTGAGTATACATTGTTGAAGTTATTAAGTTTAGTTAATTACCTTAAAACTATGTAGTTTTAAGGTAGTTAACTAACCTTAAAAACTGGGTGTATAGACTGAGTAAGAGTTGACGTCGCTTGCTAAAATCGTTTGTAGCAGTTTCTTCTAAAGTTCTGACATCAATAATATTCAGGCAATCAAATGCCTTTTTTAGATGCTCTAAGGAGATTGCCCAGAGTACAGGTGTTCGGGCACCCAGGACAAGAGAGAAGGTGTCTTGGGAAGAGTCCACACGCGCAAACGTTGTGGCCCATTGTTGTGCAAAGTGGCCCATTATTGGGCTGGAAAAATATAGTAAACTAGCTTTCGCCCGCGGCTCCGCCCGCGTCAATGTCGATCCCTCGAGAACAGTACTTTTTCCCGGGATAAAATGTACCCTATGTCCTTCTCCGTACCCCAGATAACGTGTATGCAAAATTTCATGATGATCGGTTCAGTAGTTACAACGTAAAAGCGTAACAAACAAACAAACAAACAAATAAACAAACAAACAAACTCACTTTCGCATTTATAATATTAGTAAGGATAAGGATAAAGTACCATCGATACAAAAAGAAGAAGGCAATCAAATATAACAATTAATAGTTGTTCCAATAAACCTATATTCAAAAACCCTATGACTCTGGATTCTTTCAACTATTTAACTATTTGTCAGTTACTGAAATTATTGATAACATGTCTTTTTATAATTTGCAATAGACTGTACTAATTTATTTTTGTTTTAATTCGTTTCTTTTTGCGAATTTCACTCAAAACAAGATGAATTTATTTAACTAAAACTAGAGCTTTTAAAAAACACCTAAATTTTTCCACATATTTGCTATTTATAATTGTGACAGTTAATAAATTTGATTGTAAAATATATGACTAACTAAATAAACATATTATAAGTAGTTCCTGTTGACACAAAAAATAACAAACAGATTTGTTATGATTAGATACCACTTCCTTGTTTGTTTTCTGAATTATTACTTTGTAACGTGCCTCATTTTAAAACACTCAATCATCAAAGCACAAAATATTCATGATTCATATTGTGGAAGCATCACCACCGTGAAGTTGTCGACAACAATTCTACAACTTTACAAAACAAACTTGTTTATATCAATTAAAGTACGAACAACTTAGAACTCACCAAATGACTAACATCTTTTGTTTATTATAAAAGGCTTTTGTCATAGCCATTGAATTTCTATCGTTCTTGACAAATTGAAACAGGCAAAGTTTGCAAGTAACCGCCCTCAATAGGGGTTGGATCCATTAATTTACTCAAATAACTTGAAGTTTCGTCGCAAAACGTCCAAATCTCAACTCGTCCAGTGGTTGCAATTCGTACAAATTTCATCTCATTTTCTTTCATAATAAAATAACCTACATTTTACAAAACACTTTTATTTTGTGTAAAATTCAATACAATTGTGTCTTAAGTCTCTCTTTCTCAGCTCAGTCAGTAGAGAGCAAACGACTTCCACCTTACCAGTTCTATTTGATATTTTAAAACTTATTCTAGTTTTAAGTATTTTCTAGAGCAAATTTATAAATATAAATAATTAAAAAATTTTAAGCCATGTTTTAAGGCAAACGCATACGAGAATTGCCAATTTATTGATCTGGTTTTCACTAACAGAAAAGTGGGCATTAGTCTACTCGCAACTATTGGATCATTTGCGAAGTGGCCGAATTGCGACTCATAAACTTGAATTAAATCACTTGGACCTTGCCTTGTTGAGGATTTTTGAGAGTTCTGTTGCTATGTTTTCATAGATTGTTCCTAAACTCCGTAACTTATTTTAATATAAAGTTTTACTTGACAAGTTAGGGGTTTAATTTAAACTTTACCTTTGAATTCGTTATTAATGAAGCAAACCCATTTTGGACTTGTATCAATATCCTTCAATTATAAGTTTTTAATGAATTTCGTAATTTTGATAAGACGTCATATAAAATATGTGTTGGAACACCCGACGCGCTTTGTTTTATTACCGACGGAAATAATAATGCAGTAACCGAACCCTCTCTTCCGATTCTTCCCTGCTGAGGATGCAACCTACACACGCTCAGAAGAGATCACTGAGAATTCCTCGAAGGG
The DNA here is from genome assembly GCA_947532085.1 of Elegia similella. Classification (NCBI taxonomy): domain Eukaryota; kingdom Metazoa; phylum Arthropoda; class Insecta; order Lepidoptera; family Pyralidae; genus Elegia; species Elegia similella. Next base: position 1,856,089 of record OX383942.1, read on the forward strand.
GTGACTGAGCCCGTCAAAATGAACAACTTTTTATAAAGAACCAATGCTGCTAACTCAAAATGTTTTCAATATTTTTATTCAAATTGCTGGACCAGGCAAATTTTTTTATATCAGAATTTATTTTTATTCGAGTTCTCAGCATGTAAAATTATACTTTGGTGGATTCCTATCAAGGACAAGGTCACCCTATCAAGGGGATGTCGCTGTTTATGTATCTTATATTTAATAAGTATAAAGATAATCATCATCATTTCGAGTAGGTGTCACGGTCAATCGACCATGCACACCCTGGTGCCAGAGTTCTTCGGAACCATAAAGATAATAACATGCTTTAACAGCCAGGTTCTATTTGATTTGGCTGCGTTGATCGCCTTATCATTATTGAGGTCTGTATCGTGGAAGTAGTAAGACAGTTAGGGCACGACAGAAGGTGAGACATGGATTGATTGGCACCGCAGTCACATAAATTGTTGGTAAAGAAACCCCATCTAAATCTGTTTTCTCCATATCTCCTAACAACAACTCGGAGTCGTTTAAGGAACCAGTATCCGACTTATTATCTTTGTTTATGTTGTATTAACAAATAACATTGGAATACACGTGTCACAAGATTGTATAAGGCGTTTCTAGTTTTATTACTGTAATAGCTCCGTGGCGCAGCGGTCAACACGCCAGCCTGTGACACGAGAGTGGTTCGATCCCCGGCCAGGTCAAGATGGAAAATGATCTTTTTCAGATTGGCCTGGGTTTTGGATGTGTTTCTTATAAAAGTATGTATATGTATTTGTTATTAAATATAGTATCGTTGAGTTAGTATCCCATAACACAAGTCTCGAACTTACTTTGGGGCTAGCTCAATCTGTGTGATTTGTCCGTATATATTTATTTATCTATTTTAAATCAAAAATGAAGGGAGGTCTTTGCCCAACTGTGGAACATTACGAGTATTACGACTAGTTAAAAAATATCACGAACAGGTTAATATTTAAATTGCAAATCAAGTCATGTATTATAAAAATTGTTTACGGAAGAAAAAGAAGGAAGTAGTACCAACAAATCTATAAATAATGTTATTGTAGCGAAACAATACTGTTTAAATTAGTAGATGATAATTCAATAGCCAAACATAGCGTACCCTTTTCGATCTCAATTTTTTCCCTTAAAATTATGTAGTATAATGAACCGGCGGGAGTAAGTTAGCATTAAGTATTCGTATTTCCCGAGCTGTCTCTGCCGAGGCAGTTAAAATTTCACTTGGCTAAGCAAAATTTTCTGTCCGCTGCAAAAATCTTCCCCTTTTAGGGAGGGAGCAACGGGCGAATTCTTGCATAAAATTTACATCGAGCGGTCCATACAAATTACCATTTCACTTCTTACTCTGATTAAATGTTGTAGAAAAAATATTGCTCTCCAAATGGACGAGAAAATTCTCGGTTTTCGACTCATTAAAATTGATGTTTTGTTGTTTTTCTAACTGAGTTCTTAGTTCGTTTAAAAGTCTAAATTGCGGTACAAATTCCCGGCTGGAATTTTAGACATTTCAAAAAAGGAATTCGATCAATTTGTAAAAACTGCGAAACTTGGCAGTGGCCGGGCAGTCGCCGTCCAAAAAAGGTGTGTTACAGCATCTTTCACGCAGAGGGTGAGAAAGCAGCTGAAGTGGAGATATTTGGCAGGCCTTTACAAGCTAATGATGCTGCTGATTGCGGTAAAGTGTCGCTATAAAAATGTCTGGATGTTGCCAAGTAGGAAAAAACAGTTGCCTCTCTAAAGTGACTATTTTTCCTGGCAGCCGCCCGATATCAAGAGACAATTGCCTTTAGGAGCTCTTTAAGTGGTCTCGAATTGATGTTTCCTCGCTTTTACAAACTCGCTAACTTTTTCATGTAAAGCGTATTCGGAAACGTGAACTATTTGTTTATTCATATTGTTTGTGTCATTTGCTACACTAAGTTTTTCCTCGTTTTCGTTTTGATTACTTACTTTTTGTTATTTTTCTACTTGGTTGTTAAGTAAATGTGGTTTTTTGTTTAGTGATTTTATAGTTCTGAAAAGAAAATTAAAGATTTTTTTTTTAGTGAGCCATTAATGTAAGTATATTAGTTCTCACTACTTTGCACAGAATATTGCTATAGTCTTTAGTCTTGCCAAGTTCGTTGCGATTTTCTGATGTATTTCTTATTTCTTTCTCACTGATTTTGAAGAGACCCTTAAAAAATTGAAGTAAAAGTTTCTATAGAATTATATCACTGAAGATAAAGTATATTATTACGTGTTATTTTGTAGGAATTGCCAACTATACTTTTAGATAACTTAGGAGTCTATTTTAAAGGCAAGTTCGGGATATAAATCTAGACAATTCTTGCATAAATTTGGCAACATTTCAATTTATTAGCACGATTATTACATCAGATCATAACAAAATGATTGTGTATTACAATATTTTTATCACAAAATATGATTTCTCCGACAAAATTCAAATTTAATGTCATCTACTAAGGCTTGTTGCCTTTTGGAAATAAGCCGCATTGAGGTCAACCAGCACTATTATCTTTACTGTTATTTATACCGCGTTAACCACTACATGGAATAAAAATATTATAGAAATGAAGCTTAGGGTTTTGATTTATTTTTATTTATATAATTCTTAGTAAAATATAATCTTGAAGTGATTCAACTTTATCCACCTTTGATATTAGCGTTTATGGTATGTAGACATCATAGCTGCTTCCAAAACTCTCATTTGTCATAATTCATTTTATATCCAACTGAAAGCTACTTTTGACAGTAGTCTGAATTAGAAATTTTGTAAATGTGTATAAATAAAGTTGTCTGTTAAAAGAATTAAAAAATGCGTATATCCTTTGAAATCTCTTCGCTGGTTTATGAAATTACGATACTATGTTACGAATTTAAAAGCATAAATGCTCAGTAGCTGGAATGCTTGTAGCATTTTTACCTAATTACTTAGAACGCCGAAATTGCAAACAATAGTTTTTTTTTTATTTCTTGTCGATGTCCATGGAATTGACGCGGCTTTAAAGAGTTAACTTTGAGTTAATAATGGCAAGACAGAATACCTAATACCTTTTCGTATCTACTTCCTTGAGGTTATAAATATGTAAATAAAATCCGCGCGCTTCAGTCACTACTGATCTATACTAATATTATAAAGCTGAAGAGTTTGTTTGTTTGTTTGAACGCGCTAATCTCAGGAACTACTGGTTCAAATTGGAAAATTCTTTTTGAGTTAGGTCCATTTATTGAGGAAGGCTTTAGGCTGTAAAACATTACGCTGCGACTAATAGGAGCGAAGCATCTATAAAAAATGTTTTGAAAACGGGGGAAAATTATTCATCTATACTAATAAAAAACGAACTAATCATAATAACAGAAATTGCCGCGGACAAGGTCGCGGGCAACTGCTAGTAGTAGATGAAATGTGAAGCAAATGCTTCAACATAGATAAATATGTTTTGTGTACTGCGTTTTATCTGTACTTATTTTAGTTTGGGCCACTAGCTCAAGATTTAAATTTGTATGTTTCGAAATAAATCACACTGCGAGATTCGTAATCAATTCAGAATTTGTAATTTAATTTAGTTGTTAGGAAGTATTGTATTTGATATTATCTTGTTTGGTGCAACGATTTCACCCTTTTATTGTTACTATGAGAAGTTATTTTATTAACCCGTTTATGTTTCGTCATTTTTGCAAAAAAATTGTTACAGATTGATTAAGAATTATGGTGTTGTTGTGTTTTCGTCGACGAATAGTATGCAATTGTTATAAAAGTAGAGGCATAAATATATAGGTGCTATTATGGTATTATTGAATAGGTTATATATAATATTAGGTGTTATTTACTCGCTACCATTTTATGTTTCAATTACTTTTCAGAATCATTATCAATCTCTTTTATATCTTTCTTTAAAAAAATTAAATTAAATATTGTTAAATGTAATATCGTATATAAGTAATTGGTTATGTATTATAAAATCAATTTATCTAAAATACTAGTGAAATAATAGTGTATTTTCACATTTCAGTATCATCCAAACGTTTAACTACAAACCGGCCAGTCTCATACAAGTAGATACATTGTACGTTGACAAAATTTCGGCCACAGTCATAAATCAAAAAGACAAAAGCAGAGTTAAAAAATTGGAGCAGACGTGTCCAAAACTGTTGGGCGTTACGATAAATTATTAAAACAAAAGACTGTCAAAGCGCATACACTATGTTATTTAGTGCAGTCGCAAACAAAAGTTCGTCAAACACTGCTACTGTTCGCTGAAATTAAATAATTCCAGAATATTCCGGTTCATACCAGTGTTTTCCAGTTTATCCTCGCTCGTGCGGAGTGAATGGGGATGTTTGAAGGATTTTTTGGATCATTCGTTATCCCACAGCTGCGGTTCGGATTCAAATTTAACGAGGGCTTTTGTGACCAAATTAAAAAGGAACAGTTTTTTAAAGACTTATACAGCAGGATTGTGGAATGGACACCCGATTTTCCCTGTGTCCTATGACTTGGAGTCCTTCAAACGGCGTGTTTACAGGTATCTTATGAGTGGGCAACGCATCAGCACCTCCTCTGGTGTTACAGATGTCCATGGGCGACGGTGACCACTTTCCATCAGGTGGCTCGTCTGCTCGTTTGCCGTCAAATATACATAAAAAAGACTATATTTAAAATTAGCGATATGTTTGTATAATATTATATCAACAAAACCTTCAAAAAAGCTTGTTAAGCCTTTGTCGCCGGCTGTTAAAAAGAATTGTTAAAATCGCTTAGGAATAAATAGTACCCTTTTTAAGGATGAAGGGTACCAAGTGTCTTTCCCGAGGCCCTAAACTATCTTTATCTAATTTTATCAACACGATCAAAAATATCATATAAATAAAAGAAATATCTTCCATGCTGGTCTGGGAGAAAAGAAAAACGTAGAATGTGCTAGCAGCATCTCTTCGCGCAGATCTTAAAAACCGCTAGAGGGAATGGGCGAAAATCTTAGTAATCATGAAGTAGGCGATGCGGCTAGCAACCAATGACTTTATGATCCATTTCAACTTTCACGTTCGCCAAAATGCTAAACATGGTTTTAGGTCCCATAAAACTAAGCTCTGACTACTCTGTAAGGGAAAAATATAAATATATACGGACAAATCACACAGATTGAGCTAGCCCCAAAGTAAGTTCAAGACTTGTGTTATGGGATACTAACTCAGCGATATTATATTTTATAACAAATACATATATTGATACACATCCAAGACTCAGGCCAATCTGAAAAAGATCATTTTCCATCTTGACCTGGCCGGGGATCGAACCCGGTCACTCCGTGTCGCAGGCTGGCGTGTTGACCGCTGCGCCACGGAGCTAGTTTATAAGACGTGATAAAATGTATGTAAGAATAAAATAAAACACATAGTTAATTTCGTATTTATAATATTAGTATGGTTATCTAACCCCTCATCCTGTATATCACAAATCATGATGTATAAAAAAACCGCCTCTGTTAAATTTCAATAATTTGATGACTTAATTAAAACTTAGTGCTGAGAGGCGCGACGACACTTGCCCAAGTAAAGCGCCAAGCCATCTTGAATATCGTGCGATACGATTGGAGATATCTCGTATCGTGTCTCACGTATAGCGGCGTCCCTCTCATCAGATCGTATAATACCCCCTCAATTCTTCTGCGTCGGTTCAAATGAACGTTTCAATATTCCTAGCTGCCATTAATCATAATAATTGACAGGGGGGAGTATCCCCTCCTCTTACAAAGATTTGTTTTTATTTTTTCGGTAATAATGGGGAGAATAAACGATTGAAGTCGGTGCTTTAACTTTAATTTGTATTTGTGACGCGAATCTAAACGAGTTTGATTTCAATTATTAGTTCGGGATTTTTAAACGATTTAAGAGGTAATTTTTGTTTTATGATTTCTTTTGGCATTATTTTAATACTAGCTTTCGCCCGCGGCTCCGCCCGCGTTAATGTCGATCCCTCGGGAATAGTACTTTTTCCCGGGATAAAAGGTCTATGTCCTTCTCCGTACTTCAGATAACTTGTATGCAAAATTTCATGATGATCGGTTCAGTAGTTACGGCGTGAAAGCGTAACAAACAAACAAACAAACTCACTTTCGCATTTATAATATTAGAAAGGATAAGGATGATCAAACTTACTTGTTTTTTAATAGCCTGCATATTTTGTGTTCCACAGCTCGGCAAAGATATGCCCCTTCCTTCTCCACTCGTCTCTATCCCCTGCTTTTTTTGCCGTTCCGGCAAGAATTTCTCTAAATGGCCATCGCGTTTTGGGTCTTCGTCGGTCATTGGGTAGCCAAAAGGATGTGATTTAGCCCTTTCTTGCCAGATGCAGACATGCCTCGCCAAAGGCAAAGGGTCTGGCAAGCTTAGTCCAAAATTCATTGTTAGATGGCGTAGGTATACTACTAGTTATCTAGATTAGGAAGTGATGAAAATAAAACCGGCCAAGTGCGACTCAGACTCGTGCACGAAGGGTTCCGTACCATTATCTAAAAAAAAAAAACGAAAAAATCATGTATGTTGTATGGGAGCCCCCTTACATATTTATTTTATTCCGTTTTTTTTGTATTTGTTGTTATGGCGGCTACAAAAACACATAATCTGTTAAAATTTCAACTCTGTAGCTATCACGGTTCATGAGCTACAGCCTGGTGACAGACAGACAGATGAACAGCGGAGCCATATTAATAGGATATGGTCGATTGACCGTGTCACTTACATGAAATGATCTTTATAAATAATTAAAAAAGAATCTCATTCGTTAGGACCAATTCAGGCAACAATTTACCTGAAAAACCGTAAATTCGGGTAAAAAGGTAATACCAATTCACAATCAGGGTTACTAAGGTTTACTGCCATTTTATTAACAACATATCGGCAAAGAACCCTTGGTTTAAGTACGAAGGATGTATTTTATTTACGATTGTTTTATTTACTACTGAATTTTAAGATACTATAAAGTTTAAGAAATATAGTTTTTTGATATATTATTATTTTAGGGGTATATCGAGGTTACTCTTATACGCTGTATTACGTTTATGAAAAAACCATTATAAGAAAGAAAAGTGTTAAGTATATAACTTAATCTCTATCAAGATACCTATTATACTTAACAGGGCCGCATTGTGCATATAATAGCTGTCATCAAATTTTTTGAATGAAATAACTTACCTCAAAAAACAGGGCCATACTCAGCACATTATCGCTGTCACTTAATCAAACCCCATTAATTGAACATAAATCATTTTGGCGAGACAGCCCTACTCCCAACGACTCTATCCTAAATACGGCCCGTTCGGATTCTCGTGACAAATTACTTTTTCTTGTTTATACAGGGAGGTACTCGGTATCGGAATATCGGTTTGTTTACGTTTAAGTTTGCTACAGACATTTGGGAACGATTTTTATTAACTTTCAAGGCTCGAAGTTTTGCGTATTGCGCCTTTTTCGTTTAACTTCGCAGGTTTATGAAGCTTGATTTTATCGTTTATCAAAATTGACTATTGATTGGGTATTAACTCTTGTTTTTCTTTGGAAATTCGCTTCCAAATCTGATGGCGGTCTAAGCTTGTTTGTGATTTTGTTTTTTGGCAATTTTTTTTTCGTTATAATAGAAATAGAATGAAATGTACTTATTTGTTTCTCAAAATGTCTTCAATAGCATTTTTCTTGTCGAGTCGAAATTGTTTCATTTGAATAGATTTTATTTTAGGTGTTTATTTGTCATAAAAATTTTTACAAATTCACTTACATGAGAAAATAAAATATTTCTTAGTATAAAACACATGCGCGTTAAAAATCTACGGGTAAAATCACAAAGTATAAACTAACAAAAACGATACCCAAACATTTGCACACTCACTAACTACCCTCACGGGTTTTAAAAAACCATCGATGGACTCGCTCGATGCTCGTAGACGCCATCGGAACGCAAATAAAGATTTATATATTTGAACAGTATTTAGCTACACTGATCGCCTTATCGTTAGCCTCAGTGAGGTCTGTACTGTGCAAGTAGTGGGGCAGTTAGGGCACGACAGAAGGTGAGACATGGTCTGATTGGCACCGCAGTCATACCACATACATATTGTTAGTAGAGAAACCCCACCAGAATTAGGTGGGGTTTTCTTAAACCCAACTCGTCTCTTCTTCTCTCCCAACACCAAAATACCAAGAGCATTGATACTAATAACGTTTGGGTTAGATTAAAATTAGATAAATCTAATATCCTTTGTTTATAGTGTGATTCAGAATAATAAGCACGTCAGTTACAAGCGAAATCTAGCGTGACACCATAACATTTTCAATTCCCGACTTGTAAGTAAACATTTTTCGTTCTACAGTAAACCAAATGGCAATCGCAAAAATTCTAAAGTTCCCCCGTTTCCAAGTCCATACGATGTCAGGATATGACCTACTCTAACTTTGCTGTTCTTGGGTAACACCGATTATTTGAGCTAAGTATTGCACAAGTTGTTACAAAATGTGTCGCTATATGCCATAGTAAACTCACACCCACGCGTACAACCAAGGTTAACATTATAAGGCATATTGTTTTGTGAGGGCAAACGATTGTAATTGGTAATTATCTTCTTGTCTAGCGAAATTATAATCAAATTATTAGTATTAAATACCTAGCAAAAAACAATTCATATTTGATCTTGACACCAAAATTTCACGTTGAAGAATGTACGTATGTACGTTTGACGGTTGCATATTTAAAATCAAGTGGTTTAATGCTTACGTACATAAAAAAAATTCAAGATATTAAACTAGTTGGAAATCATTTAAATAAAAGCACTTATCTTTTTACATTATTAATTATCTTATTACATTATTTTTACACCTAACGTTTCGAAAACTTTACAGTTTTCATGGTCGCAGGTAGACTAAGTTGACATTTGTCTTTGTGTTATAAGAACTATACAAAACTACCGCCTACAATATTTATTGATAACGTTCCGGATGTACGCAGTATTGGCTCACGGTGTCTGAAATAGTTGGAAATCAGTTTTTAGGTACCCTATTGCTAAGCCTCCACTGTCCGTCCGTCCGTATGTCACGGATGACATCTATTGAACCGTCATAGGAATAGACTTGAATTAATCATAGAATGTGCTGTCTATTGGTGGAATAACAAAAAATAATAAAAGTAAAATAAATAAAAAACTATAAGCGTTTGGCCATACATGAAAAGTGTTTTAAGAGCGTTTTGTTGTTGTTAAATGTTGTATGGTGGTACGGAACCATTCGTTTGCGATTCAGACTCGCACTTGGCCATACATTTTTAAACATTGTTATACATATTATATGCTCATTTTATTTAATTTTATAAATTCTGACTACATGTACGGTACAATAGAGTAAAATAACAAGAATAACAAAATTAATTAAAAATGACCTTGCACAGGCCAACGCTCCAGAAATCACCAGATCAACGAGTTCAAATGTCCAAAAAAAGTATGTCATTGAACTCCCAAACAGCTGAACCCAAGATAAGTTTGATTGCTTTTACAACGATAACACTTTAAAATAATTTAACGCGAGATAACGTCCATGTAATTTTGATAATATTTTAATTAAATCAACAAACTTATCTGATAATAGTAAACATGATTAAAAATGTCTTTGGCTTTCGAAATATGACATAATAAAAGGCCTTGAGTCGCGACTTTAAATTTATGAACCATTCAATCCATGGCGATGTAAGACCGCGCGTAAATATACGAATATTATTTTTAAAACGATTAGCGATGGATGTAATCCCATAGAAACGTAAGTAAAAATAAATAAATAAAAGTATTAATATTAAATATAATAATATTTCGTTCGAATCAGAAACGAGGAGATTCGTAGAAGAACAAAGGTCACCGACATAGCTCAGCGGATTAGCTCTTTGAAGTGGCGGGGCACATAGCACGCAGAAGCGATGGACGATGGGGCAGAAAGGTTATCGAATGGCGACCACGTACCGGCAAGCGCAGCGTTGGACACCCATCGACCAGATGGTCGGACGTCCTGACTAAGGTCGCAGGAAGACGCTGGATGCAAGCCGCTTTCAAACGGTCGTATTGAAAATCCTTGGGGAAGGCCTATGTCCAGCAGTGGACTTCCTGCGGCTGATATGATATGATGATGATGATGATAATAATAATATTATATATTTAAAGCGCAAAAGTTAAAGAAAATATGTTTTAAACCAATAGGTACGCCCGGAAATTGCTAATACAATCCGTAAGTTGGAATATACTCTGGAGTCTCGCGGCGACCACGATGTTATTATATAGAAACGTCAGTAGAAACAAATACATAAAAGGTTAATGCTATACAGGGACTTTACCGGTATCCGAATCGAGTGTTTTGAGCAATGTATTTTATTTCTATTGTAAAAGTAAAACTGAAAGAAAATGTAACACAATCTGTTTTAAAAAATACCGGTTCATTAGTGTTAATAACTGTTACATCCAATAAGATTAACATTGCCATAACTATGCGACAGCTCACGTACACTTGCCTGAAAATGCCTACATGGATACGAACTGTGTAAACACGTACATAGAGAAATGCACAAAAAATGTTAAAACAGTTTTCTAGGTTGAATACAGAAACATATCTGTTACACTTTTATAAGGGTTAAGAGCAAAACAGGTTTAAAACACCCAAATAAGTGTTACAGGAATAATTATGTAACCCTTATGAATGTGTATAGGTACTTTATAATGTTTTTGAACCCCTGATCCTGTTGATATTTATAATTATAATAATAATTAGCAGTAACCTATTGTTTATTTTCGCTGATGTTTCTATTGAGTAACATCGTGGTTGCAGCGAGACATCCGAAGATTTTACAGTAGACCGATAGTATTGGCAATTTCCGGCGCGTATCGGTTTGTAATATTCTTTTTTAAACAGTTGACATTTAGGAAGTAAATATACTTTAGTGATAAGTCCTGTTGATATTAATAATTAGAGTAATATTTTGAAGTGACGAGACGACTGCACTAAGGTTATTTCTAGTAATGCTATAAGGCCAAATCAATTTTTCTTTTTTTGAGATGTTGGTAATATATATAATATTGATATATTACCAACATCTCACTGACTAGGTCCGTGGCGCAGCGGTCAACACGCCTGCCTGCGACACGGAGTGACCGGGTTCGATCCCCGGCCAGGTTAAGATGGAAAATGATCTTTTTCAGATTGGCCTGGGACTTGGATGTGTATCTATATATGTATTTGTTATAAAATATAGTATCGTTGAGTTAGTATCCCATAACACAAGTCTCGAACTTACTTTGGGCCTAGCTCAATCTGTGTGATTTGTCCGTATATATTTATTTATTTATAACAAAAGAAAAATACGCTTTTAAAAATTACGCTAACTAATTTAACTCATTATCGGACACAGAACCTGAAACATAAGAAATAACAATAGAAATTACTTTTCGCGTAACTCATATGTATGTACATGTATAAACGGATCTTAGCACGAATATTTTGTTTCCGTTGATATTTCAATGAAATTACATCTATCGTGAGAGACTCTAAAAAGGGTCGTGCTTCGGGCCCTTTATATACATTATTAAGTTTTTACCAAGTTACAAAATAACTTCAATGTTATTAATTTATGTTTATAAAACATTACCGAAAATGTGTTATACGTCCGTGTATAAACATGTTCTACATGATTTTAATTTCGTTTATGAAACCTCAATTATGCTGCATCAGATTTATCCACAAATTAACAAACTCACGTAGGTTTCTCTCACGAAATCCCTTCCATCTCAAATCAAGGGAAATCCACCTTTATTAATTTAGAAACAAAGTTGTATATGTAAAAATGTACATTGAAAGACGTACGTCCTTATACATTATTGTATATTTGACATTAATCGTCAAATTAATTGCGATTTTATACAACACTCAGCCAAGGTTTATGTATGCGTATTGATTTGCAACACTTCGCCCTTCTTCGATACATTTGCATACAGACGTAGTATTTAAGTACATATTATGTAACCTATTGAGAATTGTAACACTTATGATTTACGATTTGTATTTTATAGATTCTAAATACGTCACTGGTATTTTGCACCGACAAGTGCTATTAGAAAAATGGCACACGTTAGAGTTATGTCAATTGGCGAGTGTATAATTTAGGTGCGAAAGATGAAGGTGCGTAGTGCTGAGGTGCAAGCGAACGCAGGTGCGGATACCGCAGGTGCGATTGAACTGAGGTGCGAAGATCTGAGGCACGAATGAACTGAGGTGCGAAGAGCTGAGGTGCGAAAGAACTAAGGTGCAAAGAGCTCAGGCGCGAATGACAATGCGGCTGGCAACTCATCACTATTTTTATTCCCTACCCCACACCCAAAGCCGAGGTCCGTCCTTCCTGGGGGCCCTTCGGTGATGTTGTCTATATAGGCTGAGGACACTGCCCTCGCCTCAAACGCCCGGTAAAGTAACGAAAGCTCACTTGGAGCTAGGTACATAGTCATTAAAAAAAGAAGAAACTGAGCGGAGCAAATGCAACAAAGTAACAAAGTTATTTTGTTTCAGACATTATGTCTTTTCCGCAATTATATTGATAGGTTTCCTTCTTTAAGCATGACATATCTTTTATTAATTATCATCATCATCAGGTCTTTTTAGTCTCCACTAAGGAGCATGAGCCTCTCTGTACTATCGGAGCCATACTTGGTCAGAGCAGACAGAGGATTTGGCCTACACTCTCAACGCTGGCCAAACGGTTGGAGAGTTCTCATTGATGTTTATGAGCTTAGTTTAGCCTGTATTTCCTAAGTCACCTCTTACGACCTCCATGGGAAGACTAGGTATGGTCCTATTCTACTCTGCCGGAAACCACACGGCTTTTATTAATAAATTTGACCAATAAATTGATTTACGAACACAATTTTATTATCAAAAAGTGAGCGACCTTAGTTCAGTCTGCAATATAAAAATAAACGCATTTTATTTCAATCAGATAACTTCTCTTTGAAGTATTTTCGTCATTCCGGCCATTATCGTCTTGCCAAATTAAAAAAAGACATTTGTATCGTTTCGCCAAAAAAGAAAATGCATTAAAACGTTTTCCTTGCCTTTTATTCACGTTGTTTTAGTCACCTGTACTTTATTTGACGTAAATTAATGTTTTTGACGATTGCCCTTATCGCTTTTGGTGTTAGTGTTTTCAAATTTTGTTGACATGACTTTAATAAATTCGCAATGTCAGTCAAATATTAATTTTGGAGCAAAACCAATTCATGCGTTCAAAATAAGAATCGGATAATATTCGTATGGCTTGGAAGTAAAAATATGGCTCATTAGACATTCGCATTATTGGCGCTTTCGCGTGTTCTTTTTATTATACAACGCACAAGGCAAACATGGATATGGCCCACCTGATTGAAAGCAATGTTGTTGTTATTCGTATGTGTAGTAAGTGGCCAACACTGCTGTCAGATTTTTCAAGCTGTCTAAAGGCATCTTACATAGCTTCACGACTGCCATCAGTGATGACAGTCGGGATCAACGGCTTGACGTGCCTTCCGAAGCACGGAGGAGCTCGGGGTATTTTTATGCCACTTGCGGTCACCAATCCAAGTGGGGACTGTGCCAGGGGTCACTTAACATGCGTAAGCCATAATTAAGATCACGCCCACTAGGCCATCGGGCTCCTCATGGAAAGCAATTACCGCAGCCTATGGGCGCTTGCAACAGCATGAGAGCCACAAAAAACCTCTAAGGACAGAGGTCTGATCTCCATTTAGTACCTCCTCATATCAGCGTTTTCCAGGTTGCAATATCAGCCAATTATTTCGGACTCGGCAGGACTCCATTTTCAAGGCGAATTCGGGATTCGCGACACACAAGAATCCCGAGCCTCCTGACAAATCCAAAACTTAATAATAATAAATAAATATATACGGACAAATCACACAGATTGAGCTAGCCCCAAAGTAAGTTCGAGACTTGTGTTATGGGATACTAACTCAACGATACTATATTTTATAACAAATACATATATAGATAAACATCCAAGACCGAGGCCAATCTGAAAAAGATCATTTTACATCTTGACCTGGCCGGGGATCGAACCCGGTCACTCCGTGTCGCAGGCTGGCGTGTTGACCGCTGCGCCACGGAGCTAGTCCTTAAAACTTAAGTCGGCAATTCCAACAAAATAGCACTTGACTGACCCATTTTAACATCAGCCAATTATTTCGAACTCGGCTTTCTTCCATGCTGGTCTGGGAGAAAAGAAAAAACGTAGAATGTACCAGCTGCTTCTCTCCCCGCGCAGGTCATAAAAGCCGATCAAGGGAATGGGTAAAATCTGAGGAATCATGTAGGCGATGCGGCTAGCAACCCATCACTATTTTGATTCCGATTTCCACCTAATGCCCACCAACATGCTAAACGTGGCCTACAGGTCTTATAGACCAAGGCTCTGTCTACCCCGCAAGGGAAAAAGACGTGATACTATGTATGTATGTATGTATGACCCATTTTAAAAATATAATGATTAATATCAATGTAAATCATGCACCATTTTATAAACCACGTACCAACGTACAATCACCAAAAAACTCGATTTACGCGAAGGTTTGTATAATTGCAGCTCCCTTTACCGGCGAAGGTCGGGCCTTGATAATGATTAGAACGAATAATCACGTAATTCCACGATATCGGGTTGCGAAACGAGGTTACGCTTACGATTATGTATGATTTTTGGGTTAGCCTTTGAGTTCTACTTGATTACGGTTGCCAATAATCTTTTATTTAAAAAATACTACAATAAAAATACTGAACCGATTATGATGGGAACAAATGAAAAGCATGCCCTTTTAAATAAAAAATAATCGAGGGCTAGACAGAGCCTGGGTCGATAAGAACCAGAATCTGGTGGACGTGTATGTGGAAAACGGAATCAAAATAGTGATAAGTTGCTAGCCGCATTGACTACTACGTGATTCGTCAGATTTTCGCCTATTCCCTCGATCGGATTTGACGATCTGCCTGTAACTGAGATGGTTCGCCATAAATGGCAATATCGTTTGTACCGGCTTTCTTCAGTGATGGCAGTCGCCAAGCTAAGTCAGATGCTTTTAAGCAGCTTGGAAAATCTGACACCAGTGTTAGCCGCTTACACACCCGAAAATCAAGCAACTACAAGTAAGACCCGCTAGACTGAGTTGCATCAACTGTACCTACATATTTAATCTGACATTCGTTTTGAGGCTTATGCTGAATCTGACAAAGTCGCAATATAGCATTCATTTAATCCTTAGATCAAATATAATGGTAGATACACGATTCGCGCTCGAAAAGTGGCACCGGCAAAATAGCGCCCTCATTGACTTTCGGAGCTGTTTTGTCCACAGTTTCAATAAACCGCGCTAGCACTCACACGTCTCGCGATGACGAAGGTCAGTGAAAACATGCAAAAACTACGCGTTAAAAGTGAAAAAGAAAGATGATGAGGGTTGTTCTTTCAGTATGTGCCGTTTTTGTTGTTGTTTGTAAGTATGCATGATGTTTGGCTCGGGGACATTATTTAGGCTTCATTTTGTATGAGACTGTGTATCTACTATTGTATTTGATCGAAGATTTAAACCATTGAATAGATGACTAGGCTAAGATATGTAGTAATTGAAATTGTCACGTCTCATGAATTTTCTAAGTAAGGTCATACGTATACAAACCCAGAGACAGATGGACGAATACATGTATTATATACGAGTTTTTGCCCGCGACTTCGTCTGCATGTCTTTTAGATATCAGGGCATATGTTTTAATTAACCCCTACTTTGCATACCCAGATCATTTTTATGTGTAATTAGGTCCAGAAATTAGAAAATATCCATATAAACTTAATCCCCCATTTAACCAATGTTGTCCATTCCACCTTCACAGATATTTTTTTATTATAATCGAAAACTAATGGTACTATTACATTATTCAAGTACTATTCCACTTTTTCCGAGGTAAAAGTAGCCTATATCCTTTACTGTACTGCAGACAAAGCGTATGCAAAATTTCGTGACGGTTTGTTCAGTAACTTTGGAGTGAAATTGTAACAAACAAACTCTTATATTTATAACATTATTAGTAGGATTACTTAGAAGATTGCGTATCAAATAATGTAGTTGTCAAACTGCCCAAAACTTAACATGTAAGTCGGCCTATTCCATGTTATAAAATAAATAACATACTAGAGTCGACAGTGAAACAAAACGCGTGTTTTAACCTTATCCACAATTTTGATTTATTCTTCACTTGTCTAAAGTTTTCGCTCCTTATTTATTCTCACGCGGACCATAACAATTTTCCATCCATAAGTCGCTTT
This sequence comes from Elegia similella, assembly GCA_947532085.1. Taxonomy (NCBI): domain Eukaryota; kingdom Metazoa; phylum Arthropoda; class Insecta; order Lepidoptera; family Pyralidae; genus Elegia; species Elegia similella. The sequence continues at coordinate 1,872,500 of OX383942.1, forward strand.
ATTAACTTTTTTATAACATATTTTTGAAATAACGACCAACATCGGTATGTTGGTTGTCATGTTGGTTGGCGTTGAGTTATCGAGCAAAGTGGCGCACCTTAGGAGAGGCCTAGGTCCAACAGTGGACTGCCGCAGGCTGCTAATGATGATGATGATGGGAATGCTGGTGGTTAATAGGGTCAGTCTGTCAAAATCAACAACTTTTTTGGGACCAAAGAAAATGAAAACAAATCAACAATCCCAATTCAAAAATGTTCGCTTGATTCGGCAATATGTAAAAATTTTAAAAGTTCCTAAATAAAAAAAAATACCATTTTGATGGGGTTAGTCTACCCTTTAAGGGAATGTTAGTGTAAAATTTACAAGCTGTACATTAAAGTCCATAGATCAATAACTATAAATTAGGAAATTCTGTTTTTAAGTTTTTGCTTATAACTTCAATTTAAGAAATGACATTAACCCTAGAAGCCCAATCTACGTCATTTTGACGTACACTCTGAAGAAAATACGCTGTCTCTTTCTAATTTTTGATTTGCTTCCAAAATATTTATAATTACACACCCTTCACAACAGAACATTTTAATATATGTAAAATGTTCGGTCGAAAATATCAAAAATGTTCGGTCGAAAATGTCGAAAATTCTTGCTAGGTACCTATACTTATTGGATATAGGAATAAGTTTAATATGTAGTACAAAACCTTGGAAGCATGATTTATGCCCCATTTTTTTTTTGTAGGAGCAAATATCTAAGCCACAAGTAGCATAGAACACAATTTCAACATCTCACTTTACCGCCGACGTAATAATTTGTTCACGCGCTCATTGTTCTATAACAATATTAAAAAACTTTTAGTACGTGTTGAACTTGACTTTTATAGGGTTCTTTGGGTATGTTACAAAAACCTCTCAAGCATTATTTTAAAAATAAATAACTGATTAACAATTGCAAAATTAATGAATTCCTGCTTTTCTAATAGAATTGAGGTTAAAGCAGTATCTATCGGGATAATATGAGAATTATCAGTTCTGTATAGGCATTTAGAATTATTATGGAATCAAGAACTTGGTATCATTAAATTATGTAACAACGGGTTACTCACGTACAAAGTCAGCTACTGGCCGACATGTTTCGACCTCATCCGGAGGTCTTCCTCGGGGCGCATGTGTGTCCCGATCCGCAATTCCGAGTGCGGATCGGGACTTGATCCACATTCGCCCTGAGGAAGACCTCCGGATGAGGTCGAAACATGTCGGCCAGTAGCTGACTTCGTACGTGAGTAACCCCTTGTTACATAATTTAATAATGTCTATATCTCACGTTGTTTTAATAAAAAAAAAAACTTGGTATCATATTAAAATGTTTTGACTTTAACTAGCTTATACATACTAGATATTGCCTGCTTTGTCAGAGACCACCCTACATTTTTTCAACGACGATACAGAAACCAAAGGCTTCGGCCATTAGACGTAGACCTAGTCAGAGTACCTTTACACAATAGCGCATTTTTCGACAAAAATTGCTTTATTATGTCGATAAATATATATAATAAAATTCCCATTGACATAAGACAATTGCCAAAAAAGCCATTTAAAATAAAATTACGGAAGTGGCTAATAGACAAATGTTTTTATACCCTAAATGATTTTTTTTGTTAATTTTATCACCTTTTATGAATATTTTGTAAAAATTATGCAATTAATATTATTTTTTAAATTATTTAATTATTGACTTTATAAATGTATAATATGTGATGACAATGATATTAATTAATATGACATTTTTGTATTAGTTGATTTTAGATTTTATTATTTAATATTTATTCAAGGATTGTGTTATTAAGAAATATTGTAATTAGAAACAATTATAAAAAAAAAAAATTGGCATGCCTTAATTAGGTTAATGGTGAGAGACTTACATAAAACTTATACCTATTAACATTTTGTGAAACCACTATTATGCAAATAAATATGATTTATGATTTATGATTTAAAAAAATATATATAAATTCTTTTTATCTGTCATGGAAACCAAGGAACTCCACAAAATTCAGAACACCGCGTTAATTCATTCAAATTTTCTAATCAACCAGTCAATCAAATTTTACGAATAATATTGGTACCCCTTTAAGGCGTAGATTAAAAAAAATGGCGTCTAAACCAAAGAGATAGACAAACGCAAACAACGCCAAATTCAGTGCATCGCTTTTATTCTATCAGCTACTCTAATCAGCCAATTAATAATTTTAAAATTCGAATAGTTTTGGTAATTTGTACGAAACCAATACAATACTAAGAAATTAAAACACCACCAAATTCAGTACACCACGTTAATTTTGCTAGCTATTCTAATCGGCCAGTTAATAAGGCCAAAATTGGAACATGGTAGCGTTAACACGCGAGCGATCTAATCTGTTCAATGGATGGTTTTGTTACGAAATGTGTTTAAAATACGAATGCTTGAAGGTTGGATGAGGCTGAGAGCAGCTTGTTACACGTTTGAATTAGATTTTTATAACGTAATTTGTATAATGAAACATATGTATTTAAAGTTACCGGCTTTATGTATTGGATTGAAACTGTCACAATAATTCTGGATGGAATGAATCATTATTGTGCTGATGCAGAATATTAGTCTTCTAACTTTTGTTAGCGAATTCATATAATGCATTCTGAAGTAAAAGTCCAATCACACTTTATTGACTCAGTTAGTCGACGCAATACGGTAATAATTAGGGGACCCGATAAGTCCATTGTATACTATAAAAATGGATGTGCCAAATTCGGCTCAGGATATTATTTATGAAAAGTAGGGTTATTAAGAAGCTCCAGAATTAATAAATACCTATACAAAACAAGGTCTGGTTAGTCACACCATTTATTTATAAATCAAGAACAGCTGGATCTGTTGTAATTGTCTCTGATTTGTTGGATTCTTCTCTACCCCTAATAACTCGAGAATTGATATTTCCAACATTATAATAATGGATTCGAAGTGATTTGTTGCTTGACATTTATTTATTATTAATAATATCCAATGCACGACCGCCCAATCCCATGACCGAAAAATCAGATTGAAAAACAAAATGTACGTGCGAAACAAGATCACAAAAACCGGTGTCAACAAAATTTAATCTCAATTGTGTTATAACTGTATAAAAGACTCACAATTTCTTACAATAGACCCTGACAATTTAGAAACAGGAAAATTTTTGTGACTAAAATATACCTAGGAATCATAGAAGAAACTTGATCCGTTCTAGATCAATCTTGATTCGTTGTGCAAAATTTAAGTTTAGAATAGCGTTCGGTCTTTTGGTTGGTAGTTTTTTTTTGCCGAACAAAAATAGCTTTACCTGCCAGGTCCATTGGAGCATCCGCTTTTAATTTTTTGTTAGGACTAATCTGGCCAGTACCCCTCACCAGGAAGCGGCAAATACAAACTTTGTTTTTTTCTCTTCCGTAAAAAAAAAGTAACTAAAGAATATTGCAGTCATTTTATTAAGAAATGTTGAAAAGTTCTTAAGGTATTGTTCTAGACAGAGAAAACAAGCTCAAGCAAAGCCGCGTGGAGAACATCATTACTATTTCTGACCTTTAATGATTTATATATATTTTCCATTGTTCGCCCCTTAAGGCTATTAGTATCACTTATGAGTTGATGACCAAAAGATGAAATATATCTTAAATAAATCTCAAAACTATTGTACCAAAAGCAATCACTTCAACGAACCGGTCCAAATAGATCACAACAAAAGGAATTACGTAACATAAAGGTGCCTTCATTAACTAGAAATATGAATTAGTAACGCGACAGAAGCACACACAACTCATTAATGTGCACATATTTTTTGTTTATTATTAGAATTACAATTTTTATTGCGCATTTCTCGTTCATAATGAAAAATCATTACTATTATTAATACTACTATTAGAAATGAAAAAAAAAAACCTTTCCTTATTTATCATTTCACATTTGTTAATACCTTATCGCCGTTATACGTTGTTTATATTTTTTGTGTGACAACACTGGTATTTAATTTTTAAGCTGCCCAAAGGCATTAATCGCAGCTTGACGACTAAGACCAACAGTTTAACGTGCCTTCCGAAGCACTGAGGAGTTCGAGATATTTTTATGTCATTTGCGTAAGCGCTTATCATGCTTACACCCACTAGGTCATCAGACTGCTCAATCAATTACTCGTGGTCCCACTAACATTGAACAAAATGGCTCATGGCCCCACCACAGTCAAGATCGTTGCATAACAATTTTGTTCATAATGTTGACATTCTATTATAATACTTAGTAATGTTTTATTCTGTAGTATTTTTAATTTGCCTTAGAAACGAGTTCAGTATCGATAAATTGTAAAATCTTTATATCCCGAGCATCTATCGGTTGCCAAGTGATACGTGAAACTGCGCAGTGTTGTGGAAGAAACGATTAGTGAACGGCCCAGGGATCATATTTCGTAGACCTTGGTTCGTTAGCTCGCTTGAACGATTGTATTGGGCTTTCACGGAAGGCATAAATCGTGTCGTATTTTTTTCTTCGATTACCGACTTTTTAGTGTAGATTTTTCATAGACCTCCGCCTACTTTTGGATGAGTACGGGATCACAATTGACCATGTCAATTGATTTTATTCTCATCAAAAGAAAGTAATATAATTCAGTTTGTATGTATTAAACGTGTTCTTTTTTCGATCACCGAATTTTTTGTGTCTACTTTTCATAGAATATTTTGAAGAGAGTTGACATACAGAGCCGGCCTCAAATAGAGAATAGGCAAGAAAGAAGACTTTTTATACAAATCTGCGGACTTTTCGTGACTGAGGATCACACTGGACCATTTTTTCAAACTAAAATTAAGTTTGAATAATTCAGATAATTTAAAAATAACACAAAATAAATTAGCCGCCTGAGGGATCGTAGTGATACACTTGTCGTGTATTACTTCGATCATTGACTTTTCAGTTTAGATTCCTAGTGTTACATGATAGTTTTGTTTTTATGTAAATCAAAATGCCTTATACTTCAATCTAATTTTTACAGATTGTCTGTAAATAGTTATGGATTATTACGGATATTTAAAAAGTTATAAGCTGTATTTTAACCATTTTGGGCCAGGACAGAGTATTTTTACTATCGATTATTTAAAAAAGTTATGCTTGTTGCGTAGGCAGGTACGTTTTCGATACCGACACGGGGAGTGAGACAGGCCTGTTATAGGTACCTAGTTTTTGTCTATACAATGCAGCCAAGGTCAGTTGGGTCGTGCACAGCCATTTTAAACTGGTGCGTTTCTTCCTCCTAACTTCACCTTGATATCGATCTTAACGATAGTAAATGGTTAAATAGAGCATTTTAAATTACTGGTTTGAAATGTTTTAATTCAAAGATTAAATTCAAGCTGGCTACGGAACAGATACACATAACTTACCAGAGTAGAGAGGGCATTTATTTCGCATAATTTTGAAATGCATAAGCCCGAATTTCATCGCAGTATTTTTTTTTGTTCTTTGTACTCTGTAGCAGCACCAAGTAAGCTTTTGCTACTTTATCGGGCATCGACGCCTTATATATGTAATGACCTACCTCTGTGGCTCAGTGACCACAAGTGCGTTTGAATTCCAGGTTTAATCCCTGGCCAGGGTATAATGAAAAAACTATATTTTTCAAATTGATCTGGGTCTTGGATGATTATCTATATTAGTATATCTATTCTCAAATACAGTATCATTGAGTTAGTATCCAACGACATAAGTTCTCAACTTACTTTGCGGCTAGCTTCATCTATGGGATATGGAAACGCTCGTGCGAAGTTAGCCTATCTGGTGATAGGCTAACTTCGCACGAGCTGGTGCTCGGTAGCCAGTTCTCTCAATCGGCTTTAACAGTCTGTGTATGAGAAGAAATCAATTAATACTGTTTATACCATTTTTTACACCACGACGTAGTGGGACAGGCATACAGCCCCAAATGATGGGAAACGGTTTGCTGACCGTGTTGATACTTGTGACTACAATCCATAGGCCGTATGTCTGTTCGGCTTCTTAGTGTTTTTTTTTATTGAAACCTTCTTTAGGCGTATTGAGAAGTTTTTCGTAGGGGACATACTTGTGGATTCGCCTCACTCGTCACGCTTGTGATTTCACGTATAAATATGGCTGTCGATGATAAAGTCTCAATAACTTAAAACTTTATTAACATAATTTTATGTCAAATGTATCATTAAGATTATATCATTATATCATAGTCATGAAAAATGTTTTATTCTGTCACTATACCTCATTGGTAGAACCGGTCTTGCGGCTTCCGAATTATCATGATGAATGGCATTCGACAGCTTTAATACCCTGATTCATAGCAGCAAAACTATAATATTTCCATTAAGATGGTATAACCACAACCGAAAGATGTTGTGCATAGAAACACATATAAAATAATGACATTTTGTTTGAGTAAAATAGTTTGATCTATAAAAGTATAACATAAGTATTAAAATAAAATAAAGAAACATAAATTTGATGGTTTTATAATGAAGACTCAATGTCCAAAAATTTACAAAAATATTAAGATTTTAAATAGTTAGATAGATATAGTTATACAATTATTACAAAGAGGAAATATTTAATTGCGTGTTTATTTGTAATAGATAAACTCATTAATTAGCTAACCGATTCAAAAAATTCTTACACCTATAGAAAGCTACATTATCAAATGGTAACATAGGATTCCATTTACGTAGACGAAGTCGCGGGGAAATACCTAGTTCGCTGATAAATAGTGAGTGAAATCGAGGGAAACTGCTAACACTTTTCTTCACTATGTCGCTACAGTTTTTGAGATAGATACTGGCAACTAAAAAATACGTGACGAATTTATTTAAAAAAAAAATTAGTTGTGGCAAAGCACATACTTTTTTCAGTGACAAATTTACTTTGTGGCAAATTTACAGCAAATCGTAAAAACATGTCTATCAATTACTAAAAAGTACCGTGCGGTCCTCTTAAATTCATCTGGAACAAGATTTAATCACGATTTTCCTTTTACGCTATGTAGGTATGACTACGTCTCAAAATAGGTTAAATTTTTATCCACAACTTTATACAAATAAGGCTGAAATTATTAGACGTCAAATTTACATACTGGTACCGGCGTGTACGAAGAAAATAATGATTATTATTTACCTAACACCTACACGAAACTAGTAGCCTTATATAGTAATGTTTGACGGACAAATGTATAAAAGCGGCTTTATTCTTCTTATTATGAATATTAAAGAATCCATGTTGTTATAGGGCAACCATTTTAGGAAGTTTCGGTTTCCTAATGAAGTTGACATTTGTACAGAATTATGTTTTTGACCTCTGAACAGCTGCTTGAAAGAGATTTATTACAATTACCTATTTAAGAACAGGACAGGACTGGATTAAATTGAAACTAAAATTAATTCTAAGTAGATACAACAATAATAATAAAAAACCGGCCAAGTGCGAGTCGGACCCGCGCACGAATGGTCCCGTACCGTTATAAGAACGGAAAAAAAAACATGTCTGTTGTATGGGGAGCTTTTATATTAATTTTAAATAATTATTTATTTATAAAGTAAATATATAACTTAATATTCTGTGAATATTTGTTACCGTTATAAATATCGAGCAAAAGCAAGCAAAATCTCACGTTTGTTGTAATAGAAATACCTACATCATCTGTGAAAATTTTAACTGTCTAACTATCACGGTTCATGAGAGACAGACAAACGGACAGCGGAGCCATATTAACAGGGTCCCGTTTTTACCCTTTGGGTACGGAACTAAAAATGCAGGCATAATGAAGACTTTATAAAATCAAATTCCCATTTACTGGTTTCCATTTCATAAATAGGAACACTGCAATAGCCTCAGTCTAAATAAATGATATAATACAAAGAGTTACAGTATTGTTTAAAGTACCAACATAAAAGAAAAAGTTCCTTCGCAAAAATATATTGCCAGGCTATGATCTTTTATAACTTTCCGTCCCAAGGCACGCTTGCAACTTGAAAATGTTTTTTCCTTTTCGTTTTATGTATATTTTGGGGGATATCACGTAAATTCCTTAAATGCTTCCTTACGCAGCGGAGGAGCATTAACTTTTGCTTTTTCACTCAATGTTTGTTGCAATATATTCAAAATATTATACAAAGTAGCGGATGTTAAATGTAATGTTTGCCGTGCAGTACTTTATTGGGTAAAAAATTGTATGTCTATGGCGTATTCACCCCACGAAATGGTCCCATGGGCAGAAGAGCGCCCCAAGCCTTGTCGCATTGAAGGAACTGAACAAAAAAAAAAACAGCCAAGTGCAAGTTGGACTCACGCACGAAGGGCTCCGTACCATTATCGATAATAAGTTTAAAATTCTGAAAACATATTTTTATTATATGATGTAACTAAAAATGTATGTTTTTCGCAATTTTTCCTTTATCTGTGCTATCGTTGCTTCCTACCAAATTTCAAGATTTTTAATTTAAAAATCTATGCAAGTATGGTATATTCGGTAGAGAGGGTCATGCGCCTGCAGTGGAGACTAAAAAGACCTGATGATGATGATGATTATCCCTGTTGAAAATAGGCTATAGAATTAAAAACCTTTACCTGTGCGAAGCCGGGACGGGCTGCTAGTTATTAAATAATATCGCCTTGGGCACAAAATTTAAATATACGCCCCTTTTTACCCACAAAAATGAGTTAGGGGAGTATAGGGTTGATAATAATGCATCTATTTTATTCCCACATACCAAGATAAATTCAACCTCGACTCAGAGCTTTGGAATAATGGTAATAAATATCTTCGAAGATGTAACTGCCAATTTACGGGTTAAATGAAAAATGTGGGTTATGGAGGATCTAAATTACTTGGATTTAGTTTTATCTGTTTTGGGTGTAATTTAAGACAAATGTAAGTAACAATTCTCTATAATCTGAGCGTTTTTCCGTTTGCACTTTTGGACCCGGGGCACAGGTATGGCACTTCATACAAACGGGACGACATAAATGCCTAGTACTACTACAAACAAAGTGTTACATCCGTGCACACGCTAATGTGTGAGTTAGAGAACCAAGGTTGACACCGAAGAATGAAATTAAATATACCTATTCATGATGCCACCTAAAATTCGACAAATTTGCGTGTATGTTTCTCAATTCTGAAAGATTTATGATCTTAATTTATTTATGTAGGTATGTATTTATTGACTTACCTAACAATACATCTCAATAATAAGTAAATAAACTTGCTAACAAACAAAAATCTCGCACACAATGCAACTGGCACAATCAGAACACCATGACCTATAAAATTATTATATTTTAGGTGTACGTACACATCAACAAGTAGGTAACTATCACTTCACAAATAAGAGGTTATGTATTTTATCTTCTCTTCACCACTGGTTTATTAGTTTAGTTACCTATTGATTCATTTACAAATAAAAGCACTAGATAATGTACTGTAATATAATAAATTGCTTGTTTGGCGCTAAACTCTACGGCAAATGTGATAAAAATCAATAAAAAAAAAGGATTAAAACAAGAGGCAGATAGAGATTCACAGCACAGTATTTCATTGTAAAGCGGGTCGGTAACGTAATATTCGCATTTGACGTGCAACAAAACCTAACCCTGTTTCAAAGCAACGCATCGCACTCCATTTACGGGGGAGAGGTGCGGCGATGCCTCGTTGCGGGGGACGCAGGGAGTTTCCGTTCTGTACGTTAGTACTTATATTAATTCTGTGCCCGGGGTTCGCTGTTACGATAGCATTTATATGTTTTTGCGGAAACATGGAGGGTGAAAATAAATAAATGATAAAATATTTTTTATTATATTACCTACTCAAATACTTATAATACTCAAATAACAAAAATAAAGTATTTTTAGGTCGTTAAGGATGTGTTCTATTTATGATCCAATAAGAAGGATTTTCCGAAATTATAACCCTAAGGGGATGAAAAAGGGGAGCAAAGTTGTATGGGACAACGTAATTCCTTTGTACCATTTACTCCTATTCGAACCACTTTTAAATTCTACGAGGATGAAGTCGCCGACAAAAATATAAAATATTATATTGCCGCTTCAACAAAAAAATAATAAAATTAAATTAAAAATGAAAAAAGCATACAAAAAATATTTTTTAACCATTTTTTGCAGTTCATTATTTTATGGTGGTAGTGAACCCTTTGAGCGCAATTCCGACTCGCCCTTGGTCACTTTTATTTATTCATTCGAAACGAAATGTACGAAAATAGTGCAACAGTTCCCAGTCACGTCCACAGACGACTTTACAACCATTAAAATTTAATTTTATGGGCTTCTATAAACACAATTCGTAATTTCAAAGTGGCTGTTAAATTTTTTGCCGGATTTTATTAAAACATTAAGTTTTTATTGAAGTTCAATTTAATTTTGTAATATATTGAACATTTAATGTCTTCTTATTTTAGTCATATTGCTGAGAGTAATACCATATTGGCTTACTGTGTAGTTTTATTTTTAAAGAATTTGTCTATATAATAAGTTTAAAACAAAGTCGGATTTGTTTGTATACTTTTTAAATTATTTATTCATTTTATCGTACAAGCTAACTGTGACATCCAAAACGCTTACAAGATTATTGTCATTAAAGTGATAATTACGATTAGCATTTTAATCTTTATACGATGTGTTAATAAAAAAACGCAAAACCTCGGACACCCCAACTTATTTTTATTATAAAAAAATTATATAAATTATTAAATTAAATTTTTCTTTTTGTTTTCTTGTGCATGTTGCAAATTAAAAAGTCTATGGTAATTACGCGCGGCCTGGGGTGACGTTGCCGCTTCGCGCGCTGCCGCGAGAGTAGAGTAACTAATGATCAAACACGGCTAATTAAAATATTATTTCGGTTAACATTTGACCCCTATTTTTTATTTCTGGAATCGATTCTACTCTCGAATAACAAACTAATTTCAGGGTTTTGGATATTTCATTAACACTTTGTATATAAAAATTAATTCCTATTTCCCTTGGTTACGGCATCACGTGTGAACGGTCGGACCGATTTGGCTAATTCTTTTTTGTCGTGTTTGTTTTTTCAAAAGAAGGATCTCATAACAGAAAATATTAAGAAAGTGCGTAGCAAGTTAAATAGCGGCAACAGAAATATATCATCTGTGAAAATTTCAAGTGTCTAAATATCACGGTTCATGAGATACAGCCTGGTGACAGACGGACTGACAGACAGACAGACGGTCAGCGGAGCGACATTATTAGGGTCCCGTTTTTACCCTTTGGGTACGGAACCCTAAAAACAGTTACATTACCTACAGTTGTATAGTTTTAGGTGCAATCGTATTTAATATGCCAATTTTCAGAAGAATTATGATGTGAAATATATTTTTCACAAACCAAGTAAGCTTCTACCCATTGAATCACTTTTCATTTTGATTTCAGCACACGTAGGTAATATTCAAAGAATTTCCAATAAACATTTGGCTCATAAAGGCAAGGTGAGCGAAGAAATTTTATATTAGTATCGTGTGTTCTCTGCAGTTATTTACAGCAACAGGGGTTTCCGAGATGTGGCCATGGGCACACAATAAACAACTACAGAAGTGACACTTTTATTTCTTACGTAAATCGTGCGTTATACTCTAGGACGGGGAGGGATGGATATAGAATGAAGAGACTGAGAGAGTCTTGTCTGAAGTTTCGGCACTGGAACTAGACAACTTTCCCTTCTCATGACTCAGACAAGGTAATAAATAATAAATATATAGGGACAATATAGGAAATACATATGACCTGACTGGGGACCGAATCTGGGCACTCTTTCCGCAGGGTTGCGTGTTGATCACTGCGCCACGGAGCTCGCCTTAGATGACTAAGGAAAAACCAATTTACATTTAATTCAAAAGCATACCCTAGGTGATTTGTCAGTCTGAAAAGTTTTGTCTCATTATTTACCAGCATAAGACCAAAAAAAGCAAAATAAACAAATCCGCTATCTTATAGTCTATGGCTCCGAAGCAACAGATCATAGGATTCACCCAGGAATCGCTATGAAGTGAGACAGACAGAGAAAGGGTAAGAGAAATGGAGAAATGCGATACTAACACTAATACGTAACAACTAATGAATGTGTTAGATATATGGTTAAGATATACAGCAAGCTCCGTGACGTAGTGGTCAACACGCCAGCCTGCGACAGGGTTCGATCCCCGGTCAGGTCATGATGAGAAACGATCTTTTTCAGATTGACCTGGGTGTTGGATGTTTATCTATATAAGTATCTATTATAAAATATAGTATCGTTGAGTTAGTATCCTACGACACAAGTTCACAACTTACTGTGGGGCTAGCTCCATTTGTGTAATATGTCCCTATATATATTTATGATATACATATGTGCTTGCCGGGAAATGTTCCAGACATTTCCCGGCAAGTACATAGTATTCTACTTATTTGCTTGTCGTTCGTTACACACACGCACCAAGGATTCTATGTTGATGATGCTAAAATGCACTTTGAACCGAGAGCCGTATCCGTAGACATATCTAATTTGCGTCATGGGGTACCAGGACTTCCGGGGGAGGCAAGGGGGGCGCATCCAACCATGGAATGGATGTACCCGCACATCAGTCGTACTGCGTACGTGTAGCGCTGAGATAGCTGTTATTGTATCGATGGTTTGTCTTGTCGATGGTACGGAGTATCGATATCGATAATTTTATTCAATAAATAACTTACAGAAAAATATTCTGATTTTACGAACTTGAAGTCATGGATAGGCATTCCAAAAAAATAATTAAATATATTCTTGTTATTAAAATAATATAAATATTAGTATTTGCATTCCTATGCTTAATAGTTAATTTTATTCACTTAAATAAATGTTCATTTAAAAAAGAAAATTATACTCAAAAATACGTGCGTCACGGACCCAATAATATCAAAATCTAATATCTAATTATGCCAATATAATCAAAACATGCCCATATTTTGTCATTTTTGGACCAACCAAGACGTGTGTTACCAACCCACAAATATCGAGCTACGTCATCAATTTAATGTAACCACTCTTTATGCAGTAGGAACGGCTATAATCGAAATTTAAATATCTAGATCGGAAATATTGGAATACATGAATGAGATTCATGTGAAAAATAGTCATACACCACACGTATGGACAGTAAACTATGAATTATTCAATTTTTATACAAGTCATTATAATTTTTTTGCTTTTTGAAATCTGGGTGTGATTCAAAAATTTGGCCGGTCGTTCAACCTTTCATTTATTACTCACGATGCATTGTATTGCGTTTTGATGTTAATAATTATAATAAAAATGTATTTTTTTATTTACAGGTAATACACAATCTTCAAAATGGAAAATATAAAACATATTAGTAAGATACACCAACGACATTATTTGATGACCATTGTGGCTCAGTGGTGCCGGAAGTGCCTTTGAATCGCAGAGTCCCGAGTTCGATCCCCGGCCTGGTCAAAATGGAAAACGATATTTTATATTGTCCAGTGTTTTGGGTGTTTATCTATACAGCGTGCAAATTGACCTCCGACGTTCCTTTAACGGGGTAACTCAGCCCATAAATATGAACAACTTTTCCTATGGGAACAATGCTGGGAACTAAAAAAATACGACATTCCCATACAAACAGCAGAACTCTTTTGTATGGAAATGCCGATTTTCTTTTGAGTTCCCAGCATTGGTCCCGTAGAAAAAGTTGTTCATATTGATGGTCTAAGGTTGAGGGGATATTTACACGCTGTATATGTATATGTATCTATCATAAAATATAGCTAGTATCCCACGAGACAAGTTCAAAATTTACTTTGGGACTAGCTTAATCTGTGTGATTTGTCCCTATATATTTATTTGTTTAAGAGCGGCGCTCTTGTATGTGGGGCTCCCTCCATGTTTATAAATTCTCTGTCAGACTTTTAACATCCTACTGCGTATTCTTCCCACGTTAACCGTATTGTTTGAACCTGCACTTTCCTCTACTCCAAACATATCGATAAAAGCAAGTAACTTCTCTATCGACACGCTCAAGACAAATGAGTCGATATATTTTTTGACACCTCTTAAGACACTTCGCATGTTCGCGCTTCAATTTATCGAAGATAGCGTATACGATTGTCCCCAAAACACCGGGTTCAATGGCCTCATTATAGACCTCTTGTGAATAATATATGGGACAATTTTCGCGAGCGATTTCGTGAACGAAAACCGTCAGAACAGACCGTCGCGGTTGCGTCAGACGACTTAAATTTATTTATTCATTGAAAATTAGTCCCGAATTTTAAATTTGCGTTAGGCCTGGACTAGACGGTCAAAAACATCGCCTTACCATAAATACTACGTTAATACCACAGATCCTACTTGGTCTGGGAGGAAAGAAAAAAAGTAGAATGTGCTGTTTCTCTCTCCGCGTAGACCGTAGAAGCCGGTCAAGGGAATGGGCGTAAATCTAAAGAATCGTGACAATAAGCGATGCGGCTAGCAACCCATCACCGTTGATTCCGTTTTCCATCAACACGCTAAACGTGATCTTTCGATTATTATTTATTAGCGATATTAATAGGGTCCCGTTTTTACGGAACCCTAAAAACGCATTTTTTTAGACGGAATGTCGTACGTATTGACTAACAGGTTCGTATCACGTTTAAAAGGGAAGATTTAAAATGGTGTCCCTAATTTTGTGCAAAGCTTATAAACATCTAAGACACCTCTCCAACCCGTCTGGCCAGCGTGGAGAGTGTAGGCCAAGTCCTCTGGCTGCTCTGGCCAAGTATGGCTCCGGTAGTACAGAGAGGGTCGTGCTCCTGTAGTGGAGACTAAAAAGGACCTGATGATGATGATGATGAGGAATAAACTTAATTAAGTCAAGATATCTCAGGTCAAAGGGCAATGACCTGGGTTTAGGAGGAACGTTCAATGAAATATTTTTTTAGTGATGTAGTTTCGATGCATTTCTTAATTAGGATTTTAGTCGTTTATAATAATAATAATAAATGCTTTATTGCAGACGCAAAGGGTCCATAAATATTAGTCAAAAACTTACAAATATTTATTTCTGAATGTCATATACAAATTATGATGTCATTACAACTAAAACGTCAGAAAAAGAGAAAAAAATATACAGCCCGCCTTTTGTCGTTTCCAGTGCAAAGGTACCCAAAACACTGGCAGCATTGCCAGGCTGGATTGCTATTGCCATCCTTTGCACCAGAAACGAGCCGGTGCGGGGGTCACCAGTTCTCTCAGATATTCGGTGCCCTGTGTGTCGTGAACAAGACGATTAGCATCGGTACCCCAGCAGCCCATTGTTTCGGCCGCCACGGGAACAAATCAGTAATGCCGTTCCAGTGCCGCATACTTTGTGCGCTTCGTTTCCGCTGCATCCTCGGCCACCGCCGCTGCTAACCCGACATTGTGTCTAAGGTGGCTTAAAAATATTAAAAAACCGGCCAAGTGCGAGTCGGACTCGCGCACTAAAGGGTTCTGTACATTATATACAACGTGATTTTGAACCTCCTAGCTTTATTGAAATCTCAGAATCAGAATCCCTAATGAAATATAGAACTGCAAGAAAAATAGCTGAAAATCGAAAAAAAAATTAGGGTTGTGAAGGCTCGGCCGTCCCGACGCTCAAGCCGAGTTCCACATATAAAGATGGTAGGGAGAGCACAAGACGAACACACAGAACACAGCTAATAACTTTATTATAATGTTTGCTTTTACAACTTCAATAAATAATTATCAGAGACTTATGCTCCAGGATATGGTAGTAGACTGAATGAGTGATAGACTGAAAGATGTTAACCGATTGAAAGGTGGTAGCAGACTGAAGAATGATCGAAGAATGAGTGATGAGAGAGAGAGAAAGTAATCTAAAAATTGATAGAAATTTGAATTAAAAATGAAATTTGAATTAAAATAAGGAATGAAAAATGGACAGGATGTGAGAAATGAGGTTGGATGAGATGCAGCATGCAGGTGGCATGCTGCAACGTTACAGGGTTTCCCATACAAAGTCGCCGATCAGCTGGACGAATTTCTATGGAATGTCAATATTTTTCTTCGGTTTTTACCTTTTTTTCTTGTAATTCTGTATTCCATTAGGGATTCTGATTCCCAGATTTCAATATAGCTAGGGGGTTCAAAATCACGCTGTATAATAAGTTTGAAATAATTAAAAATATTTTTTTTACTCAAAATAAAACGTTGCTTCGTACTAAATTTTAAGATTCTGAGTTCAAGGGAAGTACCCTGTAGGTTTTGATTCCTTTGCAAGTGTCGAAAAATTATTAAAAATATTTTTATTATATGATGTTATTAAAAATATATACTTTTTGCAATTTTTCCTATATCTGGGCTATAAGACGTTGCTTCGTACCAAATTTCAAGATTCTGTGGTCACGGGAAGTACCCTGTAGGTTTTGATTCCCTTGCGAATGTCGAAAAACACGAAAAATTGCGACATAACCAGCTGTATCCTTTAATTGCGTTGGCTCAGAAGCTTGATTTTTTCACAACTGCAAGGGACAGCAGACCTGAGTATTTGATATGAAGTTCAGCTTGATACCTCTACGCGTTTCTGAGAAAAAGGTTCTTGACAGACTGACAGACAGACAGACGGACAACCGAGTGATCCTATAAGGGTTCTGTTTTTTCCATTTGTGGTACGGAACCCTAAAAATACAAAAAGATATTTATTGGAAAAAGTAAGTGTCTGCTGGCGACAATACTCGTAGTCAGCCAGTGTCTGTACGTGTCCGTGGTGAATATCCGTGGTGGTTTAATCTCTTAAGACGAGGACTCAAATGTTTGGTACCTTCGCTCGGCAAAGGACTGATCAAGTGCGCGCAAGGGATAGCGCTTGGCGGTTTAGCCCGTGAATGATGAGATAGGAGATAGTCTCGAGTCGCTCAAAGAAAAAAACGTAAGCGCCAAATTCGTTATTTCTATTTTATATAAAATCAGACCGGTTAATTGTATTTTCATTTTTACATTTTGATGAATTACTAATAACCTATCTTTTAGTCTAAAAATCATTATTTCATTCGTCGCATTTGAGCCACAATAACAAAAACTCTGCGAATGAAGACCATTTTTCAAAAAATATTTCTATCGAGAAAATTTTATCAAAACGTGTTTTCATCTTCAATTTTTGGAGATGAAATAGTCAAAAATCATATTACTTAGATTTGAAACTCCTAATTTAAGTATTTTGCGAGATAAATAAGGTTCAGAACGACCTTATTTACAGTGGTATCGCCTTAAACGGTTTAAGACTTAATTTTACGCGTTTTAAATTAGTTTTGAGACTTATGAGTGCGATGTCATGGCCAAGCGTTGCACTCTAAGTACAGAGTGCTAGACTAGCTCCGTGGCGCAGCGGTCAACACGCCAGCCTGCGACACGGAGTGACCGGGTTCGATCCCCAGCCAGGTCAAGATGAAAAATTATCTTTTTCAGATTGTCCTGGGTCTTGGATGTGTATCTATATATGTATTTGTTATAAAATATAGTATCGTTGAGTTAGTATACCATAACACAAGTCTCGAACTTACTTTGGAGCTAGCTCAATCTGTGTGTGTTGTCCGTATATATTTTTTATTTATTTAAAAACCTCCAAGTCAAAAAAACTATAAACATCCAAGTAACATAAGGTATTAAAAATTAATTAAATAAAGTAATTACTGGGCGAACGCTGCCAAACTATTGGTCATCTATATATGCTCCCGAGTACATTTACCTAACCTACGTGGATGAAGACGTGGGAAATAGCTAGTTTAACTAGAATATTATAATTTTTTTATCTTAATAACGATTCAAAGTTGTAAGTATAAAATTGGCTTGCTGTAGGTATCTAATCTAAAAGGCGATGCGTTCTGACGCGATCTAAATTACACCGTATCGCTCGCTAATACATACTACATTGAGGTGATGTTTCTTTGCATACTTTTGCAGAGTGCGAGTTCTGGACGTAAGTACTAATATAAAATAAATAAATAAATACAAATACAAAAGAGTTCCGCCGCCCGGCCAGTTTGTATGGGAATGTCGAATTTTTTTTTAGTTCCCAGCGTTGGTCCCATAGTAAAAGTTGTTTATATCGATGGGCTGAATCACCCCTTTAAGGGTCCAAAATGATAAAAAATTCACTGAATTTGAATTTTTTCGTTTCCATACAAATAGCCCGACCGGCTGAACACTTTTGTATGGGATGTCCATTATTTTGCATTTCCCAGCGTCGGTCCCATAAAAAAAGTTGTTCACATTTTCGAGCAGATACGCCCAAGGCTATGTGGTATAATTTAAATTTCCCGTCATACATAGTATTGTAGAAAATCTCAATCGTAACTTTTCAATATTTTAACATGTTCATTATTACAATTGCGCCGGTCGAATCGGGTTCGTTGACCCGATAATCTATGTCATTGTGGATGGCAATGTTTTTGCAGCTGCCGCTGTTTTAGCTGTACTCGTAAAATCACTAAATCGCGTATTGTTTTATGCGACAATTTATGACTTATATAGAAATGGGTTGACCCAGCCATGTTTTGAATATTGAATTTCGGGCAAAGTTGAGAATATTTAGAGTAAAATTTTAATGTTGTTTGAATGAGTCATTGTGTCAACCTGTATGTCACACACACATGTCGAATAGGTATATAAGTCATAAAATAAATACAATAATCAAATATGTTATAACTTCTAATTATACCATCTAATATGAGTCCGGTCTGCAATCCGCAAGCATAGAGATATCCATCGTAGCAAAGTTTATTTACTCTTATTAGATGCGAAAAAATAACATGTGGGCTGGGTGTCAACCAGCGACGTTAGGTCTATGTACGACATACGCTCTGCCAATTGAGCTACCGCATGTTCAACCTCGGTGTCAAAAATCTCCGCATTAAAGCTTGCGTCACCTAACATAACTACTTTTACAAGTGAAGTTTTTGATTCAACAAATTTTAAAGTAATATGTAGAAAGCCATGTATATTATGAGTATATCATAATAGCATTGTGGATGAAAAATAAACACTTAAAAAAATAAAGTTTATTTATTCACTATGTTACACCAACTAACAGTGTTTCAAAGTGTTTCAAAAATTCAAGGAGTTGATTGAGTGGCTAGCTTTTTAGTTTTTATGAAACATGTTCGTAATAACGGGCTAGGTGTCCTCTTGAGTATTTATCAACCGTACATTAACACTGTGTATAAATGATATTACAAAGGGCGAAAGACGGTAAAGTTAAGTAATAAATAACTGATAGTATCGAACTCAATAAACCTATTACGGCAAAGTTATTCAATTTTGATGACTTCGTGTAGTGTAATAGACTTATTTAGGGAAATTACAGTTAGGAAAGAAAAATCAATCATTATATTACATTTTCTTGTAGAGTCAACACCAAAGCAGAATAACCTTAGATGAACTTCTTCCAGTCACTTTTAATTATACTATTCAAACTTATACATGTTTTGGAAATTTTTAAAGCCATTTTATCGACTATCACCAGTGCATGTATATACTTCTGCACGAGATTTAACTACTGCAATGATAGCTAGGAAATTTTGCAATAACGTTTTAATGTTAACTGAAAAGAACATAGGGGACGTGTAAATATAATAACATGAGCGGAACCACGCGCATAACTTTGCCCACGGGTAAAGTTAGATATAAAAATCCGATTTCAAAACTGATCCGTAGTTTGAATTGGCATTAAAACATCGGACGGCGGCTCAGTGCCTGAACCAGCTTACTCTACGTTTATCAGAGTACACCAGCTTCGATGCCAATGGACAATTTAATCCTTCTCCTATACGAGATTTTGCCCAGTGACGATTCCGTTCGGTTACATAAACTGCCAATTTAGTTTAATAGTACGGATTTTTTGCCTAATATTTTGTTCGTTTTAAACAATAACTTCTTATTTTCGTCTGAATATCGTACCAGACCTCAGCGGCTCAGTAGTACATCAACTGCCTTTCAATCGCAAGGTCTATTAAATTAATAAAGTATCGTTGAGTATCCTATAGGATACTCAACGATACTGCTATAGCACAGAACTTTTTAAATTAGTGCCACCGTTACCTTTCTACCGCCTCATCGTCCGTGACAGGAGTAAAGTCCATCCCTGACACTTGGGATCTCGAAAAATGTCAAAGCGTCACGTGGTTTGTTTTCTCTCGTACAGAACGATTGTGGAATTGGCTCTCTTCCGAGGTTTTCCCTTCGTGTTTATGACTTGAGGTACTTCAAAAGGCATATTTACAGGCATCTTAAAGAGTCCGCAACGAATCAACTCTCACTCCTCTGTGCATATGTCCATGGGCGACGATGACCACCTTTATTCAGGTGGCTCATCTGCTCGTTAGCCTTCAAACATTCATGAAAAAAACAAAGTTCACAGCATACTGTTGGGCTAGCTCAATATGTGTGAGTTGTCCATATATATGTTTAATTTATATATATAGTATAAGGCTTAGACAGGCGTCCGTCGGTAAAACCTTTTGTTGTTGTATTAAAAGACCCGTTACTGTTATATTAAAATACTCGGGTACCATAGCTGACGGTGTAACCCAGAAGGCGCTCTGATGAAGAGGGGAAGTATTATGTAAGTTAATTTTTTAGTCCATATGTTTTTGTTCGTGTTCGAATACAAATCCCATAGAAATAACCAAAATATCAATATTTTACTATTAGTAATAACGAAATTGCAGTGGCAATACATAGACATAAAATATTTGTAGTAATGGAAAGTGATAGAGTACCTATCACGATAAGGGAATGGACCTGGGTTATCTGTTGTAATAGCAATACAGTAAGTAGGTCATGCAATTATTTATATTTGAAAGTAGTAACGGATAGAAATACGACAGTTTTGTTCATTTTATATGAGTTCATTTATTTTCGTAATTTATATTAGTTTTGTGATTTACTACTCTGTTTAAATTATTTTTAATTTTACAGAATTTCGCATTCAATATATACTTATTGTATGATTATGTAACGTATACCAAAATCACAAACATTCAATATTTATCAAATATATTTTAAATTTTGTCTAGCATTCAATATTTCCTTAAAAATTGGGTAATATTGCCAGTTTCCAACAAGACATAAAATATTGCCAATAGTAATATTTAACTTCTTAGTAACTTTTTCATCGTTTTTTTGGTGATTTATCTTTTGAAATATAGCAAATCTAACGTTAGTTATCAAATATAACGTAATGTTAAATAAAAAAAAACAAAAAGAAATAGTTTAAAAAAGCATAATATACAATATTGAAAAAGCACATATTTGCTGAGATTTAAAAGACAAACTGTTGTCGGCGCCAAACGCTAGAGCTTTCCTCTCACGTGTAAGTCTGTTTACTTTCTAGTCGAAGATAAATTATGTATATTGGTTTCGGAAGCTCATAGGTTGAACCGGCCCTCGTGCAAAACAATTTCGGTTCAGTTCATTAACCTTTACGTAATATTCAAGCTCGATAGAGAAAATTCACATTATTAGAGCTTAAACATGTTAATTAATGACAAGGGTGGGTAACATTTAGATAGATTTAGATAGCTGCGTTCTCCACTTTATAATGGTATATTAAGTAATGAACACTGCATCTTAGTTGAGGATAAGACCAAGAATATTTAGATTATACATAACGCTTTCTGATCATTTGACAACGTCTCAAAATTAATCATTCCAATTCGAAAATAAGTTATACAAGTCGAGTCAAAAATAATACATGTCTGGAGCTTTTCGATGATAGATTAGGCTTTGTGTTACTACTGGCCCATTATCACTTCAAACTTAATCATGTTATTCTCACAAATAAAGTAACAAAAAACTAATTCTGTACACAACGTTTGAATGACACATGAATGCCTAGGGTAATCAAAACACAAAAGTCATTACAGATTTCGTAACTCGGCGAGCGTATCTGTCAATCTCACAAAAAGAAGTAACTGAATCCGAGCCATCAATCAGTTGCGACCTTCTAGAAATCCAAGATTTAACGTCTGTGTGATCGGATAAGCTGTAAGGAATATAACACGGGTTACTAATATTGCCAGCGAGTTTACGACTATCGTTGATGCATTGCATTTTGATGATTTTATAGGGATGGGAAAAGCGTGGCAAAATTGCAATTCTGTTTGTTTTTTATATGCTTATCGATCTAATATTAAAAGTTTGTACTTAACATTTTTCTATATTGTTAATTTAATACTCAATATTTTCTTACTACTTTCGTACCTGCAATAATTAAATATGTGCGAACATCTTTACGGGGTATACAAAGTCTAGGGCTAAAAGACCCAAAGGCTACGCTTAACAAGACTTGTCAGTGGAAAAGGGAGTAAAAAGTTTGATAGATTGTAACCACATCGTCTATGACATGATTTCTGAGATATTCCAATCCCCCGATGATGATAAAGTGTCTGGCTTAACGATGAGTTATAATTTTGTCTGAACGCAGCCCAATCTTTCACTTCCCGTGTCTAATGTCAATAATGTTAAGTGCTCTTTTGAAATATTGCCAGCCGAAGATTACTCCAGAGATTTAGGTATGGCGGGAGTTAAATCGGCTGAACTCTTGAAATTCCAGACATTAGTTGCCTCAACACTCTGTCTCGATTATTTTCGCTTCATTAGCGATTGTTTTTTATTTTGCGAAAGAGCTCTAAATGGATTGTCAGATATGCCTTCCTTAAAACAATTTACTGGAGCATTAATACTGAAGATTAATGTTCCTCCCTGGGCAAAGTTAAGTTATAATAAATCTTTCGCGAACTATAACGTAGTAATACAGGTGAGTTGAAAGCTTTTATCGATTGTCGAAATGAACGTTTCGTGATTATCTGGTCACGATTTTGAGGCAAAAGCGACTCTTCAAATGTTTAGTTGACAAATGGATGTTTGAGGTATGTTTAAGTATTATTAGTTGGGTCAATCTAAAGATTTTTTCAAGAGAGACGTAGTTTTTTGAGCGGCTATTGCTTGTTATTACGTAGGTATATAATTTTTTGTCTTTGTTTTTAACGGATAAACTCAAAACTACTGGACTGGTTTTAACAATTATTTAACTCGTAGAAGGCTATATCAGCAAGTAACATAATATATATTTTATTAAAAAAAGAATCCTTACTATAATTGCAATGATTTAACCTAAGATATCAAAACGTTGCCTATAAACGTCATTATTGAGCGAACGCTGCAAAAACTATCGATTTCTCTGTCATATTTGTGTAAGTTTTTTTGTCCGGCCGCATAGCACTATCCCTTCTTGGGTATGATTTAGCATTAAATGTAAGAACTTTGATCTATTATAGTAGAATAGGATCTATCCGTGTATAGGATAAGATAGCTCCTATTCTGCTTCCAGCGCTTCATTAGATAGTCATCAACGGAAACTATTACTAGTGCCGAGTCTCCAATTTCGTTCTAGATTACATAGACAACGTTTAATCCTGTGTTATCGCTAGACACAGTCGCTCGATAAATGTTCTATACACTGCCAAAGATAAGGTCAGTTATACTGCCATCATCTACTTTCATACTGCTAACAAAATAAGGTCCAAATTTGTTTGGTTTGAACGCAGAATTCGACAAGCCCCTCATTATTGGGGACGCATCGAATTGACGTCCTGATCCCTGTTTTCGTGATAAATGTATATACATGTCCAATTATTTTATAAGGAGTTTTTATTGTACTTGCAATAATTGGGTCGAATGTTCCAAGATTAGAAACATTTCCTGTGCTAGATGGAATTTTGCATGTTGGTTCTGTAACGATGATCCTCGTTGAATAATCTTTGTTGAATAGTGGAACGGAAGATCTAACGATAGAGAATCTATCAACTCAGAATCTTAACAAACCCCAGATGCTCATGAGAATGGTAGAACAGGAACTGAGATTCATACATGAACATCGAATATTACAGTTGTTTTTAGGGCTCGATGGCTCAGATGGGCCAGCGCATTATGAACGCTTATGCATGTAACTTAAGCTGGTATAATATATATTAAAAAAGCTAATCTAATAATAATTACAGGAAATGAATAATAAAGAAAAAATAATTGTTCGTAATAAAATTTGTCGGATAATAAAGATGATTCCGTGCATCGGAAGAAACGTTAAGCCGTTAGACCCGGCTGCCTGGTAGTCGTTACAGGAACCACGTCAGAGGCCGGGAGGTGGTTCCGAAGAACTGGCACTAGGGTGTACATGGTCGATTGACCGTGTCACCTACATGAAATGATGATGATTACAGGAAATGTTTTCTAGTCCATTCTAGAGTAAAAAGAAAACCCCGTACGAAGTTCCCTATTGAGATGGGTGATTATAAGTGTCTCATAAAATTCTCGAGCTCCTTCGTGCTTTGGAAGGTAAAGCTGTTGGTTCCGGCTATCATCATGACGGTCGGTAAACTATACCAGACTGCTGGATGGTAACTGTTGTAAGATTTTTGGTGTCTCAAATATTGATGTCAGGCTTGGCCACTTCTAGACGAAAGGAAAGCAAATTTTTAATGCAGTTGATAATTTCGAAAAATAAAAAAACTTGCCATATAGATTTTTTGCTAACGTCACATAGCCTATGACATTCCGGGAAAGTATACGAATCTAAAGATACCTTGCACTTCGAAATCGATTAAGCTGTTTAGGCTACAGGAGACATAATGGAGAGATAATGGAACAGACATACTTACATATTTTATACATATGAGTAAAAAACATTACCCTTTTTCTTGATAGGTCAGTCGGCAAAACATAAGAAGCTGGTCATTTTCCATGTCGTTTTCAAATCGAAAAATCGAATATTAGAATCGTTTTACTATACATTGCAGTTCAAGATATCATCGCCCGCGTTAGTTCATCGGAAATCAGTTTCGCTCAGGATATATTGGTAGACGCAGAAATGGGCGCACAATATTCTGCCGAAGCTCGAATCTCGATCTCCGAAACCCCTATTTACGTCCTCAGGTATCGTAACAGCGAGAAGTTTTTATGTTTGTGTTTTGTATTATTTCTCTGAAATTGGAGTTGCACATCTGGTGCAGGTCTCAGTCCGTTTTATTGCCCTGTTATGACTGCAATTCGAATCGTGGACCCCGCAGTGTATTTTTACTCATTTTATTTATTAACACTGTGTGCTGGTGTGGTAAATTAAATTTCGTTCGCGTGTTGAGTTTGTTTAAAAATTTGATTGCGTTACGAGATCGAGAATAGGTCGTGTTATTGACCTTTTTATTTCGTTTATTGGTTCATACTGCATCCGTGTCGTTTGATGTAGGTATATTTCGATTATTATCAAACTTGTTTATCTCTGTACATTTAATGTTTTTTAGCAAAAGTTGTTCCTCATGGTTATTCACATATTTCATTAGTATAACTTTTTTTAAATAGTTATAGTATTATGTCTGTTAGAGATTTAATAGCAGACATGATAATATTTTTATCAAACAGATGAAATGTATAAGACCTATTAGAGGAGCTATTGGAAGTGTCATGATCAATTGAAATCAATATATTTATAGAAAATACAAGCAAAAATCTATCGTAGATATTTCTATAATATATTTTGTTGTATTTTTGTGCACAAAATTTTGGTTTACGTTTTCCTCATAAATTACTTCTATATTCAATCTCTTTGATTGTTCCCACCCTTGACACACACTGCCATGCCTTCTATATTGCAGTAAATAAATATATACGGACAAATCACACAGATTGAGCTAGCCCCAAGGTAAGTTCGAGACTTTTGTTATGGATACTAACTCAACGATACTATATTTTATAACAAATACATATATAGATAAACATCCAAGACCCAGGCCAATCGGAAAAACATCATTTTCCATCTTGACCTGGCCGGGGATCGAACCCGGGCACTCCGTGTCGCAGGCTGGCGTGTTAACCACTGCGCCACGGAGCTGTCAAACAGTGCAGTATCTTTATCCCCTAGCTACAGCCCAAAACACTGCAAGTGCTTTTACTATAGTCTAGCTCTAACTTCGAAAATCTTTTCTAGAAACACAATAGCAGCAAATGTGGCGCATTTTTAAAGGCAGTAATATTTCAAAGACACATTATGTGATTGGTACGGAAGCCTTTTTGACTCGACCCGCCCATTTCATTTCTCAACCGTAAGGGTGACGCCACACAAGGGTGACGTTTTCCGTTGAATATTGAAGCAGATAAGTATCCCTTTTTCTGTTCTTACCAAAAAATTCTAAATATTAACGAATATTCGGTGAATTTGATTATAAAGACGTAAATAAATAAAACACGTTCTATTATTGAAACTAACATAATTGTATTATAACAAGGACTAAAAATGTATTATAAGAATAAATATTTATTTTTCTAACTAGGTATATAACCTAAAATCCTCCTAAAAATCCTTATCCGTACTAATATTATAAATGCGAAAGTGAGTTTGTTTGTTTGTTTGTTTGTTACGCTTTCACGCCGTAACTACTGAACCGATCATCATAAAATTTTGCATACAAGTTCTCTGGAGTACGGAGAAGGACATATGCTACCTTTTATCCCGGGAAAAAGTACTAATCCCCAGGGATCGACATTGACGCGGGCGGAGCCGCGGGCGAAAGCTAGTCTAACATAAATTACTATTATTTTTATTCTAAATGGTAACTTTAGTATTTGTACGAGCTTACCTCGCACAAATCAGCGGCACCTGGCTACATACAAGTGGGTCGCGTGTCAGCTGTTTTAACACTATAATTAGCATCAAAATATTATCATTGTCAAGATACTATCCGACAGCCAACGAGAAAGGACCCGTCACACCGTCACACCCAACCATCAAGATGATAGTAACATATCAAGAAGCAATAACCAGTGTACAGTGAGACGTGGTCTTGTATCTCAGCAACATCATCTGTAACCCATAATCATCGTCACTTCGTGACGGAATATCGGCACCGTATAGTATTTAACTAGTTTAGGCAATTGTCCGACTAAAATAAGTCAACACTTATTACTCTGAAGTATTCATCATCATCAGGTCCCCTTTAGTCTCCACTACAGGAGCACGACCCTCTCTGTACTACTAGGGCCATACTTGGCCAGCCAGAGGACATGGCCTACACTCTCCACGCTGGCCAGACGGGTTGGAGAGGTCTCTCAGATGTTTATAAGCCTTGTTTAACTTGTATTTCCTAAGTCGCCTTCTACGACATCCACAGGAAGACTTGGAGTGGTCCTATTCTACTCTGCCGGATACCACACGGCTTCCGGATACCACACGGCTTACTCTGAAGTATTGTTTAATGTCTTTGTCAAATTGATTTTTGGCTGACTTGCACTCATGACAGGCCCTTGGCAACATAGCTATCGGCCCATTAGGCAAAAGATGAGACTTGCTGCTCTCTCACACCAAAGCTGAGGTCGGTCTCTCCTCAGAGCCCTTTGGTGATGTTGCTTATACTGGTAAATTCTGGTCTTGCCTCAAACACCCGGTGAGGCCGCGAAAGCTCACTTAAAGCTATATATAGCTTCCATTGCAAGGCGTATTTAAGCAATGTTTATGTATCAAAACCCTAAGAAGCACAAGACTGTCTGATACAATAATGCGCTAATGGAAATTTGCGAATTTTCATAAACAGTTTTTATTCCTGAAAAATGTATTTGAAAGTTAAAATGACAACATCTGAAATTTTGCGAAATTTATCTTCTTTAGTGTTTCTTACATCTAATTAACGTTAAACTATCTGTCATTTTAAGAAACTGTTGTGTTTGTTGTAAAACAAGATTTTAGAATTTCTGAAATATTAACTACTTATTTCTTTTTCGCATTTCGTGTCTGTTTCCATGACAGCCTAGGTAGGTATAAAAGATTGTTACTTTTAGATGTTTATATTATAAACAAAGCTTATAAACATCTGAGAAACCTCTCCAACCCGTCTGGCAAGCGTGGAGAATATAGGCCAAGTCCTCTGGCTGCTCTGGCCAAGTATGGCTCAAGTAGTACAGAGAAGGTCGTGCTCCTGTAGTGGAGACTAAAAAGACCTGATGATGATGATTAAAATAGAAAACTAATGAAATCCGTCATGATAACAGCAAGGTTGAGGTTGAACGACCTGCCACAAACAAGCAAAATGTTGCAAATAGTGAACTCTTGTTCTCCGTACCGTTAACGCAGTAGTCATCAACACAAAATAAAAATAATACAGAAATGTAACTCAAAAATTATACTTTATTGCACAATTTTTGCGCCACAATGGGTATCTCTTAAATAGACATGTAACATCCTCGTCTTCATCATTACTTACCATCAGATGAGATGGGAGACAAATGCCTACTT
The DNA here is from genome assembly GCA_947532085.1 of Elegia similella. Classification (NCBI taxonomy): domain Eukaryota; kingdom Metazoa; phylum Arthropoda; class Insecta; order Lepidoptera; family Pyralidae; genus Elegia; species Elegia similella. Next base: position 1,900,900 of record OX383942.1, read on the forward strand.
CAATACTTAGTAAAAAAATAACTTACCAGTGATAATTCCTTTTTTATAACTTGGCCATTTGTTCTGAAAAGTTCAAGCTTAAAAACTGCTAAATGTTTATACCATAGTTAAGGTTCTATATACTCTAGCTAGTCAATATAGTGTTATATCAGACACAAAAAGTGTCTTTCAAGACATAATTTTAAAAACATTGCCTTTCTTCTGGGTGAATCTGTCGGGTAATAAAGAAGCTATAATATCAGAAAATACGTCTTTGAACTTTGGTCCCATTATAGAAGGTGGTTATTCGTTCCCCTCTTTTTGGCTTAAATAACTATGATATGGCAGTAGGAAATGGTGTGAATTGCGAGTGCAATGAACCATAAACATTCAAATATTGAGGGGCTGCAAATAAATACAACAAGCGTAAACAATATCAATCCTAACTAATATTATAAATACACCAGTGAGTTTGTTTGTTTATTTGTTACGCTTTCACGATGTAAATACTAAATCGATCATCATGAAAATTTTCATACACGTTATCTGGGGTACGGAGAAGGACATAGGGTACATTGTATCCCGGGAAAAAGTACTGTTCCTGAGGGGTCGACATTGACGCGGGCGAAGCCACGGGTGTAAGCTAGTTCTGTACTATTTTTATTTTCAGTCAAGTATATAAATAGAATTTACGTATTCACATAATTACTCACTTAATGGGCTTAAGTTTTTGTCGCTTGGTTTCTAGGCTGAAAAAAAACAATTCTCGCTACTTGGCTTATTGAGGCTTCCTGTTGACTTCTTGAAATCCATTAAGGCGAGATTTTTTTATTTAATCTGTAACTTTTTTAGGAAGGAATAAAATGATTTGTGATTTAGGAAATCAAGAAGAAGAATAAATAAATTAATAAGGGACAGACAGCCTCCGTGATCAGTTACGGCGACGCCTGTAGACCCGGGGGTCGTGGGTTCGATTCCCACGGGAAACATACTTTGTTTAGTTGTTTCCAGTTTCGGACATTGCAGGTTTGAATCAGTTGATTGTTTCATAATATAGATGATTTCGTACTTCAGAAGGCACGTTAAGCCGTTGGTCCCCCAGTCGTTAAAGGAACCACAGAGGCCGGGAGGCGCTTCCAAAGACACCAGGGTGTGCATGGTCTATCGACCGTGTCACCTACCCGAAATGATGATAATAGATACATGATAAACATCCAAAACCCAGGCCAATCTGAAAAAAATCGTTTTCTATCTTTTTAAGACCGGGGATCGAACCCGAGACCTCCAGTATGGCCTGGCATGATGGGCACTAGGCCACAGAGTTCGTCAATTACTATATTTCGAACAAAATAAATAGTTCAAATAAATTTTCTTGAACCTTAAAACTTTAACATTTGCAATATAATATTTACAACACAATACTGATAAATCGTTGGTAACATGACACTAGAATGCTAATGCCCTATAAAGTTATCGGTGGTGATACCACCGGCGTATTGTGATAGTATGACGAGTAACATGTAACATAATAATAATAAAAAGCCCGATAGATAATTTTGCCGTGTGGTTTCCGGCAGAGTAGAATAAGACCACTCCAAGTCTTCCCATGGATGTCGTAAGAGGCGACTTAGGAAATACAAGCTAAACAAAGCTCATAAACATCAATGTGACCTCTCTATCCCGTCTGGCCAGCGAGGAGAGTGTAGGCCAAATCCTCTGTCTGCTCTGGCCAAGTATGGCTCCGGTAGTACAGAGAGGATCATGCTCCTGCAGTGGAGACTAAAAAGACCTGATGATGATAGATAACTGGACAGTAGATTTATTTCTACATCCTGATGATTTCCGCAGTACAAAACAATTCATCAACTCCTTAATGATAATAAAATACGCAACCCAATGTAGAAGTTATTTCTATAATACAAATGAATAGTTTCGTAAAGGCAGCACAATAGTAACCCGATAAAGGCGTAATTGACGAGAAAATTGTAAACCGAGCTGAAAGCAAAGCGGATTAATAAAAAACGCTTATGTACCGTCAAATAAATAAAGTGAGAACTACAGCAGATTGATTTGTTTTTGTACCTCTTGATTTAGCAATAACAAAAAAAAAAACATTTATTTCTCACACAACCAAGACATCAAAACAAATCTGCAAGTGTCAAAATAGGTAATGTGAGTTGGAGCCTAAACTAGGGCAACCCTGTATTTCAGGTATAAAAATATATATACATATAATTAATAATAAAACATCACAAAAATTAAAATAAAAATCATATGTACACCAACTCGTTTCTATTGCAATTGTCAGTGATATCAAAACTGTAGGTTTTGATATTAAGGTAAGAAAAGGTGATAGAAATAAAAACTGACTTGAGAGATAGTTTAACTTATAAGTCATGAAATTGAAACTGATTTTTATTATTAAGTATAACTTCGTGAGGTTAAATTTTAATAATTTTCTAGCACAAATATGTATCGTTAGCGTTTAAAATATACACGGTTTGCCACGGGGTTAGTACAGTCAATCTGAAGTCTACCACAAGAATAATGGCTTATTCTGACAGAGTTAATTCCGAGCCCAATGTTTCTCGGTCCACGAAATAAATTAGCGTAATGCATCATTCGCATAGCTGCAAATGGATGCACTACGAAAATTGGATTTATTACTGCGTGATTAACAACCTAGGTGGATTTTAGGGTGGTTCGGGTGTCTATTTTAAAAGCCATTAATGGCGTAATAATAACGTAAAACAGCGTTTGTTTATTTGGCTGTTTATGATTGAGGATAAACTACGTCCTCTAGCGGAGATTATAAAAAAAAACAAGAGAATGCATTATAAAAGATAATTTTGTGGCTTAGAGATCAACATGTCAGTTTGTCACGGTTCGGAGTTCGATCGCCCGTCAGGTCAAAATGGAAATTGAGTTTTTTCATATAGACCTGGATCTTGGATGTTTATTTTAATACCTATGTCGTTGTTGTAATATAGTATCACTGAGTTAGTATCCTACAACACAAGTCTGTAGCTTAAATTGGGGCTAGCTCAGTCTGTGTGATAAGTTCGTATTATATTAGATTATTTTTCTGTATGTATATAGGTATGTATGTTGCTCCATAACTCTTAAACGAATTAACGGAATTTTAAGACACTTAGTAAATAAAAATTTAGACGTACATTTTTATTTTTATTATACGTTATTTTTTTCTCCAGTTATGATATTAATAGGTAATATACGCGAAAGGAGTCGCGGGCACTGCTAGTATAAAATAAATTTATTCGATTTTAACTTGAGCTGTTACGTGAGCTGCTATCTTTTTCTTTTTTTATTTACATAGCAAACAAGTTATTCCAACGACAATTCTCATATGAAAACTAATCGCGAACTTTAGTCCAAATTCGTACTAAATCTATGTCTCCATAGTCAAATTATTCACTTGGCAATCCCAAGTAAGCCCGACGCGGCCGCCGTTCGTGTAATATTAAATTATAGTGGGCCAAGGCATTTCGAAACAGAAAATTGTATCCGTAAAGAGAATTGTGTATTATGGCTTTATTTTCAATATATTTATCTTATTCTGTTTCGGGTTTAGGAGAAAAAATACACGTATAACTAACAAGATAACGATAAAAAAGCGGCCAAGTGCGAGTCGGACTCGCCCATGAAGGCTTCCGTAGCAGCAAGCAACTTATTATAAAAGTTCTTGTTATATTTAAGTTGATTGATTGAAAGGTAATTTACGGTTTACGATTTAAGGCGACAGCAAAAATCTAGTATTGTCTAAAACACTGCAATGTTTTACCTCCCTGTCTATATGAACAAGCAACAGACGTACACAACATCTAAAAGGTACAGCATTACGTTCCAAATTTAAAAACTAAATTAAATAACTGGCATAAATTTTACCCCGAAATCAACCCATGTTTCTGAAATAGAAACAAAAAACTGACTACGACTCGTTTAGTCTAACTTTGCATTGTGTGGTCTATGTAAAGAATGTCACAGCAAATTTCTGATATTGTCTAAAACACTGCAATGTTTTACCTCCCTGTCTATATGAACAAGCAACAGACGTACACAACATCTAAAAGGTACAGCATTATGTTCCAAATTTAAAAACTGAATTAAATAACTGGTATACATTTTATCCCGAAATCAACCCAGGTTTCTGAAATAGAAACATAAAACTGACTACGACTCGTTTAGTCTAACTTTGCATTGTGTGGTCTATGTAAAGAATGTCACAGCAAAATTCTGAATTGTCTAAAACACTGCAATATTTTACCTCCCTGTCTATATGAACAAGCAACAGACGTACACAACATCTAAAAGGTACAGCATTATGTTCCAAATTTAAAAACTGAATTAAATAACTGGTATACATTTTATCCCGAAATCAACCCAGGTTTCTGAAATAGAAACATAAAACTGACTACGACTCGTTTAGTCTAACTTTGCATTGTGTGGTCTATGTAAAGAATGTCACAGCAAAATTCTGAATTGTCTAAAACACTGCAATATTTTACCTCCCTGTCTATATGAACAAGCAACAGACGTACACAACATCTAAAAGGTACAGTATTATGTTCCAAATTTAAAAACTGAATTAAATAACTGGTATAAATTTTATCCCGAAATCAACCCAGATTTCTGAAATAGAAACGAAAAACTGACTACGACCAGTCTAAATTTGCATTGTGTGGTCTATGTAAAGAATGTCACAGCAAATTTCTGATATTGTCTAAAACACTGCAATGTTTTACCTCCCTGTCTATGTGAACAAGCCACAGACGTACACAACCTCCAAAAGGTAACGCATTAATAACAAGTCTAGACACCGAGCGAGCTCTCCTCTTGTTCTCTTATTCGATCGAACTGTCTACATCGGCCATTAACGTGCAAACGGAATTTTATAACAGGATTTTAACTTCATGAAGTCTTTGTTCATTATGGGGAAGACCAAAGTCACAATCAGCTTGCTTCTTTTGTAGTTTCGAGGGAGAATAGTCTAGCTGTAGTAGAATGCTGATGATGATGATGATGAAGGAAAGGAAGTCAAAATATATGAATAAAAATATCCATATTGATAACCAGACTTGACATATAAAGTTATTTTCAGGCTTGAAAGAAACAATAGATATATTCTAATGCATAAGTTATTATATTAACATTTTTTAATTTGATTTATATCTTCTATGCTGGTCTGGGAGAAAAGAAAAAACATGGAATATGCCAGCTGCTTCTCTGCCCGCGTAGACAGTAAAAGCCGGTCAAGGGAATGAGCGAAAATCTAAGAATCATGACAATAGGCGAAGCGGGTAGTAGCTCATCACTATTTTGATTCCGTTTTCCAACTTTACGCCCAGCACACCACCAGCACGCTAAACGAGGCCTTTCGGACTTATGACTTAAGGCTCAGTCTACCCCGTAAGGGATAAATACGTGATAATATGTATGTATGATTTCTGTTAAAATATTTTTTTATCATGAAAATGGGTTGTTTACTCTAGCAAAATACTAAAAAATTGATGAAAAAAGATGAAAAAAATAATAGGTCACCTAAAAAAAGGACGCTTTCATAAAATTCTTACCGAAACTAAAATATAATCCGGCAACTTGATATAGGCAATAGCGAGAGCAACTCAAGAGACATCTTAAGAAGTTATAATCATACTTAAGTCAAGACTAATTCAACTCTTGATTAAGTTAAGTGTAACTTCCTGAAATGTCCCAATTCCAAACTCAGCTGACGGGCAAAGTTATCGGGGGTTTCAATGAAAATTTATTAGTCCAACAACTATTTGTCAAAATTGTCCCGGGAGGGAGCCGACCGACGGAATTTTGGCAAATATCGAGTTAAATGACCAATTTGTTTAGACGGCCTTCTAAGGTTTACTAGACATTTTATCTACTCGCAAAACGACTCAATCTGAAAATGCCCTATTTGGGAAACGAGGTGTTCTGCTGTGAAATTAAACTCACACAGGACGGAAATTATTTAAAACCAAGCAGCCTGCTCTGGCTTCATACGAGTAGATAGGTATTTAATTAATAACCTATGTTTATCAGGGATACTGTAGGAGACTAATGGTTAAAGAATATTTTAAATTAGTTCAGTAGTTCCGAAGCCTATTCTGTGTAAACAAAAAAATCTTTTCTCTTTATAATATTAGTGTAGATAAGCAAAAAAGCATAAGGTCTTCTAAGCTCGCGCAAATTAAATATAGAATACCTATACTCAACAAATTGTGTCAATTCAAACTCAATGTTCTGATCTACTGTTAGGATCATCAGTGTTTCTCACAAACTTCCAATCACTAAGAATGAGCCACCATTACAAATCTAGTTTCATAAAAAAAGCAGGCAAAGTACACAAATCGGTATCCTATCTTAAAGTTAACACGTCTTTATAAAAAGACATTTTGAGAATTTCAGGAGGTCGTTCTGCGAATAGATTTTACGTGACGAAACTTTCTACTTGTGCGGCTTCTAAAATATGTGCGGGATTTTGCACAACTGTTTCGCCTGTTTGCGTTTTATTATCGCTTATTAAATTTCGGCTGTATTATTAAATTTTGACATGCCAGCTGCATAATCTGACGAATATTTCGCGTACCTATATTGAATTATCCGTTAATTAGTTCGTGGATTCGGCAATTTTGTGAAATATTTTGATGGAATATTAATCTTTTGATTAATCCAACGATTGGCAACATTTATTTATGACAATTATTATAAAGCTACAGATATTTAGTATATTTTTTAATAATATATTTTGTATCGTATGTATTTTCGCACTGCTGAGTAAAGGCATATTCTATTTCCGTTCAGGACTTTTTTGTACTTGGTACCAAATAAAATGAATATAAACCAATCTCTAAAACGTAAAAAGTGAAGCAGATTTTATTTACCTAGTCTGGGAGAAATGAAAAAAACCTGTAATATTCAGCTGCTTCTTTTTCCAGGCAGACCGTAGAAGCTAGCCGAGGGAATGGATGCAATCTCAGGAAACATGTCGATAGGTGATGCGGCTAGCAACCCATCACTATTTTGATTTCGTTTCCGCCTATACGCCCACAAACACGTTAAATGTGACCTTTGTGTCTTTAGCATTGGGCTCTGTCTACCCCTTAAGAGTAAAATAGCAGATGCTCTTTGCCTCTTACTTAGCTTATAGAACTAAGCGTTGAAGAAATCAAATATAATGTGAATCAGAAATCCTGCTAGCGAAATCATCATCATTATTATCCTCATCAGCCACATGACATCCACTGCTGTCAGCAGCCTGTCCAGTCCCAAGGATTTCCAATACGACCGGTACAAATATTTTAAAGATATTATCAAAAGTAAATTTTCCAAAACTGCTAAGTTACGGTCCTGGCAGTACCAAGTATAAACTTGCAGACGGCTAGTAGGCAGTGAATTAAGTGTATGAAAGTCTAGTTCTAAAGTCCCTGTCGAACCGCGAAACTGCGGGGCAGTTGCCAAGGAGCGCCTGTTAGACCAGGGGAGTTACGCTCTTACCTCACATTAATTCATTACTGTCTTTTGTATGATCTTACGTGATTAATTATTTAATACATAATTTACAAAAAATATGTCGGAAATCATTATTAAAATGTGTAAAAAATATCAAAATCCTGTGGCACGGTACCACTATACCGTGCATTTGAATCGCAAGCACCTGAGTTTGATACAGCCCACAATACAAGTACACAGCTTATCTCAATCTGTATAATTTGTCACTATACAACAAATTAAAATTTCTAGTAAGTAATATTAGGTACTGTAAAAGTAATCGTTATTATTTTTCACGTCAGCATTCTTAAGGTTCCTATAAAAAATCAAGCAACAAAGGTATAACATAGTAAAAGACATAAATAGAACAGAAATAAGTATTCAGCCCGTATATTGAACTATTAAAATGTGACTGACTACTTTACTTATTATTTACAATAAGATCATTTATATCGTATCGTTAGAGTGAATGAAAGTTTGTTTTTCTTTTCTTTTTTTTTTAATTTCAATTATGTTGCTGCTTATTTAGACTTCAAAAAGTTTAAATTATGAAATCGTGCGAAATGCTTCCTTGTAGAGCGCGTAAGGACCCTGGCCTATATTGGAAAAATAAAAGACAACAGATGTTCTACGGCTCTATTGAAGAAGGATTCCGGGTTTGTTATTTGTTTCAAGTTTCCAAACTTGTTTTTATTTCTGTCTGCCTGCGGTTTCAATTGTTACTACAAAGTTCTGGTTACGAACCTATTTTAGATGATTTTTAAGGAAGAATTCTGTGTTCATCCCTTATGTACCGATAAAGTAGGCAAACGAGCAATCTTTTTTGCTTGTTTTTCGTGTCTGTAAGTGGCCAACACTAAAATTCTGTTTTTTTTTTTAATTTCGTTGTAGAAAAAGCTAATAACTGTTTTATTTTTGTTTCAGGTAATTGAACCATGATCATTGGTGGGTCGCACTGAACTCCTGTTTTGAAGTAGACTTATGCTCAGCAGCGGAATATTAACGGATACGGTATGGTCGACTTTACAAATAAAAGACGCATTTTATGACCCCTTTTAGTTAAATTATTTTATACGCTTTCGCTACCAGTTAGTTCATGCAAACTATTGCTAGCCAGTGCCTATCCACCTCTGTTAGTACCTTTATGCTCACCACCAAGGTGATACATTCAACACTTGATATCGCTGCATTCATTGAGGCTGCTGCAGCATCGGCCATTGTGTTCACAACACATGTTTTGCCTCTACGCGAAACATTTTCTCTCTGTACTACCGGAGCCATACTTGGCTAGAGCAGACATAGGATTTGGCCTACACTCTCCTCGCTGGCCAGAGAGGTCTCATTGATGTTTATGAGCTTTGTTTAGCTTGTATTTCCTAAGTCGCATCTTACGACATCCATGGAAAGACTAGGAGTGGTCCTATTCTACTCTGCCGAAAACCACACGGCTAACGGCCACTGAGCTCGGTCTTGAGCATCTCTTCTCCAATCACTGCCAGTGATTAATTAGTAATATTTTAAGTTTAAATAGAAATAATTTGCTTTAACTAAAAATCACAGTCATTAGGAACAAAACGTCAAGCGAAAAATTGCCAATTTCATAGGTAAAGATCCATTACAAACAATGAATGCATAAAGATCTGGTCATGTGGTTTGACAGCTCCGTGGCGCAGTGGTTAACACGCCAGCCTGCGACACGGAGTGCCCAGATTCGATCCCCGGCAAGGTCAAGATGGAAAATGATATTTTTCAGATTGGCCTGGGTCTTGGATGTTTATATATATATATGTATTTGTTATAAAATATAGTATCGTTGACTTAGTATCCCATAACACAAGTCTCGAACTTTCGTTGGGGCTAGCTCAATCTGTGTGATTTGTCCGTATATATTTAATTATTTAAAAAAAAAAGAAAAAAAAAAGGTTCGACCCTACGGTAACATAGTTTTCCTAAACAGTTCAAATACTTTCAATTACTATACCCACGATAGAACCAACTCTTAAATACCTATAAAAACTTTTCCTTCGGCTTCTTTCAATGCCTTTTTCTTTTTAAATACGTTTTGCATGTTACGCTGGCTGTTTGAAGAATAAACCTTTGGGACATCTTCAAATAGAAGCTTATTGCCTTTCCGCTGGTCTTTTAACGTCGGCCCAAAAGGGAATTGTGTATTGTTTAGCTACGGGAAGTCCCTCAAAAATATTTACTTTGAATTGTAATAAACATAAACACAAGTTGGTTTCAAAACAATTTAAGTTATAGACGATTACAAATGAGCAACTTGAAAATTTACATCTTAAAAGGTATTTGAAATAATATTAATCAAAAAGTTTATAGGAACAAGTGGAATATTAAAAAAAAACAGCTGCCTTTTTGACATCTATATTTTTGTTGATGTTACTTGGCCTATGACACTCCGGGGAAGAATACGAATCTAATGATACCTCACACTTCAAAATCGGTCAAGCCGTTAGGGCTGCATGAGATGACACTGGAACAGACATACTTACATACATACTGGTATATGTATAGTCTGGTATAAATAGTCCGCTTCACAAGAAAAAGCTTCCATTTTTTAGCAAAGTATTATTTTTATGAAAAGTAGGTACTCTGAGAGTTATATAATAAATACTTCGTGAATGAAATAAAATTTTGGTTTTAAGCTAAAGGCAATTCATTTTTGCTAGTAGCATGAATGGACCAGCTTTCCCCGGGGAAGGACCACACTCTCACAGAAAATCGACGCCTGAGTAGAAGCTTTACCGCTTCTATGCTTCGTTCGGTAAGTGAGAGAGCCGGAGGCCCAATCTTTCCCCATTTCCTTCCCCTATGTCCTTCCCATAACTCCTTGAAAAGCCGGAAACGCTCCTGTTACACCCTGATTTTGCAGTAGCATGGGCAGCGCTGATCGCTTACCATCAGGTGACTTGCTTGCTCGTTTGCCGTCCTATACCATAAAAAACTAAATGGTATTTTAAAGTTTAATATTTATTATATTTGTCGACATTTTAAGTTATGTATAAATCGCAGACATTTATAAAATAAGTAGCAATTTATATAGAACATAAAACCAGTTCTACAGTTATGATTTTTATAGCCAAGCACTTACCTAATGAAACTATTTTATGTGATCCAACAAGGTCGGGACATAACTGAAGTACATAAATGTCTTCAGCGTGATTTTAAATCTCTGAGCTATATTAAAATCCTGGAATTAGAATCCTTAATGGAATACAGAATTGAAGGAAAAAAAGGTAAAAAACTAATAAATATACACTTCCCTTAGAAATTCGCCAGTTAATCGGCAACTTTGTATGTGAGGACAAATTATTATTTGTTTGTTTTACTTCTTTTCTTGAAATTCTTTATTCTATTCAAATTCAAAAACGTTTATTTAATATAGGTCATTTGGACACTTATTAATTGTCATATATTTTCAACTGAGAATTGTTGACGTCAGTAATTTACTTATGGCTAAGTTTAATGCCGCTTCCAAAGCGGAGTGCAGAAGAAGCGGCAACAAACTGCGCAGCGCATTTTCTCCAATCGACGTCAACTTACAATTTAGTTAATCTTAAAAACTAGGTATGTGGACTGAGTATACATTGTCCCTATCAAAGTCATTGTAAATTGAATTTTAAAAAATGATGTTTAAGAAATAATATATTAGTATAAAATAATATGTAAAAAAATTGAAATCTTATAAATGTCATCTTTAAAAATATTTTGTACCGATTGTACCAAATATATAGGATATAATATTAGGGAGATTACAAGATTTCAACATACCACACAGGCTAACAATACGTTGTATAATGAATGATACTTCTGTTACGCTTGTTAATTTCAGAAAAGATGTTTACAATATTCAAAAGGGCGTTTAATAATATTCATGAATGTTAAGCATAGCTGTCGTGTCTCTTAGGGGCCAACTCCACGAGCGATAGTATCCTGACAATATCATCATGGCCACCTATAACAAGTCTACGATATTATCCTTCGATATCGCTGATACCACAAGCTTTTTAAAAGAAAATCCTTATGCAACATACTCATCTATTTACAGACTAAAAAACTATGGATGATGTGTATCATCCATACTATGCGCATTCGATGTAGTTTCTTGATATGGTGGGCTGTCGATGTAGCGTACCAGTGATATTGTGTACCTTCGCTACAGTAAACCGTCGATAGAACGGGTGCGATGCAGCTACTGGCGATATAGGGGCTGACGATATTGTGACTGACGATATTGTGCCCTAGACCCGTACCTAAAGTACCATCTCACATAGATCTGATGACATACTTTGTTTATTATTTTTACTAAATGTAGGATTAGGCATTTGTCTCCGCTCTCACCTGATGGTAAGTGTCGACGAAGACGAGGATGTTACATGCCTATCCAAGAGATACACATTTCCATTATTAGATATACGAGATACACATTTCCTTCTAGTGTTATTATAGACGTCAGCATGACGATGAGTCATATAATATCTGCAACACTATGACGACTTTTCGTTTGACGCAACGTGTGACGTTAAGATTACACACCTAATAGAATACAAGATTTGTTCTATTAAATCAATCAATCAATAGTTTATTTGCATGAATACAAGAAATACATACAACGTGATTTTGAACCCCCTAGCTATATTGAAATCTGGGAATCAGAATCCCTAATGGAACACAGAATTGCAAGAAAAAAAGGTAAAAAACGAAAAAGAAAATTAGGGTTCCCATACAAAGTCGCCGAACAGCTGGACGAATTTCTATGAAAGATAAAATTTATTTTTTCGTTTTTTACCTTTTTTTCTTGCAATTCTGTGTTCCATTAGGGATTCTGATTCCCAGATTTCAATATAGCTAGGAGGTTTAAAATCACGTTGTATACTTAGATCTTAATATTATTAAAATGGTAAAGTATTCAACCCTTTTAGGGAGTTTAAATTGTATTATTAAAATTAATTGTAAAAATAAAAACATTACTACGTTTTGAAAATAATATAGCTAGTGTTAATTGAACGATAATGGATTTTACCGATACCCCATACAGATCTGTCTAGTCATTTAGAAGTTATAGACGATTTTTTTATAAATTTGAGAAATTCTCTAAATTCATTCAAAACCAGATTTTCGCTATATCCAAACCAGCCAGTAATAAAAAAAAAAGAGAAAAGAGGTTACTTAACAATAGCTGCCAGTAATAAAAATAAAGAGAAAAGAGATCACTTAACAATAGGATCCTCTCTCTGTCTGTGGGACAGACTCCTTACAATATTGTCACTCCCACTGTGTTGTCCCTTGTGTGTCCCTACTTACAAGTTACAAAACAATGACACTAACTTAAAGTTAGGATTTAATGTCCGCTATCTTCATTTCATGGCATACATAAACAACAGATACGGTTTATTACCACACCGCAATTTCGTATTAAATTCCAAACTTTTGCTAAGTTTAATTAACGCTGAAGATTATAACGAAATATATCACCTAAAAGGTTGAGATACTATCTTAACTAGCGCTGGTATTACAAATTAAAGAATTGTAGATGCGACGCTGCTTACTCATAGATAAAATAGTTCAATAGAACTATTCCTCTCTAAACTAATAGGCCGCGCTTCTTACATGGTGGATTTGAGCATGATACCAATAAGGTTTTGAGACTAAGCGTTTTCCCTTCAGTATTGTTGGTTTTTAAATGTTTTTATAAGATTTTTATATTTTTTTCCTTCTGTTTAAACTATATTATTACCCTTATCAAGCATAGCTTCAAACAATTATATTCTGAAATTTACATAGAAGGTTAAACCATCGCGAAAATATTAGATTAAAAACTATTTAGAAGTTTAAAAATACATTACACACACAACCGAAGATGCGTAAGCATGTAATGCTTAAGCTTGTAATGTAGGGATAACATCTGTACATTTTTTATTTTACGCTGGAATTCACTTAAATTCGCAGCTAACTAGATTACCCCGGGAGCTTATCTCGCCGAACCTGTCCAAAACTTTAAACAAACAACTAACTGTTAAAGAAAGACAAACAAATTTACTTACAGGAAGTCTCAAATCTAACAGATTAAAAGCAAAAATATCAGTCATTACTAGGGCTGTCAGTTACCTTGAGTTAAATATGTAACAAAATCTGTATGAACGAAGTAAAGGGGGAAGGAAGTTTAGGAACTTTCCGCTAACGTCTCTTCTTTATCAATTAAATTTGCAGTAAGAGGGGGAGGAGCTTGGGGTGTATCCGCAAACTTTCCCTTTTTTATCAATCTCGTAAGCTAATTAATCGCGTAGCTCGGAAGCAATATTCAGCATTAAGCATTTATGCTGACAAAACTTTACTTTAAAAAAAATAATTTTATCTTCTCAGGGCCAGTATAGTCTATGATAGTAAATTAAAATGGATTACATTTTCGTATTACAAATTACAAGAAATTCGGACCGAGCATATGCTACTTTATTATTTAAAATTGGCTATGCAGTTTTAAAAACTTGCTATGTACGGCTGTAGAGAGGTCAACAGTGAAAACAAATCTGAGATATACTCATGCAAATAAAAATTACATTTTTGTTCATATGTAATAGATAAATGTAGTTAATGGAATGTAAGTACCAAAATAATCCAAAACACGGGGCAGAGTATTGATTTTAAGAATCCCGCATTTCTCGCGTTGACAACCCTACAGGGAGTAAAAGCATAATCGTGTAGCTTAAGCACGAAATGAAATGACGTCCAGCTAAGGAGAATAAATTAAAAGTAAGGATTCGGTCTATTGTATTTTCGCACTTCCGACTTTGTGTTTTAAAAAAATGATAAGTTTATGTTGAGTATAAAAAATTGGGAAAGATTGAGATCAGAGACTCATTATATATATACTAGGTCAAAGAAAGGCTTTAAAAATAATTTTGAGGAGATCGAGACGCAAGTATTTTTTTCGATTTAAAATTAGGTTTTTTTTTAGTGATATCAATTATTTTTTATATTTTTTCATCGTTATAATTGTCATTATTGATTATACTAGGTAATTAGAGTTTTACGCACAGCAGTTCTGTGGTTGTAAGCCAATACATTGTATTTTTGTGTACAAGCCCTTTTGATACGTCTTTTTTTTAAATGTCAGTACCAAGATAGGTATCTTAAAATTGCGGGACGATGTTATTATTTTAATTAGCTATCGAAGCATTTGACGAGCTCTGTGGCCTAGTGATTATCATGCCCGGCTGCCCTACCGGAGGTCTCGGGTTCGATTTTCGGTCAGGTCAAGATGAAAAACGATCTTTTTCAGATTGGCCTAGGTCTTGGATGTTTATACGTATTTGCTATAAAATATAGTACCGTTGAGTTAGTATCCCATAACACAAGTCTCGAACTTACTTTAGGGCTAGCTCAATCTGTATGATTAGTCCATATATATTTATTAGGGACCTGATATCGTCACTTACGATCAGGTGAGATGGGAGACAAGTGCCTAATCAACATTTAGTAAAAAAAAAGAATTTGATTCTATAGGTTTCAAAACATCTTACTAGGAAATGTGCTCGAATACACTCAGCCTGGAAGAAAGCATTTAGCGATAAGGCCGCCTTTTGTTTTTAATTATTCATATTTTTACGTCGTATTTGTTTAACACGGTGCAATAAAGAGTTAATAAATAAATAAATGACAGAACCATAAGGACTATACACAAAAGGTTCTCAGGTAGGATTATGTCCCGTGCATTGGTTTAAAAATTCATCAGCCTTTCTGTTTGTGAGCGAAATGGACATGCAAAGCAGCTTAGGCGGCGGCCTCGCGAAGTGAATTGGCCTGCCTTTTCATAGGATTGGCTCTTTTAAAATATCTGCAAGAGCTGAGCGGTGTAGTGATAGACTAGGGCCTGTTTGTAAGTGTGTGGTTAATACGTTTATTAAAAAGTTGAACAGATGGTTTTTTTTAACTTTTATTTTATAATGTTTTTACTTTATTATATAACGGGTAAGTGGTATCTAACGCAAAAGCTTCTAAAGGTGACTAAGGTACATCAAGATAAACTACGTTTATTCTATGACTTTTTGTAATTCGATGTTTGTTTTTTTTTTCGTACAAAAAAAAGAACAAAATACAATTTTTCAATTCTACTCGTCTTAACTCTATGGCAATCAGCGCTACGAGGTAATAATAGTAGGTACCTACGCTCACATGGCACGCGGCTGGCAGCATAGACTTACTGTTTGATAGAAATCCACTTTAAAGCATATGTAAAATCTTACTATGTATTGCGTTTAGGTAAAAGTCATAGCACAAACGTTATTAGTCATTATGTACCTAAGTCGTCTTTAACTGGTTTTGCGTTAGTTAACTATAATCCTGTATAAGGTTTATCTAAATTGATATATAAATATGATGATCATAGTCATCATATTCATATTCATTTATTCAAGGAAATGTGTAAAAAGTATATTTGTTTATCACATAGTATTTCAACAACTACTTTTAAAATATAATTTGATTGAGTAATTTATATAAAATTTGATTAATTTACATAAAAGGAGCAGTTGATAAAGTATCTATTTTAATTAACAATATGTCATCAATAATAACCTAAAATTAATAGTCTAAGATATATTAATAATAACAATCAAGTAAATATGTCCCCACTTTCATTATTTTTTTTTATTTTACATAGTTTGATAAATAAATATCATTATAAACCCTTTCATTGTCATGTTCCTCTTTCATGTCATCTTTAGATCATATCTTAATCTTAATAAATCTTTTAAAAATCCTATCCGAAATAATATTTTATTTCATACAATAAGTATACAATAAAAATATATTAAAGCTGCGAAAAAAAAGAACAAACCATATTAACAAAGAATCATTTATTAATTCCCACCCGAACTAACTGTATCAGTGAAGATTTCCATAACCGGTAGAAAAGAAACCAAAAACACGTCTACTTCTTAATCCAATGCCATTTTCATATGCTCCATCCAAAAAGTTACTATACTAACACCGCAACGGAATATAAAGCACTGGCAATTGTAGCTTGGAGTATGTTCTCTCGATGGCAAAAATTTTGGCGGAAAAAATACTTTTTGTATTCACACAGCGTTAATTACGAATCAAGGCTACTTAAATTGTACGATAAAAGAGGTGAAATAAAAAAAAAAAGGTTAAGTCACACTTTGTTCAATAACTAGGGTTCCGTAGTTAAATATTTTAAAATGGAATATTTAAGTCAGTTTCAGTTTACAACCATTTAGATTAAAAGTCTTCGTCGCGAAACTGTTGAGAAGTAGGCCACATTTTTTTTTTTTGTATAATATGTATGTAATCTAATCGCATATATTATTATTTGAATAAATCATGCAAATGAATAAATATAAACAAAATATATAAGGATAAATTACATAGATTTAGCTAGCCTCACTATACTTTACTCAACGATACTATACTTTATAGTAAATACTTATAAAGGTGAACATCCAAGATTCCAGAAAATCTAAATAGTTGAAAAAAATAATTTTGACTTGGCCGGGATTCAAATCCAAGACCCAGCGATTCAAAGACAATCACGGTATCACTGAGCCACAGACGACATCAATATTACCTATCATCATCATCAGGTCTTTTTAGTCTGCACTGCCGGAGCATGACCCTCTCTGTACTACCGGAGCCATACTTGGCCAGAGCAGACAGAGGATTTGGCCTATACTCTCCTCGCTAGCCAGACGGGTTGGAGAGGTCTCATTGATGTTTATGAGATTTGTTTAGCTTGTATTTCCTAAGTCGCCTCTTACGACCTCCATGGGAAGACTAGGAGAGGTCGTATTCTACTCCGCCGGAAACTACACGGCTTATATTGCGTAACGACACGCATAAAATATTTCAAGGGCGAAATGATTACGGTTCTTCTTTAGCTTGTATACGGAACCCTAATAAGACCATTTACATAAGAGAACACGCTATTCAAAGATGGAATCTCCTAATAATTGGGTACACGAACTAACATTCAGTAAAAAAAACAGTAGGTGATACAATCGGAGGCATGCGAGAGAATACATTACCACGTAGGCAATTTTAATTAATGCAAAACTTTTTCACGTCAAGCCTTGAACTTATGCGAGTAAGCTCGCGCATGAATACGTAAGTTATTGAATAAACGCACTTTTTAATGAAACATACATATCGTACGTCTTTTTCCCTTACGGGGTAGACGGAGCCTAGATCTATAAGACCTGAAGGCTACGTTTAGCATGTTGGTGGGCAATAGGTGGATAACGGAATATTGTTATGGTTTGCTGGCCGCATCGCCTATTAACATGATTCCTCAGATTTTACCCATTCCCTCGATCGGCTTTTACGATCTGCGCGGGAAGAGAAGCAGCTGGTACATTCTACGTTTTTTTTTCTCCCAGACCAGCATCGAAGACTTTTTAATGATAAAGTAAATAATAAGTTATTCAACCTCATTTTTTTACTTTTTAGCTGACGGTCTTAGATTCTTTCGTTTATAATTCTGACACGAACTTTATTCCTTATCCAATAAGGGTTTGAATTCGAAAAAAACTTTTTACAGTACGTCCTACTAGAGGTATAATTATAATTCATATCTTGTTGTAAAGTTTTCTATTCATAGCCAAACTAGATATCGGTCGCGGCTCCATCTTGCGTTAATGTCGTTCTTTTTAGTTCCATTTTTTCCGGGACAATAGGTAGCCTAAATTCTTCTCTACGTCCCAGACAACGCCTATTCAAAAATTCATGACGAGATGGTAACAAACTAACAAACAGAAAAACTCACTCACATTTTTTTGATTAGTGAACATTGGCTAGGATTGGACTTGTACATTCACACACACTCTAATTTCTTGCCATTACAATGCCTTATTTCATTCAACTGCCTCCGTGGTCCAATGGTTAAGGCATTTACCTATTGACCAGGGGGTTCGATTCCCACGGGAAGCATTTTGTTTAGTTGATTCCAGTTTGGTTAGGACATTGCAGGCTTGAATCACCTGATTGACTGTTAATTAAGATGATTCCGTGCTTCCGAAGGCACGTTAAGCCATTGGTCCCGGCTGCCTTCAGAAACAACGTCAGAGGCCGAGAGGCGGTTACGAAGAACTCTGACACCAGGGTGTGCGTGGTCGATTGACCGTGTCTACACGATATGATGAAGTTAATGATCTCTATAATTGATGAAATAAAAGGTAGTCGATTTTTAACATGATATAAATGCTTTATATAATACTAATACTTTGAGCAAAGCAACCATTTTTAGAAAAATAACAAAACTTGTATATTGTATCTCATTTAGCAGAAAAACCATCTAGCCTTTTAAGCGTCCCTCCTAAAATCTTGATCCCACTTGGGCAGCTTTTAAAAGTTTAAACACACCAACGTCAACTGGGTGTTTCTGTAGTACAAACCAAGTTTTTACTTGGCAACTTAGGGCATTGACAGCGGAGAAATTTACGAGACTTTCCTCTTCGGCCATAACTGCGATGAGCTGGACATTTTCAGTTTTCATTTTGTACTGGCTGTCGTAAATGTTTTTAGTTTTATTCTTCCTAAGATTATTCACATCTCTGAATTAGAACTTTACTTTTTAAGTGTTATATTTTGCATTCACAATGCTATTTTGATATACTCCTAAGAAATAAAATAAGGTGAAAAAATTTCAAGCGGGCGGGATTTGAACCTGCGATCTTAAGTACTTATGGCCGCAGGTTCAAATTCCGCCCGCTTGAAATTTTATCACCATATTTTATTTCTTGATTTAATAAGAGTAGAACTTTACTCTTCTATGCTCGTCTGTGAGAAAACGTAGAATGTACTAGCTGTTTTTCTTCTTACGCTAATCGTAAAAGCCGGTTGAGGATATGGCTGAAAATCTGAGGAATCATGTTAGTAGCCAATGCCAAAACGGAATCAAAATAGTGATTGGTGTCTAGCCAGTCACCAATTACTATTTTGTTTTCCGTTTTACTCATTCGCTCACCAAATTACGAAACGTGACGTTTAGGTATTATAAAACTGGACTCTGTCTACCCCACAAAGAAAAAGGCGTGATAACATGTATGTTTCAATCAGAAGTTTCATTCGTTCATTTTGTTTATCGTGTATAAATGTAAAATTTGTCTTAAACTTTGAAAGACCCTTATCTTTCAAAGTTGAAGACAAAATTGGGTATAGGTTAGGTTAGGTTAGGTTAGGTTTTTTTTTTGATAATTAAATGAAACCTTACATCATAAGGGTTGATGCCATTACAGCTTACACAATCACTATTAGTAATGGAGTAAGAATAAATACACATTACTTATTTTAGCGTCGTCGTAGTTGGGTAAAGTGAGGATAATTTCGAAACTGTACTTTAATGTGCACAAAGCTTGGAACCTAAACGAGTTAAGCTTGATATATTTTTGGAAAGCCAAACACAAACGCTCATTAAAATTCTAATTCCAAGTTGATGAACAAACGTTAAAGCAAGACTGGGGTTGTTCCATATTCATCCCAAAGTTTCAATCTATTTATTTTCCATCTCGCTCTCTCATCTGAGTCTTCAGGTTACATCCTCGGCTTTGAAGCCCGGTGTCCGCTTGTTCTATGTCCCATAATCATGGAGAAATAAGTTGGATAAAGAACGAGGAACTTGATAACGCTTTGGCATGTCAAGCACCTTCGGGCGTAGACCGTTTTTGGGCTGGTGAGTCCAAAAGTTTTATAGAATATCTATATTTGTATTTTATAGCTTAAAAGACACATGTACATGTCAACTACTTTAAGTTTGACTACTAATTTGCAGTGTTAGGCACATAAAATGAACATATTTAGAATATAAGAAGTGGACACTATCCTCATCTATTCAACCTTCGTTATTAAGTTGATCCTTTACTCAAATATAAATCAAAATCGTGCAAAAATACCGATGTGGGTTGTAAATAGATATACTAATACTAACTTATAATTGCGACAGTGAGTTTGTTTGTTTATTTGTTACGCGCGTTCACGCCCTAACTACTGAACAGATCACCATGAAATTATACATACGCGTAGTACTAGCTACGGAAAAGCATAGGCTACCTTTAAATCTGGAAAGAACTGTGCACATTAACGCGATAAAAGCCACGGACGAAAGCTAATATATTATAGAAATATACGTGAAAAAATTATTTCAAGGATGAAAACGAAAAAGGATGAAAGTGGAATAACCCAATACACATTTCAACAACCACGAACTTCTGTAAAATAACACCTGAACGCTGCAAACTTCGCTAGACTTCAAAATCCGAGTTTTACATGCGTAATAAATGGCTTTATTATCATAAAGTAAAGTATGGGATAGAGTTGAAATTTTCCGTCCCATAAAGCAGACTTTGTTGATCTGCGTTGCGGATTCCTTTTGTAAATACTTCGGTACTGTCGGCAGATACGTGGATGGTAGGGATGTCTGTGTTTGTTGCTTTTGTTATGCAAACAGGTTCCTACTATTCAATTAGAAGTCTGACTTATAACTTGTGACGATTTGAGACAATTTTCTGAACAACAATTTAATAAATATATAGGTATATACGGACACATCACACAGATTGAGCTAGCTTCAAAGTAAGTTCGAGACTTGTTTTATGGGATAGTAACTCAACAATACTATATTATTTAATAAATCCTAAATCCTAATATAAAAGTTCTCTGAAGTACCGAGAAGGACATAGACTTATCTCGAGGGATCGACATTGACGCGGGCGGAGCCGCGGGCGAATGCTATTACCTATATAAAGCCAATCAAGACTTGACCGGCGACAGAACACAGGACCTACGCTGTGGTAGGTAGCCTGGCGTGAGGACCATTAGGCCACAAAGATCGTCATGGAATTGGCAACATTTTGGCTTTATAATTAGCTTTCGCCCCCTTTCATGTTAAAGTAGATCCCTCGAGAACTTTGATAAGAAAATATTATAATGATCAGTTCAGTAGTTGCCATAAGCGCATTTTAAAGTAAAGATTTATCAAGATTACTGAAGCCTACTTATCAAAGAATTCGTTTAGGTCATACAGCGATATATTGAAGAAAATCAGATTTAAAACTATCCGTTGATAGAGTTTTTACGAGAAGATATATAATAAGATTTTTCTTTTGCCTTCATTATGCATTTAACTTTGTACTTTTTACCTCCATTCAAATATTTTACAAATTATTTTATTTACTAGCTTTGTCCACAGTTTTGCTTGTCTTATTATGATAACAGTACGTGTTTTTGATACCCTTGGCAATGTGTATTGAAAATTTCAATATCACAGAATTTGTTAGGGCGTAAAACTGTAACCAAAAATTAATCATTTTGCATCAATATTTTCGATTTGCATCTCCTGTTCTCAAAAAAATTATAGACTATGACAAACAATAAAATTACAAAACAAAGGGAACCAAATCAAAAAATGTAATTTGCCGTCTGTATCCGCGAAAGGTATTAAAACAGAGTTACCTGTGACTTGTGACACAGTGATGTAATTACCCCTTGTGATTCCAGCACGACTCAATCCTAATTGGTCACAGTAGACATTCGTCACTATTTTATTTTATTTTTTATTTATTTGTTCATCAAACAAACACATAATCTTAAATTGTATAAAAGATGTACAAAAACCTTAAAAGATTTGTCCGCACATCCGAATTGACTCACATATAACACATTTACATATACCTACATAAGTCGCCACATAACGTGAACCAATCAATACAAAACTTATGTGAAAGATCGATCTTGGTTGCTTAACAAGATTGCAAATAAAAAGGGATGTCAACTGCTTCCCGCACAAATGTTAGGAGTATTCAAGGGAATGGGCTTAAACATGATGATTTACCTAAATTACGAGTAGTAGTCTGGTAATCTGTGTTACAACATCAAAGACATAAATGTGATGTTCATATGTTTGTTCAAGTAACGATAATTCAGTAAATGTATGTTTCATTATGTCATAACTTTTGGAATTTACTTATTTTCCCGTTTAGCCGTATGGTATCCGGCAGAGTAGAATAGGACCACTCCAAGTCTTCCCGTGGATGTCGTAGAAGGCGACTTAGGAAATACAAGCTAAACAAAGCTAATAAACATCAGTGAGACCTCTCCAACCCGTCTGGTCAGCGTGGAGAGTTGACCTCTGATTGCTCTGGCCAAGTATGGCTCTAGTAGTACAGTGAAGGCTCCTGTAGTGGAGACTAAAAAGGACCTGATGATGACTTATTTTCCCAAAAACAGAATGTAAAATATCGTCTCATTAGAAATATTTATGGAAATTAATAAAATACGAATAACATATTAAAAAAAATTAAACGTTTCTAATATCATTAACATGTAGTATATTAATGATATAGAAATGTTAAATACTTAACAAAATGGTACATTTTTGCAGTTAAAGACAAATAAACATATCCTAACTACACTATGACTAAAATACACTGTAACCAGATAGGAAAAAGCTCGTTAGAATGTCGTTTTGACGTCCATTTTGACTCGCAGTCATTGTTTCGCGATTTCCATGAAAATTCGCTTCGTTACAATGAATTTTGTTAATTAAAACTTCGCAATATATCTTTAATTGTAAATTTTACGAAATTGTGCTGTATTTATAACTTTAATTTTGTGTCAAATGTCAAGAATTCTCAGAATTCCTATTTCATTGTGAAAGTTTGTTGTTTGAGTGTAGAGGAAATATTTTTAATAAGAGCAAGTTAATCAAATTGACAATATAAGTTTTATAGAACTCTAGATTATGCCCGCCCGCATTAGTGTAGATCTAGTAGATTTTACCGGGATTAATAAATAAATATATACGGACAAATCACACAGATTGAGCTAGC
Source organism: Elegia similella (assembly GCA_947532085.1). Lineage (NCBI taxonomy): Eukaryota > Metazoa > Arthropoda > Insecta > Lepidoptera > Pyralidae > Elegia > Elegia similella. The sequence continues at coordinate 1,924,254 of OX383942.1, forward strand.
CCCAAAGTAAGTTCGAGTCTTGTGTTATGGGATATTAACTCAACGATGTATATTTTATAACAAATACATATATAGATACACATCCAAGACCCAGGCCAATCTGAAAAAGATCATTTTCCATCTTGACCTGGCCGGGGATCAAACCCGGGCACTCTCGTGTCGCAGGCTGGCGTGTTGACCGCTGCGCCACGGAGCTAAAGGTACCCTATGTTATTCTCAGGGGCTAAAACTACCTCCATATCCAATTTTACTGCACCAATTGCGATGAATTGGTTTAATAGTTTATAGTTTAAGCGCGAAGTGTGATAGATGGACAGAGTTACTATCGCATTTATAATATCATCATCATCATCATCATCATCAGGTCTTTTTAGTCTCCACTGCAGGAGCATGACCCTCTCTGTACTACCGGAGCCATACTTGGCCAGAGCAGACAGAGGATTTGGCCTACACTCTCCTCGCTGGCCAGACGGGTTGAAGAGGTAAAAAAAGTAAATTATAAAAAGGTATATTTTGTCTACCATTTGATAAGAAGTAAAAGTACAAAGTCTTTTACTCCTTATCAAATGGACAAAATATGCTCTTATTTTTTAATAAAATGAACCAGATTATCATAAAGAGTATGAATAAATACAATAACCTCATTAATTCAAGTCAAGGCAATGGCAAGCACATTAACAACGCCATAACACTTTACCATTTCGGGTGCAAACAAACCAAATTCGCTTTAAATTATTCGTTGCAATAAATCCAAAGTTATGAATATAAAGAACAAGCAGTGCAGTCATAATGCAATTTGCAATATCATTACCGCAGAGCGGCGGCCTTAGGGGGTGGCGAGCTGGGCAATCGCCCTGGGCCTCATGCTTGTAGGGGCCTCGCGCTCTAGGCTAATAGGTTTGCGGCTATAGCTTAGCGCGATAAATCATTTATTGCCAAAATATAACATACCAAAAATATATACAATTTACACAAGAATTTGATAAACAACAGGCGGTTTGAGATCTTATCCATCCATTTATTATAAAGGTACAGGCTGGTCCTTTTATCAGCCTCTATATTCATATACTAGCTGTTGCCCGCGGCTCCGCCCGCGTTAATGTCGTTCCCTTGGGAACAGTAGAAATAATAAAAATTCCATACAAACCCCTCTCCCTCTGTTTTTCCCCTTAAGGGGGAATTTAATACATTTCACCTACACAGATATTTTTTTATTGTAATGGAGAACTTCTTATTGTCATATTTCTAAGTAAATAAAAAAAATCCATACAAACTTTACCCCACCTATTTTACCTCTTCAAGGGGAAATTTCGTCCATTTTAACTACACATATCTTTTTAATTGTAATGTAAACATATATACTTATTTTTATACTTCTATGTCCAGAAATGAGAAAATTTCCATACAATCCCCCCCCCCCCCCTTTATCCCTTCATCATCAGGTCCTTTTTAGTCTCCACTACAGGAGCACGACCCTCTCTGTACTACTAGGGCCATACTTGGCCAGACAGCCCTTTATCCCTTAAGGGGGGAATTTTGTACATTTCACCTACACAGATCTTTTTAAATTGTAATCGAGAACTTACATACCTATTTTTATATTCTAAGTCTAGAAATGGTAAAACTCCATAAAACTTCACCCCCTATGATTTTCTAAAAATCCTTTTTTAGTGCTCATTTCCATCATAAAAAGAATCCCTGTACCTAATTTCAAGTTTCTGGGCACAGTAGTTTCGGCTGTGCGTTGATATATAAGTCAGGTTTGCCTTTGGCCCGCGGCTCCGCCCGCGTAAGTGTCGATTTCTCAGGAACAGTAGAATTACCCGGAATACATTAGTTCATGACTTTCAATGAAACACCTTAATATTGAATTTCAATTGAATAACTTCAAAAACGGAAAGTTTCATACTAACTTTGCATCCCCGTTATACCCCTTAATGGATGATTTTTGAGAAAAATATTTTACTCGTGTTTCATGCAATTCAGTAAAGAACCTTTATGCTGAATTTCATTCGACTAACTTCAAAAATGGCAACGTTTCATGCTTACTTTGCACCCCTGTTTTGCCCCCTTAAGGGATGATTTTTAAGTAAAATATTTTACTCGTGTTTCATACCTTTCAGTAAAGAACCTTCATGCTGAATTTCATTAGAATAACTTCAAAAACGACAAAGTTTCATACTAACTTTGCAACCCGTTTTACCCCCTTAGGGGATGAATTTCAAAAAATCCTTTCTTAGTGCTCCCCTGTGTTATAAAAGGAACCCCTGTGCAAAATTTCAAGTTCCTAACCCATTTTTATTTTTGCTATATGTTTGCAGGCAAACTCATGCCTTGAGTACATTCAAATGACGATAACTTTTTTTTTAATGAACCGATTTTGATGAAACCAACCTTAAATGTTTTTCTGAGTTAAAACAAAGCAATTGGTGAAAGTTTGAAGTAAATCGGTTCAGTATTTTCGGAGATATCGTGATCATACATACAGACAGACAGACAGACAGACAGACAGACAGACAGACAGACAGACAGACAGACAAGAAATTCGAAAAAATTTTTTTTGCTTTCTATTATTCTTTTTAAGGCCCTTTATCCATTTCAGTCAAAAATTCTAAATGTACAGACAAAATATTTTTACTGTTTTATTATATGTATAGATAATCAAGCACTGTAATGTCTGTCTGTCCATTTGTTTCAATTTGGTTTACCTACCCGGAGCCTAACAAACTATGCTAAAGTAAATCTGCCTCTCTGTTACCTTTTCACATTGAACTGTTTTGCCCTGTGCATTGCAATGAAAAGGGAGAAGTCTCTACTGTCCCTGGAAAGAGTACTGTTCAAGAGGGATCGATGTTAATTGGAACATAGCCACAGGCAAATGTTATTGGGTATATATGCTATTTACAACAAAAGCCTCATAAATACAACTTTGATCCTGGACATGGGCCACTGAAAGATCTGCTGCCCTGAGCCTTACAGTGGCAGGACCACCGCCACCGCAGACACTCTGCCGTAAGATTAACGTCACTTGCAAACAAACATTGTGGACCGTATTTTGCTGAAACTTGCATAATGAGAGTTTTCTACCAGACATTCGTATGAAAGGAGTAGTTGGGGAACCTAGAATTATTATTATTTGTATCCCCGATTCACGGGTGTTACCCCGGTCCTTTAAGGAGGTGATATAGATCCAACACTTAGAGGCCCTTTGGATAAGTTGATGTGATGTAGGCTTCAGTCGTACGTAACCCGTTTATGATATGTTCTTGCACAGGTTTTTGACGGAGAAGGAACTATTGCATTTTAAATGAGAAAATCGTATTTTATGAGATTTAAATGCGGCTAGACATGTGCTGGGTTATTGTAAAGGGTCGGGCACCTGCTGCACGATAACTGACTATAATTGGCAGGTAGTGGCTTGTCGCCCACTAGATGGGCCCCTCAAACTACCGATGATTATTGCCGGCAAAAGCGGGAACACCGGTGAGGGCGACTCAGGGGTATTGACAGGTGTAGTTGCACATCCTCTGAAGTTCCTCGTGGCGTGACCTTTAACAATACCACGCCTAAAGCAACAACTCTTGAAGCTCCTCTCTGAAGCCAACTTAGGCAAGCTGAGCCGAGAGTCCTGTAAGTCCTCTTGGGTTTCCTCTCCGGACGATAAAGACACGTCAAGGGCGACGTTTTTGACCAACGCTCGTAGTATAAATTGATATCACTATTATGAAACATCTGGAGTAAATAGGATAATTTATTGTCGTTCTCCGTGACGCACTGGTTACATAAGCAAGTTTGCTTCACAAGTAGCTCTTGTAGACATGATACAAGGGAGAATAATAAAATTCTGCAAGTAAATATTTATATATTTTGCGAGAAGATAAGAGCTCGCGATAGTGCATCGGACCCATAAAACTGAGTTCGGTCCGTGTAATATACTGACTGGTGTGCTTCCATTCGATCCACTGAGTTGATCCACTAAGTTACTCGTAGCTCGGTTGCATTTTAAGCTGTAATCTTACAGGTTCTGTCCGCTATTAAGACAGTATATTGACGTAATAACATCTTAAAAAGTGCCACGTTCCGTCAGCAAGCGATAGAGAGGCACAATCGTCCGAAGCGTCCGGATTGTGACGCATCTATCTTCCACCGTTATCACGTAAAATTATCGCCGTATACCGACTTTACTGTCAATTTTTTTTTTTTGGCTAATTTGTCCCGCTTTTGAGCAAAAAATTGTCCTTTCTTTTTCCAGTTTATATAACTATCTCTTTCTCTTTCCGAGTTTTTTAAAAAGAAAATGCTGAACTAAAGAAAATACTTAAAAAAAAAAACAATAAATAGGTTTAAATTCTCACTCTTAATTCTAGATAAAAAAAACATGCAGTTTTTAAATGAAAACTTTTAAAAAACTAAATACAAATGATAATATATGCCTATCCTTTCATACACACCTAACTTTATTTATTTCTAAATCTATAGTACTTAAATTTTTCAAATAAATAAATAATGAATATATAGGGACAAAACATACAGATTGTGCCAGCCCCACAGTAAGTTATGAACTTGTGTCGTAGGATTCTAACTTAACTACTTTATTTCTAATAATACACATACGAGTACCAACCAATACAAAACCAGTATTGCTAGAAGATACAAATAAGAACCCACTTACCGAATGTAAAGTGAAACTCAAAGAGACAGAATATAATGTCCAGATTTTCTAGATAAATTGAATTTCGTCCAGGATACACGGCTATCAAAGTGAACCAATGATGTTACACACAAACCAACAGTAGATGCTTCACAAGCGCATGAAACTTAAGGCGATACCACTGTGAATAAGGTCGTTCTGAACCTTATTTATCTCGCAAAATACTTAAATTAGGAGTTTCAAATCTAAGTAATATGATTTTTGACTATTTCATCTCCAAAAATTGAAGATGAAAACACGTTTTGATAAAATTTTCTCGATAGAAATATTTTTTTAAAAATGGTCTTCGTTAGCAGAGTTTTTGTTATTGTAGCTCAAATGCGACGAATGAAATAATGATTTTTAGACTAAAAGATAGGTTATTAGTAATTCATCAAAATGTAAATATGAAAATACAATTAACCGGTCTGATTTTATATAAAATAGAAATAACGAATTTGGCGCTTTCGTTTTTTTCTTTGAGCAACTCGAGACTATCTCCTATCTCATCATTCACGGGCTAAACCGCCAAGCGCTATCCCTTGCGCGCACTTGATCAGTCCTTTGCCGAGCGAAGGTACCAAACATTTGAGTCCTCGTCTTAACACGCAATACTGTAGTGGTCTGATGTCCCCACTTGAGATTATACAAAACATGTTTCAAAAGTTACTGATATCAATGTAAAAATACTGTTAAGATTTCTTTTATTTGATATCGATTCATTAAGTTACCTTAATGATCCTTTAAAGATGGGTGGGCATAGTATTTTTAAATTTCAAACTTTTCAAATAGCCTATTTGAAAAGTATGAAATTTAAAAATACTATTTTAGTCATGAGATAGTCCACTTAATTTATAGAACTTTTATTATGAAGCTTTATATATTTCAAACATAAGCAAGCTCTTTCTTGTATTAAATTTGTGTGGGTATATAAAAAGTGTGTGGTTATCCGTACACTAAATATTTAATACAAGAAAGAGCTTGCTCGTGACGTCACGAATTTATAGGCATTTCAGCAAAGCGTTTTCGAAACGTCCAAAGATGTGACTTTATAACTTTTATATCTAAAAGAGATTTTCGATTAGTAATGTTTGTTTTTTATTCGAAAAAAAATTTATTTTTTGACATTCTATTCATAGCAATACGAAAAAAAAACAATTGGCCTGATTTTATAGCGCGCTATCTCTATCTCTCTCAGTTTCTTCCGTTCGTAGCTTGGAAACAAAATAGAATGCCGTGTCGTAGCTTATATGGATATCATTGGCAATAGTAGGAAACGGACATTTCGAGAAGTTTCTTTAGAAATTTTCTTTATGAGTGTTGCGGAATTCCGCTGTTGTGTCAATACTCAATGTCTTGAAGTAGAAATTGTTATTGTACATGCATACATTTTTGAAAAATATTATTTTTCTTTTCCCTTTTCGATAGTCTGTTGAGCGTATGCATCATTTAAGTTTATAAATGATAAGCAAACAAGTTAAGCAAGATCATCATCCTTACTAATATTATAAATGCGAAAGTGATTTTGTTTGTTTGTTTATTTGTTTATTTGTTTGTTACGCTTTCACGCTGTAACTACTGAACCGATCATCATGAAATTTTGTATACAAGTTCTCTGGAGTGCGGAGAAGGCAACATAGGCTACCTTTTATCCCGGGAAAAAGTACTATTCCCGAGGGATCGACATTGACGCGGGCGGAGCCGCGGGCGAAAGCTAGTCACGTAAAGACTAGCTCCGTGGCGCAGCGGTCAACACGCCAGCCTGTGACACGGAGTGACCGGGTTCGATCCCCGGCCAGGTCAAGATGAAAAATGATCTTTTTCAGATTGGCCTGGGTCTTGGATGTGTATATCTATATATGTATTTGTTATAAAATATAGTATCGTTGAGTTAGTATCCCATAATACAAGTCTCGAACTTACTTTGGGGCTAGCTCAATCTGTGTGATTTGTCCGTATATATTTATTTATTTTATTTATTTAGTCATTCATAATTTCAACGGTAAGAAGTGCACTGCTGGAATAAAGACAGAAGAATTCTTCGTTCAAAAGGAAGATATTGCCATACTCACCACGCTTGGCAGGCGGGTTGGAGAGCGCAATTGCTGTGGCTTTTTGTGCTTCCGACGCTGCTGCCCATCGGAAGCATTTTTGAAATGCAGAAAGAAAGGAGTTTGTTGGATTTTGGAACAAAATGAAAATATTGAGATATTCCTCACGCGGATAGATGTGAGGAAAGCAATAAGTAGCTCGAGAGGCCAGGCGCGTGCGTTGCGTACCCTATACCATACCTGCGACCACCGGCCTGTTGAGGACGATATGACCGATATACTTAGATAAATAACTGCAAATGACATTGACTAAATAGACCCTTATTCGTATTTTGAAAGCAACAACCTCCGTGGTCCAGTGGTTAAGGCGTTTGCCTGTTGACCCGGTCGTGGGTTCGATTCCCACCGGAAGCATACTTTGTTTAGTTGTTTCCAGTTTGGTTAGGACATTGCAGGCTTGAATCGCCTGATTGTCTGATAATAAAGATGATTCCCTGCTTCGGAAGGCACGTTAAGCCGGTGGTCCCGGCTGCCATCTGGTAGTCGTTAAAGGAACCACGTCAGAGGCCGAGAGGCGGTTCCGAAGAACTCTGACACCAGGGTGTGCATGGTCGATTGACCGTGACACCTACTCGAAATGATGATTTTGAAAGCCCTCGATCCGAGATTATCATTAAAGCTACATATAAAAGAGTATATTTTGCTGAGCGTACCAAAGTAATTCCTAGAAAAGATGTATAAAAACAACACTTCCTTCATCAGAAAAATCTGTTGTGTGTGCCAGCATGTATAATAACTATACCATCAGATATATTACTGAGCAGCTCACGTCCTGACATCCAGATGTGCATTGACTACTAATCTACAATTTTTTATGTCACTCCCATATTTATTGAATCATGTACTGAGGTTTTATTACGTACAGAATATTTTTTTATTTATTAACAAGAAGAAATTGTACCATAACAGTAATACTAAAGCACTGCACAACTTAACTAAGGACTACGAATTCATCCATCCTTTTCACAAAATATTAAGAATTAATTCACCAAACGTAGAAACCTCTCAGCAAAAACATCACATTTCCTTCCTTTTATTGATGCCAGGAATTCGATGAGTTCAGAAAGACCACGCAAAACTGATAGTAGAGATCTTACGAATATAGAGAATATAGAAAATAGTAGAGATTTTACGAAACAGCATATATAAATACAATTGATTGCTTTTCGTGTGTTTAACTAGCTGACACTGGTGTCAGATTTTTCAAGCTGCCTAAAGATATCTAAGCTTAAGGACTGCCATCAATGATGACAGCCGGTATTAACGGCTTGCCGAGCCTTTCAAAGCTTAGAGCTTGAGATATTTTATGCCACTTGCGGTCAACTATCCCAGCGGGAACTTTACAAGGGGTTGCTTACCATGCGTAAGCCCTAATAAAGCACACGCCCACAGGGCCATCAGATGCTACAAAAATACATTTGAAATAAATTATTTTTTGTAAAACGAAGATATCAAATAAAATGTTGTTTTGCGAAGCCCTGAAAAATCCTTAATACTATTTTATGAACTACTATTTACACTTTAATGTATTAAGTATATCTACATATTATTCTTCGCATAAACTATTACTATCTCTCATATTAATCATTCTCTAGGTGCTTTTAGCATTAAGTCAACCTACTGTAGCTCTATATGCTCAAAAAGATTTGAAATAAAAAAAGTAAGGAAGTGTAGCTTTTCTTGGCATTTTAACCAACATTATAATGCATTAATTTTTATTAATGACTAGCTTTCGCCGGCAGCTCCGCTCGCGTCAATGTCGATCCCTCGGGAATAATCCTTTTTCCCGGGATAAAAGGTAGCCTATATCCATCTCCGTACTCCAGAGAACTTGTATGCAAAATTTCATGATGATTGGTTCAGTAGTTACGACGTGAAAGCGTAACAAACAAACAAACAAATAAACAAACAAACAAACTCACTTTCGCATTTATAATATTAGTAAGAATATCTCTGTTTTTCTTTAAATACTTTATGATGTCAAACTAGCTGTCCCAGCGAGCATCGTTTTGCTTCTTTTTCGTAAATTCTCACCATCCCTGAACTAAACTAAACATTTCAAAACGAAAATCAGCCCAGATATTCTCGAGTTTTAGCGACACAAACGAACAGCTATTGATTTTTATACATGTAGAGATTGGGGCATCACTAGTCCCCGAAAAAGTATGGCCTTAAATCAACCGTTATAAACAATAGTCATTATTTCATTACTGAGTCATCCATTCATTTCGAGTAGGTGTCACGGTCAATCGACCATGCACACCCTGGTGTCAGAGTTCTTCGGAACCGCCTCTCGGCCTCTGACGTGGTTCCTTTAACGACTACCAGATGGCAGCCGGGACCACCGGCTTAACGTGCCTTCCGAAGCACGGAATCATCTTTATTATCAGACAATCAGGTGATTCAAGCCTCCAATGTCCTAACCAAACTGGAAACAACTAAACAAAGTATGCTTCCGGTGGGAATCGAACCCACGACCCCCGGGTCAACAGGCAAACGCCTTAACCACTGGACCACGGAGGCTGTTGATTACTGAGTGAAGTGAATTATTGTTTTACAAATAGTTATATGTTTCATCCTGTACTTAACAAGTCTATTCATAAGTCGTGATTCTGGATATATGTTTCCTCTAATATATAAGTCTCGTTTCTTGTTTATTTTATTAATTAATGTCCATACTACACGGAGAAATAAAGACTATGATTTATTTAATACATCCTTTCGGACGTAGAGTCAGTATTTTAATTAGTAGGATTTGAAATGGTTTTCTTCGTAAATATGTATTGTCTAATAAAAAGTGACAAATAATGTTTATCGTATAACTTTTAACGAAAAATTATTTTTTAATTATATTTTATGATAAAATCTTGTAAAAGGCTGACACAACTGGATATGAATTTTGATCCAGTTAAATTTGATCTCTGATAAAACAATAGGGGCACGTTAATTTTGACCAAAACTTAATACTACTTAAATATAAAAAAATGTATAGCAAATCTATACAGTTTGTTTGTTTGATTGAACGCGCTAATCTCAGGAACTACTGGTTCAAATTGGAAAATTATTTTTTTGTTGGATAGTCCATTTATTGAGGAAGGCCTTAAGCTATAAAACATCACGCTGCGACCAATAGGAGCAAAGCATCAATAAAAAATGTTCTGAAAACGGGGGAAAATTCATCTATACTAATAATAAAACGAATTAATCATAATAACAGAAATTGCCGCGGACGAAGTCACGGGCAACAGCTAGTCAATATAATATATAAATATGTATATGGCGACAAATCACTGACAAGACTGAGCTAGCCCTACAGTAAGATGTGAACTAGGTGTCGTAGTATTAGTATTGAATTAGTACTCAATGATACTTATATAAATAAAAGTAGTATAAAGTTATTTGTTATATTAAAGGGAGTTGCAATAATATTATTTTATAAATTTCATAAGCTACACTACCGTACAAATGTCCTGAAATTACAATACATAATGCTGTCTAAAAGCTGCACTTGTGCCAAAAAAGCTTTGTTCTAAAAAGCAAGATTATTGGTATTGCAGATAACGAGGATCTCGGGCTGGACTTTAATAAGTTAAAAGACTTTTAACAGTTATAATATTGAAGTCAAAGTTTGCTATTAAAGTTATTATAATTTATCAATCGAATATTTAATTAATTAATAATTTGAATATAATTTTATATGTATAATTTAAAATGTGAATTGATGAGAACAAGTGCCTGAAAAGGCCTATTTTCTGAATTAATCTTTGAATCATTATTTATCCTTATAGCGTTATTTACAACTAGCCTTCCTCCGCAGTTACGCTCGCATGCACACTGTTCCCTCAAGAACAGTACTTTTTGCCGGGATGATGATGATGAGGCTACTTGCCTATGTCCTTCTCCGTACTCCAGAGAACTTTTATTATCAAATTAAATATTTAGACAGGGCTTTGAAAGCCTTGTCTAAATATTTAATAAGCTTACACACTAATATAGTACGTCGCCTCTATGCATTCAGTATTATATAGCATCGCAACGTAACAGCAATTAGTTTACAAAATTTACATATTACTCCCCGCTGGCCCTCTCGCCCGCGCGAACGCAAAAAGATTAGCTCCAGTATTTAATTTTTTTACGATATTATAGATACTTTAATATACAAAATAAATATATAATCTTGGCAAAAAAACTGTGATACGCCGAATCAGCCACAAATTAGTGATAAAACTGTGAAGAATAACGAGATATTATCATTACAAAGTGCTACAAATACAACAAAGTGAACAGTGTATGTGCCGTGACAAGTGAGGTGACTCATAAAATTGGACACCGGTCAGCTGCTACTACCTACATGCCATCCAACTCTTAAATTTGTATCTCACTTTATACGATATATACTGGTAAATTTGTCAACCAAACTGTCCAAGGATTGGCGCAGTGCATTCTGTGTTCGACTGCTATCTGTGCGTCGCTAGTTCAAATCCTGCATCAAGAAAATTTATTTATTAAGAGATTTAAACTTTTATTTTTATATTTTTTGTAATTTATTGATCCAAAATGAATGAAAATGTAACATTGAGAAGAAAAAATACATTCATGACAAATTCATATGAATGCCTTGAAAATTTGGAAAATAGCTCATTGTTTCTAAATCACTCAGAACTAGCAAAAAGTCTACCAGATTTATCTACGTTTAACTCAAGTGATTTACAGGAACAAAAAAATAAAATAAAAAATCTGGAAATGAAACTAGCAAGCGCAAATAATGAAATTGATAAGCTGAACCTTGAGAACATTAAATTGAAGCAACAACTCTCAGAAAGAGAATTAAAAATTAAGGAATTGATACATATTTGTTCCACCAGCGCCTATAAAGAAAACACATCAATGAGAAAAAGAGCTCTTAGTTCTATCAAGAGAAGGATAAACTTTGGTAGCAATCCAGAGACTCCAATTCACACTAGGAGCTTAAACCATAGCAGTACGCCACTTTTGCAAATAGAAATGCAGAAAAATGTTTCAACGCAAACAACACTTATTGACCAGAAAAAACCGTCAGGCGTTTCACCAAGTCACCAAAACCCAAAAAATAAAATATGGATCTTCGGAAGCCAGCAAACTGCGGGATTAGGTGCCGCTTTAACAGACTCAAGAAGGAACTCCGAATATAGGGAATACGATGTTTTTTCATTCTCAAAACCAGATGCCTCTACGTGTGAAATACTAAAAATATGTAAAAATTATGTAATGAAGGAAGGGGATAAAATTGTGTTCTGTGTTGGAGAGAATGATACTAACCCTTTTATTGTTACCACCGAATTATATAATGCTCTCAAAAACATGACAAATTATAATGTTATCGTTTTAAGTATAGTACAAAATAGACACTTAAATGAAACATTGTTAAATCAGCATATTAATTTAGTTTGTAAGCAATTACCTAACTGCATGTTTTTAGATTTAAGTTTTGACTTCAGATTGCAGAGTATGTGTTATAAGATTAATTTTAGTATCGACTGTATAGATTATAATAGAACATATTTAAACTTTAAGACAAAAAAGACACCAATATATCACAATACAATAGATAAATTTTACTGTGATAAAACATCCTTAAGCTACAAAAAGGGGACTATACCTTATTATTTTAAAAAAATGAATGCCAAGCTATCTAACTCTAACTGTAAACCGATAAAAAAAGAAAATATCATAACACATAAAAAAGGTACTATACCTTATTATTTCAAAAAAATGTGTAGCAAACAAAAACACTCGCCAAAACCGGTTGGGGAATTATCCTGTATTAAAAATGATGATTACTCAACTACAACAAATCAGTTTTTTCTTTAGGATTTTACACCAAAATATTGCCGGTATATTAGAAAAAACAGAGATTTTCACTATGGCTATAAATGAACTTACTCAAAATGACATGACTCCGGATATCATATGCCTGACTGAAACTTTTATACAGTCCGGAAGTGAAAATAATTTAAATATTCACGGCTATTATTTAGGATCATACTACTCTAGACTAAATAAAAGAAGGGGTGGAGTGTGCATTTTACTATCACATGGTTTAACTTTTAAAAACATAAATGATTTTGATTGTTTAACACAGAACTTTACTTTTGAATGTTGTGCGCTTGAGGTTCTACACTATAAAATGATTATTATTTGCTTGTATCGGACACCAGACTCAAGTATTTGTACTTTTTTTGACAAACTTGAATTAATGTTATACATGATCTCCAAAAAATTCAATAATAAACAAATCATAATATCGGGTGACTTAAATATAAATATTTTAGAAAAAACAAATACTACTTTACAATTGTCAGATATTATGAAAAATTATAATTTCATTTTACATATAAATACCCCAACGCGTGGTAAAAATTGTATTGACCAAATAATGAGCAATATAAAGGAAGCCAATGGCTTTACTATACCGTTAGGACTGTCGGATCATAACACAGCTCAGATGTTAACAGTTCCCCTAAGTGATAAAAAAGCGAATCCAAAAAGTAACTACTATTTACTCAAACGAGATTACAGTAACGATAATATAAAAAAATTTCGACAGCACCTCAAAAATATTTATTGGAATAATGTATATGACGAAAAAGATTTTAATAAAGCGTTTTCTGAATTTTATGATCTATTCCGTCTACTTTACAATTTGTGTTTCCCTGAAATCAAAGTAAAAATAACCGAAAATTTGGGCCCAAAATGGATATCCAAGGGTTTAAAAAATAGTTGTAAAACAAGCCGTTCACTAAGATTCAAATATTATAAAAATAAGTCCATCCAAAATAAAAAAAGATATAAAACGTATTCACAATTGTTAAAAAAATGCCTATTGTTCGCACAGAAAAATGAAAATAAAAAGATATTGACACGAAGTAAAAATATATGCAAAACTTCATGGAATATTATAAAAAAGCAATCGTCGCAGTCAACAAAAAATAGATTTATTGACAAGATAACATATTCAAATAAGACTTACACACAACCTAAAGACATAGCTAATATTTTTAATAATCACTTTATTGACATTGTAAATAATTCGAATTATAAAAAAATACCCAAAAATACAACTGGACTGCAAAACACAATTTATTTAAACCCTGTTGATGCGGATGAAATAAAATCTATAATATTGTCTCTTAGCAATACCAAAGCTGCTGGATGTGATAATGTCTCAACAATAGTAATAAAATCATGTAGAGATGAAATAAGTACAGTTCTAGCTTATTTGATTAATATGTCGTTTGAAAATGGTTGTTTTCCAGAGACTCTAAAAATGTCCTTAGTCAAACCACTGCATAAAAAGGGTGATAAAACAATTATAACAAACTTTCGGCCAATAGCTCTTGGATCAATATTTTCAAAAATATTTGAAAAATGCATGCAAAAGCGACTTACTAGTTTCTTTGCCAAACACAATGTAATAAAACTCGAACAGCACGGTTTTCAAAAGAATAAATCGACGACTGGAGCGGCTTTTGATTTAATTAGTGACACTATACAAAATATTGACAAACAGAAGAGTACAACTGTGCTATATTTTGACATGACTAAGGCTTTTGACATGGTATCATATGATGTGTTATTGAAAACGTTAGAAAATTATGGCATAAGAGGTACAGCCCTAGATTGGATAGAATCATACTTAGTAAATAGACAGCAATATGTTGAAATTGAAAATATAAATGCTGAAAATATTATCAATAAATGCAAATCCGATTATAAAGTTAGTAAATATGGCGTTCCTCAAGGAAGTATATTGGGTCCTCTCCTGTTCATAGTGTACATAAATGAACTTCCAAATATAACCAATCACAAAACTGTTCTTTTTGCCGACGATATTACAATAATTGTTACTAGTGAAAAGAAAGCGTCTAGCGAAATACATGCCAGAGAAATAAATAAAACAATAAATAACGTAGTACAATGGCTTACTGAAATAAATTTGGCTGTCAATCTCTCTAAGACAAATTATATGCATTTTAGTAACAGTCAAACAAGAAATAAACAAATTGACGTATTATATAAAGGACAAATGTTAAATAAAGCTCCAAACGTGACATTTTTAGGTTTAATAATTGACGACAATTTAAATTGGAAAAAACAAAATGAAAATGTATGTTGTAAATTGAATAAATACGTATATGTTTTGAGTAGATTACGAAAAATAGCCACGCAAAAATCAGCCCTTTTTGCATATTATGGTTATGTAGAGTCTGTACTCAGATATGGAATTATAATATGGGGAAATAGTGCGAATTTTAACAAAACATTCTTAAGTCAAAAGAAATGTTTAAGAGCAATTGCAGGAGTTCCGCCTTATATATCTTGTAAACCTCTTTTTCTCAAATTTAACATTTTACCCCTTCCATGTATATACATATTAGAAATAGCAAAATTTGTAAAACTGAATCCGAAATTATTCCTAAAAGCAAGTGACTTATACCCCCGAAATACTAGGCATAGTGATAGATTAGTATTTAATTACATTCCACGTACTACACTGTTACTAAAAAATTGTTACGGAATGTGTATAAAAATATATAATAAGATACCAGATGATATAAAATGTTTACATTTTCCATGTTTTAAAAATAAATTATATAAAATGTTATTGACCAAATCCTACTACAGTGTAAAAGAATTCCTAGAAGATAAACTATAATTTCATACTAATTAATTTTAAATTTTGTATAATGTGTTTTTGCATGCCAATTTTGGTTAAATATGTGAACTAATTTATTATGTATAACATCTTCATGTAACTACCATATTTTATGCAAAATAAATGATTCTGATTCTGATTCTGAAATGAAAAAGCTGGTCCCATTATTCATATAAAATCAAATACCCTATCTAAATATTAGGTAATCTTACTCACTTACTTTCATACTGGTCTGAGAGAAAAGAAAAACGTAGAATGCCAGCTGCTTCTTTTCTCGCGCAGATCGTAAAGCCGATCGATGGACGAAAATCTGCGGAATAAGGTCAATAGGCGATGCGGCTAGCAACCCATCAATATTTTGATTCTATTTTCCACATTCTGGTTCCCAAAGTACAGGTTCATTTTAGTTTGGGAACAGCTGTAAATTTTGTACTTCCTATGTTTTTACACACACGCCCATCAACATGCTAAATGTCGGATGGTCTAATAGGCCTAAGTTCTGTCTGCCCCGCAATGAAAAAGACGTGATACTATGTATGTATGTTACTTACAACTATGTGTACGTCGCCTCTATGCATTCATTATTCTATGGCATCGCAGCGTAGCAGAATATATTACACACCGGAAATCACGAGCTGGCCCGCCGTCCAATTTATCTTCGAAAATCATAAATTTTACTATAATGATATTTTGCATCCGCGATGTTGACGTTTTATTTATTTATTGTCTCTCGGCGAGCGGCAGATTGATTTTTCTTGTGTATGCCACCATACATACATCAACCATCATAGGTTGATGTATGTACAATAAATAAATAATAAATAAATATATACGGACAAATCACACAGATTGAGCTAGCCCCAAAGTAAGTTCGAGACTTGTGTTATAGGATACTAACTCAACGATACTATATTTTATAACAAATACATATATAGATACACATCCAAGACCCAGGCCAATCTGAAAAAGATCATTTTCCATCTTGACCTGGCCGGGGATCGAACCCGTTCACTCCGTGTCGCAGGCTGGCGTGTTGACCGCTGCGCCACGGAGCTAGTCAGATGTATGGTGGCTGATGTATGTATGGTCGGTGATTAATGTAGGTTAATCATTTTATGGTTAGTTAAATGATTGTAGGAATCAGGGATGTCATCCTTAACTGCTGTCCCTGCCACCCGAGCTCCTACTTGCTTTTCCCCCATTCATCTGAGTGAGTGGTATCCCAATACCTTCATTTCCTTCCAAAATCCAGCAAATTCCTATCCTTAAAAATTCTTTCGAAGTGTAGCAGCGGTCGGAAGCACAAGAAGCCAAAGAAACTGCGCTCGCCAACCCGCCTGCCAAGCGTGGTGAGTATGGCAATATCCTCTCATGGAATGAAGAATCCTTGAGAGAGGCCTTTGTCCAGCAGTGGACTTGTTACGGCTGTAATGATGATGATGATATATAGCCGTGTGGTATCCGGCAGAGTAGAATAGGACCACTCCAAGTCTTCCCGTGGATGTCGTAGAGGGCGACTTAGGAAATACAAGCTAAACAAAGCTTATAAACATCTAAGACACCTCTCCAACTCGTCTGGCCAGCGAGGAGAGTGTAGGCCAAGTCCTCTGGCTGCTCTGGTCAAGTATGGCCCTAGTAGTACAGAGAGGGTCGTGCTCCTGTAGTGGAGACTAAAAAGGACCTGATGATGATGATGATGAGGGATAATAAATACAGAGGAAGAAATTATAAATTCAAGATTATATGAAATACTCTTTTATATTTTGTTGAAAATTAATACTTGTAAGTAACCGATATAATGTAATATTTGCCTATATTTACATAAATATAATGTGTACCTAAAAGACAAAAATATTAATTGATGTATTAGCTTGAAAGTATATTTAGTCATTCACAAATTCAAAATAGGTTTTTGAATATAATATTACAAATAATAGTCCGTTTAAGAATATTTGTATTATAATTGATATTATAATTACAACTAATTTATTCAATTCATGCTAATAAAGTATACTAACTCATGTAAGCTTTTAAACAACATCGCATCATACCTACAATGTCAATTTATAATCTATAGAATTAATGCGTTTGAAAGTACCAAGGGCATTTTGTTTCACTTCCACATCACGTTTCTGATAATAATAGTGTAGCTAGGCCTAGAAACAGGAATCGAACACGACAATTATCGATTATTAACCACTTAGCCAATGGAGAAACTTTCTGATAGAGCGGGATTGCGGTCAACACTTTTCCACTTGTATGCATTAGAGCAGCTTATCTGATAGCCTTCATGGAACATAGGTTTTACTGTTCCATATACTTTTTATTTAAGTAATGGTGCGGGCTGACTGTTTATAAATGTCGTAGTGGCATCATCTATCATGAACTAGTCACATAACCCATGGTTAACATATGTTAGGCATCAATTTTCAAGAACACAGCGACTTTGGTGTCAGAAATAGATCTCTTTCTCATCTGAGTGTGTTCCCAATTGCATCTCGATCTGATGCTTCAAGGAAATGCCTTCTGCCTTTTCAATGGCAAAAAGTATTTGCCTTTCTAATATATAGACATTCGTAAAATGGTCTTCAAAAACAAAAAAACGGGAAATGGACCAGCTGCTTCTCTTCCCGCGCAAGCCATAAAAGCTGGCTAAGGGGATAAGCGGGAATAAGGAATCAAGTTAATTAGCGATGCGGCCAGTAATCCATCACTTGATTTCGTCTGCCACCTATACGCCGACTAATAGGTATGCTAAATGTAGCGTTGGATCTTATGGCCCAAGGCTCTGTCTACCCCGTCAGGGATAAAGACGTGATAATATTTTTGTATGTCATAGAATGGCATTCTAGAAGTGTGGGCTTATTATTTGAACTTTAAAATCCACGATTTATTTGGTCCAAAAATGAATAACAAGGTAGGTACAATGTTAAATAAGACATAGTCATTTCTCTAAGTAGCCATGAACACCCGCAACTATATTATTATTATATAAATACCTACATTTACAATATGTAATAATATCAACTCTATGCAATAAACTCTATTTAATTACACAAGGAAATAATTAGGTGCTTCGTCGTTTTTGAATGACGTTCCTGCTTCATTACAATTTCCAATATCAATTCGCATGTCAAATTGATGTCTTAATTATAGAAATCCCCCTGTATTAGCGACGATGTAATATCAAAACATAAAATCAATGTGACAGGCAAATTGTATAAGACAACGTAATTCTCGTACTAAGAAATTCTATGTGGAATTACATTGTATTCAGATCTATATATGTAATGATTTTTTTTTAAATAACATATATTTTTCTGTTCCTTTTCTCTCTTGCCAGTTATTTATGGAATTATGAAGGTGGTATTATAAGTACATTTTTTTTTATTTATGCCTAATATAGTTGTAGTAAGAACTTTTTACACACATTCAGATGAAAATAAATTCTGTAATATCAGAAATAACATATATGAACAAGGTTCCTTATACAATACAATACAATACAAATATTCTTTATTGCACCATAAATCACACAGAACAAAGAAATAAATTTAAAAAAAAATGTCCTTATACATGTAAGGTGAAGTATAAATAATAGAGATACATAAAAGCCATAATAATTTTTCAATAAGGACTATAATAAGGACCAAATAAAATATGTTTTATAATTTTTTTTATAACCATTTTTATATTGATTTTATAAGTGCATCCAGATATAGATTGAATATCAATATTCTAAAGACTTTTTCTATACCTTATCTATATTTATTATTATGTTACTAACACCTAATATGATCCAAAAGATGGTCGAAATAAAATAATAATTATTATTATCCACTTAAATGTGTTAAATATTATGTACGTATACATGGTGAAATTCTGATCGTTTTGGACCCTTGAAGGGATTACTTAGACCATCAATATGAACAACTTTTTCTATGCGACAAATGTTGGGAACTCAAAAAAAAATTCGTCATTTCCATACAAAAGAATCCCGGCGCCCGGCCAGTTTGTATGGAAATGTCGAATTGGTTTTTGAGTTCCCAGCTTTGTTCCCATAGGAAAAGTTGTTCATTTTGATGGTCTGAGTCGCCCCTTTAAGGGTCCAAAAAGATAAAAATTTCCCCATGTATATTGCATGGTTAACATATGTTAGGCATCAATTTTCAAGAACACAGCGACTTTGGTGTCAGAAATAGATCTCTTTCTCATCTGAGTGTGTTCCCAATTGCATCTCGATCTGATGCTTCAAGGAAATGCCTTCTGGCTTTTCAATGGCAAAAAGTATTTGCCTTTTTAATATATAGACATTCGTAAAATGGTCTTCAAAAAGAAAAAACGGGAAATGGACCAGCTGCTTCTCTTCCCGCGCAAGCCGTAAAAGCTGGCTAAGGGGATAAGCGGGAATAAGGAATCAAGTTAATAAGCGATGCGGCCAGTAATCCATCACTATTTTGATTTCGTCTGCCACCTATACGCCGACTATTAGGTATGCTAAATGTAGCCCTTGGATCTTGTGGCCCAAGGCTCTGTCTACCCCGTCAGGGATAAAGACGTGATAATATTTTTGTATGTCATAGAATGGCATTCTAAAAGTGTGGGCTTACTATTTGAACTTTAAAATCCACGATTTTTTTGGTCCAAAAATGAATAACAAGGTAGGTACAATGTTAAATAAGACATAGTCATTTCTCTAAGTAGCCATGAACACCCGCAACTATATTATTATTATATAAATACCTACATTTACAATATGCAATAATATCAACTCTATGCAATAAACTCTATTTAATTACACAAGGAAATAATTAGGTGCTTCGTCGTTTTTGAATGACGTTCCTGCTTCATTACAATTTCCAATATCAATTCGCATGTCAAATTGATGTCTAAATTATAGAAATCCCCCTGTATTAGCGACGATGTAATATCAAAACATAAAATCAATGTGACAGGCAAATTGTATAAGACAACGTAATTCTCGTACTAAGAAATTCTATGTGGAATTACATTGTATTCAGATCGATATATGTAATGATTTTTTTTTAAATAACATATATTTTTCTGTTCCTTTTCTCTCTTGCCAGTTATTTATGGAATTATGAAGGTGGTATTATAAGTACATTTTTTTTTATTTATGCCTAATATAGTTGTAGTAAGAACTTTTTACACACATTCAGATGAAAATAAACTCTGTAATATCAGAAATAACATATATGAACAAGGTTCCTTATACAATACAATACAATACAAATATTCTTTATTGCACCATAAATCACACAGAACAAAGAAATAAATTTAAAAAAAAATGTCCTTATACATGTAAGGTGAAGTATAAATAATAGAGATACATAAAAGCCATAATAATTTTTCAATAAGGACTATAATAAGGACCAAATAAAATATGTTTTATAATTTTTTTTATAACCATTTTTATATTGATTTTATAAGTGCATCCAGATATAGATTGAATATCAATATTCTAAAGACTTTTTCTATACCTTATCTATATTTATTATTATGTTACTAACACCTAATATGATCCAAAAGATGGTCGAAATAAAATAATTATTATTATTATCCACTTAAATGTGTTAAATATTATGTACGTATACATGGTGAAATTCTGATCGTTTTGGACCCTTGAAGGGATTACTTAGACCATCAATATGAACAACTTTTTCTATGCGACAAATGTTGGGAACTCAAAAAAAAATTCGTCATTTCCATACAAAAGAATCCCGGCGCCCGGCCAGTTTGTATGGGAATGTCGAATTTGTTTTTGAGTTCCCAGCTTTGTTCCCATAGGAAAAGTTGTTCATTTTGATGGTCTGAGTCACCCCTTTAAGGGTCCAAAAAGATAAAAATTTCCCCATGTATACTGCAACATTAATTCATTTCATGTAAGCTCGATTTCAATAACCATTACTAGATTAAATATCCATTTGAAAGGCAATCCGAAGGTCAAATTACTTTTCCTGCCGACTAGGCGATTCAGCTAATCTATGTTAGTCTATATCAGTGTTTCCAAAAGTGGTCTTTATCGACCCCCGAGGTTAATGAGAATCGGGGTCTACGTGAAGCGAACGGTAGTACAATGTTTCATCGGGCGATACAAAAACCTACTCTTATGTTTAAATTTCTATATAAAAACTAGTGACTCGCTCCGGCTTTGCACGGGTAATTATAGGTATTAAATTAGCCTATGTTCATCAGTGATAATGTAGGATTCTAATGGTGAAAGAATGTTTCTAATCAGTGCAGTAGTTAGAGTTATGGAGCCTATACAATGCAAATAAACAAACAATCACAACTTTCCCCTTTATAATATCAGTGTAGAATCAGCACTCCCTAAGTAAAACCCGTTTTTTTTTTTGTTTTATTAGTATCATTCAAAAGCATAAGAAATTCTGAAAATCAGATTTATGTAACTTGACATTATATTGATATTATAATATCAGTGTAGAAGTGCAGATAAGAACGTCTTCTTAATGTCACCTACTTTGTCATTTAAGTCATCGGAAACGGAAACTACGGATGTGAAAGGAGGATCACTTGGCGTATCTACCGCGTAAGGGATAAAGACGTGATATTATTTAGGTATGTTTTATTTGTTTTATAATACGATTTGATGTTCGGACTCTTCATCGTGAGGTACCTAATCTACAAATAACCAAAAACTTAGATATTTTTATAGAATCAGGAAAGTTTGAAAGCCCGTGGTCTATATTATAATTATTGTCATGTAGCGCTGTTTGTCCCGCACTTTCGTATCTCAATGTCAACTCTGACATTGATTCATGATGATATTTATAAACTACATTGTTATTATATTATTTAATAAAAGTCATTTGTGTTTTTCATTTATTTTTGTTTCGAAACTTGGCAAAATACATTTATTGAAGACTAGCTTTTGCCCGCGGCTTCGCTCGCGTTAAGTTTCATACAAACTTTCATCCCCTATTTTATCCCCTTGGATGCCTACGTCATACCATCTACCTGCATGCCAAAATTCAGTCCGATTCGTCCAGTGGTTTGGGCTGTGCGTTGATAGATCACTAAGTTAGTCAGTCACCTTTGAATTATATATATATTTAGATGATTATTAGGTTACAGATTGTCAATCTCTCGGGAAAGCATGGTTATTTCATAAGCAATACCTACTTATATACATATTATCACGTAACGATTTAGTAATCTGTGTTATCACATCTTTTTCCTTACGTGGTAGACAGAGCTTAGGTTTATGAAACCTTGCCGCATGTTGGCGGGCGGGAAGGTGGAAAACGGAATCAAAATGTACTTATTTACATTATTTCATAAATTTAATTATTTCTCACCATGGGAGTGAACCGAAAATATTTTTCCGAAGAACTTGAAAATATACCAATATTAAATATTGGTACATATTGGTGGTTTGACTAGCTCCGTGGCGCAGCGGTCAACACGCCTGCCTGCGACTCGGAGTGACCGGGTTCAATCCTCGGCCAGGTCAAGATGGAAAAATTATCTTTTTCAGATTGGCCTGGGTCTTGGATGTGTATCTATATATGTATTTGTTATAAAATATAGTATCGTTGAGTTAGTATCCCATAACACAAGTCTTGAACTTACTTTGGGGCTAGCTCAATCTGTGTGATTTGTCCGTATATATTTATTTATTTTATTACAATATTCAAGTTCTTTGGCCAAAAATATCGGTTTAGAGGTTTATGAAATATTCAAGTTAATGTTGCCTATGTCTAAGTGCGACAAATTATTAGTTTTATTAATATTAACCTGCTAAATACATGTTTTCATTATAATATTAAAAAAATACGATTTCTATCAGACTATTACAAATTACTATAAAAAACAACCTCTCCAACCCGTCTGGCCAGCGAGGAGAGTGTAGGCCATTTTCGTTCTGTTATTTAATATCAATCAAAGTCTAGTGTTTGAACTTTGATTACATAATGAAATTTCTCTGAAACGTACTAATATTTTATTGAAATCTTTAAGAGAAAATTTGTGCTTTTATCAAACGTTTTTATTAAAGAGCTTTCTGTGTAAACAAAACGTGTAACTATCTAGTACCTGTAAACCTGTTTTTATTATTTCTTCTAATTGGGTACATTCACTATGTGGCTCTGCAAGTATTAGCTTTTTTTAAAACCCATTGCCACTTCCTTAGACATCAAGGTAGCACCATTGATATTTTCGAGTATACGAGTAGATACGCTTGCGCAACTTGTATCTTACTAAATAACAATCAGATCGCCCGCGTACCGTAATAAAGCTGTCAAAAGTACCGCGTAATAGAAGGGTACGATTGAAAAGTTTAAGAATCTATTATTGTACTTCTTTTAACGAGTGTAGTGCGAAGCATAAGATTTACCAAATATCTAACCAGTCTGTTATTGTTGTTAAATATAACTTTTAATTTTTCTTTACATTTTTAAAAAAGCTTCGTGTTTGTGAGTTCGAGACTGTGTTATGGGAGACTAACTCAACAATTCTATATTTTATAACAAACACAAATATAGATAAACATCCAAGACCCAGACCAATCTAAAAAGATCATTTTCCATCTCGACCTGACCGGGGATCGAACCCAGACACCCTCGTGTCGCATGCTAGCGTGTTAACAACTTTAAAATATTTTTTTTTGAAGGAAATACAAAACATGACATGGTAACTCATATTATTTACAACATGTTACAAGTATAGCCATATTTCTTTCCAGTAATATTGTGTAAGGTCCAATATATCTCAAACTGGCCAATACCTCATAGCGTACGCACGTCGATACTCTGCGTTATAGCGGTAGAAGACACATAAATTACAAACGGCGCCCGGGGGCAAGTTGTAACCGCACAGAAATCGACTAGCCCCTTACGCAAAGCGGAATACTAATATTTTTAAAAGGGAAAAGGTGAAATATCAACATGGATTATTATTAATGTTAAAATATTTTTTTTCATCAACTTATACTGAACCACTGCTGGGCAAAGGATTCTCCTATCTCCTACTCGTTATATTAATCCGGAGCCATTTTTGACGGTGAAAGGTGTCAAGGTTATCGTGCCATCGTTTCCTGGCCTGCTCCTTCGAGGTAGCCCATCCTCAGGTATTCAAGAAGTCACTTTATTGACACTTTCTCTGATGGCATTCGACGGACGTGACCCACCCGTCTCACTTAAATAGTTTATCTCGAAAAACAATTTGATAATCAGTAATAAGACACATAAGCAATTAAAGGTAGTATCAACATCAATAACAAATTTAACATAGTGTGTTTCCGTCAACAAGAGACATATTTCATACCTTTACAATACAGAATTGCATTTAATAATACCGGTTTAGGCTACTTTCGGGCGGCAGTTAAATGATCCAAGCCAAGACCCACTGTACTATAAGAACTTTACTCACGTTAACACGGTTTATGTGCCAGTGAAATAAGCTACATTTAACTTCACAAGTAAATATTAATTCCGTACGTAACGATTGTATTTTGTCCAACATAACGCAATGTCAGTAGCTCCCAGGCGTATATATTTATCAGCGTTTTAGTAGCGTGTCAATATTAGTCCGCTTTGCTAACGGCTAAGGTCAGCTGACGCCGCGGGGCAACGCTAATAGTGGGATTAACATTCATAACTATCATAGTTATAATTTGAGACCGGCTAGTGATACGAAGTAAGGTTTACAGATTAAAATTATTTCCTTAATAATAATAATTACTTCCATATAATTGTTATGTTAATTACAAATATGTGTTATATTTATCTCTTCTATATAGAAGGTATATACCTTATAGAGTAGACAGAGCCTGTATATGAGCCAAAGCGTAGGCAAATAGGCGGAAAACGGAATCATATAGTGATAGGTTGCTAACCGCAATACCAATTGATTCTCAGGTTTCTGGCCATTCCCTTGAATGTCATTATTTTAAATAAATACATCTGGATCTTGACTCCATCCATGTTTAAAATTATGCATTTTTATAAATCAGAACCTTTTATCGTAGAATATTTTGAGAATATAATAGCTCTAAGATCTTAATATGTTATAAATAGGTATCTCTTGAATAGGCATGTAATATCCTTGTTTTCATCGTCACTTACCATCAGGTAAGTTCGGAGACAAATGCCTACTTCAATACTTAGTAAAATTTAAAATTACAATTAATGGTTAGCGATCAGCCATGGACAACTGCAACACCAAGGTGTAACAGGAGCGTTGCCGGCCTTTGAAGGAGTTGGGGGAAGACATGGGGGAGGAAATGCGGGAAGGACGGGCCTCCGGCTCTCTCACTCTCCAAACGAAGCATAGAAGCGGTAAAGCTTCTACTCAAACGTCGATTTTTTGTAAGTGTGGTATTTCCCCGGACGAGCTGGCCTATTCTTGCTACTAGCAAAAATGACTTTTGTCGGTGGCGTGGCACTACCGTTAGGCGTGTGGTATCCGGCAGAGTAGAATAGGACCACTCCAAGTCTTCCCGTGGATGTCGTAGAAGGCGACTTAGGAAATACAAGCTAAACAAAGCTTATAAACATCTAAGAGACCTCTCCAACCCGTCTGGCCAGCGTGGAGAGTGTAGGCCAAGTCCTCTGGCTGCTCTGGCCAAGTATGGCCCTAGTAGTACAGAGAGGGTCGTGCTCCTGTAGTGGAGACTAAAAAGGACCTGATGATGATGTGGCACTACCACAACTAAAATATACCACACAATATTGTCTAGCAAAATACTGTACTTAATTCAGCTTATTTTGCTATCGTTATGTCTAACCACGTCCGCAAGATAATCACCGCTCGGATTATGTTTTTTACTTCACAAATAATAGCTTGTTTGTAATGTAACACTATAGTCGTGGAAGGTGAAAATAAGGTCCCGCCAAAATGCTCGTATTATCAAATAACATTTGTATTGTAAGCAAATACCCTTGTACAAATGTGTTGGGCGGGATTGCGTGAGTTATTTGAGCGTTGGATATAAATATAATATCATTTCTTTTTGCAAAAAGCACATGTGAAATATCTATTTTTTGTTATGTCGGTATACTAGATATTGTTTGAGACAATAGTGTCCCATCGTTGGGAAAAGCCGTGTGGTTTCCGGCAGAGTAGAATAGAACTACACATAGTCTTCCCATGGAGGTCGTAAGAGGCGACTTAGGAAATACAAGCTAAACAAAGCTCATAAACATCAATGAGAACTCTCCAACCCGTCTGGCCAGTGAGGAGAGTGTAGGCCAAATCCTGTGTCTGTTCTGGCCAAGTATGGCTCCGGTAGTACAGAAAGGGTTATGCTCCTGCAGTGGAGACTAAAAAGACCTGATGATGATGATGTCGGGCAAAGGCCTCCCCTCGAGTCTGCTATAGCTTTCTACCCTTGGCAATAGTTTTCCAATTTTTATCGTGTGCCGACAAGTCTGGCCATTTTATTTTTAGGTGTTATTGTTTCTGACGCCAGCTCACAGGAACCCATTATGTAGGTAAGCTAGATGTATAACTAGCATAACATATTTTTCTAGGTTATATAGCATAGAAGAAAAAATATGAAAATGAAACACATTACTAATCAAAGCGACAGTTATGAAGTAAATAGTTAAGAATATTAAAAATAATAAGTAAATTATATTACAACCGACATATTTTTTTAATATAATATTATAAGCAAGATTTGAATAAGAATTAAAATTAATATTTTTTTATTCAAAATAGGATACATGTATCGCTTTTTCTTCCAATGTTTTATTGTTTATTTTTCTTAATATAATTCTTAGGTATACGAATTTATATGATATTATATTAATTTTCATTCTAGTAAGTAAACAATGTTCACCAACAATATTTTAAACAATGGATGAAGATGTACAGTGAATACATAATTGAGTAAAATTACTCATAAACATTATAAAATACGTTTGTGTCAGAAAAAACAATAACTTAAAATGTTAACAAAATAAGGTACTTGTAAAAGATACATTGGCTTTTAAACGACGTGCCTTGCATTTTTGAAAAAGCAAACCGACTTTGTTGTTTATTTTTAACAGAATGCAAATTAATTGCAATTTCACAAAATTAAATTTACACTTATTTTTTGATGATTCACTTCTTTATTAACTGCCTGATATTTATTTTTGAAATTAACTTAAACAGTGTAGTTTACACTAATTAACTAGTGACTGTGAGACTTGACCTATTTGAGTCCAGTCACAGCCGTAGTTATACCGCCATATTGAAAAAAAAAACTGCCACAAAAATTCTATGTAATTATCATACTAGAACTA
This sequence comes from Elegia similella, assembly GCA_947532085.1. Lineage (NCBI taxonomy): Eukaryota > Metazoa > Arthropoda > Insecta > Lepidoptera > Pyralidae > Elegia > Elegia similella. The sequence goes on from OX383942.1 coordinate 1,952,022, forward strand.
ATAATAAAAAGATTAATTATAAAATTTATTCAACTTACATTTTTATCATATAAATAAACACGTAATTTCAATTTTAACGTTTTGCCATCTAACGGTGGCTTTTGAAACTAAGCTTGCCAGAGCCTTGCCAGAGCGCGTGCCGTTAATATTTAGTAATCTGTGGTGCCGCAGAATGAGATATTTTATTCCTTAAGAATTATAATACGAATACTTGTACAAATAAGTCTCGAATCTTTGAGTTACTTTGAGCTGACCTCGTGTGACTTTGATTTATTTCATTGATATAGCTTTTTTACGATGTTATATTGTGTTGAAAATTGAATTATATTGATGAATACAAAAAATGTTTTCAATACGGGTTTATTTTTAATAATAACCCAGACTTCGTTATATAAAAATACAAAAAATGCAATTTGTATTCATTAACAGTTAATTTTAAAAATGCTAACTTATATAAAATAATTCTTTGATTCCGAATCTTATGTCGCTAGGTATTAAAGAATTAAAATGGAAGTAAAAGCCAGTAATTTTTATACTGCTCTAGTTTGAAAAAACATTGGCTTGATTTGAAAAAAAAAATATTAACCATTCATACCTTGCTAGAAATATGAGCCCAGAAATAACTAATAAATTTGTGATTCGGGATACTGACTCATCAATATCAAATTTCACACATTGAATCTTTTATTTTATACCTATATCCTAAAGACAGCATAAAAAAGCTATTCTATAAATTCTACAATCAACACGGCGCGTACAAACAATACTATTTGAAATGAATCCTTTTTAAAACATGTCATCAACAATTGTATAAAGTGGAATTAATAAAAAATAAATGCAGCAGTATCAGACATTAAAAATCATGACTAACAATTCTGTTACCAGAAATTAGTCCACTGCAACGCAGACTAGGATCATTATGACTACAAATGGCTGCATATAGCGAAGGTTGTTATTATCGTGAATAATGTTAGGCAAAAAACGACAGAAAAAGGCTAATTTAGATGTATCTAACTCGATTGTAGTGCAATTTTAACTGAAATGTTCTATCTAAGGTCGTCGCAAATTTGTTGCATGTTTTATTTTTTCCGCATGCCTGTGTTATTTTTCTTATTCAAGTCTTTACTTATTCAAATCTTGGATAGACTAGATTTTTAAAATATGTTTGTGTGTTTACTTAAATATTCATAAATCACATTCATTAATACTTATTCAAAAAGTTGTTAATTGTAATAATCAACATTCTTAAAATTACTATCTTTCTCCGCGGGTTTGTCCGCGAATTTTATAGCATTTATGATATTCGAAAGTTTAAGATATTTACTGTAAAATTTCATTAAAATGCATAAAGTTGGTTTAGAGCGAAGGCGTTACAAACATATCCACATTTATAATAATATACCGGCTTTCACCCGCGCCTCCGCTCACATCAATGTCAATTCCTGAAGGACATTGCTTCTTTTCTGGATTAAAGTTAAGCCTACCTATGTCTTTATACGTACTATAAATGTGTATACAAAGTTTCAAGACGATCTGTTTAGTTAGTTACAGCGTAAAAGCGTAACAAATAAACAAACAAACTTACTACTGCATTTATAATATAAGTAAGGACGGATATAATATTATGGAATATCCGGTAGTACAGAGAAGCCATGCTCCTGCAGTGGAGACTAAAAAGACCTGATGATGATGATATAATAATACATTCGGTATGAGAATTCTTGTGACGAGTACGGACTAACCCAACGGTTATCGATCTAGTATAATATGTATACATAATAGAGTATAGAGAGTTTACCCATTATAATCTACGTCAGTTTGTCCTCACGACAAACAGTAATATCAATAACCACAAAGTGAATTATCAAAGGGCGCCTCCATATAATCAAATTCATTTATAATCGAATGCTAACCTTACTCATAAGGCTAGTGCCATAAACGCAGCGCCATAACATGGTAACACCAATGAAACAATCGTATAAGTATGTGACCACACCAAATTTGTTTTCAATCGCAGTTACTTTGTTGATTAAGTGATGGATCATGTGTTATATATTGTACCTTATGATTTAAATCTATAACTTAATCTAACTTGCACTCAATATAATATTGAGATTAATATCTCATTATTATTTTATATGCTTTTTGGGCTATGCTCGGTGTTTCTCTGCGAGATCGAATCAGAAACGAGGAGATTCGTAAGAGGTCAAAGGCCACAGATAAAGCTCAGTGGATAAGCTCGTTGAAGTGGCAGTGGGCGGGGCAATAGCGCGTAGAACCGATAGCCGATGGGGCAGAAGGGTTCTCGAATGGCGACCACGTACTGGCAGGCGCAGCGTCGGATATCCACCGACTAGATGGTCGGATGGCCTGACTAAGGTAGCAGGAAGACGCTGGATGCAGGCTGCTTCCAACCAGTCGTATTAGAAATCCTTGGGGGAAGCCTATGTCCAGCAGTGGACTTCTTGCCGTTGATAATGATGATGATGCTTTTTAGATAAACTGTATTTTTTTCCTTTTTGTGACTTTGAGATTAATTTCAACATAAAACAATTACCTATGTAACTGGAACACAGTATTTTATTACTTGCTCAAAATCTCGAAAATCATCACCCTAAACGGTGCCAAAAGTATCCCTGCTACGAAGCCTCCGATTTCTGTCCGTCAGTCACAGATAAACTATGTATTATTAGACTTACCAGTTTATGGTGAGGTGTCGTCATTTGATGGATTAATTATAAAATACGTTGACTCTTACCAAATGAATGTATTTTCTCATGTTTTTTGTTGTTTCAACTACAAAATATAAGTCAGAATGTGAAGTAAATATAAAACCCGAGATGTTACATATAATAAACCTTGGCCCCCTTGTTTCGCTCGCTGGTTTCAAAGGTAAACTTAGAATTTATACAAAAAATGGACGCGTTGCGGCCTCACGTCTATAACGCGATCTCTTTACACGTAACTCGATTGTAGTTACAAAAAATACTGAGGCATTGATATCTCAACTAATATTATAAATGCGAAAGTGTGTTTGTTGCGCTTTCAACGTAACTACGGAACCGATCATCATGAAATTTCGCATACACGTTCTCTGGAGTACGGAGAAGGATATAGGCTCTGAATGAGACGGATGGAGAATCTGCTGGTTTTATATGTTTTATCTTTCCTCCCAAACCACACGACGATACACGTATAGTATCTTTTAAATAAATAATCATGCATTGTCATCCGAACTGAACGTGCATACAAAATTTCAGCTCAATCGGTTGAGGGCAAGTGCCTTAAAATTAAGTTGTAAGATTCCACCCGAACAAACATACATTGCAAGTTAAATAAAAGCTTGTAAAAAGACTGACTTCAACCAAACTACTTAACCGTTTTTGATAAAATGGGACCAATTGGAAAGCATATCCATTCAGTTAAATTTTTTTTTTTAAATTCGGTTCATAAATGGCGAATATACTTATAAGATAACAACATACAACTGAAATGAAAACATTTCCTTAAAATAAGGTTTTCGAAACTAACTCTGGAGTTTCCTACAAGCTAACCAAATCGAAAATATTACCACGTGTGAGTTTGGTTAGTTAGTCAGTTAAAATTCAAGTCGTGTGCGTATATGAATAGACGATTATGGTGAAAAGGGGTTAGAGTGGTACCTTTAGAAAGGTCGTGTGTGCCGCACAAAATCGTGACTGCCGCTAAAGGGGGACTAGTGACGTGGTTACCGATGAACTATCGATATAAGGTGTCGACGTTGACGTTTCACTGTTTTAAAAAAAAAAAAAATAATTATTAATAAATAAATATATATAGGGACATATCACACAAATAGAGCTAGCCCTACTGTAAGTGGTGAACTTGTGTCGTAGGATACTAATTCATCGATACTATATTTTATAAGATTTACTTATATAGATAAATATCCAAGACTGGCCGGGGATCGAACCCGGGCATCCTCGTGTCGCAGGCTGACGTGTTAACCACTGCGCCACGGATCTCGACAAAAAATAGTCTTTCATATAAAGAAATCGACTTTAACCAAACAACGAAACCCATTCTGAAGAAATTTAAAAAACATAAACGACGCAATTATGCGGTAGCAAACATTAAAAAAAAATTGGTTGATAACATCTTATAACGCGATGAACGCTGGCTAGAAAGGCACGATCGGCCTAAGCGTTCTGCTTATAACGCATCTATCTCTCTTCCACCGTTATCGCGTAAAATTATAGTCCGTAAACCAACTTTACAGACAACCAATTGTGCAGCAGACTGACTGGCTCTTGATGCATTAGCATTATTTTAGATGCCTTTAGGCAGCTGGAAAAATCTGACACCAGTGTTGACCACGAACACACGAGAAACAAACAAACATAACTATTGTTTTGTGTGATATGAGTAGGATATGAGCAATATGAGTTATGCTAAAACAGCATCTAGTATATCGACCGTGGTCAAGTATGGTAGAGACGGATAGCCTCAAAAAATATTTTCTTAATAATCCAATTTTATCAATCAAATAGAAAAATGAATATCATATGTTTTTATATTAATAATTTTGAATAAACGTCTTTCATAACGTAGCTATTAGGTCTTAAACACTTGGGCTCTGTCTACCCCACAAGGGATAAAGACGTGAACATGATATGACGTGACGTATGTATTTATGTATATTATGTTTGACGTTCATAACTAACGTTATATTTTTGTCGATAACTACAAACTTACAAATCCCACCACTACTCCAATCCTTGACTGATATGCTATTTATATTCGCTTCCTACCCTTATTTAGAATGCCGACAACAGAAATTGTCTCAGACGCATAAATCCAAACCGATCCTGGATCTTTTATATTCTATTTACATAAACCTAGCGTCTTTTAAATCAAACTATTTATCTTGGCTACATATTTTATCTTGGCCACAGGATGTAGCCAAGATAAAATATTTTCGAAATCTCTAAATCATTTGTTCAAATTAATTTCTTGTAACTATTATTTGGAGTTATAAATACTATCCGCCCCGGATTCGCACGGGGAGATAGGTATTTAATTGTAGGTATATAAATAAATAAATATATACGGACAAATCACACAGATTGAGCTAACCCCAAGGTAAGTTCGAGACTTGTGTTATGGGATACTAACTCAACGATACTATATTTTTATAACAAATACATATATAGATAAAAATCCAAGACCCAGGCCAATCTGAAAAAGATCATTTTCCATCCTGACCTGGCCGGGGATCGAAACTCGACCTCCAGTATGACAGCCTGCCACGTTGACTAGTGCTGGAGGCAACAGAGTCATAAGTTGTAATTTATCATATGGCAACGAAATAGACAAACATACAATACGAACATACAATACCTTGTGTCGCAGGCTGGCGTGTTAACTACTGCGCCACGGAGCTCGACAAAATGAAAACTAAATACAATGAAAACTGAAATAGTTCAAACAAATATATGTATACCTCTTCAATCATGTATAGAATTTACTATCAAAGCAGTCAATGCGAGGGCTTTCAAATAACCGCCAAAGCGCGGCTTATAATGAAATAATTTCAAAGGAAACACATTATAGCAAATTACATCGTAGCTGCCTATAATAATCATATATAATGAAACTTAAATGCCTTTCGTTCTGTAATAGATTTATAAAGCGCTTCTTGCCCTTGTGTATTAATATTTAATTCGTGAATTGCAAATCATATTTTGTAAGAAATTACCTGAAAAAGAGTTTATTTAAATAAAATCACTGTAATACGGTATTATCGCGTATATTACATTATTTTTACATTAATGACGATAGTTATTATTATTATTATTACGACCCGTTAATGTCCCAATGCTGGGCAAAGGCCTCTTTCTCTTTTTTCCATTTTTGTCGGTCTGTGGTTTGTGTTCTCCAGTTTTAATGACGATAATACCGTATTAAAATGATTTTATTTAAATGTGTAACAATCGCGAAAACATCAGAAATCATTATGAAACGAGTTTATTTTTCATTACATATTAACTTCGTCAACATCTGCATGCTTCCTTATTCCTATCTTTAAGGCATACCTGAATATTTCGACGGCCAGATAAAGTGTTTAGAGAAAAATGGAGATGATATTTCATTAAAAAAAACAACTGGTTGTACTCCGAGAGTGCTGGCAGAAGTGAAACGCTCGCCTTTGCAGCGGTCTCAGGTCACGTGTCCGTCTTACGAATTTTAGATCAGTTCACGTGTTTAACATTTTTTACCCATCCCAAAGAGTGCACAACGGCGCTAAAGAAGTTTCACTTCAAAAAAGGGTACATTTTAAGACAAATGCTGATCGATATAAGTCGCCTCGAGTTGTCTACTCCAAGGCCGTTTTCGTCAATTTTCTCCATTTCGCATCTGACGCAGTCTTCGGCTGCAAAACTATTGGCACACATCATTTTTTGACATCGGCAGCGTCGGACTTCCACCAACCAGATGGTTGGATGACCTGACTGAGGTCGCAGGAAGACGCTGGATGCAGGCCGCTTCCAACCGGTCGTATTGGAAATCCTTCGGGAAGGCCTATGTCCAGCAGTGGACTTCTTGCGGCTGATATGATGATGATGATGATTTTTGACATATGTTTCTTAAGTTTTAATAATATCGCAGCATGGTTCATTTAAACTTGGTCATAAAATTACCATACAAACTGCTAAACTTGACCTTCGCAAAACTTCAAGTTCATAATTGATCTATGAACTATATATGTAAAAATATTGTCAGTACAAATATACTAAACAGCGGATTTCCGTATATCAACAAATAGGGAAGCTGCGTTATTAGTTTTTTTAGTATTCTTAGAGAATATATCTGATAAACCGACCGATTCAATAAGCACGGGCGAATAAGAGTTGCACTAAGCGCTGACATACTTTCGAAATTGATCGTATAATAATTGCATAAAATGCGTCGGGGACTTTTAGATATTTAGATCTTTTTATTTTAATAGCGTTGATGATAGTAATATTAAAAAGATATTTGAAATAATTTGTCGTTGTAAAAACAAACTAATTAGTACATAATTAAAACTTGCTTTTGCCTACATAATTAAAACTTGCTTTTGCCTGCGGCTCCGGCCGTTAGGGTCAATCTCTCGGGAACAGTAGAATTTCCTGAAATTAAAGGTATGCCCTTCTCCAGGCTTCGAACTATCTCCATACCAAATTTCATCCAAATTGGTTCAATGGTTGAAGCGTGAAAAGAAGACAGATAGACAGAGTTACTTTCGCATTTATAATATTAAGTATGGCTATGGATAATTTATTAACGCAACTTTATTTTCATAAGTTTTTTTAAGATTTTTGTATTAATTTTTTTCCCAAATGTACATACAAAAGAACCCTTTTTATGGTTTGTTTACATTGTTGTAAGTACTTAACAACTGCGGTATAGTATCTTAGTAAAAACCTACGCCCGCCATATTTGGTCTTAGAGTCGTGAGTTCATGACTGTGGGTGTATGTTTGCTTTCATGTTTGATATCAGACGTGATTCTACTGTCTGTGCCGTTCGGTTTCCGGCTTATGGTAGAACAACTTTTACGTAAGTCATATAAATGCTCCAGCATAGCTTCCATAAAAAAATTAAAATGTTAAGAATCTTTTTTCAGCTAATACACGATAGTCGAACCGTAACACATTTTTCGCTTTAAAAAACGTGTAAACCAATGTAATAAGTAGCAAGTATCATGCGAGCCATCAATTAATATCCAGACCGCCATAAAAATAAATTTAACTTATCATTGCAGGAAGAGAACTCGTTGCCCTTGCGAACGCTGCCGGTACGCGCGCGAAATAATAATCACTAGGCAACGAACACCATGTAGTTTTTTTTTATACCACTATGTAGGCAAACAGGCAGTTGATACTAGGATGTGTGTGAACACCTGGCGTTGACGTATTGACACATCTATTCAATACTAATTACTAATCCTTACTAATATTATAAATGCGAAAGTGAGTTTCTTTGTTTGTTACGCTTTCTCGCCGTAACTACTGAACCGATCATCATGAAATTTTGCATACAAGTTCTCTGGAGTACGGAGCAGGACATACGCTACCTTTTATCCCGGGAAAAAGTACTATTCCCGAGTGATCGACATTGACGCGGGCGGAGCCGTGGGCGAAAGCTAGTAATATTATAAAGCTAAAGAGTTTGTTTGTTTGAAAGCGCTAATCTCAGGAACTACTAGATTAAATTGGAAAATTATTTTTTGTGTTGGATAGCCCATTTATTGAGGAAGGCTTTATGCTTAAAACATCACGCTACGACTAATAGGAGCGAAGCATTAATTAAAAATGTTTTGAAAACGGGGGAAAATTATTCATCTATACTAAGAAAAAAGTAATTAATCATAATAACAGAAATTGCCGCGGACGAAATCGCGGGCAACAGCTAGTATTGACTAAAAGTCAACAATAACATTTATCATTTCGACGTTTCATTGTCATTGTCAATATGTTGTAGGTGGCTAATGTGCGTTTTCTGAATCATTTTTTCCCCCAGGTAGCGACACTTTTATGATGTTTGACAGCTCCGTGGCGCAGTGGTTAACACGCCAGCCTGCGACACGAGGGTGCCTGGGTTCGATCCCCGGTCAGGTCAAGATGAAAAATGATCTTTTTCAGATTGACCTGGGGTGTTTATCTATATATTTCAAATCAATTTCGCTTTTATTATAATACTAGCTTTCGCCCGCGGCTCCGCCCGCGTCAATGTCGATCCCTCGGGATTATTATTCCCGAGGGATCGACATAACATATAAAAACATAACCTAATAATCCGTTATAAACATTTTATAACCTAAAATTCTGATAAAAGCGGAAATAAAACCAGTTTATATTAAATAATAATCTAACACAATTCCTCAAAGGAAGTTATTAATAATCATCTTTAAAAACCTTATCTATGTTGACCTTCTTATTGCGAAAACCGCGGAATCGAAGTTCTCCTAACACGGAAATGGTCTATGGCCTTGGTTGCCGATATAAACTGTTCTGCATTCATGTACTTTGAAAAATAACATTTAAAATGTTGTATGATTCGGTCTTTGAACAATTTTATTATCTACTTTTAAAAGAGTCTATTTTTTATTTCATTTCGTCTTATTATTAAACTTGGGCTTCAAACAAAATCTACCAATCATAAATAAATAAATAAATATATAAAAACAAATCACACAGATTGAGCTAGCCCCAAGGTAAGTTCGAGACTTGTGTTATGGGATACTAACTCAACGATACCTACTGTATTTTATAACAAATACATATATAGATAGACATTCAAGACCCAGGCCTATTTGCTAACTTAGTGTACCTACAACGTTTTGATAGTCATTTCAAAATACATTACGTTTTATATATCTTAAATAAAAAAATTCAATTATACATAAAGCCGCAATGTATTTTGAAGTGACTATCAAAACGTTGGTTACTGAGTTAGCAAATAGGCCGGAAGGCCGGGGATCGAACCCGGGCACTCTCATGTCGCAGGCTGGCGTGTTGACCGCTGCGCTAGCCAATATAAATACATGTATAGATAATCATCCAAAAGCGCAGTCAAACTAAAAAGGATCATATTCTATCTTGACCTAACCGGGGATCGAAACTCGACCTCCAGTATGACAGCCTGCCACGTTGACTAGTGCTGGAGGCAACAGAGTCATAAGTTGTAATTTATCATACGGCGACGAAATAGACGAACATAAAATACGAAAAAAAACCTATTTTAGGCGTGTTGCATTTTCTTGAAAGGCCGACAATGCTCTTGTAACAACCCTGGTGTTGCAGTTGTCCATGGGCAGCGGTGATCACTTACCATCAGGTGACCAACTCGTTTGCCGTCCTATATCATAAAATAAACGCACAAAATATAACATGATGACAAGACTTAAATGATAAATTGAAGTTTTTGTTTATTCCTAATTTCACTTAATTCTGATTAAGATTGTTAAATATATATTATATCATAACATATTATGTTCCGTAAGTAATGAGAAAAGCCTTACCAGCCAAATCATTAAAATATCTATTCAAAAAAAAAAACCTTAAAATTAAAATACAAGTCTTAACAAATACTCGGTAGGTACCCGATTTCACAAAGGAGACCCCTGATTGTCTGCCTTTGTAATCAGTTGTACTTAGCACCTTTTGTTAAAATATAAAGTAACAATAGATTCTTTATATCCCGACCCTTAGACGTTACAAGTTACAGACATAATGACGAACGCTTTAAGCTTTTTGATAGCCCTCATTTGGAGTAACAAGACCTAAGAGGTATTATTTGAATTTTGGATATTTTTGCACCTCAGTTCATTCGCGCCTTAGCTCTTCGCACCTCAGTTCATTCGCGCCTCTACTCTTCGAACCTCAGTTCATTCGCGCCTGAATTTGTTCGCACCTCAGCACTGCGCTCTTTCGTCTATCGCACCTAAATTACACACTCCTGTCTGCGTACCCAAAAGGTATAAACCCCCTATTAATATGGCTCCACTGTCCGTCTATCACCAAGCTGAATCTCATGAACCGTGATAGATAAACAGTTGATATTTTCACAGATGATGTATTTTTGTTGCCGCTATAACAACAAATACTAAAAAACAGAATAAAATTAATATTTAAAAGGGCGCTCTCATACAATAAACGTGATTTTTTTGTTAGTTTTTGCTCGATATTGATAACGGCAACAGGTAGAAGCTTTAAATATTCACAGAATATTAAGTAATATATTCATTTTAAAAATAAATGATTACATTACTCAAATTATTTTTTAAGTATGGCTTTCATACAACAGACATGATTTTTTTGCCGTTTTTATAGATAATGGCCAGAGCAGACAGAGGATTTGGCCTACACTCTCCTCGCTGGCCAGACGGGTTGGAGAGGTCTCATTGATGTTTGTGAGCTTTGTTTAGCTTGTATTTCCTAAGTCGCCTTCTACGACAAGTATGGTTCCGGTAGTACAGAGAGGGTCATGCTCCTGCAGTGGAGACTAAAAAGACCTGATGATGATGATGATTATAGATAATGGTACGGAACCCTTCGTGCGCGAGTCCGACTCGCACTTGGCCGGTTTTTTAAATGTCGCGTCGGCACACGTGATATATTTTATGCCAGCTTGCCATAACTTAGATTTTTCATATTAGGCCAGCAGATGTGGAAAATCTACTCGTGAGGCACGGTCTTGTGAGGACAGATATTTTTAGTTATACAATTTCAGATTATCAACGTTCAATATTCTACACCAGAGAATATATATTTTCTTATATATAATATACTAGCTTTCGCACTTACAATAAATAAATAATAAAATATCATTATTTCAGGCAATCTTTTGTCCATATTAATGAATGAAACAAAAGGGATACACTGCAATTTGAATATTTAGCAAATTTTAACTAAAAGAAAAACAATCAAATAATTTACTAACTACACATATTAATCTATCTTTTACTATTTCTTTAGTTGCCTGCAGCCTTCACATGTAAAGCCGTAAATGAGGCATAGAGAGAATTTGACTAGCTCCGTGGCGCAGCGGTCAACACGCTAGCCTGCGACACGAGAGTGCCCGGGTTCGATCCCCGGCCAGGCCAAGATGGAAAATGATCTTTTTCAGATTGGCCTGGATGTGTATCTATATATGTATTTGTTATAAAATATAGTATCGTTGAATTAGTATCCCATAACACAAGTCTCGAACTTACTTTGGGGCTAGCTCAATCTGTGTGATTTGTCCGTATATATTTATTTATTTATTTAATTATCGAACCTACCTGCTATCATTTTCATAATGCTGTTTTGGCTTTCCCGGATTCTGTGTAATAAATAAGGATGCAGACTTTTTCCTCATTAAGAGCATAAAGTCTTCCACCCTTGCATCGGCATCTATTAATATATGGATAATATTAGCTAACATATAATTTTCGAGTTCATACACATCAATGAGACCTCTCCAACCCGTCTGGCCAGCGAGGAGAGTGCAGGCCAAATCCTGTATCTGCTCTGGCTATATGGCTCCGGTAGTACAGAGAGGGTCATGCTCCTGCAGTTGAGACTAAAAAGACCTGATGATGATGATGATATAGTTTTGTCTATTTCACTCTATATTCGTAATGGAAAACTGTTAAATGACATCATCAAAGTTATCTGTCCAAATTATGCAAGTGCTGAACAAAAACTGATATTGTATGATGCAAAAAAGCCTTAGGAGTATAACATGCACCTGTCTGCATATAAATTAGGACCATCAAGTATTAAAGTCATGTTCGATACAACGAGCAATAAATTATATTTTAACACGTCTACCAAAGGTGACTTTAGTTATAAAACACTCTAAAACAACTTAGCAACGATCAGTAATTAGTCACAGAAACTGTGATTAATCACACTGCACCAAATTGTAGCCCACAACAAATTGGCCTCGCAAAAAAATACGTTATTAGTAAACTGGATACGTATCGCTGCAAAAAACTGCCTACCTCTAGTCAACTCACCTTGAGACACCCAACTTGATTTAGCAGCTTTCTGACAAACCCTTTTTTTGTCCTGAATATAAATAAGACCAACAAAAAACATAAAATCCAGCGAGTTTTCTCCCCTCCTCCAGAGGGACCGCCCGAGTGAAGTTTAGCAAAAGTAAGATTTGAATAATAAAGGAGAATATTCGCTTATGTTCTTACCGTGCGGTGTTGTTTTTATGCTCTTTCGTAAAGCGGGTACGGAGATAGTGGGCCGTAAAGTTTCCGTGGTTAAACCAGGGAAATATGCTTTCCATTCTGTCGAATTTCTCAACTCTTATCTAATTCTAGGCTCGGAAGGAAAAACAAACGATACGGCGACCTCACGACCGTTTCCTACACGTTTTGATAATCACTTCCCATGTCCTTTAACATCCTTAAGTCAATGTTGAACTCGGTTAACGCGGAACTGTTTTATACACTTTGGAAGACACTTGAATGTTTTATTGATAGACATGATACACACGTCAAAATAGATTTAAAATTGGTTTAAGAGTAACACAAACCAGTAACATCGAATGCATTACATCAACCTACGCAATTTGTATAAAATTTTCCGTCATGGACCTATTAGAATAATTATAATTCGACTTGTTTGTAATAATAATAATTCCTATGATAACAATATCATTAATAGTAAGGCTGCAGACTTAATGGTGCACTGCCATGCATACTAATTCAATATAGTCAGCTCTTGCCAACGGCAATCGGACATGACTGAAATAATAATTGCGCTCCCGACAATTAAACTGATAACACTGATTTTCCGACTCGAATAAAATTTTATAGTCCCATGCCAAGTTAAACTGTGTCTAATTATCATTTTTTCTCTTGTTCACAGACAAAGAAGAACAACCCAAACCACATAAAGAGGCCAATGAACGCGTTCATGGTCTGGTCACAGATAGAGCGCAGGAAAATATGCGAACAAACGCCAGACATGCACAACGCAGAGATATCGAAAAACCTTGGGCGTGTTTGGAAGACCTTGAACGATGAGGAGCGGCAGCCTTTCATAGATGAAGCGGAGAGGCTGAGGCAACTACACATGCGCGAGTACCCAGACTATAAGTACAGGCCTCGCAAGAAGGCTGCGAAGCCGGCTCAGCGCACTGGAGCTGTCACCAAGCAAAAACGCAAACAGCGCGCAGATTCCAACAACAATAGAGGCATATCTAGACGACGATCGCGAACAGCACAGACCGTCCCGTCAATCCCCAGCGTCCCAATGGACACCACGTTACCTCAACCGCTGCCAGCGTCCCCAGCTGGCTCCCCAGATTCACCAGAATCTGCGTGTATCTACGAAGATGGCTCGCGTAACATGCAAGGCGCAGATCTCAACGATCTATACTCCATCACGGATCTACTTACCCTGCCAGCCGATTGCGAAGTCGATCTCGACCTCGCGCTCACGACGGACGCCTTTGAAACGGCCTCGTCATCATCAGGGTCGCACTTCGAGTTCTCTTGCACGCCCGACGTCTCCGAAATGTTAAGTAATATCGGCGTTTCGAGCGAGTGGGACGACAATGCGTTCAGCTCCTTCCTCACGAAGTCTTAGAGCGGTGCAAGGGTCGCCACGGCCGCTGCCGGCCGGTTCCATTGATCTCATACGGTCGGCCATTGCGCCGGCAAACGGAGGCCGACGACGCGGCGATATCTCGCCGCCCCGCCTAGAGAGTGCCTACATCCAAAATGACGTGTCGATTTTTGGATTCAATGTACAAAGTTATTTAATAAGGATCGAGGGCGAAAATTTTATTTTAATGTCAACCGACCGAACAGGTCGCGTTTCGATTTCAGTTGTATTGATTTGTCAATTGTCAGTTCGAATCGAATGTTCCATTGAAATAGTCGACGCTTCGTCATTATACTCGTCGGAAATGCATCGGGTTAACATAGGCTGTGAGTTGGTTCTTGTTTTGTATTGCTTTCGTTTAAAACTTTGACACGAGGGGTGATTTCCAAACGGCACGTCTCAGACGCATCTCAGTAAATAAATCCGTCTACACTCCGTCGCCTGGTTAGTAAGCCACGGGATTGTTAGGGGCCCCGATGGCACTGTTGGTCCATGCTGGATCTGTCAAGTATTTAAGGATTTTATCATGGAGCTCGTGCACGGACCAACTTTGCTCCCGTGGGTCAACATAGCTCGCACCGCGTTGTCGCGTCCGTGTTCTAACGTGTACATTTCTCGACTTGGCTTCTAGTGTTTAATAGTAAGTTTGCAGTTATTGTGTCGAATTTCGTTTACTTTTTAACATGTACTTTAAGAGTCATCACTTACATTTTATTTTCAATTAGTAGAGCAATGTATCATTGAAATAATAGAAAAATAAGACTAGGTTATAGTCGTATATCTTGCGTTTACTGTACGTAAGTCCACTTATACTTTGAGATGCACATGTAGATAATAGTACGATTTAATTTTACCGTCTGAAGCTAATCGGTATGTCATTTGAAGAATTTCGGAGTGCGGAATTTTCGGTAGGTTTGTTGTGATTGGATTGTCGGGCCCGTACCACGGATTTATCGCAATTTGAAGTCTCGTGTACGAATCGTATTCTTCTAGTACACGGGGCGTTTGCTTCCAAATTATTTTTGTGCCGTGGTAGGGGTATTTGGTAAGGATTCGATGTTACGCGTTATATTGTACGTTAGAATAGGTAAGATATTCTCTGTTCAATGGTAAGGTATGTATAACTGTATAGTTACGATGGCACCTAAGGATCGATGTGAAGGGACACTTAACTTTCTCTTTACTTTAATGTCTTCATGCTACAATTTCAATACAAATACAGAAAGATACATATCAAATACTCTGAAAGTAGTTTTGCGGGACGGTGGGATTTGATCGGCTAGCAGTTCGGTTCACTCAAATTCATTGCTATTTCAGACTCTGTGATTTACTTTATGGATTTCTAAATTTTAAGGTTATAGAGACTGATACGCAAAGGTAGATTAGTTTTAGCTGCGCTAGCTTCTGTATCTTTTTAATTTTAAACTTGCAAGTGCGATTTTAAGGAAATATTTTTGTACATTGTGTTACTGTGGAAATTTCATCTTCCCATTTCGTAAACGATGCTGATCTCCCATTTTATACAAACAATAGTAGTGGTTCAAGTGCGATGGTTATTATAAGTACTGGAAGTTTTTTCCATAGTAACGCACAAGCTTGAAAAAAAATGTGAAATTTTGTGAAATTCGCTGAAGTCTGTCAATTCATTGAAATGGTGTCAGTTAATTAGGGGGTAATGTTCACAGAAATATTACCTCAGTCATTTTTAAGATAGATAAAAACCCTTCTAATATAATATTTCAGATTGTGAAAACAATATTTGTAGATATATAATCTGTGTCCCTGTTTAAAATTAAGGGATCCGTTGTGCTCTATTCATAAGGAAAAAATGCTTTACTTATATTATATTCTTATAAATATATATGTAAAAAAGTTCACGTTTAATTAGTAAGTGTCTATGAAATGCATAAATATGTTATTCTATACTTACCGTATATCTTGTAAGGAATGTCTCGTGTGTTGTAGAGCTATATGTATATTAAAACGAGAAAAAAAATTGTGCCTAAACTACCACTGTTCATATTTTAGTGATGCTCAATATATTTTAAGCTGTAGTCATTACTAGTTGCTGTCGAAAATGTAAATCTTACATTTAAGATTTTCTTTCTCACCAGGTTGCATTTTTTCATCTTCACGTAAAGTTTCGCGAATACTTGTGATGAAAACGTGAATTTCATTACGTCGTTTACCTTGCTATGTAATATATCCCTCCATATTTTTAAACTTTGACAATAAAAGTCATTTTTTGCTTCAGTACGGGTTGGAGACGATTTTATGTAAGTTGGTATCGCGTGCTATTTGAATACGATCTCTTAGGGCAGTGTCTGTTCGCTCCAAGACGCGACGCGACGAAACATCCGCACACTACACGAATCTAAGTAAAGATTATAATGATTTGATATAGAAATATGGCATTCGTCATTTTCTTTGAAAATAATGCCAAAATTTTGTTAAATTTAGCTATTGGAACGTTAATTCACAGAGAACTACTAAAATTGATATACATTGCTCCGCGCTATGCATCTTACAATCTAAAAATCTTGTTAATTTGAATATACGGTTTCGTGAAAAACATCGCTCGTCACCGCGTCGCGTCTTAGTGAGACCAGACCGTAAGCTTGTTTAAAAATTGCTTTCATTCATCTTGGATTTTCTTGTGATATAAAAAAATCGATTCAACGATTTAAAGCAATATCGTAATAGTGACCGACGCTCAAATTAGTCTAAATATCCGCTCTACTAATAAAAATTGATAGTTTTCGCCGTTATTATACTCATCCATAAGCCAGATTAGAATATAAATGGTATTGCATTAAGCGAAATAGATAGTTATTATAAATGACAAAATAAACGCTCTGGAAATGAGTTCTAACAAAATTCACTTCAACTATCTTGTGGGTAGATCCTTGATACTGAATTGATGCAGAAATATGATCACATCAATCACGTCTTTATCCCTTACTGGCTAGGGAGATCCTAGGGCTATAAGACCCAAAGGCCACATTTAGCGTGTAGGTGGAAAATGTAATCAAAGAAGTGATAGATCGCTAGTCGCATCACTGCATCATCTAGATTTTCGTCCATTCCCTCGACCGACTTCTAAATGGTAGAAAGCGCGGGAAGAGAATCATCCGATACATTAAACGTTTTTTTCTTTTCTCCCAGATCAGTATGGAAAAATATCATCATCATCATCAGCAGGTCTTTTTAGTCTCCACTGCAGGAGCATGACCCTCTCTGTACTACCGGAGCCATACTTGGCCAGAGCAGACAGAGGATTTGGCCTACACTCTCCTCGCTGGCCTGACGGGTTGGAGAGGTCTCATTTATGTTTATGAGCTTTGTTTAGCTTGTATCTCCTAAGTCGCCTCTTACGACCTCCATGGGAAGACTAGGAGTGGTCCTATTTTACTCTGCCGGAAACTACACGGCTAATGAAAGAATATGATTACTTAAAAATTCTATCATGTAGACATCATCATTTCGAGTAGGTGTCAATCGACCATGCACACCCTAGTGTCAGAGTTCTTCGGAACCGCCTCTCGGCCTCTGACGTGGTTCCTTTAACGACTACCAGATGGTAGCCGGGACCACCGGCTCAACGTGCCTTCCGAAGCACGGAATCATCTTTATTATCAGACAGTCAGGTGATTCAAGCCTGCAATGTCCTAACCAAACTGGAAACAACTAAACAAAGTATGCTTCCGGTGGGAATCGAACCACGACCCCCGGGTCAACAGGCAAACGCCATAACCACTGGACCACGGAGGCTGTTATATATCATGTAGACGCTTGATGTAGACATTTTTGTTCGTATTTCTGAAGTTTTTCAGTACCGTGGACTCCACATACCTTTGAAATAGTTCGTGTTAATTCTGTTAGAAGTTATACAAAACATTTCGTTCGAGCATTTTTGCAGCTCCAAACTTTTGTAGGGAATGTTGAGCGTGATTTTTATTAGTGGGGAGAGAGTGTGACCCCAAGTATTTATAAATGCAACATCGAATTTATAATGTTGTACGAATATTAGCGCTTCTTGTTGTTATACTTCAATATTTGGAATTATCAGGGTTGAATGTTTTCATTTAAAATTTAGATGTAATATGTCTCATTGATGTTACTATTGCCTTCCTTGTCCCTCGGAAATTTTCTGATCCTTTGCATAAAAATAGGCTTTCTTCCTTTGTAGCCTTTCTTTCGTAAATCCATGGTGTTAAGTACATGGTATGTAAATAAGTATTAAAACTGTTTATAATAACGAAGTCAAAATAAAGCGTCACTGTGAGAAAAAATTAGAGGGTATTTTATGCGTCTCAAAAATATCATAAAGGACGTAGTTAGTTGTTGTAGGTTATATATATAATTACGTATATATTATATAACATCTGATGGAGTTAACTAAAATAATTTTAAGATTAGTTCAGTGTCTGATACTAAACAATATTTCCTAATATGATGATATTTCTATTTTGCTTTTTATATAATCTGGCTTCAAATCGGTCAACTTAAACAAGTTATACATGTGCGCGTCGTAGCGCATGTTTTATGATACAAAGGAAATTTGATCTTATATGTAGTAGATACATTTCATATTTGAATGGCGTGGCAAAGCCGCCACCAATCACCGCCAATCGTCGTTGTGTTATTGTTCTATTTAAATATGGAATTTAATTACTGCATTTAAAGACCAATTTCCTTTATTGCATGTAATAAACACTCTGTCGTAGGACGGTGGGTGTATAATATCTATAATATAATCCATTTTGTAAAGAAAGTTGTTTGATAGTCTTAAACTGACTCTTTAATGGTTTTAGTTAATTCAATCAGAATGTATTAGTAAATGTTGTATTCTATTGACACCGCATGAAACTATGCTTCATCGCTTCTCATCCAAGTAGAGGATTTCATAACAACGCAATAGGCAAAAACAAAATAAATATTATATAACATTGTATTATAAAAGTTATACATTGTAAAATTAGACGTGTAAAATGCGATTCAATTGAATATGTTAGTGATATATTCACAGAACTGAAGAGTTGAAAATATTCTCGTTATATTGTTTAAAATCGTAATATAATCTGTGTATAATATGTATCTATCGCTATTGTTGATTTAATTGATAAGCGTCTTCGTAGAATTTTTTATTTCACTCTCTTTGAGACACAACGAAACTTTTCCTTTTTAGAGCACATAATAAAAGTATAATAATTATATTAACTGGTATATAATTGGTGTCTATAAATGGTAAACTTAACAGTATAAATAACCATGTATTTGCATGTGAACATGAAATAGTAGCTGCATATGTAATGAATACCCGATTCGTTGTGACGTAGTGTGTCATTAATGATAATTATAATTAATGATTAAACAAACGAAAACTTCGCACAATCTGAATCAAGTCTAAGATAGAAATAAATAGATATTAATGGTTAATTAAGAACAGTTAAAATAAAAATAAGTTAAAATAAATCATTTGAACTAAGATCCATGTCTACAATTCTTGTCCCGTTTCGTAAATCCTTGAATTTGAGTTTTGACATGGAATTTCGAAAACCAAAAAATATTCATGCTTTAGCTTAAAAAAAAACAAAAACATATTGGAAGAGAAATTTTCAAAAACCTTTTCTTGAATTTTGACAGTTCCTCCTTCAGTCTGCCTTAACCTTGAAACTTTTTCAACAACTGTTAATGTTTGAAATTTGAAGTTGTTCGGTTGTTTTACTGTAAAAATTTGTTGACCAAATGTATTAGGAACAAAAATTTTGAAAAAAAAATGGTCCATTAAAATTTATCGTGTAATTAATATAAGTATTCGCATGAAACATTGTAATTTTGTGCGCTTTTCATAAAAAAGAAACATGCCAAAATATTTTGTACTTTAGCATGGTTTGAGAAACACCAATATATGACTGAAGTCGATTCTTATTCAGCCCGCTTCATCATTTCCATTGAAATTTGTAAATATCTTGTTAATATACATCTTAAGGCCACATTTAAGTTGGGATTTTTGTGTTTTTGAACCAATCTAGTCTTGAAACTTTCCGTCGCCGCAGCCTAAGTTATCTTTATTATAGAGATAACATTTTTCAAAGATGTAGTGGCCTTTGGATCATTGATACCTGATTTTATTAGTTTTTTTTATTCAATGTATACCAAATAAATTACGAAGGTTATTCTCACGTTACCGATGGATCTCTGTTAGCACTATTCAGTTACGTCAAATTCGGCTTACCAAAAAAACCTTAATACAATCGGTACTAAAGTTGTATATAAAAAATCGGTTATTTAAAATCAAAGATTGTTACCCTCACCGGGGATTTTTTTAATTTGTCCCGCAATAATTTAAGTTTTTTTTTTGTGTAAGTTGACGAGGAGAATACTGTGTTGATCCTTTTTTCCCTTGTAAGTTGTATAAATTATTGATATTATATTTCTTAAGATACCTTAATCTAACTGCAAATAATGTATGTAGTCTCTTCGATGTTAAGATAAAATAACAATACTGTAGTTATCGAGATAAACAACAATGTAAATTTTGTATGGTAATTTGTTTTAGTGATAATGAATATATATTATTATTATGATAAAAATAAATCATCCAGTTTTTAAAAAATAACCAGGTTTTTATTGAAGTTTCCTTACACACCTCAAAAGAAATAAAATAATTAATAAATGGGTCATGCTCCTGCAGTGGAGACTAAAAAGACCTGATGATGATGATGATGAAATAAGAAATAAATATAAATAAATAAATATATACGGACAAATCACACAGATTGAGCTAGCCCCAAAGTAAGTTAGAAATTTGTCTTATAACAAATACATATATAGATACACATCCAAGACCCAGGCCAATCTGAAAATATCATTTTCCATCTTGACCTGGCCGGGGATCGAACCCGGGCACCCCGTGTCGCAGGCTGGCGTGTTGACCGCTGCGCCACGGAGCTAGCCGTGATCGCTAATAAATCATAAGAAAGATGAAGGTCGCTCAAAGGCCATCGAAAGGGCTATGCTCGGTGTTTCTCTACGAGATCGTATCCAAGGAGATTCGTAGAAGAAAGGTCACCGACACAGCTCAGCGGATTAGCTTTTTGAAGTGGTAGTTGGTCTGACACATAGTGCAAAGAACCAACCCTTCGATCCCATCAACCAATGATTGATGGGATCAAAGGGTTTTCTAATGGCAACCA
This sequence comes from Elegia similella, assembly GCA_947532085.1. Lineage (NCBI taxonomy): Eukaryota > Metazoa > Arthropoda > Insecta > Lepidoptera > Pyralidae > Elegia > Elegia similella. Next base: position 1,973,355 of record OX383942.1, read on the forward strand.
CGTATATGAGAGCGCAGTGCCGGACACCTACTGACCCCGGCCTTTTTGCTAACTCAGTGTACAACGTTTTCATAATCACTATAAAATAATAATATAATATATATTATAAAATACATTGCGGCTTTCGTATGATTGACTATTTTTATTTAATATATATATAAAATGTAATGTATTTTGAAGTGACTATGAAAACGTTGTACACTTAGTTAGCAAATAGGCCGGCTGGTCAGATGACCTGACTAAGGTCGTAGGAAGATGCTGTTTGCCGGCGGCCGCTGCCAACCGGTCGTATTGGAAATCCTTGGAGGAAGCCTATGTCCAGCAGTGGACTTCTTGCAGCTGAAATAATAAACCAATCAATATATTGGGACAGATCACACAGATTGAGCGAGCATAATTACTTGTGTCATACTAACTCAACGATAGTATACAACGATATATATACTTTTATAAAGATACATATAACAATAAACATCCAAAAACCAGGTCAACCTGAAAAATATACCGTTTTCCATAACAACCTGTCCGGGGATCGAACCCTGCTATTCAAAGGCTGCTAGTGCCGCTGAGCCACAGAGGTAGAGGAGGAATATTCAATATACAACGTTTAACAAAATGGGTGTAACAATTCTTCAGCCCATCAAAATGAACAACTCTAATTTCTTTTGACCTTTTCATACCTAATTGCCGTTCCAGCCGAACACTCTTGTATGGAAATGTATTTTTTTTGAGTTCCTAGCGTTGATCCCATAGGAAAAGTTGTTCATTTTGACGGACTGAGTCACCCATTCACGGAAACGACACGCTGTGGGTAGGGTCGATTTTTTCCGTATTTTAATGGATTTTCCCTGGGGAAAGTTGTTCAATTTCGTGGGCTGATCATGCCCCTTCAGTATTGTTACCCACATTTTGTTACACGTTGTACATAAATATGACCGTCAGTATAGACTGAGGCAGATAAAACTGATCGCTAGTAACAGATTTTAAATTGAATGGTCACAAAAATAAGCCCACATACAAACATGTCTAATCAAAGATCATGGGACGAGCTGCGAATTGGACGAGTTTGCAACAGGACGAGCTGCGATTGGGACAAGCTGCAAATGGGACGAGCTGCGAAAGGGGCAAGCTGCGAATGGGACGAGTTACGAATGTGTGATAAGTTGCCAATGGGACGAGCTGCGAATGGGACGAGCTGCAAATGGGACAAGCTGCGAATGGAACGAGCTGCGAATGGGGACGAGCTACGAATGGGACGACTTACGAATGCGTGACGAGTTGCGAATAGGACGATTTGCGTCACACCCATTTATCTGCCCCCGACTGTACATAGTGCAGCCATTATGTGAATGATCATAGCGTAATATGTAGATACCTAAAGTTCTTGGAATAGGATAATCACAGAGTGGATAATTCCTACGTTATGCATACTAAAAGGTTGCTTTATGGACGGTATTATTCACTCTTGTAATGTATCACTTAAATTAAAGTAAATATCCTAAAATGATTCAGATCACATCATATTAGGTACACAAGTAATACAAATCATTTTTAAAATTGTAAAGAATTTGCGGCCCGCCCTTGCTTCGCACGGAAAGATATAGGTATTAATTATATAGCCTATGTTCTTTCTCATCCTTACTAATATTATAAATGCGAAAGTGAGTTTGTTTCTTACGCCTTCACGCCCTATCTACTGAACCGATAGTTATGAAATTTTGCGTACTGGTTGTGTGGGGTATGGAAAGACCATAGTGTACATTTATTCCCGGGGTAAAGTACTGTTCCTAAGGGATCGACATTGATGCAGGCGGAGCTCCAGGTGAAAGCTAGTTAGTGGTAATGTAGGATTCTAACTATGAAAGACTTTTTCAAATCGGACCAGTAGTATTCAATGCAAAAAAACTTTATAATATTAGTGTAGATGATGAGACAAATTTATTTATTTGCAATTCCTTTAAAGTGGCAACTCAAACCGTAAAAACATCGGCCAAGTGCGGGTCGGACTCGCGCACGAAGGATTCCGAACCGTTACCTATAAACACTGCAAAAAAAATTATGTCTGTTGTATGGGAGCCCCCTTTAATATTAATTTTATTTTTATTTACTTATAAGTAAATATATAACTAATTTATCTGTGAATATTTCAAGCCTCTACCTTTTGCCGTTATCAACATCGAGCAAAATAACCAAAAAAAAAACACGTTTGTTCTATGAGAGCCCCCTTAAATATTTATTTTATTCTATTTTTTAGTATGTACCTATTTGTTGTTATAGCGGCAACAGATATACATCATCTGTGAAAATTTCAACTCTCTAGCTATCATGGTTCATTAGATACAGCCTGGTGACAGACGGACAGACAGGCAGACAGACGGACAGTGAAGCGATATTAATATGGTCCCGTTTTTACCCTTTGCGTACGGAACCCTAAAAACTTTCTCATACAAATTGCATGGGCGGTTAAACACTTTTGTATGAAGATGTACGAAAACTACATTAATGTTGCAGTTCCGCGGATTGGTCTATTGTATAGAAGGCATCAATGTAGTCAATAGAACAAATTCTATGAACTTTGCGACAATAGTATTGTATTAATGTAATTTGTATAAACATTCAAGTTAACGAGAATTTGAAAAATATAAATACAGGAATCCTGGTGAACATACAATATTATTTTACGTTTTATTTATTTATTTAATCTTAGGGAGTCTTACAGCATCAATGGGCATATAATTATTCTTATATAATATATATATATATATATATATATATATATATATATATAGATATCCCCATGGGCACTTCCTGGCTCAACCGTGCCGTACGAGCAGCACTTAATTACTCCGTTTACATTTCTGACTCCGGTTTGATTTTCTGACTCCATTGCCGTTTGCCCGTCAAAATATGACTCCGAATGGAGCCATAAATGTCGACGCGAGTAATAATAAGAATTAGGCAATTTTTATACAAATCCACCTTTTTGGCTTTCAAGCACTTCTTGCTCCGATTCAAATGGGCCAATCAGAGCACACCATACCTGTCGGTATCTATGATTGGCTTCTGCCGGCTACTCACTATGTAGGTTAGAGTTTTGCTTCGTAACCATTTGAGTTGGTGTTCATTAGTTGCGTCTTGGCAAAAAAGGGGAGATGGGGCCGGAAGGTGAAAGAAACTTCTGGCTAAACTAAACAAGATGTCCGTTGTGGACTCGTTAAAAAAACACGCATCCCGTTTCTTCGGTGACAAGATCATGTAGCTGGTTTGATGATGGAGTCAGAAGGTGACCGTAGGAACTCCTCAACGAAATATGATACATTCGTCGTGTTTCGACTCATTTGATTTGTATTAGCAAGCACTTCCGTGCTATATGATATTCAGGGCCTGGAGATGGAGCCGAGAGGTGGTAATAAGAACTTCTGATAAAACCTTACAAAACAGAGCCGCCTCGGGTATGAAGTTGTTAATAAAACAACTAACCCCTTATCTCTGCGTGATCCCCACTGCTGGGCAAAGGTCTGCCCCATTTCCTTCCAAACATCCCTATTTTGTGCCACTTCAGAACATTTCTTTTCATGGCTCGTGATGGGTTTGTTAATGGAAAAAAATATATTGTTTATAATAATTTACTTACCCAAATTTTTTTTAAATCTTTTGGTATCTGTTTTTTTGTAAAAGTCTATTTAACATGTATTATTTTATTTGTTTAAGTTGTATTTTGCTTAAAATAAATATTTCTATTTGACTTTGATTTTATCTGTGGTTGTATTTGATGATGAATCAACAAACACTATGCCTGTTACATCAGGCTGGCCTATCACGGTATGTGCACTGAAACCAGACTACCAGTTGTGACATTGGCGGTTTTTGTTGAGCGGGACCCTCAAGATGTAATTTTTTTGTCTAAAGACATCAAACACGACACCAGTTGCAAGAAGCAGCCCACTTATACTTATAATTCTGTGACAGTCATGCGTTTTGTTGACTGAGGACGATATTCAGTTCTAATGTGACATATATAATAGGGTTCATGTGTCATTTTATAAAATAAAAACCGGCCAAGTGCGAGTCGGAATCGCGCACGAAGGGTTCCGTATGTATGGTCTAAAAACGAGCCAAATTATAGTCAGAAAATAGATAGTACTTTACTATTGTAACAAAAAAAAAACATGAATTTCACAATTCAGATAGGAAAGTAATTTGGAAAATCACATTATTAAATCGTAATAACGGAATAGTGTATTTAGTTATAAATACAGACAACACGCCTAGAATTTTTAAAATTACAAGCAAACTTTTGGAATTATTAATCAGGCTTGATAAAAACATTACATAAAATAATTCTCAAAATAGGTTCACTGACGAAGTTTTAAATAAACAAATTGTTACATAATTCCCCACGAAAAATATAATATTTATTATTTAGCTTTTTTTTGTTATTATTCATCATCATCATCAGGTCTTTTTAGTCTCCACTGCAGGAGCATGACTCTCTCTGTACTGCCGGAGCCATTCTTGGCCAGAGCAGACAGATGATTTGTCCTACACTCTCCTCGCTGGCCAGACGGGTTGGAGAGGTCTCATTGATGTTTATGAGCTCTGTTTAGCTTGTATTTCCTAAGTCGCCTCTTACGACATCCATGGGAAGTTTAGGAGTGGTCCTATTCTACTCTACGATCTCACACGGCTTGTTATTATTACTGTTAAAAAAATAAGTAGTCTTTTCTAGGTTTGTTATTAACTGCTCAGAGATAATTAGATACTTTCTGGGTTGTCACATTTGTAGGTCACATTAGTGTTACGATTTCAAGGTTGCGTATTAATTAATTTTAGCCTTTTTTTCTAGAAAACTGCTTCTTTGCACAAAGCTTTTCCTGGATTGTTTTCTTCAATGCGAATGATTTTCAGTGCTGCATCACGGATTCAATCTCAATGCTGCTCCGTTTGGTTTGAGTTTTCTTTCATCTTTTTCTCAACTTCTTCTTCATCTGATTTCTCATCATTTTCATCATAGTTTTTTTGAGTATACTTTGGTCTTCTTTTCTTCCTTATATATTTATTTATTAAATTCATCGCCACCTTTAATTTTTGTTTTTTTCTGTTTATGTTTTCCTTTTTATTCACAAGATTGATCACTGCCAGTATTTGATACTAATCTTTGCCCTATTTTTTACTCTTATTAATTTCATAGAACCAAAAGTATTTGTTTTAACTATTTCATTTTGTTTGTAGTCACTTGCATTATATCTTACTGATGATTTTTCTCTTTTTGTATATCTCTATATAGATTTGTGCAATTTGATTACAGACAGGTCTGTTTCAGTTTGTTGACTGTTCTCACTCTAGTTGCTGTTATTCTTGATGTCTCTTTCATTCACTATTTCATTTTCTTTGCAACTGGTTCTGTCTGGGTATCTATTATTTTGTCATCATCATTATATCCGCAAGAAGTCCACGGCTGGACATAGGCCTCCCTCAAAGATTTCCAATACGACTGGTAGAAAGCCGCGTGCTTCCAGCATCTTCCTGCGACCTTAGTCAGGTCGTCCGACCTTCTGGTCGGTGGGTGTCCGACGCTGCGCTTGCCGGTGCGTGGTTACCATTCGAGAACCTTTCTGCCCCACCGGCCATCGGATCTGCTCGCTTTGTTATTTTTATTAGTACTTTATTATTAGTCAATGTTTCCCCCGCCTTTGTATACATACGGAAGTGGATCTAATAAGTTACAATCTTTACGAATATAAAATTAGCCGGGCAAATTCCTTATATGAAATGGAGTCAACAAAGTACAAGTTTTAAATAAAACGCGGAGACAGAATGTGCTGACGAGTTAAAAAGATATATACGTTACGGATCAAATAAGTTTTGAAATTTAGGTAAGTATATAAGTCAGTAAGTATAAAACGGAGGCAACAATGTTCAAGTGTTGAATAATACGTGGAGTCATAAAGTGATAACGAGATTTTAAAAAAATGGAAGTGGATCTTATAAGTTACAATCTTTATGAATATAAAATTAGCCGGACAAATTCCATATATAAAATGGAGTCAACAAAGTACAAGTTTTGAATAAAACGCGGAGTCAGAATGTGCCAACGAGTTAAAAAGATATATACGTTGCGGATCAAATAAGTTTTGAAATTTAGGTAAGTATATATTTCAGTGAATATAAAACGGAGGCAACAAAGTTCAAGTGTTGAACAAAACGTGGAGTCATAAAGTGATAAGGAGATTAAAAAAATTGGCCGTTACGGATCAAATTTGTTTCGAGGGTTGAGCAAAAATTTTGTCGAGTATAAAGGTAAATTAACGAATATGTCGGTCAGAAATAATCGTAAGACGCAACGTATTCGACTCCGAGCGAAATACCTACAACTGGAGCCAAGTTATTCCGGCTTAAAGGTGGAGTCAACAATCTTCCAGCTTACTGCTGGATGCGGTAAGTGCCCAAAGTAGTGTTTATATATATATATATATATATATATATATATATATATATATATGTGCTAATAAGAAGTCTCCGTCTATTATTTTATGATTGAAGAACAACACATGTGAAATAAAAAGTATATACACAAACATTAAGTTGACACTGAAATTACAAACAGAGTTTGACTTTTAACATTATTATTATTCGTTATATTTCATTGGGAAATTTTTAAATTTTATAACTAATTATTGTAACTAGGTGACTTCACTAATTATCTTACTGCATACCAGAAAAATGTACAATAAACTACTTAATAATCTAAACATGTTTAATTAAAAAATATATGTAGGTAGTCAATTAAAACTAGATAACCTTTTTTACCAGTTTTACATCAAAAATACTTATTAAAAATACTGACTTGCACACTAATTTATCTAATTTTTCAATTAAATTTCTAAAATTGGTTTCTAAATATGCATTACAATAATATTATCTCTCCATTAACAAATTATATCCCACAAATATACTAGCCATTCAACGAATCGCCATCAGAAACGAGCTGCTGCTGAAAAAGTAGATTAGGTTGTTTTAGAACTGCAAGCCCACCATACAACTAATCGCCATCAGAAACGAGCTGCTGCCGTAAAAATAGGTTGGGTCAAGTTAGAAAAGCGACATTTTGTTTAAAAACAGATTTATAGTTATAGGATTAAATTTATTTTGTGTGCATATTTGGTGTGCAAGTCAGTACTTTTGTTGTGAGATTTGAATACTTTGTTTGGTAAATGTATAAGTTAGGTAATAAAACGCAAAATTACTTTAAAAACCTCCATATTTCCACCAAATTTTTCCACAGCGCATGATTTATACAAATCATTAGGCATAAAAAAATGTCAACGGCCACAAATACGGGCGCAAATTTATAGCTTTAATTCCGTATGCCCTTCAAATTAGACGCGCCGTTAGTCATTTCTGATGGCATCGTCAGGCTGCAATATCACTGCGAACATAAACTAACGAAACTACAGATAACACACGCATCCCATACATTTTGCTTGTATGGGATGCCACTTGCGTGGATACTGTGGCCCCATCAGAGCGGGCGCGGCTGCAGCAGTGGCGGAGGCCAGTAAAAGGCGCTCATATGCAGCTCTAATAATTTGAGCCTTACAATATATTTGTGCCCTTCGCCGTGGAGACTTTAGGGCCTTGGAGTGCCCGACAAAACTTTCAAAGAGATCTCCGCGCGCCTAATCGACGTTTCTGGTGACCTAAGAGCAGGCGCGAATTTTGGTCAAAGATTGAGTCCGGTCATTCAGCGAGCAAATGCCGCCAGCCTTTTGGGCACCCTTCCAGCTGAGCGCAGCGATTTGGCATCTATATTTTATTTTATTTGACATGTAAATTCATTTTATATTTGATTTAATTTAAATTTTAGTGTATAATTTTAGTTTTAAGTACTTTGTTTAATTAAATGAATAAATCTTTGATAACACATGAGATAAAGTGTTTCTGATCGGTTTGTTGTTTTTCGTATAAGTGGCCAATCTGGTTTCAAACTTTTCAAACCGGCTACAGGCATCTGACATAGCTTAAGGATTGACACAAATGATGACAGCCGGAACCAACGGTTTAATTTCCGAAGGAGCTCGAGATATTTAATGCTCACGCCCACTAGGCCATCAGGCTCCTCGATAATAATAATAATGATAATCTTTATTCAATTTCTTAGTTGGTAAAACATTACAATATAAACATACATTAAAGAGGTAAACATAGTTTTGCCTGAGCTAAGGTGAAAACACCCTGTGTTTCAGGCTTTAATTGCTAGACATAAACTTCCAAAATAAACAATTACAAAAGAAAAATAACATTGTATACAAAGTTAAAAATTAAATTTAAATATAGTAAAATACTTATGATAAAACTGTTAATAAATCCTCTGTTTCTTCATACGACATATTGAGAAGGGCTTTTTGCAGTATTCTTTTCGTCGTACCGAAAGAACAAGGATAGAAACCAAGTTTTTTATTAAGCCTATTGTAAAGAAGGGGACCAAGGAATAAGAAAAATCTAGAAGAAAAGGTATGTTTTATATTATTAATGCAAACAATATCTTTCCGTCTTTTATTAGTAAGTTCAGTGCTGTATGGCAGTGCGGCGTGTTGTTTTAGTACTGTGTTTAATATAAATAATTGCCTAACTGTTAGTACCTTACAGGATTTATAGAGAAGGTCAGTGGGATAAAGGAAAGGGCGGAAAGTTGAAACTTTAAGGACGGCTCGCTGTGCCCTCTCTATGGTTAGCAGTGATGTTTTGGCCATACCTCCCCATGACGTAATACAGTAAGTTAGTAATGATTGGCATAAGGCAAAGTAAACTTGTCTGATTATTTTTGAGTCCGCGATGGATCGTAGTTTTTTGAATACAAATATTAACTTACGTATTCTGCCATTTAAAATCTCTGTATATTGCTTGAAACAAAGAGTGTTGTCAATAACAATACCAAGGTATTTTATTTTATTGGTTTTGGTAATGTTTGGGCAGTCGCACGAGTTAGCTACAGGGTTTCTGCAGTGATGTGCATAAATATTCAGGTTAGTATGCGCTGATGGCATATTACGCATGGAAAATCGAATAAAGCTAGTTTTATCAGTGTTTAAAGTTAGCAGATGTTGTCGAAGCCAGTTATTTACAACATTAAAACCTTGTTGTGCATTTTTAAAAACTTCATCCAATGACTTAGCAGAGAACAGGATTGCTGTGTCGTCGGCATAAGAAACTATTTTCCCCCCTTCTATGTTCATGTTACACAGGTCGTTAATGTATATTAAGAACAAGGTCGGGCCTAATATACTTCCCTGGGGAACTCCAAAACAAGTATTATCCTGATCAGAACTAAGTATGTTGTCAATTTTCACACATTGAGACCTTTCATTTAAATAATTAGTGAAGAGTTTAAGCTCATTTCCTCTTATACCTAAGTTTTCAAGCTTGTGCAATAGTATGGGAATGGAGATTGTGTCAAAAGCTTTGGCAAGGTCAAGGAATATTCCTATGGTTTGATTGCCACTATCGAGTTCCTGAACAAAATATTCAATAAGGTTATGTACAGCATCCGCTGTTGATAACTGAGACCTAAATCCAAACTGCATTTTCGATAAAAAATTGTATTTTTCCAGATAGTTAATAAGCCTGTTGTTTATTATTTTCTCTAGAATCTTAGGATCGAAGGTAATAATGAGATAGGTCTATAGTTATTGACTTGGTATTTGTTACCGGACTTATGAATCGGAACAACGACAGCTTTTTTCAAACTTCTAGGGAATGATCCTTCGGATAAGCACCTGTTAAAAATATGAGTTAATGGCCGGATTAGTATGTGTTTGAACTTTTTTAGTATAGTATTAGAGATATTATCCCACCCCGCTGCACAGTTATCTTTCAAGTTCAAAATTAGAGATTCCACCTCAGCTTCGTCAGTATCAAGTAAAACAAAAGATTTGAGTGGACTGGAAGTAGTTTGAACAGTAAGTGAAGTGGGTGACTGACATATTATTTTGTCTGCTAAGGATTTGCCTACATTGACAAAGTAGGAATTTGCCATGTTCGCAGATGTCAGCTGTGACGCGTGCGCTTGTAATAAACTCGAAGATGACTCATCACGCTGTTTCGTACTATAGGTCAACTTTTTAATACTCTTCCATATTTTTTTATTGTTGCTACCTGCTCTTAACAATTCATTTTTTTCGTAGTTACACTTGATTTTTTTAAGAAGGTTATTGCAAAAATTTCTGTATCTTTTATATGACAACTGCAATATTATATTTTCTGGGTTATTATTCGCTGTTTTGTGTAACTTGTCCCTATGTCTCATACAACGGATAAGCCCTGGTGTAATCCAGGCCTTAATGTTATAGTTTTTGTTTTTCAAATACGTCGTAGTAGTATTGTTAATTATAGCTTGGCGAACATTTTCTATTAAGGGGCTTGGAGTCGCCGATGACCTTGTGCATGTGGGCGGAGCTAAGTGTTCTAAGCCCCGCATCCCCGCACCATAATGATCGTACGTACGTCGCCGCCGCGCCGTCACGTCGGGCGTTCAAAGAATATGCAGCGACATAGACAGACGTGAAAATAAAGAAATAGGTATTTCATTTAGGGAATGCTCTCAATAACATATTGTTTAACAAAAACTGCAAAAATTATAACGCAAACATCACATGGGAACTATTTTTGCTGTTATTTTTTTACTGACTTCTAAAAAGGTTATCTAGTAAGTAAAAATGAATGGCGGATAACAATTCATTATGTATGTTTGTGGAATTTTCGAACTGGATTGGTTCCAAACAAATATAAGGTTAATTTTTGAATCACCAATGGAAACCATTGATCAAATTGAGACCATATATTTTTATTGTTAAGGAAGTTGCATCAAAATCGGTTTAGATAGTTAAAATGAATTATATGACGTTGGTTGAAATTCGTGTTTATAATCGAGTTTATAATAGCCAAATCGTAGCCAAAACTATCCACTACTGTTGCTAAAAATCGGTATGAACAAAAAAAATTATGATCTTATACAATCTATATAAATAAAAAAACCGGCCTAGTGCGAGTCGGACTCGCGCAGTAACGCTTCCGTACATTGATATACACGATGTAACTAAAAATGTATGCTTCGCAATTTTTCCTTTGTCTGTGTTATAATATAAGACGTACTAAATTTCAAGATTCTGAGTTCACGGAAAGTACCCTGTAGGTGTTGATTCCCGAGTGTCGAAAAATTATTAAAATATTTTTATGATTATATGATGTTACTAAAAAATTATGCTTTTCGCAATTCTTCCTTTATCTGTGCTAAAAGATGTTGCTTCGTACAAAACTTCAAGATTCCCTTCAAATGTCGAAAAAACACGTAAATTTGCGCCATAACCAGCTGTATCATTTGATTGCGTTGGCTAAGAAGTTTGATTTTTTCACAACTCCAAAGGACAGATAGTATCACGTCTTTTTCCCTTGCGGGATAGACGGAGCCTAGGTTTATAAGACCTTATGGCCACATTTAGCAAATTGGAGGGCGTGTAGAAAAAAACGGAATCAAATAGTGATGGGTTGCTAGCCGCATCGCCTGACATAAGGGACAGCAGACCTGAGTATTTGCTTGATACCTCTACGCGTTCTTGAGAAAAAGGGTCTTGACAGATAGATAGACAGACAGACAGATGGACAACCGAGTGATCCTATAAGGGTTCCGTTTTTTCTTTTGAGGTATGGAACCCTAAAAACCGGCCAAGTGTAAGTCGCGCTCGCACACGAAGGGAAACGGAATAGGTAGTGCAATTTTGCAGGATTTCATGACTTCTTATTATGGATCCTTATCCTTACTAATATTATAAATGCGAAAGTGAGTTAGTTTGTTTGTTTGTTACGCTTTCACGCCGTAACTACTGAACCGATCATCATGAAATTTTGCATACAAGTTCTCTGGAGTACGGGGGAGGACATAGGCTACCTTTCATCCCGGGAAAAAGTACTATTCCCGAGGGATCGACATTGACGCGGGCGGAGCCGCGGGCGAAAGCTAGTTGGATAATAAATAAATATATATGGACAAAACACACAGCTTGAGCTTGCCTCAAAGCAAAGAATATATATGTTGTAGAAAATCTATGAAAACTGAAATTGTGGAAAACCGGGAAAAAGTTACTGTTCCCGAGGTATCGACATTGACGCGGGCGGAGCCGCGGGCGAAAGCTAGTATGTCTATAAATCCCACTTGGTAGAGATTTAATATGAGATATTTTAATTTTGTATACATATTTTATACATATTGTAGACATCCACCGACCAGATGGTCGGACGGCCTGACTAAGGTAGCAGGAAGACGCTGGATGCAGGCCGCTTCCAACCGGTCGTATTGGAAATCCTTGGGGGAGGCCTATGTGCATTAGTGGACGTCTTGTGGCTGATATGATGATGATGATGATACAGTAAGGTGTAATAAACCACACATTAACCTAAAAAAACGGGTAATTGCGAGTCGGACTCGCGCACGAAGGGTTCCGTACCATTATTCTATAATAAGTTAAAAATATTTTTATTTTATCATGTAACTAAAAATTTAAACTTATCGCAAATTTTTCCTTTATCTGTGGTATACGGTGTTGTTTCGCACCAAATTTCAAGATTCTGAGTTCACGGAAAGTACCTTGTAGATTTCGATTCCCTTGCGAATGTCGAAAAACACGAAAATTGGCGGGATGAACGGCTGTATGTTTTGATTTAGTTAGCTTAGAAGTTTGATTTTTTCACAGCTCCAAGGGACAGTAGACCTAAGTATTTGATATGAATTTTATCTTGATACCTCTACGCGTTTCTGAGACAAAGGGTCTTGACAGACCGAAAGACAGACAGACAGACAGACAGACGGACAACCGAGTGATCCTATAAGGGTTCCTTTACATCTTTTGAGGTACAGAACCCTAGAAAGGCTAAAATCAATAGTCACAACGTCCATGCGCAGAAATTAATTAGATCCAACAAAAATAGTTCATAATCACGAAAGCATCTATTGCGCACTAATCTCAACTCAATCGACTGAAAACCTCTGCATTGTATCTAATCTTTGACGGCGCAAGCCGCACACAGATAAGACTTATTGTAAGTACGTGCTCTACCGCATATACACTCGCATAATCGATCGACAACAAGTGCAGAGCAACGAGCGACACAACCCTCCCGTCCGAGTACTGCCTTGCGACTGCCGTGCGCGCCCGCGCAGACACCCTCCGAACCTATTACTTGCGGAATCCCGAAAAAGTCTGTTTTTATATAATAACATTTTGCTTGATTTACATATGCTACGTTGATGTTATAGTTCATGTTGAGACAATTGTTTTAGTGTAAAAATATTTTAAAAGCTCTCAGCAGTTTAGCAGGAGATAGCATTGATACCTGAAAAATATAACGTTTTCTTTATTTGTTTACAACAAAAGTTATACACATATAAATAAGATAAACGTTGAAAATATTGTAAGTGAGTTGATAAAAAATATATATTTTTTTCAAATTTTTCGAACTTGTGGTTTAGGAGAAGTTGTATTTTAAAGTTAACCTTTTTTGCACTTTTCCGGTACCAACGGCCTTAAGTATGACAGGCAGGTGTTCGCGTCAGCAGTATTGTAAACTGGGTCAAAATCAATATTGCATAAATCGTCTTCAAGTTTATTATAGCATATTTTGACTTTATTTGTGTTTGGCAACGGTTTGATATTTTACAATTTAAGGTTAGTAGGGCAGCTCTGTGATCAGTCAAACTGGAGTGAGGTACTAATGTTAATGATCGGTAACTTGTTTTTATCATAATATGATCTAAACAGGTACCACTTTTCGGTCGAGTAATAAACGTATGAGCAGGGAGTAAGCCATGAAAAGCACATATATTGAGATATTCAAGACCATCTGTATTGCCATTCTCAGGACGAATGTCAATGTTAATATCTCCAATTAATAATACATGCCTAAAAGAGGATAGTTTTTGCAAAGTATTATTTAATGACTCAGTAAAAGCATTGATATTTGTATGAGAAGGTGATCGGTAAATGGCTAATATGGCAATTACAGAACCGATTTTTAACAGTAGTCGGTTACAGTCTAATATGGCAGGCTCCTCGACACTGACATCCAATGTATTCCTGGTATAGACTACTATCCCGCCATTTTTGTTGTAATTATCCAAACTATGGAATTTATTGAAACCTTGCATAAGGGGTAAGTTTATGCAGCTTTGTAGAAAACATTCAGTTAATACAATAATGTCACAGTCAATTTTGAGCCTATGCAAAAAACATTAAAGTTATCAAAATTCTTATTGATGCTCTGAATATTTTGCGTTAAAAAAGTTAATGGATGACTAAACGGGGTCAATTATTGTTTGCAGGATTCGACTTCGCAAGATACCGATTCAGAAACAGAGAAATCGTCTAAGTCGGAAATTAACTTATCATAAGTTATAAAATAAAATAAAAAGAATAAGTTCTAAAATACCTAATTAAAGTGGCGCTCTTAGGCGCCTCCATAATCTACCGAGTTAATATACCTTTTTTCGGCAATCAATTTCGCTGGACACACAGCGTCACCAGTCTTGTGGTCGCACGGTTTTTTGAAACGAAGGCACGTGGCGCATTTTGTAGGGTCTGCCTTCTTGGTACACTCCTCAATGGCATGACCTACCCCACCGCAGTGGCTGCAGGTGTTAACAGTCTCCCGGCAGGTTTTTGCAGCATGACCAAAAAGTTGGCACTTGAAACACCTGGTCACCAGAGTGAAGTCTCTCACAGGACATGAAGACCAGTTTACAAAAACTCTGTCCTTGTTGATTAGGGCTTTACGTACATTCGCAGGAACTTCGATAGCAAAATTACAGGTTTCAGCATCTTTTTTTCCTGATTTATGGCTCAATTTAACCGATTCCAAGAAGCTATCCAAAGTTGAGCCCTGTAGTTTATCGGCTAAATTCTGGTTATAAATGCAAGAAAAAACCTCATTATCTGGCATAGATGTTGGTATACCAATTACAACAATTCTTGGCTTCCGTTTGTGTGGGTCATCCACAGTCAGGCCCGAAGTCTTCAGTTGTACCGAGTGCTTTAGTTTTTCAGCGTCAACTTTGTTCTCAGTGCCAATAATGACCCCTCCATTTTTCGTTTTTCGAAGTCCTCGCACATGAAGTTGCATCTTTACTGGGCTAATAATTTTTTGGACCAGTGTTTTCGTCTCCTCGCTGGTTTTGTGCTTGTCTGTGGGATAAATTGCTACGGCATTTATTTTAGGCGGCTGAATGAAGTTATTTGGTCCCTTTTTAACCATGTCGGCGAAGGAGGATGCGGCTGAAGTGGACTTTGAAGACTCCTCAATGCTATTTTTGAGGTCTGAAAGTCGCTTTGATAAGTCCTGGTTTTCTTTTAGGGCTTGTATAGTATGGTGGGAAAGAATCGTCTTCTGCTTTAATGATTGGTATTGCACAGCCATCTGAGATGTGCCATGACTTACTTTTCGGCAGAGGTTGCTAATTCTTAGCTTTTGGTCTGAGTTTAGTTTCCCTTCAGAAGAAATAGTGCAAACCTCTTTGAGGCACAACTCTATGGTGTTCATCCAGGACTGTATCTCGGGCGTAGAAACAATTTCAGGAGGTGGTTCGTAGAAAAAACTTCAGGAGGTGGTTCCTCCAAGTACACGGCCGCGGGAGAGTGCGTAGGTGGCGGGCTGCGGCGCGTCAAACCACTCCGATTAAAGGGATTGCCCTCCATATTTAAAAAAAAAACTTATTGATTGTATGTACACACGAACATATTACTACACAAAACCAATGACCAATCGATGATTGGTAGCAGCGTTGAAAGCAGAAGAAGCCAAAGAAACTGTGCTCGCCAATCCACCAACCGTGGTGAGTATGGCAATATCCTCCCATCAAACAAATTATGACAGCCGGAAACAACGGTTTAATTTCCGAAGGAGCTCGAGATATTTAATGCTCACGCCTTTAAAAAGCTCCATGTTTCCACCAAACTAGGCCTATCAGGCTATCCCTACTAGGGCATCAGGCTCCTTGATCATTAGTAGCAGCGTTAAAAGCAGAAAAAGCCACAGAAACTGCGCTCGCCAACCCGCCTGCCAAGCGTGGTAAGTATAGCTATATCCTCCCATCGAACAAAGAATGGGATAGACCCTTGTCTAGCAGTGGACTTCTTAAGGCTGACATGATGATGAGGCTTCCTCGACTACAATATCACTGTGAACACAATCTAACGAAGATTCAAATACATACACCTAAGATTATGTATTTTATAGGCTTCCTAAAGGCTATGTGGGATCCTGATGTTATTTAAATAAAAGTGGACTGTTGAGGATAGCTGGTGTAATATATAAATACATTTACAACAAATGCGACGCGCCTACAGCCGCGGTGGTCAAGCGAAGAGAATATTTTTGTGTAGATGGCGGGGTCCGCGGCCGGAGCTTCCTCGACCCCCGATCCCCGCAGCTGATCCTTGGCAGGTGGGGCGAAACGTCACGACATACTCCCCCCGTTGAAGAGGCTGGATCTTCAAATGTCAGAAGAACCTGGAAGTGGGCAAATATTGTTAAAGGCCCTTCGGATGGTTCCCTTTTTTGTCCTAATGTCAGCAACCCGAGAGACGTGATCATTGCCCGGATAAACCTTGATCACACGACCTAGTGACCAAAGCAACGGTGGAAGAGCTTTCTCCTTTATGAGAACTAAGGATCCTTCCTGAAGATCTTCATTTGAGTTCTGCCATTTAGTTCTCTGTTGAAGCAGTGAGATGTATTCAATGCTAAATCTTTGCCAAAAATGCTGCTTTATGAGCTCTACTCTCTTGAATCTCTCGAGACTTGAAATGTTTCTCTCTGTTACTTCCGGATGTGGTATCGACAACAGTGGCCGTCCAATAAGGAAGTGAGCAGGAGTTAAGGGACAAAAATCGAAGGGATCAGAACTTAAAGGAGTAAGTGGACGCGAATTAAGAATGGCTTCTACTTGTGTCAAACATGTGGACATTTCTTCATAAGTAAAGTTAGTTAATTGAAGTAATCTCCTAAGATGGTGCTTTGTAGCACGCACAGCGGCTTCAACTAAGCCATTAAAATGGGGTGTAAAAGCAGGTATGAAATGAAAATTGATACCTTCCTGTTCGATATCAGCTACTACATTACATTCTATCAAGAAACGCTGTAATTCATTACTGGCACCGACAAAATTGGTGCCATTGTCAGATGTTATAGTTCGAGGTTTTCCCCTACGAGCCACAAAACGTTTAAGAGCAGCTAAATAGGCCTCTTTGGTAAGGTCTGTAACGAGCTCCAGATGTAAAGCTTTGGTAGCTGAGCAAACAAGGATGCATATGTATGCCTTACTAAGTTGGCAACCCCTACCCTTACGATTAGCAATCATCACAGGCCCTGCATAATCTGCAAAACAGTGAAGAAAAGGATAGACTAACTCCGTTCTCGATTGTGGCAGCTGCCCCATGATTGGTTGAACACAAGAAGATTTGAACCTAAAACATTTCAAGCAATGTTTAGTAATGTATTTGGCTAAATTCTTAGCACCTAAAGGCCAATACGTCTGACGTATATTGGACACCAATAATTGTGGTCCAGCATGTAATAATTTTAAATGATACATATGAAATATGATCTTAGTTACGTGATGCTTGGCACATAGAAGAATAGGATGCTTAACATCATAACTATAAGGTGAATTATCGAGTCTACCGCCGACACGCATGATGCCATTTGAATCCAAAAATGGAGAAAGTGATATTAATCTGTTCTTCTTTGGCAATGACTTATTCAATTTAAGAGTTTCATATTCATCTGGGAATATTTCCTGCTGAGCAGTACGTATAATAAAGTTGTGTGAATTATTTAATTCTTCACATGAAAGATGATTTGTATATTTTTTATTTTGATTTCTACAGTTGTATATAAATCTTTGTAAATAAGCTATAATTCTTTGTAAATGTGTAAATTTAGAATATTTTTTAATTAAATTTGTAAATATGTTATTTATCTGTGATTCATCGGTTTTATTGTTATTGTGAATAGTTAAGCAAGAAGCGAGGTCTGGCAAATCATGTTTTGAGGTATTATTGGGGAATTTTGGCCAATCATGTTCACCCTTGCGTAAGAAAGATGGACCAAACCACCACAACGACGAGTTGCTGATAAGATCAGCCTTCACCCCACGGGAAACTAAATCCGCCGGGTTTTCTTTAGACGGTACGTAACCCCAAACATAACTACCAGTAATTTCTTGGATCTCGTTCACTCTATTACGCACAAACTGTTTAAGTTGATTGGAAGGCGTTAACAGCCATCCCAACACAATTGTGGAGTCACACCAAAATTTACATGATTCAATATTAATAGTAAGAGAAGTTATCACCTTTTTATACAATTTAGCACCTAAAAGAGCTCCACATAATTCAAGGCGTGGAATAGTAACATTTTTAGCGATAGGAGCTATTTTATTCTTAGAGATTAATAGTTGGACGTGAACTTCTCCTGATTGAGAAATCGACCTAACGTAGGCGCATGCACCGTAAGCACTTTCCGAAGCGTCTGTAAAAATATGAATCTGTATTGACTGTGAGGGATGCTGAAGCACCCACCGAGGTATCTTTAAGTTATTCAGTGATGGTAAAGTATTTGCAAATGAAGACCATAATTCAAATATCTCGGATGAGACCTCATCATCCCACGCGCATTTGTTTATCCATAACCTTTGCATTATTAATTTTGCCACTACAATGCATGGGCCCGCGAGACCCAAAGGGTCGAATATTTGACTAATAACAGAAAGAATGTGACGTTTTGTTACGGGTGATTGTAACTTAATATTGATTGAAAAGGATAAAGTGTCTGTGTTACGAAGCCAGTGAACGCCTAAAGTTTTGGAAGGTGTGTTATCATTGTTACTTGAAAAATCTAAAATATTTTTAGAATTCCCAATAGAATTGTCTGATATTAATTGATTAAGAATCTGAGCATTATTGGATTGCCATTTTCTCAAGTTGAACTTGGCAGACGATAACACAGAGGCAACGCCCTTACAAAGTTCAGCCGTTTCGCTCACTGATGAGCCACCGGACAAATAATCATCAACGAAAAAATCGTGGATAATACTTTGTTTAATATTGTAATTGTCTACCATAGATGCAAGACTTACCAAACATTTTGTCGCAAGATATGGTGCAGAAGCAGTGCCATAGCTCACTGTATTAAGAGTGTAAGTTTTTAAAGGATCTGTAGTATTGTATCTAAAGACGATTTGTTGTAAAGATCGTTGAGATGGATTGACGTCTATAGCTCTATACATTTTTTCGATGTCGGCCGATACGACATAACGATGTTGACGAAATCTTAAAAGAATAGCTAATAGATCGTCTTGAACCGTGGGCCCTACCATTTGTATATCATTGAAGGATATGCCTGAAGTGGTAGTTGCTGAAGCATCGAAAACGGTTCGTAATTTCGTCGTAGTGCTTGACTCCTTTATGACACCGTGATGAGGAATATAATAATTAACTTTGCCATCACTATGAAAAGAGCGCGTGTTTTCTGTCATATGCCCTAGTTCTTCATATTCACGCATGAAATCTAAGTATTTTTTAGCAAATATTGGATCACGCTCAAATTTACGCTCGAGGGATAAAAATCTAAGCTTAGCCATTTGAAATGAATCACCCAATACGCCTGGGTCTTGCTTGAGAGGAATAGTGACAACAAAACGACCGTCGTTGTCTCGTTTCGTATTAACACTAAAGCTATGCTCACACGCACGCTCCTCCGCAGATAAAGAATGCACTGACGATATGCCATCGAGTTCCCAAAAACGGCATAAGTCGCTATCTGTGTTATTTGTAATAAGGCAATGATTTTGTGTAGGATATGAATTTAATATGTGTCCTGTAACCAACCAGCCTAACTTGCTTTCATGTAACTGAGGCAGATTTTTTCCTAATAATATTTTTTGACTACCTAATACTTGCCAAAAAATGTCTGCCCCAATGAGAATGTCAACAGCTGACGGAATATTGTAAGAGGGATCCGATAGGCGGATTCCTGCTGGTATGTGAATGTGTTTGACATCTATGTATGAAACCGGTACTGCAGTAGTAACATTTTCGAAAATATTACAGTGTAAATCAGCTTTAAAATTGCTATGAAACGATTCGATAGTTATTGTGCAACTCTGTGTACTATTAGATATAAGATTATTAAAACCTGACACTGTGGAGGTTACATTTCGCCGTGGCAAACACAACTTACTACATAAGGCGTCAGACACAATATTTATGCCACTACCATTGTCTAAAATTGTTCTAGCAGTATGCTTGTTACCTTTGCTGTCAATCACTTTGACTAAAGCCGTGGATAGGAAGACACGCGCAGCAGTTGTGGTCTGGACAGCATCGGAAGCCAGTACAATACCTTCTGATGAGGGAGAAGAAGGATTAGATATGCTAGAATCACGTTGTTCTAAGTGTAAAAGAGTATTATGTTTGACCTTACAATATTTGCAATGTGAAAGTCTACAAGTTTTTGCAGAATGCCCTGGACGTAAACAATTGTAACACACTTTATACTCCTTTACCTTTTCAATGCGTGATTCAATCGGTAGGCTCTTAAATGATTCACATGTAAATAAATAATGACTTTGGTTACATAAGTGACACTTTATTACATTTTTATACGATGAATTGTTTTGATTTGTGTTGTTTATTACTAAACTTTTAGATTTATGACCTTCCAATCTTAATTTATGTGATTTGTTTTCTTCCATAGTTTCTAATAAATCGGCTCGCTTATTTAAGAACGTTAAAAACTGTGTAAGTGTAAGGGATGTAGATGAAGACAACTGTGTATTCCTATGTTCCTCCCAGTGACGGCCTGTGACACCGTCGAGTTTGGTGGACATCATATAAATTATAAGTGTGTCCCAATGCTGGGTAGGCTCGTTAAGTGTTGCTAATGCCCTAATATTTTTGTTTGTAACGTCAACAAGAAAGCGAATTGATGAACTCGATTCCTTACCAATAGGATCTACGTTAAATAATGATTGTAGATGGTTGTTTATCAATAAACGGCTATTGTCATATCTTTCACACAATAAATTCCATGCAATGTCGTAATTATCTGATTTGACATCAATGTTTTTAATCACCAAAGCTGCACTGCCCTTTAAAGACGCGCGAAGATAGTGGAATTTATTTATTTTGTCTAAAGATGTGTTATGTATTAAGGAAAGGAAAGAATCTTTATATGACAACCAATCCTGGAGACCACCACTAAATTCATTTAAAGATATCTTTGGAAGCCTTACGAAACTGCATGACTTGGGGGTTGACTCAGCATCATTAAAGCTCGCTACAGACCCTTCCCGGTTCTTCTTCCCGGACAGCAGGCTACGGGCCAAGGCTACCAGCGGGTAATAATCATTGTCAAACTGCTCCCGTTCCACTGGCGCTTCTCCGTCTCGCGGCTCGTCGGAAAGAATCTCGATCTCGGTCTGCAACGCATCAAATTCATCACGTAAACACTCAAATTTATTTAATCTGCATTCTAAATCAATTAACTTTAAGTCACTTAAGCTTTGAATGTCTTTAATTAATTTGAGATAATTGCCAAAAATAGTCACCTTTGATTTTATAGCAGAGCGTTTTTTAATCAATGTTTTAAGCGTGCTGTCGGACATTTTGTTTTACAAGTACTCGAGTGCAACTGATATCGAGGTTAGGAATTGAAGTAAACAAGTTATGAGTCACAGTTAGCGAGGCGAGCGCCCGCGACCCTTTCGCAGGTAAAAGTGCACACAAAGATATGGACGATTGCTAATGAGCGGCTATGAATCGGTGCAGTATATGCGTGTATAGGTAGCTATAACGAGATTATGCTTGCTTGGTTTATGAGAAATGAATGCACAGATAGACACAAGTAGTAGCTAATTTGATATGAAGTATAAGTAAAAAGAAATGAAGACTGGATTTGGAGTACGATTTAAGATAAGGGAAATTGGGAGAGGACGAAATGAAGAAAGGAATTATGATGGGATAGGTATTGGAACGACTCACCGCCTTTAAGATACCACTCTTTCCTTATGTTTTCGCTCCTCACTGTATTTATCCCAATTGTCCAGTTTCCGGTAGCTATTGTGTATATCCAGGTTACTGATGGGTATCCAGATGAATTTTATGGAGAAATGTAATGATTCTTCGCTGTTCGAGAATGATCTTGGTTACGTAACTCGAACGTGGCCGAAGTCCGCGATGATTTTTGCGACGCGTTGCTTTGTGATCGCTAAACGTATTTACTCCGCGAAAGGACCAAATATGTGGGATCCTGATGTTATTTAAATAAAAGTGGACTGTTGAGGATAGCTGGTGTAATATATAAATACATTTACAACAAATGCGACGCGCCTACAGCCGCGGTGGTCAAGCGAAGAGAATATTTTTGTGTAGATGGCGGGGTCCGCGGCCGGAGCTTCCTCGACCCCCGATCCCCGCAGCTGATCCTTGGCAGGTGGGGCGAAACGTCACGACAGCTATTATATTACTTACGACAAATGTAAAATAGCGTGAGTACGGATAAGTGAGAATAATCGTTTCGATACATATCTCTATCGCGCCAAAAATTAAAGGAATAGATTGATGGATGGGCCTCCGGTTCTCCCACTCGCCAAACGAAGCCTAAAAGCGGCAAAGCTTCTACTGAAACGTCGGTTTTCTGAGAGAGTGTGGTACTTCCCCGGACGAGCCGGCCCATTCATGCTACTAGCCAAAATGAATTTTGCTGGTAGCGTGGCTCTACCACGACATTATATACTTTGGGCCGTATGCGGAGCACGTTTATTGGGAAACACTATTATTTTTAAAACTTTATTACTAAGAAGTAGTAGACGGACTTAAAGCCTTATCTACCAGTCAACTAACAGGTGATGCCGAGAACAAAATGAAGAAGTAAGTGCAAATTCAAAAAGCCAAAGGTATAGGAAATACAAATAAAATCACAATTTAGTAAACTTACATACCAATATAAATAAATACAAAATATTAATACGAGTACATATATTAAATACTATTTACATTTTTACTTTTTCAAATACTCTGCGAAGTGTTCGCGTAGAGCGTTTTTAAATGCCAGACGACTGCGTGCTTTGCGAATGCTGATTGGGAGGGAGTTCCAAAGCTGCACAGCTTGAACTGTAAACGAATGTTGGTAAAACCCACTTCGATGACAAAGCGTATGAAGAATGAGATTGCTGGAAGAGCGAAGTTCTCTGACATGGATGTCACCACAATAAAGTTGTGAGAATATGCAACGCTACCTTTGTACTCTTACTATTTTGCACGTTGTTGTGGGTAGAATTAGGTTATTATGGAATTTGAATGAAGTATATGTATCTAACTTTTAGATGAGAAATGTAATCATGTCACTCATTAACGAATTTTATGAGTTCGATTCGTGTTTTCATTAATTAAAGAATTTTCCAAAATATCATACAGCAGAGACGCCAAGACATAGAACATAACACAGCTTGGAATATTGTGATTTCTCTTGTTGAAGATTTTAAAAAATTCTATGAAGTGTAGCGTCAAATGGAAATTAAATCATAGAAACCCGCGGTCTAAACAACTCGTTCCAATCATTCGTCAAAGAACGATATAAAATCACACGTTTGGTGAGTATCGCGATTAAAAATCATCATCATCATCAGGTCCTTTTTAGTCTCCACTATAGGAGCACGACCCTCTCTGTACTACTAGGGCCATACTTGGCCAGAGCAGCCAGAGGACTTGGCCTACACTCTCCACGCTGGCCAGACGGGTTGGAGAGGTGTCTTAGATGTTTATAAGCTTTGTTTAGCTTGTATTTCCTAAGTCGCCTTCTACGACATCCACGGGAAGACTTGGAGTGGTCCTATTCTACTCTGCCGGATACCACACGGCAAAACAATACGATTTAAAATACTACCCCTAAACGCTTTCCCAATTGCATCCTCAGCTAATGCGAGCCCGGGGTTTGCTATTATTTCGCTACACGCACCAACACCCAACTTTTTTTAAATTTCTGAATAGGTTGGCTGGAAGAAATCGCTTTAAGCGACAAGCCCGCCTTTGTACCTGCTTGTTTTATATTGACCTTAGAAGACATTGACAGATATTTTTGACATATTTTAGTAGATTTTAGTATTTATTAAGAAAAATATTCTGTGGACTGTGGATTATAGTTTTATAAAATAAATTTTGCACGCCTTACAGAGGCAAAATGTACTGGCACTTTTATGTAAAATATAACCATGTTATGTCTACCTACATTTATGCAAATAAATAAATTTTGATTTTGATTTTGTTTTAATTTTTTGTGTAAGTACTTTTTAAAGTTAGTGCAATAAAGAGTATATTCATTCATTACTATGACAGCATTAATGCCGTAATAATTTGGCATAGCTTTTATGGCCGGCTGGCTGCCTGATGCCAACCAACCTTGGGTTACTTCAGCAGACATAGATAAATAAATATATACGGACAATCACACAGATTGAGCTAGCCCCAAAGTAAGTTTGAGACTTGTGTTATGGGATACTTACTCAACGATACTATATTTTATAAAAAACACATATACAACGTGATTTTGAACCCCCTAGCTATATTGAAATCTGGGAATCAGAATCCCTAATGGAATACAGAATTGCAAGAAAAAAAGGTAAAAAACGAAAAATTAAATTAGGTTTCCCATACAAAGTCGCCGATCAGCTGGACGAATTTCTATGAAAGACCAAATATTTTTTTGTTTTTTACCTTTTTTCTTACAATTCTGTATTCTATTAATGATTCTGATTCCCAGATTTCAATATAGCTAGGGGGTTCAAAATCATGCTGTATAGATAAACATCCAAGACCCAGGTCAATCTGTAAAAGATCATTTTCTATCTTGATCTGACCGGGGATCGAACCCGAGGCCCTCGTGTCGCAGGCTGGCGTGTTAACCACTGCGCCACGGAGCTCGCCATACACACTTACTTAATTTGACAACTACGGTGTACAACTTTTTGAAATGAAATGAAATAGACCTCCGGCTATCTCACTCACCGAACGAAGCATAGAAGCGTTAAAGGTTCTACTCAGATGTCGATTTTCTGTGAGAGTGTGGTACTTCCCCAGGCGAGCTGGTCCATTTATGCTACTAGCAAAGAAATTTGCCGGTAGGCTGGCTCTACCACAGCTAAATTTAGTCCTGCAAAACCTTTGACAAAAACATGTGAAAATTGAGTAAGTATAAATCGACGTCTGAGTAGAAGCTTTACCGCTTCTATGCTTCGATCCATGAGTGAGAGAGCCGGAGGCCCATCCTTCCCCCTCCCCTCACCATTTCCTTCCCCCAGCTCCTTGAAAAGCCGACAACGCACCTGTCACACCCTGGTGTTGCAGTTGTCCATGGGCAGCGGTGGTCACTTACCATCAGGTGACCCGCTTGCTCGTTTGCCGTATACATAAAAAAAATGGCCCGTACCGGGAATCGAATCCAGAGTCTAGTAGTAAGCTGAAATGTTAATTACTAAGCAACAGAGGCTGTATTTATAATTTATTCCCAACAAATGATGCAAGATGTCGCTAGCCATTGTTATATGGCCAATTACCAATTAAAAACAAAGCACTACTTATTGATTTTTATGTAAATCAATGTCATTAGATATTCCAATGATTAATAGGCTGGAAACATGAAAACTGAGATAGGCATACTAGAAGAGTGCTAGTAAATTCATATATATACAATAGTCGGCATTCCTTTTTCGCATAATTAGTTGTTTCTAATGTTCTTTGGCATAACATATTTTGGTATAATAGTTTTTATGCATAATAAACCCGTATGCCGAAAAATAATTTAAGTGCATAAAATATTTTTTTGCCATACTGGTAATTTTGGCATAGTTAACTTTTAGGCTAATTTGTTTTGGCATTATATTTATTGCTAAAGAAAAGACTGTCACTATTACACTGCAGCTTCGCTGCCGCCCATAGTGGCTCAATTCAATTCAAAACGTTTATTCAATAGATTTCTTTGAACACTTATTAATTGTCATATTTCACTTCTCAACAATTGTTGACGTCAAAAATTTACTTATGGCTAAGTTTGATGAGAAACGAGGCGTACTGCCACGGCCTGCCAGGCACCTTGTACGTGCTTAAATCCGGTTTCGAGGTGGGTCAATATTTCTGTATGAGCTTGGTAGTCTATATATATATTTAATATATACGTCACACAGATTGAGCTAGCCCCAAAGTATGTTCGAGACTTGTGTTATGGGATGCTATCTCAATGATACTATATTTTACTAGCGTTCAGTCACGCCTCGCACGGGAAGATACAATGTTATTTTGAACCCCCTAGCTATATTGAAATCTGGGAATCAGAATCCCTAATGGAACACAGAATTACAAGAAAAAAAGGTAATCTCAGGAACTACTGGTTCAAATTGGAAAATTCTTTTTGCGTTAGATAGTCCATTTATTGAGGAAGGCTTTAGGCTATAAAACATCAAGCTGCGATCAATAGGAGCGAAGCATCAGTAAAAATATTTTGAAAACGGAGGAAAATTATTCATCTATACTAATAAAAATACGAATTAATCATAATTACAAAAATTTCCGCTGACAAAGTCGCGGGCAAAAGCTAGGTCTGTGATAAAAGCTACTTTTGATTCACAGACCTCACATATCGACCTAATCTCTTCAGAAAAGTCCATCGTATCTACATGTTTATTCATGAGCTAATGTCCAACAAGGATCAAATTAATTGTGTCCGCTTTACATGCACAGGATCGAACCCACGTACCATGTTGAATAAATCTGCACTTACTGATAACTTTCTGGTTGGGCCGATTGGAAGATAACAGATAGGACTGGGGACACACTTAGTGCCAATATAGTGATAAAATATTTTTCAAATATACCTACTTTGTTTGCAGAAATAAAAGAAATATTCTCACTGGCTTGTTAGAGAAAAAAGCAAAAACGTAAAATGTAACAACAGCTTTTTTCTAGCGTAGATCGTACAAATAATAACACCTATAAAAATATTGCATGGCTTCCTACATATTAGTTAATTTTCAAATTCCTTGTAAAATGAGTTGAATCAAATACCTCACTTGTAGAAATCGAGTAGTTATGTTAGGTGACGTAAACCTTAATACGTATAAGAAAAATGGGTTATGATGGAGAATTTCGGCGCCAAGATCGAATCATGCGGTAGCTCAGAAAGGAGAGCGTAGGTCGTACAAAGACCTAGTTCGCTGGTTCGAGTCCCGCCCGCATGAAATTTTTTCACCGTATTTTATTTCTTAATTTAATAAGAGTATATCAAAATAGCATTGTGAATGCAAAATAAAAATAGATCGTAAAAGTCAATCTAGGGATTATGTAAAGATATTAAGTATCTAGGCTAGCAATCCATGACTATATTTGTTTCGTCCTTTTACCTGTAAGCCCACTAATGCGCTAAACGTGGCCTTTGGGCCTCAAAACCCAAGACTCTGCCTATCCCCGTAAATGGTAAAGACGTGAATAATATATACATGTATGCTATAATTATTCTTTTGATAATTTATACCAATTTCTTGCTAACATTTCGAAAAATTGACGCCTTTGCGTGTTTAAAGTTATTTAATATTTCTTTTAACAGATTCTTAAATACAGCAAATAAAGCATGTAAATTGACCCTCGACGTTCCCTTAACGGGGTGACTCAGCCCATCAATATGAACAACTTTTCCTCCATAGGAATTAGAAATAGGAAATCCACATTTTCCTCATGGTTCATATTGAGTTCCCAGCATTGTTCCCATGAACAATGCTGGGAACTCGAACAAAAATACGACATTCCCATACAAACCGGCCGGGAAGCAGAACTATTTTGTATGGAAATGCCGAAACTTTTTTGAGTTCCCAGCATTGGTCCAACGGGAAAAGTTGGTCATATCGAGTCGTCGAGGGTACATTTACATGCTCTATAATCTTTCATATAAAAAAAAAACTTCAATGAAACTACTGAACCGATTTTGATGAAATTTAAATGGCACCAATTGGAAAACATCTTTCAAAAAAATTCGTATATAAAAAAAAAAAAAAACATTAATAAAAAGCCATTTATTGCCATACACATGCCAGGTACATATCATTCACAATTTATAAAATTGCCTATAAAAAAAATTTGTTTATTATTTTTTTCGTAAAAGACAAACATTTTAAAAATAAAACCGAATTGGTAACCTCCTTTTTTAAAGTCTGATAAAAAAGTAATCTGCAGTCGGAAACTACCTCCGTGGTCCAGTAGTTAAGGCGTTTGCCTGTAGACCCGGGGATCGTGGTTCGATTCCCACGGGAAGCGTACTTTGTTTAGTTGTTTTCAGTTTGATTAGGACATTGCAGGCTTAAATCACCTGATTGTCTGATAATAAAGATGATTCCGTGATTCGGAAGGCACGTTAACTCGTTGGTCCCGGCAGCCATCTGGTAGTCGTTAAAGGAACCACGTCAGAGGCCGAGAGGCGGTACCGAACTCTGACACCAGGGTGTGCATGATCGATTGACCGTGTCACCTACTCGAAATGAATGAATGACTGAAGTCAGAAAAGTATTTACTGTGTATCAAACCTTATTCAATATTGGTTAAAAGTATATCATTGGTATCTTTATTGCCCTGTTTGGATAAAATAATCGTCCTAACGCTACTTATTCCGTTGTTCCATCCCTACGAATGTCATGATTTCAATTTATTACAAAAGTTCTATTAGGGGATGTAGGTGTTTATGTAAGTCTCTGTGGCGCTGTCGAAAATCATTAGTTTGTTTGTATTTCGTGTGTGTAAATGGCCAACACTGGTGTCAGATTTTTCAAGCTGCCTAAAGGCAACATTAGTAAAGCAAAGATTCAAAGATTTATACAGAAAATAGGCCTTTCGCGGCTTTTTCAAGTCAATTCACATTTTAAATAATACTTATTGGTTTATATTCTAATTAATAATTAATTTAATATGTCAAAAGTAAAAAGAAACTATTATCAGTCAAAAAGATTTATTAATTATTGTTCTAAAGCTGCAAACTACTAGCGCTTCGGAACCGACCACTGCAGAGAAGAAGACGCCGAAAGAAACTCTTTTTTAACAGTATTGGTCGCCTACTTGCCTGAAGGGCTTTGTACGATATTTTATAATTTTATATTTTTTCTTTTTTTTCCGATTTTATGTTATAACTAGCTGGCCAGGTCAAGATGGAAAATGATCTTTTTCAGATTGGCCTGGGTCTTGGATGTTTATCTATATATGTATTTGTTATAAAATATTGTATCGTTGAGTTAGTATCCCATAACACAAGTCTCGAACTTACTTTGGGGCTAGCTCAATCTGTGTGATTTGTCCGTATATATTTACCTTCAACCACGTCGGTAATTTAAACAATATTTAAACAAAGATTCAAGTTCAAGCTGCTCATAATCTAATCTCCTTTTAAACATACAAGTATCCCTTTGAACAAACGACAATGCTACATTCTCATTTATATCATTCATCATCATTTCTGCCGTCCTATTACTAAAAGGCAGTTAAGTGACATTTAGGCGATTTTGACTTTTATACACAGCGTGAAAGAGCAAATTTTTCTCTATCGACTGATCTATGCCACGATTTTCTATCTTAAATAGTCATGGAGATACGGTCACCGCGTACACCGTTAAGTAGACATTTTTTTTGATGTTCCAATACTTAAAAACAGCAAACTGACTCTACAACACTATAACAAGTATAAAGGCCTATAACCTGTGTTGACCAAACCCGAAAACTTAGTTTTCTTTACTGGCTACTACGCTTAAAAACGGTTTTATTTGCAGTAACTATCTTAAAAACGGTCAAAGGCTTTTAAACGTTACGCTATTGGAAGTAATCTTAAAATTATAAAAAAATATTTTTCTATAAAACAGTCACCGTCTTTTTATAACGACAAACCGAAAAAAATAATTGAGTAAGACAATACAATAAAACGGCTAAGTGGTATTACTACACTTAAAAACAGCTAACTTCAGCGGCTCCGGCACCGACCCGCGCCCCGGCCGTCGCCGCTATGTTTACCAAATATTATATGCGGACCTCACTCAGGTAGTCACTGAGCCCACGCATTTCACTAGTAGCTCAGAAAAGTTGATAGACGTCGTTTGCACTAATGCGCCTGTTCGAGGAGTCTCAGTAACGAACATAACAGGTGCGGTAGACGGACATGCTATGATTAATGTCGAACTTCAGTTAAAAAAAAGCAAAATACCCCCTAAATATATTTCATACCGTCCTCTCAAGAAAATTGACATGGACGCTTTTAACCGGGACTTATCTTTAATTAACTGGGACTTTGCAACAGAATCATGTTCAGTGGAAGTAATGGTTGATAGATTTAATGCACTTATTTTAGGTATTTTTGATAAACACGCACCGGTTATAAAGTCTAAAATAGGTTCTAACCACTCATTGCCATGGGTTACAGATACATGTAGGCTCATGATACATCTAAGAGATCAAGCCCTTATAAAATATCGTCAAACAAAATCTGACTCTGACAAAAAATATTACGCTGACCTCAAAAAGCTTGTGCAGAAAAGTATAGCCAATGAAAAGACTGCATATTTTAATCATTATGTTAATTCTAAGATTAATGACAGCAAGGCATTTTGGAAAAACCTAAAGGAAAAGATTTTGATTGATCCTACAAACAATGACTGTTTACCAAAATTATTTGACAACCCTAATATTATAAATGACCATTTTCTTGACATTCCTAGCTCTAATGTGACTAATTATTTATCTAATATGACATTTTACGAACTTCATAGATTTAATGATTCTGTTTTTAAATTTAAAGCCATTTCTGAAAATGACGTAGCCAATTTTATTATTTCAATTAAATCAAATGCAATGGGACATGATGGTATAAGCAGGGATATGATTCTTCTTACACTTCCTACCACTCTAAGTATTATTACCAAAATTTTGAACACATCTCTCCTCCAAGGTCTATTTCCACCACAGTGGAAGAAAGCTGTAGTAACTCCTATTCCGAAGTTAAGCAATCCTCAGGAATTAACGGATCTTCGACCCATTAGTATATTACCTTTTCTTTCAAAAGTCTTGGAAAAAGCTGCACATGTTCAATTATCTGAATACATTGAATCTAATGGCATTCTCTCAGTATTCCAATCTGGATTCAGAAAAAACAGAGGAACTCAAACAGCGCTTCTGGATGTCACCGATAATGTGCTCACGGAACAGGACAATGGTCGCGGCACTATCCTTACATTATTAGATTATTCCCGTGCTTTTGATAGCATTGAAACGCCTTTATTACTTTCCAAACTATCATATTATGGCCTGGATCACTTTTCAGTTGGATGGTTCAACTCTTACCTCAGTAGTCGATCTCAGAGAGTAAACTTGCGAAAGATGATGGTTCTTGCGTCTTTTACTTACCTCAACCTGTAAGTCGCGGGGTGCCACAAGGATCTATTCTTGGTCCCTTGCTTTTTGTCATATATTGCGCCGACCTTGCTGCTGTAATAAAACACTGCAAATTTCACTGTTATGCAGACGATGTTCAAGTTTACATTTCAGATACTCCGGAAAATATATGTGAGGCTGCGCAAAAAATGAATGAGGATTTAAAAAGCATAGCAGACTGGTCTCGTAATAACTGTCTTGCATTAAACCCATCTAAATCTAAATGCATAATTTTAGGCTCTAAAGTACAAATATCTAGAATAATTCAGAATAATCCGATTATAGTGATGATGGATCAAGTTATAGAGAGGGCAGATAAAGCAAAAAACTTGGGTATAATATTAGACCCTGAGCTACGGTTTGAACACCATGTCCTAAATATTGTCAGGAATTGCTTTTACCGGTTGAAAATTCTCTACAAGATTCGAAACTTACTGACCGAGAAAGTTCGCATCAGACTCTGCGAGTCATTAGTGCTGTCGCGACTGAACTACGGCGATATCGTTTATGGGCCGCGTTTGCTAGATAGAACAAAGCGACTACTACAGAGAGTTCAAAACGCATGCTGCAGATTTTCATTCAATATTCCTCCCCGTACCCATATCTCGCCGTATCTCAATAATGCTTGTATGCTAAATATGGACTCGCGTAGACAACTACATCTGGCAACGTTATTGTTCGGAGTTATTAAGAGCAAAATACCAGAATATTTACACACGAAACTTATATTTGACCCCAGACTAAATGCCAGATTATGCCGTCCCCCTCTACTTACACATCGTCACAGAACAGCTGCTTTCAGGGGCAGCTTTAAATACCAGGCGACAAAATGTTGGAATAACATACCACCTCCAATAAGGCTTACCCTGTCAATATCGAATTTTAAAAAACTATTACGCACTGACTTGTTAGAAAAGCAGAAAACCCAAAAACCAACAAGTCGCCGATAGCTATCGCTGCCTCTGTTAGTTACACGCATCTACTCATTATTTTTACTTTCCTGTCCTTCCTTCTGTTATTCTTTTTACGCCTTGTATTGTGTTCATCTGTGTAATCATATGATACGAGTTTAAATTATGTATAAATATTGATCATAAAGATAAAGTCTATTTAAACATTTTAAAACGCACTGAACATTTTGAGCTCTTTTTTGTAATAATTATAGATGTGCACTCGCACTTGACAGGCCGTAGCTGAAAATCAGTGAGTTGCCCTCTGGGCAGCACTAGCACTGAGCTATGACCTTTTTGGATTGCTGCAGCACACAGATACAAAGGTGCGTCTTTTCTGTATGTGGTGTTTTTCTTCTTCACGTTATGTAATTTTGTATTTCTCCTGTGTATGTGTGTGACTTCAGCTACAAATAAATCACTTATCTATCTATCTATCTATCTATCTATCATATTAGTTAGGGCGTGCTGTCGGGTCATCGTGGGTCAGTTGTAATAAAAAATAACTGACAAACGTCCATCCTACCACCCAACAAACAGAACTAGCTATAACAGACTTCAAGACTAGTATTTAATATTTTTCTCGCCCAAACAAAAACCATCTAATGATTGCTGCATCTTACAAACTTATTTATTAGGTATGTATTTATATATGAAATGTATGTATATTTTTTTATTATGTTTATGTATATTTATAGGTATGTAATTGTAATAATGTTACTATGTTAGAATCTTTTATTTTACAACCACATTAAATTCTCTGCATAACCCAAAGGCTGACTGTCAGATAATGCTTTTAGCATTAAGTTTTGTATAATAAAGATTAAATAAATAAATTAATAAAGACACAGAACAGCCAGAAGTTTCTGCATCTTCATTAGAAATTACTAGGTAATAGAGAAAAACAAGTCGTTAAGGGCCCATACTACCTCACAAGCAAGATTGACTGTTATATCAATAATAATTAAATACTCAAGTTGAAATAAAAATGCAGCAAAGTTCAGGACTAACTCTGGTAACTATATGACTCAAAAACACGATTGCGTTAAATTTTCTCGATAGAAAAAAATTGCAAAGTTGCCTCCAAATCACGTCTAATTTACTCGGTATCTAGCATTATTCACCAAATACATTATAATTAACCTTGAAACTTTTGATTATTATTGCATTACAGATAAGGCAGCCATCATATGTTTTTCTTTTTCGAATAACCCTTGAATATTTCTAAAAAACGAAAATATGCAAAGTAGCCAACGCGTTTAGACCATCCGCGTTTGTATCGCCACGCCGCCTGGCATATGGCGGGCTCTTAATGTAATAATTACTAAATTCGAAAAAGAGAAAAAACAACAGAAGAGATTGACATATAATTTCAAACCTGGATGTAACATTAAATGTTCTAAAAAATGTTCAACTTAGTTATCACAAAATACTCGTAATAATAATGTTATTACAAGTATCTTCTGAAAACTTAGTTATGAGATAAATAAATAAAATAGTCCTTACATAATATGAAATTGACGATTTAACGAACTGGCCACTCTGATTACTAAAATCCTACTTTTGTTTAGGAATTCCAAATTCAAAATTATTTCAATTTTAAGCTTGTCTTTTTCTGTTCAAATTTGCCAATTCATTTGTTTTTGCGCCTTTTAATTTTGCTATTCCTAAAATACCGCATTATTTTCGAATAAAAGTTTCATTGTAGCGTTAACGCAGCTAAAATAGCTCTAAGGATTAATTATGTGTACGGAGAAGCCACCGAAAAAGTAAAACACAGCTTTCATTCAGGAAATTTGCTCCACCACCAGAACAAACCTCGTCAGAGATAGCTGCAGGCTTCGATGTAAGATTAAACCATTTGAAACCAATTGGAAAGGTGAAAATGGTGTAGAAATGGTGGCCGCATGAACTAAGTGAAGCAACAAACACGCGTGGTAAAATTACACATTATATTTATGTAAATATAGGCTAATATTACATTATATCGGTTACTTACAAGTATTAATTATCAACAAAATATAAAGGAGTATTTCATATAATTTTGAATTTATAATTCCTTCCTCTGTATTTATTATCCCTCATCATCATCATCATCAGGTCCTTTTTAGTCTCCACTACAGGTGCACGACCCTCTCTGTACTACTAGGGCCATACTTGGCCAGAGCAGCCAGAGGACTTGGCCTACACTCTCCACGGTGGCCAGACGGGTTGGAGAGGTGTCTTAGATGTTTATAAGCTTTGTTTAGCTTGTATTTCCTAAGTCGCCTTCTACGACATCCACGGGAAGACTTGGAGTGGTCCTATTCTACTCTGCCGGATACCACACGGCTCATTTATATACTCTTACATAATTCTCATCTTTAAACCACGTATTACGCTTCTTCTTCTGATCGAGTCCAAGAAGGCTATATTCAAATTTATTTTGACCAATATTTGAATTGACAGCTTTATCGTTGGCTTCGTTAAGATCTTCATTTGTACAAGAAGTGGGGCAGTTGAAACACGACAAAAGGTGGGCCATAGACTGAGTGGCACCGCAGTCACATAGACTATTGCAGGAGAAACCCTATCTAACTCGGTTTTCGTGACATCTCCCAACACCAGCCCGTAGCCTGTTCAAAAACTTCCAGACTGCCCAGGAGAGATCACTACCCGGTGGAAGCTTCTCAGCAGGTTAAATATTGGATGGTGATGGTGGGTACTTGCGTTTTTCCCGTGAGAGTTTGTAACGTTGCAGCATGCCACCTGCATGCTACATCTCGTCCAACCTCATTTCTTTCTCATCTGTCCACTATCATTCCTCATTTTATTTCAAATTTCATTTCATTCCATTTTCAGATCTTTTCACTCCGTCATGACTCAGTCTTCTATCATCCTTCGGACCATAACGGTCTCTGTTATTAATTATTATTAATGTTATATTGAAGTCAATATCTACATAGTTGTGAAGTTGTAACAATAAAGTTAATCTTTGTGTCTATTGTGTGTCGAGTCTCTGTTCTCCCTATTCTTCTATGTGGGAACTCGGCTAGAGCGTCGGGACGGTCGAGCCCTCATAAGTTTAGTCCTATTGGCTTCTTTGGCTGGTATACTAGGTTGTCTGAGTAAGCTAAACAGGCTCTTTAAACGAATTACGCTAATGACAACTTAACTGTCGACATGGCACAATGATGATAGGGAATAACCTCAAAGATAAATTACAGGATGAAATCGACTATCACAGTGAGTATAATTTACCGTGAATTGTGAATATTCTCATAATTACGAGTACCTTCTATCGATTTGTTCGATCGTTGGTTATCAATAATCTTTCTTTGGTTTGGGGGGCTCACATTTTACCACTTTGGAAGTGTCTCTCGAGCAGAAGAGAGAAAAAAATATATTAGAAACCTCAATATCTCCGGGGGCGTCTGACCATCTAATAAGTATCTAACGCATAACCGAGCGCTCTTAGCACAGACAGTTCGCGATCCTTGACACTCGCCCTGAAGATCGTTTTAATTGGCTGAAACTTGTCGGCGATACTGACTAAAAGTGCGTAAATAAAAAAACGTTTGTTGTAATATTAATAAAAATACTCGCCTCGTTAATAATAAAATAGTTTTAAGTCGATAAAAACTAGCTGGGTATTATTAACTAGATTGAAGGCACAAGTAGGTAACGGAGATAGCCATCCTCCGTGGTCCAGTGGTTAAGGCGTTTGCCTGATGACCCGGGGGTCTTGGGTTAGATTCCCACCGGAAGCATACTTTGTTTAGTTGTTTCCAGTTTGGTTAGGACATTGTAGGCTTGAATCACCTGATTGTCTGATAATAAAGATGATTCCGTGCTTCGGAAGGCACGTTAAGCCGGTGGTCTCGGCTGAAAAAGGAACCACGTCAGAGGCCGAGAGGCGGTTTCGAAGAACTCTGACACCAGGTTGTGCATGGTCGATTGACTGTGACACCTACTCGAAATGATGATGATGGAGATAGCTACATATTTGAACCTTTTGTGATAGAAAGAATGAATGATTTATTTGAGATTCATACACAGTACAAGTAAAAATAAACAAATTGTAATCAATATTAAGTAAAATTACAAATGTTACCAGCACTGTGTCCGTTCTCAAATAGGTCCTAACTCAGCATTTTTTATTTTTATTTTATATGTTTGGAAAACTTACAGCATTCAATTTCAGCAAACAAATAAATTAAAAACTAGGTAACTAATACAGCCATTGACAAGTTTTCACTGATAAATTTAGTAAGTCACTGGTAGCGAAAACGTCAATTGTCGGATAGTCACTCAGGAACTCATTTAATTGTCTACTTGCTCCGCAGATAAGAGTTTCTACGATAATTACTGTGACATGGGGGAACATGTAAGAATTGGAAAGTTCTTAATCGCCTATAGGGTACTTTAAATTTAATTTCTTGAAGTAACGGTGAACAATCAATTTTATTATTTAGTAAGTAATTTATTTAAAAAGACTATATCCGATGTATTTCTACGAGACTCAAGCGTGAGAAAATGATATTTCTTACATCTAGCATAGTAATCTGGAAGATATTGCCTACATTTGTACTGTAAATATCTTAAGAATCTTTTTTGAATACCTTCTAATCTATTTATGTACACGTCATATTGAGGATTTCATAATTCTGAGGCGTACTCTAGGATACTGCGTACGAAGGAGCAATATAAAACCTTTAACGGTTTAGGTGAGTTGAATTTTGCACACGACCTGATTATAAATCCTAATGCTCTCGATGCCTTATTAACAATCAAATCAATATGTTTCGATAAGTCACCGGAGTCCATTTGTTGGGGTCCATACTGACATAAATCCAGCCCAAAGCCCGGCCAAATCCCATTTCAGCTTAGCGGCTGCGACGGCTACATTGGTAACTTTAGTGATGGAACGTAGCGTGGTGTTGCGGACTCGATCAGTTCTTTTGATGTTTATCATGCTGCGTCCAATGGCCCTTTGGCAGCCTAAAAAGAAAAATAAACAAACAGTCGAATTGAAATCCTCCTTTTTTTTTAAGTCGATTTAAGTTCAAATTCCTTTATTTGTAAAAACATGTGATATACATAATTTAGACGTTATAAAAATTTAAAGTTCTTAAAATGTCTGGCCCTTACGACATACAAATATTTGGTATATTATAAATTCCTCACAAACATAATAAAATCCAGTTAATGTTACATGCAAATTTACATAAAATGTTAAATAATGTCAATATCGTCAATATTTAAAATAAACTAAATGTAAAGTCAATTATCAATAGTAAAAATTAAGCGAAATGTCCATTCTTGAACATTACAGTAACATTTATTCACAAAAAAACTTTTAAGCCTATTTTTAAACACATTCATCGGTAACTCCTTCATATCATAAGGTAGTTTGTTAAAAACTATCTAATTTATATCGGTATAAAAAAAGCGAATTAAACAAATAAGTATGAAAATAGCTGTGATAAATAGATAAGTTATCGCTGATACGCTTTCAAGCGTCAGGTTGTCTGGAGTGAGAGATTAGTGCGGCGTGATATGCAATGTTGGGTCGCATGTTTATTACCCGACTGTACACAAAAAAGAGGATATGTTTTAGTCCACGCTACCGACAAAATAAATTGCTAGTAGCATGAATGGGCCGGCTCGTCCGGGGAAGTATCACACTCTCACAGAAAATCGACGTCTGAGTAGAAGCTTTACTGCTTCTATGCTGCGTTCGGTGAGTGAGAGAGCCGGAGGCCCATCCTTACCCCTCCCCTTCTCATTTTCTTCCCCCAACTCCTTGAAAGGCCAACAACGCACCTGTCACATCGTGGTGTTGCAGTTGTCCATGGGCAGCGGTGGTCACTTACCATCAGGTGACCCGCATGCTCGTTTGCTGCCCTATATCATAAAAAAAATGTTTTATGTTATTTTGAAGAGAATATCAGCAATGTGGTGACTTGACTTTCTTAAGATCCTATGGCTCCCAGGTGGGGCAGAGGGCTTTCACAGGATTTTGCCATTACGATCTATCCTTGGCTACGCGCTTTACTTACTGCACCGCCAAGTCTGCTTGGGACGGCCACCTTCCATTTTCCTGTGGGGTCGACTCCAGCGCCTCGTGTTTGTGTAGGCTCTCTTCTGAGCGCAATATGGTGGACCTTCAATAAAATAAATAGTTGATGGGGTTTGATGCAGCGACCGGGGTAGGCCAATGTAAGCACCACTAGAAAAATGAAAGTGAAAATGAATATTTTTTATTCAAAGTAGGATACATGTATCACTTTTTGAACGTCATATGTTTCTGTTGTTTATTTTTCTTTCTTTTATGTTTGTAAAATCAAAAACCTACTAGCGTTTCGGAATGACCACTGCTGAGAAGAATACGACGAAAGAAACTCAGTCCAGTCTTGGTCTCTATGTGCCATAGAGCCATTTTTTCTTGTCTATTAAATGAGTTTGCAAACGTAGATATTGATTTGTAGTACTTAGGTAATAATTAATTTAATGTTTCATCTCATCGTCATCTCAGCCGCAAAAAGTCCACTGCTGGACATAGCCCTTCCCCAAGGATTTCCAATATGACCGGTTGGAAGCGGCCTGCATCCAGCGTCTTCCTGCGACCTTGGTTAGTTCGTCCGACCACCTGGTCGGTGGGTGTCCAACGCTGCGCTTGCCGGTACGTGGTCGCCATTCGAGCACCTTTCTGCCCCATCGGCCATCGGTTCTTCGCGCTATGTAATTTTTATATGTAATTTTAATAAAATTTAATGTTTAAATTTATCTTTTTTGGCTTGAATAATAATTGTAGGTTTTTTCAGCATTGTTCCTATAAAAAAAGTTGTTCATATTGATGGGCTGAGTCACCCATTAGGGAACGTCGAGGGTCAATTTACACGCTGTATAAATATAATTATAATGTGCATAAATGTAAATATATGATCACTAGCCTATAGTTAACACAGGCGCAAGAAAAAACACGTGTGTTTTTTCTTGCCGATCTTAAATCGTCATTTACATGCAGGATCAATTTCCTATAATTACGAAATTATAACTTTTTTTAAACATCTTATCTACTCATGACATTGAAGTAGGTCAATCTCATACGAGCATACATACACTAGCTGTCGCCCGCGGCTCCGCCCGCGGTCAATGTCGATCCTTCTGGAACAGTACTTTTTCCCGGGATAAAAGGTAGCCTATGTCCTTCTCCGTACTCCAGAGAACTTTTATGTAGAATTTCACGATGTTTGGGGTATTAGTTACGGTGTAAAAGCGTAACAAACAAACTCACTTTCGCATTTATAATATTAGTAAGGTTATGGATTACACCTGATATTAGGTTGTATAAACAATCTTCCAGTTCTTCGATGCAGCTTACAATCGATATGATGGGCCGTCGATGTAACGAATTTTCTCCGTAATTAAAAATAATATTAATATGAAAATATATATTCAGAAAGATTATAATTTAGACTTCGTGAATATACATTTTCATGTTAATATTAGTTTTAGTTTAAGAGAAAAGTCAAGATATAGGTAGATGGCGGAGTAAGGTATCTCCTTGGCTGACTGTACCAGTACGTTAATATTATATTATATTATCTTTGGTACCAGCTATATTGTGTACCTTCCCTTCAGTAAATCGTCGATATAGTGCCTGGCGATATTGTGTCCTAGACCTGTCCACGTCCTAGGTGAAGCCGTGGTTATTGTATCTTATCTGAACCTGACATTGCCGAAACAAGGTGAATGTCCGAAAGGACGCGAAAAGTGAAAATCTCGACGTCACTGATAAAAATACTGGTGTTTACTTTTACGCGTCCATGTTTACTTCAGCGTGTTAATGAGTAGTGGAAATATTGTGGCTGATTCGCAACAAAGTTGTTTAATAAAGTATCGTTGAGTTATTACCCCATAACACAAGTCTCGAACTTATTTTGGAGCTATCTCAATGTGTGTGATTTGTCCGTATATATTTAAGGTTTCGCCCGCGGCTCCGCCCGCGTCAATATCGATCCCTCGGGAATAGTACTTTTTCCCGGGATAAAAGGTAGCCTATGTCCTTCTCCGTACTCCAGAGAACTTGTATGCAAAATTTAATGATGATCGGTTTAGTACTTACGGCGTGAAAGCGTAACAAACAAACTCACTTTCGCATTTATAATATTAGTTAGGATTTATTTATAATGGGTTAAGATGTGCAAAACACCCGACATTTTTTTCTTTGGTCGTAAATCAGATCATATAAAAAACAACGGGTTGCAATCTGGGAGTGCCAGCAGAAGTGAAAACTCGCCATCGCGGCAGTGCAGGTCACGTGTCCGTCTTATGAATTTCCAATCATGACGGGTCATAGACTTGTTTTATAAAGCTCAAGTCCGGCCCCACATGGAGTACTTCTCTCATATCTGGTCTGGTGCACCGCAATACCAACTCCTTGCTCTTGATTCCATCCAACGCCGGGCAGTTCGTATTATCGACGAACCCACACTCACAGACGATCTAGATACCCTCAGTCTACGGAGAGACGTTGGTTCTCTGTGTGTATTTTACCGTCTATACTATGGAGAGTGTTCTGAAGAACTTTTTGAATTGGTGCCACCGTTACCTTTCTACCACCGCACCGCTCGCCACAGGAGTAAAGTCCATCCCCACATCCTTGACGCTTAGGTCTCTAAAAATGTCAGAGCGTCACGTGGTTTTCTTCCTCGTACAGCAGGATCGTGGAACGGACCCCTCCCGAGGTTTTCCCTGTGTGCTATAACTGGGGTCCTTCAAAAGGCGTGTTTACAGGTATCTTAAGAGTCGGCAACGCATCAGCACCTCCTCTGGTGTTGCAGATGTCCATGGGCGACGTTGTCCACTTCCATCAGGTGGCTCGTCTGTTCGTTTGCCGTCAAATATACATAAAAAAAAATGTCCCATAATTTTTTTACCCATCCCAAAAAGTGCACAATGCCGCTAAAGAAATTTTTACATCAAAAATTCTTAATTTGTACTGCGCTAATCAACTACTTGTATTACGTTTGGAATTACTTTTCAGTATTTTGCATTTGATTATTTAAGAGGACGGTTGTTTACCTCCAAAATTGGCCACTTTTGGTCTGTCATCTGTTATTGATTACCTCACGCTTTTGTTTATGACATAGTACGGCAAACGGGCAAGCGGGTCATCTTATGGTTAGCGATCACCGCTGCCCATAGACAACTGTAACACCTGGGGTGTAGCAAGAGCGTTGCCGGCCTTTTAAGAAAACAAAAACTCGTTTTTTGAAGGTTCCAATGTCGTATCGATTCGGGAAAACTGCAGGCAGTTCATTTTCAACCAATGAATCGATTTAAATGTAATTAAGTATCTCGATACAAAATTTAATAAAGAACAAGGCAGGGTATGTGTCATCCCAAAAAGATGCTGTTAGGGATATAACATGCGAGCTCGTGCAAAAGCTAGTAATGATTAAATTTAAATATTATCAATTATTAATGAGAAATACATTATTTAATAGAGATATTAAATAAATTAAATTCTGCAAACTGATTGGGCACATGTCATAGGCATTATCGGTTCCCAGAATAAGAGATATGGAAATGAATTCATATTTCAAAGAATTTTTTGGTCATTTTGTTGGTATCTGTGGGATTGAAACCCGTAAATGAAATAAAATAAAATTATAAATTGAAATGTTATATGTATATTTTAGCTACATTTTTCCATTAGTGCAGAAAGGTTTTCGAATGACGACCATTAAAGACCTTTCGTGTCTGAAGTGCCTGAAAAGGTCTATTTTTTTTAATAAATCTTTTAAACGACCTATATTTATAGCCTCCGTAATCAATGCAATCGATTTTCACCTTAAGGATATCTTTATGACATAAAAAAACCGGTCAAGTGCTAGACGGAGTCGCGCACGAAGGGTTCCATACCGTTATCTATAAGAAGTAAAAAAATATTAAAAATATTTTTGTTTATTGATTTAGTTACATCAAAATGTATACTTTTCGCAATTTTTCCTTTATCTGTAGTAAACGACGTTGCTTTGCACCAAATTTCAAGATTCTGAGTTCACGGGAAGTATTCTGTAGGTTTTGATTCTCTTGCGAATGTCGAAAATTTGCGGCATAAAAATTAAAAATATTTTAATCACATGATGTAACAAAAAATTTATGCTTTTCGCAATATTTTCTTTATATGTGCTATTAGAGGTTGCTTTATACCAAATTTCAAGATTCTGAGTTCATGGGAAGAACTCTGTAGGTTTTGATTCCCTTGCGAATGTCGAAAAAACACGAAAATTTGCGGCATATACGGCTGTACCTTTTGATTGCGTTGACTTAGAAGTTTTAATTTTTTCACAGTTCCAAGGGACAGTAGACCTGAGTACTTATCTGATATGAATTTCAGCTTAACATCTCTACGAGTTCCTGAGAAAAAGAGTCTTGGCAGACCGACAGACAAACAGACATGCAGACGGACAACGGAGTGATCCTATGTTCCTTTTTACCTTTCGAAGTACGGAACCCTAAAAAATTATATCAAATACCGACAAGCGTATCATTCCCTTCCATGCTGGTCTGGGAGAAAAGAAAAAACGTAGAATGTGTCAGCTGCTTCTCTTCCCGCGCAGATCGTAAAATACGATCGAGGGATTGGGCTAAAATCTGCGGAATTATGTCAATAGCCGATGCTAGCAATCCATCACTATTTTGATTCCTTTTTCTATCTACACGTCCTACAACATGCTAAATGTGGCCATAAGGTCTTATTCTAGGCTCTGTGTACCCCGCAAGGGAAATAGACGTGATACTATCTATGTATGTGAGCGTATTGAAAACTGACAGATCAGGTGGTCGGACGCCTTGGTCAAATTCACAAAATATTTTAGAAGTAAGCAGGCAGTCTCTTGACAAAATTTTGGAATTCTTTGAAGCTATATTAACTGTATACTTTTTGCTGAAAAGAATATATGCGAAATGATATGAACACATCCACGGGAAGACTTGGAGCGGTCCTATTCTACTCTGCCGAAAACCACACGGCTAACTAAATTTATTTTTTTTACATTTTCATACAAAAGTGTTCGTTCGATAGGAAAATTTAAAAAATAAGTTCCCTGCATTGGTCTCATAGGAAAAGTTGTTCATTTTGACTGGCTGAGCCACCTCTTCAAGGAAACGTCGTTGGTAATTACACGCTCTATTCCTATTATAGCTCGCATACATACAATATTAAAAATGTACCTTTTGAAATAATACGGCAACTTATGTTACTGATTATATTTAATAAAAAAAAACTTTTGAATCCTTTCACAAGGCAACTTATTACTATTTTGATTTAAGTGTACATTTAAGTGTTATGGCCGTGTTTGTTCGTATTTGTTTGTTTTTCGTGTATGTATGTAGCCAATACTGATGTCAGATTTTTCAAGCTGCCTAAAGGCATCTGACATAGCTTAACGACTGCCTTTAATGATGACAGCCGACACCAATGGCTTAATTCTGAAGCACGGAGTTATGGCCTTAGGATCTGTCTAGCCTGTAAAATAAAGAGGCTTCATTACTAAATAGAAATGACGTCACTTTACAACAGTTACTATTTGTATTTATGTTAAAAAATACATAAATATGTATCTTTAAAAATAAATAAAAAACTAACTGTATCATTGTAACTTTGTAGTCCCAGCTAATAATAAAAACACTAGAAGTTCCAGCCTTTTAAGTTGGACTAAATTACAGATAGTTACAAAGTTTGATAATAATCGGTTTCAGAGTTTATTCCGAACATATATCGTGATATGCGAGATTATATATATTCATCATTCCGTGTAGGTGACACGGTCAATCGACCATATACCATGGTCTCAGAGTCCTTCGGAACCGCCTCTCAGCCTCTGACGTAGTACATTTAACGACAACCAGATAGCAGCCGGGACCAACGGCTTAACGTGCCTTCCGAAGCACGGAATCATCTTCTCTTATTTGGTCAAACGATCTTTTTCCGACTATCAGGTGATTCAGAATATCAGGTGAAACAACTAAACAAAATATGCTTCCCGTGAGAATCGAACCGCGACCCCCGGGTCAACAGGCAAACGCCTTAACTACTGGACCACGGCAGTGATGATATAGACCGGACAGACGTGCCCACCTTGAATATCCTTTAGTATGCATGTTACTGCATTTATATTTAATCGTATGAAATCAAAGACCGAGTGGTCCTATTTTAAGCGGGAACCACGGCATTATTACTGTAAAATGGGTTATGAACCTACTTTTAATACCAGTACACAAAATCTTGGAATCGCACTAACATTGCTTACCATGCGTGAGCGCACCAAACACGCGCATCACTGACTTATCGGCTTCAGTATCACATTACCGAACCATATAAATCAATGGTTCCCAACCTTTTATTCACTGGTAACCCGTTTGATTTTATTATTAGCTGGGACTACAAAGTTACAATGATACAGTTAGTTTTTTATTTATTTTTAAAGATACAT
The DNA here is from genome assembly GCA_947532085.1 of Elegia similella. NCBI lineage: Eukaryota > Metazoa > Arthropoda > Insecta > Lepidoptera > Pyralidae > Elegia > Elegia similella. Next base: position 2,018,343 of record OX383942.1, read on the forward strand.
ATTTATGTATTTTTTAACATAAATACAAAAAGTAACTGTTGTAAAGTGACGTCATTACTATTTAGTAATGAAGCCTCTTTAATTTACAGGCTAGACAGATCCTAAGGCCATAACTCCGTGCTTCAGAATTAAGCCATTGGTGTCGGCTGTCATCATTAAAGGCAGTCGTTAAGCTATGTCAGATGCCTTTAGGCAGCTTGAAAAATCTGACATCAGTATTGGCTACATACATACACGAAAAACAAACAAATACGAACAAACACGGCCATAACACTTAAATCAAAATAGTAATAAGTTGCCTTGTGAAAGGATTCAAAAGTTTTTTTTTATTAAATATAATCAGTAACATAAGTTGCCGTATTATTTCAAAAGGTACATTTTTAATATTGTATATATGCGAGCTATAATAGGAATAGAGCGTGTAATTACCAACGACGTTTCCTTGAAGAGGTGAATCAGCCAGTCAAAATGAACAACTTTTCCTATGAGACCAATGCAGGGAACTTATTTTTTACATTTTCCTATCGAACGAACACTTTTGTATGAAAATGAAAAAAAAAAAAATTTAGTTAGCCGTGTGGTTTTCGGCAGAGTAGAATAGGACCGCTCCAAGTCTTCCCGTGGATGCTGTAGGAGGCGACTTAGGAAATACAAGCTAAACAAGGCTCTTAAACATCAATGAGACCTCTCCAACCCGTCTGGCCAGCGAGGAGAGTGTAGGCCAAATCCTCTATAAGCTCTGGCCAAGTGTGGCTCCGGTAGTACAGAGAGGGTCATGCTCCTGCAGTGGAGCCTAAAAAGACCTGATGATGATGATGAATATGAGTCATCTCTTCGTGGGAATATCGTTGTTTATGTTACACATTGTATATTTGTGCCGTTTGGCGTAGAAATTTTAGGACATTGGGGCCTAGGGGCTTATACATAGATATTGCCCTACAGCTTATATCTACTACCGGTGATAAGAGGAATTACTGCATTTTCGCCTATCAGATAAGCATAGCTATCCAACGGGGGAACGCAGCCAGTTCTCGCCACCATGCCACAAGGAGATAATGTTGATTTTTTCTCTTTATCTATCTCCTTTTCTCTTTTCTCATCTTAATGTGTAAATATTTTTTGTTAAGTGTATTAATTGGTGTTATTATGACAAAATCTCTATTATATGTAAATATCATAATTAAACAAAATGATATTAAGTTAGTAGTGGTGAATAAAATAGGAAACTCAAAATTTTAAGCAAGCAATTCTGTTTGCAGCAATGAGATTTTTGAACTTGCATTTTTGTTCAAGTTCTTGAGTTTTTAGGATAATGATAGAATAAGTTCAGGCAATAAATTAATAATATTTTTCCTCAATACTATATGCATATTGTCCATTTTCAAAATAATTTAAGCATTATCTTTAGCTCTAGCCAGCCACGCCATCTGCGAACTACCGTTTGGGAACCACTTAGTTAAATAGACCAAATAGTGATGCACTCAATGGTAATTTTAGAACACCGTGGCCCCTTTAGATCAAGTCAGTCAAGCATGGTAAGCATACTGGGTGGGGCTAAGCCTTGGATAGGTGTCCATTGTTTAGAAATCAACACGCTTATTTTAATTAATGCGAGAGGCCGGTAGGGTATCATGATGTACCAATATTTGACTAGCTCCGTGGCGCAGTGGTCAACACGCTAGCCTGCGACGCGGAGTGACCGGGTTCGATCCCCGGCCAGATCAAGATGGAAAATGTTCTTTTTCAGATTGGCCTGGGTCTTGGATGTGTATCTATAGATGTATTTGTTATAAAATATAGTATCGTTGAGTTAGTATCCCATAACACAAGTGTCGAACTTACTTTGGGGCTAGTTCAATCTGTGTGATTTGTCTGTATATATTTATTATTATTATAATGGCATAAATGCCATACAACGATTATAGACGTGAAAAAGTTTGGACACATACTTACTGAAACTGTTACAGAATTGGTCAAATTAGAGGTCAGAATAGTACTGTCTGTGACTGTAATTATGTATATAAACAGGACTTAGTACGAACCTTTTTATTATTTGTTTCCGTTGAAGTTTATATACATAATTATGTGTTTAAAGCGCGAAAGTTTAAAAAAGAATGTCTGTGACTGTGCTTATTTTTTGAATACAATGAATAACGCCCTCCGTGGTCCAGTAGTTAAGGCGTTTGCCTGTAGACCCGGAGGTCGTGGGTTCGATTCCCTGGGGAAGCATACTTTGATTAGTTGTTTCCAGTTTGGTTAGGACATTGCAGGCTTGCATCACCTGATTGTCTGATAATGAATATGATACCGTGCTTCGGAAGGCACGTTAAGCCGTTGGTCCCAGCCGCCATCTGGTAGTCGTTAAAGGAACCACGACAGAGGCGGAGAGGCGGTTCCGAAGAACTATGACACCAGGGTGTGCATGGTCGATTGACCGTGTCACCTTACCGCAATGATGATGAACACAATTAATATTTCGTACCTATTAATAGCGAGCTCCGTGGCGTAGTTGTCAACACCCCAGCCTGCGATACGAGAGTGCTCGGGTTCGATCCCCGGTGAGGCCATGATGGAAAACGATCTTTTGCAGATTGGCCTGGGTCTTATATGTGTATCTATATATGTATTTGTTATAAAATATAGTATCGTTGAGTTAGTATCCCATAACACAAGTCTCTAACTTACTTTGGGGCTAGCTCAATCTGTGTGATTATTCCGTATATATTTATATTTATTTATTTCTAATGATGATCTGGTGGTAAGCATATAAAATCCTCATTATTGCAAAGCTGAGTAAGATCGGTCGGGCGAGGAACAGAACTCTTTTTTATAATTTTTACCCGACAGACCTACCCAGAAGGACAGAAATGTTTTCCACGCGCATGTATGTAAGTATGTCTTCTATTGTCGTCTCCTGTAGCCTAAACGGCTTGACCGATTTCGAAGTGTGAGGTATCATTAGATTCGTATTCTTTCCTGGAGTGTCATAGGCTATGTTACGTGAGCAAAAAATCTATATGGCGGACGTAGACTGTCAAAAAGGCAGTCAGGTTTTTTTTTCATTGAAATAATCCACTGGTAGTCTTCGTAATCTTAATTTGATTTTAGATACATAAATGTATACGTTTTGATATTAACTCACATTGCAACCAAGGTCGCTATAGATTGATAATTTTCTCAAATTACAAATGTTTAGCCCTTTAAACCGAGCGTTTATAATAATCACCGCAATGACCCACTTCGTACGTGCAGTTATTAAAATTCATTGATTCGAGCACGAGCACGATACGCGAAGGGCGTCTGTTTGACTCATTTCAGATCATGTCCAAGGTTCTACTTTAAGAAGGGCTTAGGTGAGTTTGGAGTTAAGTAAACTGTGAAGAATGCATCTATATATCCTAACTAATATTCATACAGCCTCCGTGGTCCAGTGGTTAAGGCTTTTGCCTGTTGACCCGGGGGTCGTTTCGATTCCCACCGGAAGCATACTTTGTTTAGTTGTTTCCAGTTTGGTTAGGACATTGCAGGCTTGAATCACCTGATTGTCTGATAATAAAGATGATTCCGTGCTTCGGAAGGCACGTTGAGCCGGTGGTCCCGGCTGCCATCTGGTAGTCGTTAAAGGAACCACGTCAAAGGCCGAGAGGCGGTTCCGAAGATCTCTGACACTAGGGTGTGCATGGTCGATTGACCGTGTCACCTACTCGAAAATGAATAAACTAATATTATAAATGCGAAAGTGAGTTTGTTTGTTTGTTACGCTTTCACGTTGTTACTATACCAAACATCATGAAATTTTGCATTATACGTTATCTGGGGTACGGAAAAGGATATGGGGTACATTTTATCCCGGGAAAAAGTACTGTTCCTGAGGGATCGACATTGACGCGGGCGGAGCCGCGGGCGAAAGGCAACTTGACCCACTAAATTATACTCGTATATAAACTCACAGCCGAAATGACTGTACCTAGAAACTTGAAAGTTGGTACAGGTGTTCCTTTCATGATGTTAATAAGCACTAAGAAAGGATTTTTTGAAATGCAATCCCTAAAGGGATGAAATAGGGGGGTGAAGTTTAAATGGAATTTTCTCATTTCTGGACTTAGAAGTATCAAAATAGGTATATTAGTTCTCGATTACAATTAATAATTACCTACGTAGGTGAAATAGATAAAAATTCTAAGGGATATTTTTAAGGGGTAAAATAGGGGTAAAGTTTGTTTGGAAATTTCCTCATTTCAGGACTTAGTAGTATGAAAAGACCAGCCGGGCGAGTCGGGTCACCTCATGGTAAATAATAACCGCTGCCCATAACCAACTGCAATGCCAAGGATATGCGAGCGTTAAGCATATCCTGTGCATTATAACCTAGATATAACAGATTTTTTAGATTAGAGAAAAGCTATATCGACGATAATTTATTTATACAGCGTGTTCCAAAAACCCTAAATAATAATCGACTGTAAAACAGACAACTCCACAGCCTACGCATCCACTTCAGTAGTGCACGCGAGAACAGTATGATTCAGTAATATACTTCCTATATCATTTATAATTTCATGGCGCGAATCTAGGTTAATAGATTAGAATATGATTCACGGCCATGCTTAATCGTGTTGTGCACGAGGCAATGTGTTCATTTGTTAATTTTAACACGTAAACCAAAGTGTGTATGAGATGTCCTATTAAGTAATGTACGTATATACGTATATACATACCCATGTATGATGAGTACGTATATACATCCTTACTAATATTATAAATGCGAAAGTGAGTTTGTTTGTTTGTTTGTTTATTTGTTTGTTTGTTACGCTTTCACGCCATAACTACTGAACCGATCATCATGAAATTTTGCACACAAGTTCTCTGGAGTGCGGAGAAGGACATAGGCTACTTTTTGTCCCGGTAAAAAGAACTATTCCCGAGGGATCGACATTGACGCGGGCGAAGAGGCGGGCGAAAGCTAGTATAAAATAAAAAAATAAAATAAAATAAATATATACGGACAAATCACACAGATTGAGCTAGCCCCAAGGTAAGTTCGAGACTTGTGTTATGGGATACTAACTCAACGATACTATATTTTATAACAAATACATATATAGATAAACATCCAAGACCCAGGCCAATCTGAAAAAGATCATTTTCCATTTTGACCTGGCCGAGGATCGAACCCGGGCACTCCGTGTCGCAGGCTGGCGTGTTAACCACTGCGCCAGGGAGCTAGCCATTATCATTCCCATCATAATCGTCATTTCAGCCTTAAGGAATCTACTGCCTGTCAGAGGGATTCTTCGTTCTTCTTCTTCCTCACGTAATCCCACTTTAAGTGGGGTCGGGACAGCATGTAAGTATTTTCCATTTCGCTCTATCTTAAGCAATTTCTTTCGTTACCATCTTTTTATCCATATCGTCTTTCACACACTCAATCCATCTTTTCTTTGATCTACCTCTACTCTGATTCTAATTAGTTTCATATCCAACACCTTCCTAGTTATATGGCTCTCTTCTCTTCGCAAAACATGTCCATACCATCCCAATCTCCAGCTTCAGAGGGATTCTTCGTTCCATAGATATTGCCATGCTCATCACCCTTGGAAGGCGGGTTGTCGAGTGCAGTTTCTTTGGCTTCCTGCCCATCGGAAGCATTTTTAATACTACTCACTCCATGATGAATACCATACCAAATTTCATCAAAATCTGACTAGCCGTTCTTGAGTTAAAAACAGTGTAACTAACTCAACTTTGTTTTATTTAAATAAATAAGATGAATTATATATGAACTTAAGTAATTAGTTAAGTTGATTTCTTGTTCTTCTTTCTTATCCGACTTAAAAAAAAGAGGAGGTTATCAATTTGTTTGTATCAAAAAAAAAATATTTTACCTCAGAACTCCGTCATTTATGAAGCAATTTAAAAAAATCCTTTTTTTATTTGAAACGGTATGCTTTCAAGTTAGTCCCATTACAATTTTATTACAATCGGTTCAGTAGGTTGATTGAAGTCGGTTTTTTTATATTAAAGTTTATTTTATTACGATTTTCGCTATTAGTAAAACTGATAAATAGAACAGCAAAATTAAATATTATTAAACATTAAACTTAGTGTGATAAGGATTTTCTGTAATTTAAACGACTAGACACCATTATCATGTAATTATAACATATCATAAACAGGTCAGATGAGACCTTTTTATGATATGTTATTATTTAGCTTATTATTTTAATGATGCTAAATTTATTGTTTTCATTGAAATTGGTAACATACGGAAACTACGCAATACTTATTACATTTCTTGGTTTTGTATCACCCCAATCCGTATTCAACGTATACAATGTGTTTAATTAATTCCTGTGCAAGAAAAACCACACGAGAAAATCAACATAATAGTGCATTATTCACTAGCTTGAGCTAAAATTTGCGGAATCATGTCAATAGGCGATGCGGCTAGCAACCCATCACTATTTGATTCTGTTTTCCATCTACACGCCATCCAACATGCTAAATGTGGCCATAAGGTCTATAGACCTAGACTCTGTCTACTACATAAGGGAAAAAGACGTGATACTATGTATGTATTATTCACTAGTGAGTGTCTAATAAAGGAGGATTCGGCAAACAATTTCTTTATGTCTCGTTTTTTGAGACCATGACACCGACAAGAAACTAGAGTCTCTTCAGAGAGAGAGAAAAGGAAATGAGCTTAGGGATCAATACATCATCATATCAGCCGCAAGAAGTCCACTGCTGGACATAGGACTCTCCCAAAGATTTCCAAAATGACCGGTTGGAAGCGGCCTGCATCCTGCGTTTCCCTGCGACCTTGGTCAGGTCGTCCGATCACCTGGTAGGTGAGTGTCCGACGCTTCGCTTGTCGGTACATGGTCGCGATTCGAGAACCTTTTTGCCCCATCGGCCATTGGCCAAACTGTATTTTAACCAGGATGAATGGTACGGTATTTATTTTAATTCAGACAACGTGTATGCAAAATTTCATGATGAGCATGGGAGTGAGTAGTAAAGGCGTGACTACGATGATGATGTTTGAAGTATATTGATTTTGTATAGGGACCATATCTCGAAAAACCTTGTAAGTTTACTCATTTTGGTAAACTATATTAAAATAAGAAACCATTCATAAATGTGTAGTCACGCAATAAGTTCCTTACTACGTCACACAGTTGTTTTCACCGGTCATTGCTCTCGTACCTACTTCACGTATAGTATGACAATAGCGTGATTTTGACATGACATTATATTAAATTCCGTGTGGTTTCTAGCCTACAGACGAACTGTTAATTTCTGTGGTACAGTGGTCAACTTCATCATTATCATTTCGAGTAGGTGTCATGGTCAATCGACTATGCACACTCTGTTGTCAGAGTTCTTCGGAACCGCCTCTCGGCCTCTGACGTAGTTCCTTTAACAGTTTGTTTCCAGTTTGGTTAGGACATTGCAGGCTTAAATCACCTGATTGTCTGATAATAAAGATGATTCCGGAAGGCACGTTAAGCCGTTGGTCCCGGCTGCCATTTGGTAGTCGTTAAAGGAACCACGTCAGAGGCCGAGAGGCGGTTCCGAAGAACTCTGACACCAGGGTGTGCGTGCATGGTCGATTGACCGTAAAACCTACACGAAATGATGATAAATATGATGGGTTGGGCCAAAAGTGTTTATCTATCCCATATTACTTAATACACCTGAAATCCATACTTCATCCGTCCAAATTATTTCTATCATTCATATTTCTGAGAACAAGTCAACGTCCTCTTATCGCGTTATCACAAGGTTGCCTGAATTGCTGGTCGGTAGACTTCTGCCTATTTTTATATCTTTACAGCTGACTACATTATTGTTTTTTTAAATTGCTACATGATGGTCTAGGTTATTGACATGATAACGACTTTTGATTGAAATCAATGCACGCTGGCTGCACGCACGATAATATGTCACGTTCTGTGTGCAAGCGAGAGCGCGGAACAAGCTATAGAAAAAAAAAGTTTAGGTATTTGGGTCCTAGTCACTCGAATGAATAGGGAAAAAGCGGCCAAGTGCGAGTCGGCGCCCATGAAGGGTTCCGTGGCAGTAAGTTACATAACATAAAAGTTCTTGTTATGGTTGAGTTGATTGAATAAAAGGTAAATAGCGGTTTACGATTTATGACGTACTAGTATTAAAAAAGCTACTTACTGGATCTCGTTCAAACCAGTTTTCGGTGGAAGTTTGCATGCATAATGTTCATCATATATTGTTTGAAGTTTTATCATTCTCGTATTTTAGAAGTTACAGGGGAGGGGGGCACATTTTACCACTTTGGAAGTGTCTGTCGCGCAAACTATTCAGTTTAGAAAAATATTAAATTAGTAACCTCAATATAATTTTTGAAGACTTACCCATAGATACGTACGGGTCTGAAGAAAAAAAAAAAGTGTACCATTTCTGTGTATGGGGAACCCCTAAAATTTATTGCTTTTTGTCTATTTTTGTGTGAAAATCTTAATGCGGTTCACAGAATACATCTACTTACCAAGTTCCAACAGTATAGTTCTTATATTTTTGGAAAAAAGTGTCTGTGTTATACGGCGGACAGACATGACGAATCCATAAGGGTTCCGTTTTTTGCCGTTTGGCTACGGAACCCTAAGAGCTCGGGAGGCCGGGTGCGAGTAGCCGATACCATACCTACAACCATCGTCCAAGCCTGACCATCCCTGACCTCTTATAATCTCTAATAAGAGGAAGAAATTTCCAATAAAATAAAAATAGCCGTAGCGGCCTACAGCTCTATTTTCAGCGTTAAATAATAATTAAAATTATAACAAAATAGCTCTCGCCCGCGGCTCCGCCCGCGTTAATGTCGATCCCTCGGGAATAGTACTTTTTCCCGGGATAAAAGGTAGCCTATGTCCTTCTCCGCACTCCAGAGAACCTCTATGCAAAATTTTATGATGATCGGTTCAGTAGTTAAGGTGTGAAAGCGTAACAAACAAAAAAACAAACAAACAAACTCACTTTCGCATTTATAATATTAGTAAGGATAAGGATGTTTGCGGGCTTTTGAAATAAAGTAAATGTGATGTAAGCCTAGTGAAATTTTACAATTTTCTTATCGACAGACACTACATGTTATCTTGAGTTTATGTTTATACATCAATATCTTGTTTTACACTGACCTCCGACCCATAGGGAAGCACAGACTAATGAAGTCATATGTCTGATAAATGACGTCATCAACTGGTCTGACTGAAACGATGCGGAAATTCTTATATACAGACTGACGGTAAATCACGTTACATATTGAGACGGGGCACTCAGTACTCCATTCTCGTTCCAAATATATATATAATTAATTTTAGCCGTGTGGTTTCCAGTAGAGTAGAATAGGACCACTCCTAGTCTTCGTTAGAGGCGACTTAGGTTAGGAAATACAAGCTAAACAAAGCTCATGAGACCTCTCCAACCCGTCTGGCGACAAATCCTCTGTCTGCTCTGGTCAAGTATGGCTCCAGTAGTACAGAGAGGGTCATGCTCTTGCATTGGAGACTAAAAAGACCTGATGATGAGGATGATGAATTAAATAGGAGCTTAAAATTTGACCATATTATCCAATAAAAACAAGAAGTGTGGACAATCGCGCAATTCAAAGCGCGCGTACCTGTTGAGATATATCGGTTGTGAGCCGACTCGCTGGATGCGTGTAGCGAGCGCGCGGTTTCCAAACATTCTGAGACTTTGCGGACTAATTAAATTATTTTTTGTCTTTGTAAAACTCTAATAAGGGATGTAGGTGTAAAATTAGCACAGCTTAAGTGGGACTGGGCGAGACACGTCTGTCGCATGCAAGAGGAAAGGTGGGCCTAGGTGGCCTGTGGTCACCATGTGGAAACCGGTTGGCCGCCGAAAACGTGGCAGACCTAATAGATAGCGCAATGACTTGGATGCATATATAAGTGGCTGGTAAATTATTGCTCGCGATAAGGATGACTGGAAACAAAAAGGGGAGGCCGTTGCCCAACAGTGGGACACTGAATTAGGCTATTAAAAAAATTCATAGGAAGTCGACCAGCTCATTGCTTATTTTGTGATGGAGGTCGAATTTTCTTTTCATGTTTCGAAGCTTGTCCCATGGGGAAAGTTGTTTAATATTGTGGACTGATCATGCCCCTTAGATATTATTTCGCAATTTTATTACAGCCAGTACATGGCAAAACATACCTGAATAGTCTTGTTTAATTGATATTCTACGCCATGAAGTCTTTTCAAAACAAGTAGGATGTTTCAACGTCATCAGTACACGTGAAAATGATTACTTTCTAGATGATATAAACAGTCTACGTCACTTCTTGTTTTTCGTGCAGATTATACCACGCAGATTATAATGAATTGGTGTGAATAACCTAGTCTATATTTCGTACCCAGTACCCTTCAGTATTATAGCACTTATATCAATTGATTCGATCTAGATAACCAGTTCAATGTCAGTGTAAAGATATAATATTCTTAAGACAACCAAAATCGGTCGTTTTTCGTGCAGGGTCATGGTTATCGTTCATAATTGTTTTCTAACCTCTTTAAAAAGTCTGATTTAAAAATATTATTATTTTTTAGGTTATAAAAATTGTGATTTCGGAAATATTGGCCAACACATAAGACGTAGGGTTCAATGACCTGTTGTTGCTCGACAACACTAACAAATGACAACAAGTGGGAAAATATGATTATACTCGTATCGCGTTTAACACATCAATTACAGACATTCTTCCATGCTGGTCTGGGAGAAAAGAAAAAAACGTAGAATGTGCCAGCTGCTTCTCTTTCCTCGCAGACCGTACAAGGTGGTGACTGAAATGGGCGAAAATCGAATGAATCATGACAATAAGCGATGCAGCTAGCAACCCATCACTATTTTGATTCCGTTTTCCACCTTTACGCGCCGAAACGCTAAACGTGGCCTTTTGGTCTTATGACCATAGGCTCTGTATACCCCGTAAGGAATAAAGACGTGATAATATGTGTGTATGTAATTACAGACATCTTTTTTTTTCTTATTTGAAAAATTGAGACAAGTTTAGCAGCTTTCTTCAAAAATTTCACCGTTCGAAGCATATAAGCCGTAAAGCTTCTACTCAAACATCAATTTTCTGTGAGAGTGTGTTACTTCGTCCGGCCCATTCAAATTCATGCTACTAGCAAAAAATAATTTTGCCGGTAGCGTGGCTCTACCACGTATGTGTATATTTGTATCCAACTATATCGTAAAATCTGTCTTACGAAAGAAATGTTTGTTTATCTACTAATAAGGAAGGCGTTATAAACACCGTATCACAAGGTGACTCGAGATAGCGCCGAATAATCGCGGTTCATCGACCTCGCTTATCAGTTTGACCTCTATCACTGATATGATAGTGTTCTATTTCGCGTGGCAAACAACGTGAAAGTATTGATAGCGATATAGGTAAAGTTTAAACGTGTCTACTTTTTTTACGGGGTGGACAGAGCTGCCTGAAGGGCTCTGAATACATTGTTAACATTAAACAAAATTGTTATGTTAGCAATTAATTCGGAAACATGAAATAAATATATATAAATTTCCACGCATTTTATGTAATCATCAATCATCAATACAGTAATATTTTAAGCTTAATTTATTTATTTATATTCGTAACTTAATTTGTTTTTCAAGTTCAGAATGAGGGCAGTTGTTGCACGTTGAAGAAAAGAAGATTTTTATTTGCTAATTTAGTTTAATTTTTCTCTTTCTTTTGGGTTTTTATAATACTTGTTTGTTAACTAAATATGTAATAATGTTGGTACAATACTAATGGGCAGAAGATTAATAGCCTGAGACACAGGATTTATCCTAGTTCGGGTGTCAATCTGCCGTAATCAGCATATTATCGCGTCATTTAAAATATGTACCTTATGGTCTGATGATTAAGCCCATCACAGACGTAGCCATAATATATATTATAGCAACATATTACGATATATTTTCCATAGTATTCTTCGAGCGACTACAGTCGGAGCTATAATATATATTTTTATTACGTCACCACAATATGTGGACAGATATAGCAAGACATTAATATATATTTTGGTATATTAAGGCATCTTAATATATAGTTGAAGAGCAAACTGTATACTTATTCAGATAGTGTCTGAATCAAAATACATTTTGCTTTAAAATACTATACCAAAATACATACGAGTCCAGACGTCCATACTTTCCAGCGTCTGGTGTAGTATGTAATGGCATGATAATTAAAAACAAAATGCATAAATGCAGACATGTTTTATTTCTCTGCCTCGTCTCTTAAAACTTGCGACCTTGACTCCTTTTTTTCGCCAGTGGTCGTGACGTGACTTCATTAGCAATCACGCAAGTGTTTATTAAATAAAGTGTAAAAGTAACTTTAAAAAAATAAACGGACTTTAAAATTGTTTTTTTATAGATCGGTGTAACACTTGATAATTTAAATGAAATTGACACTTGGCTAGTTTGCGGTACAAGTATGCTGGTAGAAAAACAGTTGGCGTACTTATTTATAACATATAATTTTTTATTTCGCACTTTCCGGTTATTAACCAACAAAATTTACTAACAACACCTTTCGCACTTTCCGGTTATTAACCAACAAAATTTACCAACAGTTTAGAAGTAGGTTTAAATTACTTATTAAGTTCTTTTAATTCCCTTTTTACTTAACCGTTTTTTGTATTTGGTGCTATTGACAATTTTTGATAGGGAAATAAAGCACAAAAGGCGTGGTGTGATGCCATCACCTGATATTTGAGTTTTTGTTTTTGGCGTATAATGAAAATTTCCGATTTTTTGTTCTTGATTCATTCATTTACTTTGTTATCAATCACTTATCATATCGACTTAATTGAGTTATTATTACCTAGACCGAAATAACAAATAGGTACAATTTGTGATGTCAATGCATCTTTCTTATTAAAAATTAATAGGTAAATACTGAATTGGAAAATCTTATAGTTTTTTTAACACCCTCTATAGTTGTTACAGTTCAAATTAATTTTTAGTCATACTTACAAAGGCTTTTCTTTAATTAAAACTTAAATTACTTCACACTAGGTATGTTTTTAGGGAAAGTTGTTGAGTCTCACGGATAGAAACCTAAAAATCGCAACAGCGAAGAAAAAACAGTATGTAATAAAACTGTCACAGTTTGCTTTATATACAAGCGAGCAAAGTGCATACCTTCTCAGACTGCTCTGAGCTCGTATGTACTTTGCTCTAATTTGTTTGTGATTTTAATGAGCACGACGTAGTTCAGTACAGACTATGGGTGTCTGGGTCAGTATACAGTTTGGCAATACGCTCCCCGGCCAGGTCAAGATGGAAAATGATCTTTTTCAGATTGGCTTGGGTCTTGGATGTGTATCTATATATGTATTTGTTATAAAATATAGTATCGTTGAGTTAGTATCCCATAACACAAGTCTCGAACTTACTTTGGGGCTAGCTCAATCTGTGTGATTTGTCCGTATATATATTTTATATACTTGTGACAACGACCGCAGACCAAATGAGGGTGAAAATATATATTATAGTATAGCTACCGTATGTGATGGCTTGCTATAATATAATATATAGCAACATATATTAATATATATTATAGCTACGTCTGTGACGGGCTTTTAAGGTGACCAATAAGTGAATTATAATAATAAGCCTTTTTTAGGAGTAGGCCTGCAGAGCCTGTCCGTTTATTGTTAGAAGTGGCGTGCAACGTGCCATGGAGCACGGCGTGTTGACATAAACATCGCGTGATGGTATTCACGACACGTCCACGCCATCACAGCTTATACGACCTTTTCCATGCACTGCATACAGTCATGTGGATGAAGATATTAATGTATATATATAGGGACAAATCACAAAAAATTAGTTTACCTTATTGTAAGTCGTGAGTGTCGTAGAATACTAACTCAATGATACAGCCTCAGTGATCCAGTGTTCTTTAAAACCGCCTCTCGGCCTCTGACATGGTTCCTTTAATTACTACCAGATAGCAGCTGGGTCCAACGGCTTAACGTGCCTTCCGAAGCACGGAATCATCTTTATTATCAGACAATCAAGTTATTCAAGCCTGCAATGTCCTAACCAAACTGGAAACAACTAGACAAAGTATGTTTCCGTGGGAATCTAACCCGCGACCCCCGTGTCTATAGGCAAACGCTTTAAAGACTGGACCACGGAGGCAGTTATTAAAATGAAATGGAATGAAATGGAATGAAATGGAATGAAATGGAATGAAATGGAATGAAATGGAATGAAATGGAATGAAATGGAATGAAATGGAATGAAATGGAATGAAATGGAATGAAATTTCAATTTATTTTCAATTTCAATTTATTTATTGCTCTTTCACATTGTACAGGTAAAATACACTTTAAATTACTACAGTCGCTTTTTAAATTGTAGGTACAACATGAACCCTGTAGGGGCATCGCAAAAAAGTTCTGGAACGGCATGCGGATTATTTATTGTCTTGTATCAAACAAAAGTCTTAATGCAAAATGCTATAATGAGATAATAAAGATATAGGTCAAGATTGCGATGTAGAATGAAATGGAATGAACTGGAATGAAATGGAATGAAATGGAATGAAATGGAATGAAATGGAATGAAATGGAATGAAATGGAATGAAATGGAATGAAATGGAATGAAATGGAATGAAATGGAATGAAATGGAATGAAATGGAATGAAATGGAATGAAATGGAATGAAATGGAATGAAATGGAATGAAATGGAATGAAATGGAATGAAATGGAATGAAATGGAATGAAATGGAATGAAATGGAATGAAATGGAATGAAATGGAATGAAATTGAATGAAATGGAATGAAATTGAATAAAATGGAATGAAATGGAATGAAATGAAATAAAAATAAAAGAGTGAAAGTTTAACAAACAAATATTTATTTATTTATTGACACACAAAACAGATTATGACATATAATAACATAATTATTACTCCAAATGAAAGCACTTGTCATTATCCTAAATATGCGTGTACAAAGACTTTCGCCTTTATAATATAAGTTAGTATAACTGTAAACAACGCCAACTACCCATGCATTCTTAAGTTGACGTGGGATACGTACCCTCTTCGGAGTGATGTGACGGCCTCATCCCTTCAATATTCTGGGTAGAACTTATGATGGTAGCACAGTAAGGTTTATTGCATAACGTTTTTATATGAAGACCAAATAAAGAGAGTAGTTTTTAAGTTATAAATACCGGAATAAACTTAATTTTATGGGTTTTACACTTCGATCAAATATAATGGTAGTCGTGCTCAAGAAGTGGCACCGGCAAAACAGCGCCATAATCGAGTTTCGGAGCTGTTTTGTCCACAGTTTCGATAAACCGCGCGAGCACTTACACGTTGCGATGACGAAGGTACAGTGAAAATAGAGTGATTCAGGAGGACGATTTATATGTGTAATATATTTCACACGTGCAAAGCCGGGGCGGGTCGCTAGTTTTAAATAAAAGCAGACTGGTTTTTTTATTAAATTTTGTTTTATCTCAAAATCAAAACGTTTATTCAGAAAATAGGCCTTTGCAGGCACTTTTTCACATCAAATGACATTTTTAAGGATCTAATTTAGTCACATTTATATTATTAATTAATGTGCAAAAGCTACAGACTACTAGCGTTTCGGAACCGACCACTGCAGAGAAGAAACGCCGAAAGAAACTCTTTTCAACAGTATTGGTCGCCTACTCGCCTGAAGGGCTTTTAATTATATCATCTGTCTATATCATTTATCATTAACAGCCTCCGTGGTCAAGTGGTTAAGGCGTTTGCCTGTTGATCCGGGGGTCGTGGGATCGATTCCCACCGGAAGCATACTTTGTGTAGTTGTTTCCAGTTTGGTTAGGACATTGCAGGCTTAAATCACCTGATTGTCTGATAATAAAGATGATTCCGTGCTTCGGAAGGCACGTTAAGCCGGTGGTCCCGGCTGCCATCTGGTAGTCGTTAAAGGAACCACGTCAGAGGCCGAGAGGCGGTCCCAAAGAACTCTGACACCAGGGTGTGCATGGTCGATTGACCGTGACACCTACTCGAAATGATGATGATCATCTAATTTCTTCATTTATCTTTTTTTTTTCATCATCATCAGGTCTTTTAATTCTCCACTGCAGAAGCATGACCCTCTTTGTTCTACCGTAGCTAAACTTTATCTTTAAACCAATAATAGACCAAGATTAGTCGACACTTATCACTTTGACGTTTAGTCAACTGTCATGTCACGGACGGATGGACAATGGTTTAAACCAGGTACTAGTCCTCGTTTTAATAAGACGATTTTAGTTTAGTGTGTCTCTGGGTTTAACTGAGAAGTTGGGTAAAATAAAGAGTATTTTTGTATAATTGACATGGCCCCTTGTTACGTCATTTCAAGAAAGTTCATAATACTGTATACACAATATGAGGCAGTTTTGTTTTAGTATGAATAATTTTCGCTCAATCAACCAGCAGGAAGCATTTTTTTCAGAATTTCTGAAATATGACCCACAATACAAATTTAAATAAAACCACTTTAATACGGTATTATCGCGTATATTACATTATTCTTACACGTAACGTTTCGAAAACTTTACAGTTTTCATGGTCGCAGGTGGACTAACTAAATTGATTGCGAGTGCGGGTTATCATACATTGGGCAAACAAAAAGAAGCATCGGTACCCGAATTAAAGAACATATTGAACAATTAACATGAAGAATAGACGCTCAACCAAGTCTGCAGTCTGTGAACATGCCTTGAAGAAACCCAACCACTATATGCGTTTTGATAATCCTCAAGTCCTTGCAATAGAAAACAGATACATTCCAAGAATGCTTCGTGGGGCTATTGAAATTAAAAAATATCCTAATTTCAATAGAGAGGCTGGTTGACAATTACCTGTCATCAATTTAATAAAATCTCAAACTCGTCACATGACTGCAAGGCCTTCAGACACCGTGAGCCAAAACTGCGTACATCTGGAACGTTATCAATAAATATTGTATGCGGTAGTTTTGTATAGTTCTTATAACACAAAGACAAATGTCAACTTAGTCTACCTGCGACCATGAAAACTTTTAACTACTAAAGACATAGATTAAAAAAAAATTTCGATGACTAAAAAAAAATTGACTAGCTCCGTGGCGCAGCGGTCAACACGCCAGCCTGCGACACGGAGTGACCGGGTTCGATCCCCGGCCAGGTCAAGATGGAAAATGATCTTTTTCAGATTGGCCTGGGTCTTGGATGTGTATCTATATATGTATTTGTTATAAAATATAGTATCGTTGAGTTAGTATCCCATAACACAAGTCTCGAACTTACTTTGGGGCTAGCTCAATCTGTGTGATTTGTCCTTATATATTTATATTTATTAAAGATTTCGAAACGTTGGGTGTAAAAATAATGTAATATACGCGATTTTATTTAAATGTAAAACCGTCACAATACAAACAGTTTTTTAGAAACAAGCGATTTTTGTGAACCCTCTCCAAACAAACTACTAATCCGATTTTGATATAATTCAAATGGGACCAATCCGAAAGCATATCCTTTCAAATAAAAGAGAATCGGTTCATAAAATAACTGAGCAACATTTTATACTAAACCCAAAGGAATGTAACATTATTAGAGTAAGGCCAAATAAGGAACGCTATAAGGTAACACCCGTGTTAGTAAGTAATTAGTAATGCAAGACACAATTACGTATCAAGTATAATGAACAGTTTATGGGTACGATCCTTCTTCCGTAATTGATCTGTGAAGGATTTGTCGTATTTTGGATGGAATTACAATCACCTTTTTATCAAAAATAATTTATTACTTATTCTGTAGTAGGTACTCAATTTCATGGGAAAGTTGTTATAATGTATCTTAACTATCGTCTAAGACGGAGAAGGTTCTCAGTTTTGTCACCTTGTCACCTATATTTCTAGGTTTCTAGGTGTCTATTTATCTTACATATTACTGGTTAAATTTTGTCTGAATCTACAAGACAGATTTAAAATTGCGTACACTTTTTAATATATATGAACTGTTATGTTTGAAAAACAAAAGGATGCCTGCTGGAGCGCTTATAAAAAAATAAAATAATTTTTATCAAACTTAGTTCTGCTTTGGAAGAAAAGAAAAAACCGGCCAAGTGCGAGTTGGACTCGCGCGCGAAGGGTTCCGTACCATTATCTGGTAACAAGATTTCGTAGATACCTGCGAAATCTTGTTACCATTACTTACTTTGATTCCCGAGCGCAATAGGTACCAACCGGCCTCCTATCGTTCCGCCAAGCGCCGCGAACTGTCGAACGTAAACACATTGCTATTATTTTAGGTATTATTATTAAAACTGCTATGATTTCATATTTACTTGACTTTACGTGGTTCGAAAATGTAAATCCAGTAGTTGTTTGACGTAACTAACAACTGTCTTAACTAATTGTTAATTCATTTGTATGAAATTTACTTTTCCGAGTACATTTATAAGTTGGTGAACGCTATCTCTTTAATTTGTAAGCTATACTTAGCTCTGATAGATTTCCTTGAAACTTCGTTATATATAGTAGTATAACTACCGTGAATTTTTTAAGTGTTCGTATACAACCTTTTAGTTGATAGAGGGAGGGACACTGGACCCTAACAGAAATTTGGACTATAAAACCGATATAGAGCCGAAAAAGTTGGTAGAATTGGCGAATTGATGACAATGCTGATACGCTGAGCTAAGCTGCCAGCCTTTAGGGCACGAAGGAACCCAAAAATTTTTTTGCCAAGAAACTAAAAAGCTTATGCGTCGATTGACCCCATGGTTGCAAGAATGAATACTTACAACGCAAGAATATTAACCGATAAAAAAAAAAGGAAAAAGATGGAATTTCAAACGGAAGTACGTGACGATTCAAGAGCCACATCTTTTACGAGGTAGGCTTGTCAGTATCAGATCAAAGATTATCGTTGCTATCTAACAGTTGTTTTATTGGCCCCACACGGTTCGATTCCCGATTCGGTAACCTTATGAGGTTTTTGAACCGCTCGGTTCACTGCCTCTAGGTTCAATTCCGACGAGGCCATGTTTGTGTACGTGAGTTGAAAAATGAATGGATGGATGTATTTTATTACACTTTTATTTTATTTGGTTTCACTATCTATTTATTTTACGGTTTGCCGTGTGGTTCCGACAGAGTAGAATATGATCACTCCCAGTCTTTCCATGGAGGTCGTAAGATGCGATTTAGGAAATACTAGCTAAACAAAGCTCATAAACATCAATGGGCCTGTCCAACCCGTCTGGCCAGCAAGGAGAGTGTAGGCCAAATCCTCGGTCTGCTCTGGCCAAGTATGACTCCGGTAGTACAGAGAGGGTCTTGCCCCTGCAGTAGAGGCTAAAAAGATCTGATGATGATCTTTTCAAACACAAAATATACTTCTTCGCCACTTCTACCTTGACGTCACAAAAAGTGACAGCTGAAAATCAGTGCTGGTCACTAATATGTCCAGCGTAATGCTGAGCCATCTATTGTAGTGCAAAATTTTTAGTGGTCTTGTATTCTTTTTTTTTTGTTTCTACAAAAAATATATTTTCATTTTATTTGTCATTAAAAAATCCGTCTTACGTCGAACGACTTTGGAATCATAAACTTGGAATTTTGTAAAAAAAAGAGATGAACGAGACAAATCCTATTTCCGATCCCATTTTTTAAGCTTTTTTTTTTAATTATGTTTACGTCGGACAGACAGATATTTCTCATTAAATCATTACATCTTCTAGATTGAACCGAAATGTCTGGTTTTGTATTAATTTTATTAACTATTTAGTTAAGTAAAGACAAAGTGTAAAAAAATATTAATAAATTGTTTCAATGTTATTTAACGTATCTTAAAATTAATGAAAATGACTAATATCCCATTATGAAGGTGTTATTTTTTTATTTATTTATTTGTACCATCGGAATTATAAACATTTGCACAATTACAAAGATTTCTTAGAGAGTAACATTGATTTTCTTTTTCTAAACCAGCCGAGACTTTATGCCACAAAATATGTGAAAAGTTAAACGCCACCAAATTGAAGGTATGGTATCGATTCGGCGATCACTCACATTCACTTAGGTCTGGAACCCAATGGAGCGTGGCGTTACGATCGCTGCGTACGTGCGATGTGACCCCTGCTTTACGATACATGGTGTTCTCAAGAAATCCACTTTTTAACTTATAGTATTTTCTTTTTTTTTATGTGTTATAGGGCGGCAAACGAGCAATCGCCGCTGCCCATGGACAACTGCAACACCAGGGTGTAACAGGAGCGTTGCCGGCCTTTCAAGGAATTCGGGAAAGACATGGGGGAGGATATGGGGGAAGGATGGGCCTCCGGCTCTCTCACTCACCGAACGAAGCATAGAAGTGGTAAAGCTCCTACTCAAACATCGATTTTCTGAGAGAGTGTGGTATTTCCCCGGACGAGCCGGCCCATTCATGCAAAAATGAATTTTACCGGTAGCGTGGGTCTACCAAAACTAAAATACATGATTATAAGTTGCTACTGTAAAAAAAAGGAAAGTGAAAATTAGGACTTAACTTGGGAGTGTGTGTGTGCACGGTGATGACGTTAGCAATATTTTTGTAAGTTGCTACTACTACATATACTATTTATACCCGTCAAGCGCGAGAAACTCAGACACAATGAAATTTCTATTGTTATGCGTTCTCATTGGACCGCTTGGTGGTTGAAAGATAATTGACAAAATATTCTTTTATATTACAATGCCTCTTATTTTAAAAACGACTTTTTAACTCTATTTAAGAGTGGTGAAAAAACCTTTTTTATGAGCAAGTTTTGGTCGGTAAATAAGATCAAAATCAAAACGTTTATTCAGAAAATAGGCCTTTGCAGGCACTTTTTCACGTCAAATCACATTTTAAGGGATCTAATTTAGTCATACGAGTATTTATATTATTACTTAATGTGCAAAAGCTGTAGCTTCTAAGACTACTAGCGAGCAGATAGTGGATTTTAATAATAATTGATTATATACAAAAATTAAAGAATAGTTATTGAAAAAATATTAGGTATTTCTTTTTTAAAAGTAAACCCGTATTACATTTATAATATTATCTATACTTATAATGGGAGTTCGACGCAATAAGGAAAATGATCGAATGAGAACGCAATAAGGAAAATGACCGAATGAGACCTAGGTCTCATTCGATCATTTTTCTTATTGCGTCGAGCCCCCCATTATATAATAACAGCATTCATGCGAAAACCATTTTTTTACAGCTGGCTGTTTGCCTAATACAAAACCTTACTAAGGTAACCTAGTTATCTTTAGAACCCCTGACAAAAACCTGTTAATTATGTATATTAGGTACAAGTATTAGCCCGCGCTGGGAATCGAACCCGGTATCCCATATGTCTCAGGCAGGTGTGTTTACCATAACACTTTTTGATGTCGTTTTCTTCTATACTGTCTATACTAATATTAGAAAGAGGAAAGATTTGATTATTTGTTTGTTATAGGTAAACTCATAAATGCCAAATGAGTATATATGAAAGTGGCGCCTGTGACAGAAAAATTAAACAGCAATAGGTTGAGCTGGTTTGAACACGTTATGCGGAGGGAAGATAATCATGTGACTAAGAGGGTTTTAGGTATGCAAATTGAGAGACGTCGAAGTAGGGGAAGACCAAAGAACCGCTGGATTGAATGCGTCAAACAGGATACGGATAGGGATGGCGTAACTGAAGGCTTGACGGGCGACAGAGCAAAATGAAAGAGATTGACGTGCTGTGCCGACCCCACGTAATAGTGGGAGAAGGATAAAGAGGAAAAAGAATAGGTAAACTCAATGACTGCACCGATAAAAAAAACACCAATTAGGAAGCTACATTATTTACGGGTAGCATAGGCTATAATTTACGCTCAAGAAGTCTTGAAAAAGCAGCTAATAAACCATAAAAAATTGGTTGTCTGTAAAGTCGGTTTACGTACGACAATTTTACGTGATTAAGGTGGAAGTGAGATAGACGCGTCACAAACCGAACGCTTAGGCCGATCCCGCCTCTCTATCGCTTGTTCCACGCTCTCGCTTGCACACGGAACATGACACTTTTCCGTGCATGCAGCCGACGTTCATTGATTTATAAGACGTTACCACATACCTAATTTCTGAGGATTTCAAAAATTGTGAGTTGACGTCTTTTGGAGAAAATGCGCTGTGCAGTTTGTTGCCGCTTCTTCTGCACTCCGCTTTGGAAGCGGCATTAAACTTAGCCATAAGTAAAGACGTCAACAATTGTTGAGAAGTGAAATATGATATATATTGAGTAAACGGTTTGAATTTGAAAAAAAAAAAAACTTCAAAATAGGTTCTCTTAATATCCTTTAAACTCATAACAACAAAGCTTAGATTTAAAATGAAACATGCTGTATTACCATTTTAAGCAATTTTCTTAAAAGGGAAGACTGATTATTATTTGTAGTGTTTTGTTTATTCATTTGTAAAATAGATTTCGGGACAGGAAGCCGGTGCAATGACTTCCAATATGCACCCAGGGATGGCAGTTCAAAACTAATTTACTTACTCGACTGTGGCGATGGCGGATGGAAAGAAGTGTGACTGTTTGGTGTATATATATATTTCATTTTATATCAATGTAGAGATTATCTTCCCCTGAAATGAATGCGCCTCTACGATAAACTTAAAAAAAATGTCTTTAAAAACTTATCAAATTTCTGAACGTATGGACTTATGGCGTTATTGGCTCTGTCTTCCCCGCAAGGTAAAAAGACGTGATAGTATGTTTTAATGTATGTGTTAATGCAGAGGTGTATTAACCATAATTATTCAGACATATTTAAAAAATCCGGGCAAGTGCGGGTCGTACCCGCGCACAAAGGGTTCCGTACCGTATCTATAAAAACGGCAAAAATATAATATCTGTTGTATAGGAGGCCCTTAAATAATTATTTTATTCTATTTTATGTATTTGTTGTTATAGCGGCAACAGAAATTCATCATCTGTAAAAATTTCAGCTGTCTAACTATCACAGTTCATGAAATACAGCCTGGTGACAGACGGACAGACAGACAGACGGACAGCGGAGCGATATTAACAGGGTCCCGTTTTTACCCTTTGGGTAAAGAACCCTAAAAATGAAAAGGTTGAAAAGAGAGTTATAAAGGTTTATTTCTATCCAGTACCGCTTTTTTTTGTTTAGGTTTAATTAAACTGGGTAGGTTTAAACAAAATAAGGAAACTCATCAACTCGCATCTTTACTAAAATCTTATCTGGGCAGTAATCACAGGTGGTCATAAACTACTTCTCATTCTTCTCCAAATAACGCTTCATTTTCAAAATTACTTACTTAACCAGTTTTTAAACCTCAATTTCTCCAGCGTAATTTCATGAGTTACGACTTTGTCATGAAGCCGTTTTTTTTTAAGTAGATACAAAAAAATATGGCTAGTGTTGTGATAGACTTGAGTCTAAAATCAAATCGACTCATGCGGCTCGGCCAAGTAAAATACAAATCTAGCAGAGTAGATCTCGAGTAGTTGGAGCATGGATATGAGACAAAAAAAACTCAAATTGAATTTAATTTGTTAATGACTCGATTCAATCTATCATCATCATCATCAGGTCCTTTTTAGTCTCCACTACTGGAGCATGACCCTCTCTGTACTACTAGAGCCATACAATCTAAATAATATAAAATTAATTTTATTACAATCTCATGTTCATATTCATATTTATTTATTCACATAAAACATGGTACATTGAGGTGTTAAATGCAATATACAAGAACACATGTTTAGCCATATTAAATGGCATGCAAATACAGAAAAAACAATACATTGAATTTATTAAATTTATCAAAAATTAAAAAGATAACAATTGTCATAAAAACTCTTTTATGTCATAATAAGACCTTTTCATCAACCAGGCTTTTAACTGTTTTTTAAATATATATTCATTAAATTCTTTCATGTCATTGGGTAACCGGTTATAGATTCGCACACACATATTATGGGGACTGTTTCCACATTTTTGGGACTTTGAGACATTATCAATGACTAGTCTGTGTGGATTCCTCTGAGCTCTGCCACTCATATCAATAGCTTTTTTAAATAATTGTATGTTTTTGTAGACAAACATGCATACCTCAAAGATATAAAGACTAGGTAATGGCAATAAAAATAACTTTAAAAAAAAAAAACTCAAATTACGCATAGAAGCGCTGTAAATGTAGGCTATTCAAATAGATTCAGATGCAACTTGGTTTAAAATACGACTTAAGCTCTCATATGGGCTCAAGCAAATTGTAGTCTGTTTGTGAAATAGAGTTGTTAGCTTTATATTGAACGGTAGACTGGCTTTTCTATGTCAGAGTTAAGTCTTCATCAATTGTTCAATCATCATTTCGAGTAGGTGTCACGGTCAATCGACCATGCACACCCTGGTGTCAGAGTTCTTCGGAACCATCTCTCGGTCTCTGACGTGGTTCCTTTAACGACTACCAGATGGCAGCCGGGACCACCGGCTTAACGTGCCTTCCGAAGCATGGAATCATCTTTATTATCAGACAAACTGGAAACATCTAAACAAAGTATGCTTCCGGTGGGAATCGAACCAACGACCCCCGGGTCAACAGGCAAACGACTTAACCACTGGTACGGAGGCTGTTCAATATAGTAAATTCAACCAGGTCCATATGTTTCGAATATGCCTAACGCATTGGACTGTGTCTGACGACTGCTAACTGTGTTTGTTGAAAGCGGCCGAGTTGAGTTTTAAAATGCAGATTTACAGACTCGGCTCTTTCACAACACTAAAATATAGCCCGAGGTACTTGGGGTGACGAGCCGCGTTCTTCATTTAGAATGATCGTAAAACGTCCTGGCGAAATTGTTTTGACACCGCTTGTAATATTATAGCGGGGGGCACACTTTTGACTTAATTTAAATACGAAATTTGAATACCTATCATTTTTTTGACGGGTCAGCTGAATAAATTGATTGTTTCAACCGCCCAAATCCCCTGGACATTTTCAACACTTACATTTATATGTTTTAAGGACAGTTTGATTTTAAAGTGCATTTCTCGTACTTACTTTTATTTTTAAATTTAGACACGTATCCCGCACCGTACCGATCAGCTTAGCCATTACCCATTACTCTATGGAACGTTAATTTATAATAATATATATTTTCTTTTATTTTTATTTGTTTTAAAAAGTCACCCGGTATTTTATATTGGCTAGCTCCGTGGCGCAGCCTGCGACACGAGAGTGCCCGGGTTCGATCCCCGGCCAGGTCAAGATGGAAAATGAACTTTTTCAGATTGGTCTGGGTCTTGGATGTGTATCTATATATGTATTTATTATAAAATATTGTATCGTTGAGTTAGTATCCCACAATACAAGTCTCGAACTTACTTTGGGGCTAGCTCAATCTGTGGGATTTGTCCGTATATATTTATATTTATACTGGTAGCTATCAAAAGAAGATAAGCACTTATAGGTATATTTGAGATTTCTGCTATTTGACAAGGTAAAGTCATCTCAGTTGTTATGTTTTACAGCTGTGCTTATAGCGACTGTTAACAGTTTAAGGTATACAACTGACAGACAGTAAAACTTTAAAGACTTTCCCGTTAGAAGACTTTCAACATGGAAGCCTAAAAATTTTATCATGTAAGTTCAAAAGTACTGACCTATTCATTTCATAGCTGCAATATACAGAGGTTGCACTTATGATACTAAAAAATCTTAAAAAGTGGATCTTCTTTCTTTTGAGTCAAACTGACATTTTTCGTACTAATTTTGACCAGAATTTGACCACTTTTATGGCATAATCGTTTCCTCAAATTAATCTACATCAATCTAACAATGTACTGCAGGAGTTGGAGCAGATAGGGCAATCTATCAGACAGGCCATCAGCTGGAAAGCGCCGCAGCCCCACAGAATGTTTTCAGAGAACCCCACCTAACTCGTCTGTCTTGGCAACTTTTAACACCAGCCTGAAGTCTCTTCTAGTCTAGCGTCTTATAGACTGTCCAGGGAAGTTACTTCACGGTGGTAATTTCTCTGCAGATGAACAGATATTTGATTTTGGAGGGCACATTCGGAGGGTTTTTTCACCTACCTTTGTAATTCGTTCCATTAATCGGTCAATTGGAACGGGAGGCACATTTTTTTATTATTTTGTTACATCTTTCAAAAGGTAAGTTATTCGTCATCAGCAGTCCCGATCTGTGAAAATGGTAACTGATCATTAAGTATAAATATACAAAATCGACAAGCTAGCAAACCAGGTCAGTGGTGTTATCCTCAACTCCCTGACTGAAGATACATCCGAGAGTGTAGTATCCAAAGAATTTATATATTTCCCCACCTTCAATTGCTTCTGAAGGGCAGCAGAAGCCAAGCGTGGTGAGTATGGTTATATCCTCCCATATAACGAGAAATGAGAGAGATGTCTTAATCCAGCAGTGGACTTCTTAAGACTGAAATAATGATGATATAACCCATAGTTTTTTTTTCAAATGCTAATTTGTTTAACTAGTCATGATGTGCATGCCAATGTTTAAATAAGTGTAGAAGTGGAACCGAGATCCAATGGAATTACAGCTAAAGATGCCAATCACCGTCTTCAGGGACAAGCTTGGAGACCTCACTCAGTTTACGACCGAATGTGTGTCTGGCAGAGAGATAGATCATCATCATTTCGAGTAGGTGTCACGGTCAAATCGACCATGCACACCCTGGTGCCACAGTTCTTCGGTACCGCCTCTCGGCCTCTGACGTGGTTCCTTTAACGACTACCAGATGACAGCCGGGACCACCGGCTTAACGTACCTCCCGTAGCACGGAATCATCTTTATTATCAGACTGAGGTGATTCAAGCCTGCAATGTCCTAACCAAACTGGAAACAACTAAACAAAGTATGCTTCCGGTGGGAATCGAACCCACTACCCCCAGGTCAACAGGCAAACACCTTAACCACTGGACCACGGAGGCTGTCCTGAGAGAGATAGAAAGAAAGTGAGAGAGATTTTTGTACGTCCGCAGAACAGGGATTACCTTTTCATGTGAACGCAGCTTTAAGCTCCCAGAGGTGCGTCCGTCGTTGAGCTTTTTACGAGGCAAGCCGAAAGCGTGGAGTTAATCAAGCGTCTAAATCTTTTTAATTAAGTTTAATCTTCTCTCTGGGTTTATGATCCCCTTGGAAGTGTTTGGATTTAAATAATTCGTATTCAATTGCTTTTATATGATAGTCCTCAATTTGGGATAAAAAATCAACGGGTTACACTCCTGGAGCGCCGGCAGAAGTGTAATCTCACCTTTGCGGCGGTCTCAGGCCACGTTTCCGTCTTACGAATTTCCGATCAGGTTATGTGTCCTTATGCAAGTTTAACATTTTTTAACAATCCCAAAAGTGCACAGCGCCACTAAAGAAGTTTTCAGGTCAAGTGTCCGTCTTACGAATTTTCGATCAGTTCACGTGTCCTGACGCGAGTTTAACACATCCTCATAAGTGCACAACACCGCTAAAGAAGTTTTCACTTCAAAAACATAGACAGCTGTTGTTTTCCTTCGAAAATCATAAGCTTTCGAAGTAGTTTTGTAAAAATCTCACGAACGGCGATGTAGGGTATAATCAAGAAAATTTTGTCAACTGGTCAAGCGTTTTTTAACCGCTCCTCATCATCATCTTTTTTTTAGTCTCTACTGCAGGAGCATGACCCTCTCTGTACTACCTGAGCCATATTTGGCCAGAGCAGACAGAGGATTCGGCCTGCACTGTCCTCTCTGGCCAAATATGGATTGGAGAGGTCTCATTGATGTTTAAGAGCTTTGTTTAGCTTGTATTTCCTCAGTCGCCTCGAACGACATCCACGGGTAGATTTGGAGTTGTCGTATTCTACTCTGCCGGAAAACCACACGGCCACTACCTAACCGCTCCTAAAATGGCTTATTCGTCAAGCGGTGCAAACGGCGCGTTTGAACTGCGTGTCTATGAAACGCAACTACTAGTGTAATACTACTACGCACTATCTAGTGTAATTGTAAGCGCGCGTGTAGTAGGTGCTGTTCAAACACTTGACTTTGAAATTAGCTTTAGTGTGCTTGGCGTAAGCCTATTGGGACAGGCTTACGCCAAATATGTCGGGTGACAAGCGACCTTACAGGAAAAGGTATCTTTTGATCATTATATTTTCATAGACTTATTAGATGCGAGTAGGTAATATTTGGTAATATACTATTAATGGGAGCAGTTCGATATTTATAAAAAGGGCGAGCTCATTTCGCGTAGTTATTATTTATATTGGTATCAACACAAAGCTATAAGTATCTTGAGATCCTCTTTCTTCAGAAGACACTAAACCGTACATATTGAACTTTATTACTTTAGTGCAATCGTAAAGCTATATCGGATGCCTTTTATTAGCTTTAAAATTTGATATCAAAATAAGACACGTATATGTTATATCTTAAAACGAGCAATTCTTGTATATTTCTATGTATATAAATTTATTTCTATGATCTTGGAAACGGCTCTAAAGATTTCACTGAAATTTGGTATTTGGGGGTTTTCGGGGATAAACAATCGAGCTAGATTAGTCTTATGTTTGTAAAAACGCGTGTTTTTGAGTTTTCGTGCGTTTTTCTTTTCACGCAGAATATGGACGCTAATTTCGTCCTGCTGGCAGCTGGCTGTCCGTCTGGCCCAGCAGCTTAAGACGCGGACGGCAAGAAACGAGTTTCGGGTTCGAATCCCGCTCGATGACTTATTTTTTTTTAATATGTTCATGTTTATATATTTTTTTATTGTTTTTATCAATAATATGTCTCATGAATATATATATTATCACCACCATATTACAATAAATAGTAAAAAGAAATATTACAGATAATTATCAATCATGCTTTAAAGTTTATTGCATTAAGTATTATTTACTAATATTATAATTTCGCCGTGTGGTTTCCGGCAGAGTAGAATAGGACCACTCCTAGTCTTCTCATGGAGGTTGTAAGAGGCTACTTAGGAAAAACAAGCTAAACAAAGCTCATAAACCTAAGCTATAAAGAGATCTAAGCTCAGTCTACCCCGCAAGGGAAAAAGATGTGATAGTTTGTTTGTATAGCCCCTTTGCGTGCAATTTTGAATATGCCTTTCACTCGGTATCAATTTTAGTGTGTAACATACACACATCCACACAAACCTTCATATTTACATGGCTGCCAAAAATAGGTTTGTAGTGTTTTTAGAGCTCATCTCAGCATCTCAATGTTTTTTATTTAATGAGACTACGTCTACGTCGACACGCCAGCCTGCGACACGGAGTGACCGGGTTCGATCCCCGGCCAGGTCAAGATGGAAAATGATCTTTTTCAGATTGGCCTGGGTCTTGAATGTTTATCTATATATGTATTTGTTATAAAATATAGTATCGTTGAGTTAGTATCCCATAACACAAGTCTCGAACTTACTTTGGGGCTAGCTCAATCTGTGTGATTTGTCCGTATATATTTATTATATTTATTATAATTTAGTCCTTTGCCTGCAACTTTGAATATCAACATTTACTCGGTATCCATATGTGAAATCAATGTGTGTTACCAGTTAATCCGATGACTTACGGGTCCGAAACGTGGTCCCTTACTATGGGCTATTAAGAAAGCTCAAAGTCGCTCAAAGAGCTATGGAGAGGGCTATGCTCGGTGTTTCTCTGCGGGATCGAATCAAAAACAAGGAGATTCGTAAGAGGACAAAGGCCACCGACATAGCTCAGCGGATTAGCTCTTTGAAGTGGCAGTGGGCGGGGCACATAGCTCGTAGAACCGATGACCGATGGGGCAGAAGGGTTCTCGAATGGCGACCACGTACCGGCAGGCGCAGCGTCGGACATCCACCGACCAGATGGTCGGATGACCTGACTAAGGTAGCAGGAAGTCACTGGATGCAGGCCGCTTCCAACCGGTCGTATTGGAAATCCTTGGGGGAGGCCTATGTCCAGCAGCGGACTTCTTGCGGCTGATATGATGATGATGATGAATATATGAAAAAGTAATAAAAACTTTCATATTTACACAACTGCTAAAATAGGTTAGTATTGTATAAGTAAGGTAAGGTAACATCATCATCTTTATCTCGGCACATTTTCCGCCCACTGCTGAGTATAGGCCTTTCTTTGTTTCTGCCATCCGTCTCGGTCCTGTCGTGGTCTTCTCCAGGCGTACTCTTATCAGAAGTTTTTCTTTTTGTCAAATTACGACCTGTGCAAACAAAAATAAATTTTTATCCTAACTAATATTATAAATGCGAAAGTGTCTTTGTTTGTTTGTTACGCTTTCACGCCGTAACTACTGAACCGATCATCATGAAATTTTGCATACAAGTTCTCTGGAGTGCGGAGAAGGACATAGGCTACCGTTTATCCCGGGAAAAAGTACTATTCCCGAGGGATCGACATCAACGCGGGCGGAGCAGCGGGCGACAGCTAGTTTGAAATACATAGCGAAATACATGCAAATCGGACAAAAATAGCAGACATATAAAAAATCCTTAAAACAAAACAGGCACAAAGAAACGATTTTCCGCAATAAACCTTATTGAATAACATTTTCATTTCAAGTTAAAGGGAAAATTACAGATACATTTGACCCTTGAGTTTCCGTGGCAACCGGGGACTGACCGATCCTTCAGGACACTCGGATGAATAAATAAACGCTGTCAATCAGCTGGCCCTTGCGGTGTGTTTCCATTTTATCACGGCAACGATTTCTCACTTGTTTGCTTATTTTCTGTGGCATTCTCGGCTGTGGTTCTTTGATTTTATTAAGCTATTGCTTAGCTTCTGTCGCGGGCCTTGAGCGTGGAGACCGAATCCAGAAATTCCGTAACGAAAAAACCTAACACCCTCCACTCCGACCGGCACAGCGGTGATACTTTGACTTGGGTGTCGCGACAGGCTCGACGGAGTTACTTAGAGTTAGAGTGTTACAGTAACGGAGTTACTGTTACAGTGAGTTAACTTAGTAACAGTAAGTTAACTTAGTAAGTTAACTTAAGTTATAAATAAATAATAAATAAATAATTATAATTGCATAAGTTGATAAAAAATGCTATGCAATAGCTTTACCGCGGCAGTCCCCGAGTGACACACGTCTTTTTTTTATGTGAACACTGCTCCCATATAACACAGCTAAACAGCAGCAAAACTGCGTCGCTCTACTTTGGCGAGCTCCTTGGCGCAGTGGTCAACACGCCAGCCTGCGACACGAGGGTGCCCGGGTTCGATCCCCGGCCAGGTCAAGATGTAAATGATCTTTTTTAGATTGGCCTTGGATGTTTATCTATATATGTATTTGTAATAAAATATAGTATCGTTGAGTTAGTATCACATAACACAAGTCTCGAACTTTGGGGCTAGCTCAGTATGTGTGATTTGTCCGTATATATTTATTTATTATTTATTTATTTATCTATATATATATTTGTAATAAAATATAGTATCATTGAGTTAGTATCCCATAACACAAGTCTCGAACTTTGGGGCTAGCTCAATATGTGTGATTTGTCCGTATATATTTATTTATACACTACCACACGTTGGCATTCATCCCTTTTCTTGCTCTATGTGATCGCATGGTATGTTGAAGTATTGCAATGTTGACGTTGTGACTGCACTTTTCGCTTGCCGCGACTTCTATGATTGTCTGGGAACAAAAAGAATAACATATGACAAGAAAAGAGAAGCATCAGATCTAATTTTGATAACTAGAAGAAATCAAATAAAAATCATAGTTGCTTAACTAAAAATAGTTGCAGTATAAAATCTTCGGGCTCAAAGAGTAACATAGCTTTTTATACATATTTACTTTCACGTCTTTATCCTTTGTGGGATAGGCGAAGTCTAAGGCCATAAAGCATAAACGTGTTGATAGTGTGTGCAGGAAGTGATCAGCTGGTACACTCTACGTTTTGGTTTCTAATAAATTCGCGATTGTTACACATTTAAATAAAATCAGTTTGATGCGGTATTATCGCGTATATTGCATTATAAAATTTACAGTTAAGTTTTATTTACAGTTAAGTTTTTTAAACGTTAAGTGTAAAAATAATGTAATATACGCGATTATACCGTATTATAGTGATTTTATTTAAACTCTAGGTTTTTTTTTATTATCTCCCAGACTAGCATGGAAGAAGTTTTTGATTTTGAATATCGTTTATTTTATATCATAGTAAAAATCAGGAGCAATGAAATTTAGTGACGGTAATGACACAGAGATACGCAAAATATATATTTTTTATTTACAGGCAGACGATATAATTTTGCGTAACTTAACTTGCAATGGAAACACGCTCTTAGAGTAAGGGTTGCCGCACGAGCAAGGGTCGCGACATGCCGATTTCAATGTTTAGATGGCCTTATATGTTTTTATAAGGATTTTCAGACTTTGAGGATCCAAAGGTAGTTATCACCCACCTTTGTTGTTTGCCATACAAGATCCTATTTTCAAGTCCTTAGTCGTTTTGCACCGCGAGCCCAAGAACTTTTTGTTATGGTTTGATTCGTCCCGTAGTGGGGAACAAATCTGTTCTTTTTTGGATGGGTGATTTCGGACTGGATGATATGTAGTTTTATCAAAGCAAGAAATACAAAATGATATTGATTAATATTTATTATTAAGTAGTAGACTTGCTGGTCACATAAAAATCCCTGAATATTGTATTGCCATCCAACTTACATAGGTCGCTGGTTCAAATCCGGCTCGAAGGACCAACTAATTTTATAAACTAGAAGGCACTTCTCACGTAATTTAAACCGTTTGTCTTGTCCTTTTTCGGTCATCGTCGATCGTCAGTTAGTCTGTCATCGTCGTCTCGTCTCTGGTCAAAGCAAAGAGGCCGCAACAACAAGTATGCAGAATGTCAGCCTAATGACTGACAATAAGTCATAGAAGTATGAAGTCTCTAGAAGAGGCGTATTACTTGATACGTCATGTTACTGATACCCTTAAAAGTAGCGTATACTATACACTAGGCCTCAGTCCTCTGACGCCTGTCGAGGGGTATGTAACAGAGTGGAATTTAATTTTTAAAATTATAAACTGGCCAATTTCTGAAGTTCTGTCCTTCTAAAATACTAAAATGAATATTATAGTAAACTATCGCGCTGGACTTTTCTCATTTAAGTAATGCAAGTTCATGTTATTTACAATATTATAAACGTATTTATCCTCCATTAAAAACGTCAAATTCCATTGTCAGTGAAAGGCGGAAAGACGCATAGTGATGCACTTTGTTATTTTTTGCCAAACATCGATAATTTACATGAATACAGATGAGTGTAATAATATAAGTAATAAAGTTAATGCCAAGAAATAAATAATAATAAATTCACTCTCCACGACTTTCCCGCAATTTTATTATTTTTAGTGTTCCGTTCCCTAAGAGTTAAAACGGAAAGGTAATACTAAGCCTTCGACGTCCATCCGTCCATCCATCTGCCACATGACTGTATCTATTGAACCGAAATAGATAATATTCCAAAAGGACAATGCCGGTTATTGGCGTCTTTTTGTTTTCGCGCGGCCACTAACCATACCTTGTTTTCCCGATAGTTAATAACATAATAAAATTATAAGGGCATATATACCTCTAAACTCAGTCCGAACTGAGTTATAAGGATTAGATATTATCATAGTTTTTTGCACTATTTTTCATTAAAAGTTGCAATTAAATAATAAATAAAATTATTTTGGACATTTTAATTACTACT
Organism: Elegia similella; assembly: GCA_947532085.1. NCBI lineage: Eukaryota > Metazoa > Arthropoda > Insecta > Lepidoptera > Pyralidae > Elegia > Elegia similella. The sequence goes on from OX383942.1 coordinate 2,052,181, forward strand.
ATACTTTTTTGAAGCCTTTTTCATCAACGATACAGCAGCAGGCTCTTCTCCGCTACCTCCTTGAGGTTAAGAGTATATAGTAACTGTTTATTAGGGCAGTCTGAAGTAGCTTTGATAGATACTTGATACATTAGGTAGGTCTTTTTGTTCTTTGCTTGGCCGTCGTCTTCACTGTTTCGCTTCACTCTTGAAGTATTGGTCCAGCCGATAACATAGTGACGTCAGCTTTGACGTTCCCAGGCGAGGGCTTGGTGCGTCACGAGGCAATACAACAAGTACCGAAAACTGTACTTGTTGTTGCTGTCCATGTTCACTTCCATATACTAACAGCGCAACTGCCACTTCATTAGTTGCCATCATTAGTAGTTGATCTGCTTCATGAACACCTGTGAGAGCTTTCGTGGCACCCCGCTCAGTGCTTGGGCAGCATGATGACCCAGCAGTGACCCACGGGGTCACTTCAGCAGATGGCGAACCACCTTATTCAGCAGGCAGATCATACGTTGCACTTGGAATACAATGGGAGTAGGCTTTCGCCAATCATCTTGGTTTTGGTTATGACAACAGTGTTTTACTTAGATGGTGCCCTCTCTTGCGGTCTGCGCAACACCATAAGAGATGTACCTCAATACATACAGGATTTAAGAGAGCCCAACCCGTCTTACTTTTTATACAAAGACTCGTACGTCTCTAGAGGCATGTCTTGTTACTCATACTCTTAAAACAGCGTATGCTTTTTCGCGGCCTCAGTCCTCTGACGTCTGTCGTATTATTTGTAGCGGAACCTTATGAGCTGAACGAAAATTTATTTTTATAATTATAAACATGCCTAGTTGTGTAGTGAAATCCTGCAAAAATACTGTAAAAAATGCTAAAGGGAAACCACAACCTGTGACTTTTCACATGTAAGTAATGCAAAGGACATTTAATTACAATATCATAAACGATAATGACAATCTCCATGGTACAGTGGTTAACGAGCCAGGTACCGGGTTAAATTTCCGGCGCAGGCAAAAACTTGTACTTCAGTTTCATATTTATGTATGTCCGCGTTACTGGAGTTCCATAAGGAGAATTGGCGTTGGGCCGTAAAACATACATACATTCATATTATCACGATCTTCACCCTTACGGTGTAGGCCTCTGCCTGAAACCAAAAGCCACGTTTAGCGTGTTTGTGGGCGTATGTAGGTGGAAATCTGAATCCAAGGTTTAATAGGTTGCTAGTCGCATTCCCTATCAGAGAAGCAACTGGTACATTCTCAATTTTTCCTTTTCATCTAGACCAGCATGGAATATATACTTCTTATTACAGCATGAATGCTGTCATAATAGCGGACCCCGGGCTTGGACGCAGCACAACTGAAGATGCCAGGAGTATAAGGAACCAGGGAATCTCTTAGATGATTATGACTATATAATTATTACTACTTCATATGTTGTTTACTTAAATGAAGTCATACTGAAACAAAATCTTGTTGTGGTTTTTTCTCGATATCGATATTACACGGTGTTGTTACATCTCTTATGACAGCGGCGTCAAACGTCATGAGTGCTATTTTCGAATCGACGTGTTTACTAAACGACCGATGATGTATGGAAAATTTGTACTTCTTCATCGAGTCACTCATTTACAAATAGCACCCCTGACACCACGACTCCCTTTCGTCTGCCTCACACCCCCGCTAATGACACACTAGGTTCCCATACAAAAATGGCTAAATGTGACATCTATTCAGAGACACAAAATTTTTTTTTTTAAATCTATGCAATAAGTGCTTAAAAATTCAATTGATATGACCAGAACATACAAACAACAAGTTTTTTGCAAAAAATACATTTTTATGACAAGCTTTAGCAATATCAGAGGCTGAGAGGTGGTTCAGAAGAACTCTGACTCCAGAGTGCGCATGGTCGATTGACCGTAACATCTATACGAAATGATGATGATGACAAATTTTTATTATAAATGATTTTTTAATATCAATTTCTTATTGGTGTCTTTAATATTTACATTTTTACTTACTTAAATTTAAATGGTTTTATGTCAATAGCTGTTTATTACGTAATTGATTAAGTTAGTACAATCGTGTAGGTCAACCGACTATGCACACCCTGGTGTCAGAGTTCTTCAGAACCGCCTCTCGGCCTCTGACATGCTTCCTTTAACGCCTACTAGATGGCAGCCGGGACTAACAGCGTAACGTGCCTTCCGAAGCACGGAATCATCTTTATTATCAGACAATCAGGTGATTCAAGCCTGCAATGTCCTAACCAAACTGGAAATAACTAAACAATGTATGCTTCCCGTGGGAATAGAACCGACGACCACGATCTACAGGCAAAAGCCTTAACCGTTGGACCACGGAGGCAGTAAGTACAATAAAAATTGCATATTGGATAAATGCTTGGATGATAATACTTATAACATTTTTAAATATTTCGGTACCAGGACGCAAGCCAACTATTCTTACAGGTCCTTTGGGCTTTGCCAGAAATAAATTTCTTGCTTACTTAATAAATACGTCCCAAACGTAAAGTATTTCGCAAAAGGTCAGCCGACCTTAATAGTTACATTACACCAGTTTCGCGAATGTTTTCCACAAATAAAGGATAAATATATTTATTATACCGTCCCTAGACACTCTTAGACTACCGGACAGTGGTTGGCGTGCTTCTCAGTTAACCAAGGGGTTCAGGGTTTGATTCTCGGCGTGGGCTTACTTGTACTTTGTTTTCACATGCCTTTTGTAGTTGCTCATTGTTTTTCGTATGTGTGAGTCAACACTGGTGTCAGATTTTTCAAGCTGCTTAAAGGCATCTTACATAGCTTAACGACTGACATAAATGATGACAGCCGGGACTAAAGCCTTAATATATCTTCCGAAGCACGGAGGGGCCTAGCCCAGCCTAGGGTTTTTATGCCACTTGCGGTCACCCATCTCAGATGCTTAACATACGCAACGTTAACCCATTGGACCATCGGGCTCTCCTCAAGCTGCTTATTGTAGTTTGTATTATCTTAGACCTCTTTTATGGAGAGGCGCTGCGTCGCGCGGCGCGTGATGCGATGCGTGCTGTTAAAATATCAAACATATGGCGAAGTATGAAGCTGTTTATTGAGAGGCATATTTTCGTGCGTTTGTTTTTTTTTTATGACATAGGGCTGCAAACGAGCAAGCGGGTCACCTGATGGTAAGCGATCACCGCTGCCCATAGACTACTGCAACACCTGGGGTATAACAAGAGCGATTGAAACATAGCATAACATCATGAAACGGAACGCGCCCGGGTGACATGTCAAAATCATCTGTTCCGTAATTTAAATAATTTTTGTGTATTATTTGTGAACAATTGTATGTAAAACTAAATTAATTACGTAAAATAAGGCAATAGTTATATGGAAGCAACAAGTTATCGTGAAATAGTAACGTGAATCAACGTTAAAAACTAGAAGATCGGCGCCGGCGGTTGGATTTGTTCAGCTGTCAAACCAAACAAAGGAAATTCGTGGATCATCATCAATTTAAACCGGGAGAGTATATTGTTTCATAATTTCATGATAGGCAGTGTATCTTCAAAAACAATAATCAGTATAAACTTAATTTTAAAGTAGCAATAGCAGTGAACTATATTTTGCCTACGAAGCTCAGTTTGAATCTCGCACCGTTTACCTAGTGCAATCGGTGATGACGACCTAAAACTACAGCTATAGGCTTATATATTCAGTAACAAATAATACTTTATACACTGCAACGCAAAATCTGCTGTATCCCTTTTGTTTCTTTTATGGCAGATTGTGAAATGTAAACTACCTACTTACTTCAAAAAAAAATATAAATTGGTGAAGTTTACTTTTAACTTTTGCATATTTTTTTATATATTTTGATATACAATAAAACTCTAATTTCTACTTACTGACCCCTTTAATATAACATAAAACTCACTCTGTTTTTGAGGTCTCGCTAAGCTTGTGAAAGCTGAGTTGATGACTATAAAACAATAGTTATAGCAAGAATACAGCTAATTTATTTCATTTATGCTTTAAATATCTATGTAGTTATTCTCAATAATTAATAAAATTGTCTTATTAAGTACAAAAAATTGCCCTCCGAGTTCTTAAAGTATAGTTTACCTTTACTTACATAATTAAATATATTTTCAGTTACTGACCACCTCATTCACTATGATGACACGGAAGGCCACTATCAAAGACCTAACCATGAAGCTGAGGCAAGCCCTGTTTGACCTTAAAGCGTGTCGTGAGGATAAGGCACAACTGTTACTGGAACGGGAGGAATCTGAAGAAGAATTTCAGAAAATAAATGATCGCCATAGTCAATTAAAAAATGAATGTATAAGTCTTCACAATAACAGTACAGAATTGTTGGAAGAAAACCTTAGGTTGAAAGAATGTTTAGAGCAAGCTAACGAGTGCCATATGGTACATGAACGGGCCCTATGTCGCATAAATGAGTTAGAACAAAGCTTATACGATGCACAAAAATCTGCATTAGAGATACAAGATCAAAAAGATGCCGAAATATGTAACAAAACGCTTCATTTGTACAGCGAACTCATGGAGTGTGGCTCGGGACCAGTCATGGAAATACCTGCGAGTACTCCGCAGTCACAGTATTTTATTTTAAATAGTCATAATAAAATTAAAAAGTATGTAAAAATTAATAGAATAATAAAACGCACTAAGAAAGTATTATCTAAACAAATAAAATGTAAATCTTTAGCGCAGTTAAGTAGGGAAAAACTGTGTTTGTCTAAGGAACTTAGATCATGTGAAGATGACCTATATATGGCTAGCCGTATATATGACACCGAGATTCATGAGTTGCAGTCACAGGTCTCGGAATTGCAACAGTCCTTAAATAATTTATCAAAAATGTATGAATTGTCCCAAAAAGATATAAGTAAATATATTTTAGAGGCCAAAGAATTTGTGGCTGAAGCTCACTATAATAAAGAGCGGTATGATGCTCTCTTACAAAAACAGCAGTGCTATAGTACTCCTGAAACGGCAATTACAATGTCACCTGTAATAGCCATTGTTCCCGAGTCTAGAGAATGTGATACTGGTAAATGTAACTTAGAAACGAGGATAGGTACGATAGAAAATAGTTTTAATAAAAAAAGGTTTTGTAACAAATTATTTATATACTCTGATAAATTAGGTCAAGGTCTTAGTAGCATAATTTTGAGTCACCTCAACCATAACTGTTCTGTCTACAACACATGTACACCCGGCGCTTCTTATTTAGACCTGGTAAACAGTATTACTTGTGACAGTCTTGATGAAAACTGTACAATATTAATATTATGTGGTGACAGTTCCTCTGTATCAAAAAGGAATATTAAACAAAGTATGGACAAATTAATTAATATAAATGAAAGAACACAATGTAAATTTATGATATGTGCCTTTCCGTATTCGGAATCTTTAGATAGGAAAAGAAACGAGCACATACACAATTTAAATGTACATATGTACAACATGACGTATCGTCATGGCGATTTTATTTTTTATTTAGATATAAATAAGTTTATAAGTAGATTTAAGTTGACTAACGATACTATGTATCTTCCTTTTAATTTTAAAAGACAAATAGCTACAGTAGTAGCTTTTAATTTACAAACTTCTGTTGTATGTAGTACAACTGCAAATAATTTTAAATTTGACACAGGTATTGCAACTAATGATATACCTAAAATACAAAATCCTCAGTCTGATTTAAACTAATTAATAAGACAACAGTCGAGGCTAAAGAATTAAATATTTTTCATCAGAATGTCCAAGGCCTGACTAGCAAATTGTTAGAATTAGAGTTGTTTATAAACAGTAAAGATTTGCATGTAGTTTGTGTGATTGAACATTTTATGCAGTCGCACCAGCAACAGTTCAATGTAGAAAATTATTTATTGACAAGCTCTTACACCCGAGAGACTAAAGAGAAAGGCGGTAGCTTAATTCTAACTCGAAGTGACGTAAAATGTAAAGAACGTAAGGATATTGTTAGTCTTTCGGTAGATTGTAATGTTGAGCTGTCATGTATCGAACTAGGGAATTATATTATAGTATGTGTATACAGACCCCCAAGATCAGATTATAATACTTTAGAATCAGTTATTGAAGATGTCTTGAGAAAATTATGTTGTTGTCGCAAAAATATTATAGTGTGCGGTGACTTTAATGTTGATTTGTTAGTTACAACAACTGAAAGTGTTCGATTTTTAAATGTCTTTAAATCATTTGATTTGGTTAATTTGTTTTTGGAACCAACTAGAGTTACTGAAGATTCTGCAACGTGCATAGATAATGTTTTCTGCAATTGCACTGCTGTTGACAAATATATAACTAAAAATCTAACCTCGGATCACTACGGTCAGTTTGTAAAACTTATAAATGATGTAGAAGTAGACTTACCAAAAGTAACCTTTAGATCTATAACCAAAGCTAAAATAAATGTATTTAAGAAAAAAATATCTGAAAAAATGCCCCTAATTGAAGAAACTAGAGATGATCCGGATGCTCTATATAATAAAATGTTTGGTATTATTGAATCGGAATTCAAAAATACATTCAAAATTAAAAAATGTACTAAACGTATCGGTAAAAAATTTAGTGAATGGGCTACAACTGGTATTTACGTTAGTAGAAACAGGTTATACGAATTATTAGCTATGAAAGCTTACAATAAAAATACTGAATTTATTAATTATGTTAGAACTTACTCTAAGGTTTTTAAAAAGGCGTGCCTGTGCGCAAAATCTTTATATACAAGAAAAGCTATTCTAGATTCTCATGATAAGATAAAGACCACTTGGAAAATTATTAACATGGAAACCGGGAAAACCAAAAATCGTGACAACAAAATAGAATTAAAAGTAGATAATAAGATCCTCAGTACTAATGAAGACGTCGCAAAATATTTCGAAGATTTCTTTACTAACATTCCCGTAAATACTACTGCCTCCTTACGTTCATCATCTGAGGAATCTAAAAAACTATTAACAAGCTGTATACCAGAATGTAACAATCATTTAATATTTCAACATGTAACACCTCAAATAATCATTGATACATTTAAGAGTTTGAACAATAAGAAAACTGGAGATTTGTGGGATATCTCTGTAGCTGTCATTAGTAACATCATTGAAGTAATTGCACCATATTTAGCTTCTATATTTAATAAGTGTGTAGATACTGGGACATTTCCTGACTTGATGAAGTTAAGTAAAGTCATTCCTTTGTACAAATCTGGCGATAAAAATGATCCCACTAATTACCGTCCCATTTCTATTCTGCCAGCTCTTAGTAAAATATTTGAAAAAATGATTTTTAATCAGTTATTAGCTTTTTTTAACATAAATAGCCTTTTCCATCGTGAACAGTATGGATTTACAAAGGGTCGGTCAACTACAGACGCGGGTGTAGCTCTGTTGAAATACATATATGATGCTTGGGAGGGAAAACAAAATGCTATTGGTGTTTTTTGTGATCTGTCCAAAGCCTTTGATTGCGTAGACCACAATACCCTTCTCTCCAAGCTGGAGCACTATGGAATAAAAGGTAAATCTCGCGATTTACTTGAATCTTATTTAAGTGGCCGAACTCAAAAAGTTAGTTTAGATAGTGTACAATCCTCCGGATCATCGGTTAAGATGGGCGTACCCCAGGGCTCTATCCTAGGGCCTCTGTTATTCCTCATTTACATCAATGACCTACCTTACTGTGTCAATACATGTAAGGCTGTACTATTTGCCGATGACACTTCTCTTGTCTTCAAAATTGATAGACAAACTAATTCTTTTGACGTGGTTAATAGTACTTTAGCTCAAGTGTTGGATTGGTTCACAGCGAATAATCTATTGTTGAACGCTAAGAAAACGAAATGTATTAAATTTTGCTTACCAAATGTTACAAAAATTCCAACACAAATAGTAATGGATAATGAACCACTAGATTTAACTGATAAAACAACATTTCTTGGAATAACTCTTGATGCCGGGCTTCAATGGGGTGCCCATATTACTACGTTAGCGGGTAAACTTAGTTCTGCAGCTTATGCTGTCAGGAGAATTAGACAACTGACTGATGTTGATACTGCGCGTTTGGTATATTTCAGTTACTTTCATAGTGTTATGTCTTATGCGATTTTACTATGGGGTAACGCTGCAGAAGTAAACACCATATTTGTCCTGCAGAAACGCGCTATTAGATCTATATATAAACTTGGTGCTAGAGAATCTCTTAGAGAATTGTTTAAAGATATAAATATTTTAACTTTACCTTCTCAGTACATATTTGCGAATATTATGTTTGTGCGCTATAATCTTGATTTATATAAGAAAAATAGTGATATCCATGACCGAAACACGAGAAATAAAAATAAATTAGCTACACCAGTATTGCGATTGCAGAAAACTATGAATTCATTTTTGGGTTTAGGAGTACGCTTCTATAATAAAATTCCTGCAGAAATATTAGGTCTGCCTTTACTTAAGTTCAAAACGATTGTAAAAAACCAGTTAATAAAAAAGGCTTATTACTGCATTGATGATTATATTACTGATAAAAATGCGTGGAAATTTATATAAATTTATTTAATGTTAACAATTATTAAATGTTAAAATTAATCTATAGTATGAAAAATTGTATTTAATGTTAACAATGTATTCAGAGCCCTTCAGGCACGTAGGGACCAAGGCTGGATTGAGTTTCTTTCGGCGTATTCTTCTCACCAGTGGTCGTTCCGAAACGCTAGTAGTATTTCAATTTTGCATATATAAAAAAATATATAAGAAATAAAAATATGACGTTCAAAAAGAGATACATGTATCCAATTTTGAATAAAAATCTTTGACTTTTGACTTTTTTTTTTTTATAGACTCGTTTTTTGAACGTTCCAATGTCGTATCGATTCGGGAATACCGCCGCAGACAGTTCATGAGATATAACATTTGATTTCGCGACGCACATCACAAAATCTTGACGTTGAACGCGCCAGAGCACGCGGCATCGATGACAGAGTGAGTGCGGGCATCACAAATGATTGGTACTCAATAAAATTTATGTGATACACCAAAAACCGACCTTAGACCAATAACGATTGAACGAACTTTTATACAGCGTGATTTTGAACCTCCTAGCTATATTGAAATCGGGGAATCAGAATCCCTAATGGAATACAGAACTGCAAGAAAAAAAGGTAAAAACCGAAAAAAAAATTTTGATTTCCATAGAAATTCGTCCAGCTGATCGGCGACTTTGTATGGGAAACCCTAATTTTTTTTTTTCGATTTTCAGCTTTTTTTCTTGCAGTTCTATATTTCATTAGGGATTCTGATTCTGAGATTCCAATAAAGCTAGGAGATTCAAAATCACGTTGTATACACTAGGTACTACTGTGTAAACTACATTTCATGACAAACTAGTTTAGTCTAAGATGCACTGACTTACTTTTTACTTTTGATTTACTTTTGGTATAATTTGTGGAATCAAAGATGGCGGATGCGATTTTTCATGAAAATCGATAAGCGTCTAGTTTTTGATGTTTTCTTGGAGCATATATCTCAAAAATGAAATCAGTTTTTTAAATTCAAGTCATGTCCGCCTTCTAAGAGCCCAAAACTGACGTAATTTTTGTGATTTGGGGTGTCCCCAAAAACATATAAAACGACACCCATGATATTTTTTATAAAAAGTCGCGTCTGCCATCTTGGATTCCATAAATAACGTCATTTTACTAGTGCTAATAATGTATGCGGTGTTGAAATTTGTCGAAATATTTTTAAATATTTAGTTCTTTTTTTTAATCCCTGACGAAAAAGGAAAATAAGTGTAGGATCTTAAACGTTTAACCGCTGTGTGTGTATATCTATCCGCCTATCTATGTCACCATAGCCCATAAACAGGTGAAAATTCTTAAAAATAATTTATTATAATCGGTACAGCGGTTTAAAAGATATGGAGAGTTGCTTATTATTTTTAATTTTGTACAATCTAATATATTTTAACATGTAAGTAAACCCATCATAGTTCCACCCCTTGCTAACCTTGTTTACCATGCGTGATCTATTACATGTCAAACACGGACCTAAATAGTAAATCCGTATGCTTACTTCCTACTGCCATGGCCGAGGCAACATCCTGTATTCTAATGTGACCTTCTCTCATCTTTGAATGTCAACCGGATGTATATTAAGTTTTTTTTTTTTACTTTCGCACATATTTTTGCTACTGTTGGTATAAATATTCATCCTATCTTGTCTTTCCTAATCCTTACTTATAATAATAACACATGCGAAAGAGTATAATATTTTTAAGTGTTTGTATTTTGCATTCACAATGCTATTTTCATATACTCTTATTTAATAAAGAAATAAAATATTGTAAAAAAATTTAGTGATTTTTTTTCCCGCCCACTAGAAATTTTTTCACCATATTTAAATTCTTTATTTAATAAGAATGAGATTGTTTGTTTGTTACGCTTTCACGGCGTAACTACTGGACAATCATCATTAAATTGCACACAAGTTCTCTGGAGTACGGAGAAGGACATGGGCTACCTTTTATCCCAGTGAAAAGTAGTGTTCCCGAGGGAACGACGTTGACGCGAGCGAAGCTGCGGGCGAATGCTAGTTAATATTATAAATGCGAAAGTGAGTGTGTTTGTGACGCCTCCACGCCCTATCTACTGAACCGATCATCATGAAATTTTGCATACTCGTTGTCTGGGGTACGGAGAAGGACATAAGGTACATTTTACCCCGGAAAAACTACTGTCCCAGTGGGATCGACATCGAAGTGGGCGGTGCCGCGGATGGCAGCCAGTACATCAATAATTAATAGATAGATAAAGCGTTTATTTGATTTGCCACAAATACACAAATTGCCGTTATACAAATAATCTTATATCTAACACATGTGAGCAAACATGTCATTTGTGTGCTGTAGCAAGGCAAAAAGACCATAACTCAGCGATTATTTTGCACCGAGATACAAAAACACTGATTTTCAGTTATCACCTTATAAGTAGGTGCGGGCACAGAGAGAGATTTTTTATATGTTATACGTGTGTATAAATACAACAAAAAAGAAGTAAGTTAGTACATATATTTATAGAAGGAACTGGTAAGTAAAGGTAAAGGTAATTGGTAAGTAAAGGGTATCATCATCAACTGCTTCTCTGGTGGTTGGAGGTATGGCTTCGGGTAGCGAGTAGTATACCGATTCATTTATCCTGTTTCCCAAATCCACCAACAAACTATCCTTCCCAAGCTTAAAATGCTTCTGATGGGCAGCAGCGTCGAAAGCACGACAATCTAAAATAAACGTATTTTCTAATTTGGGACTTAAATCCTAAAAATTAAACTTATTTTATTAGGTAACAATGAAAAAAAAGTGTTTGAAGTGGCAGTGGGCGGGGCACACAGCTCGAAGAACCGATGGCCGATGGGGCAGAAAGGTGCTCGAATGGCGACCACGTACCGGCAAGCGCAGCGTTGGACACCCACCGACCAGGTGGTCGGACGACCTAACCAAGGTCGCAGGAAGACGCTGGATGCAGGCCGCTTCCAACCGGTCATATTGGAAATCCTTGGGGGAGGCCTATGTCCAGCAGTGGACTTCTTGCGGCTGAGATGATGATGATGAATTAGGTTACACGCTCGTGTTTGAATAAAGTAAATCTAGAATTTCGAAATGTCTATACTGTCCATTGATATGGCTTTCTCCATGACTCCAAGAAAGGGTGGGCCTCCGAATCTCTCATTCACTGAACGAAACATTAGCAGTGAAGCTTCTACTCGAACGGCAATTTATTATAATTTTTCACATTTTTGGCACTTTTTAGGTACTCGTACTTACTATCTATACTTTATATCTATCTTTGTAGGAATACAAGCAGTTGGTTTGTTGTAATATTTTTTATTTTCTTCCAGCACGGAAGCTATTAGTTTGTTTAAATACCGGTGTCAAAATAACTCTCTGTAAAGCCTTGAAAGGTTGACTCAGCCCGTTACTATGAACGAATTTTCCTATAGGACCAATGCGGGGAAGCCAAACAAAACACATTTCCATACAAAAGTGTTCAGCCGCCCGGACAGTCCGTAGGTATAGTGGAAAATTTTGCGTTTCCATTTTTGGTGCCATTGGGAAAGTTGTTCATATTGATAAACTAAGTAAAACGATCGAAGGAATCAGCATCATCATCAGTTCAGCTGTAAGAAGTCCAATGCAGGACAAGGCTTCTTACAAGGATTCTTCGTTCCATGGGAGGATATTGCCATACTCACCACGCTAGGCAGGTGGGTTGGCGAGAGCAGTTTCTCTGGCTTCTTGCGCTTCCGACACTGTTGCCCATCGGAAACATTATTAACCTGGGAAAGTATAGGAGTTTGATGGATTTGGGAAGAGAATTAAGGTATTGCGATACTACTCACTCGGGTGATCGAGGCTAAAGCAAGTAGTACCTCGTGTCAAGCGAATGTCGAACGTTATGGATATATATACAAATATATGTTTGTTTTTTTCTTTAGCCGTTTGTGTCCCACTGCTGTGCAAAGGCCTCCCCTCCTTGTTTCCACAAATTCCTTTCCCTCGATAAACTCTTCCAATCCTTCTCAAACTTGTCAATGTCATCTATCCATCTCTTCCTCGGTCTTCCTCGTCTTCTACGCCCACTTGGTGTCCATTGAGTCGTGATGTAAGCCCATTTTTCAGTATGCATTCGATAGATGTGACCCGCCCAATCCCACTTTAGTTTGGCTGCCTTCTTTCCAACATCCGAAATTTTTGTGATGGAGCGCAGGGTGGTGTTTCTCACGCGATCAATTCGCTTGACACCTAAGATGCTACGCTCCATAGCTCTTTGGCAGTAACAGACAGACAAATATATGTATATTTTTTTATTTATCTAGGGTACTCGAGTAAAGTAATAATAAGGACAGACACAAGTTAGACATTGAATTAGCAAAAACAATAGTATATCGGTCGCATAGAGGTCCCGATAACAGGTCATTGATCTACACTATCTGCTATCACTAATGAGATACGTATTGCTACGATGGGCCGTCAACCTGAATACTAGAAAGTTCGTAGATAGAAATGATTCTAGGGTTCTTTGGTTGTTACTCATATTTTCAATCGATGAAAAAATGTTTTTATTTTTTATTATCACACCGATTGGAAATAAGTATATTCCTTGTAATATTTTATTTTAGTATTTATATTCCGTGATATGTCCCTGAATATTTATTTATTTATTATTTATTAATAATCTATAATACATCGTGCTTTTGAATGAACTATAAACTATATTAAAATCCTGGAATCAAAATCCCTAATTGAATACAGAATTGTAAGAACAAAAGGTAAAAAACAAAAAATAAAATTGAACCTGTATGGAAAGACAAATTTTTTTTTTCGTTTTGTACCATTTTTTCTTACAATTCTGTATTATAAATAATAAAAATAAATATAAAACCCCCTTGTCAGGTAGACAGAGCCTAGGTCTATAAGTCCTTATGGCCACATTTTAACATTTTGGTGGGCGTGTGGATGGAAAACGGAATCAAAATAGTGATGTGTTGCTAGCCGCATCACCTATTGACACGATTCCGCAGATTTTCGCCCATCACCTCGATCGGCTTTTACGATCTGCGCGGGAGAGAAACAGCTGGCCCATTCTACGTTTTTTCTTTTCTCCCAGTCCAGTATGGAACTTTTTTTATATGAAAGATATAAAATCTGTTTGCTATCACTTTGTAACTTTCAAAGAAAAAAAAACCTACGGAACAATGTTTTAGTTTATCGAAGTAATGAATGAAGGAGTTTCAATATTAAAACTCAAAGATAGTGACATGTTTGGGCAGTAAATATTAGGATAGTTTAGTAAATATATGGCTATTTGTAAATGACACGGGCATTGTATTTTTTTATTGAACCCCTAATACTATTTTCGTTTTATTATTTCCTTGTAATCTTTCTATATAAATACAACAAAGTTGGGTTAGTTACACCAGGCCGTCGCACTCTCCGTGTCGAAAACATACCTACGTACCTACATACCTAATTCTGTATTTTATGACTATAATGTGTGGTACATTTTGTACGTGTTATTTTTAAAGATGATTTTTTTTTATTTTAATTTTAGTAGGTACATAATTTGACATTTTTTTTTTTATTTCGGTGTTATTAATTTCAATAATATGACATTATTTTTTAAATTCAATTCGAACATGACATTTAAATAAACCAATGTATACTCAGTCCACATACTTAATTTCTAAGATTTTCAAAAATTGTGAGTTGTCGTCCTTGGAGAAAATGCGGTGTGCAGTTTGTTGCCGCTTCTTCTGCACTCCGCTTTGGAAGCGGCGTTAAACTTAGCCTTAAGTAAATTTTTGACGTCAACAATTGTTGAGAAGTGAAATATGACAATTAATAAGTGTTCAAAGAAACCTATATTGAATAAACGTTTTGAATTTGAATTGAATTTGAATTTGAATTTACGCGCAGCGACATCTTAGAAGGTGAAAACCGAACAAATAACTGTATGATATATGTATAAATACAACGTGATTTTGAACTCCCTAGCTATATTGAAATCTAGGTACCAGAATCCCTAATAGAACACAGAATTGCAAGAAAAAAAGGTAAAAAAAGAAAAAGAACATTAGGTTTCCCATACAGTCGCCGATCAGCTGGACGAATTTCTATGAAAGGTTAAATTTATTTTTTAGTTTTTTACCTTTTTTTCTTGCAATTCTGTGTTCCATAAGGGATTCTGATTCCCAGATTTCAATATAGCTAGGGGGTTCAAAATCACGCTAAATATGACCATATGTGTTCATCATCAGGTCCTTTTTAGTCTCCACTACAGGAGCACGACCCTCTCTGTACTACTAGGGCCATACCTGGCCAGAGCAGCCAGAGGACTTGGCCTACACTCTCCACGCTGGCCAGACGGGTTGGAGAGGTTGGAGGCATATGTGTTCACCGACTTCAAAGAATTATGAATCGCATGTTTAGAGCTAGTGTTGCTGTAGTCGTGTGGTTTCTGGCAGAGTAGAATAAGACCACTCCTAGTCTTCCCACGGAGGTCTTAAGAGGCGACTTAGGAAATACAAGCTAAACAAAGCTCATAAACATCAATGAGACCTCTCCAACCCGTCTGGCCAGCGAGGAGAGTGTAGGCCAAATCCTCTATCTGCTCTGGCCAAGTATGGCTCCGGTAGTACAAAGAGGGCCATGCTGTGAAGACTATAAAGATCTGATGATGATGATGATGTTCAGAGATATAAGTATAAAATTGGCTTGCTGTAGGTATCTAAAGTAAAAGGTGATGCGTTAGAACACGAGCTAAATTACACCGTATCGCTAACTACATTGAGTTGATATTTCTTTGAATACCTTTGCGGAGTTCGACTTCTGTATGTAAGTACTACTTATTCTGGGGTAACACCATCAAAATTATCAAAAAGCTACCAAGTGCGAGTCGGACTCGCCCATAAAGGGTTCCGTAGCAGCAAGTAACATAATATAAAAGTTATTGTTATATTTGAGTTGATTGAATGAAAGGTAAATTGCACCCTACGAATTATGACGTATTAAAAAAAAACTACTTACCAGATCTCGTTCAAACCAATTTTTTGTGGAAGTTTGTATGGTAATGTACATCATATCTTTATTTTAGTTTTATAATTCTCTTATTTCAGAAGTTACAGAGGGACACATTTTACCACTTTTGAAGTGTCTATCGCGCAAATTATTCAGTTTAGAAAAAAATGATATTAGAAACCTCAATATCGTTTTTGAAGACCTATCCATAGATACCCCATACGTATAGGTTTTATAATTTTTTTTTTTTTTTTTTCCATTTTTGTGTAAAAATCTTAATGTGGTACACAGAATACATTTACTTACCAAGTTTCAACAGTATAGTTCTTATAGTATCGGAAAAAAGTGGCTGTGTGACGAATCTATAAGGGTTCTGTTTTTTGCTATTTGGCCACGGAACCCTAAAATAGGCATAAGAGTGAATATTTGTAAGATGGGTCCTGACCCACCGGACCTGTCCGAAGGTAAAATCGTATCAATACAAGTGGACAGAACAGCCTCCCTGGTCCAGTGGTTAAGGCGTTTGTTTGCCTGTTGACCCGGGGGTCGTGGGTTCGATTCCCACCGGAAGCATACTTTGTTTAGTTGTTTCCAGTTTGGTTAGGACATTGCAGGCTTGAATCACCTGATTGTTTGATAATAAAGATGATTCTGTGCTTCGGAAGGCACGCTAAGCCGGTCCCGGCTGCTATCTGGTAGTCGTTAAAGGAACCACGTCAGAGGCCGAGAGGCGGTTCCGAATAAATCTGACACCAGGGTGTGCATGGTCGATTGATCATGACACCTACAAGTGGAAATAATCGCCGATGTCGTAAGTATTGTAATGAGGTTAGCAACCTGTCAATGTTTTGATTGCATGTACCACATACACACCCAGCTTTCCGTGGCAGTAAAGAAGAAAGACTTAATGATTATGTAATATCAAGTTTAAAAACCTCGTTATGTCTCATTATCTCTCCACTCTTACTTGAAATGTCCTTGTCAATATAATTTATGTAATTTATCAATAGTTAAACGATATGTTATGAAAACCCTTTCCGGTCTTTGAAGGGTTGATTTAGCCTGTCGATATGAATAACTTTTCCAATGGGATCTAACCTGGGAACACATCATCATCATCATCATTTCGTGTAGGTGTCACGGTCAATCAACCATGCACACCCTGGTGTCAGAGATCTTTGGAACTGCCACTCGGGCCAAACGCCTAGTCACTGGACCACGGAGGTAGTTACATAGCCTATGACACTCCGGGGAATACGAATCTAATGATTTCTCGCACTTCAAAATCGGTCAAGCCGTTTAGGCTACAGGACATGACAATGGAACACACATACTTAAATAGGTACATACATACGTGCTAAAAACGTTACCCTCCTTCTGGGTTAGTCAGTCGGGTAAATACATGTGGCCACTCACGTTTTCCTCACGATGGTTTTCTTTGGCGCTATGTCAGCTGTAGTTAGGGTGACCATGTTTCAGGATTTTAAATAAAAATATATATATATATATATATATATATATATTTAATATATACGGACAAATCACACAGATTGAGCTAGCCCCAAGGTAAGTTCGAGACTTGTGTTATGGGATACTAACTCAACGATACTATATTTTATAACAAATACATATATAGATAAATAAATATATAAATATATACGGACAAATCACACAGATTGAGCTAGCCCCAAAGTAAGTTCGAGACTTGTGTTATGGGATACTAACTCAACGATACTATATTTTATAACAAATACATATATAGATAAACATCCAAGACCCAGGCCAATCTGAAAAAGATCATTTTCCATCTTGACCTGGCCGGGGATCGAACCCGGGCACTCCTTGTCGCAGGCTGGCGTGGTAACCACTGCGCCACGAAGCTGTCAATTTTTTTTAAAACACGACTATGCCTTCATCTATACTTCTTTACTCCATCCAGCGAAAGTAATTCTGTCTGTCTGTCGCCATTTCAAGCTTCAACCATTGAATCAATTTGGATGAAATTTGGTTTAGAGGTACCTTTCCTTCCGGGAAAGTCTATCGATCCCGAAAGATCGACATCAACACGGGCGGAGTCGCAGGTAATAACTAGTTTATTATATAGCCTATATGCTATTCTGATAGCTAAGCTACAACCCTATAAAATTTCGTCAGCTTTTTTTAACATCATCATCCTACAGCAGTAGTGTGTTGAAGAGAACAATTAATAGAACTATACACAAAATAATTTTTAACCATTAAATTTTTTAAATAATTAAATTTCTTTATTCATAGGCAATTGACAAATTGTGTTTGAAGTTCACTTAATATAATTATACATAATTAAATCTTATCATTATAAGACATAAAGGCCACGTTTAGCATGTGGCTGGGCATTAGGTGCAAAACAGAATCAAAATAGTAATTGGTTACTAGTAACCAATGTCAATGCGCCTAGCCGCATTGACATTATTCCCCAGATTTCCCATTCCCTCGTTCAGCTTTTACTATCTGCGTGACAAGACAAGCAGCTGGTATATTCCAAGTTTTTCTGTTCTACCAGACTAGCATGGAAACATTATTTTCCAATTATATTAAGAAATAAAATATAGTGAAAAAAAATTAAGCGGGCGGTGTTTGAACTGGGACCTTAGATAAATGAGACGTACAGAGGTGCCACCAATGCTCTGCGATTTGAGCTAACGCGCGTTTGAAAATCCTTATTTAATTGGAGTATATCAGAATAACATTTTAAATGCAACAGTATAAAAACATTATTTCGTTTGTTAGTACTATTGATTTTGTAAAACGGTAATTGTGTTTTGTGGTCACCTTAGCATTATTACTATAACTGACTCATAATGAGCATAAATTTTCCAATGGTGACGTATTAATTGCACAATCATGATTGCAGCTAACAGTTTTTATATAGGAAGGCCTTGAGAACATATTTTTACTATCGCGATTAGGTAGTATTACACATATGGTTAATATAATAAGAGTATTAGTTATAATAGTATAGTATAGTTGTGGTAGAGCCACGCTACCGGCAAAATTAATTTTTGCTAGTAGCATGAATGGGCCGGCTCGTCCGGGGAAGTACCACACTCTCACAGAAAATCGACGTTTGAGTAGCAGCTTTACCGCTTCTATGTTTCGTTTGGTGAGTGAGAGAGCCAGAGGCCCATCCTTCCCCCATTTCCTCCCCCCATATCCGTTCTCCGACTCCTTGAAAGGCCGGCAACGCTCCTGTTACACCCTGGTATTGCAGTTGTCCATGGGCAGCGCTGGTCGCTTACCATCAGGTGACTCGCTTGCTCGTTTGCCGTCCTATACCAAAAAAAAAAGTATATCAAAATAGCATTGTAAATGAAATAAAACATTTCCAAAAAAAAACATGGATAACTTAACTGATAGTTATAGTGCAATATGCTCAACTTAACTCCCTCCGTGATCCAGTAGTTAAGGCGTTTGCCTGTAGACCCGGGGTCGGGGGTTCGATTCCCACGGGAAGCATCCTTAGATAAGTTGTTTCCAATTTGGTTAGGACATTACAGGCTTGAATCACCTGATTGTCTGATAATAAAGATGATTCCGTGCTTCGGAAGGCACGTTAAACCGATGGTCCTGGTTGCCATCTGGTAGTAGTTAAAGGAACCACGTCAGAGGCCGAGAGGCGGTTCCGAAGAACTCTGACACCAGGATGTGCATGGTCGATTGACCGTGACACCTACTGTATTCTTTTTCACTGGTCCCATATAATTTTCATCAGAATCGGTATAGTAGGTTGATGTTTGAAAAGACGGATTTTTTTTAATGAAAGATTGTTTCTTAAAAACGCCCATTTCGAAGGCATTTTGCTCTTAGCCTAGGCCCCTGTCTACCCCGTTAATCTATCTTAAAATAATAACTGCATATGTTGTGGGGTACGCTTTGTACCCCACGTATCCGTCTGTCTGTGTGTACTGTATAATATGATGAGCACTCAAAAGTGAGATATTACCGACAACGATGTACTTAACATTTTAATGTCAGCATGTGAAACGAAGGGAGTCGTAAACACGGTAACCACGTAGGCCGGGAGCTTGCTGCATATTAGACGTTTATTATCACAAGTACCTGGGCGACCGAGCTTCGCTCGTTTATTACTATTTATTGTAATATCTATGGTGGTGTTTAGGCGATAAGGGGCCATCCATAAAGTACGTCACACGTAAAGGGGGGGGAGGGGGTCGACAAAGTGTGACATGGTGTGACAAGGGGTGGGAGGGGTCCTAAGTTTCGTGACATCACATTTAAAATCTACTAATCGCGTAATATTTGAAATATTAAACTAAAAAATATGTCCAACTCTATCTTTAGGGCAATACGGTTTAAATTGTTTTGTTGACGAGTTCATAGCCGCTTCTGCCACGTGCCGATCGCCGACGAGCGCTTTGACTAATGCCGCCAAACGCACCGCACCTCGCGTAGGTAATGTTTTTGTTTTGTTTCTATATTTTCATTCGACAATTTGCTTTCGCTGAGTGAACGACGTCGTTTTTTTAGTTGTGCTATTTTGTGGATATAAACATAGTTTAATAAATCAAGTTCAAAATGAACAAAAAGATAGATTTAGGTAATCTTTACCGTAGATTATACGAAACATACAGTGCGACTTACGCTGATAAAAAAAAACAGCATATACAGGAAGAAGTTAATACCTTATGGAAAATTTTGAAAAGTAGTGACAATATCGAAGGTGATGTGGAATTGAAAATCAAAGAGCTGCAGATACAGATGACGAAAAAAAAAGCGACATTTTAAAGATTTTGATTTGGATGCTGTTTACATTGCCACAAATGCCCCAGGAAGAAGTGCTTTTAACAGAGTAGAACGACGAATGGCACCTCTTAGTCGTGAACTTACTGGTGTTGTATTAAAACACGATAATTTCGGTTTACATCTCGATTCCAGTAATAAAACTACTGACTTGGACTTGGAAAAACGAAACTTTGAGAGTGCAGGCACAGTACTGAGTAATATTTGGAGCCAATTGGTCATTGATGGATATCCTGTGGTTGCCAAATATATTATGCCTACAGAAACTAGACTGGTTGTTGAACAGGCTAAGGCATTGAAACGTGATGCGATTTGGTGCGCAAATCATGTCCGGGAATCACAATATTTACTGCAAATAGTAAAATGTGAAGTGGTTTCGTGCTGTGGTGTGCAACGATCTAGCCTTCGGCGACTACTACGAGAGGGTTTTTTGCCACCACCTGTTTTAATTAAACAGACGTCAAGCGGGTATATAACAATAGAAAAGGATGATATCGAAAATAAATTCGCTCCACTATTACTTCAATTATCTTTAAAACTGAGCGCGTCATCACATTTAAAGCAAGTACCGTATGATAGTTACTGCCCTAGTGTTGAGGGATACTTGTGTAAGCGATCTTGCGGCTTCTGTGGTCTATATTTTGCATCATATAAAGCCACTAACCAACACAAACAACTTCATAAGATTAAGCAAGATGAAGTTCCCATTGCAAAGATACGCCCTCAAAGAATAGCAGCTAGACGTGCCAGAGAAATTCTTTGTTTGGATATTAATGATGATGCCTTATGGTTGGATGAAAAAGATGTTGACACCACAAATGTTCCTGACGTGAAAAACGTGAACGGTGAAGTGACTGCCATGCCAGTTATAAATAATTTAAAGGACTGGGTTCAAAGTCCATGGACTGAAGATGATTGAGTTTCTTTTTCTTCTTTATCTTTATATTCATTAGTTAATTTTTTTGTTATTGTTTCAAATATTTGATATTATGTTGATTTCATAAAAAAGTACTTAATTTAAATGGAAATAAAACTAATTTCGGAACTGCTGTTTTAATTTAATAATTTTTCTATGTTAAATTGCAAAACATGTGACGTCACACTAGGGAGGGGGGGGTCTCAGAAATGTGACCACCTGTGACAAGGACGGGGGAGGGGCTCAAAAACTCATGAAATTAGTGTGACGTACTTTATGGATGGCCCCTAATCTATATTTTTGAGAAATACATAATTATCTCAAAAATTGACTAAATTCTTTTGAACTTGTTTAAAAAAATAAAATATAAACTTGAACATATAAAAAAAAAGTAAATCATCGAGCGGGATTCGAACCCTACACTCGTTTTTTGCCATCCGCGTCTAATCCCGCTGGACCAGACGGAATGTGACCGGCAGGACGAAATTAGCGAACATATTCTGCGTGGAAAAAAAACGCACGAAAACTCGAAAACACGCGTTTTCCCAAACATAAGACTAATCTAGATCGATTGTTTACCCCCGAAAACCCCCATATATCAAATTTCAGCGAAATCGTTAGAACCATTTCCGAGATCATAGAAATAAATTTATATATATACATACATACATACATATAAATAAATAAATATACAAGAATTGCTCGTTTAAAGGTTTAAGACAAATGTCAAAAATGGTCGGTCAGGGTGTCATCCTCAACTACCTGTCCGGTGGTTGCAGGCACAGAACAACAAACATATTAGAAGTGTTATCATGCATGATTTCTATGAAAACCAGCGTCGCTTCATTTCACTCACACATAGTACTAACGCAACACAATTTTGTAGAAACTCCTTCTTTGGTCAGTTTCACTTCTCATTTTACACGTTAGAATAGCACACGTCGGCATTTTTCGACTTTTTTAGGGTTCTCTACCTCAAAAGGTAAAAAGGAACTCTTATATAAGATCACTTGGTTGTCTGTCTGTCTGTCTGTCGGTCTGGCAATCAACTGCAATTCGACCGCGAAGCGAAGAACTGCTAGCTAGAACTGCCAAGCTGAAATGGGGCTGGGCAGAACATGTTTGTCGCATGCGGCCAGTAAAAAGGACAAAACTTGCCACTTTCTGGGTACCGGATGGCTGCCACGACAGACCAAGAAGGAGATGGGGGGATGACCTCGACTAGTATATAGATATAGTAATTTAAGTAATAGCAACTAATGATACCTAGTCTCTTCCTCTCCTCGAAGAAATTACGTGTGTACATTTTCGTGCTCATTTTCCGCCGCTGCCTCTCAACCTATGTCCTCATAAAACATAGTATGTGCATACTGTTCAGCGTTTATATTCAGAAATACCTTAGTACCTCTCGGAGGGCTGGAATTTGGGCTTGGCAGGTCACGGATGATCAATAAATAACTTATGATATGCAAAATGAACAACCCTTTTCACTTTCAGCCGGTTCTACCAACTACCGAAGTAAAGACTCGTTTAGGTATGTTGTTATGTACTAAAGTGTATGTTATTGTGACTGTGCTAAGATTTGAAATAGATGCTGACATATAGTGATGTTTAATTCCATTGAAAGGTACATACAGGACGGCAAACGAGCGAGCTTGTCACCTGATTGTAAGCGCTGCCCATGGACAACTGCAACACCAGGGTGTGACAGAAGCGTTGCCGGCCTTTCAAGGAGTTGGGACAGGACATTGGGGAAAGAACATTGGGGGAAGGTAATGGTGGTAGGATGGGCCTCCGTCTCTCTCACTCACCGAATGAAGCATAGAAGCAGTAAAGTTTCTACTCAAACGTCGATTTTCTGTGATAGTGTGGTACTTCAAAGTACGAGTCGACCCTTTAATGCTACTAGCAAAAATGAACTTTACCAGTCGCGTGGCTCTTCCAAACAGAGTTATAAAGAAACGAACATTAAAAAAATTAACAACTGAATTGAGAACCTCTTCTTTGAAGTCGGTTAAAAGACTAAAAAATACAAAAAAGAACATAGTAAACAGATATAAACCCTATTTCCAGTTTCAGCCAAGCGTGGACATACTTTTAAACAAAATCCTTCTCAAGCAGCTCAGGCGAAATTGAACCGTTGTTTTCTAAATGTATTAGTGCATTTATCCGCGCCCTAGACGTCCCGGTTCGATCCAGTGCGATAATATTTTAACTTTATCTCGGATAGTGTAACGAGAAACGAGAATTCCTTCACTATGTGCCACAGTGTAAGGAAATAGTCTATTTTAGTTGTACGGTGCAGCCGTACATTTTCGCTGGCGCATAATTTTGCGCTATGTGCGTCATTTTTATTGCAACAATTGTCAGTACACGTTTTGGGTAGCATACATACGTACTCCCGATCGCCGCAATAGTGATCAAATTATCATTTCTATCATTTATCATTAGTGTTTCCAATAGTATCAGTTTAGTGTAGCAGTTATCAGTATCCATAATCAGTGTAAATTAGTGTGAAAGACAATATATACATTTTATATTGAACTTGCCAGACTTTAACTTATCACCTCGTCAATCAATCAAGCATTCATATGTACGGGTGATCAGGGGCCCGTACATTGTGGTCCTTCGAGCCGGATGTACCATTTCAAAAGTCTTTAGTGCGGCGCAGTGGTCGGAAATGTTCGGACCGGATATTTATTTACGTTGAGTCAAAGAAGAGAGGCACACTTTCTTTAATATACTTGGCGAGCTCCATGGCGCAGTGGTTAACACGCCAGCCTGCGACACGAGGGCCCTGGATTCGATCCCCGGTCAGGTCATGATGGAAAATGATTTTTTTCAGATTGGCCTGGGTCTTGGATGTTTATCTATATATGTATTTGTTTTAAAATATAGTATCGTTGAGTTAGTATCCCATAACACAAGTCGCGAACTTACTTTGGGGCTAGCTCAATCTGTGTGATTTGTCCGTATATATTTTTATTTATTTATTTATAACTGGAAAGCGAATCTCGAAATGTATTATAGAGAAATGTACCAAAAAAGTTTAAGTTTGCCAATTGCTTACGCTTATATATTTACTCTATGGTACTTAAAGATGCTGAAAAATAAATAAAAAAAACATTACTAAGTAAACATTTTGAAAATAATAAATAATCTCGTCACACTGATCTTTTACGCGTATTTTCCTGCTCTGTGGCGAAGCAGACGATGCAAAGCGACACTGGGCATGTTTATATTCAGGAGAAATGCACAAAAAGTGCAGCGTCCTCTTTAACATAATAATAGATTTCAGCCGACAATTTATTTCTAACTGGCTCGTGGCCGCCATTTTAGGTTTTAAAACAAATTGTTTTGGTTTTGGTTGGAAATGTGTTCAACTCGTATCTTTGTGCTTAGGAAAAAAAATGTTATGAGACTATTTGCGACTGGCAAGTAGCGTCCAATAAACATTTGTGAGACCTCTCCAATCCGCCTGGCCAGCGTGGAGAGTGTAGGCCAAGTCCTCTGGCTGCTCTGGCCAAGTATGGCTCTAGTAGTACAAAGAGGGTCGTGCTCCTGTAGTGGAGACTAAAATGTACCTGATGATGATGATGATGATGAAGTAAAGACATTTTTAGCGGCGTTGTGCACTTTTTAGGATGGGTAAAAAATGTTAAGCTCGCGTCAGGACACGTGACCTGAGAATGCCGGCGCGACGTAGGAGAGGAAGTAAAAGTAAAAAATAAAAAAAAGCTATTTTTTTTACCGCGCAGAGTTTTCACTTCTGCAGGCACTCTCAGAGCCGGTTGTTATTTTTTTTTTACTAATTATTGAAGTAGGCATTTGTCTTCCATCATCATCCATTTTTTAATATAACCCCGAATAATCAAAAGTATTCGGGGCAGAATGAAGCAATATATAGAAAAAGGGCGGTATAGACCAACCAAAATCTCTTTCGAAAACCTGGGTAGTGGGAATAGTGTTCTGAGTAAAAATAAATGCATAATTCCAATCCTTACCTCGAAACCACGCAACCATAAATTCAATAAATCCAAAAACAAATTCCCCTGATCTCCGGCATAAAACTTTTAAGTCCAGACATTCTAATATCGGGCACTAGACGCTCAAAGCCATCCGGTTAAATACTGGTTAGGGTTTCCACCGAAAAATTCGCCGGAAAATATCCTGTAAGAGGCACTCATGCCTTTAGTGCATACCGCTTGGTTAAGTACCTGATGCTCTTTGGGATTTTGAAATCCGGTTGGAGTATGCAGAGTTATAATGATCGCTGCTGGTATTTTATTATAGTTCCGTACCCAAAGGATAAAAGCCGGACCCTATTAACATCGCTCCGCTGTCCGTCTGTCTGTTTGTCCGTCTGTTTGTCTGCCTGTCTGTCTTGTCTGTCTGTCTGTTTGTCTATCTGTACGGAACCCTTCGTGCGCGAGTCCGACTCGCACTTGGCCGGTTTTTTAAATACAAGCAGCGCACTTTCGTATGTATTTACTAAAATTTACGTTTTATTTTTAACCAAAAAAGAAGGAGGAGGTTATCAATAAGGCTGTATTTTTTTTTAATTTTTTTAACCTCAGAACTCCGTCATTTATGAACGCATTTATAAATATGTTTTATTGTTTGATAGGGTATGTTTTCAAGTTAGTTCCATTAAAATTTAATAAAAAAACGGAGGATGTTATCATAATTGATAAAAAAAGCTTAATGGTTGTATTGTTTTTTATTTATTTTTTTACCTCAGAACTCCATTATTATTGAACCGAAATGACAAAAAAAACTTTTTTATTTGAAAGGGTATGCTTTCAAGTTCGTCCCATTTAAATTTAATCACAATAGGTTTTGTAATTTTATTGAAGTCCGTTTTTTATAAAAATCACTCTATAAGAAATCTGCCTTATGTTTTACTCAGTATCATTTTTAAGGTAATCATTTAACTAACAATTATGTTTCCACAAATCTACCTCTGTTTGACCAGTCAAAAGGATAAATTAAAAAAATAGCAGTAGTTCTAATGTATTTTTAATAAGTAAATTAATATAATGTTCATGTTTCTACATTGATAAGTCACAGATTTTCGTAAAAACTTACATCCTCTTTTTAACCCTTCATCTCTTTTTAATGTTCTGCACTACCTTCTTAGTGCTCATTTACCTTAAACAAAGAACTTTTGTGCTAAATTTCCGGGTCTCTGTCTTTCCATTTTCAATTTCAATGGACTCCTGACGAGTCCGAAACTTTAGTGGGCAATCCCGAAAAAAAAAAGGCACTTGAGTGACCCGTTTTATAATTATTATTAATATTTATAAAACGGGTATTTTATTATTAATACAAAATCTATATTATTATAGAGACAAACCTGACTCACTGACTGATATATCAACGCACAGCCAAAACTACAGTACCTAAAATTTTAAAATTTGTTATAGTGTTGTTTTATAATGTAAGTGAGCAATAAGAAGGGATTTCCTGAAATTCTACCCCTAAGTGGGCGAAAAGGGGGGAAAAGTTTGTATGGGACAAAGTGATTCCTTGGCGAAATTTTCGACGTCTATGCGGACGAAGTCGCGGGAAAAAGCTAGTATTAAATAATAACTATCTACACATTTGGCATTACAATAACAAATGTTATTTTACTCATTAATTATGTAACAGTGAAACGTTAGAAGACAAAGTTATCTCCATCTTACTTCAGTTTCCTCGCTCAAGTTTCCGCGCTAGGATATGAAGTAGACTCCGAATGAAAGAATAATACTCACATTCTGATTGAACATTCGCCAGACGGGCGACGACCGGGTTGATAACCGGGTGCGGTGTGAATATAGCCTTAGGATAGGATATGTTCGCCGGTCTTAGTTGCACGACTTCCCAAAAAAGAGGAAATGTTTTTCGAGTTCTAGGTACATGATAATTTTGATATCACTGGCAATATTCTAATGATGAAGTAAAATCCCTATTAAAATATACAAGAAAAAGATTAATCAATAAAAAAACTGTCGACCCATAGAAATTTGACCAGCTGATCGGTAAATTTGTAATGGGAGACACATATTTTCAGTTGAGAGAGATTGTGCTTTTCAAAAATGGCTCCGGACGGCTACTAGTATGTACCTTGTTGTATGTTATTTTGTTTCTTTTCATACATATCTTTGTATTATACATATCTAACTATACACTGTGCACTGTTCCAAGACATTTTATATAGATAAAATTCGTGAACACACATTTTGTTTATTATTATAGTTTATTATATTTTAGTATATTATTATAAAAAAAAGTTCTAAAACACGTTTTTTGCTTGAACCCTCATTTTTTTGTTGCTATAGCAGGAACAGCACAATACCAATCATAGATATCAGAATATTATTGTGTACATCTCTGTGATACCAATTCTTTGAAAATTTCATGGCTCTGCTTGTTACGGTTTGTGAGAAACAGCCCTGTGACAGACGGATGGACAGACGGGCGGCTTAGTAATAGCTTTTCTTTTACGTAAAAAACTCTAAAAAAAAAAGCAGTTAAGCATTTATAGAAAACTAGCTTTCGTCCGCGGCTCCGTCCGCGTCATTGTCGGTCTCTCGGGAACAGTACTTTTTCCCGGGATAAAATGTATCCTATGTCCTTCTCCGTTACCCATATAACGTGTATGAAAAATTTCATTCATGATATTCGGTTCAGTAGTTACAACGTAAAAGCTAAACAAACAAACTCACTTTCGCATTTAAAATATTATTAGTAATTAGTAATTACCTATATACCTCTAGGGCAAAAGTAGTAAGACTGCACGAAATTGTGAATAATATTTTCAAATCACTAGTACTATGCGCTGTATTTATTAAATACATCAAAAAAATGTATAGTTTAGGTCGATCCTTGAACAAGATCGCCCCCTTATTGGAATTTAAAACAGATACATATGAAATTTAAAAATGATATATATATGTTATGATATCTAAAGACATTTTTCTTCGAAAACTGTAATTTTTACGTTTAAAACAATGATTCTCACATGACAATATTTATTTACATCTCGGAGGTCACCGCCTTTCTTATTTTTTTAATAAAAATATAGATATGAAAATATAAAGACTTTCATCTTTTTTCCTAATCGCCTAATGGTTCTGCGCAGTAGCGACGTTTCTGGTTCACGCGGCACCCGCTTAAGGGCCCGTACTACCTCACACTGCTTTGCATGATTAACTGTTATATCAATAATAATTAAATACTCAAGTTGAAATAAAAATGCAGCAAAGTTCAGGACTAACTCTGGTAACTATATGACTCAAAAACACGATTGCGTTAAATTTTCTCGATAGAAAAAGAATGCAAAGATGCCTCCAAATCACGTCTAATTTACTCGGTATATAGCATTATTCACCAAATACATTAAAATTAACCTTGAAACTTTTGATTATTATTGCATTACAGATAAGGCAGCCATCATATGTTTTTCTTTTTCGAATAACCCTTGAATATTCCTAAAAAACGAAAATATCCAAAGTAGCCAACGCGTTTAGACCATCCGCGTTTGTATCGCCACGCCGCCTGTCATATGTCGGGCTCTTAAGAAAATATGTCTGGAACAAAGGTGTGTCCACACATCCTGTGTGTGCTGTCTGCTCGACCTGGATCGGCTTAGCGTCGACTGATTGTCGGCTTGTTGTCTGAGCCGATTTGAGGCCACGTTAAGCTATGACATTCTAGGGCTTAGAATTTGATAAAAGCCTAGGCCATTTTGGGAGATTTGCTCAGTACGGCGAGCGATTTGTAAGAGGTAGATGCACGCTACCAAATGTGTATGTAAATAACATATTATGATGTTAACAGCCTCTTTGGTACAGTGTTTAATTTGAGACCCGCGTACCTGATGCCATGCTTGCAACCACCAGACAAGCAATTGAGGATGGCTTCCTTGACCAGGGGTATCAGGCAGATCCAAATCCCCACCTGGTTTTAAATCAGACAGTACAAGTAGAGCGATTTACTCATTAATTTATTTTTCGTTTACGAGCGGTCTGGCAAGTGTTCTTCTATCCTATGTGGAGTGTTATTCTTTCATTTAGAGACTAGAAGTTAATACTTTGGGAGGAAAACTCAGGATGTGGAAACCAAAACAAGTTGAAGATAACAATTCCTTAGCATGGTTTCAGCGCTTTATCTAGTAAGATAATAAAAATTCGTACATTTTCAAAAAAAAATCTGACTCCTGGCATAAATGCTATCAGTTTTTTGTTATTTATGGCTTTCACATATGACGTATTTAGCTATATAATATTAGGTATAATTTCTTTAATTTAATTTTATTTTCATTTATATTTTTCTGACAATTTATGACTTATATAATGTGACAAAGAAAAAGCGCGGGCAAATCTCAATCATACTTGATTTAGTATAATTGAGATTTGCCCGCGCTTTTTCTAAGTCTTGTAAGCAAAAATTATAACTTATTTTTTTTTTTTTAAATATATACGGGCAAATCACACAGATTGAGCTAGCCCCAAAGTAAGTTCGAGATTTGTGTTATGGGATACTAACTCAATGATACTATATTTTATACAGTATACATATATAGTTACACATCCAAGACCCAGGCCAATCTGAAAAAGATCATTTTCCATCTTAACCTGGCCGGGGATCGAACCCGGTCACTCCGTGTCGCAGGCTGGCGTGTTGACCGCTGCGCCACGGAAGTCGAAACTGTCAAGTACTTCATTTAACATTTTTGTTCTAACAACATAATTTTCAAAATTCGGAAGGTAACACTTACAGTATTCTCGGAACGTTGCCTCGATGTGAAGCGTTTGAAGATTTTTTCTATATTTAAGTTAAATGGATATTTTTATGTGTAAAATGTGCTGTTTTGAAAATAAATAAATATGCGATAAATTCGGAAGGTGGACTTGGAATTTTTTTATGTTATAGTACGGCAAACCAGCAAGCGGGCACTTGATGGTAAGTGATCACCGCTGCCCATGGACAACTGCAATACCAAGGTGTGACAAGTGCGTTGCCGGCCTTTCAAGGAGTTGGGGTAAGGAAATGGGGAGGGGAGGGGGAAGAAAGGGCCTCCGGCTCTCTCACTCACACTCAGACGTCGATTTTCTGTGAGAGTGGTACTTCCCCGGACGAGCCGACCCATTCAGTGAGTATGAGATATTATAGTGAGCTTTAATACTTTTCAAGACATTGGAGCATTCGCCGCATCCGGACCTGGCTTGCATGAAGAATATTATCGCGCTCATATAGTTATATTAACTCCCAGTCCATAACCAACATCACATCGTACCATTAATTCGTTTCACACCGGCTTCTGTGCTCAGATGACCCATATGTAGCATTCAGTTAGATCGTAATCCACCCAAAAACGCTTCTAACTACATTCTTTCTCTTTCTCTATCTCTCTTTTATATCACAAATCATAAAACACTCTGTTTTACTTAATTTTCTATTACAGAGGATATAGAAACGATGGATTAAAAAAGTAGTAGACAAAATATAACTCTATTATAGAGTTAATTGAAAACGTGGCAATGCTGCCAGCCTTCTGGGCAATCTACCGCGAGGCAAAGATTTCCCTGGACTATTTTATTTGTAAATATATATTAATTTTTATTTATTTTAATTGTAGCATTAGTTTAATTATTTTATTAAAGAATAAAACAACGGTTTCACTCACATATTTTTAGTCGGTAATACCGACAAGTCACAGCCTATACAGAATACAGAAGGCATCTTCAGTACGACTGTAAAGGTCGTCACGGCCCGGCCGACCTTCGATCACTTTTCACATCTAAGGGTTTTTTAATACAACGAAGGCGAACAGGCATACGGCCCACCTAATGTAAGGCTATCATATCTATTATAACTTTATCGTAGCCAGTAGACACTTGTACCATCAGGGGTGCTACTCGCGCGTTACCGATCTTGAAGAAATATTTTTGTCTCTTTCTTTTGGGAAAATCGTGGCAGCGTTCGTTCAACAAATTCGATTACTTAGATGGGTTAAAAAGTTTCATAAACCAAATACGGAAAAGTTTAAAATTGAGGCCTCGATAGCTAGTTTAGCAACTCTGAATTTTAATAAAGTCGTTTCAAAGTTTAACTGCGCATCGCGGCCTTCACTTACAGCTTAAGGGGAAAGCGGAGCGGATCCATCACTATTATTTTCCGTTTAAAATTTAGATTTTGAATAGATTTAGTTTGAGTAAGCATGTTCTTTTTTCACTGATTGTTAGCGGCCAGTATCACTACCAGACCAAAAAAGGGTTGCAAACTTTTTTGATACCAACATTACATTACTCGCTTACTCTTGCCAACTACAATGTACAAAGTATTGATAGTCACTTTAGAATCTATTGCGGCTTTCGTATGCTTGACTGTTTTTATTTAAGATAAATAAACCGTAATCAATGTTGAAGTGACCATCAAAACGTCTGACAACAACTCTGCTTGAATAGCTCTATAACTTCAAATATCTGTGAAAATGAAGTATTCGACCACGCCGGGAATCAAACATTGAGCACTTGTGTAGCAGGCTGGCGTTATAACCACCGCGCCACGCAGACCATTAATATTCATTATCTAGTGTAGATGACACGGTCAATCGACCATGCACACCCTGGTATCAGAGATTTCGGAACCGCCTCTCAGCTTCTGACGAGGTTCCTTATAACGGCTACCAGATGGCAGTCGGACCAACGGATAATCGTGCCTTCCGAAGCACGGAATCATCTTTACTCTCGACAACCAGGGATGAATCCCCTGATTGTCTGCCTGCAATATCCTAACCAAACTGGAAACAACTAAACATATGCTTGCCGTGTTAATTGAACCCACGACCCGGGTCTACAGGCAAACGCCTTAACCACTCAACCACGGAGCCAAGTATATTGCAAATACAACAATAAACTTAACGATGTCCAAATAGAATAACAGCGAAATAAGGGACCCTTTATGAAATAAAAGTATTATTCACCCACGACAATAAAAGGCGTGAAAGGAAGAAAAAGGTTTAATAACGTCGTTGTAATTTTCTTCGTTCGGCAGGAGTCATAACTTAAGTCGAGCCTTAGTCGCATTCAGCGAAACAATAATAAAAATAATAAATCCCCTTCAAAGCTGACAGACGCGGAACTATTCACAGACGATCCTGTGGCGACCACGCTGTAGGAGAAATTTTGGGACACAACATTATGTGGATGTTGTTTGTAAGGGCCCGCGAGGTCTACTGTCCTCACAGAACCACTAGTTTATTATATTACTAGTTTATAATATTGCTAGCTGTCGCCCGTGGCTCCGCCCGCGTCAATGTCGATTCCTCGGGAATAGTACTTTTTTCCGGAATAAAAGGTAGCCTACGTCCTTCCTCGTACTCCACATAACGTGTATGCAAAATTTCATGATGATCAGTTACTGAACTGATCGTCATGAAATTTTGCATACAAGTTACGGCATGAAAGCGTAACAAACAAAAAACTCACTTTCGCATTTATAATATTAGTTAGGATTAGGTAGGATTTGCTATTGCTATTGGTTCTATTCTACTTTTAGTATACTTAGTTTCTATGGGAAAAATCATGTGGTTCTTTTATTCATAAGAATTTTACGACATTTTTAACAAGTAAATACTTTAAAAAATGTAAAAACCAAATTTGTCGTGTGGTTCCATTTTGCATAAATACGGTCTTATAAGTAAAAAAGTCTCTAACACTTCAAAACAATGGTCACCCCATCGAAATCCCGTCACCGCCAGCGACTCAGTGCGAATCTGAAATAAAATGCGGGAAAATTTTGTTTTACATGTGAAAATGGGAAATTTCTCTCTTCGCAAGACTAACTTGGCGTGAGAAACAATTGTACTGTGTTCTTGAGATGACAGCTTGCCAATCGGCTGCATTTCTTCCGAAACGTCAGTTCTTCAACCCCCAACGTATTTCTTTCTTCTTTTCCTTTGGCACCGTAAGCTTCCGTTCCATACTTAGGCTTATATTCATTCTGCACATTAAACCTATTTAATTATATAACGGCGTTACAAACTGCCTCCGTGGTCCAGTGTTTTAGGCGTTTGCCTGTAGACCCGGGGATCGTGGGTTGGATTCCCACGGGAAGCATACTTTATTTAGTTGTTTCCAGTTTGGTTAGGACATGCAGGCTTGAATCACCTGAGTGTCTGATAATGAAGTTGATTCCGTGCTTCGGAAGGCACGTTAAGCCGTTGGTCCCGGCTGCCATATGGTAGTCGTTAAAGGATCCACGTCAGAGGCCGAGAGGCGGTTCCGAAGAACTCTGACACCAGGGTGTGCATGGTCGATTGACCGTGTCACCTACACGAAATGATGATAAAACATAATTATTATGTTTGATGATCATATATTCACATGTATGAGATGAGATGAGATTATAGAATATGTGAAAAAAACCCTGTCCAATCCTTCAAGGAGTGTGTCAGTGACTTTGACGATATGAATAACTTTTCTTATGGGATTATAGCTAGGAACTCAAAAAAAATGGACATTTACATAAACATTTGGCCCCGGTAATTTGTATCAATCAATCAGCCTATTGCAGTCCAATACTCGACGAAGGCCTTCCCAAAGCCACGCCACAGTGCAAGATCTCCCGCTTTCGTCATCAAGCCTCTACCCCCGACCCTCCTTAGGTCATCGGTCCATCTAGCAGGGGGGCGTCCAACACTACGTTTGCCGAGACGTGTTCTCCATTCGAGAACCCGTCTACTCCAACGCTTTTGGTTCTGTCTGCGACAAATGTGGCCAGCCCACTGCCACTTCAGCTTGCTACACTTCTGGACAATGTCTTAATCAATTTGTATGGGAACATCAGAAAAAATTTTGAGCTTCCAGTATTTGACCCATAGGAAAAGTTGTTCATATCGATGGGCTGAATCACCTCATCAAGGATCGGACAAGATTTTTCTTTACATATTGTATAGTCTAGTTAACTAGCAGTATACTATTTTTTTATTTACTATGTAGCTAGCTCCAAATGAGTTTCCTCTTCTTCACCGGGCTGTGAGGCGAGGGCATAAATAAATAAATATATACGGACAAATCACACAGATTGAGCTAGCCCCAAAGTAAGTTCGAGACTTGTGTTATGGGATACTAACTTAACGATACTATATTTTATAACAAATACATATATAGATAAACATCCAAGACCCAGGCCAATCTGAAAAAGATCATTTTCCATCTTGACCTGGCCGGGGATCGAACCCGGTCACTCCGTGTCGCAGGCTGGCGTGTTGACCGCTGCGCCACGGAGCTAGTCAATAGAGCATAGTGCTCTCAGCCTATTTAGACAACATCACCAAATTGCTCCCAGGAGGGACGAACCTCGGCTTTGGACGTTGCCTGTGTGCGCAAAGCTTGGACACTTGGACGAATAAACTTCGTCCAAGCTTGGACAGCACTCTCATATTGCCTGATGGGCCGCGATTACGTGCATGCATAGCCTGAAGGGCCAATCCAAACTTCTTGGAAGCAAATGTTGATGGCTATAACAAAATCACGCAAAATACTTTACGAATTTGAGTTTGGAAAATCATAGACAGAATTGCAGATAATATAGCAGTTAATAGCTAGTAGTTTTTTTTTTACTTCGAATTCAAGAAAAATCGAACGGTCTATGCCCTTTGATAATGTCTTTGCGTTCAAGTTAAAACATACTTTTTATAAAACGGTGTAACTTGCGACGAGTTCTGAACTTTAACTTCGGAGCGACTTTATTAAAATTCAACTCGAACCTGCCATCGAAGCATCTTTGTTATTTCAAACTTTGTATTTTTAGTTACACACTTTTCTTGTGAATCAATTGCTGTAATAATATTAATTTGTCATTTAGAAAAAGCAGTAGGATTCAAAAATTCATATTTAACCGACTTTAAAGAGGAGATTATTAATAAGTCTCTTTTTCATGTTCGGTACCTCAGTACTGTACCATTTATGAAACGATTTTGAAACATATTTTTAGTTTGGAAGGGAATTCTTTCAAATTCGTCTCATTTAAATTTCATCAAAATCAGTGCAGTTGCTACTAGCAATTCCCCCAATCATCTGAGTGATTAGTATCACAATAACTTCATTCTCTTCCCAAATCAACAAAACTATCCATCCTTCCCTAGCTAAAAAATGCTTCCGATGGGTAGTAGAGTCGGAAGCACAAAAATCCAAAGAAACTGGGCACGCCAAGCCGCCTACAAGCTTGGTGAGTTTGGAAATATCCTCAATTGGAACGTAGAATCCCTGGAAGAGGCCTTTGTTAAGCAGTGAACTTTTAACCGCAGCAATGATAATGATAAACATCATCATTATTTCATGTAAGTGACAATGACCGTGTCACGACCGTGCACGTGCACACACCCTAGTGTCAGAGTTCTTCGGAACCGCCTCTTGGCCTCTGATGTGGTTCCTTTAACGACTATCAGATGGCAGCCAGTATCAACGGCTTAACGTGCTTTCCGATGCACGGAATCATCTATATTATCAGACGATCAGGTGATACAAGCCTGCAAAAAACTGGAAACAACTAAACAAAGTATTCTTCCCGTGGAAATCGAACCTACGACCCCCGGATCTACAGGCAAATGCCTGGACCACGGAGGTAGCAGTGATAATGATGATGATGAAATAAATCATCTTCATCATTGCCATTGCATTCAAAAATAATAAACATGGGTGAAGCCGCCATAAAACAGCTTGTTTGAGAAATTGTACTTTAAGCAACTTACACGAGTACATACATAGTATCACGTCTTTTTCCCTTGCAGGGTAGCCAGAGCCTTGGTCTATCAATACTAGGGGTAAAAAAAGGCCATAAAGCAAGGGAAAATGACCTTAAAGCCACTTTTAGCATGTTGAATCAAAATAGTGATGGGCTGCTAGCCGCATCGCTTATCAACATGATTCCTCAGATTTCACCCATTCCCTCGATCGGCTTTTACGATCTGTGCGGGAAGAGGAGCAGCTGGTACATGCTGCGTTTTTTCTTTGCTCCCAGGCCAGCATGGAAGAAGTTCTACATAGTTACAATTTTTTGTATCCGAGCCCATTTTGAAACTCATCCTACACATAAATCCTTTGACGAAAAGATCACAAATTGTTTGAAAGTTGAATCTGAAAAATGCCGCCCCGCTGTTTAAGGCATTTTCAATTATGCGCCGGCGTGTTTTTTTCTCGTTATAGTCCAAGGTGGCTACGCTTACTAACGGTGTGGAATTCACACAAATTCATAACCTTTTTGACGCGATAACCTCTTTTAAATCGATGAACGCCGGCTGCACGCACGAAAAATGTCACGATTCAAAGATTCAAAGATTTATTCAGAAAATAGGCCTTTTCAGACACTTTTTCACGTCAATTCACATTTTAAATAATACTTATTATATTATATTCAAATTAATAATTATTGTTCAAAAGCTACAAACTACTAGCGTTTCGGAACCGACCACTGCAGCGAATTAGACGCCGAAAGAAACTCTTTTCAACAGTATTGGTCACCTACCTGCCTTTGTATGATATTTAATATTTTTATCTTTTCTGTTTTTTCTGATGTCATGTTATATACAATTTCAATTTACATATTTTTGTGGAACACGTTATGTTAGCGATCGAGCGTGCAACAACAACAGATATGATAAAAGTTTCAAAGATAGATAGAAGTCTCAAAGAGGCCGAGCCGACCTGTCCCCCCCGGCAGCACCCGTTCACGAGTTGACGCATGGATCAGCCATCGCTGAGCTCAACTATATTAGAGGGAACTCGACGACCCGACACACAACGCCGCCACCAGTTTGAACACGTTCCGGAGCAGCAGCAGCAGCAACAGCAGTAGTAGTATCTATCATGCATCTATCTCTCACCGTTATCACGAAAAAATTATCGTCCATAAACAGGTACATTACGCGGAAAACATAGCCCTCCGTCTAGCGCAATCGGTAAAAAATCGGTTGTGAATTAATTTAAAACTCAGAACCGTTTCTTGGACTATTTTGTGTTACGACGACAACTATGCGCGGCTGGAGTTTTTTGTTGGCTGTTATTTTTAAGAAATATTGAGATGTTTATGAGAAACATCGCTATTTGAAGAGACATTTGATAAATATTCCGGAGTTCTTTTTACCTGACTTGTCCACCAGAAGGAGGGTAATGTTATTCGCGGGAGGGGACAACCTTTGTGGCTCAGTGGCAGGTACCATAAGTGCCTTTGAACCGTCGGGGTTCGATCCCCAGTCAGGTCAAGATTAAAAATATTTGGCCAAGTGCGAGTCGGTCTCGCGCACGTACGGTCCCGTACCAATAACTATAATAAGTTTAAAATCATGGAAAATATTTTTATTATATGATGTAACCAAAAATTTATACTTTACAAATTTCAGCGAAATCGTTAGTTTCCGAGATCACAGAAATAAATTTATATACATATATATAAATAAATATACAATAATTGCTCATTTAAAGGTATAAGATATAGTAATTATCGTAGAGTTAGTATTCCATAACACAAATCTCGAACTTACTAGCGTGATCTGACAATTTTAACAAACAAACACACAATCTTTCCGCTTTATAATATCAGTATAGATTAGTTGCTGCTAGAAATAGTTCAGGCCCGGGGTTAAAGCGATATAGCGATTATCCCATTAAACCAGTGTATACGAGTACTTGGTCTGGATTTATTGCTCAGTCCGTGAGTCCCTCGGGAACCGAACTCTGGTCACGCAAGAGCGACGATTTAGAGACTACAGCGCTGGTTTTCCTTAATTTTGCATTTGTTTTTAGATTAAGGCGGTACTACACGAAATTGTGAAAATTGACGTGTTTTCAAATCACTAGTACTATGCGCTGAATTAATAAAATACATCAAAAGTATTCGTATAATTTAGGTCGATCCTTGAACAAAGTCGCCCCTTTGTTGGAATTTGAAACAGATACATATGATTTTTCAAAATTATATTTATATATGTTATGATATATAAAAACATTTTCCCCGCTCAGTCGTAAAAGTCGATCGAGGGAACGGGCAAATCTGAAGAAGCAGCTGGTACATTCTACGTTTTTTCCCCTCTCCCAGACCAGCACGGAAGAGGGTAAAAATAAATAGAAAAAAAAAAAAATATATATATATATATATATATATATATATATATATATATATTTGGGTCGAAATTTTGGTCGTTCTGGAATAGATAAGGATGACAGAGGAAAGGGATGATTCAGCCCGTCGATATGAACAACTTTTCTAATAATACCAATACTGGGAACTCAATTTCTATTTTGATATTCCCTTATAAATAGACCGGCGGAAATTTTCTGTCTTATAAATCAATGAACAGCGGCTGCAGGCACGAAAAATATTACGTTCCAGCAGCAGCACCAGCAGCAGCATCAACAATAGTATTATCTATCACGCATCTATCTTTCACCCTTTATCGCGTAAAATTATCGTCCATAAACCGACTTTACAGACAACTTTTTTTACAAACAACCAATTCTTTTCGTTCTCATCATTAGTCCTAAGGACGGGCTCATACACATTTTAAGGGTCAAAACATTAAAAATTTGACCGTGTAAATTTTTTTCTTTTACAATTTTTATTCAAACACTGGCAATTAAAAAGCACTTAAATTCGAGTGGACCATTTAATTAGTAATTAAAATATTTCCCTGAATAAATAACCCCTTTAGTGCAGTTTCATTGCATCTGTTTTATTGCATCCGGGATTGATTCCAGTTGAACCCGTTTATAACTTGTCCCACAAAATGATTGTCCTAGTTTTTAATGAGTCCTATTCTGAAATTTAAGTATTTACCATATCCGTCCAAGTAAAAACGTCGCTACTGCGCAAGCCATTAGGCTGCGCAGAACCATTAGCCGATTGGAAAAAATTTGAAGTCTTAATATTTTCATATTTATATTTTTATAACAAAATAATTAAGAAAGGGGGCGACCTCCCAGATGTAAATATAAATATTGTCATGTGAGAATAATTGTTTAAGACGTAAAAATTACAAAGTTTTCGAAGAAAAATGTTTTTATACATCATAAAATATATATATTTAAAATTTCATATCTATCTGTTTCAAATTTCAACAAGGGGGCGATCTTGTTCAAGGATCCACCGAAATTTTACAAATACTTTAGATATATTTAATTAATTCAGCGCATAGTACAAGTGATTTGAAAATACGTCAATTTTCACAATTTTGTGCAGAACCATTTTAACAGAACAGAAATTATCAACAGTATCTTTTTGTCCAAAATACATTAGTGCCTAAATACGAAAGTCTGTAATCAATGTGTGTTACCAGTGATGACGTAAGGGTCCCTTATTAAGGACCTCATAAGAAAGGTCATGGTCGCTCAAAGAGCTATGGAGAGGGCTATGCTCAGTGTTTCTTTGCGATATCAGCTTTAACAGCCTCCGTGGTCCAGTGGTTAAGGCGTTTGCCTGTTGACCCGGGGGTCGTGGGTTCGATTCCCACCGGAAGCATACTTTGTTTAGTTGCTTCCAGTTTAGTTAGGACATTTCAGGTTTGAATCAACTAACTATCTGATAATAAAGATGATTCCGTGCTTCGGAAGGCACGTTAAGCCGGTGGTCCCGGCTGCCATCTGGTAGTCGTTAAAGGAACCACGTCAGAGGCCGAGGCGGTTCCGAAGAACTCTGACACCAGGGTGTGCATGGTCGATTGACCGTGACACCTACTCGAAATGATGATGATGATGATGCGATATCGAATCAAAAACGAGGAGATTCGTAGAAGAACGAAGGTTACTGACATAGCTCAGCGGATTAACTCTAGGCCGGCAACGCTCTTGTCACACCCTGGTGTTGAAGTTACCCATGGGCAGCCTTGATCGCTTACCATCAGTTGTCTCGCTTGCACGCTTGCCGTCCTATATCATAAAATAAAGCAGAAAAACAGAAAATATCGGGCCAGGATCAAATATTATACTCCTTTTGGGACATTATGGCGTTTGTTTAGTTAAATTATTTACTATCTTTGGTAAAGTTTTATGGCAAATAAAAAAGGTTGTGTGGGTGACTGGGACGCATAATAAAACATTTGAGAAACGTAATAAACGTTAATTTCTTTAAATAATACATCAACAATTAAATACAATTTTATATGATTAAATATGTGCTAAAATATCATTTTTATTTTAATAAACCCAAAAGGGCGATTTTCTAAATTAATCAAATTAATCTAAAACGTAAAATGTACCGGCTGCTTTTCGTCGTACGCAGATCCTAAATGCCAATCAAGGATTTTTTTTTATGTTATAGGACGACAAGCGAGCAAGCGAGTCACCTGATGGTAAGCGACCAGCGCTGCCCATGGACAACTGCAACACCAGGGTGTAACAGGAGCGTTGCCGGCCTTTCAAGGAGTTGGGGAAAGGATATGGGGGAGGAAATGGGGGAAGGATGGGCTCTCTCACTCACCGAACGAAGCATAGAAGCGGTAAAGCTTCTACTCAAACGTCGATTTTCTGTGAGAGTGTGGTACTTCCCCGGACGAGCCGGCCCATTCATGCTACTAGCAAAAATTAATTTTGCCGGTAGCGTGGCTCTACCACAACTAAATGGCCGAAAATTTATATAATCATGTTTGTACTCCATCACTATTTTGATTAATTTTTCCTGCAAATACCCTCCAACTTGCTAAACGTGGCTTTTCTGTCTTGAAGACGGTTCTGTTCACCCCGCAAAAGAAAAAACGTGTGTATGTCATTTTCAACATTAACCAATAACCACAAAATATTTTTGAAATAGTAATTAAACATATTTTTAATACTTTTTTTTATAAACATAAAAAAGTTATTGCAATTATGATCAACTATTTCCATAAGTTGCAATATAAATTCAACCCCCAAGCTGGGTTAAAATATACCTAGTGTACAATAGCTATAACGCATAGCCATGATGAAATAATCAACTTTTATGTTTAGAATTACGATTGGCAGAATAATTAATTAAAATAGAGTTCTTTACAAGAAAACTATATAAACTATTTTTCTGAAGTCGGCAAAAGCCAACTTATTTTATCTGAAACCCAACACATTAAATTCATTGTGTATTTGTAGTAGCACATTTGATAGTGAACTTGTATCACCTTCAAAGATAACAATAAAAAAGCTATAAAGATGACTTCTGTTTTTCACAAAATGTCGAGAGCAAAGAGATTAAGCTTGATACAATACAATGTACTGAAAGATGTGTGAGAAGTCGACTGTCCCGGCGCTCCAGTCGAGTTCCCACATAAACAGGAACAGAGACTCAACACACAACACACAAGGAGATTAATTTTATTTGTCACAGCTTAACTTCTATAAATATAATAATGTATTACAGATAAGAGACCGTAGGAATAGAAATGAACGGGACGAGAGATGATCGTAGACTGAAGAAATGAGTGATGAGAGAGAGAAAATGATCTAAAAATGAAATGGAATGAAATTTGAAATAAAATGAGAAATAAAAAATTGACAGGATGAGAAACAAATGAATAAATAAATAAAATAAATATATACGGACAAATCACACAGATTAAGCTAGCCCCAAAGTAAGTTCGAGACTTGTGTTATGGTATACTAACTCAACGATACTATATTTTATAACAAATACATATATAGATACACATCCAAGACCCAGGCCAATCTAAAAAGATCATTTTCCATCTTGACCTGGCCGGGGATCGAACCCGGTCACTCCGTATGTTGACCGCTGCGCCACGGAGGAAATGAGGTTCGACGAGATGCAGCATGCAGGTGGCATCCTGAAACATTACACATATATTTATATACAACGTGGAAGGGACATACCCGTAATAAATCGAACCACGGGCTATACTAGATCACTAAATTATAATTAAATTAAAATAACAGTCAAAACACCAAAATAAAATTCGACATTTCCATACAAATTGTCTGGGCGGCTGCACACTTTTGTATAAATGAAGAATTTCTTTTTTGTTTTTTGGCTGTTATTTTAATTCCGTTATACTATAATAAGTATGGCCCTAGTACTACAGAGAGGGTCGTGCTCCTGTAGTGGAGACTAAAAAGGACCTGATGATGATGATGATGATACTATAATGATCTAGTATAGGCCATGGTTTGATCTATTACTGGTACCCTTCTACGTTGTATAATAACACAAAATAACTTTCATCTATAATATCCTTTGCGAATGTAGATTTTTATGGACATCGAAATTGATTTTGGACAGCTCCGTGGTCCAGTGGTTAGGGCGTTTGCCTGCCACACGGAGTGCCTGGGTTCGATCCCCGGCCAGGTCAAGATGGAAAATGATCTTTTTCAGATTGGCCTGGGTCTTGAATGTTTATCTATATATGTATTTGTTATAAAATATAGTATCGTTGAGTTAGTATCCCGTAACACAAGTCTTGAACTTACCTTGGGGCTAACTCAATCTGTGTGATTTGTCCGTATATACCGAGTGTTACAAAACTACGAAATAATATTGAAAGGGCATGATCAGTCTATATTATTAAACAACTTTTCCCAGGGCACAAACTTAGAAACATGAAAAAAAAAAATTGATCCCCGGTACAAAATAAGCAATCAGCTGTTCGACTTTCTATGGAAGGTCAAAACTTTTTTTTGTCTTTCGATGTATGTTCCCTGGGGATAGTTGTTTAAAATCATCGACTGATCATGCCCCTTAAATATTATTTCGTAGTTTTGTAACACCCGGTATTTATTTATTTATTTACTTTTTTATAAAATGTAGCCGATAAAGCCAGGACCTTTAAAAATGCAAAATACTTATATATTTAAACGATTTAATATCAGGTTATCAAAGCTTAATAAAGTCAGTATAGCATCAAAAATATTTAAGCTACTTGGCTTCTAAGGGATATGCATTATTTTCAACATTTCACCCGTTAGAAGTCCACTGCTGGCCAAAGGCCTCTCCCAAGGATTCATCGTTCCATGGAAGGATATTACCATACTCACACTACGGATAATATTTATTCGTAGTACTCACCACAGACGTGTTGACGAGCGCAGTTTCTTTGGCTTCTCGTGCTCCCGACGCTGCTGCCCGTCGTACATACATATTATCACGCCTCTTACCCTGGGGGTAGGCAGAGACCATGGATCTCCACTTGCCACGATCCTTAACATCTTTTGCTTCATCTACATCCATCACTTTTTTAATGCATGCTCGCCGGTTTCGGGTAGCACTTATTTCTCCATTTGCAATAACGTTTGCAATTTGGTCACGATACGTTCGTCGAAGAAGTGCTGTATATATACCTTTCGTAATTTTCTTTCTTTCCCGTCGTAAGTTGTAGTAGGTATTTATTTTTATTTAAATAACACGTATTGCGTTATAAATAGTATTTACCTACATAGAATGCGGAAAGTTTCATGTGTTTACAAATATGTGAATTTTAAGTCCACTCAGAATACCGACAAGACCCTATTCTCTGTACTCTTTTTATTCTGTGCCCGTTTACTCCATTTTAACTACATCCTCTCGTATTTATATGTATCGACAAAAAAGTCATTAAATAAAACAATGTACTCGTAAAAATTTTACGACATTTAAATACCCACCTTATCCTTTAGAGAGGGTCCATGTTAATTTGGCGTTTGTTAGAATTAGCTTGCTGAAGTTTGAGCCGTAATTTTGCTTTATGACGGCTCATTTCCTTTTTATCTATGGAAAATACTGCTGCTTTTTTGTAGATTGATTTGTTACATTGCAAAGATCTTCAATAGGAAATGAAAAATCAGACAGTTATCTTTGTTTCTTTTTTATTCTTTATTGTTCGTAATGCATGTCTAAAGAGGTAACAAATTTGATAGTATCAATGCACACTACCCGTAAGGGCATACAATAATGGCACTTACAATATAAAATTGTATTAACATGACATCAGAAAAAAAAGAAAAGATAAAAATATTAAATATCATACAAAGCCCTTCAGGCAAGGAGCGACCAATACTGTTGAAAAGAGTTTCTTTCGGCGTCTTCTTCTCTGCAGTGGTCGGTTCCGAAACGCCAAATAGTAGTTTGTAGCTTTTGAACAATAGTTAATAATTTGAATATAATATAATAAGTATTATTTAAAATGTGAATTGACGTGAAAAAGTGCCTGAAAAGGCCTATTTTCTGAATAAATCTTTCAAAAACAACATAGATTGTGAAATAATTAATTAGGTATATAATAAGTTTTGCCGTGTGGTTTCCGGCAGAGTAGAATAGGACCACTCCAAGTCTTCCCATGGATGTTGTAAGAGGCGACTTAGGATATACAAGCTAAACAAAGCTCA
Organism: Elegia similella; assembly: GCA_947532085.1. Lineage (NCBI taxonomy): Eukaryota > Metazoa > Arthropoda > Insecta > Lepidoptera > Pyralidae > Elegia > Elegia similella. Next base: position 2,096,855 of record OX383942.1, read on the forward strand.
TAAACATCAATGAGACCTCTCCAACTCGTCTGGCCAGCAAGGAGAGTGTAGGCCAAATCCTCTGTCTGCTCTGGCTAAGTATGGCGGTTCGGTTGTACAGAGAGGGTCATGCTCCTGCAGTGGAGACTAAAATACCTGATGATGATAAATAGTTAGTTTTTTTTTAATGTATAATAGTGCAATTTAACTTAGTCAATTTGAATTTTATATTCACAATCTATCAAAAACTTTTTCATTGAGAAATCGCTGGCATAATAACATTTTTTCAATAATATTTACCTCAATTTGCTTCGAAACATCGAACAGACAGTTACAGGGATATTTCTGGTTCTATTTTTCTTTGAAATTGGTTAAGTAACTGCAACGCATCAGCAGCTCCTCTGGTGTTGCAGATGTCCATGGGCGACGGTGACCACTTTCCATCAGGTGGCTCGTCTGCTCGTTTGCCGTCGGATATACATAAAAAAAAAGTAGTTTTTCATCTAGAAGATTATTAAGGAATCGCTTGCCTGCCGCCACCCCGGTAAACTTAAGCAGGAGATTTTAGAGTTGTCGTCATTTATGTGCCTTATATGACTATTCTATGATCTATTCTTGTGTAGTCTATTCTGAAACCAAAAACCAAAAATAGCGATTACAACTTACTTGTGTACATATATACAAAAGTAAAAGTTTACTAGTTTAGGTGAATTACCCAAGCTATGATAAAGGTCCATCCACACAACTGTCTAAAAACAAACTTTACTGCGTCCTTTGTGTAGGTTCAGCGTACGATTGTGTGCCATTAGCGTATGGTCCAAATTTAAAAAGATATCGTTTTAATTCAACATATACCTACGTATTTAATAGTGATAAATAATTATTTATTCACAAATTACAATTAATAATATTTTCGATGTTAATAGTTGTAATACGTTTAAATTAGAATGAATATAAAGTTATTTTTATGTATTTAACTTTGCATGCGATTTAAACAAAATTTTTATGAAAAAAAAATTCATAGTCCGAGTAATATAGACACAATATGGTTTATGGAAGTATAATTATAAAAAAAGAGAAATCGTGTTTAAAAAATATAACATAGTACCTACTTCGTTAGAGTATTTGTAAAGACATAAACATACACATACACAAATCTATGTATTTGAACCCCAATATAGAGATAAGTAATAAGTAAAGTTTGTTAATGTATGTTATCAATAATATCAATCTAAACTAGTTGGCCAATCCGAGATTCATAATTAATTTATCTCGCGTAAGTTTTAATAATGGTTGTCATTTTAACTGACAAAAACCTAGTCTAAAAATCTTTGATTAGGAAAAGAAGTTTAAAACTATTATTAAAACAATATATAGTATCCCTCTGTTATCTTATAACTTGCACCGCAACCTATGATAAAACTGGGAGACGCGGCGACGACGTACCGTGATGTTTTTATTTACATAGCTCTGACCCTGCTTATATGAGCAAAACATTTATACAATGTTAATTAAATAAATAAATATTTAGAGAAATCAGACAAATCATATGTTTTCTAAATAAGCTGTTTTTAAATTAAATTATAAGCCGAGGTTGTTGTTAGAATAATAGCAGAATCTACATATTATGTACATATTGATGTCACTGCTAGAAAATTACTAACGGAGAATTCCAAATTGACTAAAAATTATTTAGCATAAACGTGTATGTGAGTATACATAAAATGAAGACATATTTTTGGATGCATAATTACGTGAGGTGTATGGGAGAGGAGTCGAGCCGAATGTCACTCGATCTCAAGCTGGGCGGCTCGTGAAATATCACGTTTGTTTTCAGTTCAGTTTTTACGCCTTAAAGTTCTTATTAAAATCGAAAATATGTGATGAAAACATTTTGCCACAGGTAGGATTCATCATATATTTTCGAATTTAATATTAAACCGAGCATTGTAGTGCTATACAATATAATTAACTAAAAGTCCCATCTTCGTCATGTCAAAAACCGTCTCTGTAGACTATATTAACTATAATTAATCAAATATTTAAAAAAAAATAGTTTCTTATTAATTAAGTAATAAAGGCTCAGTCTACCCTGATTGAGCGTGATGGCGACGGTGTAGTAGAAAAAGTGATGGGTTGCTTGCCGCATTTCCTTTGATATAATTCCTAAAATTTTTGTCCATTCTTTCTTTTAACGCGGAAAAAAGCAATTTCTTACATTCTCTTCAGACCATAAAAACGTCATCTTTTTAAGTCAACTGTGTAAAAATAAAATATTATAGGTAATATAGGAACCTTAAAAGTAGGCAATGCATCAGCACCTCCTCTGGTGTTGCAGATATCCATGGGCGACGGAGACCACTTTCCATCGGGAGGTTCTCTTTACCGTCAAACATATGTATATAAAAAAATAATAAACTGGGCCATTTGAAAATTAGGAAAGAGAAAAAATCAAGGACTCATGAAATATATAATATTATTAGCTTTCGCCCGAGGCTCCGCCCGCGTCAATGTCGATCCCTCGAGAACAGTACTTTTTCCCGGGATAAAATGTACCCTATGCCCTTCTCCGTACCCCAGATAACGTGTAAGCAAAATTTAATGATGATCGGTTCAGTAGTTACGACGTAAATGGGAACAAACAATCAAACAAACTGACTTTCGCATTTTATAATATTAGTTAGGATTTGGATTATTATGAATCACTTTACCAACAGTGACAGCGCCGAATAAAATACTAAACGGAGACTAAATAAAATAAAACGCTTTTCTCTGTTAACTTAGGCCACTAATTTAAGATAAGAAAAGATATCACAATCAGCCGAGGTGTTGTCGCAGACATGTCGACGACTCACAATAAACAAAACCCACCCACACGTCCCCAACGTCCATGTTAAAAACAATGCCACATGTTGGGACGTTTATCTTTTATCGATTGCTACATTGGGAACATGGTAATTAAACTTTTTTATGGTAAAGAACGGCAAACGAGCAAGCGAGTCACCTGATGGTAAGCGATCAGCACTGCCCATGTACAACTTCAGGGTGTTGTCGGCCTTTCAAGGAGTTGGGGGAAGGACATGGGGGAAGAAACGAATAGACACGTTGAATGGACAAGCAACCATAGAAAATAAGTCATCCATGCTTAAAACAATACGGCGAACTGCGTCAAAACCAGTTCGAACCAATATTGTTATTTCCCAAACTGGTTCGATCCAGCTCTCGGTACAAGTGTGAAAAGACGGTGTGTGTGTTTGTACAGCCGGCTACTACATGTTTTGTTAGATGCATGCGCTTATACCTCTTTACTTTGAACCGTTTTTATTACTGCTTATAGACGACTGAATTATCATTTATTATCAAAATTCAAAACGTTTATATATTATATATAATATGACAATTAATAAGTCATTATTCATTTGGACACTTATTAATTGTCATATATTTTCAACTAAGAATTGTTGACGTCAGTAATTTACTAATAGCTAAGTTTAGTGCCGCTTCCAGAGCGGAGTGCAGAAGAAGCGGCAACAAACTGCACAGCGCATTTTCTCCGATCGACGTCAACTTACAATTTTAGTTTATCTTAAAAACTAGGTATGTGTATTGAGTATACATTGCCTTATCAAAGTTATTATATATTTATTTTAAAAATGATGTTTTAGATATTTAAATATTGAAATAATAAAAGTCAAAATATTGAAATTTAATTAATAAAATGTCATCTTTAAAAACATTTTGTACCGAATGTACCAAACATATAGTCATATATACAAAACTTAGATGTGTTTGCGCCAACCTCAAGCCCAATATTATTGTCATTAAGGAAATCTTTATTAAGCATTATTACAAAGCAACTGTTTTAAAAAAAAATCTATAAGGCATATCTGGAATTGGTTTTGATAACATGTTATAAAAACGTATACAGTTTTCCAAAAACGAATCACAATCTTTGCTAATCCGATACCATTATCATTATTTCAGCCGTAGGAAGTCCAATGCTGGACAAAGGCCTCTCCCATAGATTCTTCGTTATAGGGGATGATATTGCCATAGTCATCATGCTTGCCACATGGGTTTGCGAGCGCAGTTTCTTTGGCTTATTTTGCTTCCGATGCTGCTATTCACCACCACTCTATCACTAAGCTTCCGATGTCCCTCTTTCCGTTTGTCTATCACAGAGCTGCAAATTTGCATGCCTGAGTTGGCAATATGTGTGGGCTACTAACAAGTATACTAACACCTTTTGTACCATATTTTATGCAAATAAAGATTCTGATTCTGCGTCTACGGTACCGTACCGCCACAGTTCCACAAACGCAGTCAAATACCCGTGAAAATGAAAAGAAAGTATGTGCCCATTGGCCGCGTCGGGGACCGAACCCGGTGCCCTTCATCTAGTAGGCTGTCGTGTTACCCACTGCGCCACGTAGGCCGTCGCATAAACAAACACGTACGGTAATAGTATTATGCTTCGTTCCATATGTGTCATTCTTTGTTCGTTTTTTCGTGTGTACGAGTATAAGAGGTCAACACTAGTGTCAGATTTTTTAAGCTGCCTAAAGCCATCTGACATGGCTTATCGAATGCCATCTTATCAAGACAGCCGAGATCAACGGCTTAACGTGCTTTTCAAAGCGCGGAGGAGCTCTAGATATTTTTATGTCACTTGTGGTCACCCATCCCAGTGGAGCCTGAACCAGGGGTACTTAACATGCATAAGCGTTAATTATACTCAAGCCTACTAGACACACGGGATCCATATATGTGTAAGTGGTAAACAAACTCCCAAGAAAACCCTTAAGATTTTAGTTATCCACAAAACAATTTCACGACACATTGGCTGCAGCGCTGTCAATAAAAATAGCTCAGATATTGTATCTGAGACATTTGATACAGCCAGATGCTATTTTCAAGATAATTTTTACACAACTGCCAAAGGAAATATCTCTATTTAATATTAATAAAATGGTATATATTTATGCACAACTGCTTTAAAAAGGTGTGTACTATTTTCAGAGTTCATTCAACTACCTCCGTGGTCCAGTGGTTAAGGCGTTTGCCCGTATTCCCACGGGAAGCATACTTTGTTCAGTTGTTTCCAGTTTGGTTAGGACATTGCAGGCTTGAATCACCTGATTGTCTGATAATAAAGATGATTCCGTGCTTCGGAAGGCACGTTAAGCCGGTGGCCAGCTGCCATCTGGTAGTCGTTAAAGGAACCACGTCAGAGGCCGAGAGGCGTTCCCGAAGGACTCTGACACCAGGGTGTGCATGGTCGATCGACCGTGTCATTTACTCGAAATGAATGAATGGCGAAGTACAAGAACATGTGGGCAAGATTAACATCGTTCTTGCTGGCCTGGTCACGTCAAAAGTATGGAGGAGGACCAGCGAGTTTTTTTTTTATTGACTATTTAGCTAGCTTCAAGGTGAGCTTTACCTACTTCACTGGGCGTTTTTGTTTTAATTGACTATGTAGGTAGTCTCGTAGTGCAGAGAAAAGTAGAGCACGTGTAGGCACCAGGCCAGGTAGATCACCAATGAGATGGACAGACCAGATTAAGGCCGCAACTAAATGCTCAGTTTACGAATGTACCCGGAAAGCTGCAATCCGCGACGAATGGCGCTGTATTACCGAAATCATCACCCATCGTGATTCATAATGATGACCACGACTGCTCTGGCAAGAGTGTACCGACTAAGAAGAAGAAGAATGTAGCTAGCTTCAAGCGAGCTTTTATTACTTCACCGAGCGTTTTCGCCTTTATAGACAACATCACCAAAGGGCCCCCAGGAGAGACGGACCTCGGCTTTGGGCGTTGCCTGTGTGCGTAACGCTTGGAGAGACAGCAAACTCTCATATTGCCTGATGGGCCGCGATTACATGCATGCATATCCTGAAGGGCTATCTGAGAATGGCAAAAGCCTTTGGATAACAGTGTTCGACGAGTGAAGAGAGCATGGAGTAGGCCGTTGGGCAGTCCCAGGTATCGCTGGAGACATAGTGACCGCGGACCAGTGCGAACTGCAAGTTGGCAAAAACTGGCGAGAGATGGCAAAGGACCAAGAGCGCTGGCGTTCTCTTGTGCTGGAGGCCAAGACTCACTTAGGGTCGCTGAACCAGGTTAGTAACTAAGTATGTATGTAAGCAGGAACGTATGTATGTACGTATGTTAGTATTTATGTATGTCAGTTTCTTTATACCACCATAACTTGAGAGTCATCATTATCATCACCTCAGCCACAAAAAGCTGAACAAAGGTCTCTCCTAAGGATTGTTGCATGGCAGGATATTGCCATACTCACCACGCTTGGCAGGCGGGTTGGAGATCGATGCTGCTGCCCAACGGAAGCATTTTCAAGCTGAAAGACAGTAATTTACTCTAATTATTTATTTATTGACACACAAAACAGATTATGACATATATAATTAAATCCTAACTAAAATTATAAATGCGAAAGTGAGTTTGTTTGTTTGTTTGTTTGTTACGCTTTCACGCCGTAACTACTAAACCGATCATCATGAACTTTTGCGTATAAGTTCTCTGGAGTACCGAGAAGGACATAGGCTACTTTTTATCCCGGGAAAAAGTACTACTCCCGAGGGATCGACATTGACGCGGGCGGAGCCGTAAGAAATAAATCCGTCATCCTTAACTACCTGTCCGGTGGTTGCAGGTAGGGTATCAGGTACGCACACCCGTCCTTCCGAGCTGCTCTTTGCTTTCCCTCATTCATTCAAATGATTAGTATCTCAATACCTTCATTTCCTTCCCAGATCCATCAAATTTCTATCCTTCTTCAACTTAAAAATGCTTCGTATGGGAAGCAGCGTCGATAGCACAAGATTTTAAAAAACTGCGCTCGCCAACCCGCCTGCTAAGCGTGGTGAGTATGGCAAATACCTCACTCATAATTTTGTCTAGCAGTTGGCTTATTATGGCCGAAATAATAATAATTGAATTATAGATGAGAAAATACATACATACATACATAGTATCACGTCTTTTTCCCTTGCGGGGTAGACAGAGCCTAGGTCTATAAGACCTGAAGGCCAAATTTAGCATGTTGGTGGGCAGTAGGTGGAAAACGGAATCAAAATAGTGATGGGTTGCTAGCCGTATCGCCTATTAACATGATTCCTCAGATTTTACCCATTCCCTCGATCGGCTTTTACGATCTGCGCGGGAAGAGAAGCAGCTGCTACATTCTACGTTTTTTTCTTTTCTCCCAGACCAGCATGGAAGATAGATGAGAAAATAATAATAATTTTGTCGTATCTTCTATTAATGTAACTATTCCAAAAAAATATCACAATCAATTTGAAACAGATTGGTTTTACGTTAGAAGCTCAACTATAAGTGAACCATATTATAAGAAAATTAAATGTTTATGGGCTAGAGCAAACTTGCTACTTTTCGTGTCGCTGACTAGGAACCTATCCTAACTAATATTATAAATGCGAAAGTGAGTTTGTTTATTTGTTTGTTGCGCTTTCACGCCGAAACTACTAAACCAATCATCATGAAATTTTGCATACAAGTTCTCTGGAGTACGGAGAAGGACATAGGCTACTAATCCCGAGGGATCGACATTGACACGGGCGGAGCCGCGGGCGAAAGCTAGTTATCCATAATTTCATTGACGTTCGAAATCTCCAGCTTGATACCCTATTGAACGGTAAAATAAGTGCAATGAAAAATATGGAGCTCCGATTTAAAAAAAACCGACCAAGTCCGAGTCAGACTCGCGAACGAAGGGTTCCGTACCGTTATCTATAAAAACGGCAAAAAATAATGTCTTTTGTATGGGAGTCCCCTTTAAAATTATTTTTATTTCATTATTTATATAACTAAATATTCTGTGAATATTTTATGTGTCTATCTGTTGCCGTTATCAATATCGACCAACAAAATCACGTTTATTGTATTGGAACCCCCTTAAATATGTATTTTATTTCATCTTTATATTTGTTGTTATAGTGGCAATAGAAATACATCATCTGTGAAAATTTCAACTGTCTAACTAACACAGTTCATAAGATCAGCCTGGTGACAGACGGACAGCGGAGCGATATTATAGTACCCGTATTTACCCTTTGGGTACGAAACCCTAATAATGGTTGTTTGTAAAGTCGGTTTATGCACGATAATTTTACGCGCTAACGATAAAAGAGAGATAGATGCGTCACAAGCCGAACGCTTAGGCCAATCATGCATCTCTTGTGCGTGCAGCCGGTGTTTATTCATTTATAACACGTTATCACGTCAAAAGACGTGCTAACTCCAATAGCCAATAGGCTAGCTTCGTGGCGCAGCGGTCAACACGCCAGCCTGCGACATGAGAGTGCCCGGGTTCGATCCCCGGCCAGGTCAAGATGAAAAATGATCTTTTTCAGATTGGCCTGGGTCTTGGATGTGTATCTATCAAAGTATTTGTTATAAAATATAGTATCGTTGAATAAGTATCCCATAACACAAGTCTCGAACTTACTTTGGGGCTCTCTCAATCTGTATGATTGGTCCATTTATATTTATATTTATTTATTTATTTAAGACGAGTATTATCAAATAAGCGAGCAAAAGCTTCATCGGGTGTAAAAAAAAACTTCTCGTCATTCAAGTATTTGAACCTTCACTTTAACATTCGCCCCAAACAGGGGAAACAAACAAAATTACACACAAATTGTACTGCCATAATTATGTATATAATCGGGACTGCCTCCGTGGTCCAGTGGTTAAGGCGTTTGCCTGTAGACCGGGTAGTGGGTTTGATTCCCACGGAAAGAATACTTTGTTTAGATGTTTCCAGTTTGGTTAGGACATTGCAGGCTTGGCTGATTGTTAAGATGATTCCGTACTTCGGAAGGCACGTTAAGCTTTTGGTCCCGGCTGACATCTGGAAGTCGTTAAAAACGAACCGTCAGAGGCCTAGAGGCGGTTCCGAAGAACTCTGACACCAGGGTTGTGCATGGTCGATTGACCATGACACCTATACGAAATGATAATGACTAAGCACGTATAAAAAGGTCGATGGTCTAGTGGACGTAGTTGCATTATAATGATTGTTATCTAAAAAATATAACTCAAAGGTGACTGACTGACTGACATAGTGATCTATCAACGCACAGCCCAAACCACTGGACAGATCGGGCTGAAATTTGGCATGCATGTAGATGTTGTTACGTAGGCATCCGCTAAGAAAGGATTTTTATCAATTCTACCCCAAAGGGGATAAAATAGGGCATGAAAGTTTGTATGAAAGTACTTCTTAACGCGAGCAAAGCCGCGGACAAAAGCTAGTTTTATTATATAGGATGAGCTTAACATATTTTATCAGAAAAATTGCAACATTATTCCATCACAAGAAGCACTCGAAAATACAACATACCAGTGGATTGGAATCTTACTCTGATTTTATTTTTTTAAAGTGTTTTAAAACAAATATATTGAAAGGTAAAGAAGCCATTTCTGTGGCTTCTTTACCTGTACTATATTTTTTTAATTTTTCTTTCGTTTTGCGCGGGAGCGATGTGGATTGAAAGATGATGTTGTGTGTGACCAAGATTGAGAAAGGAATGTTAAGATGGTTTGGTCACATTAGAAGGATGAATGAAAGAAGAACAACAAAGAAAATATATAAAGTCGAACGTACTGCGATCAGATTGCAGACGTTCTTAATAAAGGAGCTGTTAGAAGTACCCGAAACCGTAGAGCATGTATGAGGACAGTAATGAGTGTAGACGAAGCTAGAGATATAATATGTCAGGATCGTAGCAAGTGGAGATCCATAGTCTCTGATAATATGTATGTATGTTTTGCATTTAAACGACACAGTTATTTTAAAAAACTACAAAGTAGTTTTAAGTTAATTTGTAAAGGTAATAAATTAAATGTATTTTTTTTTTGTACATGAACATAATTTTTCTCCAAAATTATGGTAAAAATGCCGTCATCAAACAGTGGCAACTATTCGACCACTCAATGTATCTTGTGTGCTTCGCCCTTTAAGAAAATACCATCTAAAGCAATCATCCCAAAATAAATTCTTCAGAGTTTTTACGAAAATACGTTCTCGGGCTACTTAGTTCCAAATCAATTGCTTACAAAGCGACTGTATTTGGGGTACTTTCACTCTCAATATTTGTTGAGTTTCGTCTTAATCCCTCTGTCTGGCCAATAAATATTTATTGCCACTAAACGAGGAGATATAAGGTATGAGAGAACGCGTTTTAAGGTATGAGCTGAAGCGGGGTTAGATACGGATTGCACAGTGACCTAACTTGTTTAATATAATATATACGGACAAATCACACAGATCGAGCTAGCCACAAAGTAAGTTCGAGGCTTGTGTTATGGGATACTAACTTAACGATAGTGTATTTTATAACAAATACATATATAGATTAACATCCAAGACCCAGACCAGTATGAAAAGTATCATTTTCTATCTTGACCTGACCGGCGATCGAACTCGGGCACCCTCGTGTCGCAGGCTGACGTGTAAACTACTGCGCCACGGAACTCTTTTTTTATGTGTATTTGACGGCAAACGAGCAGACGAGCCACCTGATGGCAAGTGGTAATCGTCGCCCATGAACATAACTTGTCGCAAACTCAGGTATTAGCTCCCTGTTATCCGTACGTGTTTCCAGTTATTTCGCTGTAGTAATACAGTTTAAAAGGCAACTATGGGAAAACGTGTTTTAAGGTCGCAGGTTCGAACCTCGCCCGCGTGGAATTTTTTCACCATATTTTATTTCTTAATTTAATTAGAGTACTTATATCAGAATAACATGGTGAATGCAAATTAAGCATTTGTTACAAAAAGCGAACTTAATGCTATGTGCATGTGCATTGTCTCTTGATTAAAAAGATTTATGTGACATTTATACATATACCTCTAGAACTAATATATGAACAACCTTTCTTTTAAAGGTGGATTTCGTATAAGTTTCTTTTCTGTCAACGATATTTTTAAATGAATAATGTACAAAATTGTATTCTAGAAATCGTGTACGCAAGGAAAATAAGATAACTACAATCGCTGTGCTCCCACGAGTTGCGCCACAGAAAACTATTGAGATATAAAATCTATTTGTGCGTACATTGTTGATTTGTCAGTAGATTGCATAGTAATAGTGCACCGATACTATCTCTAATTGAGAGCGTTGTTCTGGAGAAATTGCTTGTCTATACAAACAGTCCCATGGCTGCTTTGATGGACTATTAAACTGTATTTAATGATTTGTAAGTTTGTGTAATAATTAATTAACCTATTCTTCTTCTTCTTATCGTGTCGACTTAATTTATGTCAAATTTTATTGGCCCAGTATTGGGCTACTCCTATACCTCTCTTGGAGGCGGAATACAAATCCTCCAAGGTACAGGTGGTTGGGCAGCTAGGACATGTCAAAAGATGCGCCATAGTTTGAGGAGAGAAGCCATACTTGCACTGGTTCTGCGCACTGTCGACTATTCCCCACCTGGACAGACTGTCTTTACAGCGATATTAACCTTATACTGTCTAAAGAACTCGAGTCTTTGAGTCTTAATTCTATAGACTCGGCTCAATTTTACAAGGCTCGGTGTACTAACAAAACTCAGAGCTATGAGTCGGCCCGAGCTCCAGTCCTTTTTCGAAGACTCGAGCGCCAAAATAGAACTCGTATTTCAAAAAGAGCTCGAGTTTTAAAAAGAAACTCACGTCTCAAAAAGAACTCCAGTCTTAAAAAGAGCTCGAGCGTATCGAGTCTTGAGCGTATCAAGGTTGATTTATTTAAAAAACATACATACCTAGTTTATGTGGCAACATGCTAAATGTGGCCTTTAGGCATGGCATTATTATGTTCTGTGTACCTCAAGAGGGATAAAAACGCGACACTTATTTGTTATGTGGGTACAGAACAATATTTATTGCTTGTTATTTTACGAGTCTTTACTTAACTTACGTTTTTACTTCTGTGGTTATTATTTATTATTATTGGAATAAAAATGGAGACAATAAATAATTCCAACACAATGATATTTAATATTATTTCGTTGTTATTCGTTATGCTATTCAGAATCGGAGAAACTAGGCAAACTAACATCCTTTAAGCTATCTTCCTCTCGTACTTTCCGTATAAAGTCTAATATCTTGGAGTAAGTCAAAGTACGTTTTTCTTCGGGTACTCGATCCTTCTCAAACGCTATAAGTTTAGAAAACTCTTGGTTCCTTGGATCACATGGTTTTTTTAAACCAAAGTCAATATCTTTTAAGAATATTAGACGTTACAAAAATAATTTACTATTATATCTCACAAATTTACATATTTTATTTCCTGTTTATTTATTAAAGAACTCCAAATGGAAAAGAACTTGAGCGCGACTCGTCGCGTAAAACGACTCGAGCGCGAATTAAGACCCGAGCGCGAATTAAGACTCGAGCGCCATGTTGCGCTCGTGTCTTTATTTAGACTTAAGTGCTCGAGTCTGGGGGTCTTGGTATAACGAGTCGAGCTGTGCAATATGTCCGCCGAGTCTAAAATTTAAGACTCAAAAGGCTCGAGTTCCTTACATCTCTAGTCTGCCTGCCTCTTGATAAGTTTGACCTAGCATATTATTGTACGGAACCCTAATTAGTTACGACACGATCGACTGAGTGACATAACGGAACCACTATAAAAATATAAACGGACAAATCACACAGATTGAGCTAGACCCAAAGTAAGTTCGAGACTTGTGTTATAGGATACTTACTCATTGAGACTATATTTTTATAGCAAATACATATAAATAAACATCCAGGTTTATCTATGTGTATGCCAAATTCCATTATGACCTGACCGGGATGCCCTCCATGGTCCAGTGGTTAAGGCGTATGCCTGTAGACCCAGGAACGCTGGGTTTGATTCCCACGTGAAGCATACTTTGTTTAGTTGCTTCCAGTTTAGTTAGGACATTTCAGGTTTGAATCAACTAACTATCTGATAATAAAGATGATTCCGTGCTTCGGAAGGCACGTTAAGCCGTGGGTCCGGGCTGCCTTCTGGTAGTCGTTAAAGGACTACGTCAGAGGCCGAGAGGCGGTTCCGAAGAACTCTGACACCAGGGTGTGCATGGTCGATAGACCGTGTCACCTACACGAAATGATGATGATGATCTGACCGGGGATCGAATCGGAGATCTCCGGTGTGGCAGCCTGGCATGACCTCTAGGCCACAGACTCTCGTCGTCGTCGTCAAAAAAGCATTTTGATATTGTTTTTTTTTTCCGCAGTTGTAAAAATAATTTCTGTAAAAGTACTTTTTGGTTTAGGTAGTTCATTAGCAGCAAACCCTAACAGAACCTAAGCTGTCTACAGTCTAGACATTACACAGTACCGTCCAGCTTGCCTGGTCAGTGACGCGGCTAATGATAGGGCAATCAGGGTCACACGTGATTCATAAGCGAGCTCCGTGGCGCAGCGGTCAACACGCCAGCCTGCGTCAAGAAAGTGCCCGGTTCGATCCCCGGCCAGGTCAAGATGGAAAATGATCTTTTTCAGATTGGCCTGGGTCTTGGATGTTTATCTATATATTTATTTGTTATAAAATATAGTATCGTTGAGTTAGTATCCCATAACACAAGTCTCGAACTTACTTTGGGGCTAGCTCAATCTGTGTGATTTGTCCGTATATCTTCTTTGTCTTCCAGTGCCATCTTCAACGAAGGTCGGCAATCATTCCGATCTGCACCGTTGAGACCCGGATCTTGTTATACCATTGGCGGAGATTTTTCAGCCACGATGTTCTTCTTCGTCCAGGCCTCCTTCTGTTTGCATATATTTATTATTATTATGTGTTATTATACTAAGCCGTGTGGTATCCGGCAGAGTAGAATAGGACCACTCCAAGTCTTCCCGTGGATGTCGTAGAAGGCGACTTAGGAAATACAAGCTAAACAAAGCTTATAAACATCTAAGACACCTCTTCAACCCGTCTGGCCAGCGTGGAGAGTGTAGGCCAAGTCCTCTGGCTGCTCTGGCCAAGTATGGCCCTGGTAGAACAGAGAGGGTCGTGCTCCTGTAGTGGAGACTAAAAAGGACCTGATGATGATGATGATTATACTAAGCGGCTTAGGCTGGTCGTATTTCTTTATCGTTTGTTCTTTGCTCTTACTTGCACAGGGAACGTGATTTATAAGATGCTATCATGTTTAAATAATATAGCCAGTGTTTCTGTTGTTCAAGTGTTCTGTTCTAACGAAATTCCATATATTAAAATCTGTTTAGGTTATTAGGAGTTATGATGTAATGAATAAACTCACATACATACTGACTTATACGCATAATACATGCTCTCACACCTTTTTTCCCTGCGGGATAGACAAAACCCAAATCTTAAAAACTTATAACTACCGTTTAGCATATTGGTGGGCATTAGCTTAGGTGCAAAATGGAATCAAAAAGTGATAAATTGCTAGCCGCATAGCCTACTAATATGATTTCTCAATTTTCGCTATACAGACATACATAACGAACTCGTAAAAACATTACTCTGCCTTTTTTGGGTAATTGCGTAAAAAAATAGTCAAAAACCCAAAATCAACATAAAAACTAAACTCAGATATAACAGTAACGCATTCATAGAAAACTTTTTCTATCGAAATTTTCCTAGAAATCCATTCTTTACATTTCATAGAAATTTTATCTAAAGAGTTAACAAATTAAGATCAGTTTTAAGAAAAGCTTAATAGAGCTGACTGCTGATTTGTAACACCCTGTTTCCGTCACACGAACATAGACTAAAAAGTCAAAGTGTTAAGTATTAGATTACCGTGCGTAGTTTCAGTTTATTTTTGTGTGGATTTATTTGATCGTTTCTTGAAATTATTCTTGTTTTGTGTTATGTAACAAATGACTGCTCCCGTGGGATTTTAATGGATGGATGTCATTTGATTTATGTTTGTCTGTGACATCGATATCCGGAATGATTTAGTTTATTATAGTGTCTCTTAGAATCTTGTGATCGGTTTTGATAGTTACATGTGAATTTATTATGTAAAATGAATACAGGAAAGTATTTTATTTAATTATTATTCTTTACTATTTGTACGTTTCATTAATATTTATATTATTATGGTGCAACTTTAACAATATAACGCTAACTATTATCTCTTAAACTTATGGACTGTATCTTGCCCGTCCTAACCTACGGTGCCCAAACATGGTCGTTAACCGAGGAGTCGAAGTCCAAGCTCAAGATTTGCCAGAGGGCCATGGAGCGAATTGTGTTGGGGGTTAAGATGGTGGATAGCATCCCCAATGCTACGCTCCGCTCAAAAACGGGCATCACTGATGTGGGCAGCAAAACTGCTGTGCTAAAATGGGATTGGGCGGGACATGTCGGTAGAATGCATCCCGAGATATGGGCTAGAATAGCAACAGAATGGTTACCTGAAGATGGTTGCCGTCGCCGAGGTAGGCCGAAAAACGCTGGAGAGATAATTTAGATACTTTTCAAAAAGACTGATCGAGGTTAACATCCGATAGAGACAAGTGGAGAGAGATGAGAGAGACCTTTGCCCAGCAGTGGGACAATATAGGTTAAAAAAAACACTAACTGACAACTACAACTAAGCATAACTGTATAATATGTACATTAAATAGTAGTTATCTATAAATAAATATGTCACGCAGATCATTGCCTTCCAGTGGTGCCTAAAAGGCTGGCCGCATTGCCACGTTGGATGGCAATGCAATGCGTTGTGCAAAAAATTGCCAGCAATTTGGTCACCAGATACCTCGACCAGTCGCTTGTTTATGGTTTAAAACTTAAGCTAAAGGGCCCCATGGACCCATAATCTCTACACCAAACGGCTCAAATATGTAGCAAATGCAAAGGTACGCATATTTGCGACGTTTGAGGGACTCAGCGGTGCCCGCAGCTGTGCTAGCCTTAGACCTAGTGCCGTGGAGGTGGGAAGGCGCGAGTGTGTCAACACACGTCTCACACTAATGGCCTCCCCAATCTCCTGGGCACAAGAGTCACGCCATCATCTCTAGGCATATAACAATTATCTCACCGTATAATTGGCTACTCTCTGGCCACTTCCTTAGACACTAAACACTAGTCATCATCATCATTTCGAGTAGGTGTCACGGTCAATCGACCATGCACACCCTGGTGTCAGAGTTCTTCGGAACCGACTCTCGGCCTCTGACGTGGTTCCTTTAACGACTACCAGATGGCAGCCGGGACAACCAGCTTAACGTGCCTTCCGAAGCACGGAATCATCTTTATTATCAGACAATAAGGTGATTCAAGCCTGCAATGTCCTAACCAAACTGGTAACAACTAAACAAAGTATGCTTCCGGTGGGAATCGAACCCACGACCCCCAGGTCAACAGGCAAATGCCTTAACCACTTGATCACGGAGGTTGTTGTAAACACTAGTGTAAGCCACTAACTAAAAGTAGAATATATTATACTGAAGACAATTTTTCCAAACAGATAAGTACTAACATCTTATCACATAACGGGCTACCCTGTATACAAACCAATCGTTTTGTAATCGTGGATTACTGGCCGATATTATCTTACTACGATTAATGGTACACCCTTTATCCAGCGTCGATATCATCCTAAACCAAACATCCTATACTCTGAAACTATACAACTAATAATCAACTGTATTCCCATAATCGAAGGAGTAATTTTCGCTTGCGGCAACATTGACCAATAACGTCAGAGCCTGTTAATGTATATTGAAGCTTATTGTGATAGTTATAGAGTGGATGTTGGATTGCGGAGTGCATTTCTAAATAATAGGCAATGTGCGGAGTCAGTTGTAAGTCCTCAGGGGACAATAGGTAGACCTGCAGCCGATATATCTTCAGAACGAGACAATTTAAGGAATAACTAGAATATTAACGTGTCAGTGCGTGGTTAGCTCTTTATTTGTTGACAAAAACATCCAGTTTGAAATAATCTTTGGTTTTACTTGACTAAAAATGACTAAACTTAACATAAAGTGCATTTTTTAGAACTTGTGAACAATATCAATGAAACCTCGTTCAGCAGGATTGTGGAATGGGCTCTCTCCCGAGGTTTTCCCTGTGTGCTATGAATTAGGGTCCTTGAAAAGGCGTGTTTAGAGGTGGCAACGCATCAGCATCTCCACTAGTGTTGCAAACGTCTATAAGGGATAGTGAGCACTTTCCATCAGGTGGCTCGTCTGCTTGTATACCTTTAAATACAACGTGATTTTGAACCCCCTAGCTTTATTGAAATCTCAGAATCAGAATCCCTAATAAAATATAGAACTGCAAGAAAAAAAGCTATAAATCAAAAAAAAAAATAGGGTTTCCCATACAAAGTCGCCGATCAGCTGGACGAATTTCTATGGAAAGCCAATTTTTTTATCGGTTTTTACCTTTTTTCTTGGAATTCTGTATTCCATTAGGGATTCTGATTCCAAGATTTCAATATAGCTAGGGGGTTCAAAATCACTCTATATACATAAAAAATGACAACAAACCTAAGAAAAATAATGAGAGATACAAGCCTTGGACCGCAATTTTCCATGTTTTTTTTTACTCATGATAATAATAATGTTAACACGTCACATAGAATTGATGTCTGTGTCCAGAAATTCATGAAACTATAGCAAATTTCAAATGGTTTATTCACATTGTTCACAAGTTTAGTTCCAAAAACATGTATGAAGTGATTTCATTTAATTGTGTAACAATTGCAAAAAATTAAGAAAACACAATAGCATGTACTATACGGCTAATATGGGACGGGTGACCACAATCGTCAACATTATCTTTTTTTTTTATTGGATGATCCAGCGATTGATCACGATCTCACTTGATGTTAAGTGAAGATGTGGCCTATGGTGGAACTCGCTGGCTCATTAAAAACCTATTCACTCTAGTCCTAAAGAAACCCAAATTATATGTGTCAGGGAAAACATCCGGTGGCAAGAGATTCCATTACCCAGCCGTACGCAAGATGAATTAAGAGGAGAAGCGCCTCGTGCGAGCTGGTGGTATATCAACCACATACGGGTGCATACTTTCACCCCGTCGAGTAGACCGATGTCAGAAAAGGGTGGGTGGGATAAGTTCGTGAAAAATTCTTTTAGCTACAAGAAAAGTATTTAATGCCTTGTCCAAGGATACTTCAGTCAAAGCTAAGATTTGAGCTCCACTTTCTTCTGAAGTCATTCAAAGATGTGGGTTTCTGATAGATGATCACTTTTTTTTATGTTATAGGGCGGCAAACTAGCAAGCGAGTCACCTGATGGTAAGTGACCACCGCTACCCATGGACAACTGCAACACCAGGGTGTAACAGGAGCGTTGCCGGCCTTTCAAGGAATTGGGGAAAGGATATGGGGGGAGGAAATGGGGGAAGGATGGGCCTCCGGCTCTCTCACTCACCAAACGAAGCTTAGAAGCGGTAAAGCTCCTACTCAAACGTCGATTTTCTGTGAGAGTGTGGTACTTCCCCGGACGAGCCGGCCCATTCATGCTACTAGCAAAAATGAATTTTGCCGGTACCGTGGCTCTACCACAACTAATGCTACACTTTTGAGCAACGTTACGTATTTTGGGAAACTTGAAAAATCTGTAAAATGAATAATGACTGCCACTATCAAATATTAACCACCACCGCCAAAAGAGAGGAGTAAATACATAAGTGTGTAACTTTTTCGGTCTTTAATAAGGCTTAAAAAGAACGTGAAAAATAAAACGCGTCCCGTAATTAGTCCCGGACATCTGAATATTGTATTCAGGAAGCGCGCGCTACGTTTCCGCAGTCTGTGCTAGCCCTAAGGAATGCTGTAATGTTTTCCTCTTCCATTTTCTTAGGTAGGTACTATTTTAAATAAATAAAATGTTACTGTAGATAGAATGTATAATCTTGTGTCATGGAAACTAGAACTAGAATGCAAAAAGAACTGGATAACGTGTCACTTATGGGATTCAACCCCGCTTTAATAAATCTGATGTCAGCATTGGTAATAAATGCCTGATGCGTATACTACACATTTTTTTATTATAATTAATTGAATGACTTTATATTATTTTTGATATGTTTTAGATCAATTTTTTAATTTGCTAATTTATTTAATTACATTTTGTTTTAGTTTTATAAGTACAAACATATTCAAATAGGTACAATAAAACTATTGTTCCATGAATATATGAAATAAATTCTCTCATGACTAGTAACATCAGCTACGAGTATAACTTATTTCAATGTGTTCTCAAATGCTAACTTTTCTTGAGCTCCACTGTCTTCTGAAGTCATTCAAAGATGTTGGTTTCTGATAGAAGATAATAAGCCTTTATGCTACGTGGCGTAGCTATTTTGGACAACTTGAAAAACCTGAGTATAAATATTGCCAGTATCAAATATGGTCAATATTTGATACTGGTAGCCAATATTTATTTTCACCGCCAAAAAAGGGGAGTAAAATATAAATGAGTAACTTTTCCTTTCTTCACTAAAGCTTAAAAAGATCAATGGGTGTGGAACATAAAACGCGTCTCCTAATTACTCCCGGACATCTGAATATTGTATTCCGGAAGCGTGGGCTACGTTTCCGCAGTCTGTGCTGGCCCTAAGGACTGCTATATTGTTTTCATATTCCTTCCGCTTAGGTTTTTTATTTATAAAAATAGTTTCGTAAAATATAGAAACAAGTAGTATCTTACTGAAAAGTAAATAAATAATCAATAATGTTAAAGGGATTTTTCATCATTACAGCCACAAAAAAGTCCACTGCTAGACAAGCGCCTCTCCCAAGAATTTCTCATTCGATGGGAGGATATTGCCATACTCACCACGCTTGGCTAGCGCAGTTTCTTTGACTTCTTAGGCTTCCTGCGCTGCTATACATCGAAAACATTTTTTAAGCTGAGGAAGGATAGGAATTTGTTGGATTTGGGAAGGGAGTAAAGGTATTAGGATACTACTCATTAACTCAATACTACTATCTAAACTAACTATTCAATAAACAACCAATGAATAAGCTAGTATCAAAAAAAAATATGGCGTTTCCATACAAAAGAGTTCTGCATATGAAAAGTTGTTTATATTGATGGGCTGAGTCGCCCCTTCAAGGGAACGTCGTGGGTACATTTACACCTCTCTATCTATAATTTAAAAACTGTGTTCTTGTCGGTGGAGTACTCTCCATGTCTCTCGGTTCTCAGCCATTCTTTTCACCTCTCCATATGACACAACTCCAGCCTTTTCCTTTATTTCATCCAAATATGCTCTTCTTGGTCTTCCTTTCCCTCTCCTTGTCCCAATTTTACCCTCTATAATATTCTTCATAAATTGATCGTGCCGTATAAGGTGACCAAACATCCTTCCTCTTCTCATTCCAGTCGTATTCAGTAGTTCTCGTTTCTCATTTACTTGTCCCAACACTTCTTCATTCGTCTTTTTCTGTGTCCAGCTAATACACTCCATACGTCTCCAGCACCACATCTCGAAAGCTTCCAAGCGTTCTCTGTCCTTTTTAGTTAATGTCCACGTTTCACTACCGTACAGTGCGATACTCCAGATGTATGTCTTTATGAGGCGTTTCTTTAGACACCGTCTCATTTTTGAATGAAAGATATGTTTCTTGTTATTATAAGCCCTTTTGGCCATGGATATTCTGGCAATGATATTTTACACGCTGTATAGTAAATTTACCAACGGACCAATAGATAAAAAAAATAAACATTTTGTTCCATTGCTAAAGGTTATAAAAAGCACAAAGCGTGGAACATAAAACGCGTCTTTAATTACTCCCGGACATCTGAATATTGTATCCAGGAAGATCCGCTACATTTCCGCAGTCTGTGACGGGAGCCCTGAGGACTGTAGTAATGTTTCCTGCTCTTTATACTTTTGATACGTATGGGAAAATAAAATGTAGGTTTTTTCATTTGTAATCGCTAAATTAATTATCGCTATGCTCATTTTTCGTTTGATTTTTTTTTTACTAAATTTTGGATTAGGCATCTGATGGTAAGTGACGATGAAGACGAGGATGTTACATGCCTATACAAGAGATACACATTTATTCTACTTTTGAATGTCCCGGGACTGTACTTGTCTGGGAATAAAGATGCATGCAGTTTATTCCACACCTTAGCTACTCGAACCAAAAAGGAACTATCAAAGCGTTGAGTTCGACTCTTTGGTATTCCAACGATAAAAGGGTGAAATTTCTGTCTGAGCCTTGTAGTCCGATAGAGGAATGGTGAGGGTTTGATCTGAGGCCGGGCGCGCGTACCTGATGCCATATCTGCAACTATCGGATTGGTCTGTAATTGTCAATATCACAATGTTGTCCTTTTTTTATAATGGCTTGACCACGGAGTATTTTAATCTATGTGGAAGTATTCCTTCTGAGAGAGATAAATTAACTATGTAAGTCAGAGGTTTTGCTACAAAGACGGCACATTTTTTCAGCATTTTTATATTTATATCGTCATAACCAGTTGCGTTTGTGTTTTTAAGTGACATAATTAATTTTAAAATCTCATTTTCATTTATAGGTGTCAGGAAGATGCTCTTTGAATTATGTGGTATTTTAGAATATTAAATATTATTAGATTGATTTTCATGTTGGGTCAGATTAATGAAATGTTTATTAAAAATGTCACAAATTGATTTAGAGTCATTAATTATTTTTGATCGGAGGATGTTACTTTTGACCTGACTTCGTTTCGTGATATAAAAGCTCAAATAACAATTATTTGATATTACAGATTTTAAAAATGAACGCTTTTTGAGATATTCAATAAATATGGAGCTTGATTGCCTAATGGGCGTAGCATAATTAGCGTGCACATGTTAAGGGCCCGTACTACCTCCCACTGCTTTGCATGATTGACTGTTATATCAATAATAATTAAATACTCAAGTTAAATGCAGCAAAGTTCAGGGCTAACTCTGGTAACTGTATGACTCAAAAACACGATAGCGTAAAATTTTCTCGATAGAAAAAAATTGCAAAGTTGCCTCCAAATCACGTCTAATTTACTCGGTATATAGCATTATTCACCAAATACATTAAAATTAACCTTGAAACTTTTGATTATTATTGCATTACAGATAAGGCAGCCATCATATGTTTTTCTTTTTCGAATAACCCTTGAATATTCCTAAAAAACGAAAATATCCAAAGTAGCCAACGCGTTTAGACCATCCGCGTTTGTATCGCCACGCTGCCTGGCATATGTCGGGCTCTTAAGTAAACCTCGGGCGCAGTCGCACTGGGATGGGTGACCAAAAGTTGCATAAAAATATTTCGAGCTTAGGAAAATATTTTTATTAGATATCATAAAATATATGTAGGTATCGTTTTTTAAATTTCATATCTATCTGTTTCGAATTCCATCAAGGCAGTCTTGAGCAAATATTGACCTAATCTATACAAATAATTTTGATGTATTTAATTAATTCAGCGCATTGTAATAGTAATTTCTAAATACGTAAAATTTCACAATTTCGTTCAGTATCTTCTTGGTTTTCTTTTAGTATAAATATTTAAAACTCATATTTTCAGAAATAGAAATTGAATGACGTGGAAGATTTTGTGGCTCAAAGATACTAAAACAATAAGGCCATAATTTTATCTAATTAATTTCTCAACCCCGTCAACGTCACATAAAATTTAATAAAACTCACCCCTTCAAAAGTTGAGGTCCAACCTGGTCCAATATTTTAAACGTCTCTATGAGAAACTTGTCGAGTTTAAGCCCCTTAAAACTTTTGATTCAATGAAACTTCGCAATCAAATTTCAGTATAAGCTAATTGAACTTTCGGTGAGTGAAAAAGCTTTAAGCTCAGTTAATAAGTTTGAAAGTGTGTACTCGTGTGCTATTTTTAGGGTTCCGGGTGGCGAAGAAACCAATGGACAGGGTCTTATTGACTTACTTAAATTGTTTTTAAATAGCATTAAAAATATACCGAGCATTTAAATAATACATGGGTGGTATAATGGTATCACGCTTACGGCATAAACCTAAGGGACGTGGGTTCGAATCCTACCTGTGGCCGGGTTCTTTTTCATCACATATTTTCAATTTTAATCTTATTGACTTTTTTGCTTACATTTGTCTGTATACCTTACGAATCGAACTTAATAGATATTCAGTTGAATTTTTCACTAGCCGGCCTATTTGCTAACTTGGTGTACAACATTTTGATAATCACTTCAAAATATACTACGGGTTTCGTATCATCATCATCATCATCAGGTCTTTTTTAGTCTCCACTATAGGAGCACGCCCCTCTCTGTACTACTAGAGCCAAACTTGGCCAGAGCAGACAAAGGACTTGGCCTACACTCTCCACGCTGGCCAGACGGGTAGGAGAGGTCTCACAGATGTTTATAAGCTTTGTTTAGCTTGTATTTCCTAAGTCGCCTTCTACGACATTCACGAGAAGAATTGGAATGGGCCTATTTGTATAGGTTTCGTATGATTGATTATTTTTATTAGATTAAGATGTATAAAACGTAATGTATTTTGAAGTAACTATTATTTTGTTAAAACCTTTAATAGTAAGTTGTGCTCGTGCAAAAGGATAAAAGGTTTTGCACTAAGTAAGCAGCTCAACTGCCTGGCCGGTGGTTGCAGTGCAGGAACGACATCCGGTACGCGCGCCGTAGGGAATACAAGCTAAATAAAGCTCATAAACATCAATGAGAACGAAGAGAGCGTAGGCCAAATCCTGTCTGCTCTGGCCAGGTATGGCCCTGGTAGTATAAAGAGGGTCATGCAGTGGAGACTAAAAAGACCTGATGATACTGATGACGCACGCCCGGCTTCACAAGCCGCTGTTTGCTTTTCCTCTAATCATCTGAGTAAGTAGTATCCCAATACCTCCGTTATCTTCCCATATCCAACAAATTCCTATTCCTCCCCAGCCTTAAAAAATCTTCCAATAGGCATTAGCGATGGAAGCAAAAGAAACTGCGCTTGCCAACCCGCCTGCCTAGTGTGGTGAGTATGGCAATATCCTGCCATGGGACGACAAGGACATAGCTGGACAAAGGCCTCTCCCTTTTCTCTTTATAGAAGTCCACTGGCTTCTTAAAGCTAAAATGATGATCAATGATGATGTTTTTACTGAATCTTTATTTATATAACGCTATATTTCTATAGCGGCATATGATTACTCATAAATTGTATTGTAAATGCGCAAGTATATTTATATTAGCTTTCACCCGCGGCTCCGCCCGCGTCAATGTCGATTCCTCGGGAATAGTACTTTTTTCCGGGATAAAAGGTATATGTCCTTCTCCGTACTCCAGAAAACTTGTATGCAAAATTTCATGATGATCGGTTTAGTAGTAACGGCGTGAAAGCGTAACAAACAAACAAACTCACTTTCGCATTTATAATATTAGTAAGGATAAGGATTTATTTGTCACGCTCTCATGCCTTAGGTATAGCATCGGTTACCATGACATTTTGCATCTTCAACATTGATTCCATCTATTCGAATTTGGCCGTGTGGTTTCCGGGCAGAGTAGAATAGGACCACTCCTAGTCTTCCCAGGAGGTCGTCAGAGGCGACTTAAGAAATACAAGCGAAACAAAGATTAAACAATATGTAACTTTTTATACCTATTTTACACTGTATGTAAGACTCAGTGATCCGAGGGAGGGGCCTAGTCACTTGTGGCACAGGTTCCAATAGGAACCTATTTCAAGGACTAGTCTCCAAACAAAGAGAACAAGTCGCAACAAATTGTACAACCATAGTTTTTAGGACCCATACTTTTAAGGCTTATCTTTGTTAAAGAGAAAATAAACATATATTATTATTATTATTATGTTGTCTCTTAAGTAACCACGGGCCGAAGCCCGGTCTTTTGAGGCTTGCATGGGGACACATGTCCAACATGTAGAGGCCTTGTGACACGTTTGCTATAAAATGGGGTGGGGCACTATCCAGGTCATGACAGTAAACACACTATAGAAATGTGCTCACAGACAATCCCCAGAAGGTGCAAACCTATTGATATAAAGGAACACTACTCTTGGGCTATTGGGATGAATGGCTAATGGTTAGTATCTGGGCTATGGGAATAACTATGGCACCTGCCTGACCAATGTTGATACACACGGAAAAATAGGCAGGTGGTGACTCGCCGACTCAGTCAATGGGCCCCAGAAACGGCTGCACGACGCAAAAATGTGCAGCAAAGGGGCAACATTAGTTGAGCGGCTAAAGGGCGGAGAGGTGTCACTGGACTTTAAACGTACGATCACTTGCATCCTTAGAGGGTCCCATCACGCACGCCCACTCGCCACTTATGTTTCACATCCACCCTTTGAGCATATAGCTCTCGCGACTCCACTCTGACCGGCCGATTAAGGCAAGTCAGAGGTAGGGGTTCCTGTTACCTCTTCGGTGTCCACTCCGATCGGCCATCTAAGGCAAGTCGGAGGCGAGGAACAGGGGCCTCCCCTGGGAGCACTCAGGTCCGTGGGGTCGCTACTCCCCAACAGCTCGCCACAAGCTGCCCTGCGGGCTTATTATTATTATTATTATTATTATAAAGCTCATAAACATCATTGAGACCTCTCCAACCCGTCTGGCCAGCGAGGAGAGTGTAGGCCAAGTCCTCTGTCTACTCTAGCCAAGTATGGTATATCCAGTAGTACAGAGAGGGTCATGCTCCTGCAGTGGAACCTAAAAAGACCTGATGATGATGATGATTCGAAATTTAAGATTTTTAGGGACACTCCCTTTGGCAGATGTAAATTCAATTGTCAGGAGGATATTATGCAGAATGTCGTTAAAATGGAAAGGATCCTTTGTGTCTGGATCACGGCTAGGTTTTAGGGGCGCACCCAAAGGGGATGCTAGTACTTAGCCTCCACAGTCCGTCCGTCTGTCAATCACTGAGCTACATTTCTTAAAGTGATATTGATAGAGACTTGAATTTTGTTTTCAAAAGTATATATCAGTTGCCGCTATAACAGCAAATAATAAAAATTAACGAGGCCTAGTTAAAAAAACATGTTTTTGAGTATTTGTAGTTAAATATTTTTTGGTGGTACAGAACCCTTCATGTTCTATTCCGACTCGCACTTGACTGTATTTTCCTTTATTCTTAAGATACGAAGAATTTTAGTTTCAATGAAAACTAAGCGGCTTGAGGATTATGTTCGTTAGCGCTGCATTATATCTCTGAAACTAAATTGTATTACTGATTACGTCGTTACCTCTACAGGATAGACAGAGACTAGAGCGTATAATACGTGCATACATACATACTATCACGTATTTTGCCCTTGCGGGGTAGTCAGAGCCTAGGTCTTAAAGACCTTATAGCTACATTTAGCATTTTGGTTGACATGATTCCGCAAATTTTCGCCCATTCCCTCGATCGGCTTTTACAACCTGCGCAAAAAGAGAAGCAGCTGGCACATACTACTTTTTTCTGCCAGACCAACATGGAAGTATAATATTATAATACGTCTATAATAATCTGTAGAACGACTTATGAAAAGTGTGCTAGCAAAATGATGAAATGGATACCTGAGGATGGTCGACGTCGAAGCGGAAGGCTTAGAAAACGATGGCGCGATGACCTCGACATTTTCCAATGTGGTTGGTCTTAAACTGCATTGGACAGATACAAGTGGGACGAAATGGGGGAGACGCTTGCCCAGCAGGTTAGTAAAAAAAAATTATAATAAATCACGGTAATGTGATGGACAGCATATTCCGACTCCCGCGCACTCATCATCGGAACAGAGTGCGTAGAGTAGGATTAGCTTCGATTAACTGGTGACCGACCGTCCCGGGTGACTTGCACCCAGGATAGAATAGAATAGAATAGAATAGAATAGAATAGAATAATTTTTATTTGCGTTTGAGAAGGGTATACAAGGATGTTAATAATCGTTACAGTTTCATACCTAATCAGCCATAACAATAGCATGCAAATATGTATATAAATTAAATTATTGTCAAGTTATATAAATTAAAACAAATCCACTAATCAAAATCAAAATATAAATGTCAAATTATTTAAAATTAATTATAGGTGTCATCAGAATAAGATTATATATACTAATTTAGATTTTTACTCAGGGCTTGAAATTGAGAAACTCTTGCACTGTATAGAATCCTTGTTCACTTAGCCAATTACGAAATTTTTTTTTAAAACTATTAAATGTCGTGTTTTTTATGGAATCTGGTATCTTGTTATAAATTAAGATGCACATATAATAACAATTCTTTTTCATTTTTGCACTTCTTGGCATTATATTAACAACAAGCCTATTTCCATTTCTAGTGTTTCTAGAAAACACATCTTTAGCCTCTTTAAACAAGTCATAATTAAGTTTTACAAATTTAGCAATTTCATAAATGTACAGGCTTGGTAATGGCAAAATGTTCAGGGACCTAAAAAGAGGCCTACATGACGTGTCAGGCGTAACTCCACATATCGCTTTTATACACTTTTTTTGAGCCACGAAAGCATGTTGCATGTCAGTACTATTTCCCCAAATTATGAGCCCATATCGCAATACGGATTCAGCATAGCCAAAGTATGCCGTAACAGCAGTGCTCTTCGTCGCTGTTTTTGCAAGTTTGGAAAGGGCAAAAGAGAAACTATTTAGTTTAGCACATACATTTTCTACATGCTTTTTCCAGTTCAATTTGCTATCAATATTTAAGCCTAGAAATTTTCCATTATCTGAGCATTTTAATATGTGTCCTTTATGATTTATGTTAAGTGACTGTGTTAGATTATTAAAATTTATATAATATGTCTTTTCTATATTAATTTTCAGATTATTACTATTAAGCCAGTCTATTGTTTTGTTTATCGTATCATTAATGTCACTTTCATGTTCTTGTATATTGTATATAGTCTTATTATTCTTATTGGTTACTATAACAGAGATATCATCAGCAAATAATACACTCTTATGCTTTATCATATTTGGGAAGTCGTTTATATAGACCAGGAAGAGCAGAGGTCCAAGAACGCTTCCTTGTGGTACGCCTAATTTATTCTCCTTGAAATCAGAATGGTATTTCTTCGAAAGTCTATTTTGTTCCAATTGTACTATTTCTACTGTTTGTGTTCTATTTTGAAGGTACGTTCTTATCCAGTTTAAAGCATTGCCTCTTATTCCATATCGCTCTAATTTCGTTAAAAGTAATGGATGAAAAACCAAGTCGAAAGCTTTTTTCATGTCGAAAAAAAGTACTGTTGTATGGTTGTTATCATTTAAATTTAGTAAAATAGTATTTATAAGATCAAACGCTGCAAGAGAAGTTGATTTCATTTTTCGAAACCCATATTGACTAGCGTTCAAAATATTATATTTATCGAAAAATAAAATAAATTTATCGTGTATTACTTTTTCATATATTTTCGATATGATTGGAATCAGTGTAATAGGTCGGTAATTGTCAAATGAAGTTTTTTCACCTTTTTTAAATAATGGTTTCACTACAGATATTTTTAGTTTATCTGGAAAAGTACCCGCTTCCATTGACATGTTAATTAGATGCGCAAGAACTGAACTTATTTCTTCTTTGCAAGCTTTAATCACGTGCGTACAAATATCGTCATATCCCTCAGAATTAGTATTATTCAGCGATGCGATAACTTTCCTTACATCGTATTCATCAATAGGGGAAAGATAGATTGAATTATTTTTAATGTCAGGTAAATTAATATTATTTATATTGGTATTATTATTTAGACTAGAGTTAATAAAATGGTCATTAAATATATTTGCAATAGTAATAGGATCTTTAATTATATTATTAGAATATTTCATATTGTTAATAAAATTAGAACCTTGTTTATTATTTTCAGTTTCATTTTGTATTACTCTCCATGTGTCTTTACAAATATTTTTGCTTTTTTTAATGAACTTGTTATTCGTACATTTTTTAGCCTGAAAAATACATTTTTTTAATATTTTGGAGTAATTTTTGTACTTTTTTTTGTCAGATATTTTTTTACTTGCATAGAAAGTGCGTCTTAGGTTTCTGTTTGCTACACAACTCTTCCTAATACCTGGTGATACCCAGTTTAACTTTACACTAGTGTTTTGTTTTACTCTTATTATTGGAAAGCAAAGTTTATACAACAGGCAAAGCCAGTCATAGAAATATTGAAATGCCGTGTCTGGGTTACTTTCATTATATACTTCTTTAAATGAAAGACTACGTAAGTAATTTTTAAATTTATTTATGTTCTCCTCAGAATAACTTCTTTTAAAAATGTAAATAAATTTTGGGGAAACATGTTTTGACCTAGTTCCAAAATGTAATATCTGTGCCGTGTTGTGGTCAGACAGCCACAGTGGTAGAATGGTCCCAGTTGCATTTTTAACATTAGTTAATATATGGTCTATACATGATTTATCTCTGGTTGGTTCCGTGATGTATTGTATCATGTTATAATTTTTTAGAATATCTTTAAATTGTCTACAATAATTATCATTTTTTTGAGTATTTACATTAAGGTCACCTGTAATAATAATTTTTTGTTTACCATATTTATGCAAATAAGTGTCAAGTAATTGCTCAAGTCTTTGGAAAAAGTAGTCATAATGCCTTTTCCTTGTAGCAGTTGAAGATCTATATATGCAAACAATTATT
The DNA here is from genome assembly GCA_947532085.1 of Elegia similella. Classification (NCBI taxonomy): domain Eukaryota; kingdom Metazoa; phylum Arthropoda; class Insecta; order Lepidoptera; family Pyralidae; genus Elegia; species Elegia similella. The sequence goes on from OX383942.1 coordinate 2,126,473, forward strand.
ATCTTGTGTATAGGAATATGAATAGCACATACCTCAAAATGGAAATTTAATGCTAATTTATTGTACGCGTCTATTTTTGAGTAAGGTAGCCCTCGCTTGACCATAATGCAGGTACCACCATGTTTTGAGTTTCTTGAATATTGTGATGCTACTTCATAATGAGATAAATTAGAGTTCTTTTCTTCGCCGCATTTTATAAAAGTTTCTGAGAAACAGAGTACGTCAGGGTATGTCTCAAGTTCAGACAAGGTTACTTCTAATAATTCTTTTTTCGAATATAGGCCTTGAATATTTTGATGAAAAATCGAAAAATTATTCTCAAACTTAAGGGCGAAAAAGATCTGTTTGTTTCTCTGTACTCAAAGACCCTCTGGCAACGTTAACGTTTAAGCTTTCTACTCATAAATGCAAACGATGGAATTTTTTATGGGGCGCACTATAAGTTTCCGGAATGAATATGAAGAAATACTATTAAAGGTACAAAATTAATTTATTGTTTTTCAAAATAATCTCCCTTGGCGTCTATGCACTTTTTCATTCGATGAAACCAGTTTTGAAAACTTTTGTGCCACTCCTCTGTGGTGACCTCTGAAACGTGTTTTTCATACTCCTCGTCAGCCTCTTCTGGTGATGAAAATCGTTGACCGCGTAATTGGTTCTTAATTTTTGGAAAGAGAAAAAAGTCACAAGGTGCCATGTCGGGACTGTATGCAGGATGACTCATGAGTTCTACATTTTTCGCCTTCAAAAAGTCGTTTGTCTGTCTGGCCGTGTGAGAACTAGCATTGTCGTGGTGCAGGATGATACGGCGTTTACGGTGATTTTTACGGAGTTCGTCAATAACTTCCGGCAAACAAATGGTCGTGTACCAGTCACTATTCACTGTACGACGATTCTCTAAAGCAACAGTAGCCACGTGTCCAGTTTTATTAAAAAAAGAAGCAATCATCCGCTTAGATGCACTTTTCACGCGCGCCACTTTGGTTGGTTTCGGCTCATCTTGAAAGACCCATACGCTCGATTGCTGCTTTGTTTTGGGATCGTAGCAATAAATCCATGTTTCGTTACCTGTTACTATGTCCCACACCAAATTTGACGCACCTTCGTTGAATCTGGTAAGCATGGCACTGCACCAAGTGACGCGGTCCGTTTTTTGAGCCTCGGTAAAGTTGTGTGGGATCCACCGCGAGCACAGCTTTCTCACACCCAAATGTTTGTGTAGGATTAATTGTATTTGACTCATGCCTATTTCTAAGGATGCGCGAATTTCATGGTAGGTCACATGCCTGTCTGTTTCAATCATACGGCGCACAGCATCGATGTTTTTGTTGGTCACAGCGGTGGACGGCCGACCATCGCGAGATTCGTCACTGAGATTGATACGACCACGCTTGAATTCTGCAAACCAGCTATAAACAGTTGTCTTGCATGGTGCTTCATTGCCAAAAGCTGTTTCAAGCCGAGCGATGCTCTGTTGAGCTGTCAAATTACACTTAAAATCGTAGAAAATCATACTACGAAAATTTTCCCGAGTTAAATCCATGTTGATGCAGACACACAATTTTTTAAATGGCGCCACAAGGTTAAAACAAAAGACAGTCAAATGAAACAAACTGCATTCTACAGCCAAAGAGTTCTATTTTCAAATGTTGCAATAAATTTTTAAATATTGTTTATGTAAGTGGCCAGTTCCGGAAACTTACAGTGCGCCCTATGTATACGGACAAATCACACAGATTGAGCTAGCCCCAAAGTAAGTTCGAGACTTGTGTTATAGGATACTAACTCAACGATATTATATTTTATAACAAATACATATATAGATAAACATCCAAGACCAAGGCCAATCTGAAAAAGATCATTTTCCATCTTGACCTGACCGGGGATCGAACCCGGGCACCCCGTGTCGCAGGCTGGTGTGTTAACCACTGCGCCACGGAGCTAGCCAAAGCTAGATTTGCTGCTCTTCAAAGGCTTTTGCCATCGTTTCTCAATTTGGACATTTAGGCTATGCATGTAATCGCGGCCGATCAGGCAGTATTAGAGTTTGTCCATCCCCCCTGAGAGACCTTTGGTGATGTTACTTATACGGATTCAGGGCACTCTTCCCTCAACCGGTGAAGAAACAAAAGCTCACTTGGAGCTAACTTGATATAACGTTCAAAAAAATTATAAAAGTGGATTGTAAAAAGGACTCTAAATAGTAACAGGTTTCCTATTATATTGACGTGATTCTTGTGATTCCTTCATCCGGCTTTTACGATCTGTAAGGAAACTGATGTAGCTGAGCCTTCACATTTTTAGTTACTTTTCTCCTGAACCAGGTTATCAGAAGCGTGTAATTTTATTCAGTTAGTACGGGACCATTTGTTTGCTAATTCGACTCTTACTTAGCTGTTTTTTAGCTTCCGTATCTCAAAAGGAGAACGGAACGCTTAGGATCACTTTGTTGTTTCTCTGTCTGTCAAGACCCTTTTCCTCCGGAACATGTAGAGGTATCAGTTTAAAATTTATATCAAATACTCAGGTCTACTGTCCCTTGGAGCTGTGAAAAAATCAAACTTCTAAACCACGCAATCAAAAGAAAGAGCCGTTTATGCCGCAAATTTTCGACTTTCGCAAGGGAATCAAAACCTACAGGATACTTCCCGTGAACTCAGAATCTTAAAATTTGATACGAAACAAAGTTGTATAGTACAGATAAAGAAAAATTTCTGAAAAGCATAAAGTTTTAGTCATCATCATCATTTCGAGTAGGTGTCACGGTCAATCGACCATGCACACCCTGGTGTCAGAGTTCTTCGGAACCGCCTCTCGGCCTCTGACGTGGTTCCTTTAACAACTACCAGATGGCAGCCGGGACTAACGGCTTAACGTGCCTTCAGCACGGAATCATCTTTATTATCAGACAATCAGGTGATTCAAGCCTGCAATGTCCTAACCAAACTGGAAGCAACTAAACAAAGTATGCTTCCCGTGGGAACCGAACCCACGACCCCTGGGTCTACAGGCAAACGCCTTAACCACTCGACCACAGAGGTAGTTAGTTTTAGTAACATCATACAATAAAATAATGTAATTTCTACGGGGCCCTTCGTGCGCAAATCCGACTTGCACTTGGCCGGTTTTTCTTTTAAGCATACTTTGGATATGAGGGATTTTAGTTTAAATGAGAATAAAGCGGCTTGGGGATTATGTTCATTAGTGTTGCATATCTCTGAAACAAATTGTATTTTGTTAGTTACGTAGACTGTTATTTATGTTACAATTTAAATTAATCTTCCAAGCTGGTCTGGAATAAAAGAAAAAAACGTAGAATATCTCAGCTGCTTCTCTTCCCGCGTAGATCGTAAAAACCGATCAAGAGATTGGGCTAAATTCTGCGGAATCATGTCAATAGGCGATGCGGCTAGCAACCCGTCACTATTTTGATTCCGTTTTCCATCGACGCGACCTCCAACATGCTAAATGTAGCCATAAGGTCTTACAGACCCAGGCTCTGTCTATCCCGCAAGGGAAAAAGACGTGATATTAATTATGTATGTATGTACAATTGTAAAGATATGTGCAGTTTCATTATAATTTACTAGCTGTCACCTGCGGCTCCGCTCACGTTTATGTCTATCCCGCGGGAACAGTACTTTTTTCGCGGATGTAAGGTAGCCTATGTTTTAATCCAGGTAATAACATAACTTGTGTCCAAGATTTCATTATAATCTGTTCAGCCGTTTTGACGTGAAAGAGTAACAAACATCCTTACATTTATACATACTTACAAACTTTCACCTTTGTAATATTAGTAAGGATAATACATATTATATTACTAGCCCATGAAATCCCACTGCTGGGCAAAGGTCTTCCTCTCTGCTTTTTTATATTTTTATATTTTATAATAAACATATTTGTACCTTTATCAAAATGGCCTCCTCTCAGCATAATGTTGTGGCCTTCTGATCACATCGCTGGTCTCTGTTCTGAATTTTGATTGGTTAGTTTTTTTGATTGGTTACATAGTATCACGTCTTTTTCCCTTACGGGGTAGACAGAGCCTAGGTTTTGAAGAGCTGAAGGCCACGTTAAGCATGTTGGTGGGCATTAGGTGGAAAACGGAATCAAAATAGTGACCAGCATACAAGACCAGCATGTAAGAGGATTTCATCTGATAACAATGTTGTTGCATACTTAATAGTTTTTGAATGAATGAATGAATGAAATATTCTTTATTACACCAAAGTTAGGATATTAATTTTTTTATTTATTTTATTTATTTATTTTTTGGTTTTTGAATTGGGCAAAAACTACACAGCGCATTTTAAACAATGGAAGTGTATTATGTGGAGTATATATTTATATTGTCCTTATTAGCTTTAATAAAATCAAAAGCACTGATTTGTCCTCACTTTTCTTTGATTATTGTAAGATTTTATTTATATATGTTTCGTCTGTCTGCTCTGGCCAAGTATGGCTCCGGTAGTACAGAGAGGGTCATGCTCCTGCAGTGGAGACTAAAAAGACCTGATTATGATGATGATGGGGATAAACTCTTGGAACATTGTGAGCTTACTAACATACTAAATATTCATGTTGAGAAAACTCATGGCAAGCGCAGTGTGAACGAATACAAAATATCATCGCTCAACCTCCGTGGTCCAGTGGTTAAGGCGTTTGCCTGTAGACCCGGGGGTCGTGGGTTCGATTCCCACGGGAAGCATACTTTGTTTAGTTGTTTCCAGTTTGGTTAGGACATTGCAGGCTGACATCTAATGATTGTCTGATAAAGATGATTCCGTGCTTCGGAAGGCACGTTAAGCCGTTGGTCCCGGCTGCGATCTGTTAGTCGTTAAAGGAACCACGTCAGAGGCCGAAATGCGGTTCAGAAGAACTCTGTCACCAGGGTGTGCATGGTCGATGGACCGTGTCACCTACGCGAAATGATGATGATGATCATCATCATCATATCAGCCGCAAGAAGTCCACTGCTGGACATAGGCCTCTCCCAATGATTTCCAAAATGACCAGTTGATGATGATGATATTCGCTCAAAATTTAAACAAAAAATCTAGAGAAAAATATTTCTTTGCTAAAATTAGTATCTTCGCAAAAAGTATAATCCTCATTCTCTGTTATATATAATTTAGAGTCCTGAATAGTAAACTAAAAAGCGCTTATCTCAGAAAAGCCACATGCTCTCATCTTTTTCTATAAAAACATATCGTAACAAGCTCCAAATTCTTACCATATTTCCAGTGTTTATTTTATAGCAAAATTCACTCTCAAAAATTAAATTCACGGAGAGAAACTGAAACAAGACCGCAACTCAGAGGAGACTTAGCTTTTTTCTTTTTAAAATACAGGTTGAACCTTTTTTCGCCGCCAATAATGCGATTTCAGTGTACAAACTAATTGTGTCCGAAGAGTCGTTTTGGTGCTCGCTGCAATGTTGGTTTTGTATACAGAATGTTCTAAAAGTTACAGTTTGCTAGACAATAGGCTTGGTTCAAAATAAGAATACTAAAATTGGTCCGTCAGTAAGATAATCCAAAAATATTGGATACGTACGAGTATTTTTCGTGGCCAATATTTTTTTGATTATGAAACTGACTTTACAACAATTATATTGTTTTTTTAGAAACTAGCCTATCTGTAACTTAGAGCATTATGACTATAAAAAATCTTCTTGTTATGTATAATTTGTATGAATTAAACACTTTCTGCCAAACTATCTACTTAAGAATTGTTTTTGAAAAATTTAATACACTGTAGAAAAAAAAATAAGTGAAAAAAGGATTAAAAATTTTGTTATTTGTTTTATTTTGCATAGATTTCAATTTTTAATAAAAAAAAAATTTAATGTTTTTTTTTTTCAAATATTATTTATGGGCAAAAAATAGTCTTATTACAGTCGTATCGTAGAGCGATACCTGTAAAACTGAATTCAAAGTATTTGCTGGGAATCGAAACAATAGACCCTTGGGTAGCGGGCATCGTTAACCCTTTGAACGCCGCAAGAAAAGCTGACAAGCGTCCCTAATGCCGCGACCACTTTGAATGTCATAATAATTTGGACAAATTAAGAACTCAGTGGGGTTACAAGACAGTTTTCGATGGACGCCTAAAAGAATATATATAGTTTTTTTTTTAATTTTAAATGGACATTGACTCTTGACCTTACACTAACTCAGAGGGTAAAGACAAGATCTACAATGGAGCTAGCTTGCATAGAAGATGCCTGTTCACTCTAGTCTTAAAGGCTTTCGGGTTATATGTACTCGGAAAAACTGACGCGGGCAATGAATTCCACTCGTTGGCGGTGCGCATAATAAAACACCTTGTAAAACGGTTCGTGCGAATGGGTGGAATATCCACCAAGAAGGGTTGTAGACCTGCCGTGCGCCTGGACGTCCGATGGTAAAAAGGGGAAGGTGGTATTAGTTCGTGCAGTTCTTGTACACACTCCCCGAAGTGTAGTCTGTAAAATACTCATCATCATCATTTCGAGTAGGTGTCACGGTCGACCATGCATACCCTGGTGTCAGAGTTCTTCGGAACCACCTCTCGGCCTCTAACGTGGTTCCTTTAACGACTACCAGATGGCAGCCGGGACCACCGGCTTAACGTGCCTTCCGAAGCACGGAATCATCTTTATTATCAGACAATCAGGTGATTCAAGCCTGCAATGTCCTAACCAAACTGAAAACAACTAAACAAAGTATGCTTCCGGTGGGAATCGAACCCACGACCCCCGGGTCAACAGGCAAACGCCTTAACCACTGGACCACGGAGGTTGTTAGTTACTCAGTGGCGTTACAAGACAGTTTTCGGTGGACGCCTAAAGGATATATTTTTTATTTTTATTTTTTTATTTTGAATTGGCTTACTCTTAACCTTAGACTAATCCAGAGGGTAAAGACAAGATCTACAATGGAGCGAGCTTGCCTAGAAGATGCCTGTTCAGTCTAGTCTTAAAGGCTTTCGGGTTATATGTACTCGGAAAAACTGACGCGGGCAATGAATTCCACTCGTTGGCGGAGCGCACAATGAAATACCTTGAAAAACGGTTCGTGCGAATGGGTGGAATGTCCACCAAGAAGGTGTGTAGACCTGCCGTGCGCCTGGAAGTCCGATGGTAAAAAGGGGAAGGTGGGATTAATTCGTGCAGTTCTTGTGCACACTCCCCGAAGTGTAGTCTGTAAAATACTGACAGACTGGCAACTTTACGCCGATGGGCTAAAGGTTGCAGCCCTACTATCAGCCTTTCGTCGCCAATTATTCTCCTGGCTCTACGTTCCACCGATATGCGTCGTTCAAAGGGTTAACTACTGCGCCACGGAGGTCGCCGTTAAAAAGAATCAAAACTGGTAGCATCCGAACAAAACATCGATGGTATCCGAATTTAAAATATGTGGGTACACAAGATCAGAGATAGCCGTGACATGGGGACCCATTTATTTTGGTGTAGAACATCAATGCTAAATAATGTCACTCTGGTCTGATGGAATTTTGATAAAGTTCGTTGACCTTGTTTAAGTTTTTATGTTATTTTGAATTAAATTATTGGCAGGTGTTTTATTCCAAGTAATCCTTATTGAAATTTAAGGGTTAATTAGAATAGAGTTTTGCATTGGGCCTTATGACACTTTTATAGAAAAATAATCTAATATGTACGGTATATTTACATATATTATTACTTCTTTATCACGTACGGAGTAGACAGAGCTAAAGAAGAGTTTAAAACATGGGAATTGCTAAACAGTAATTGTTTATCATCACTTTTTATTCAAAATTCTCAAGTTTAATTTCAAAGATGTCCAGGATCAATGAATAAATGAATGAAATATACTTTATTGCATCAAAAAAGAAACTTATAAAATAATTATCTATACAAATGAAGTACAAGAGGCGCCCTTATCGCTTGAAGCAATCTCTTCCAGACAACTCTTGTAGAAATCTAAATAATGAAATGAAACAGATACGTGGCGCAGACACAAAAATAGATACGATAGAAGTACAAGTTTGTTACTTACATACATACATATCTATTACATACACTAGATAGAACTGCCTACGATGTCCAGTGGTTAAGGCGTTTGCCTGTAGACCCGAGGTCGTGGGTTCTATTCCCACGAGAAGCAAACTTTGTTTAGTTACTAGTCTGATTAAGATATTGCAGGCTTGAATCACATTATTGTCTGATAATAAAGATGATTCCGTGTTTCGGAAGGCACGTCAAGCCGTTGGTCCCGGCTGCCTTCTGGTAGTCGTTAAAGGAAAGGCAGTTCCGAAGAACTCTGACACCAGGGTGTGCCTGGTCGATTTACCGTGGCACCTACACGAGATGATGATGATGACTAGATAGAAATAGCAATTTACACACGAAAAAAAAACCGGCCAAGTGCGAGTTGGACTCGCGCACCAAGAGTTCCGTACATTATCCTTACTAATATTATAAATGCGAAAGAGAGTTTGTTTGTTTGTTACGCTTTCACGCCGTAACTACTAAACCGATCATCATGAAATTTTACATACAAGTTCTCTGGAGTACAGAGAAGGACATAGGCTACCTTATCCGATGAAAAAGTACTATTGGCGAGGGATCGACATTGACGCGGGCGGAGCCGCGGGCGAAAGCTAGTATATAATAAGTTTGAAATTATTGAATTTTTTTTATTATATGATGTAACTCAAATTAATGCTTTTCACAATTTTTCCTTTATCTGTGCTATAAGACGTTACTTCGTACCAAATTTCAAGATACTGAGATCCCGGGAAGTACCCTGTAGGTTTTGATTCCTTTGGTTAGGTCTGCCATTAATTCAATTTAAAACGGCTGTAAAAAATCATTTACTTAAAAGGGCTTATTATTGTATAAAAGATTATTTATTCGATAAAAATGCTTGGTAATAATTTAAATGTATATTTTAATGTAGTTAAATTTAATTTTTGTAAAATATATTGTTATATTCGAGCCCTTCAGGCACATAGAGACCAAGACTGGACTGAGTTTCTTTCGGCGTATTCTTCTCAGCAGTGGTCATTCCGAAACGCTAGTAGTTTTTCGATTTTACAAACAAAAGAAAGAAAAATAAACAACAGAAACATATGACGTTCAAAAAGCGATACATGTATCCTACTTTGAATAAAAATTATTCATTTTCATTTTCATTTTTCATTTGCGAGTATCGAAAATCAAGAAAATTTGCGGCATGACTAACTGGATCCTCTGATTCGAATTTTGATTTTTTCATATCTTCAAGGGACAGTAGACCTTAGTATTTGATATGAATTTCAGCTTGATACCTCTACGCGTTTCTGAGAAAAAGTTTCTTGACAGACAGACAAACAGATGGACTATCGAGTGATCCTATAAGGGTTCCGTTATTCCTTTAGAGGTACGGAACCCTAAAAACAACAAGACTAGATAGAAGACATTTTATACATGGTCTTTGAAAACGTAGCTTATGTATATGTATTTGAAAAGAAACTGACTAGCTCCGTGGCGCAGCGGTCAACACGCCAGCCTGCGACACGTAGTGACCAGGTTCGATCCCCGGCCAGATCAAGATGGAAAAAGATCTTTTTCAGATTGGCCTGGGTCTTGGATGTTTTTCTATATATGTATTTGATATAAAAAATAGTATCGTTGAGTTGTATCCCATAACACAAGTCTCGAATTTACCTTGGAGCTAGCTCAATCTGTGTGATTTGTGCGTATATATTTATTTATTTAAAAAAAAAAGAAAAACGTTAAAATAATGTTTAGTGAATTCAGACTCATCCTGTACAATGTCTTCAGCACCTGCGACAATGGAGAAAACAAAACGAATCGAGTCAGTCCTCTCCCAATGAAAACTTAATGGTTTTGTAAACTTGTAGTTTTAGAGGCGCGGAGAAGCAATGCATTTAAATTAATTTGTTTCCGCAGTTTAATTTATTTGAAAAATTGATTGATCAAGGACTTCGGGATTCGCTGGCTGGCTTCTTAGAAAATACACTAGCTTTCGCCTGCGGCTCCGCTCGCGTCAATGTCGATCCCTCGGAAATAGTACTTGTTCCCGGGATAAAAGGTAGCATATGTCCTTCTCCGCACTTTAGAGAACTTGTATCCAAAATTTCATGATGATAGGTTCAGTAGTTATGGCGTGAAAGCGCAACAAACAAACAAACTAACAAACAGACAAATAAACAAACAAACTCACTTTCGCATTTATAATATAAGTAAGGATTTAGCAAGAAAAATAACCCTGTCTAGTTTAGTAAAAGATACCCTCCAAATATTTAAAAAGAAAATGAAATTTTAACAAAACTACACACGTCAGACCAAGAGCAGAGCAGAGCATTTTCTGTGACTACTGAAAAATTAATCTTATAATCATTACCATACATTGCAAAATTGAGTACACCTCCAAATTTGATGATCGAGCATGCTCGAGCATGCGTTGCATATGCGCGAGCGCGATCGCGGCAGTCAGTCAGTGTCGCCGCAGCGAAAAATCTGTCTAGACGTGTTTCTGTCAAATGATGGTGTTTCAAAATTACATTTAAAATAAAGGTTAATTACTTTTTTTCGGACTAGATGGCGTTGATGAAGTCGAGTGTCAATTGAAGACCTTAGCTTCAAAAATGTACGCCGTTCGTTTTTGAATAGTTTGAAAAGGTTTTTTTTACCGACTTTTAAATAAGACGAGGTTTTCATGCATCCTCGTCTATTACGACAGTCCGTTATTAGAGTACACACGAGGTACCTACCTATTATTATTTATGAGGTCATACAATTGTCATAAATATATACCTACACAGTGAAAAATAGATCGTTTTGGAGCCTAAAAGTGATGATTCAGCCCGTCAACAAATATTAGGTCGTAGAGCTGTCTAGTACAGAAATTGGATTTTGTTTTGGAACTTGTGCTGTTTTAAGCGTATTGAAATTAATATTTAGGAAGTAAGCGCATTGAAGATTAAACATTTTAACAGTCGATATACATAACTTTTCCTATGGGACCAATGCCGGGAACAAAATTTTCTCGACATTCCCATACAAGTTGACCGAACGACGGAAAATTTTGCTATGGATTGTAATTTTTATTATTTGTTTGCAGCATTGCTCCTATTAGAAAAGTTGTGTATATCGACTGTTAAAATGTTTAATCTTCAATGCGCTTACTTCCTAAATATTAATTTCAATACGCTTAAAACAGCACAAGTTCCAAAACAAAATCCAATTTCTGTACGAGCCAGTTCTACGACCTAATATTTGGAAATCTTGAGTGAAGTTCCGCACACCTATGGACTGGGAATTCACTGGGAATAGGTTCGGTGCAGAAAACTATAAGGTTCAGAAACTAGTGCAATAAAATTAAGACGTGGTCGGAATTCTTTGACTTCCCGTGTGCACGCTTATAGGTATAATTTTTAAGTTAGCTTCTAAAAAAGTGCACGCAGTAGTTCTCGAATAGTTTGTTAAGATTTTTTAGGTGATAACGTCTTATAAATCGATAAACGCCGGCTGCACGGTCGAAAAAATCTCACGTTGCGTGTGCAAGCGAGAGCGTGGAACTAACGATAGAGAGGCACTATCAGCCTTACCGTTCAGCATCTATCTCTATTCCACCGTTATCATGTAAATATATACGGACAAATCACACAGATTGAGCTAGACCCAAAGTAAGTTCGAGACTTGTGTTATGGGATACTAACTCAACGATACTATATTTTATAACAAATACATATATAGATACACATCCAAGACCCAGGCCAATCCGAAAAAGATCATTTTCTATCTTGACCTGGCCGGGGATCGAACCCGGTCACTCCGTGTCGCAGGCTGGCGTTTTGACCGCTGCGCCACGGAGCTAGTCGTAATATAATAATAATTATTTATTATATCGTCCGTAAAACGTTTTGACGACAACCAATTATTTTTATGCATGCCCTCTGAAAATGTATGCTTTACTGAATTTTTCATTTGAAACATGTTTTGTATAATTACATCATCAGTTCCACACCGTATTGCATACGAGTTTAACAAGTATGAATTTTCACTACAAGGTGGTCTATTTACTAGTATACTATTTCAAAAAATCTTTTCCATCTATCAAATAGCCCACTAATTGCCCACAGTTGGCCTCTTTTTGCCCATCGACATCTGTAAGGCTTGTGTCTGATTTCCGTTTATTTTTAGATCATTAAACGAACCAAATATGGCGCGGTTGACTGATCAGCGTATTTGTTATTTTTCTCTTCTTATATAGCGGTTTATTTAATAACTAGCTTTTGCCCGCAGCTTCGCTCGCGTCAACGTCGTACCCTCGGGAACAATACTTTTTTCCGGGATGAAAGTTGGCCTATGTCGTTCTCCTTACTCCAGAGAACTTCATGCAAAATTTCGTGATGATCGGTTCAGTAATTATGGCGTGAAAGCGTAACAAACAAACTAACAAAAAAGCTTACTTTCGCATTTATAATATTAACTAGGGATAAAGATTATGATATGACGCCTTAGAATCTATGTAGTATGTAAGCGTGTAAGCGTTTTCGTTATTAGCGTATCAGTAATAAGAAAGCAGCGAATTTGAAAGCATCGAGATAAAACGCCAAAAGGTCATGTTACTGATATTTATAACCACTTAAACTATTATTAAGTACTAAGCTAAACAAAGCTTATAAACATCTAAGAGACCTCTCCAACCCGTCTGGCCAGCGTGGAGAGTGTAGGCCAAGTCCTCTGGCTGCTCTGGCCAAGTATGGCCCTAGTAGTACAGAGAGGGTCGTACTCTTGTAGTGGAGACTAAAAAGGACCTGATGATGATGATGATAGCGGCAATGGTATTTAAATTATACATTTAGTGGAAAAAAATATTTTTTTACCTGTCAACCGTAATAGGTAAGACTTAAATCTGCCCCGTGACAGATGAAAGGACGGATAAATATCAGAGGCTTAGTAATATGGTTTCTTTTGGCACCCTTTGGGTTTGGACATAAGACATACATAATATTACGTCTTATTCTCATGCGGGGTAGACAGAGCCTAGTCCATAAGACCTTATGGCCACATTTAGCATGTTGGAGGGGGTGTAGATAGAAAACGGAATCAAAATAGTGATGGGTTGCTAGCCGCATCGCCTATTGATATGATTCCGCAGATTTTAGCCCATCCCTCGTTCGGCTTTTACGCTCTGCGCGGGAAGAGAAGCAGCTGGTACGTTCTACGTTTTTACGGTTCCGTACCCAAAGGGTAAAAACGGGACCCTATTAATTTCGCTCCACTGTCCGTCTATATGTCTGTCTGTCTGTCCGTCTGTCACCAGGCTGTATTTCATGAACCGTGATAGTTAGACAGTTGAAAATTTCACAGATGATGTATTTCTGCCGCTATAACAACAAATACTAAAAAAAAGAATAAAATAAATATTCAGGGGGGCTCCCATACAACTGACATGATTTTTTTACGTTTTTATAGACAACGGAACCCTTCGTGCGCGAGTCCGACTCGCACTTGGCCGGCTTTTTTTATTCTTTTGCTCCCAGACCAGCATAGAATAGTATGGAATGGATTCTTAAAAATGGTAAGCTTGTTCTATGGATTGATTGATTGATGGATTTTTCCTGGAATAGAAATGATTTAATATTATTATTACTATTTCTCTTCATTCACAACCCTAACTTTAAACATCTACACGTTATATATATTTATCGAGAGACGGGGAGCGAGTATAATTATAAGATTAAACGAACTTACCTAAGTGAAGTTCTATCTTAATTATACGAAGCTCCCCGTCCGAGATAAATACACCCATATCCCTCCCATCAATACTGAGGTATTAACCCGGTCATAGGGTTGTTCAGGTGCGGACATGAAGTGATGTGATACACTACTTCAAGGTCCGTGTACTATATGAACATAACTTCCAACGATATGACAAGTTGACAGGTATACGTCAAGCGACAGATATCTGTCGGCTTTTGTTTTTTTTTTATGTTACAGCAGCTGTAAAAGACGAGTGAATTGGCACTAGTACGTGGGACTTACTACACATTATTATGGTCGCGGTAGTCCAGTCACAAGTCACGACATGTAGCAAGCCGATGAACTATACTGAGGTCATGTTATACGAGTTTCCGTTCGTGACTTCCACTATGTGATACGATTCAGCTCCGTGGCGCAGTGGTTAACACGCCAGCTTGCGACACGGAGGGCCCGGGTTCGATCCCCGGCCAGGTCAAGATGGAAAATGATCTTTTTCAGATTGGCCTGGGTCTCGGATGTGTATTTATATATGTATTTGTTATAAAATATAGTATCGTTGAGTTAGTATCCCATAACACAAGTCTCGAACTTACCTTGGGGCTAGCTCAATCTGTGTGATTTGTCCGTATATATTTATTTATTTATTTATTCAGACCATTGAATTAGAAAAACTATGGAAGCAGCATTGCGCTCAAAAACTGACACCACGCAAAGTAGCTCAAATGGGCGGGGCTTAAAAAGTAGATTTTATTGCGAATTACTCTGCCGCGCGCTCCGTGACGGAAGGACGCGTCGATAAAAGCGTTTAACGACATATTTTTTGTGAACATCGGCGAAATCTAAACGAATTAAGAAAAAAAAAATCTTCTTGTGTAGTAAAGTGGTGCAGGAACGCAAGGAAAGACGGAAAACTGACACTGGAGTATGTTACTCCAAATTATTTCTGATTCTGATACTGCCTCGAGGAAGCTTGAAAAAATCTGACACTTATGTTGGCCACTTACACACACGATAAGCAAGCAAACTACTCCACTGCAACAAGTGAGTTATTTGCTTTAACTCACTTTATAATGATGTTGAAAATCAAATAACATGTAGGCCATATCATCTACATCCTTATCCTTACTAATATATTATTAATGCGAAAGTGAGTTTGTTTGTTTGTTACGCTTTCACGCCGTAACTACTGAACCGGTCATCATGAAATTTTGTATACAAGTTTTCTAGAGTACGGAGAAGGACAAAGGCTACCTTTCATCCCCGGTAAAAGTACTATTCCCGAGGGATCGACATTGACGCGGGCGGAGCCGCGGGCGAAAGTTGGTATTTACATAATGAAGAGGAAAAATTTGATTATTTCTTTGTTTTCATCAAATAGGCTCCTAAACTATTCAGATATACAGTCAGAATTCTAAATAATCCCTGATAAACAGAGATCATAGAACAAAACCGGCAAAGTGCGAGCCGGATTCACGCAGTAAGGGTTCCGTACAATTATCTATAATCCTTACTAATATTATAAATGCGAAAGTGAGTTTGTTTGTTACGCTTTCACGTTGTAACTACTGAACCGATCATCATGAAATTTTGCATAGACGTTATCTAGGGTACGGAGAAGGACATAGGGTACATTTTATCCCGGGAAAAGTACCGTTCCCGAGGGATCGACACTGACGCGGGCGAAGCCGCGGGCGAAAGCTAGTCTATAATATGTTTAAAATGACTAAATATATTTTTTTATTATTATGATGTAACTAAAAGTTTATGCCTTTCGCAATTTTCCTTTATATGTGCTATAAGACATTGTTTCATACCAAATTTCAAGATTCTGAGTACACGGTAAATACTCTTTAGGTTTTTATTCCCTTGCGAATGTCGAACAGTTGCGGCGTATACGGTACAACCGTCTCTTTTTTGATTGCGTTGACTTAGAAGTTTGATATTTTTACAACTCCAATGAACAGTAGACTTAAGTATTTGATATAAATTTCAGCTTGATGCCTCCACGCGTTCCTGATAAAAAGGGTATTGAAAAACAGACAGACAGACGGATGACAAAGTAGGGAACCCTAAAAACTCTATATCTACCCGTGCGAAGCCGGACTGGCCGTTAGTATTACTATAATCATCATCAGGTCCTTTTTAGTCTCTACTACAGGAGCACGACCCTCTCTGTACTACTAGGGCCATACTTGGCCAGAGCAGCCAGAGGACTTGGCCTACACTCTCCACGCTGGCCAGACGGGTTGGAGATTATATTACTATAAAGATTTTTTTTAATATACAACGTCATTTTGAACCCCCTAGCTATATTGAAATCTGGGAATCAGAATCCCTAATAGAACACAGAATTGCAAGAAAAAAAGGTACATAAGAATTTATAATAGAATTAAAAATGCAAATAAAACGTTATAAAATACAGATCATTTACTTTACGAGGTGTATATCATTCGCACGATGATTAAATTAATGATTGTGTCATTTATTGATCTCTTAACTCAATGCTAATAAACTGAATAGCCCGTGAAGAATGCCAGTCATCGCCTTAGGTCATCAGGAAGTACGGATATCGGCATTCGTTTTGTACCTAGACCAGAATAACTACATACATACATAGTATCACGTCTTTTTCCCTTGCGGGGTAGACAGAGCCTAGGACTGTAAGACTTGATAGCCACATTTAGCATGTTGGAGAGCGTGTAGATGGAAAACGGAATCAAAATAGTGATGGGTTGCTAGCCGCATCGCCTATTGACATGATTCCGTAGATCGGCTTTTACGATCTGCGCGGGAAGAGAAGCAGCTACATACTCGTAGAATAATACAGACGCTTCCCTCTGTCTGTCCCTATATATACCTAAATCTTTTAAAACCAGTTGGTCGTTTCTATAGAAATTCTTTATTTTACCCTTTTTTCTCGTGATTTTGTATTTTATTACTGATTCTGAGGGTAAAATATAACCAGTTATTAAATGACTCTGTGGCCAAAGGGTCATCATGCCAGGCTGCCACACCGAAGTTTCCGGGTTCGATCCCCGGTCGGGTCAAGATGGCAAATGATCTTTTTCAGATTGACCCGGGTCTTGGATGTTTATCTATTTATGTATTTGTTATAAAATATTGTATCGATAAGTTAGTATCCCGTAATATAAGGTTTCGAACTTTGGGGATAGCTTAATCTGTGTCATTCATTCATTTTCGAGTAGGTGTCACGGTCAATCGACCATGCACACCCTGGTGAGTTCTTCGGAACCGCCTCTCGGCCTCTGACGTGGTTCCCTTAACGACTACCAGATGGCAGCCGGGACCAACGGCTTAACATGCCTTTCGAAGCACGGAATCATCTTTATTATCAGACAATCATGTGATTCAAGCCTGCAATGTCATATCCAAACTGGAAACAACTAAACAAAGTATGCTTCCCGGAAATGAACCCACGACCCCCGGGTCTACAGGCAAACGCCTTAACCACTGGACCACGGAGGCAGTTGAAAATACGTTGGTGCTACCGTTTGGGAGCTATGGTACCATAGACACACATACAATCACTCTAAACTTATAACACACCACTTTTTGCGTCTAAGGATAAAATCGCAAGAAAAAACGTTTAAAAATCACTACAAATTGTAAGCAAATAAACGGCCCTATAAACCAAAGGTCACTGACCTGCGTCTGTTGAACCTTGTATAGAAAAAAAAACTATAATGATTCCATTGTTTTCGTGTGATTATGCGTAGTGAATGCGAAGTTATTTTTCATAACATTTATGTAAATATTGTTATTAATAAATTCCTATTTTGTTACTAGCAGATGGTTTGCTGTCGCTGTGCAACTTGTATCTATTTTTGTGTTTTTGACGTAAAATCGACTAATAAATGACAGCTTTTGACAGCTCCGTGGCGCAGTGGTTAATACGCCAGCCTGCGACACGGAGTGCCCGGGTTCGATCCCCGGCCAGGTCAAGATGGAAAATGATCTTTTTCAGATTGCCCTGGGTCTTGGATGTATATCTATATATGTATTTGTTATAAAATATAGTATCGTTGAGTTAGTATCCCATAACACAAGTCTCGAACTTACTTTGGGGCTAGCTCAATCTGTGTGATTTGTCCGTATATATTTATTTATTTATAAATCGATGAATGTCAGCTGCACGCACAAAAAACAGTCACGTTCCGCGTAAAAGTGAGAGCGCGGAACAAGCGGTAGAGAGGCACGATCAGTTTAAGCGTTCGGCTTGTTTGTGACGCATCTATCTCTCTACCACCAATATCACGTAAAATTATTGTCCGTAAGCCAACTTTACAGATAACAAGTTTTGTTTGAGGGACTCGCCTTGGTGATCTTCGTAAGAGATCGAAACTAGTTGACGATTCCAACTAAATAAACGTGAGTGAAACCGTGTTTTTATAATGAACTTTCGCCCGCGGCTCCACCCACGTCAATGTCGATCTCTCGGAAACAGTATACACTTTTTCTCGGAATAAAATGTACCCTATGTACTTCTTCGTACCCCAGATAAAGTGTACGCAAAATTTCATGATGATCGGTTCAGTAGTTACAACGTGAAAGCCTAGCAAACAAACAAACTCACTTCGGCATTTATAATATTAGTTAGGATTTATCTCGCGTAAGTTTTGATAATATTATCGTTGACATTGAGTCTGAAATTCCTAAAAATGCTTCAAAAACCTCTTCTCGAAAATACTAGATAATTCGGTATCTGATGAGGACCTCAGATTTATAACATCGGACATTATGCACCGATGGCGTTTTGCACTGACCGCTTCTCGCTTAAACTATTTTCTGCATTAGGATTCGTTAACCCAAAATATTATTTGACTTTTACCTCATATATTATTTGTTTTCATACATACCTGCATCCTCCGGCCAACCAAATAAAGATGACACCCCGGAATACGGTCATAGCGTACAGAATTACATCACAGTATTAATAAATAAAATATAACGATCTAACCTAACAAACAATCGCACGTGTGACTTAATTTTTTACGCTATTTTTATTATACGAGCTTCGATCAAATACAATGGTAGATACACAGTTTCATACAAAAAGATGCCTTAATAATGTCCCCAATTCAAAACATCATGCATAATTACAACGACAAAAACAGTACATACTGAAATTATAACTGTATCTTTTTTTTTCACTTTTTATGTATAGTTAGTTTTTGCATCATGAGACGTGTGAGTGCTAGCGCGGTTTATTGCAACTGTGGACAAAACAGCTCCGAAACTCCATTAGTGCGCTGTTTTGCCGGTGCCGCTTTTCGAGCGCGAATCATGTAAGAGTATCTACCATTATATTTGATCGAAGTATACGAGTATATGTATAATGATTTTCTTTTTTTTTTTTTTTTTTTATTATAATATCTCTTTATTCACACAAAAAATTATAAAACAAAAAGTAACAAATATATAAAAAAAAAAAAAAAAAAAAAAAAAAAAAAATTAGTCAAAAATGCCACCCCGAATTGTACCTGGCTCAAAAGTACCCATTATGCTAGCAGCATTTCCTCTTTGGATGGCTATGGATAATCTTTGAACCAAGTACCATCCGGAGCGGTGGTCATAGCCTTTGTCTCTCAAACGTCGTCCTATTTCCCCAATGAAGTTCTTAGCTTCTGGACACCATGGCCCTGCAGTTTCTACGGCGACTGGTACAAACTCAAATTGAGTGGACAAAACTGAATATTTGGACGACTTGTGTCCAGCTGCCACTTTCGCCGCTGCTCCAGGTGATCGCATGGTATTGGGAAGATAGGACGCCGCGTAAGTACAGACACACGTCGCGTCCCATAACAAACTTCGTCCTCTTTGCCACGGTATTAATGTGATTCCATCGGGTCTCTTTCCATCCGTGCGTGACAGGCCTGGTGGCTCTAGCTGGCACGGAATATTTGCCGATATCAGCGCTCTACGTATTATGTCGTTCATTGCGTAATGCCGTGATAAACGACCCGCGCTTCGCGCACACCCAAGACCATGGTGCCCGTCTGCCTCTACCATTTTTCCACAGACACAGCGGTGTGGCTCACATACGGCACAGCCCAATCTTAATGCCACGGCCGTCCTTAAAGAGTCATTGTCTAACAATGTACCCATGTTAGGTGACGGGAGAGCCTGTAGCCAAGCTCCAGATTCTGGTTGAGCTGAGGCTTTAATACGTGCCAAATGTGCACCATTGGCTCTTCCTTCTAAATCTCCTAAAATAACACGAGCTCCTGCCTCATCCCATAACCTTTGAATCTCCGGCCGCTCCGGAATAGACGCATTCGGGTACCTCGCACTCCAGGTCGTCAAAGCATCCCTTACATGGGGCAAAATTAATCCGTCACCATTAATATTAAGTATTTTAGCAACTAAATTAATTACCCCATGTGAGGACGCCAGAAAAGCCGGCAACGAAACCTCCGACAAGCGCCGAATACCAATACCGCCATGCCTCACAGGCAAAGATGCCTGCATCCACTGAAATTCGTCAAGTTCAACGTTCACTATGACCTCCAGAATTGAACGTAATGCATCATCAAATTGATTGACCTCGTGAGGACATAGCCAAGTTGGACTTGTTCTAAGAATATAGGTCATCCGAGGAATCGCCAGAGAATTGCGAAGCAACACCAAAGCGACGTGCGAAGATAAACATTTCAGACGCTCGTGTGAGGCAACAAAAGATGTTAGTTTGTCCTTAATTGAGACTGGGACTGCTTCCACAAAAATTGGGGCACCTAAAAGATAAAAATTACTTTTGTGAAGAATTTTTATACCGGGCATCAACGCCTCTAAGCGCGGTACGGAAGAACGTGCTTCTTCCCCACATAAAAATAACTCGCATTTGCCAGTGCCAATGCGCAAACCAAGCGCCTCAAATTGCTGCACTAAAAACTGCACATCTTCTGATACAATCTCCGGAGGACCTCCTAAAGTACCATCGTCTAGGTACCAGACATTCAGAGGTGACCTTAGAGTACCAATAGCTTTTTGGATTGCGAGGCTAAAAATTAGTGGACCCAAAGGGTCCCCTTGCTGAGCACCGACCTGTGACGATATCGTAGTTCCATCAAAGACAAGATGGCTTGGACATGCGTAACACTGAAAAAGGTATGGATAAAGCTCTGGCGTACGGTCAAGAACTTCGGTTAGCATAACATCTCGTTCTAAGCTGTTAAAGGCGTTCTCTAAATCCAACTTCAGTATAACGTTATTAGAGTCTTTATTCGTAGTAGCAAAAAATCTTGTCGCATGAATAGCAGCTTCACAGCCCCCCAGTGTTCCAAAACCCAACTGGTGTGGCTGTAAGTAGAGGGATGTACTGTGTCTCACTGCACTACAAGCTAACTTAGACACCAAACGCCTTATAGAACTACCCACGGCAATTGGTCTGATTCCTCCCTCACGCTTTTTCAAAGCACATAGAGACGCGCCGTATAAATACGGGCAAACTTGAGGGTTAAGCAAACCCTTCAAAAGAAAGTTACACATACTCGTTAGAGCCTCTAATAGACGGGTCCCATTGTCACCTGCTGAAGCAGAGGTGAGTTCTTTCAGATGGTCCGGACGTAGACCATCTAATCCGGGTGCCGACCCCGTCTGAAAGGTCATCAAGCTATTCAAGACATCTTTAGCTGTAACAGAGAGACAAATATTTGAACTATTGGGTTCCGTTGGCAAACATAAGCTACGGGAAGGTGTTGGATGTTTTTTTAATAATGCACGTTTTGTATCCACATTATAAGGGGCTAGAGAACAATCTGATAACAGAAGACGGACAGCACCCTTTAGATCACCATCGTAAACCTTTGTCTCGATAGACCTAATAAGAGAATATGTTTTCGTCCCTTTTATCTGGGAATCGCTGCCGCTTATGTCATTTGTACTGTCGATGTTATGTTTAACTTTAGAGGTCAGCGAAGTACCACCCCCGCGTGTAGGCACTTTTAGAGCAGTGAAAGAAAACGAGAGAAGAGAAAACCAAGCTTCAATACTATTATCTCGTATGCAATTCTGTATGATAGTTGCCAATTTACCTGCCGCTAAGTGTCTCGCCCCCTTTGGTATATGTTTCAAAACAGGTATATTTTTTCTTAATGTGGGCAAAGTTGCGAGTTGATTTTGCACATTTGTCCCCTGGGTCTGTGGTTGTTGGCTCGTATTAGTATTGGTGTCAGTCCCGTCATGCCTGTGCATGCGACTTATATGTACAGCTAATCCCCTGGGAACCACAAATTGACGAGAGGTACCCGGGCAAAGAGGACATGTCCCATGATTCACAATATTTGACATGTTAAAATATTAGAAATTATAAACAATTTATACAAAAATGTACCGATAAGTAAAGATAATAATAATACAAAATAACCATGTCAATAAAATACCTTAATCCTATAATTAAAAGAAAATATTATATACCATGCAAATTTAAATACTTGTCAAAATATTGTCTTATTCAAACAACTCAACTAATTATATTTTAGTTGATAAATGAACTTAAAAGTAACATAAAAATAATATTACCAAAGAAAGAAACAGGCATATCACAGGAAAAGTATTAAAAAAAAAATATCAGTTAAAAAAAAAAAAAAGTTCTCGAGATAGCTTGTACACATTAATCATAAAAAATATCAGTCAAATTTAACAAACACAATCATAGGAAAACTAATAATTAAATCAAACGAAAATTTTTAAATAATATATTAATAAAAAATCGCATCAATATTACTTAAAAAAAAAATAATAATAATTAAGTAAAAACTTGAGAAAAAGCTATGCCTATTCGAAAAACTATCCTGTGCTGCCATCTATTTTTTGCTCCGTATAAACCAACACAATAACCGCACCATCGATCGTCTTTACGCCCGACCCGAGACCCTAGGTCTACTCCACGTATTTAACAATTCTCTTGATAACCAATAGGTGGCGCCAGTGGTGGAGAAAATAATTGTGACCGTTGTGAGATTGGAGCTGCCAGAGTCTTGTTATTTGCCTTTTGAAGATATAACCAAACGTAGTTTCATTCACGCGCTGGGGCCAATGTATTGATTGAATTAAATATAGATTACGTCTTTATTACATATTACTTTGTTTTTACGCCTCCATTTAAATGTTAGCTTACGATCGTCTCAGAAATCTAAATCGCAGTGGTAATCCGTACTCGCTGAAATTCAGTGCTTCATTGTAATCTCTCTGAATGACTTTCCAATAAGAAGAAAATAAAAACAAATAATAACAATAAAGAAAATAAAAATCTCGCATCGGGCGGACTCGACCCTGTGTCCTCTGCTTGTCAGGCGGTTACTGTCCGATCGCACCACTGTTGCTGGGAGTCTTGAGTCTCAATTTCTCTATATGTTGTTTACATCTTTGTTTATACATACAATAGTTATGCATTTGAGGGCGGTTGTTTACGACTTACGAGAACAGCTGATGAGTCACAGTCACTTTATATTCACCATCACTGTTTAATTTTTAAATGCTTTTAGCTATTTATCACTGTTTTATTGGGTTGATTACTATAACTATTGCACAAATCGATAGCACGGATCTTAGGCTATACGTCGATATATAACAGATTAACCAAATGCGTCTTTAACTATTTTTTAATCGCTGACAAACTAAGAGGTTTTAAAAGCACAGCTGATCGGCGCGGGTGCGGGGCGGGTACCTCCCGCCCCGCACCCGCGCCGATCAGCTTCTTTTTACATAAGTCATATTTTTTTACTAGGAATACTTTAACAATATTTAACACATATACCTAATCAGTTCTCTTTTCCTGTCTAATATATTGCTTTAACTTATATTTTTTATACTTTTTACTGTCAAGATTTTCTTGTGTCATTTAACCCCGGGCTACATATTTTCCGCAACTGTCGCACCACATTCACCCAC
Organism: Elegia similella; assembly: GCA_947532085.1. NCBI lineage: Eukaryota > Metazoa > Arthropoda > Insecta > Lepidoptera > Pyralidae > Elegia > Elegia similella. Next base: position 2,150,126 of record OX383942.1, read on the forward strand.
TTTCCCCCGGGAATCAACCCCTAAAAGTTTTTATCGACAGACAAACAAACAATGTAGATAAAAACCTCAGCCACGGTAGATTTATGGAGCCAATATCCCACGCGTGAGGTTTAAAAATGTATTAGAAAAGTTGTGATATACTGCGCAGATTATATTCTTTTAAGGTCATGGTCTAGTATTTACGTACCACAGTCTTGTATTGTTCAGGCCTAAAGTAGAGGATTTTTACATACATAGATAAATAAATAAATATATACGGACAAATCACACAGATTAAGCTAGCCCCAAAGTAAGTTCGAGACTTGTGTTATAGGATACTAGCTCAACGATACTATATTTTATAACAAATACATATATAGATACACATCCAAGACCCAGGCCAATCTGAAAAAGATCATTTTCCATCTTGACCTGGCCGGGGATCGAACCCGGTCACTCCGTGTCGCAGGCTGGCATGTTGCCCACTGCGCCACGGAGCTAGTCATAAATAGATACATACATACATACTATCATGTTATATAGGGGATCTTGGTAAACTGATAAGTTCATGGGAATTCCCTGGGGGAGCAGGCTAGGGGATCTGGTGGATGAACTCCGAAAAACAAACAATCCGTCAATATGATCAGTAGATCTACTCACTTACTTTTGATAACTACTGAGTACAACGTATTGGTCACTTCAAGTGACATCTATTACGGTTTTTAGGGTTCCATAGCCAAATGGCAAAAAACGGAACCCTTAAGCTGCGCGTTCACTGGACCGGAATCGGAGCGGACGGAGCGGCCGGAGCGCCTGGGGGTGCGTTCACTGAATTCGGATTCCGGATCGGCAATATCGGCATTTTTAAAGCAATCGTCATTGCTTGTACGTGCTTAGCGTTATGGAGGATAGTGATGAAGATATTTTTGTTATTAGCTGTATTTTGTCAGAAGAGGAGAGAAAAAAAAGATAGATATGGGTGCATAATATTAACTCTAAAAGACTCCTCTATGGAGAGTTTCATACATTATATGCTGATTTATTAAAAGATGAAGATAGATGTCGAATAAATCCATAAGACCCGAAAAAATTTTTTTGAACTTCACTATATTCTTGAACCTTATATAACCAAGCAAGACACAAATTTCAGGAAGGCGATTGGAACAAAGGAAAGGCTTTTATTGTGTTAAAGTATTTAATTGTTCGTCCGCGTTACATTCGTGTCGCGTGGTTTCTCACACACAAGCATAGATTAAAAAAAGCGGCAAAGTGCGAATCGAACTCGCGCACGAAGGGTTCCGTACCTATAATGTCTATAATAACTTTAAAATTACTAAAAATATTTTTATGTTTAATAATTTTAAAAACTCTAATAATCCAAAAAATTATGCTTTTCTATTTTTTTCTTTTATCTGTGCTATAAGACGTTGCTTTGTAGCAAATTTCAAGTTGGGAAGAACCCTGTAGGTTTAATGAATATCGAAAATTGGTGACATAAACTGCTTTACCTTTCATTGCGTTAACTTATAAGTTTGATTTTTTCTCAACTCCAAGGAACAGTAGACCTGAGTAGGTATTTGATATGAATTTCAGCTTGATACCTCCACGCGTTTCTGAGAAAAAGGATCTTGACAGACAGGCATACAGACAACAAAGTGATCCTATAAGGTTAAGTTTATGTCATGGGATGACTAGCTATGAATTTAAAAGTTATGGATGATCTAAATCGAATTCCTACGAAATTAGGTTTCTACCATCCGCTGTTATTAATAATAATATTCCAATATAAAAAGTTCTACCATAAAGGGTAGATCTTCTTATGAACGGCAACACTGTCAACTGCCGATGCCGGTGACGTCACCGGCAGAAATTCCGGTCTCCGGCACGGAAATGCCGATGCAGTGCACGCAGTGCCATACAAATCCATACAAAGCAACAAATCCATCCGCTCCGTCCGCTTCGATTCCGGTCCAGTGAACGCGCAGCTTAACGGATTCGTCATATCTGTCTGTCTATCCGTATGTCACAGCTACTTTTTTCCGAAACTATACGGACTAGAAGTGGAGGGAGGCCTTTGCCCAGCAGTGGGACACATGAATGCTCGAAATAAAAAAAAAATAAGGACTTTACTGTTGAAACTTGGTAAGTTGATCTATTCTGTGAACCGAATTAAGATTTTCATAAAAAATAAGAAAAGAAAGAAACAATAAATTTTGGGGGTTCCCCATACTTAGAACTGAAATTCAATCAAAAAATTTCATCAATCCCATACGTGTGTATTATCTATGGATAGGTCTTCAAAAATGATATAGAGCGTTCTCACATTTTTTTTCTAAACTGACAAAGTGATAAAATGTCACGTGCACACATAGGTATAATATTAACTTACAAACACGGCAAGTAATATGAAAGCTTAGAAACAACATAAAACAAAGCAGAATTACCGGCTAAGCATACGCATACTAGAAATGAGCTCATTAGCATTCAATTTTCAAAATCATTAGTGATGCACATGCGATAAATCTCTTATCGATAAGAGAACAATCGACGGGCGACAGTCGGCATGAATACAATTTGTAAGATAAAATAAGATAGAAGCGTTTCAGATTGAGCAAGTCACGTTTCAAAGTTATGCAGTATTTATCTTACCATAAACCGTATGTATTATCAAATAATGGTCTTTTTTAGAGTTCCGTACCTCAAAAGGAAAAATAAAGGAACCCTTATGAAATCACATTGTTATCCGTCTATCTATCAAGACTTTTTTCTCAGGAACGCGGAGAGGGATCACGATGAAATTCATATCAAATACGCAGGACTACTATCCCTTGGAGCTGTGAAAAAACCGGCAAAAATAAAGAAAAAAAGTATTTAATACAACAGACATGTTTTTCTTTGCCGTTTATAAAGATAGCGCTACGGAATCCAGCCAGTTTTTTTATAGTAATTCTAGCAAAATGACACATTGATCAATGAAGAATTAAGTAGAAAAGCAGAACTACCCGAAGAAAAGTTATTGTGTGCAGTTTTTTTAAACCAATAACACTGCCAAGAATCTATAATATAAAGAAAGCTTAATATTAGGGCTTGAGTCGAGTATTGTCAACTTGACTATTCTTCTGCCTTATCCTTATCCCACTATTTATGTTGGGTCGGCGCAGTATGTAAGCTTTTTCCATTTTGTTATATCTCCAGTCAACTCATCCGTCACTCCCTTCCTACTCATAGCCTCCTTTACACTTTCCATCCCACGTTTCATTGGCCTCCCTATGTTTTGTTGTCCTTTGACATGCATTTTCAGAACCTGCCTGGTTATATGGCTTATTGTCAACTGGACTCTAACAATCTGAATCCAGTCTTGAGCTTGCGAAACGTTGCGTCACGAGCGAAGCATGATTAAACTTGCAAAAGCGAGCACTAAAGGTTAGGTTAGTGATGGGGTTATTGAGTTGTTTAAGTTATCGATGTTTGGATCTTTATTGCATACGTTAGAGCATGGTATAAATTTATACTCCGACAGGTGTAACCACAGGAAATTATTTTTGAACCATAGCAATTTGTTAGATGACAAAATGTTTAATGTTTTTTTTTATTTTTTTTATTTATTTAACTTTATTACATAATTGTAAAAGGCGGACTTAAAGCCAGAGGCTTTATCTACCAGTCAACCCACAGGGTGGTGCAGAGAAAAGTAAATTTTGGAAGTTGGTGCAAATAAAAGAAGTTTGAAATAGATTATATTAAAGTTTGTATACGTAAATATATAGTCATATATAAACATACATTCCAAATACATAAATATTAAAATATAATTAAAAGTACATATACTACATGTTCACCAGAATATCATTTTTATTTATTAACTAGCTCTTGGCGGGAGAATTAAGTGTATTACGTAACAACTATACTTACTTCATAATTTTATATTATCACTTACGGTCTAAAATTTGTATCATTTCTAAAGTTAATCAATATCAAATCACATTCAATCGATATCCCATAAAACAAGTCTCGAACTTAATTTAGGGCTAGCTCAATCTGTGTGACTTGTTCTTATTTAATTATTTTTATTTATAACAGCTTTCATTAAGACTATTGCTTCTTTATTCTAAATGTTACTTCATCCAATCTTCAATCCAAACTTATACATTATAAAGGGGTACAGAGTAGGTAAATTTAATTAGAATAGACACTCAATTGAAATCGTAGATTAACGAATAAGCGAATGTGAGTTATTATATATTTTGGTTTATTGCATTTTCATTCATTTCTTTTTTTTCATTCCTTACTAATATTATAAATGCGAAAGTGAGTTTGTTTGTTTGTTACGCTTTCACGCCGTAACTACTGAACTGATCATCATGAAATTTTGCATACAAGTTTTCTGGAGTGCGGAGAAGGACATATGCTACCTTATATCACGGGAAAAGTACTATTCCCGAGGGATTGACATTGACGCGGGCGGAGCCGCGGGCGAAAGCTAGTAATACATATTACATGAAAAGTGGAATATAAAAATAAATTTTTTGTCTGTTAACTCGGCTTAAGGACGATAATTTTACGTGATAACGGTGGAAAAGAGATAGATACGTCACAAGCTAAGGGCTTAGGCCAAACGTGCCTCTCTACCGCTTAGTCCGCGTTCTCGCTTGCATGCAGAACGTGACACTTATTGTGCGTGCAGCTGGTGTTCATTAATTTTCGTATAAGACGTTAGCGGGGACACGAAAGTGAAGCGGTAAGATGACAATATTCTTATTAAACCATGCGCATAAGCATTCATATTGTAAAATGAGTTGTGTTAATGTATAAATACTTACTTTAGAGTTATCAATAGCCTTACAAGAACGTTGTAAAATTTACTTCTTAGAAATTATTAATGTTAGTGATCTTGACATATAAGTATGTAGTTATTCTATTGAATTTTGAGACTTTAAGATACAATCTTTATTGCATGCAGACTTAAAATGGCCTTTAATTCAAATACGTGCTTATATAATTAACATTTACTAAATAATGTTTTATCATGATAATGAAGACGATCCAATGTTTATGTGTTATCTTCTCATATTATGTGTGGCCCAATTTTCTATCCCACCATCTCTGTAGCATTGCAGTATGGTTTTTCAACGGTAAGGAAAGAAAAGGTGCTGATTTTCTATTAAAATTAAATTTCTTAGAAAACCTTAATACTTCAATAACTGTTATTCCTATTGTTCTAAATCCGCATACGTATATGTATTGTATTTCAACATTTATAAACTTTGAAACACGACACCCGAAAATATACAATACCCATTATTAAAAAAAAAATACTGAAATATACCGGTACAATTGATAAGTATGTAACTTATGTTGGCACGAATTAATAAATACTCAATCACTGAAAACACTAACAATAGTATTTTTCATTGTGACCCCAAGTTCATCAACCTACGCGCATGATTTCGATGTTGTTCCACTGACAATAGGCTAGTTTCCTAAAAAAAAAATTAGTCCGTCAGTTAGATATTCAAAAAATATTGGACACGTATTTTTTCTATTGTCTATTAAACAAAAAATAATAAAGATATAGCCCTTTGAAATTCCGTGTGATGTCATAGTTTGCAACAATTTTTAGCAAACTTTGACGTCACGAGCCTCCACTCCTGAACTTGGACGCGCTTTATCTTTATTATCTACTAGCTTTCGCCCGCGGCTCCGCCCGCGTCAATGTCGATCCCTCGGGAATAGTACTTTTTCCCGGGATAAAAGGTAGCCTATGTCCTTCTCCGCACTCCAGAGAACTTGTATGCAAAATTTCATGATGATCGGTTCAGTAGTTACGACGTGAAAGCGTAACAAACAAACAAACAAACTCACTTTCTTATTTATAATATTAGTTAGGATTATTTATTTGACAAAAGAAAAAATACGTGTCCAATACTTTTAGAATAACTAACTGACGGACTAATTGTTATGTTATTATTACGACCCAGGAAACTAGCCTATAATCGGTTACTTTACTAAAATTTTCTCGATAGAAATATTTTTTGAAAAATGGTCTTCGTTCGCAGAGTTTTTGTTATTGTAGCTCAAATGCGACGAATGAAATAATGATTTTTAGACTAAAAGATAGGTTATTAGTAATTCATCAAAATGTAAATATGAAAATACAATTAACCGGTCTGATTTTATATAAAATAGAAAATAGAAATAACGAATTTGGCGCTTACGTTTTTTTCTTTGAGCGACTTGAGACTATCTCCTATCTCATCATTCACGGGCTAAACCGCCAAGCGCTATCCCTTGCGCGCACTTGATCAGTTCTTTGCCGAGCGAAGGTACCAAACATTTGAGGCCTCGCCTTAACGGCCCGCCATAGGCCAGGCGGCGTGGCGGTACAAACGCGGATGGTCTAAACGCGTTGGCTACTTTGGATGTTTTCGTTTTTTAAGAATATTCAAGGGTTATTGAAAAAAGAAAAATACATGATGGCTGCCTTATCTGTAATGCAATTATAATCAAAAGTTTCAAGTTTAATTTTAATGTATTTGGTGAATAATGCTGTATACCGAGTAAATTAGACGTGATTTGGAGGCAACTTTGCAATTTTTTTCTATCGAGAAAATTTAACGCAATCGTGTTTTTGAGTCAGATTGTTACCATAGTTAGTCCTGAACTATGCTGCATTTTTATTTCAATTTGAGTATTTCATTATTATTGATATAACAGACAATCATGCAAAGCAGTGTGAGGTAGTACGGGCCCTTAAGGCGCTATGCATCAGAAGAATACCCTAAAACGTCTATTTTTTCGTCGCGCAGTTAGCCTTATTTTGCATGGAATACTAGCGTGAAAAAAATATGAAGTACAGTTCAATGATCAAAATAAATGATTACATCAAAATATTAAAAAAAAACATATTTAAAACCTAGCAAAATAAAATAGCATTTAAGCTATATCCAGAAAATGTTTCATCGCGAATTACTTGATATTTGCAGCGACAACCACCAACTTTTTTACGTCAGTAAAAAGTATAACTAAATGAGCAAGACGGATACCTAATAAAAATACAATATTTGGTTATATTTATTGAATTATTAATTATTAAATAAAAAGTGAAAATTAACACGGAAATGGCAGACACGGGTTTGAAATGAGAATGGTGACAGGCTAACCGGTATTTCCAGTTTCAACCTTATTTCATTACGAGTATATAATATATTGCGCGATGTCCGCTACAAACGGTTAAGGGATATAGCGCCTTAAGCCACCTATTCATCATATTTGTTACAGATTTATTATCGGTCTATTTTATCGACACTTACGAAACAAACCCCATCACTACACCGCGGTACACCGATCATTGACAATTGGATCGTGACTAAAATGTTCGTATCCTCTCATTATCTTAATAATTTTGTGCACAATCTCAGACTGACTCATTTTTAGGATCCAAGGTTTCTGGTCTGGTTAATCTGATTTAGTTATGTAATTATTAACCAACATTACAAGATGAGGTGTAATCTAAACTTGTGAAGCTTGAGGATAAATAACATAATTGGAGTTAGTAGTTTAAATATTAACAAAGTAGCGGAGAGAATAGATAATATTCTCCTGTTCTCTGAGTGATTTTACAAAAACGTCTTCAAATGTGTTATGCTATAATAAGTAGACTATAGAATTGCTATCCTATTGAATTGGAAGTTCAGTTATAAAAGGTTAAGCCTTTTGATAAATAAATAAATGTCTACGACTCACAGACCTAAAGAGTAGCTTGTGCTGCTTTCTGAGATACTACTCTGCCGGATACCACACGGCTAGTAATACTAGTAATTAAATTACTAAACTTAATTTTTAATGTATATAAAATGCCAACATTTATAAGCATATAAAATTTTATATTCATAATCTTTCAGTTTGAAAAACTTCAAGCACAATTCTAGACTGCCTTCGTGGTCCAGTGTTTAAGGCGTTTACCTGTAGACCCGGGGGGCGTAGGTTTGATTCCCACGGGAAGCATACTTTGTTTAGTTGTTTCTAGTTTGGTTAGGACATTGCAGGCTTGAATCACCTGATTGTCTGATGAGCCGCTGGTTCCGGCTGCCATCTGGTAGACGACTACCAACGCCAGCGGAACCGCCTTTCGGCCTCTGACGTGGTTCCTTTAACGATAAAGGAACCACGTCAGAGGCTGAAAGGCGGTTCCGATGTACTCTGACACCAGGGTGTCGGATGGTCGATTGTGTCACCTACTCGAAATGATGATGATGACAGTACTAAACCGTGTAAATGGGATCATTTCAGAAGTGAGTACCACTTTATTTTACATTTTAAAGTTTAAATGTACAATTAAATGACTAAAACTAAGATGTATCTGATATCAAAGTTGTACACCGTTGCTTACTCGTTTGCCGTCCTATGTATTGAACGTGACACTTTTTCGAGTATTCAGCCAGCATTCATCGATTTAGGAATACAGTAATTTATTGATATTCCATCATATTAACGTCTTAAGTGTAAAATTAATGATTATTCATGTAGGTACCAAGTTTCACCAATAAAAAACAAAACATATCTTCTTCTCTAACATACAAGTGCCAACATATTATCCTTACTTCCTTACTAATATTATAAATGCGAAAGTGAGTTTGTTTGTTTGTTTGTTACGCTTTCACGCCGTAATTACTGAACCGATCATCATGAAATTTTGCATACAAGTTCTCTGGAGTGCGGAGAAGGACATAGGTTACCTTTTATCCCGGGAAAAAGTACTGTTCCCGAGGGATCGACATTGAGGCGGGCGGAGCCGCGGGCGAAAGCTAGTAGTTGATATATTTGTTTAAAGTTTCATCACATTATTAATGATTTCAAATTAATGAATAACACTATAACTTACGCAATATGCCAACTCTATTGCAATTATGACAATTGATTGCATTATTCATACATTGACGCATTACTAGGAGTCTTTTTGTCTACCTTTTCCTTAAATCAAGAAATGAAGTACTATATTGTATTGGTTACTGATAATCTGGAAAGACCGTGGTAGAGGCCAATGGAGTACCTGTTAGGACATGTCGAGTAGAGCTATTTATCATGCCACGCACGATTTTATTGCGTAGTATGACTAGGGTTGCCAACCATATTTTAATATATAGTATACTTTCATACACATTATCAAGTCTTTATCCTTTGCGGAGTAGACAGAGCCTAAGACCATAAGACTCAAAGGCCTCGTTTAGCGTGTAGATGAGGGAAGAGGCTGAAAAAAAAATCAAAATAATTATGATTATCATGATTCCTTAGATTTTTACCCATTCTCTCGGTTGGCTTCTTTCTAGAGTCTGCGCGGAAAGATAATCAGCTAGTACATTCCACGTTTTTTTTTTCTTCTAGAGCAGTATGGTAGTGTTGTGCTATATTTCGGATCTGCGTACTATATTCTGTAGAAAAAAGATATAGTACGCCAAAATACTACATTTTCAACATCGAGATCTAGCCAATATTTACCGTTTTTTAACGATCTTTTGCGGTTTCGCTTGCATTTACGAGTTTGCGATTACTTGGAAACAGTATTTTTTCCTGTATAAAAAGATATTCTTCTAAGGGGCTCTGACAACGTTTATTATTTGAGTTTGCGTGTACCACCCTTGATCTCGTCGTTGCTTCTCATCAGGCAAGATAGAGGTCAAATGCACTCATATTACTTATTTAAAAAAAAGTGGATTAAAATTTCATGTTGAACGGTATAGTCGTTTGGCGTGATAGGTGTTACAAACAGTTTTTATTACTTTTTTATCATTATGATGTAATAGCGTGTGAAACTTTGATTCCAGACAAAAAAATTAAGAATTGCATTAAATTATTTAATAAAAATATTTAAAGCATTATATTGTTACCATATACCATATTTTTAAATCAACTATATTTTCAACAGCTTTTTGAAAAAAACAAATTATTTTGCCGAATAAAAGATGCCAACCCTAAGTATGACTAATTTATTGAAGCCGATTCGTAGGTCAAAGGAAGCAAAATATTGCATGAAGTATAATATGTAATTTACTTTTTATATAGTTTCCAGACATATTTTATTTTACATTTTATCGAAAAATCCGTTTAATTTATATGTATGTCGTAGGAAAGTAAGAAGTTTTTTCAAACTGCACTTTCAGAAAAAGCTCTTAATTTACAATTTCATTTTTAGTTACGCCATATTTACAACCTACATATTATACCCATATATGACAATGCTTTTACTAAGGTGAGATATACCCAAACGTAAGATTTGATCTTATTTATTTAATGTTATTTTACAGATATCTAATTGTTTTTATTGAAATACGTCTGTGGTCCAGTGGTTAAGGTGTTTGCCTGCAGACCCGGGGGTCGTTCAATTCCCACGGGAAGCATACTTTGTTTAGTTGTTTCCAGTTTGGTTGGGATATTGCAGGCTTCAATCACCTGATTGTCTGATAGTGAAGATGATTCCGTGCTTCGGAAGGCAAGTTAAGCCGTTTGTCCCGGCTGCCATCTGGTAGTGCTTAAAGGAACCACGTCAGAGGCTGAGAGGCGGTTCCGAAGAACTCTGACACCAGGGTGTGCATATGGTCGATTGACTGTGACACCTACACGAAATTGTGTTGTGAAATGATATTGAAATATATACTTATACAATTTAAATTTAAAATATCTTAACTAATGCTATAACTAAAAGTAAATAAAAATTATTATATATTTAAAAAAAATAGGCCTTGTTGATCGCTACCCCGCGGTAGCGTGCCCAGAAGGCAGGCACAATTGCCACGTTGAATGGCAATGCTGATCTTTTGGCCAAGGTTATAGACCAGCCTTCTGGTCACGTATCACCTCGATCAATTTTTGGGCAATGGTGGATTGAGTGCGTCAAACACGATGGATAGGAAGGGCGTCTTCTCAGCAGTGGTCGTTCCGAAACGCTTTTAGTTTATCGATTTTGCAAATATTAATTATATTAATATAACGTTCAAAAAGAGATACCTACATGATATACAAAGTTGAATAAAATTCTATTTCATTTCATTAACGGAAGGGTTGACAGGCGACAGAGCAAAATGAAAGAGATTGACGTGCTGTGCCGACGCCACGTAATAGTGAGAGAAGGACAAAGAGGAAGAGGTTCCGAACAGCTTGTTTTTGATCTTGGGTAGTAGGTCTGAGAGAAACATGATCCAAATCTCATGAAGAGAAAAGCCTGCAGGGCTACTTACAAACTTTTGATTACTACGGACTTTTAATTATTTCCGATGGGCATCAGAGTCGGAAGCATACGAAGGCAAAGAAACTGCGCTCGCCAACCCGCCTGCCAAGCGTGGTGCTGGTGAGTATGGCAATATCCTTCCATGGAACAAAGAATCCTTGGGAGAGACCTTTGTCCAGCAGTGGACTTCTTACGGCAGCGATGATGAAGATATATAGGGACATATCACACAAATTGCTAGCACATAGTTAGTTGTGAACTTGTGTCGTAGGACACTAACTCAACGATACTATATTTCATAATAGATACTTATATAGCTAAAAAGCCGGAGATCGAACCCGGGAAACCCTTTGTGTCGCAGGTAGTGATGTGCCGGGGAGAAATTCTCTGTTCTCGTGAATTGCTCCTCACGGAAATATGCGGGAAATTTTCAATAATTCCGAGAATTTCGCAATAATTCCCGAACTTGAGAGAAAGAAGAAGAAATTCTAGGGAAAAATTCGACCCGTTCTCATCGTTCTCAAAAATTTCGAACACGGCTCAACACTAGTTGCAGGCTGGCGTGATAACCACTGCGCGATGACGTAGAAATTATAATGTTGTTAATAAACATGTTATTTCTTACCTCAACGGCTTAAATTGAGGAGTATTTACTGTAAACAATTTTTCACAATTAACACTCTCATCTCTTGGTTTCCTAAGGCCATGTGGTTTCTTCACCTCCATCTTAACATCCTATGTCAACGTCCTAACTGACTCACCGATGTCCGTTACCGATGACTAACAATTAATTAAACCGATAAACGCCCGTTTTAACCTAAAACGACTCTTATAACGATGGCCATAAAGGTAATTTTTAAACGGCAGATGGTTTACCGTTACGGTCTGGTGTTCGGAGAAAATCACACTAATTTAGGATTTTGTTTTAGGTTAGGTTGAAGTCAATGATAATTATAATGTATGTTTTATATTTAGTCTCTCTTTGCAATTCACTAATTTATGTAAAACTATATTTAATGGTTACTGAACAAAGGTAACCCAAGTAAAGTTAGGTATGTACGAAAAATTACAACTTATTTGAGAAATATAGTAAATTTTTTAAACCAATACGATACAATTTAAATGGTTTTGTTTCTTTTGCGTGTGTGTAAGTTGCTAACACTGGTGTCAGATTTTTAAGCTGCTACTTGCTATTCCCTCATTCATCCGAGAAAGTAGTATATATATACCATAATTTTCTTCCTAATCCAAGCAGCAGCGTCGGAAGTACAAGAAGCCAAAGAAACTGCGCTCTCCAACTCGCCTGCCAAGAGTGGTGAGTACGGCAATATCCTCCCATGGAACTAAGAATCCTTGGGAGAGGCGTTTATCCAGCAGTGGATTATTACAACTGAAATGATGATGATGATGATGACAGCCGGAACTAACGGCTTGTAGATACAAGCCGTTAGTTCCGGAAGATTCTGAAACATACAGGAGGTCGAGATATTTTTATGCCACTTGCGGGCACGCATCCCTATGGGGATAGCGTTGTAGGTTGCTTAACACGTAAACGCCAATTATTCTTACTCCCACTGGACCATCGGGCTCCTGAATGCATCAACATGAATCACTTTGGCTCAATGGTTATGAACGCACACATGTGCCGTGTGGTTTCCAGCAGAGTAGAATAGGACCACTCTAAGACTTCCCATGGATGTCGTAAGAGGGGACTTAGGAAATACAAGCTAAATAAAGCTCATAAATATTAATGAAACAACTGCAACACTAGGACTTGACAGGAGCATTGCTGGCCTTTCAAGGGTCGGGAGGACATGGAGGAGAAGAAATGGGGGGAGAGAAGTGTGCCTCCGGCTCTCTCACTCACTAAAAGAAGCATGGAAGCGGTAATGCGGCTACTCGAATGTCGATTTTCTATGAGAGTGACTCTGATGTTCAGTGGTTAAGGCTGCAGTGGGGGTCGTGGGTTCGATTACCATAGAAAGCATACTTTGTTTAGTTGTTTCCAGGTTGGTCCTTACCAACCTGGTAATGTCCTTACATTACAAGCTTTAATCTCCTGATTGTCTGATAATAAAGATGATTCCGTGCTTCATAAGGCACATTAAGCCGTTGGTCCCGGCTGCCATTTGGTAGTCGTTCAAGAAACCACGTCAGAGGCCGAGAGGCGGTTCCTAAGAACTCCGACACCAGGGTGTGCATGGTCGATTGACCGTGTCATCTACTCCAAATGATGATGATGAGAGTGTGGAACTTCCCCGGACAAAAACGGTGTATTTTTCACGCATCTATGTCAATGGGTAAATTTTTCTGACAAACTTAGTCATCACAATGACACCCACAAGATGCTTCCAAATATCGAATAAAATATGAACCCAAATACAAAATTAGCCCCAACAGTTAGAACGATAAATTTTCATTACTCATTAAATTTTGGTTCACTGATACCTATCCTTGTAAGGCAGCCTGCTCTGTTCGGTTAAACTGTACTTCGCAAATTAGTACCTTGATTTTAGGGTACGGCAGTTTGTGGTATTAAAGGACAATGAGGGCTATCGTTTTTTGCTCACTAGTGTGCGATACTATTAAGCAAGGCTCTAAAAATCTGTTTATTTAATGAAGTTTAAATTTGAATTATATTTATTGTCTTTTATTCAGAGGAATTGCATATGTAGAGTTCCAGTCTGATCTACCAAACATATCCACTGTCAATTATTGTAGTTCCTTCATATTTAGAGGATTGTTAATATGGTAGCCGCGGAAGACCAGCGTCACGATTAACACCGTGACATGAGCGGAGACCAATTTGGTACATGTTTCACTTTTTTATGTAAGGATAAGATTGTAGTACTCATTTTGTGGTTCCAAATAAATAGTTTTTCTGTCTTAAAAAAAAAGGAATTGTGAAAAATTGCCATCAAAAGCTAAAGTAAACAAAAGAAAAATGTTTGTTTGTTTTTGTTGTTTCGGGATTAGCTTTGTACATATATTAACCCCTTATAATTAACGATGTGGCCGACGATGTTGGGTCTACAATTGGAATTACTATTAATTTGGCATAATTAATTGTTAATTTGGCATTATTAATTACTATTATTCTTGGAATTACTATTAATTTGGCATTAGCTTTTAAGTACGATATTGTAAACCTGTTTGTGGTCCATTATCAATAATAATAAAAAAAAAGAATTTCTATAACATGATTTTATGATATACGAATCCACACTGTAAAATGTTTTCCAAGGCTTTTTGGCTAGCTCCGTGGCGCAGCGGTCAACACGCCAGCCTGCGACACGAGAGTACCTGGGTTCGATCCCCGGCCAGGTCAAGTTGGAAAATTATCTTTTTCAGATTGGCCTGGGTCTTGGATGTGTATCTATATATGTATTTGGTATAAAATATAGTATCGTTAAGTTAGTATCCCATAACACAAGTCTCAAACTTACATTGGGGCTAGCTCAATCTGTGTGATTTGTCCGTATATATTTATTTATTTTATTTAAGACAAATCAAATAAGCCAAAACACGATTGGTGTACTTTATTTAGTTTACCCCGTCAAGCGCAAGAAACGCAGACACAATGGATTTTATATTATTATATGGACTGATTGGCCCGCTTGGTGGATGAGAGGTCAAAGAGTTCCACCACCTTCCGTCCATCATCAGACCAACGCAACGATGCCATAAAATTTCAGCGCAATCGGTAACCAGGGGGTGGATCAAATTTAATTTGCAATATTTGATGACACACAAACATCGGGACAGGTGAAACTACATTAGCTTGTAATAAAGGTTAAAATCGTACGTAACCATGAGTGTTTGAGTCCGGCTCACGCTTGACCTTTTTATTTAACTGTTGTTTTGAATCACATGTAACGCAGAAACGTTAAGTTCTTGGTAACATTTCTCATTCTAATTTATCATTCATTGTTTGAGATTTAGGTTATATATCTCTTCCAATAGCCTCGTAGAAAAACAACTGAAATTGACCAACTGCAAAACTATAAAAATTTTACTGCTGTAAAGAAATTCTGTGCAGGAGGAGAAGCAGTGTTCTCATAATTTCTTTTTTTCCCAGACCACCATGGAAGTTTTTTTTATCATTTTTTAACAATAACTGTACAAATGAAAATTTATCAAGATTACGTCCTCCTTAATAAAACTATTGAGAGGCAACCAAGTGAGTAACTCAACAATTCCACCTTTTTTCTTCGATTTGCAATTATTTCCGGTAGATCCTTCTTGGAAGGCCTGATACCTTTAAATTAAGGAGCGCTTTGATTTATATCTTCATCTTTGTTTCTTGTTTTTTGTATATTATTTCGGGTTTTGTAAAAAGGGCGACTTGTGCTTTTTTGTTACGAGTGGTGAAACTAAAAATATAACATAAAAAAGTATAAGATTAATTAAAATTAAGCGCAAATACATACAAGGTGATTTTGAACTCCCTAGCTTTATTGAAATCTGGGAATCAGAATCCCTAATGGAATACAGAATTGTAAAAAAAAAAGGTAAAAAACGAAAAAATAAATTTAATCTTTCATAGAAATTCCTCCAGCTAATCGGCAACTTTGTATGGGAAACCTAATTTTTTTGTTCGTTTTTTACCTTTTTTTCTTGCAATTCTGTGTTCCATTAAGGATTCTGGTTACCAGATTTCAATAAAGCTAGGGAGTTCAAAATCACTTGTATTTTAAGCTTTAAAAGCAAAATAAAAAAAAATCGACATGCTAGTTTTTGAGATATCTAGAACTAAAGATTTGGAAAAAAAGACGAAAAGTACACATTCTTGGAGAACAACTTTTGACTGTTATCTACTATAGATACTAAGTCACTGACCTCGACAATCAAAACATCTGATTTACTGACGACTTTTTTTTTTAGCCTGTTTTGTGTCCCACTGCTTGGCAAAGGCCTCCCCTTCCTTTTTCCATTGATCTGTATCTAACGCAGCCTGCTGCCAGTTCACCAAGAACTTTTGGATGTCGTCCCCTTATCTCGTTCGCGGTCTACCCCTCCGCCTACGTCCATCAGGGAACCATAGTATAAACCATAATTTATTGAGTTATTAAAAAACATGTATGAAAAAGCGTTATAAAAAACTAGCGTGTCAATTACTAAAATTTTGCTATTAAAGCATTCATTTGACCTATGGATACCAGCCCTTAAAATATTTGCACTTTATTTAAATGGACCTTATAATAATACCTATATGGACAAATGACACAGATTGAGCTAGCCCCAAATTAACTTAAGACTTGTGTTATGAGATACTAACTCAACAATACTATGTTTTATAACAAATACATACATAGATAAACATTCAAGATCCAGGCCAATCTGAAAAAGATCATTTTCCATCATGACCTGACCGGGGATCGAACCCGGGCACCATTGTGTCGCAGGCTGGCGTGCGCCACGGAGCTCGCCAATATATGTATATATTAAACTTCCAAGTGAAAAAAATATCTCTTACTTTATGCAAAAAAATACATTTATCATACTAGCTTTTCCCCCGGCTCCGTCCGCGTTAGTGTCGTTCCTTTGGGAACAGTAGAACTTCCCATAATTAAAGGTACTCTATGTCCTCTCCCAAGCCTCAAACTACCTCTATACCAAATTTTATCCAAATTGGTTCAATGGTTGAAGCCTGAAAAGAAGACAGATAGTGTTACTTTCGCATTTATAAGATTACTAGCTGTTGCCCGCGACTTCGTCCGCGCCAATTTCTGTTATTATGATGAATTAGTATAGATGAATAATTTTTCCCGTTTTCAAAACATTTTTTATTGATGCTTCGCTCCTATTGGTCACAGTGTGATGTTTTATAGCCTTAAGCCTTCCTCAATAAATGGACTATCCACCACAAAAATAATTTTCCAATTTGTACCAGTAGTTCCTGAGATTAGCGCGTTCAAACAAACAAACTCTTCAGCTTTATAATATTAGTATAGATTAAGTAATTATAATAATAGTATGGATACTCGTCTGTTTTGTTTGCATTAAAAGGATAAGAATAATTCCTTTCCTGTATTACGGATGTAATGGGAGAGACCTATGTCCAGCAGTGGACTAGTATAGGTTGATGATGATGATGATGATGATTACGGATGTACCTGGAACGACTATAAAATTAAAAACTACAAGAAAAACTGCAGACACAATGTAAAAGATCATAGTATATCTATACTAATATTATAAAGCTGAAGAGTTTGTTTGTTTGTTTGAACGAATCTCAGGAACTACTGGTTCAAAAGGAAAATTCTTTTTGTGTTGGATAGTACATTTATTGAGGAAGGCTTTAGGCTATAAAACATCACGCTGCGACCAATAGGAGCGAAGCATCAATAAAAAATGTTTTGAAATCGGGGAAAAATTATTCATCTATACTAATTAATCATAATAACAAAAATTGCCGCGGACGAAGTCGCGGGCAACAGCTAGTCATAGTATAAGATCATTCTAACCTAAACAAAACACAGCTACAAATTATCTTTATAAGCAGACAAACGGTCGACAAAATCTCACGATTTACCGCCCTAGTACGTGACTTCACGCGTGTAATAAAGAACGCGATTGATATTGCGTTAAAACAATAAATATTGCATCAAACTGCGGCTTATCACTGTATTTGTGTTTGTATGTATATGTGTAAGTGGAGTGTGTTAGTTTAAGAGATTGGTTTCATCCGGAAGTGAGTCATGTGTTGAAATAGATGACGAATTTTTGGGGAAATACCTCGCGTTTTCCGATTTTTCCCCAGACAAGAGGAATTTTATCTTCCATGCTAGTTTGGGAGAAAAGAAAAAACGTAGAATGTAACGTAGAATGAAAAGAAGAAACGTAGATCTGCGCGGGAAGAGAACCAGCTGGTTTTTGCTCCCGCGCAGATCGTAATAGTCGATCGAGGGAGTGGGCAATCTGACGAACAATATTAGTAGGCGATGCGGCTAGTATACCCATCAGTGTCTTGATTACATTTTCCACCTAACGCTTACCAGCATGCTGAACGTGGCCTTTAGGTCTTGAAGACTTGGGCTCTGCCTACCCCGCAAGGGAAAAAGACGTCATACTATGTGAGGTCCTTTTTGAATCATTAAAGAAACTTAAATTTTCTTTCAAAAGACAGGTTCACTCTCACCTTTTTAATTTTTTATCTCCTTAGAATTCTCTCCAGTCCCCCCATCAGTAATTATTTATCTATATTCATCACTAGCTGTTGCCCGCGGCTCCGCCCGCGTTAGTGTCGATCCCTCGGGAACAGTAGTATTTCCCGGAATCAAACATACCCTATGTCCTTCCCCGGGCCTCACACCTCCATACCAAATTTCATCCAAATCAGTTCAATGGTTGAAGCGTAAAAAAAAGACTTTCGCATTTATAATATTAGTATTAGTATGGAAGTATGGATATTATTTATACTTCTAAGTCCGGAAATGAGAATATTTCTATAAAACCTTTACCCTCCCATTTTACCCCTTTAGGAGTGAATTTTGTCCATTTCACCCACATATATCTTTAATTGTAATCAAGAACTTACATACCTATTTATTTTCATACTTCATAGTTCAGAAATGAGAAAATTTCCAATTTCCAAACAAACTTTACCCCCCTTCTGGGGGATTTTTTTTCCAGTTGACCTACATATATCTTTTTCAATTGATATCGTGAATTTATTTACCTGTTTTCATACTTCTAAGTCTAGTAATGAGTAAATTCCTATACTATCGTTACCCCGCTATTTTACCCCTTCAGGGGAAAATATCGTCCATTTTACCTACACAGATATTTTTAATTGCAACCTAGAACTTATATACTTATTTTCACACGTCTAAGTCCAGAAATGAGAAAATTTCCATACAAAGTTTATACCACCCACCATTTCATCTACCTACACACATCTTTTTTAATTTTAATCGAGGACTTATATACCTACTTTCATACTTCTAAGTCCAGAAATGAGAAAATTCCATATAAATTTTACCCCTTTAGAAGTTAAATTTCTTAAAAATACTTTCTTAGCGCTCACTCACATCATTAAAAAAACCCATGTATCCAATTTCAAGTTTCTAGGCGCACCAGTTTCGGTTTGATTGCCGTTTGCCCGCGGCTACGCCGCCGCCGTTAGTGTCCATCCCTCAGGAACAGTAGAATTTCCCGGAACAAAAGGTACCCTATGTCCTTCCCCGGGTCTCAAACTTAATCCAAATGGGTTCAATGGTTGAAGCGTGAAAAGAAGACAGACAGACAGACTGAGTTACTTTCGCATTTAAAATATTAGTATGGATAGGTATAATGCATCATCATCATCATCATCCAGGAGTCCTCCATCCACCATCAACAGGAGCACGACCCTCTCTGTACTAAAAGGCCATACTTGGCCAGAGCAGCCAGAGGACTTGGCCTACACTCTCCACGTATAATGCATGCTGATGATGAATTGAATTGATAATCGTGATCATACATACAGACAGACAGACAGACAGACAGACAGACAGACAGACAAGAAATTCCAAAAAAATTTTTTTGCTTTCTTTTATTCTTTTTAAGTGTCCCTCTATCCGTTTCAGTCAAAAATTCTAAATGTACAGACAAAATATTTTTACTGTTTTATTATATGTATAGATTAGTGTATATATAGTATTTTATATGTAAGTTTATGTATATATTGCATTTATAGTATATATTGCATATATAGTAGATATTGCATATTTTATTATTTACTTTGCTGTTGTATATATATAATATATATTTGTGTATTACATATATCACTTTTTGCGCCATACTATTTTTTTTCTCTGTTATTCCCTATGGTTGACTGGGAGATAATGCTCATAGCATTAAGTCCGCCAATTGTTACAAGTGTACTCTACTTTGAAACAATAAAGTTTATTTAATAAATTAAGTAAATAAACCATGACCTTCAAGCCGCCTTATTAACTTTTTTATTACATTTTGTTAACTATCCTAGAGAGACTTTCTTTGCAGCGAGGAGCTGCCGGCGAACCGTGTACTCCCGTTGTCCCCATCGGTGTCCCCATTAATGGGAATTAATGGGAACGGGAAATTAATAAAATAATTAAAATTACTACAACGTTAGGTCGACACTTTATTTATTAAAATCTGTTTCTTCATAGGTGTATTAGATGTGCTGTAACCCTTCCTTGACCTGACCTGTCGCACGAAGACTCTGGATGAAGGCGCTGGAAGCGCCTTCATCTAGGGTCTTATTGGATATAGATATACAGGTCATATTGGATATGCCTGGACTTCTTGTGGCTGAGATGATCATCATCATTCATCATTTCGAGTAGGTGTCACGGTCAATCGACCATACACACCCTGGTGTCAGAGTTCTTCGGGACCGCCTCTCTGCCTCTCATCATCATCATCATCATTTCGAGTAGGTGTCACGGTCAATCGACCATGCACACCCTGGTGTCAGAGTTCTTCGGAACCGCCTCTCGGCCTCTGACGTAGTTCCTTTAACGACTGCCAGATGGCAGCCGGGACCACCGGCTTAACGTGCCTTCCGAAGCACGGAATCATCTTTATTATCAGACAATCAGGTGATTCAAGCCTGCAATGTCCTAACCAAACTAGAAACAACTAAACAAAATATGCTTCCGGTGGTAATCGAACCCACGACTCCCGGGTCAACAGGCAAACGCCTTAACCACTGGACCACGGAGGCTGCTCTCGGCCTCTGACGCCAAATAACCAGAATTTAACATAAAAGTGTAGTGACTCGCAATCGGCAGGGTCAATGCCATTTCATTCCAAAGTGTCAATTAAGTAATCATTTATTGACATTTAACTAACTTCAATTGTTTCTTAAATGCCACAAGATTTAAAGTTTTAAAATAATCAAGTAGCTTATTAAATAATGTAGGACCCATTCCAAAAATACTTTATTGCAAAGCGCTTTTTTGTGATCACCACTTATCAACTTTTTAGACAGCTCTGTGGCGCAGTGCCCAGGTTTGATCCCAGGCCAGGTCAAGATGGAAAATGATGTTTTTTCAGATTAGCCTGGGTCTTGGATGTTTATTGATATATGTATTTGTTATATAATATTTAATATAGTATCGTTGAGTTAGTATCCCATAACACAAGTCCCGAACTTACTTTGGGGCTAGCTCAATTTGTGTGATTTGTCCGTATATATTTATTTATTTTTATATTGTTTTCTCACATGGTTCACAATCTCAATTCGCAGGCCTAATAACCCATAACAATACAAAAGAGAAATAGCTGAGTTCGGGGAAATACACGTTATTTCCGGCTGCTTATCATTTCAATTACCAATCGCTGTGGTTTTCTCCCCATCAAATTGTTTTATCCGTGAAGTTTTTATCTTTGGGATTTCCCTACAGAGTTTTAAATCATGCAAAAATGTTCCTGTGAGTGATTAAATTATGACTGAAGGCTAACATTCCTCAATAATTATTTATTCAAAACTCATGATAGACAAGTCGTTAACAGCGCCACGAAAGAGGTAAAATCTTTAATACATAATTTTAATGCGTGTATCATCATCATATCAGTCGTAAGAAGACCACTGCTGGATAGGGGTCTCTTACAAGGATTCTGT
Organism: Elegia similella; assembly: GCA_947532085.1. Lineage (NCBI taxonomy): Eukaryota > Metazoa > Arthropoda > Insecta > Lepidoptera > Pyralidae > Elegia > Elegia similella. The sequence goes on from OX383942.1 coordinate 2,171,920, forward strand.
GTTTCATGGGAGGATATTGCAATAGACACCACGTTAGGCAGACGGATTGTCGAGCGCAGTTTTTCTTAACTTACAATAAATATATAAATTTGTATCGTCTCATATTGTCCCGTCACTCACTCATACACAGGGTCCTGCAGAATTTCAGCGCTGCGATTTTTATGCTGCATCTTAGTAGATGTAATATAGGGTTCTTGGAGATACCGTAGGTGGATCCAGGAACCCTATATTACATCTACTCAGCTTTATGCTAAGCCGGTCCCTTTTGGCAACAACTGCGACACTACAATAATTATTAATAGTATTTTTTTCTATGTATAAATAATTTGTAGTATATAATTTTAAGTTAAATTAATTAAGATTACTATATAATGAACATTTTATAAGATTTAATCTTTTGTTATGTGTCGCATAGTGACTGGCCAATAAAGTTATTTTCATTTCATTTCATTATTTTCATATGCCGTAAGTTCACTACATGCCTTATAGTCTTATAGATCTAGGCTCTGTCTACCCCGTAGAGGAAAAAGACGTGATAGTATGAATGAATGTGGTGAACTCACGCCAGACTATCGCCTCTAGAGAATCATTGCTGTGAAGTAAAGTTGTAATATTGTTTTATGATGGTTCTGATAATTAATAAAATTTATCACCAAGTATTTATATTACTGTATAATAGTCATCACAGTTAAACACTAGTTAATAGAGTCATTAATGCTTATTGCAATGGCCTGATGTAGTCTATATAAGGCAGCGTTCACACGGTTCTTTATTTTAGCAAAAAGTTAGACTAATGATGCTTTTAAAGAATCCATCAAGCTGTTAAAGATCACGCTAAAGGAATATGAAAACACTAGCTTCTGCCCGCGGCTCCGCTCTCCTGAATGTCAATCACATGAGAACGTACGATTATAAGAAATATATATTTCGTTGTTTAACTTAAGGCGCTGTATTCCTTAACCATTTGTAGCGGATTTGTTTTTTTTACTTTTTTTTTGTTGAAGGACTATGTAGCTAAATCCAAGTGCCGCTACACCAGGCGTTTGAAGCGAGGGCCGAGTGCCTTCAACCTTTTTAGACAACATCACCAAAGCCATTTGTAGCGGACATCGTGCGATATATTATATACTCGGAATGAAATAAGGTTGAATGTGGCGATACCGATTGGCCTATCTTCAGTCTCATTTCAAACCCGTGTTAGCCATTTCCGTGTTAATATTCACATTTAATCTATTATTTCAATAATTATAACCAAATATTGTATTTTTAGGTATCCATCTTGGTCATTAAGTTATACTTTTTATAAACGTAATAAATTGGTAGTTGTCGCTGAAAATTTCAAGTAATTCGCGACAAAACTTTTTCTGGATATAGCTTTTTCGGTATTTTATTTTGCTAAGTTTTAAATATTTTTTTGAAAATAGTTTGATGCTTTCATTCATTTTAATCATTTTCATGCTAGTATTCCATGAAAAATAAGGCTAACTGCGCGACGAAAAAACGGCATTCTTTTGATGCACAGCGCCTTAATACGGTAATTAAAGATCTAGTATTAAACGTGGATAGGGAATCCACGTTTAATACTAGATCTTTAATTACCGTACTCTCGGCACAGTGCGCTACTTGGTGGTAAGCATTTCTAAAAGCCCTCATCGAAACTTCTCCCATTTTTTTATAATATAAATAATCTTTTAATAAAATGTCTCTTGATGGACACACGTTTATGTGGGAAGTAACGTTATTTTAATAGTGGTGCAGTATCTGCAGTCCTTGACATATAATGTGCGAGTTAGCTGTACTCTACCATTACACAGATTATATCTACGTTTGTTTGTTTTTATAATGTAGCTACTTATTATACCTGGTAGCTTTTTTAATGACAATTATTTATGTCTAGCTGACTCGAGAGATGTTGTTCTGTCTTATCTATTTTGGCGAGCTCCATGGCGCGGTGGTTAACGCCTGCCTGCGATACGAGAGTGCCCGAGTTCGATCCCCGGTCAGGTCATGATGAAAATCTTTTTCAGATTGACCTGGGTCTTGGATGTGTATCTATATATGTATCCAATCTGAAAAATCTGAAAAAGATCATTTTCCATCTTGACCTGGCTAGGGTTCGAACCCGGGCACTCCGTGTCGCAGGCTGGCGTGTTATCCACTGCGCCACAGATCTGTCGAAGTTATCTGTCAAATCATCAAATCAGATCGTTAAAATAAGCAACTTTTTCTATGGGACCAGCGTTAGGGACTCAATTTTTTCGAGTTTTTCATGCCAATTGCCGAGTCGAATAAACACTTTTATATGAAAATGTCGATATTTTTTTTCTAGAGCCCATCATTGTTCCCATAGATAAAGTTATTTTTTTGACAGGCTGATTTATGGTCATCATTTAGGGGAGGGGAGGGCAAGATGGATATAGCGGGCAAAACGAATCATTTGTCTATATTTTTCTATGATCGCAGTAAAGGAACATCACTAGTGCAAGGGGATACGAGACGAGCGCGGGGTTCACCCGCCAGTCGCCATTCGCCAGTTAGGGAGTGATTAAGTGCGTTAGTGGCAAAAATTTAAACGAACGTCCGAAATTAAAATATTTGATTGAGGTGAGTTTCTCGATATTATACTTGACAAAACATATAGAAATTATTTTAACATTGTTTCTTTTGTCTTATCTCATGTAATTTCAATTTTGTTATTTAGTTTTTCTGTTCCGCTAGCATAAAAAATACAGGATAAATTTTTAAACATTATGTGCCCTGTCGGGTAAGATGAATATGGTTGATTCGTCTTACCCTCCTATTTGTATCTTATCTGATTTGATTCCGTTATTCCTAGTTTTCGTTACAGATGGTTTCCAATTATATGAGAAAGGCGAAGAGGGGTGACTGGACTAATAAAAAATTTGAACGGGCAACGGAAGAAGCAGCCAAAACATCCGTGCCAGCAGCAGCTAAAAAATATTAACGTTTAGCACGTACAAAAAATAATCTAGTAATAATCTAGTAGGTACCTACTAGATTATTTTTTGTACCACCTACACATACGGCTGCTCTTGTGGCTATTACACATCCAGTTCGATCGTGTTTCTCTTTCACTAGCTGAAAGATCTGTGTTACAACGATCAATACGTCCTATTCCGACTGCCATCGCCCGTTAACGTTGGAGAAAGAAAGAGAAGATGCCAAAAATCTGAAGTTATAACTTCTACGCCAGTAAAAGTAGAAGAAAACAAGAAGTTTAGCTGCAAGAAACCTAGGAAAAACGAAAAATCCATCCAGAATTAAAAAGACTGCTATTAAAAGTACTAAGAGTGCCCATGATCCGTACTTTACACAGTGCTTGTGTACAGAATTTCATGAAGATTGGATTCAATGTTCCAAATGCAAGAATGGGACCCACGAAGCATCTTCCTCGTACCTTGGCGCAGAAACAAACTTTTGTGATGACTGACAGGACTAATGATGTGCTACGTTTTTTGAATCATCTTGCCCGGACCCTTTGAACCAACTTACCCGATAGGGTAGGGTAAGATGATTCAAACCAAAGAATTTAATTATTGGTCTCTTTTACTGATTGTGATTATAATTATAACTTGTTTAATAGTAATTTTGAAAGTCTAATGATAGCTGGTTTTTAAGAAATATATGGTTCTATTGAATGACAATATTAACTATTTTTTTTTAATTGTTCTTGTTAACTGAACCGTTTTGCCCTCCCCTCCCCTAGAGTCGAGTAGGTGACACGGTCAATCGACAATGCGAACCCTGGTGTTAGAGTTCTTCGGAACCGCCTCTCGGCCTTTGACGTGGTTCCTTTAACGACTATCAGATGGCAGCCGGGACCAACGGTTTAATTGGAATGAGAGTATTAGACGGTATATGAGAGACAGAGGGTAAATGAGAATATGGTTAATGACAGGAAGAAATGGAGGGAGTCGACATATAGAGCAGACCCCAACTAGATAAAAGGGATAGCGAGATGATGATAAACGACAGTCAAATAGGTAACATCTTCATGATTTCCGGGACATATAGACCTGAAGGTGTCAAACCGAAGTCCATGTTTGTCAAGATGGCGAGAGTCAAAGAGGAATAGTGGGAATTTAAAATAGTACCTGCTATCTTTTCCATGGTCTACGTACAAACGTCTTATTCCCTTGCGGGTAGATTGTTTAAGACCTCAAAGTCAGCTTTAGCATGTTGGTGGGCATTCGGTGGAAAACGAAATTTATCTGACTCCATCATCAGATCAGGTCTATGGTACCATAATTTTGCATTGTTATCTGATTTACATAAAACTTTAGCGCAATCAGGTCAAGACAAACTCCAAAAAAGTAAGTTCGAGGCTTGTATTAGGGATACTAACTCAACGATACTATATTTTATAATAAATACACCTCTCCAACCCGTCTGGCCAGCGTGGAGATTGTAGGCCAAGTCCTCTGGCTGCTCTGGCCAAGTGTGGCTCTGGTATATATATATATTATATACTCATAATGAAATAAGGTTGAAAGTGACGATACCGATTGGCCTGTCACCAGTCTTATTTCAAACCCGTGTTAGCCACTTCCGTGTTAATTTTCACTTTTAATTCAAATATTGTATTTTTAGGTATCCATCTTGCTCATTTAGTTATACTTTTTATAGACGTACATTCGTCGCGAATTAATAAAAATATAAAGTAATTTGCGACGAATTTTTTTCTGGATATAGCTTTTTTGGTATTTTATTTTGCTAAGAGACTTGTGTTAAGGGATACTAACTCAACGATACTATATTTTATAATAAATACACTCCAACCCGTCTGGCCAGCGTGGAGATTGTAGGCCAAGTCCTCTGACTGCTCGGGCCAAGTGTGGCTCTGGTGGTGCGGAGAGGGTCGACACTCCTATAGTGGGGACTAAAAGAGACCTGATGATGATGATGATGATGATGACAAACATAATATATATAGATAGATATCTCAGGCCAATCTGAAAAATATCTTTTCCATATTGACCTGAACGGGGATCGAAAATTAAACTCCAGTGTGGCAGATTGGCATGATGACCACTAGGCAATAGAGTTCGCCTATGTCTATCCCGTAAGGAATAAAGACATGATAATACTGGATGTTAGAGTAAACACAGTTATCTGTCAAATCATCAAATCAGATCGTTAAAATGAACAATTTTTCCTTTGGGACCAACGTTGGGAACTCAATTTTTTTCGAGATTTTCATACCAGTTTTTGAGTTGACGGAGCACTTTTGTATAAAAAAGTCGATATTTTTTTCTAGAGCCCAGTCATTGGTCTCGTAGATAGAGTAGGTGACATGGTCAATCGACCATGCACACCCTGGTGTCAGAGTTCTTCAGAACCGCCTCTGACGTGGTTCTTTTAACGACTACCAGATGGCAGCCGGGACCAAAGGCTTAACGTGTCTTCCGAAGCACGGAAGCATCTTTATTATCAGACAATCAGGTGATTCAAGCCTGCCATATCCTAACCGAACTGGAAACAACAAAGTATGTTTCCCGTGGGAATCATACCCACGACCTCCGGGTCTATAGGAAAACGCCTTAACCACTGAACCACGGAGCCAGTTAATTTTATGATGTTTTTTAATATATTTTATAGTTTTTTTGTAATGACAAAGGATGGCAGACGAGCAAGCGTCATCTGATGATAAGCGATCAACGCTGCCCATGGACAATTGCAACACCAGAATGTACCAGGAGGGTTGCGGGCCTTTCAAGGAGTTGGGTAGGTCATTGGGAGGAGGACGTGGGAGAAAAAAGGGGGGAGGAAGGGCCTCCAACCCTTTCACTCACCGAACGAAGCATAGAAGTGGTAAAGCTTCTTATCAAACGTCAATTTTCAGTGAGAGTGTGGAACTTGGATGGACGAGCCAGTCACTAAAAAAGTAAATATTACTAGTAGCTTATCAAATCAAATCAAATCAAAATATTTATTGCTTCCTTAATGTAGTACAGGTCTTTGCTTACAAATAAATATTGATAGAGAATTAGGTGTGATAGAGCTTGGCTCTATCACACCTAAAATAGTGTGAGCAACGATGTTTAGCCTAACATTCTGTATATATGTATATACAATTTTTATACACCAGCGTTTCCAGCACAGACAAACACAAATCAATATTTACCATCAGCTCTGTCCATTAGCTGGAACATTCGTAAGTACTGGTAATAAAATGTAATGTTCTGTCATTGTGTGTGTGCACCCGAATGTGACCGGGAGTCATCGTTGCTTTGTAGTGTATTGTTTAATTGTGTTAGATAATACGTTAATTGTATTGTAGTATACGGCACTAAAAAAGCTATTCGAAACATCCACATTAAGAGGCTTACATGAGCGAAACTAGCGCCATTCATCATTTTATTTTTTTAGTCCTTCTTCATTGTCGTTTCGCTCTTGTCTGAGCCAGAGCGGTCGTTGAGGCGTCCACGTCGGTAGTAGAGGCAGACACAGCTTTTCGCATGACTTCCCGCCATTTCTCCCTGTTGGCAGACTGTCCGAAGCAATCAGAAACACAATTTCTTACTGCAGATTTCACTTGGTCAGTCCAGCGCATAGGTGATCTGCCGCGCGGTCTGGTTCCCTCCACTTTTCCCTGTATAACCAACCGCTCTATGGATTCGTTACCCCGCCTAGAGACGTGTCCGAAGTACTATAGTAGGTACGCGGCATTGTACTACGGTCGACAAACGCTGCATGATGGCTCGGCACCTGGAGTATGGGCAGATTGATTTTATTCCTAAACCAGGGTAAATTAAAAAAATCTCTAACTTTAAATATTACTTGTAGTATTTTCCACAACCTGTCCGGTGGTTGCAGATATTATATCGGGTACGCCAGGCCTTCCGAAGCTGCTACTTACTTTTCCCCATTCATCCAAGTGAGTAGTATCCCAATCCTTCATTCCCATCCCATATCCAATAAATTCCTACCCTTCCCCAGCTTAAAATTGTTTCCAGTGGGCAGCGGTGTCGGAAGCACAAGTAGCCAAAGAAATTGCGTTCGCTAACCAGCTTACCAACCGTCCCATGGAACGAAGTATCCTTGGCAAAGTCATGCAGTAGACTATTTGCGGCTGTAATGATCATAAAATGATGATGATATCGTATTTTTGGTATTATTTTGCAACAATTGTCTAACCCTTTTTTTTCTAGCCCGTCGATGCTGTGTCCCTCTGCTAGGCATATTCACATATACACATTTGCTTGATCTGGCCAAGTACGCTTAAATCCTTCTTGGTCTATTTCTGCCACAGCGGCTATCTGGTACCCAGAAAGTGGTAAGCTTTGCCCACTTTTCTGGCCACATGCGTCAAACATGTCTTGCCATTTAAACCTGGCAGTTATAGCAACCACATCCGCAATTCGTGTCAGGGAACGCAGCTCGGTGTTCCTAACTTTGTCTATAAGTCGCAAGCCTAGTACACTATGGTCTATTACTCGTTGAGTACACAAAACTTGAGTCTGGAACCTTGAGACATTGAACAACCTTGACCACATCTGCAAGTGCAAAATAATAAAATGTAATACCAATTTTTTTTTAAGACAAACGGGCAAGCGCGTTACCTGATGTTAAGCGATCACCGCTGCCCTTAGACAATTGCTACACCTGGGATGTGACAAGAGCGTTGCCGGCCTTGTAAGAAAACAGAGATTCGTTAAAAGTTAGAATTATTAAATTGTTCTGTTTTAGGAGTTCAGGATTAAATGATGGGTGGCTAGTTATACTCATGTAAGCCTCTTTATCATGGAAATCGATGTCAGACAATAATTTTATTCTGTTTTATTCTGAGCGATTAAGTTTGATAAAGGTCATATTCTAATAATACCAGGCGTGTTTTTTATGTTCACATTCATTAAGCTAACTTACGTTCATAGCATGGACTCTGAAAACATAACCCCCTTGTTTGGGCAGTCTAGTAAAATGTATTAATTTCATAGTAATAACAATATGTAGGATAGAGAAATTACAACTACATGATGTAACATGATGTAAGAGTGTAAAAATTTTGGCAGTTCAACGTTTTGGCACTGCGTCTAGTCCAGTCTCTTCGGGTTATTTCACGATATTAGTCACAGATAAATATATTGTAGTTGTAGTCATTGTGGTGACAACTATCTCAACATGATACTAACGAATAATAATTAAACTTACGCTAGATAAATTAATTATAGAATCACGGTTTTACTAATGTAAAGTTCGCCTTTGGTCGTTCGTTCGGATGCGCCTACTAGTTTTGGTCTATTATCATCATCATTTCGTGTAGGTGTCACGGTCAATCGAAAATGCACCCCTGGTGTCAGAGTTCTTCAAAACCGCCTTTCGGCCTCTGACGTGGTTACTTTAACGACTACCAGATGGCAGCCGGGACCAACGTGGCTTCCGAAGCACGGAATCATATTTATTATCAGACAATCAGGATTCAAGCCTGCAATATCCTAACCAAACTGGAAACAACTAAACAAAGTATGCTTCCTGTGGGAATCGTACCCCCGACCCCCAGGTCTACAGGCAAACGCCTTAACCACTGGACCACGGAGAGAGTCTATTATGAAGACCATCATCGGGGCGAGTGTAAGTGGTGGTGACATAATGGTTTCACTTCCCTCAAAGCACTGAGGACCGCCACGTGCGATGCCGCCCGCCCGGTTGACCGTGCTGCGCGTCTCGATAAATGTCTGGTGTTATTAACCTATATTCTGAATTATAACCAAGTTTAAAAGGTAAAAATATTTATAACTAGCTTTCGCCCGCGGCTCCGCCCGCGTTAGTGTCGATCCCTCGGGAATAGTAGTTTTTCCCGGGATAAAAGGTAGCATATATCCTTCTCCGCACTCTAGAGAACTTCTATGCAAAATCATGATGATCGGTTCAGTAGTTACGGCGTGAAAGCGTAACAAACAAACTCAGTTTCGCATTTATAATATTAGTAAGGATTAGTAAGGATTACATATTGTAGAGTGAAATGCTACTATGTCAGTCTGGCAGAGAGGCATGATACAGGGAGACGTCATTTTGTCGAAACTGTTTACCGTTGCTTTGGAAGATTTTGATGAAGGATTTGGCATCAACGTTAATGGCGAGTATATCACTCGCCTTCGATTTGCCGATGATTTCGTTGTCATAGCGGAATCGCTATAGGACTTAAGTACCATGCTCAATGACCTCAATGGGTTTCACAGCAAGTGTTTCTTAAAATGAACATGGACAAAACGATTGTCTTGTTGAATGTCCATATAAATAAATAAATATATACGGACAAATCACACAGATTGAGCTAGCCCCAAAGTAAGTTCGAGACTTGTGTTATGGGATACTAACTCAACGATACTATATTTTATAACAAATACATATATAGATAAACATCCAAGACTCAGGCCAATCTGAAAAAGATCATTTTCCATCTTGACCTGGCCGGGGTTCGAACCCGGTCACTCCGTGTCGCAGGCTGGCGTGTTGACCGCTGCGCCACAAAGCTAGTCAAATTACTCCGTCACCAGTTTATGTACCAAACTCCACCCTTGAAGTATTAGACCATTCAATCTACCTGGGGCAGTTGATCCAGGCAAGCAGTCCAGCTTTAAGAATGAGGTCTTTCGGCGAATCCGACTCTGCTGGGCAGCGTTCGGGAATCTCCGCATTGTCTTTACATCCAATATATCTGTCAGTGCCTAAAGACTGTTGTCTTTAGGCACTGACAGATATTTTTAAGACTTTTGTCTTCAATGAATGTATGTTACCTGATGTTACCAGTGCTGAGTTACGGCTCAGAAACATAGTCCCTTAATATGGGCCTCATTAGAATTCTTCTATTCTGGTCTGGGAGCGAACAAAAAAAGCGTAGAATAGATGTATATACTGCTTCTCATCCCGTGCAGATTGTAAAAGCTGAAGGGCGAAGCGGCTTGTAACCAATCATTATTTTGATTAAATTTTCCACCTACCCGCTCACAAAATGCTAAGCGTAGCTCTTATAGACCTAGGCTCTGTCTATCCCGCAAGGGAACATATACATAGTATCACGTCTTTTTCCCTTGCGGGGTAGACAAAGCCTAGGTATATAAGACATTTAGCATGGGTTTGTTTGTTTGTTTGTTTTTCGTGTGTGTGGCTAACACTGGTGTCAGATTCAGCATGGGAAAAAAATCGTGATAGTATATCTATAGGTTTATTGTATAGTTAAAGAAGATTGTAATCGTCTAATAAAGAATAAATAATTAAGGATATCTAAAGGATGTCTGTAATTGAAGTATAACTTCGCCGGTACTGGAGCTACATGAATCATGAAAGAAATTGTTTAAAGGCTTTAAATTTACTTACTCATCAGCTCATTAAATAGCGTTAACAAACAGATATAATTAAATTTTATGAACGGTAGTAAACATTCGTCAAGTAGGTGCATCTTCGTAATTAGATCGTAAATACGGCGGCCATCTTGAAATCGCGATGTAAGGCAAATGGATGCGGTTTTTTTTAGTAATTTTGCTGATTCTCTGGCTGCGTATACTAAAACTGAAGTGATATCTAACTAGGACAATGTATACTTAATCCACATACCTAGTTTTAAGGTTAATTAGAGTTGTGAGTTAACGTCGTATGGAGAAAATGCGGTGTGTAATTTGTTGCCTCTTATTCTGCATTCCGCTTTGAAAGAGGCATTAAAATTAGCTACGAGTATGAGTAAACTAGCGACTCGCCCCGGCTTCGCACGGATGCTATGCTGATACTAAATATACAGCTATTATTTTTACGTAAAAAGTATAGGGTAAAAATAGTTATTGTGGTGTACATAGCGCGTAGAACCGATGGCCGATGGGGCAGAAAGGTTCTGGAATGGCGACCACGTACCGGCAAGTGCAGCGTCGGACACCCACCGACCAGGTGGTCGGACGACCTGACAAAGGTCGCAGGGAGGCGCTGGATGCAGGCCGCTTCCAACCGGTCATTCTGGAAATCATTGGGGGAGGCCTATGTCCAGCAGTGGACTTCTTGAGGCTGATATGATGATGATGATGATGAGTTATTGTGGGTAATCCCAAAGAGATAGACATTATGTTATTGCGGAATTTTTGTAGACCTTTTTAAGTCGCACTGTACTACATTATTTTGATCTATTTCATAGTGTTCAGCCAGCGTTTGCAATGTAAGCGCTAAAAAGGTATTTATCTACTACATCACATTAGAAACCTCTAAAATAATCACTGTTTCCCTACTATATTATGCATGTATGACACAAATACACCTTCCTCTTGAATGCCTAAATCTATTTAAAAAATGGCATTACAATCTGTTGCGTTGTTTCTAAGTATACGTAGGGACAGACAGACAGCGGGAGCGACTTTATATTATACTATGTAGTGATTAGTGACGTCAAAAAATTTCTGTTGTGATAAAATAAGACGCTCAATAAGTGTTCAAAGAAACGTTTATTATCTAAACTTCTTGAATCTACGTCCCTTGAGAGGTGATATGTGAATTTTGTCAGTTATTTTTACAATACACAACACTATCATTTGTTTTTCTTTTATGCTATAGATAGAGTCAAGGTCATACCCAATGTTCACATATACTGTGTTTTATTTTATTTGTACTCAATTATAATATAATTACAAGTATAAAGGCGGACTTATTATGGCTTTTTCTACCTTGACTGGTGGTCCAAACGAGTGATGTAGAGAATCATCATCATCATCATTTCGAGTAGGTGTCACGGTCAATCGACCATACACACCCTGGTGTCAGAGTTCTTCGGGACCGCCTCTCGGCCTCTGACGTGGTTCCTTTAACGACTACCAAATGGCAGCCGGGACCACCGGCTTAACGTGCCTTCCGAAGCACGGAATCATCTTTATTATCAGACAATCAGGTGATTCAAGCCTGCAATGTCCTAACCAAACTGGAAACAACTAAACAAAGTATGCTTCCGGTGGGAATCGAACCCACGACCCCCGGGTCAACAGGCAAACGCCTTAACCACTGGACCACGGAGGCTGTTGATGTAGAGAATGCAAAGGTAGTGCAAAAACAAGATATGAATTAAAAATAAACAATATATAAGTAAATACCAAAATAGTAAATACACACCAAATTTATAATTTAATTTAATGGGTAGTATTGTTAGTATAAGGAATCAACAGAAAATGTCGTGTAGTCCTTAGATGTGTACTTATTCTATTGTTAACGATGCTCCTGGTTCCCAACATACAGGTTCATCCTAGTTTGGGGACCGCTGTAAACTTTGTACTACTTATGTTTCTTTGTCAATAGATACATTTATTTATTTACTACACACCAAAGTACATACTATAAAAATAAACAATACACATACTACATAGATATGTAGGAACTATCTGATAGAAGCAACAGCGCTTTCACTTTGTTTTTGAATAACAAATAAATAATAAATATATAGGGACATACCTATCACACAAATTGAGCTATCCCCACAGTAAGTTGTGAACTTGTCTCGTAGAATACTAACTCAACAATACTATATTTTATAATATACTAGCTGCTCCGGCGAACTTCGTTTCGCCATAAGTTAAAAACTATCCTATCTCTCAAGTTGGATCGAACTGCACATGGTGTGCGAATTTTATTATAATCGATTAAGTGGTTTAGGAGTCCATTGAGGACAAAAATTGTGACACGAGATTTATATATATTAAGATAACTATATAGATAAACATCCAAGACCCAGGTCAATCTGAAAAGGATGGTTTTCCATCATGACATGACCAGAGATCGAGCCCGGGCACCCTCGTGTCGCAGACTGGCGTGTTTACCACTGCGCCACGGAGCTCGTCAATGTTTTTGATTGCTGTGTTTTGGTGAGAATATAGGTGAAAAAGGGAGTCAAAATAGTGATGGGTTGTAAATGCATTACCTACCAAAAAATCAAAACGTTTATTCAGAAAATAGGCCTTTGCAGGCACTTTTTCACGTCAAATCACATTTTAAAGGATCTAATTTAGTCATATTTATATTATTATTTAATGTGCAAAAGCTACAGACTACTAGCGTTTTGGAACAGAGAGAAGAAACGCCAAAAGAAACTCTTTTCAACATTATTATTCGCCTACTCGCCTGAAGGGCATTTTTATTTTATCATCTATCTTTATCATTTATCATCTAATTTCTTCATTTATCTTTTTTTTTTATTTCTAATTATGATTACAATTTTTATTATATAGGTACATTATTATTTTTTGGAACATATTATGTTAGCGATCGAGTGTGCAATGATAATATTTTACATTATACACGGTAGTCTCAAAGAGGCCGAGCAGATCTGTCCCCCCTAGCAGCACCCGTTCACGAGTTGACATGATTCCCTCGGCCTGCTTCTAAGATCTGCAAGATGGAAAGAAGCAACTGGTACATTGTTCGTTGTTCGTTTTTACTTGTCTCCCAGACCATGGCAAATGTTCCTACATTAAACATCATCAATTATATTATACCTAATTTAGACGAAGTAACATAACCCCAGATCTTATGCCTTAGTTTTTAACGAATATGTATTTTGTTAAAGCACTTTGAAATAACACTCACTGCTTAATTACTGTTTATATTTCAAGTTTACCTTCTTCAAAATATTTTTTTACAGGGCTTACCATGTAACTTTTATTTATTTCAGCTTAACGTTTCTATGAAGTTACATTCGTCGTGCTGGCAGGAGCAACGCCTATCGGTTTTTTATAGGATCCATTTTTAAAAGTGTGCGTAAGCGGTCTTTGACCTAGTAGAACCTTCACCATTCCTCCATCGGACGACGAGACGCAGGCAAAAAATTCACCCTTTTGTCGACCAAAGAATCGAAGTAAACGCTTTGACAGTTCCATTTTGGTTCGATTAGCTAAGGCGTGGAATAAATTGCCTGCGTCTATATTCCCAGACAAGTACAGTCCCGGGAAATTCAAAAGTAGAATAAATGGGTGTCTCTTGGATAGGCATGTAACATCCTCGTCTTCACCGTCACTTACCGTGAAATACGTCAAATGTCATATTTAGTAAAAAAAACTACGACTTAGCTTCAACCATCCTATGATGGTGGATGCGCTCCTATCTATGCCTTACTTGCGCAAGCGCTTACAAAACGAAGTATCACTTATATTTTTTTATCCTTTTTGTTTATACAATTTATAAAGATCACGCCAGATGACGTTTCGTCATCATACCACTATGATTCAGAGTAAACTGGATGGAAACAGTTGACTCATTATTCGTATTAAAGTAAAATAGAATATGATTATCATGAACGCTACTGTGCTTACGCTTCCCATCATCATCATCATCATCATTTCGAGTAGGCGTCACGGTCAATCGACCATGCACACCCTGGTGTCAGAGTTCTTTGGAACCGCCTCTCGGCCTCTAACGTGGTATCTTTAACGACTACCAGATGGCAGCCGAGACCAACGGCTTAACGTGCCTTCCGAAGCACGGAATCATCTTTATTATCAGACAATCAGGTGATTCAAGCATGCAATGTCCTAACCAAACTGGAAACAACTAAACAAAGTATGCTTCCGGTGGGAATCGAACCCACGACCCCCGGGTTTACAGGCAAACGCCTTAACCACTGTACCGCGGAGGCTGTTTCGCTTCCCATTATTCGCATTATACGAGTACATAGTAAACTCAGTTTTCTAATTATATGAAATTCTATTTTGTTCGAGATATTTTTTTTTAGCCTGTTGTTCCCCACTGCTGGGCAAATGCCTCCTCTTTCTGTTTCCACACTTCCCGATCCGGGGCTACTTGCAAAAAAAGCAAAAAGATAACATTGTGACGTATTTAAAACGATAAAATTAAACAAAATAATGAAATATTCTTTATTAATTCTACTTTTACGTCCTATACTTCTGTATTTGTCGTCGACTACTTTATATTTACTTCCATCCGTCATTTTTGATTTGTGAAAATCTTTTTTAATAGAAAGGGTATCCATTAAATATGCCCTTCCTAATAAAAAAGGCCATTAAATATAGTCCCATTTGAGCATCGAGGAATAATATAAATTGAATCATACAATTATGAAATGTCTCTGAAGTGTATTTAGACATTAAAATCAACAACTAAGTATGAACTGCAAATAAAAATTAAGTTATATTATTAACTTTAAAAATAAAGAATTAAATTAAAATAAAATTAAGTTTCTCTTAACGTATCCGTTTGATCATAATCAATGTTGAATTTTGTTACGTTTTACTTATTTTCTACATTTGTTAAAACAGGTTAATCTTCCATGCTAATCGGGAAGAAAAAGAAAAACGTAGACTATACCAACTGCTTCTCGTCTTACGCAGATCGTAAAAACCGATCGAGGGAATGGGCGAAAATTTGAGGGATCATTTGTCACCATTTTGATACCGTTTTCCACCTACACGCCACCAATATGCTAATTTTGTGGCTTTAAGGTATCATAGAGCTTATAATCTGTCTATTCAGCAAGAAAAAGACGTGATAGTATATATATATGTATGTTTAAATCTATACTAATATTATAAAGCTGAAGAGATTTCTTGTTGTATGAAGATGATTATCTTCATAAAACAAGAAATAGGCATGCGAAAAAAGCAACAATCAATTAATTCAAATCACAGCGCAGCGCATATGGATCGGCCATTTTAGCCGCCATATTTATTTATTTACGCGGTTCGTCGGCCGGGCGTCGCCCGCCGGTGACCTTCCTCGCTAACCTTCACCCCGGCTTCACACCAAGGTCTGCATCTTGGCTCAGCGCACCAACTTCCTGGAACCGTGATTAATGTTGGCTGTACACGCGGTGACGTCTTCGCCGCTTTCGTTGTGTAATTTTTAGGAGAGTTTGACAGTTGACATGTTCTTATTTTGAATTAGGTGTGGAATCTTTTTGCAGCGTTATTCTATTTATTTTTTTGTAAATTATCTGTTAGTAACATGTTCTCGTAATGTAAACCATTTTATTCATTAATACATACAGTCAAATCACAAAGATTGACCAAAGTAAGTTTGACATTTCTGTTTTGGCATTAATAAATAAATATATAAGAACAAATCACACAGATTCAGCTAGCCCCAAAGTAAGTTCGAGACTTGTGTTATGGGATACTATCTCAACGATACTATATTACACATCCAAGACCCAGGCCAATCTGAAAAAGATCATTTTCCATCTTGACCTGGCCGGGGATCGAACCCGGGCACTCTCGTGTCGCAGGCTGGCGTGTTGACCGCTGCGCCACGGAGCTAGCCAAGGCGCCGAGATTGAATTGTGCAGTAGCTCAGTTAGCAGAGCATAGGTCGTACATAGACCTAGGAATGAAATTTTTGAACCATATTTTATTTCGTAATTTATTAAGTCGTAAACAGTAAATATTAGTAGCTGATATTCTAGCATCTTACATAGTAAATCACTTTAAACTGTTTACACTGTATCGTAAACAGCCTCCGTGGCCCAGTGGTTAAGGCGTTTGCCTGTTGACCCGGGGGTCATGGGTTCGATTCCCACCGGAAGCAAACTTCGTTTAGTTGTTTCCAGTTTGGTTAGGACATTGCAGGCTTGAATCACCTGATTGTCTGATAATAAAGATGATTCCGTGCTTCGGAAGGCACGTTAAGCCGGTGGTCCCGGCTGCCATCTGGTAGTCGTTAAAGGAACCACGTCAGAGGCCGAGAGGCGGTTCCGAAGAACTCTGACACCAGGTTGTGCATGGTCGATTGACCATGACACCTACTCGAAATAATAATAATAACTGTATCGTATTCCTCTATTCAGTGACTTCTTTTTAGGGTTATGGATTTGTCATGTCTCTCTGTCTGTCCGTATGTCACAGCCACTTTTTTCCGAAACTACAAGAACTATACTATTAAAACTTGATAAATAGATGTAACTTGTGTTTTTTGTGAACCGCATTGAGATTTTCATACAAAAATAGAAAGAGGGTTTGGGGAATTGGGGGTTCCCCATACTTAGAACTGATACTCATTTTTTTTATCAAACCCATACGTTTTGGGTATGAAATAGAGGTTTCTAATACATAAGGTACATTACTATACAAACTTCCAACGCAAAATTGGTTTGAACGAGATCTAGTAAGTAGTTTTTTTTAATAGGTCGTAAATCATAAACTGCAATTTACCTTTCATTTAATCAACTCAAATATAACAAGAACTTTTATATTAAGTTACTTGCTGCTACGGAACCCTTTATGGGCGAGTCCGACTCGCACTTCGCCTCTTTTGTTTTAGAATAAAAAGACTATAGAGCGGCCTCGAACTACCGATTTGATCCCAACTAGTGTGCCCGAATAGCCGTGTGGTTCCCGGCAGAGTAAAATAGGACCACTCCAAGTCTTTCCATGGAGGTCGTAAGAGGCGACTTAGGAAATACAAGCTAAACAAAGCTTATAAAGACCTCTCCAACCCGTCTGGCCAGCGAGGAGAGTGTAGGCCAAATCCTCTGTCTACTCTGGCCAAGTATGGCTCCGGTAGTACAGCGAGGGTCATGCTCCTGCAGTGGAGACTAAAAAGACCTGATGATGATGGTGTGCCGCGGCACCTTCTTCTTAAAGGCTTTCACGCAACAAATTAACACCTTTATGTTCAGGAACCTTGGTTCATGTTTGCCTGCATGCTGAATGTAAGTTGCTCTTATTTTTCGCTGTCACCTTGGGTGGTGCCAAAAATTAAAGCGATTGAGAGAAAGGCGGTTTCCTTTGTTTTCACTCACAGAAGTTTGAAAACTATTGAAGGTTTCTAACAGAGATGGATAAGTCGATAGTTTTCTAAGCATCTATACTAATATTAAAAATCAGAAGAGTTTGTTTGTTAGGAACTACTCGTTCAATTTGGAAAATTCTTTTCAGTTGGATAGTGCATTTACTGAGGAAGACTACTTAAGAGCCCGACATATGCCAGGCGGCGTGGCGATACAAACGCGGATGGTCTAAACGCGTTGGCTACTTTGGATATTTTCGTTTTTTAGGAATATTCAAGGGTTATTCGAAAAAGAAAAACATATGATGGCTGCCTTATCTGTAATGCAATAATAATCAAAAGTTTCAAGGTTAATTTTAATGTATTTGGTGAGTAATGCTGTATACCGAGTAAATTAGACGTGATTTGGAGGTAACTTTGCAATTTTTTTCTATCGAGAAAATTTAACGCACTCGTGTTTTTGAGTCATATAGTTACCAGAGTTAGTCCTGAACTTTGCTGCAGTTTTATTTCAACTTGAGTATTTAATTATTATTGATTTAACAGTCAATCATGCAAAGCAGTGTGAGGTAGTATGGGCCCTTAAGGCTATAAAACATCACGCTGCAACCAATTGGAGCGAAGCATCAGTAAAAAAATGTTTTGAAAACGGGGGAAAATTATTCATCAATAGTAATAAAAAAACGAATTAATCATAATAACAGAAATTGCCGCGGATGAAGTCTCGGGCAACAGCTAGTTATAAGATATAGAACTATGTTCTAGGAAATGACACCAATTCAGCATTTCCATGGAACATTAAATTTAGATGTGTCATTAGGAAACAATATGATTTCGCATTAAAGCGTTAAATTAGATTGCTTATGGGAGGTACGTTCGCTGATTTTATGACATGACCTGACCTTTAATTCAATGACTCCTAGGATAGACTATAAAATGTTAACGATGCCACCTTGGCATTTGAAGGGGATCTAGAGGTATGCATGTTTCTATTGGTAACTCTTGAAGTAATTTCTTAATTTTATTCATTCAAATATATATACAATTTCAATTTAAAATAACTAAACTAATGATACAATTAAAAATAAATAAAAATTTATATATATTTACACATAAAAAAGCCCGGCTAGATCGTTGCCTCGCGGTAGCGTGCCCAGAAGGCTGGCAGCATTGGCACGTTGGATGGCAATGCTGATCTTTTGGCCAAAGCATAGACAAGCCTAGTGGTCACGGCTCACTTCGATCAATTTATGGGCAATGGTGCCGAACAGCTTATGGGCTGATGGCCCCACGGTCCTTAAGTTTCGATTCCAAACGGCTCAAATATATAGTTATTTCCAAGACTACTGTACTTGCGCCGCTTGAGGTCTTCTGCCGCTGACGCTGCTGAACCGGCCTTGGACCCTGCGCCCGGGAGGTGAGACGGCGCCAGTGTGTCCACGCAGGTTGTGTCCCACACAAGCGCACGCCCTAATCTCCAGGGCTCAAGGGTCATTCCATCAGGTCCTTTTTAGTCTCCACTACAGGAGCACGACCCTCTATAACTCTATCTTCTTAATATATATAAATCTCGTGTCACAATGTTTGTCCTCAATGGACTCCTAAACCACTTAACCGATTATAATAAAATTCGCACACCATGTGCAGTTCGATCCAACTTGAGAGATAGGATAGTTTTTAACTTATGGCGAAACGAAGTTCGCCGGGGCAGCTAGTATAATAATAAATAATTAAATATATACGGACAAATCACACATATTGAGCTAGCCCGAAAGAAAGTTCAAGTCTCGAACTTTCTTTCGGGCTAGCTCAATATGTGAGACTTGTGTTATGGGATACTGACTCAACGATACTCTTGAAGTTATAAGATCGATATCAATATGGGACTATCATTTTGGATGAGGAAGGCTTCTTTATGGCTAGCTCCGTGGCGCAGCGGTCTACACGCCAGCCTGCGACACAAGAGTGCCCGGGTTCGATCCCCGGCCAGGTCAAGATGGAAAATGATCTTTTTCAGATTGCCTGGGTCTTGGATGTGTATTTATATGTGTATTTGTTATAAAATATAGTATCGTTGAGTTAGTATCCCATAACACAAGTCTCGAACATACTTTGGGGCTAGCTCAATCTGTGTGATTTGTCCGTATATATTTATTTATTCTTGAATACATAGAGATAAACCAAATAGAGCTATGGAGAATGCATACTGACAGTTAAATGGTGACTGTATACTTTATTGACTCTTCACGAATAGGCAAATAATAATAATAAAAAACCGGCCAAGTGCGAGTCGGACTCGCGCTCGAAGGGTACTCCGTACCGTTATCTATATAAACGGCAAAAAAATCATGTCTGTTGTATGGGAGCCCCCCTTTAATACTAATTTAATTTTTATTTAATTATATATTTTTAAAGTGAATATTTTACTTAATATTCTGTGAATAACAAGTTCAAGTGATAACGGCAACAGGTAGACTGTTGCCATTATCAAAAACGAGCAAAAACAAGCAAAAAATCACGTTTGTTGTATGGGAGCCCCCTTAAATATTTTATTCTATTTTTTTATATTTTTTGTTATAGCGGCAACAGAAATACATCATCTGTGATAATTTCAACTGTCTAATTATCGCCGTTCATGAGATAGACAGACAGACAGACAGACGGACAGCGGAGCGAAATTAATAGGGTCCCGTTTTTATTCTTTGGGTATGGAACCCTAAAAAAGGGAAAACTTGAATTCAGTTACTTATATAGAGAGGTGTCGGTTACCGTAACGGTAACAGTGTCACGACTTCAATGTTTTTTTTTTTCATCTTAAAACATGCTCTACGACAACTCTACGCACATCGCGAAGAAAAATTACGCGCGAGTGTTACGTCACGTCGTCCTTTCGTTTACATAGACTTAGAAATGTCACGACAGGACAATAGGCTAGTTTCCTAAAAAATATAATTAGTCCGTCAGTTAGATATTCAAAAAATATTGGACACATATTTTTTTCTTTTGTCGATTAAACAAAAAATGATAAAGATATAGCCCTTTGAAGTTCCGTGTGACGTCATAGTTTGCTACAATTTTTAGCAAACTTTGACGTCACGAGCCCCCACTCCTGAACTTTGATGCGCTTTATC
This sequence comes from Elegia similella, assembly GCA_947532085.1. NCBI lineage: Eukaryota > Metazoa > Arthropoda > Insecta > Lepidoptera > Pyralidae > Elegia > Elegia similella. The sequence continues at coordinate 2,192,769 of OX383942.1, forward strand.
TTTATAATTTATTGTTTATTTGACAAAAGAAAAAATACGTGTCCAATATTTTTTGATTATCTAACTGACGGACTAATTGTAATGTTATTATTACGACCCAGGAAACTAGCCTATTAAAAATGGAAAAATCAATTCGATTTATTTTAAAACGTTCAGAATTCGTAGAATAAACGTTATTGCTTATGATGTTAGCAAGTCCTGCGAGTTTATTAGTCTTTTATAAATAACCCTGAATATGAGAAAATGAAGTACAAGTATTTGCCTGCGCTGACAATTTAACCGAAAGCCTCGTGTAGTATACTGGTATATTTATCAGCTGCACTACGGCGGCCGAATTGCATTAAAGGGAATCTAAACATTAAATATACTTATCATTTCGTGTAGGTGACACGGTCAATCAACCATGCACACCCTGGTGCAGAGTTCTTCGGAACCGCCTCTCGGCCTCTGACGTGGTTCCTTTAACGACTACCAGATGGCAGCCGGGACCAACTGGTTAACGTGCCTTCCGAAGCACGAAATCAAGATGATTTCGTGCTTCGGAAGGCACGTTATGAAGATCATTATCAGACAATCAGGTGATTCAAGCAATGTCCTAACTAAACTAAACAAAATATGCTTCCCGTGGGAATCGAACCCACGACCCCCGGGTCTACAGGCAAATGCCTTAACCACTGGACCACGGAGGCGGTTATATTACATATACTATGATTCCACCGTTAAAGACGTAGAAAGACGTAGAAAGACCACGTAGAAAGACTGGGCAAGATTTGGATTTGGAAGGACAAAAGGATAACCAAGAAAACGAAGGTTCGCCTCATGAAATGCCTAGTCTTTCCAATTCTATTATACGGCGCCGAAACCTGGTCACTTAAACTACAAGATCGCAGAAAAATCGACGCTCTAGAGATGTGGTGCTGGAGACGGTTACTAAAGATTCCATGGACCGCTTTTCGCACAAATATTTCGATCCTCAAGGAACTTAATATAAAAGAAAGACTTTCGTCGATTGTTCAGCTACGAATATTTAAGTTCTTTGGACACATTAGTAGAAATGAGTCGTCGATGGAGAGACTTGTGATCCAGGGCCGAGTAGAAGGCAAAAGAGCTCGAGGCAAATCTCCAACTCGTTGGACAGACATAATAAAAACAGCGACCCATTCTTCCATAGTCCAATGTGCTAGAAATGCTACCAACAGGCAGAGGTGGAGAGACATTGCAAAAGCAGCAGCCCTCGCCCAAGGGACGGGCAGTATACAAGATCCCGCGCCAGGGCCATCTACACAACCACGACCACTCTGTCAAGAGTGACCGACTAAGAAGAAGAATGATTCCACCTTGATAGTTGAAGGGGAACTGGAGGAGACACTAGGTGATGTAAACAAAAGTGGAATTCCACTATTTTTATAAAACACGTGGAACATTGACGCATTTACTGGCCGATGCCAAATTGGATTTTGAATTTGAATTATTTTATTTAGTTTCACCTTATTAACTTGTCGTTTATTTGGGCTGTTACTTGCTTTTCCCCCATTCATCTGAGTGAAAAGCATCCTAATACTCATCATTCATTAGCCGTGTGGTATCCGGCAGAGTAGAATAGGACCACTCCAAGTCTTCCCGTGGATGTCGTAGAAGGCGACTTAGGAAATACAAGCTAAACAAAGCTTATAAACATCTGTGAGACCTCTCCAACCCGTCTGGCCATCGTGGAGAGTGTAGGCCAAGTCCTCTGTCTGCTCTGGCTAAGTATGGCTCTAGTAGTACAGAGAGGATCATGCTCCTGCAGTGGAGACTAAGAAGGACCTAATGATGATGTTGATGACTAATCATTCCCAAATTCAAATAATTCCGATCCTTTCCCCAGCAAAATGCTCGTAATGGGCAGCAGCGTCGTAAGTTCAAGCACTCATCATTTCGAGTAGGTGTCATGGTCAATCGACCATGCACACTCTGATGTCAGAGTTCTTCGGAACCGCGTCTCAGCCTCTGACGTGGTTCCTTTACCGACTACCAGATGGCAGCCGGGACCACCGGCTTAACGTGCCTTCCGAAGCTCGTAATCATCTTTATTATCAGACAATCAGGTGATTCAAGCCTGCAATGTCCTAACCAAAGTGGAAACAAAGTATGCTTCCGGTGGGAATCGAAGCCACGACCCCCGGGTCAACAGGCAAACGCCTTAACCACTGGACCACGGAGGCTGTTCAAGCACTGAACTGGCTGTAATGATGATGATGATAAGATAAGTTTACAAAAAACACAAATTTCTCTCTGCCAGCATCTGCTAGTGAATCTATCTTGCCAGGTTAGGTTATAACTATTCTTTATTTTATTAGGAGTCGTTAGCAACCATTTGTCATTTGGTGTGAGAAAAATCAGAAAATTTCGCTAAAAACTTGTTCCAAAAACATAAAAAAATTTATTCTTCACGGGAGCAATTTCGCCGAAGCAATTTTTCGTAATTATCTTTGGTGGTGTTGCCAACCACGCTCGACCTTGGGTTACCCTAATAGATTCACCTTGACCCATGCGGTAGATTCAAGGTCATTATCGCGGTGTGTGGCCAGGAACATATATCTGTGCTATTTTTGTTCCATTTCAAATCTATAGTAGATTATTGATTACATATATTTACTATTATACTAACAACCCATCACTATTTTGATTCAGTTTTCCACCTAATGCCCACCGACATGCTAAACGTGGCCTTCGGGATTATAGACGTAGGCTCTGTCTACCCCGTAAGGGAAAAGTCTGATACTATGTATGTATGTATATTTACTATTGATAATGATTGCAAAATTATGACGCTACGGTGAAAATATTTTAAACTCTATATAACATTATAGAGAAATCTTATATAACTACATATTTTATACCATACGATTATATTTAACAGTAAATTTTAACAATATAACACTAACTAACAAATAGAACTAAGTATTACTGTATAATATGTACATTAAATAGAAGTTATCTATATATGAAAAAAATGGTACGCAAATCATTCATCGAAACTGTGGACAAAACAGCTCCGAAACTCGATTAGTGCGCTGTTTTTCCGGTACCACTTTCCGAGCGCTAATCGTGTACCATTATATTTTATCGAAGGCCAAAATAAACAAATACATGTCCCTACAATTTGTAGCAATTTGTTCTATATCAAACAACGGATTTGCTATTCTCGGAAAGTCGGTGTTTCAATATAGATTTACCAAGAAAATGCCTTAATGACAAATGACTAAAGACAAAAGCTCTTTGAGATATGCCATTCCCTTTGATGCCTGGTGACGAGGTTTTTTCTCAAAATCAATTAACGGTGAAGAGATGGTACATCAAAGATGGACACAGCTTAATGTAATTCAATGTCACCTGAGGAAATATATGCATAATTATATTCCCGGAAACTTAATTATATACATAGTGATCGTTATTTTAGCTTTTCTATTCAAAATTTAGTGAAGAAAATGGATGGATATAATAATTATAATTAATGTTTATTTTATAAAATACAAGTTAACATAAATTTGTGTTTGAAATCTCCTTTTAGGCAAACAATGCCTGTATTAGTTAGTAATAACAATTTATATTTATCGCTATATAATTCTAAATTGATATTATTATGATATACAACTTTATTATACTTATAATTATTCATATCTATAAATTGAATAATTTTTATTAAAAATTAGATACATTTGATAACATGCAAATTAGATTAGATTGTAAACAAGAATATCTGGCTAGCAACACAACTCTACAGAGATATTTATTTCCACCTACTTATTCGTCAAGTTGAATCTGTCCTCTTTGAGGTATATACTCGTGTACGTTATTATTTGTATGTTTTTTTTTTATTTGGGTACCTGAATGTCACCTGCAAACTTTCTTTAATTTGTTGCACCTATTCTTTGATTATGCGAAAAGTTTGTGTTAAATAATACTTTTCTATAACTCATTTTAGGGTTTTATCAAACCTTTGAAACGGCTTAACGTACCTTTGCATATGGAAAATATGTATACGATATGTGGAAAACATTCTGAGTTATCATTCAGAGGTATTACGAGTATATATATAACAAAAGACTAAACTTTCATTCAGAAAATAGACCTTTACTTGCGCTTTTTCACAATTTAAATGATCTGAATTAGTTATATTTATAGTTTTGATTATTGTCCAAGAGCTACAGCTTAAATCTCCTGTCTATACCTATCGTCAATCATAAGACCTTGACAAGGCTAGCTCCGACCAACGCACGCAAACCATACAGTTAAAACCAAAAAAGTGCACTAAAAACTAAACGACTTAGCATCATCCTCAAAAATAACCAAGTTATAAGAAGTGTAACGGATGGATCGTATCGGCCATTGTTCTAGTATTAGACACAGTGGCAGTTTAGGCTGTAAAGCCTCCGGTACACGAGAAGAGTAAGTGGTAGAGTACAGTAGCCTACTACTCTCCTAATGCGGGGTACTCTGTCAGTTTTGGTAAAGTAGATGTCTACACGTTATTTCGTTACCATACAATATTGTGTTTGAATGATTATTATAAAAGTACCTAACCTAATACTACTTAAAATTTTCCACAAAAAAGACCTAACTTTGTATTAATCGTTTTGACTACGTATAGTCCTTAGACTATATTTGGCAGATAAAATACAAAATATAATTATTGCGCCATAGTAAAACAACACAGAAAAAACATAATTTACACATGCATGACACGAAAGCGGACTTATTGCTTAGCAATTTCTTTCAGCCAACCTTTGGGTAGAGTATATATAAATTAAAAAGGGGTGGGCGCAGTATAAAGATTTTAACTCATCAATCGCGAGAAACGCAAACACAATTGATTATCTATTGTTATATTGCCCGATTGGGGCGCTTGGTAGTTGACCGGTTAATACATAAACTTACATGAAAATAATAAATTTGTTAGTAGAGTTAGGACTCCGCAACCGTCACTAGTACTCGAATGCATAAGCAAAGTTTCTACATATTGGAAGAGAGCGTGGTTGAGTAGAGTGGACGCGGTCGTGGGGAAAGGCAAGTGGTAGAGTAGCCTGCCCACGTTGCTAGTTACTACTCACCAATGCCGTTTACATGGATATAGTTAGTAGTACCATAGCTATCTATTTGGTTAACCACCACCTCCAAAAGATTTCGTTCCTTCATGCAAGGAGCTACCTCCAGTCTTCTAGCTTTCTTGGGCCACATAGGAGTGCCTTAATTGCATCCGCACTGAGGACCGACACAATCTGGTTAACTGGGACTTTATATAATAGGCGGAAATACTGTGTCAATAGGGTCACGACGACCAGACCATGTTGCACCTCCTTTCGTGCCCTTTGTACCCCACCAGCTGCAATAAGAATTATCCATGCTCTGTATCCGAGAGTGGTGTCAGAATTGCCACATATGGGAGAGACAAATTTTAATCCTTGAGCCATTGACACCAAAAGAAGTAAAAGAAGTACTATAGTTACTCTACCATCTACTCTACTGTTTACTCTCCTAGTGTACGGGGGACCTAATAGCTGGCTAGGTTTTTTTGAGTTGATTGTTAATAGGCAGATAAAATGCGATTTTAGAATATTCTGTGAATTAAGCACGGAGAAGCTCGGGATATTTTTATGCCGCTTGCTGATAACCATCTCAGTGAGGACTGCGCTGGGATTGCTTAACATGCATAAGCGATAATAAACTCATGCTCACTGAGCCAACGAACCTCTTAATTATGTGTGTAATACAATGGATAAAATTATACAGGAATATATATGAATGATATTATAATATAACATTATATTGGAATATATATCTCATCCAACGGGCTCTTTCAAGCTTAGTTCTAAAAGTCACCGTTAGATGGCAGTAGGTCCACGGCTATAATATTTATAATGTTAAAAGCGAAAATATGATATTGCGTATTTAAACTAAAGATAATTTCATCCAACGTGGCAATGCTGCCAGCCTTCTGGGCACGGTACCGCGAGGCAAGGACTTTTTTATTTTTAAATATATATTAATTTTTATTTATTTTTAGTTGTAGCATTAGTTAAGTTGTTTTAAATTTAAACTGTATATATATTTCATAATAATAATAATTCTTTATTTCAGACAACCAAGTCCATATAAGTACCTAATTAAATTGCATAAGAATATTATAACCATGTCAAATCAATAATAATATCAAAATTCTAATTATCACATAGATATTACAATATATAATAAAAAAAAAAATTAAATGAATACATACCTATAATATTTTTAAAAACATAAGGACTCATACGAAAACAATAAAAACAATAGGACGTGTGGAACAGTGATAATAGGCCCCAGTCACTTATTTGTCAGTATGTGAATCATACAGCAATGGTTCACATACTGACAATCAAATCTGTCTGCGAACACTCGCAAGAGAATATTGGGACTAGCCCTGACCCTGCGCGCCAGGGATGTGCACCGTTTCCGCGTCGTGGTGTAGAAACAATCAACCCGCGCCTCAGCGAACATCCCCGACGCACTACAGTGTCGAGGCAGCCCCAACATTACTCTTAAGGCGCTGTATCCCTTAACCGTTTGTAGCGGACATCGCACGATTTTATATATATTTGTGTCATACCTGTCGTCAGTCTCAGTTCAAATCCGTGTCTGCCATTTTCGTGTTAATTTTCACTTTTAATTTAATAATTCAATAATTATAACCAAATATTGTATTTTTTGTAGGTATCCATCTTGCTCATTTTGTTATACTTTTTATAGACGTATAAAAGATGGTAGTTGTCGCTGAAAATATCAAGTAATTCGCGACGAAAATTTTTCTGGATATAAGCTTTTTTGCTATTTTATTTAGTTAGGTTTTAAATATTTTTTTGAACATATTTTGATGTAACCATTTATTTTGATCTTTGAACTGTACTTCATATTTTTTTCATGCTAGTATTCTTTGAAAAATAAGGCTAACTGCGCGACGAAAAAATACACGTTTTACGATATTCTTCTGATGCAAAGCGCCTTAACGCGTTGTTATATTGGACTCGAAGGGCACTGTACTGTTTCTGCGCATACGATACCCACAGAGCGCTCGCATAGAAGGACGTACAAAATGCTCGGAAAAGAGTGATCTTGACGTCCCTGGAACAACGAGCAAACCGGTGTGCAATCATATTCGCCCTCACAGACAGCGCCCTTCGCTCCCTCTCAATGTCCACATTGCCCCTTAAATCAAAGGTTAACCAGTGCCCAAGATACTTAAATTATTGTTCGACTATTTTAAGTATAACGCCATTTAGTCTAATAGGTGGTATAGTATCAGGGCACCTTCCTCTGGTCGGAAAGACCATGCATTCACTTTTGTTAGTGTTGTACAGCAAACCATGACCAAGCGCATATCGCTCACACACCTTTAGTAGTCTCGACAAACCACAAACCGACGCACTGAGCAGCACCATGTCGTCTGCGTAACTAATATTGTTCAGACACACTCCATCAACATGGCAGCCGACACGGGTGCTGCTCAGCTCCTCTATCAGTGCGTTCACGTACAGGTTGAAGAGTCGTGGAGAAGTCAGCCCCCCCTGCCTAACCCCGCACTCCATCCTATACGGTTCTGATAATTCGTTCGACCATCGTACAACGTTGACCTGATTGAGATACCAGTACCTGAAGATGCCCACTAATTCATTCGGCATCGAGGTTTTCTCAAGTTTTTGCCACAATACGTCATAGCTCACCAAGTCAAATGCCGTCGATAGGTCTAAAAAGCACGCATAGACAGGCGTGCGCCGTGTTGTGTAATACCTGATAGTTTGCTTAACGCACAAAATAGCTGAGTCAGTGGAAAGTCCAGATTTGAAACCAAATTGACTATCATGTATCTTTAAGTACTTGTCCAGCTGAGTGTTAAGCAAGCTATGAAGCACTTTCGCGAGTATGGTGGCCAATGAGATTGGCCTATAATTGGTTTTGTCGCTTACATCTCCAGTTTTACTGTTCACTATTGGCACCACCACAGTCTTCATCCTATCCGCAGGTAAGTAGAAGTGTCCTACACAGAGCGTGTAGAACATAGAAAGTACTCTCGGCAGATGGACGCCTGCATTCTTAAGATGCTCAACACTAAAATTGTCGTGACCAGGCGATTTTCCTTTCGTCATTGAATTTATGGCTTTTCTAACATCGCTCGCCGTGAACCTAGTAACAATATTTTGACCATCCATTAAACCTAAATATTCCGACTGTGGTGGACCCAAAGGTGACTTTCGTGTAAAATTATCTCTGAACATTTCCGCTATACACTTAGAACTATTCAACCCATTAACGCTCACAGGCAAGCTCGGTTTATTGCTCAACTTTTTAGTGGATTTCCAAAAAGTTCCAAAATCTCTCTTAGAGTGCTGAGATGCAAGAATGTCCATTTTTATTTGTTCACTGTTATTTTGACACCATTTTAGACGTGATTCAAATACTTTTCGGCTTTCCCTCATCTCATCCCAGACGAAGCCCGACTTGGGTTTACCAAAAAGTACCCACATTTCGAATTTATGCCTGGCCAGCCTGTGAGCGTCAAGAACATGTCTATTCCACCCAATCACAGGCCTTTTATTTTTATGTTTAATAACAGAACAGCTCTCGGAGGCTGCCTTACACATCGCATTTATAATTTTTGAATATAATTCATCGATTAAGTGCCTATGTTCCAATACATTGCAATGTTTATCACAATTATGATTAAGACAATATTATTATGTTTAAGACACGTTACATAATGTTGATCCCATAGAAAAAGTTGTTCATGTTCATGGGCTCCATCACCCCTTCAAGGACAATTCGATGGTTAGTTAGTTCGATGGTTAGGTACACCCTGTATATTCCTCAAAATTTTCTCCTTCTTCCAGTCCTCATCCCACTTTAGGTGGGGTCGAGACAATATGGAAGTCTTTTATTCTTTCCATTCTGTAAAAAGTTTCGTTAGCCATATTTCTATGACTAGCCGCCTGCCTAACGTCAACCCACCTTGGGAATGCTTTCGTTGCACGGGATGTATGTGCTTGGAGTGGTCCTGTATTCTAAGGCGGAAACCACACGGCACAATTATACATAGGAATAAATAATACTAATAAAAATAATCTTATTAAAATATAAATATTAACAAATTTTGTAGTCCCTGCAAACAGACACTCAACGTGGCAACGTGCTGAAAAAGCTGGCAGCACTGCCACGTTGGATGGCAATGCTTATCATTTGAGTCAGGGAATTTATTGATTCTCATCCTAAACAATGTAGGTACATTAATACTTATCTGCGCTATAGAATAATAACTAACGACTAAACCACTGTCATGAGTAAGATTAGGTCAATTAAAAAAAACTGGTCGAGTGCGAGTCGGATTCACGCACGCATGGTTTATTTTTTTATTACAATAAGTTTAAAATTATTACCAATATTTTTATAATTGGGACACATGATGGCTCGAAATAAAATAAATAAATAAATAATGATGTAAATAAAAATGTATGCTTTTCGCAGTTTTAGCTTTATCTGTGCTATAAGTTAAACGTTGCTTCGTACTAAATTTCAAAATTCTGAGTTCACGGGAAGTACCCTGCAGGTTTTGATTACCTAACGGCCTCCGTGGTCCGGTGGTTAAGGCGTTTGCCTGTTGACCCGGGGGTCGTGGGTTCGATTCCCACTTGAAGCATACTTTATTTAGTTGTTTCCAGTTTGGTTAGGACATTGCAGGCTTGAATCACCTGATTGTCTGATAATAAAGATGATTCCGTGCTTCGGAAGGCACGTTAAGCCGGTGGTCCCGGCTGCCATTTGGTAGTCGTTAATAGAACCACGTCAGAGGCCGAGAGGCGGTTCCGAAGAACTCTGACACCAGGGTGTGCATGGTTGATTGACCGTGACACCTATTCGAAGTGATGATGATGATGATTTGATTACCTAGCAAATGTCGAAAATTTTGCGGCGTGTATAGCTGTAAATTTTGATTGAGTTAGCTTAGAAGTTTGATTTTCACAGCTCTAAAAGACAGTAGACTTGTAATTTTGATATGAATTTCAGCTAGATAGGTATCAAGCTGAAATTCATATCAAATTTTCACGTAGATGTCCACGCGTTCCTAAGAAAAAGGATCTTGACAGACAGATGGACAACAAAGTGTTATAAGGGTTCTGTATTTTTCTTTGGAGGTACGGAACCCTAAAAATTATATCGATTATATTTTACGTTCTTTTAATAAAATGGCGTAATAAAATTATCCTTGCTTTAAATTTAATTTAGTATGGATTTGGTTAAAAATACAAGCTAGAGCGATTTTAATCAGAAAACTACTGAAAATTATCGTAAATGCTAGGATATCGGTTTTCAAAAAACAATACCCCGTAGTAGCAACAAATCATTTCAATTTAAGTTTTCTTTTTTGTTTTTATTATAATAAATAATAATTAATGAATGTCTTAAATTAGTTAATTTCTGACTTAAGTTTTATGTAATAACTTAAGTAACAAATAACTTCTATTACTTTAAGGGCGATGCCACACTAGTATTGCAACTGCGCTGCGTCATCGTCGTCGCAATGATTTCAACGCTGTGTAGTGTATACCACACAAACGCTAAGTCGTCGCTGCCTGCTTTCAACGCAGTTCTCTTCCCCGCCTCGTCTCTCTCTCTACTACTTGTGTGTTGCGCGTGCATTGCGTCGATATCCATCATTTCAACGCATCGTTTGGCATGTTTTTCAGGTTTATATGTAAAACGACGGAGTGTCACCGCTCAGTCGATGCATTGTAACGCAACGCACAAACAACGCCCATGTGGCATCACCCTTACTATCTGTTCCGAAAAATGGTAAACAAAATCAAGTCCACTCTGCTAAAATCATGATGCTTTACTTTTCCACGATGATAAACTTTACATAAACCTTTCTTGATTCCTGAAACTGAAAGAAAATTTGTATCTGTGAATAAAATAAGTTGTAATTTTAGCGTACTTTCATAACAATCTCCTATAGAAACTAATATATTGTCTAAAATATGTCAAATGTCTAACAATTGTCTCACACTGTGTTAATGATAGTCTGTAACTGGTCATAGGACATAGCAATTGTGCATTCTATATAATTTTCCCCTTTATCTTTGATATAAAGCGTTGCTTTGTACCAAATTTTAAGATTCTAAGTTCACAGGAAGTACCCTGTAGGTTTTGATTCCCATTCGTATGTCGAAAATCTATCGCTAAAACGTCTGTATCTTTTGATTGCGTTGGCTTAGACGTTTGATTTTTACACAGCTTCAAGGGACAGTTAGACCTGAGTATCCTTACTAATATTATAAATGCGAAAGTGAGTTTGTTTGTTTGTTTGTTTGTTTGTTACGCTTTCACGCCGTAACTACTGAACCGATCATCATGAAATTTTGCATACAAGTTCTCTGGAGTGCGAAAAAGGACATAGGCTACCTTTTATCCCGGGAAAAAGTACTATTCCCGAGGGATCGACATTGACGCGGGCAGAGCCGCGGGCGAAAGCTAGTTTGATATAAATTTTAGCTTGATACCTCTACGCGTTCCTGAGAATAAGCATCTTGACAGACAGAACCTAGAAAGTTGTTACTTTCTAGGGGCTGTCTATCAAGACACTTGCTGTTGCAAATCGCTGTCACTCGTGCCTTTCACCCTACCAGTTTCCACCAATAGGATTATTCTGCATCGGGCCCATGTAACCTGGTTTATGGTGCGAAGTATTAAAACGATCAAATAGGTTTTCACCGTAGTTGAATTTAGTATTTACTAACCTGTGCCTGTGACTTCGTTCGTGAGATATAGTTACGGACTTTTAACAAAGAAGAATTGAATTTAATGGAATGTTTTATTTCATTTTTAAATACATATGTTTAGTACCTCATACCTCCGTAATTAATAAAAGGAGTTTTTAATTTGAAAGGGTTTGCTTTTAAGTCAGTCTCATTTAAATTTTATCGCAATTTGTTCAGTAGTTTCATTGAAGTCGGTTTTTGGGGTTATGTACCTCAAAAGGAGAAAACGGAACTCTTATAGGATCACTTTGCTATCCGTCTGTCTGTCGGTCGAGACCCTTTTATTCAGGAACGCGTGGATATATCAACCTAAAATTTATATCAGATACTCACTTACTCAGGTCTACTGTCCCTTAGACCTATAAAAATTAAACTTCTAAGCCAACGCAATCAAAAGATACAGCCATTTATTCCTAAACTTAAATCCAATCAAAATTCCTGAATCAAAGCCTACAGGCTACTTCCCGTGAATTTAGAAATGCGAAAAGCATAAATTTAAAATTACATCGTTTAATGAAAATATTTTTAATCATTTTAAACTTATTATAGATAATGGTACGGAACCCTTCGTGTGCGAGTCCGACTCGGATTTGGCTGTTTTTCTTTTGAATGAAGTATTACACGTACTTGTAAGTCGCCAACACTGGCGTCAGATATTTCAAGATGCTTTAAGGCATCTGACAGCTAAACGACTGTCTTCAATGATGCCAGCCGGGACTAATGGCTTTTAACCTGCCTTCAGAAGCACGGAGGAGTCTGAGATATTTTTTGATTTGCTGTCACCCATCCCAGTGGGGACTGCACCCGGGGTTGCTTTACTTTACGCTTACACTTTTTCACGTCAAATCACATTTTTAAGAAACTAATTTAGTAATATTTATATTATTAATTGATGAGCAAAAGCTACAAACTTTGAAGTGCAATAGCGTTTCGAAACCGACCTCTGCAGAGAAGAAACGCCAAAAGAAACTAATAAATAATAAATAAATAAATATATACGGACAAATCACACAGATTGAGCTAGCCCCAAAATATGTTCGAGACTTGTGTTATGGGATACTCACTCAACGATACTATATTTTATAACAAATACATATATAGATACACATCCAAGACCCAGGCTAATTTGAAAAAGATCATTATTCATCTTGACCTGGCCGGGGATCGAACCCGGTCACTCCGTGTGCAGGCTGGCGTATTGACCGCTGCGCAACGGAGCTAGTCAACTCTTTTCATATAGACTTTACACTGTGAATAAACAGTTTCCTTAATGTCGTCGTAACAGCTCTAATTAGATCGGAATTTTAAGGCCTTTAACTATTTGATAGCGCAAGTTTATTAGTAAAGTAACTTTAATTTGAAGATAAATTTTAATGGTAATGCTGGCAGAAGAAGGTAAATTTAATGGTAATTAAGGCTTTCTTTTTATGAAATAGGACGACAAACGAGCAAGCGGGTCACCTGATGGTAAGTGATCAGCGGTGCCCAAGGACAACTGCAACACCAGGGTGGGACCTGGCGTTGTCGGCCTTTCAAGGAGTTGGGGGAAGGAAATGGGGAGGGGAGGGGGAAGGATGGGCCTCCGTCTCTCTCGTTCACCGAACGAAGCATAGAAGCGGTAAAGCTTCTACTCAGACGTCGATTTTCTGTGCTTTAACCGTTTTTACGCCAGCGCTTGTTTACGTTACTTCACCCCCGACGCCAGGCTAGTACAAATTATAATAACTATAGCTGTCAATGGCGTCTCAGACACGCGACTGTTTTGCAACTAAAGTGGTCAATGGCGCTCAATAGGTTAAATTTACACATACATTTACGCACGGCACGTTTGGCCGTTGGTCCCGGCTGTCATCATTTTTAGCAGTCGTTAAGCTATGTCAAATGGCTTATGGCAGCTTGAAGATGTCAGATTTTACAGTGTTGGCCACTTACACCTAATGAAGGGCTAAACGATGATCGGTTCAGTAGTAGTTAAGGTGTGAAAATGTATCAACAAACTTTCTTTCGAGTAGCTAGGATATAATGAAAATAGATTGATAATGGATGTGATATTAAAATCAGAAATATGTGATTCATTCATTCATTTCGAGCAGGTGTCACGGTCAATCGACCATGCACACCCTGGTGTCAGAGTTATTCGGAACCGCCTCTCGGCCTCTGACGTGGTTCCTTTAACGACTACCAGATGGCAGCCGGGACCACCGGCTTAACGTGCTTAATATGTGATGAAAATATCCTACCTGTAACGAAATTTTTTCATCACATATTTTCGATTTTAATATTAAATTAAGCATTTTAATGCTATTAATATAATTAATGGATGTGATGAATAAAAATAACCGGCCAAGTGCGAGTCGCACGAAGGGTTGCGTAACACCTATATAAGTTTGAAATTATTAAAAATATTTTTATTATATGATGTAACTTAAAACTCTCCTTACAATTTTTCCTTTACCTGTCCTTAAGATGTTACTTCGTATCAAATTTCAAAATTCTGAGTTCACGGGAAGTAACCTGTCGGTTTTGTTTCCATTACGAATGTCGAAAATTTGAGTTGGCTTAGATGTTTGATTTTGTCACAGCTCCAAGGGACAATAGACCTGAGTATTTGATATTAATTGCAGCTTGATACCTCTACATGTTCCTGAGAAACAGGGTCTTGACAGACTGAAAGACAGACAAATGGGTTCCGTTTTTCCTTTTGAGCAACAGAACCCTAACAATGCAATAACACAATGTTTCATTATTAGCTAGCAGTCATCAATGGATCGTTGACCGTAGCCTTCAGTACCTGAGCGCAATGAACCTTCGGAGCATGTGAGATAGTAAAAAATAAATCCTTTTAATATCGTCACTGGTCTTCTCTCATATCTGAAATCTGTGTTGATTTTAGGGTCCCGTACCCAAAAGGTAAAAACGGGACCCTGTTAATAACGCTCCGATGTCCGTCTGTCTGTCTGTCCGTCTGTCACCAAGCTGTATCTCATGAACCGTGATAGTTTCAGTTGAAATTTTCATAGTTTATATATTATTGTTGCTGCTATGACAACAAATAATAAAAATTAGAATAAAATAAATATTTAAGGGGCTCCCATACAACAAACGTAATTTTTTGCTTGTTTTTGCTCGATATTGATAACGACAACAGGTAGACGCTTGAAATATTCACAGAATATTGAGTTACATAATTACTTTTCACATAAATAAATAAATAAAAATAAAACTAATATTAAAGGGGGGCTCCCATACAACAGACATGATTTTTTGGCCGTTTTTATAGATAACTGTACGGACTCGTACTTGGCCGGTTTTCTTTATTTATTTATTTATATAAATTGAAACAAGAAATAACAAACATTAATTAAACCACACAAATCTTATAATATATGGAACAGGCTTGTTATCCTAAAGCGTGTAAACACAGCATTCTATACAATTGCAACATATAATTAACTAGCTTTCGCCCGCGGCTCCGCCCGCGTCAATGTCGATCCCTCGGGAACAGTTTCCTGGGATAAAATGTATCCTATGTCCTTCTCCGTACCCCAGATAACGTGTATGCAAAATTTCATGACGATCGGTTCAGTAGTTACAACGTCAAAGCGTAACAAACAAACAAACTCACTTTCGCATTTATAATTATTAATAAAAGGAAGTAAGGATAAGGGTGAATTGGAGAAAGTTCTTCAGTAATGATAATAAAAATGGAATGAAATTATAATTAAAATGTAAAAAAAAAAACAACGGATTGCAGTCCGGGATTGCCGGCAGAAGTGAAAGCTCGCCTTTGCGGCGGTCTCAGGTCACGTGTCCGTCTTACGAATTTTCGATCAGGTCACGTGTCCTGATGCGAGTTTTACATTTACCCATCCCAAAAAGTGCACAACGATGCTAAAGAAGCTTTCAGGTCACGTGTTCGTCTTACGCATTTTCGATCAGGTCACATGTCCTAATGCGAGTTTAACATTATTAACTATCCTAAAAACCGCACAACGACGATAAAGAAGTATTGACTTCGAACATTTTTCAAGTTTTAGCAACTAACCTTGTAAAAATTATAGATCCTTTGCATTTTGGTTGGCGATCGTCAATGTCGCTCGTCGTAATTTCCGACTGTCTGTCAAACGACATGCCAGTGTGCCGGAAGACATCATCATCATCATCATCAGGTCCTTTTTAGTCTTTACTACTAGGGCTACTCTCTGTACTACTAGGGCCATACTTGGCCAGAGCAGCCAGAGGACTTGGCCTACACTCTCCACGCTGGCCAGACGGGTTGGAGAGGTGTCTTAGATGTTTATAAGCTTTGTTTAGCTTGTATTTCCTAAGTCGCCTTCTACGACATCCACGGGAAGACTTGGAGTGGTCCTATTCTACTCTGCCGGATACCACACGGCTACATAGTACAAGTCTTCCATGCTGGTCTGGGAGAAAAGAAAAAACGTAGATTATGCCAGCTGCTTCCCTTCCCGCGCAGATCTTAAAAGCCGATCGAGGGATAGGGCTAAAATCTGTCGAATCGTGTCAATAGGCGATGCGGCTAGCAACCCATCACTATTTGATTCCGTTTTTCATCTACACGCCCTCCAACATGCCTTCAGGTCTTATAGACCTAGGCTCTGTCTACCACGAAAGGGAAAAAGACGTGATTAATATACATACATACATACATATCACGTCTTTTTCCCTTTCGTGGTAGACAGAGCCTAGGTCTATAAGACCTGAAGGCCACGTTAAGCATGTTGGTCGGCATTAGGTGGAAAACGGAATTAAAAAAAGTGATGGGTTGCTAGCCGCATCACCTATTAACTTGATTCCTCAGATATTATCCATCCCCTCGATCGGCTTTTACCATCAAGCTGGTACTACGTGTTTTCTTTTCTCCCAGACCAGCATGGGAAGAGGCTGCAAGTAATATTATCACGAATCTCAAAAATTATCGCGGAAAGTCCTATAGTGACAATAATTGTCACTAGGCCATTGGGCTCCTTTTACAAATAATAACAACAAAACTTTACTTCATAGCGCCAATTTTTAGGGTTCCGTACTCAAAGTGTAAAAACGGCACCCTATTAATATCGCTCCGCTGTCCGTCTGTCTGTCTGTTCGTCTGTCATCAACGTTCCCTTAAAGGGGTGACTCAGACCATTAATATGAACAACTTTTCCTATAGGACCAATTCTGGGAACTCAAAAAAAACCGGCATTTCAATACATAAGAGTTCTACTCTACCTCCCGGCCAGTTTGAATGGGAATGTCGAATTATTTTTGAGTTCCTTGCATTGTTCCCATACAAAAAGTTGTTCATATTGATTGGCTGTGTCACCCCGTTAATGGAACGTTGAGGGTCAATTTACCCGCAGTATATATTGTTTACTTACCTACATATAAGGTTACATAAATGACATTTACATGGTTAGAATAAACAAATATTGATAGACTTTGTTTGTTTTTCGTGTGCGTAAGTCAAAGACCCTTCGGTCAAAGATGAGGCTGTAATTATTAGCTCGATTTTTATCTGTAAAACTAGCTGTTGCCCGCGACTTCGTCCGCGGCAATTTCTGTTATTATGATTAATTAGTATAGATGAATAATTTTCCCCCGTTTTCAAAACATTGTTTATTGATGCTTCGCTCCTAGTAGTCGCAGCGTGATGTTTCGTAGCCTAAAGCCTTCCTCAGTAAATGGAATATCCAACACAAAAAGAATTTTCCAATTTGAACCAGTTGTTTCTGAGATTAGTGTATTCAAACAAACAAACTCTTCAGCTTTATAATATTGGTATAGATTGGCCCACACTAGTGTCAGATTTTTCAAGCTGCCTAAACGCATCTGACATAGCTTCACATAGCCATCAACGATGACGTTGGAACCAACGGTTGATCGTTATTACCACTTACGGTCAGCCATCCCAGTGGGGACTGCGCCCGGGTTGCTTAACATCTATATCTATACTTTTAATATTATAAAACTAAGGAGTTTGTTTGTTTGTTTGTTTATTTGAACGTGCTAATCTCAGGAACTAATAGTTCAAATTGGAAAAATCTTTTTGTGTTGGATATTCCATTTATTGAGGAAGGCTTTAGGCTATAAAACATCTCACTGCGACCAATAGGAACGAAGCATCAATAAAAAGTGTTTTGAAAACGGGGGAAAATTATTCATCTATACTAATAAAAATAACTAATTAATCATAATAATATAAATTGCCGCGGACGAAGTCGCGGGCAATAGCTAGTGCTGAATAAAAGAGGCCGCTGTCGAATAAAAAAAACACAAAAGTTCTCACCCTGGTGTCAGAATTCTTCGGAAACGCCCTTCGGCCTCTGACGTGGTTCCTTTAACGACTACCAAATGGCAGCTGGGACCAACGGTTTAACGTGCCTTCCGAAGCACGGAATCATCTTTATTATCAGACAATCAGGTGATTCGAGCCTGCAATGTCCTAACCAAACTGAAAACAACTAAACAAAGTATGCTTCCCGTGGGAATCGAACCCACGACCCCCGGGTCTACAGGCAAACGCCTTAACCACTGGACCACGGAGGCAGTTAATCGTAAACAACTTATTAGTCGGTTTAAGTAAACAGATTTCAGTTCAGACTCATTAATGTCTAACAGGGGTGGGGGAGATGCAGACGGGGTGGTCTGCAAATTAAATGCAAATATGGAAACAGTAAATCTACATCGAAGGACGATTAGACTTAGTGATTGATCGATGTAGAAGGCAGGCCAATTAAATGAATTGGTCTTCGTGATTTAACATGTTTCGGAGTAGCGATGCAGTAATACTCGAGTTAGCAAGCGCAGCGTTGGGCACCCACCGACTAGGTGGTCGGACGACCTGACTTAGGTCGCAGAAAGACGCTAGATGCACGCCGCTTTCAACCGGTCGTATTGAAAAGCCCTCACGGGAGACGGGAGAGTAGGATCATCATCATCATCTTCACCATTTCGTGTAGGTGACACGGTCAATCGACCATGCACACCCTGGTGTCAGAGTTCTTCGGGACCGCCTCTCGGCCTCTGACGTGGTTCCTTTGTCGACTAACTGATGGCAGCCGGGACTAACGCCTTAACGTGCCATCCGAAGGGAATCATCTTAATTATCAGAAAATCAGGAGTCGAGCTCTGTGGCACAGTGGTTACACGCCAGCCTGCGACACGAGGGTACCCGGGTTCGATCCTCGGGTAGGTCAAGATAGATAATAATCTTTAACAGATTGGCCTGTGTCTTGGATGTTTATTTAAATATGTATTTGTTATAAAATATAGTGTCGTTGAGTTAGTATCCCATAACACAAGTCTCGAACTTACTTTGGGGCTAGCTCAATCTGTGTGATTTGTCCGTATATTTATTTAGTTATTAAAAAAAAAATCTCATGATTCAAGCCTGCAATGTTCTAACGAAACTGGAAACAACTAAACTAAGTATGCTTCCCGTGGGAATGGAACTTACGACCCGCGGGTCTACAGGCAAACGCATTAACCGCTGGACCACGGAGGCAGTTCTAGGGTGTTTCTAGGGTCTCCAGAGATTAATATGGTTCTGACAGATAATTTTTCAAACCTTAGCCCCATGTATAAAACACCCCATAGGCCACAAAATAAGTGTCGTGTCGTGACAAAACATTATGCTAGCTGTCGTACCAGCCACTGCGGCACCCAAGGTCGCCACTTCGATTCCTGTTTCAACATTTTTGCTTAGTTTTCTTGTTTAATGGCGTTTGTTTCCGGATTGTGAGTAAATAGGTTAAAAATTTGTCAAGTGACGTTTTCGAGGTTCTGTTTGAGTAAAGTTTAGTACAGTTAACGGCACTCGTTAAATTTTTTCGTAGTAACTTTAGAATTTAATCATGAACTACATACAAAAAGTAGAATATTTTCCATTTCCCCATTTACTCCACCTCTCCTCTTTTGTACAAATGGCGAGCTCCGTGGCGCAGTGGTTAACACGCCAGTTTGCGACACGAGGGTTCTTGGGTTCGATCCCCGGCCAGTTCAAGATGGAAAACGATCTTTTTTAGATTGACCTGAGTCTTGGATATTTATCTATATAAGTATCTATATAAGTATCTATATGTATAAAACGAGAAGCTGACTGACTGACATATCAACGCAGGGTTAGAAACTTGAAATATTGCACAGGGGTTCCTTTTATATTGTAGTAGCACTAAGAAAGGATTTTTGGAAATTCATCCCCTAAGGGGATAAAACAGGGGTGCGAAGTTAGTATGAAACTTTGCCGTTTTTGAAGTTATTAGAATGAAATTCAGCATGAAGGTTTTTTACTAAAAGAACAAGGTACCTTTTTCAATCCGAAACTCTACTGTCCCCGAGGGACCGTCACCAACGCGGGCAGAGCCACGGTCAACAGCTAGTCTATTATAAATATAGTATCGTTGAGATCCTACGACACAAGTTAACAACTTACTGTGGAGCTAGCTCAATTTGTGTGGTGTTTATTTATTTATCTGTGTTCAATTGGAATGTCTTTGGCCAAGATTATGAATAATGAATTCAGTTTTTCTCACTTCTATATCAGAATCTTGCTCACGTTAATATCGACCCCGCAGGAACAGTACATTTTTCCGAGATGATAGGCAGCCTATGTGTTAATTCAGGTACCTATCTGTCTGCAAAATTTCGTCAAAATCTGTTTAGCCGTTTTAGCATTAAAGAGTCATCATCATTTCGTGTTGGTGTCACGGTCTATCGACCTTGCACACCCTGGTGTCAGAGTACTTCGGAACCGCCTCTCGGCCTCTGACGTGGTTCCTTTAACGACTACCAGATGGCAGCCGGCACTAACGTCTTAATAACACAAGACTGCAATGTCATAAACCAAACTGGAAACAACTAAACAAAGTGTGCTTCCCGTGGGAATCAAACCCACGACCCGGGTCTACAGGCAATTTACGCCTTGAAAGAGTAACAAACATCTATACACCCGTACATACAAAATTTCGAGTTTATAATATTAGTAAGGAATCTATACATCCAATGGTCTACGTGCAACATGTAGCCGGCGACATTACAAATTTTAAAATGCAAAAGTTTTGCTCCTAATCTCTTACTAGTTCGCGCGAACCTCAAATATTTGCAGGCGACCCATCTGAGGTCAATTTCCTTTGTAACCCTATCAAAAGGACATTAACACAGGTACACTAACACACAAAAATAAACACTATCCCTTTTAATCAAAGGCTAAAATCGCGTGATAGATATTAAGTCGTAAAACCGCCGACGAATGTCGCATACATTTTAAAATGCATTTACAGTGAACGCGTTAAAGTGCGTTTCTGATTATCCCTTTGAGTACTTGCCTCAACAGCAATACGTCATATACACAATAACAAAACGACTGCTATTACGACCTTAAGTTTTTAAGAATAAGGTTGAAAACAGCTTGAAAATTTTTTGTTTAAGTGCACAACTCGTTTCAGTGATGTGGCTCGGAGAATACAGACTGATTTATGGATATAATAAATATATGGGTGTTTAATGTAGGAGATTATCTACGTAGTATGTTTGTATGCAGCAGATGCAGTTGCAATGTGGCTTTGGAATATCGGTTTGTCGCCTTTTTGTCGTGACTACGATCGATTTATAGGCAATCAGTTGACGAGTTGTGAGCTTGTTGAGTGTCTCTATGTCTGATCATTATCATCAGCCGTATAATGTCTGCCTGCCGATGTAGTCCAGTGGTTAAGGCGTTTGCCTGTAGAACCGTGGGTCTTGGATTCGATCCCCACGGGAAACATTGTTTAGTTGTTTCCAGTTTGGTTAGGACATTGCAGGCTTGAGTCACCTGATTGTCTGATAATAAAGATTATTACGTGATTTGGAAAGCACGTTAAGCCGTTGGTCCCGGCTGCCATCAGGTAGTCGTTAAAAGGAATTACGTCAGAGGCGAAGAACTCTGACACCAGGGTGTGCATGGTCGATTGACCGTGTCGCCTACACTGTCGCTTACACGAGATGATGATGATGAATATTAATGGCCTGCGTGGCGCGGTGGTTATAACGCCAGCCTGCTACACAAGGGCTCAATGTTTGATTCCCGGCGATCTGGTAGTCGTTATAGGAACACATCAGAGGCCGAGAGGTGGTTTCGAAGAACTCTTACCCTATGTGCATGGACGATTGACCGTATCTCAAAATGATGATGATGATAAGTGGCCAACAATAGTATCAGATTTTTCAATCTGTCATAACCAAACTGGAAACAACTAAACAGTATGCTTTCCGTGGGAATTGACCATACGACCCCCAGGTCAACAGGCAGGTATGGACCACGTAGGCAGTTAGCCACTAGTTGGCCACTCACACAAAGCAAGTTACGTAAAATATCAGCCAATGTCTAAATCTAACAGTACAATTTCATAATCTTTCCATAATGTATTTTAAGCCAAATGCAACTTCTGCTGATCGTAAAGACGCCATGTTTATTTTATTAAGTGATGGTTTACGTTAGTGCATGTGATTTCAGAATCACCTTGCTACTGCGTGTGAGCGGGTTTTAACCTACTTCAGAAAAGGAAAATGTTTTCATGTTATTATGTACTAAAAACAGGTCATTTTCAGGGCGAGTGCGAGAAGCGCGGCGGAGGGCGCGAGGGAGTTCGGGACCCGCATTTGCCTTTAAATAGGCTCCTGACGAATCCGAAATTATAGTCGGCAATCCAGACGAAATAGCACGTGAGTGACCCGTTTTTAGTCATAATATCTATATGTCACGTTAGTTTCAATGATATAATTTTTTATGTTAAGTTTGGAATTTTGATTTGGTTCTTTGTTTTTTACTTATCCCTTTAAGTTTTCCCCCATCATAGTGGTGACCACGTCTGATGTTACTTTACGTAATGCTTATAATATGCATGCCAACGTTTTCGCTACGACTAAAGTTACGCGAGACATACTTAATTTTGCAAAGAAATCGGTTTCCCTCACGTACTTTTAGTCGGTACCGCCTACTAATTTCAACCAATTCAGATGACCAACTTCAGGACAATGTTCGAAGAGAAGTTTATTTCTTGACACTCGCTTGAAGATGGCCTTCTGAATTAGCTTATACTTGTCGGCAAAACCGACTAAAATGCATATATGTAACTATTTATTATAATAGTAATTATTCATCATTATCATTTCGTGTAGGCGACACGGTCAATCGACCATGCACACCCTGATGTCAGAGTTCTTCGGAATCGCCTCACAGCCTCTGACGTAGTTCCTGAATGACTACCAGATGGCAGCCGGGACCAACGGCTTAGCTGCCCTTCCGAGCACGGAATCATCTTTATTATCAGACAATCAGGTGATTCAGAATGCACTGTCCTAACCAAACTGAAAACAACTTAACATAGTAAGCTTGCCGTAGGAATCGAACCCACCACCTACTGGTCAGGGAAACGCCTTAACCACTGGACCACGGAGGCGGTTAGTAGTAGGCAGTTATAGTAGGTAATTAATAATTAAAGTAGAATATGAGTCAACAAGAGAGAGAGTGTAGGCCAAATCCTCTGTTTGCTCTGGCCCAGTATGGCTCTGGTATACAGAGAGGGTCATGCTCCTGCAGTGGAGACTAAAAAGACCTGTCACGGCTTCCCATATTTTAGGGAGCCTTTCCCAAGCGGGGAACCCAGCGGGGGGGGCACTGCGGGACGCGCGGGCAGCTACATCGACGCGGCCGCGGCTCGCAACGCTCTCTTCCACCCAAGTCAGCGCTGGCGCAAAGACGTATACATTCGAAAACACTCGCGCGCCACGCGTCCTTTAAATTGTATCTGTAAAATAACCTGTACTGTGATCTGTAAGCAACTTTCTTTTGATGCCGCAAAAGGGGCGGTTAAATAAGTATTATTTTATACAAAAACTAGTTTGAATTAACTCCTCCGGCATCCTCACCTGCGTCGAGGCTATAACACGGCGGCTTCGACATATTGGCGACCGTGACAGGACATAAACGGATACAAGAGGAAGGCGCGTATGCTGAGGCTACGACTCGCAGCGGACTATCTACAACGGGAGAAAGGAGCTTTCACGACGGGACCTGCAGCATTTCATCTGGAGGCCTAACCTAAGTTAAGTGAAGTGCCCATTCCTTTCTACCTACCTATTTTATTCCCCGAGTTCAGTGTGCCTCTCTTTGTGCCAGCGTATTAATACCTATATTTAGGTGCCTACTTTGCATAGGTTCAGCTTTTTCGCAACCTACATGCGTGTACCCATGTATGTACATGGTGCAGGATTACCTAGGTACTTATTAGTGGAATCGAGCATAACTAACTACTATCAAAGGTATCTATTGCAAGAGCATATAGCTCATTTAACGTGTTTTTTCTAGTTTTGGGTCTAGCAATGCCTATTATTATTGGTTTCTAAATACAGTACCTACAACAACGCTGCGTGTTATTTACGAGTTATATGTGTCTATGTACCTATAGCTGCTTTTGGGTGCATAATTCATTGCAATTGCACTATTTCACACTAATCCAACAGCACGCAGGTTTGTACCTACAGCATACAGCAAGCTTTTCATTTTTTTCGTGTGCACGCGGTAGCCATTTTGTTTTTGCAAACGTGGTCGAGCCACGCCCGTGTCACGCTTGGTACTTACTTACATACCTGTCCTACCTGCCTTGGTGAATACGAATTGGGAATCTCATACCTATCTACGTTTCAAAAAAAAAAATACACACGCATGTTGCACCTAGCTTGAAAGACATATGCCGACTATTTCAGCTCTTCACGCAAGGAAGACGTGAAGCGAAGAGCCTAGATCAAAGGCGTCGGCTGATTTCCTGTCTGTTCTCCGTGGTGACGCTGACGGCACAGCGGTGCAGTGCAGTGCATCACGGCGCATCGTGTCTACCGAGATTCCTGGCACCGGCTGTTGACTGGATTGGGTTCGATTTCTGCACAATTCATTGTTTTTTTTTTTTTTTACTCCATTTTCAATTAGTGTTGATCGAGTTTTTATATACGTACTAGTCGAGTTTATTGATACAATATGCCATTAAGCATGGAAACTGGAGATACCTCCGCAATCAAAAGGGATACCATATTGATTAGGAAGCGGGGTGTACTAAAGGGTCGTTTGACCAAATATGAGCAATATTTGAATACTATTAAAGACTCTGGAATTTCACTCACAGTTCAAAAGGAACTTGAATTAAAGCTCGATACTATTCAACGTTTAAGTTCTGAGTTTGAAGTAATTCAAAATGAAATTGATGAGTTGTCATCTGACATAGACGGAGAAATTGAAGAAAGAGATGCAATAGAATCTCGGATTTTATCATTGCTCGCAAAGGGTCAAACGATCCTAGACACAAATAGCAAATCGGTTCCCGAACCAGTGACTGACATAGACAACCAGTCAGTCAGTCATTGCAGTCATTCAAATTCTATTAAATTACCTATTATTAAACTGCCCACGTTTGATGGCAACTATCTGACATGGTTGGAATTTAAAGATAGTTTCGAATCTATGATACACAATAATCAAAATATTCCACTAATTAATAAGTTCCATTATCTGCGCTCGGCATTAGAAGGCAGCGCTTCTACAATTTTAAAGTCTATCGAATTTACGAGTAAAAATTATGAGGCTGCCTGGGAGTTACTGTGTCAGCGTTTCAATAATAATAACATTTTAATTAATAATCATCTAAGAGCCTTGCTCACCATAGAAAGCTCTCCCAGGGAGTCATATAAAGCGCTAAAGTTTGTAATAGATCACGTTTCTAAACATCTGAGAGCGCTGAACACGCTCGGTCAACCGACTGATGAGTGGGACACACTGATAATATACATAGTTTCTGCTAGATTAGACACCACAACTGCTAGTAAGTGGGAGGAACATAAAAGTACACTCTCAGAGTTACCTACTTTAGATAATTTCTATTCATTTTTACGGTGCCGAGCTGATATTTTGGAAACGTCTTATATTAATCGTTTTGGCGAAAAATCTAATTTTAATCAATCTAAAAATACTAAATCATTCTTTATATCCTCTGATAACAAACCTAGTGGTAATGAATGTCCCTGTTGTAGTCAAGTACACCGCATTTATGATTGTGAGAAGTTGAAGGGTATGACGGTTGATAATAGGATATCTGAAATTATTAGGCTAAAACTTTGTAAGAATTGCTTGCGTGGTGGCCACATTACTGCTAAATGTCATGCTAAAGGTTCATGTCGCATATGTAAAAGGAGACATAACTCATTGTTGCATAAGACACAGGTGTCAACTGCTACAGAGCCATCAGTTGATCCAGTTCCTGTATCTCTTTCTGTTTTGTCACCACCGAGTAACCAAGTAAATCAAGTTTTGCTATGCACCGCCCTCGTCAACATTGAATATAATTACAAAATTTATACTGTAAGGGCTTTATTAGATACAGGTAGTCAATCATCATTTTTATCGGAGGATTTAAGAAAACGAATGGGCCTAACTAGTAATGATGCTAACATTAGTATTGCGGGCATAAACAATTCATTATGTCCCATATCAGGGACACGCAATCTTTTAATTAAATCTCGTGTGAATTCATTTAACACTAATGTAACGTTTTTATTTGTCCCATGTATAACTGGATTTTTACCCAATTTGGAGGTCAATATTAATGAACTTCATATACCTAAAAATATTCAACTTGCTGACCCCACCTTTTTTAAGCCCTCTAAGGTAGACATGTTACTCGGGTCTGATATTTACTGGGACATTGTAGGGTCCAAACAAATTAAACTAGATAATAATGCAACTGTATTATTAGATTCAAAACTAGGATGGTTGGTGGCAGGTCCCACAGCTAGGACATCGTGTACAGTGCCCCAATTATTTTGTAATTTTTCGAAAGAAATTAAAGACTCTTTAGAGCGTTTCTGGCAGATTGACGAACTGCCTAAGGTCAAGTCTCTCTCCCAAGAGGAGAAACAATGTGAAATTCATTTCAAAGAGAATACCAAGCGGCTTCCTAATGGTAGGTTTTCGGTTATGATACCATTCAAGGAATCGCCTGAGAGTGCATTAGGCGACTCTTATTATTTGGCCAAAAAACGTCTCATTAATTTAGAAAAAAGATTTCATCGTCAACCTGATTTAAAGGCTCAATATAGTTTATTTTTGAAGGAATATGCGGACCTAGGACACTTAACGAAAGTAGATAAGCCACACTTTGGCTATTACTTGCCGCATCATGCTGTTCTAAAATTAAAAAGTGAAACAACTCGCCTTAGAATCGTATTTGACGGGTCAGCAAAGTCATCCTCTAATAAATCCCTAAATGATATTCAATTAATAGGTCCAGTAGTGCAAAGCGATTTAATTTCTATACTGTTGAGATTTCGTAATTATAAATATGTGCTGACTGCTGATATAGAAAAAATGTACAGGCAGATTGAAATCGACGAGTCGCAGCGTCATTGGCAGCTTATATTATGGAGAGATAATGAGGATCAACCTATTCAAGTATTACAATTGAACACTGTCACTTACGGCACAGCATCAGCTCCATTTTTGAGTACTAGGTGTCTTTTACAATTATCTCAGGAGTGCCCTGATAAAGATATTTCTAATATTCTTAAAAACGATTTCTATATCGATGATCTTAGTACAGGAGCCCATGATATTAATGATTTAAAACGAATTTATGAGGGCATAGTATCAACATTAAATTCTGCTTGTTTACCCTTAAGAAAATTACGCTCAAATGTACCTAATTTAATAAATGACAGTGAATCGTTAACTGTACTGGAGTTAAACAAAGATTCTAGTGTTTTAGGACTAAATTGGTCTCCAGCATCCGATACATTAAATTTTCATACTGATATAGATCCACCTTCAAAGGTCACTAAACGCACTATTATTTCAATGACCTGTAAGATATTTGACCCACTAGGAATTTTATGTGCCTGTATAATTGTGCCTAAAATTATATTAAAGGAACTATGGGCGTCTAAACTAGACTGGGATACTCCAGTTCCCGATAACATTGCAAAACGATGGAACAGTTTTATAAACAATCTTCCAGTTCTATTTGCCATCAATATACCTAGAAGGGTTTTATGTGACACCCCACATGACATCCAGTTGCATTGTTTTGTTGATGCAAGCCAGCATGCCTTCGCAGCGTGTGTCTATTTGAGGTCTCGGAACAACAACCAAGAGTTCACTGTACGGCTATTAACTGCGAGAGCACGTGTAGCACCCATGAAACAGCTGACTATTCCTAGGTTAGAGTTGTCAGCGATGTTACTAGGAGCGCGTTTATGTAATAAGGTATTGCAGTCAATTCAGTCATATTCTAATATTACTGAGAAAATTATGTGGTCTGATTCCACCATTGCACTAGCATGGGTTAAGACACCCCCTAGGGATTTAAAAATGTTTGTATGCAACCGTGTAAATGAGATAAATGAACTTACAAATGATTTTATATTTCGTCACATACCTACAGATCAGAACCCAGCTGACTTAGCATCTCGAGGCGTTGAACCCAGTCAACTAAGGTCTTCTTCCCTTTGGTGGCAGGGTCCCTCCTTTCTGAGTGAGGAACAGTGCAATTGGCCTCAGAGTAAATGTCCATCTGTCTCACTACACGAATTGCCTGAACTTAAAAATAAGGAAAACACATTAACGTGTAATTTATTAATTGATAAAGATTCTAAACTTATTAAATTTGATAACTATTCTAATTACTTGAAATTACTAAGAGTATATGCATATGTCTTACGTTTTTTAAATAATTGCAAACCTACTAGCACTAAAAGTACTGGTCCCCTTGGCCCTGACGAGATAAATAATTCATTACATCTATTAGTTAAGTATAGTCAAGCTGAGTCATTTCAAAGAGACATAGTTTTAATTTCAAAT
This sequence comes from Elegia similella, assembly GCA_947532085.1. Lineage (NCBI taxonomy): Eukaryota > Metazoa > Arthropoda > Insecta > Lepidoptera > Pyralidae > Elegia > Elegia similella. The sequence goes on from OX383942.1 coordinate 2,221,470, forward strand.
AAAAGGAACTTACCAAGGGCATCTAAATTATTATCTCTTAATCCATTTCTTGACGACAAGGGTTTATTAAGAGTAGGAGGTCGTATTAGCAATTCGGATTACGCATATGACAAGAAGCATCCAATGATTTTAGATTCCAAACATTATTTTTGTAAATTAATCATGTCATATGAGCATCATCGTTTGTTTCATGCAGGTCCACAACTGCTTCTAGCATCTATTCGAGAAAAATTCTGGCCTATACTAGGAAGAAATTTAGCTCGTAAAGTAACAAGACACTGTGTCATATGCACTCGTTTTAGAGGTAAAAATGTTCAGCCTATTATGGGTAACCTACCTCCTGAGAGAAATGTACCGACGTTTCCTTTTTATTATGTCGGAACTGACTATGGGGGACCTTTTAAGATTTCTAGTCGTAAGGGCAGAGGTAGCACTACGTCCAAATGTTATTTATGTTTATTTGTGTGTCTCACGACAAAGGCGGTTCATTTGGAGGTGGTCAGCGAGCTCAGTACACAAGCGTTCCTTCAATGCCTGCGTAGATTTGTTTTCACGGCGCGGCAAGCCAGCTAAGATCTTTTGCGATAATGGCACTAATTTTAAGGGAGCAAACAATGAGTTGTGTAGAGTTGTGCGGTCCAGCAAGCAGTCGTTGACGGATTTCGGTACTAACGATGGTATTAAATTCTCATTTAGCCCTGCGTATTCGCCAAATTTTGGGGGAATTTTTGAAGCCGGCATTAAATCCGCTAAATATCATATGAAACGAATAGTAGGTAGTGCTAGCCTAACTTTTGAGGAACTAACGACAGTATTTGTACAAATTGAGGCTATACTGAACTCTCGCCCTCTCACGCCTCTATCATCCGATCCCAACGATCCTTTACCATTAACTCCTGGGCACTTCCTTATAGGGAGACCTCTAACTGCGGTCCCGTCCCTACCAATAATGGCATTGAGACCCAGCAGATTTGAGTTGGTGGAGAAACTTCGGCAGCAATTCTGGGCCCGCTGGAGTCGCGAGTTCGTCGCCGAGTTACAGCAGCGAACGAAGTGGCGCACGCAGCAAGGGTGTCTACGCATCGGTGACATCGTAGTGCTGAAGGACGACCAGCTGCCGCCCATGCAATGGCGGCTCGGGAGGATACAGCAGTTCTACCCGGGGCCTGACGGCGTCAATCGTGTGGCCGACGTCCATACAAGGCAAGGAGTCGTGAGGAGGGCTGTATCAAGAATGTGTCTGCTACCTACTTCAATGTTGTAAGCTACAGCTTGCAACGGGGCCGAGGATGTCACGGCTTCCCATATTTTAGGGAGCCTTTCCCAAGCGGGGAACCCAGCGGGGGGGGCACTGCGGGACGCGCGGGCAGCTACATCGACGCGGCCGCGGCTCGCAACGCTCTCTTCCACCCAAGTCAGCGCTGGCGCAAAGACGTATACATTCGAAAACACTCGCGCGCCACGCGTCCTTTAAATTGTATCTGTAAAATAACCTGTACTGTGATCTGTAAGCAACTTTCTTTTGATGCCGCAAAAGGGGCGGTTAAATAAGTATTATTTTATACAAAAACTAGTTTGAATTAACTCCTCCGGCATCCTCACCTGCGTCGAGGCTATAACACGGCGGCTTCGACAGACCTTATGATGATGATGATGAGCCAACAATACATTTCACTTATTTTGTTGCCTTAGGCGCCAAACAGACCAGCAACACTTACATGTCGACCAGTCAACTGAAAGAGGCGAGAGATATAGCTGCAGCTGGCAAAAAAGCCAACTGCAGCTGTCGGCAGTGCAAGCTGCAGCTGTCGTCAGTGTTTGGAAGCAGATTTCGACACGTCGACCGATGCAGCCCATCAATGACTGCAAAAATGCTGCTGCCGAAGTCTGCCGACAGCAGCACTTTGCTGTCGATCAGTCAACTGCAAGCTGTCGACAGCTGCCGTTGGCTTTTTCGACAGCTGCAGTTGTATCTGTCGACTGCTTGCAGTTTACTGGGCGACAGCAAAGTGCTGTTCGTCTGTTTAGTGTCTTAAATACAGAATCATAATGTTCTTTATTCATTTGATGGCGAATATAGTTTTTACAAATTAAAAATATAACAAAACAAAAAGATCGTAAACTTTTACAAAAACTAAGTTTAATCCTTCTTTTATAATAAGAATAACTTTCGCCTGCAGCTCAACTCACGTGAATGTAGATCCCTCGGCAACACTACCTTTTCCAGGTTGACAAGTACCCTATCGGGCTCAAATAATCTCTATACAGAAATTTATCTAAATCAGCTCTGGGGTTGAAGCGTGAACAGCTAACACATACAAATACTTTTGCATATAATATTGGTAAGTGTGGATGAATTCTTTTTGGCCATAGAATTAAGAGGTACAAGACGCGGTTCATTGTCGAGACCACGATGTACCTACGCAGCTACGAGCATGTGTAGCGTCGGGCGTTGAAATCGTAAAATAAATTAGAATCATCGGTGTCGTGGATGTGAGAAGGCGGTTAAGTGTATACAGATGCGCTATCTAAAATAAGAGAAAATATATAATAACCTAATCGTTGAATAGGTAGTTAAAGTGAAAAGGTTACAATCAAATCTCCTCTTCTAGTCTAGTTATATTAGTCAGGATTTTTGGTCGATTTATGCAAACACAAATAATACACCTTCCCAATAATAATGGAATAGAACTTTGCAAGTCATTTTAATACTTTTTGTAGTTATAAATAAATTTAAAGAGGTAGAGGGCGCGCCCACCTAAGTAGGAATAGGCAAAGAGGAAGGAGAAGAGTTATTAATAAATTTAAATAATTGATTATATAATTATGTTTAATATATGTATTAAAAAATTTAACCGGTCTGAATGGAAAAAGTGGAGGGAGGCCTTTGTCCAGCAGTGGTACACATGATGGCTCAAAATAATAAATAAATTTTAAAAAAACTTCAATAAAAGTCTTGTATATCTCCTTGTTCATAGACTCAAGAAGTCAGCTGTCGCTCTTGGATCAGCTCGTGTCATTGTAACTCACTCCGAAGTTCTATTTTCTTTCTAAGATTAAAGTTGTACTCTTCTCCGTACTCCTGTGTCAAAATATCATACATAATGAAGCACTTGCCCAGTAGTATGAGCGTAAAATCGTAATATACAAACAAACTTTAAAATTTCTAATATTAGGATACCACAAACAACAAATCATTATTATTTATCATTGTCTTCCATGCTGGTCTGGGAGAAAAGAAAAAACGTAGAATATACCAGCTGCTTCTCTTCCCGCGCAGATCGTAAAAGCCGATCTAGGGAATGGGTAAAATCTGAGGAATCATGCTAATAGGCGATGCGGCTAGCAACCCATCACTATTTTAATTACGTTTTCCACCTACTGCCCACCAACATGCTAAATGTGGCCTTCAGGTCTTATAGACCCAGGCTCTGTCTACCCCGCAAGGAAAAAGACGTTACACTATGTATGTATATGATACTATTTATTATTGTTTATTCTTTCAGACCTAAAAAAAGTTAAGTCACCTTCAGTGCCTTCTCCATACATTACTAACTCTATGTCATAAAGGCGTAGATACACGCACTGATTTGTCGATCGTAAAACAAATCGCATTAAACACACTGGTAGTACTTTACATACATTATGTAGTTATTGTGTTTTTATTTGTTGGAAGTATGAACCCGTGACCCCAAGTGTGAATTTCGGTGTGATGTAATAAATATAATACTAGATAGATACTTAGATAACTTTTTTAATTGGTTTGCCACTAACACATAAATTATTAAAATGCAACAATCTTATATCTAAACACGATCAAATATTGCCTTTGTGTGCTGCAACAAGGCAAAAAGGCCATAACTCAGCGATTTTTTTGACCCTGATTTTCAGTTATCGCCATCAAAAATAAATAATTACATTAAATACCGAAGAAATCGAAGAAACAGCATAGATATAGATACTAGAAGTTTAAAACTCGTCGATGAATAACATGAATAGTTGGTGGATAGTCTTTGTATGATACAAAATGTAGCCTGTATCATATTATAAACATAATGTACAATACACTAATTAGAAATAAAATATGGTGAAAAAATTTCAAGCGGGCGGGAACCAGCGACCTTAAGGCGATACCACTGTAAATATGGTCGTTCTGAACCTTATTTATCTCGCAAAACACTTAAATTAGGAGTTTCAAATCTAAGTAATATGATTTTTGACTATTTCATCTCCAAAAATTGAAGATGAAAACACGTTTTGATAAAATTTTATCGATAGAAATATTTTTTGAAAAATGGTCTTTGTTCGCAGAGTTTTTGTTATTGTAGCTCAAATGCGACGAATGAAATAATGATTTTTAGACTCAAAGATAGGTTATTAGTAATTCATCAAAATGTAAATATGAAAATACAATTAACCGGTCTGATTTTATATAAAATAGAAATAACGAATTTGGCGCTTACGTTTTTTTCTTTGAGCGACTCGAGACTATCTCCTATCTCATCATTCACAGGCTAAACCGCCAAGCGCTATCCCTTGCACGCACTTGATCAGTCCTTTGCCGAGCGAAGGTACCAAACATTTGAGGCCTCGCCTTAAGTCTGTACGACACCTTTTATTTTTTGTTACAAATCCCTTTTTAATTTATTTCTTAATTTAATAACCTTACACCAGTGTTCACAATAAAGATATTTTGTATTTGTATTTTTAAGAATATATCAAAATAGCATTGTGAATGCAAAATAAAACAAAGATATACATAATGTACAAATTAATCACAAAAACTACTGAACCGTTTTTGACGTGATCGTTATTAAATCAATGAAGCTAAACGAAATTCGCCGGGACAGCTAGTTATAAATGAATCAAAAACAAAAACAAAATAAAATTAATACTTAAAGGGCGATACCCATACAAGAAACGTGTCTTTTTGACTCGATTCTGTTAAATTTCCTGCTTATTTATTTCTGACACGTCAAACCATAGATAATTAAGAACATAAGTTAGTTTGTGTTCAAAAGTGCGTAATGAACATATCATCATCATCACCAGGTCCTTTTTAGTCTCCACTACAGGAGCACACCCTCTCTGTACTAAGAGCCATACTTGGCCATAACAGGCAGAGAACTTGGCCTACACTCTCCAAGCTGGCCAGACGGGTTGGACAGGTCTCACAAATGTTTATAAGCTTCGTTTAGCTTGTATATCCTAAGTCACCTTCTACGACATCCACGGGAAGACTTGGAGTGGTCCTATTTTACTCTGCCGGATACCACACGGCTATATAATATATACTTAGTAGCTTTAAAGTAGCTCCAATCACAGAAAAAATTACAGAAGGTTGCCTAAGATGGTATGACACATTAAAAGACGAAGCGAAGATTATGCGGTACAAATAGCCTTCAATCTACCAGAGCCTAAGAGAAACAGAGCTTACCCACCAATGACCTGGTGGTCCAATATCGCAAGAGACCTCAAGAAAACCCGATTGCCCGATGCGACAACTCAAAACCGCTTGTCTTGACGCAGAAAAGTGAGGAGATGCCAAATAACGGATTCAGGGACGGAAGAAGAAATGTTCGTGTTCGAAAGAGTTTGGTTAACCTCATGCTGATCATGCTCATGAGGAGCTCGATGGCCTAGTTTGCTTGCGCATTATAAGTGCTTATGCACGTTAAGGAACCCTGGGTGTGGATCTTACTGGGATGGGTGACCACAAGTGGCAAAAAAAAAACTCGCGCTTCTCCGTGCTTCGAAAGGCACCATAAACCGTTGGTCCCGGCTGTCATCACCAGATGGCGATCGTCTTGCTATGTCAGATGTCTTTAGGCAGCCTGAAAAATCTGACATCAGTGTTCGCCACTTACACGAAAAGCAAGTAAACATCATCAGAAAAGTCGCTTGAAAGTGGTTTGAAGCGTACCTAGACATCAGAGTCCCTATGCAATAAATATATGTAATAGTTTTGTATTCTTATTAAATAAAGAAATAAAATATGGTGAAAAAATTTATCAAGTGGGCGGGATTTGAACCTGCGATCTTAAGTCTATGTACGACTAAAGGTTTTACATAGACTTAAAAACTCAAGGCAGCAGGTTCAAATCGAAAAAAATTTTTTCACCATATTTTATTTCTTAATAAGAGTATATCAAAGTAGCATTGTGAATGAAAATATGTATAAACATTTAAAAATAATAGTTTTGTAGTTAAATATTGCACGGTGGTACGGAACCCTTGGTATGCCTAATGCGACTCACGCTTGTCCGGTTTTATTATTACGAATTATTGATACTCAAGACGTCGACCATCAAATTGATCTGCTCAAACGGATAAACAAGTGCAATGAAAACCCACCCAAAATAAATTTTATTGCATCCAGATTGCCAGCACTCAGCTATGTTGCAGAGAAATACGCAAATTTCCTGCATGAAAAAATAAAAACGGGAGCGTCATAGCCGTGTTACAGACAAACAAATTTTGAAATTAGTATGCCGCGCAACCGGGCGCGTCGCGGGACAGGCGCCTAACGGCCGGACTCTAAGGAAAGCACTGGTAAACAAGGCTTACCAGCCGGCCTATTTGTTAACTCAGTGACCAACGTTTTGATAGTCACTTCAAAATACATTGCGGGTTTCCTATGATTGACTATTTTTATTAAAGATATACAAAACGTAATGTACTTTGAAATGACCATCAAAACGTTGTACACTGAGTTAGCAAATAGGCTGGTAGGTCTTTAAGGCCTACACTTTAGTGAGGAGTTGGGCGAAAATTAAAAAAACCATGTCTTAAAAAGTGTTTTGAAGATATGTCCCTATATTTATTTACGAGTATTACAGTTTTTTTTAATTACTGTGGCCCAACTACCACAGTTATCCTAAAAACTGTATATATAAAATGACTATACATGAAATTTTGATCGTTCTGGACCCTCAAAGGGGTGATTCTGCCTGTCGATATGAACAACTTTTTTTTTGACAGAATATTTTTGTATGGAACTTCCAATTATTTTTTTTATTTCCCAACATTTGTCCCTTTGGAAAAGTTGTTCATGTCGACGGGCTGACTCACCCCTTTCAGACTTTGCAAGACAGACTTGACAGGGTCCAGAACGATCGAAATTTCACAATGTATGTAAACTTTAGAGATATCAGAATAGTATTAAGTTAGATTAGATTAAGATAGATCAGTTACCGGCCGAAATTAGAGAGTTCGAGTACCAATGATCATCATCATCATCATCATCATCATCATCATCATCGTCAGCTTTCCACGACCCACTGCTGGACATAAGCCTCCTTTTGTCTGCGCCATGCTCTACTGATACTACAATAAAATATTTAATAGTTTTTGCTCCCAGTGCCTTACAAACACATTGTTATGACAATTATAAATAAAATATATAATTATATAGGGACAAATCACACAGATTGAGCTAGCCCCAAAGTAACTTCGACACTTGTGTTATGGGATACTAACTCAACGATACTATATTTTTATAACAAATACATATATAGATAAACATCCAAGACCCAGGCCAATCTGACAAAGATCATTTTCCATCTTGACCTGGCCGGGGATCGAAGCCGGGCACTCCATGTCGCAGGCTGGCGTGTTAACCACTGCGCCACGGAGCTGTCCAATTACTTATGGAAGGTGATGCTATGATGTTTCAGACTCATATCGGGGCTTCAATTTTGCATATAATTACTGCACAACATGTCATTTAAGAAAAAAATCCAAATATTTTACGCGTATGCACTTCTCTCTACCACTACTCTAAAACGCGGTCACGTTTTAAAGAAGTATAATCAGTTTGAACATAAACGTTCACACTTGCCACGCTCCCTCTTCTTCTTATTTTCGTGTCGATGGTACTTTAGTTATTATAAAATATATATATATATAATATATAATATCCAGCCCAATAATGGGCCACTTCTATGCCTTTTTTTAGATGCTGTAAGGAGATCGCCCAGAGTGACTAGCTCCGTAGCGCAGCGGTCAACACGCCAGCCTCCGACACGGAGTGACCGGGTTCGATCCCCAGCCAGGTCAAGATGGAAAATGATCTTTTTCAGATTGGCCTGGGTCTTGGATGTGTATCTATATATGTATTTGTTATAAAATATAGTATCGTTGAGTTAGTATCCCATAACACAAGTCTCGAACTTACTTTGAGGCTAGCTCAATCTGCGTGATTTGTCCGTATATATATATATATATTTAGTGCAGGTGGTTGGGCACCCTGGATAAGAGAGGAGGGACGCCATAGTTCGGGGAGAGCGTAAATGTTTTGTGAAGTATCTATCATTCCCCACTTGGCCAGATTGTCTTTGCATCGACCCACCTGCGTTCGCAGTCTATTGAGCGACTTCCAGATGGGCCAGGACAAACTGTGGCCAAGGGGAAGACGCTCGTGTAGGGTGGTAAAATTTGCTGTAGTGTGGTCACTCTCCCACAGCTTCATCTGTGCCGTATAGAGTTACTGTCCAAAGCAACTACCTTTGCAATGAAACTATGATGACTTTTAAGCCTTTGTGGAGCCAGAGAGCAGTCAAACAGAGGGTGTCGTGCATCCCGCTCCGCGTCCTTACGCTCGGCGGCGCTAGCTACATCTCTGCAGACCAGCAGGCTCGCAGACCCACTCTATACATATCTGTGGTAATCATACATACTATCACGTCTATTTCCTCTACGGGGTAGACAGAGCCTGGGTCTTTAGGATCTAAAAGCACGTTTAGCTTGCTGGCTGGCGTTAGCTGGAAAACGGAATCAAAAACACGAATGGGTTGCTGGCCGCATCGCTTGCTAACATGATTCGTCATATTTTCGCCCATTTTTTTGGCATGGTACTATAAAATTAAACGCTCCGCAGTCTAGCGTAAACAACATCCACACTGGTACATTTACATTTTTCTCAACCAAACAAATTCGTTGAATAAAGCAATGAAAAAATGACAGAGTATTTATCATTTGCTGAAATCTGTCTCGCGTCCGACCGGAAAAGGTTCATTATCGCTGAATTTCTACTCTGTATAAATATTACATGGAGCAGGAAAAATGAGTTTTGAACGTACTATGAATGGGGCCTTGAAGTGGTTTGTAGTTTTGTTTTGATAGGATTTGAATAGGAAGTCATTTGTATATGTTTTTGCGGGGAATTTAACTGTCGAATTATTTTTGTTCTTTTAACTGTTTTTTTCGGTTCCATACATCAAAAGATAAAAAAATAACCTTTAATGGATAACTAAATAAATAATAAATATATACGGACAAATCACACAGATTGGGCTAGCCCCAAAGTAAGTTCGAGACTTGTGTTATGGGATACTAACTCAACGATACTATATTTTATAACAAATACATATATAGATAAACATCCAAGACCCAGGCCAATCTGAAAAAGATCATTTTTCATCTTGGCCTGGCCGGGGATCGAACCCGGTCACTCCGTGTCGCAGGCTGGCGTGTTGACCGCTGCGCCACGGAGCTAGTCAAAAGGGGCACAGAGACAACTCCGTTGTCTCTGTGCCCCTTGCCCTCTGTCAGCTCGCCAGGAATCTTTTTTTACAGAAAAGCCTAGGTAAATATCTTTCCAAAAGCTGTAAAAATATACGGTAACATTTTTATCGTTATCCAAAACGATACAAATTTTACCATGCATAGAAATTTTATATATACAGATTTTTTTTAGGATTACTGTGGTAGTCACACTTAAACGGTGATTTAGCCAATCGATATACATTTTCTATGGGACCATTAAAAAAAATACTCGCACTTATTTCAAATGGACCTTATAGAGACCATGCAAGACCAGCTCAATTAAAAAAAAAACAATTTCCATCTTGATCTGACCGGCAATCGAACCCAGGACCCTGCGATTCAAAGGCTAGTAGCCATAGAGGTTGACTTGCTAACATACGTACATTTTCCCATCCGTGCCAAAAAATCTTCATTTCCTTCACTACATTCAGAAGCAACATAAACCAACAAAAACTCAACAAGATGAATAGCCAGCATTAGTACGTAACATTTCTCAAGAACTGGAAAAAACGCTCGTCCATATTACTCGTACATTGCATTACATTAAGTGTCGTCGATCGTCATAGACAAAAAGTTTGTCTGCGTAGATAGATATCTCTGAGTTGGCGGGCGACCAATTGCATGTGAGTTAAGATTCGATATAGAGTACAATAATATTATTCATTGTTTACCTGACTAAAAAGGGTTTATGTTTTATTTGTAAATTTATTATACTCATATATATAATGCCTGTGATCATGTGACACCAGAGGAGTGGAAAAATGTTATCATGAAAACGAAAAAAAACGATACAAGAGAATTGGGATCGTAATTGCACTGTACTTGAACTTGCTAGACTCCTGTGACACAGAAATAAATAAAAACTGATTCTTTTTAATTTAAGTAGTAAACAATTTATTTAAATCTTATTAGATTATTGTAGATCACTAATTTTAAAGAGTTTTAGTGACGAAAAGTATCGACTAGGTATGTCGTAGTGTCACAGCACTAGTGATATCACAGAGATTAGCCTATATTTTAAGAACTACGCATGTGTACAATTTTTTTGCAAAAAAATAATTTGTCACTTACTATTTGCACTTACATGTGGCCCTGTGCAATTACGGATTGTATTTCTTGCGCTGAACGTAATATATTTCGCATTTCGCCTACGCCGTCAATCCTCATGGACATAGACAGTCAGCGTTGATAAATATCTCAAGGTAGCGTAGAAGACCACCTCATCGAAATATATTGACTCATGCGGCATATCGTAGAAATTCAGTGGTAATGACGATGTTCCGGTTGGAAACGCGACAGATTTCAGCGTTACAAATTATAACTCGTCATTTATCAGCTGGCGAGGCAAATACGTTATTTTTTTTTTTTTTTTTATACTACTTAGTAGGCAAACAGGCATACGGCCCACCTGATGGAAAGTGGTTACCGTAGCCTATGGACGCCTGCAACACCAGGGTGCCACTCGCGCGTTGCCGACCCTGAAGAAATCTTTTCAGGCCCTTTTTAAAGAACCCCATGTTGTAGTCACTCGGGAAAACCATGGCTGGGAGTTCGTTCCACAATTTAAGCGTACGTGGAATAAAGTTCCTTTCAAAGCGTACTGTACGCAACCATTTAGGATACAAGGTGTGGGGATGAATTCCCTGCCGATGGCGTGAGGTGCGATGATGGAAAGTGGCCGTAGGCATCAACTCAAACAATTCTTCGGAGCACTGCCCATTATACAAACGATAAAACATACAGAGAGAAGCAAAATCTCTCCTTAGACTCAGTGGCTCGATACCGTTTGTAATATTGGGATCGTCGACAATTCTGACAGCTCGTCTTTGGACTGAGTCAAATGGATCCAGCTGATATTTGGGTGCACCTGCCCAGAGGTGACAACAGTACTCCATGTGTGGACGGACTTGCGACTTATAAAGTAGCAGTCTTTGCCCAGAGGTAAAGTACTATTAATAATATTGTAAGTATAAAATGAAACAGACCAATAGGTTTCCGACCGCATTAGAAATACAATACTGCGCTCAAAAACTCAGATCATAGACGCTGGACGTAAGGCCGCCAGTTTTAAATGGAACTGGGCAGGGCATATCTACCGCATGCCTGACGAGTTGTAGGCCAAAGCGACCACAATATGGATCCCACAAAATCGCAATCGAAAGCGTGGAAGGCCCAGAAAGAGATGGGAAGACGAACTGCAATCCTATCGGAAAGACTGGACTTCAGTAGCCCTCGACTGTAATAGTTGGAATGATGAAAGGGAGGCCTTTGCCCTGCAGTGGGACAGTATAGGCTAGAAATAGAAATAGGTTAATTTATTTTGTAATTACTTTGTTTACGACTTTGCTCACGTATTAGTATATTGTATATCTATCATCATCTATCATCAGGTCTTTTTAGTCTCCACTGAAGGAGCATGACCCTCTCTGTACTACCGGAGCCATACTTGGCCAGAGCAAACAGAGGATTTGGCCTACACTCTCCACGCTGGCCAGACGGGTTGGAGAGGTTTCATTGATGTTTATGAGCTTTGTTTAGCTTGTATTTCCTAAGTCGCCTCTTACGACATCCATGGGAAGACTTGGAGTGGTCCTATTCTAATCTGCCGGAAACCACACGGCTAGTATAATGTATGTGCTATTCTAGTATTGCTATACACTGCAACATTGTAGCTTCATCAAAAAAGGGTTGCATAAAGGAGTAGTAGATAACAGTAAATCCATCCATAAAACTTTTGGACGAACTTTGAACTTGACGAGCTCTGTTCCCTAGAGGTCATCATGCCAGTCCGCCACACCGGAGTTCTCAGGTTTGACCCCGGTCATAGGTCAAGATGGAAATGATCTTTTTGAGATCGGCCTGAGTCTAGGATGTTTATCTCTATATGAATTTGATAAAAAATATAGTATCGTTGAGTTAGTATCCCATAACACAAGTCTCTAACTTACTTTGAGGCTAGCTCAATCTTTTCATCAAAAACTCACTTTTACTCTGATAATATTTAGGTACTCTTATAAATGATTAGATACGTAATTGTATTCGTTGTAATTTTTTTTTTTTTTTTTTTTTTATGTATATCCGACGGCAAACGAGCAGACGAGCCACCTGATGGAAAGTGGTCACCGTCGCCCATGGACATCTGCAACACCAGAGGAGCTGCTGATGCGTTGCCGACTCTTAAGATACCTGTAAACACGCCTTTTGAAGGACCTCAAAGTCATAGCACACAGGGAAAACCTTGTATTTAATAGCATCGTTTACTTTAGAACTTGATTAGCTCCGTGGCGCAGCGGTCAACACGCCAGCCTGCGACACGGAGTGACCGGGTTCGATCCCCGGCCAGGTCAAGATGGAAAATGATCTTTTTCAGATTGGCCTGGGTCTTGGATGTGTATCTATATAGGTATTTGTTATAAAATATAGTATCGTTGAGTTAGTATCCCATAACTTAAGTCTCGAACTTACTTTGGGGCTAGCTCAATGTGTGTGATTTGCCCGTATATATATATATTCTTTTTAACTAAATCAAAGCATATTAATAAAAAAAAGAAAATCTCATTTATATAAGGGCTTATCCTTTAAAAAGTCTCATATGAAATAGGTACCAATGTAAATGTAAGGTCATCCACCTGCCACAGTCTAGCGACAGACTGCAGTCCGCCCACACTCGACCTTTGCGAGCTGCGGTTTAATTAATCATTTAAATTTATACTAACTTTGATAGATTTTGCGAACTGGAAACCACTTCAAACATCAAAAGAGTCAAGGACGTAGTTAGACGTAGACAAATACAGTGTTATGTAACGTTACTTGATTTAACGACAACATCCCTATAGCGTCGAAACTTAGCTTTTTGTTTAGTTTATTTTCCATACAAATAGCCACTCTTTATAGCATCAAAAATTATATCCACTTACACAGTAATAAGTACTTTCTAAGTTGCCAAAATTAGTATAAACCGCAGCTTTTTTGTTTTATTATCCAGTCTATAATAAATTCAACTGTCGACATACGTGCCGAATATTTTAAGAAATGCGGTTACAAATGGGAATTCACTTACACGTGAAGACTGACGTTATCCTAACTAATATTATAAATACGAAAATGAGTTTTTGTTTGTTTGTTATGCCTAAATGCCCTATCTAATGAATATTTTGCATCTGGGGTACAGAGAAGGACATAGTGTACATTTTATCCCAGTGAAAAGTACTGTTCCCGAGGGATCTATATTGCCGTGCGCGGAGCCACGGTTGAAAGCTAGTCTATCATATTTTTAGATGCTTACAAGCTTTCAAACTGTCAACATGACGAAGAAATTAAAACTACTGTGAATTGACGAAAAAGTTTTATTAATACCCGCAATAGACGCAATCTCGTTTGACGACAACTCTCAATAACGCCATAAAATTCGCAGTGCCTTTAGTGTCATTATATAAAGTTTACACTGTAGTTTTATTCAATTTATAATACTAAGATTCGCTAGATAATGTTTGATTGGATTAAACGATTATAACTGTAGCGGATTATGCATCGTTAAAACAATAAAAATACCGACTGCCTTTACAAAAATAAATGGAATTTGTAGTTTTTAGTCTTCACTACAGGAGCACGACCCTCTCTGTACTATTAGTATTTGGTCTACACTCTCCACGCTGGCCAGACGGGTTGGGATGTCATATTTGATGTTTAATAGCTTTGTTTAGCTTGTTTATTCTAAGTCACCTTATACGACATCCACGGAAAGACTTGGAGTGGTCCTATTCTACTCAGCCGGAAACCACACGGCAAGCCTGTTGTATTTGGAAACGAAAAATGCTATACAATTCTGAGGCAAATCTAAGAATTTATGTAAATAGGCGGTGCGGCTAGCAACCCATCATACGGAAACAAAATTGGGTTTTTAAAAACATGCTAAACGTGGCCTTTCGGTTTTATGGCCGTAGGCTTTGTCTACTCCATAAGGGATAAAGACGTGATACTATGTATGTACGTGATTATACGCATGTTTTAAAAATGTTCGTAAATTCAAACCAACACATAACGCCATCTATCGACGACGATAGACACTAACGCGGACGCAAACCTTGACCGAATGCAAGGTCAGTGACCCGAGATTGTGCTCAGAAATGGCGCGAATAATATGCGACTTTACGACTCATAAAGTGAATATTTTTAAAATGCACTGCACTGATATTGATATTATTATGTTCTTGTCAAGCGTATCTGTAGAGGTTATAATTTCTCCTATAAAAACAGATTTATGTACAATCCATTAATACCGTCACACCAATTTTATGAGTATTAGATACCCCCGTCCTTGTAATAGATGATTGAACCAGCGACCTTAGGTCTTAGGACCTTGTGTCGTACATAGTTAAGGTCGCTGGTTCAAATCCTGTCCGTATGAAATTTTTTCACCATAACATATTTCTAAATTTAATAAGAGTAAATCATTATAGCATTCATCATCATCATCATCATCAGGTCCTTTTTAGTCTCCACTACAGGAGCCCGACCCTCTCTGTACTGCTAGAGCCATACTTGGCCAGAGCAGCCAGAGGACTTGGCCTACACTCTCCACGCTGGCCAGACGAGCATTGGTCCAGCTAGCCAGGTCATTATAGCATTGTTAATGCAATAAAACCTATGAAAAAGATGGGCATATTTATAACCTCCCCCTTAAGTGTGAGGTCACATTTTAATTTAAAGAAATATTTAAACTACAATACAAAAATACACTCAACCATGACAATGGATACAGATTTTGGATTATAATTTTTATTTCGATTTTTTTTGGCAGAACAGCTTCGATATTTGTATGAAAAATGATTTTTTGACAACTTAACGTGATAAAGATGATCCTCACCCTTTGTTGTCACACGCTGTCACACTTAGTTGACTCACTTCCATCCGCTTATCGTGTGACGAAATTTATAGATGGCTCCTAAGGTAAAAGTATGTATTATATACATGTCTGTAATTATAAATTACTTGCTTTCGCCCGCGGCTCCGCCCACGTCAATGTCAATCCCTCGGGATTAGTACTTTTTCCCAGGATAAAAGGTAGCCTATGTCCTTCTCCGTACTCCAGAGAACTTGTATGCAAAATTTCATGATGATCAGTTCAGTAGTTACGGCGAGAAAGTGTTACTAACAAACAAACAAACAGACTCACTTTAGCATTTATAATATTAGTAAGAATAAGGATAAGGATTATTCAACCTAACTAAATACATAGTAGTCTGCTTAAACGTGGTTTAAAACTTTGGCTTGAACCATTTGCGATGAAATAGGTTGAACAAGAACTTTTCTATTTTTACACAACTGCACAAATAAGGAAAGCTATGATTTCAGTGTTCATATGTGTGTGAGTTTGCTTATTTCACCATAACTTCTTATTGACTGATCAGATTTGGATGTCTGAGGTATGTTTAGAAACTGCCTTGGCATAGGCTATATTTTAGGCAGGGCATTGTATTAGAGTCTCTTTAAAAAAAACTTGTAGTTCTAACATAACAATTATTAGCTCCATCGCTACAAAAACATAGATTCTAATTTACAAACAAAACAAACGCATACAATATTAATAGAAAACTATTCTAACATTCCCAAATAAATACCGGAGCCCCTATATAAATAACTGAATTGAATCCACATTTAATATCAGTTATTTTGATATTGCCGACAAATGTTAACTTTGATCTGAGCCGACAGCTCAAATTAAAATAAGTAACAGATGCGACTCTATATGGAATGTGCGTTGGTTTTTTTTTAAGACGGCAAACGAGCATAACCTGATCATCATTTCGAGTAGGTGTCACGGTCAATCGAACATGCACACCCTGGTGTCAGAGTTCTTCGGAACCGCCTCTCGGCCTCTGACGAGGTTCCTTTAACGACTACCAGATGGCAGCCGGGACCACCGGCTTAACGTGCCTTCCGAAGCACGGAATCATCTTTATTATCAGACAATCAGGTGATTCAAGCCTGCAATGTCCTAACCAAACTGGAAACAACTAAACAAAGCATGCTTCCGGTGGGAATCGAACCCACGACCCCCGGGTCAACAGGCAAACGCCTTAACCACTGGACCACGGAGGCTGTATAACCTGATGGTAAGTGATCACCCCTGCTCATGGACAACTGCAACACCAAGGCTGTGACATGAGCATTGCCGGCCTTACAGTAAATCTATGTGGACGAGTTTTTGATTATGATACAATTCTAAAACAAAAATGATACAATTCAGAAAATATACTACATTTGTTAAGACAAGGCATAGTGTCTTATTTTAAGTGTGGTAGAGCCACGATACCGGCAAAATTCATTTTGGCTAGTAGCATGAATGGGCCGGCTCGTCCGAGGAAGTACTACACTCTCACAGAAAATCGACGTTTGAGTAGGAGCTTTACCGTTTCTATGCTTCGTTCGGTGAGTGAGAGAGCCGGAGGCCCATCCTTCCCCCATTTCCTCCCCCATGTCCTTTCCCCAATTCCTTGAAAGGCCGGCAACGCTCCTGTTACACCCTGGTGTTGCAGTTGTCCATGGGCAGCGGTGGTCGCTTACCATCAGGTGACTCGCTTGCTCGTTTGCCGCCCTATAACATAAAAAAAAATCTTAACAAATGTGAGAAATACTACAAACTAACGCCAGAATGTAACGGCACTGTGTAGACATGAATTCTACTATATTATGAACTGTCTCACATATTTTAGCCATATTCTCGAATTTCTTTACTTTTGGTAATGATCTGAATCATATTGAATTGCATCGTAAGTGTCAAAGTATTTTTTTTTCGAATGACTATTGTAGCTAGCTCCAAGTTTGCTTTCGCTACTTTACCAGGTGTTGTGTGAGAGTAGTGCCAATTTCTTTCGTTCCTGTCTTTTTTAAGATAGATCTCAATGCTGTTTTGTATTAAATGCTGCAGCGATTGATTTTGAAATTTAAGCTCTATGATCAAATTAAAGTCAAAGATTCTTCACACATTACAATATTAAAGAACTATTGAATTAGAAAATGCAAGCAGCAGCATAGCGCTCAAAAACTGCCACCACGCGAAGTAGCTCAAAGCGGGCCTAAAAAGGAGATTTTTTCGCGAACTAGTCTGCTGCCAGCTCCGCTACGGAAGGACGTGTAGATAAAATTTAACGACATATTTTTTGCAAACATCATTAAAATCTTCATGAATTAAGAAAAAAAAAATACTTCTTGTGTAGTAAAGTGGTGCAGGAAACGCAAGGAAAGACGGAAATGTGACACTGGAGTAACTCATAATTGGTAGGTAGAGTAGCTGGCGGCGAGCTGCTACTACCTCCGCTATGTTGACACCATAGCGTTCATTAGATATGTTGGCACCGCCCCGTGACCTTGACGCGGCCAATTGCAAACAAGTTTCGTGTAGAATGCGTAAGTTTTTCGTAGTGGTTTGAGTTAAGCTTCTTTGCGTAAATGGGACTGATATTATATGGTTAGTTGTATAAGAGACAACATAGCTGTCAAATAATCCTTATCCTTATTACTAATATTATAAATGCGAAAGTGAGTTTGTTTGTTTGTTTGTTTATTTGTTTGTTTGTTTGTTTGTTTGTTTGTTTGTTTGTTTGTTTGTTTGTTTGTTTGTTACGCTTTCACGCCGTAACTACTGAACCGATTATCATCAAATTTTGCATACAAGTTCTCTGGAGTACGGAGAAGGACATAGGCTACCTTTTATCCCGGGAAAAAGTACTATTCCCGAGGGATCGACATTGACGCGGGCGGAGCCGCGGGCGAAAGCTAGTTAATTATAAATAGAAGGATTGAAAAAAGAAGTCTGCCTCCACTGATTTATATTCTTTATAAGCTGTCATTCTGCTAATCTTTATTTGGTGCCGACAGTCACCAAGGTCGGTGGTGTCATCCACTCATCGTTCCTGGTAGTCTGCCAACTTTTTTAATAAGTGGTAAAGACAACTAACAATGCTAGACGCAGATACCTATCTTTTATATAAAGTGAGGGTTATTGAGACCTGATGTCGTTACTTATCACATTCACATTTACTTATTAAATTACAATTATGTAGTATCGTATTGCTGCAAATTTTTGTCATTTTAACACGTATGTGTGTCTCTGTGTTTGTCTGTCTGTAGTTATATTGTGGTAATCATCATCATCATCATCAGGTCTTTTTAGTTTCCACTGCAGGAGCATGACCCGCTCTGTACTACTGGAGCCATACTTGGCCAGAGCAGACAGAAAGATAAGTTTAATGCTGAAGTTATAACTTTAGATAAGTTATATCTTCCATGCTGGTCTGGGAGTAAAGAAAAACGTAGAATGTACTAGCTGCTTATCTTCCTCAGATCGTAAAAGCCGATCGAGGGAATGGGCGAAAATAAGAAATCATGTTAGCAGGTGATGCGGCTAGCAACCTATCACTATTTTTGTTCTGTTTCCTATCTATACGCCCACCAATATGCCAACCACGCTATATGACTATAGTAGTATGTATGTACATTTTAATTTTACTGTGTCACATCTGCCCCGTACCGGCTAGTCTTTTTTTTTTATTTCGAACGGTGTATTACTTCCTTTGGCTGCTCTGGCCAAGTATGGCTCTAGTAGTACAGAGAGGGTTGTGCTCCTGTAGTGGAGACTAAAATGACCTGGTCATGATGATGATATACTTCTGAATTGGCCTAATATGAATTTTATAAAAAAGTTGACTTCAAACAGTAGTTTGTTTGAAGTCAACTTTTAGGGTTCCATTCCTCAAAAGAAAAAAATGGAACCCTTATAAAATCACTTGGTTGTCTGTGCGTAGAGGTATCAAGCTGAAATTCATATCAAATACTCAGATCTACTGTCCCTTGGAGCTGTGAAAAAATCAAACTTCTAAGCTAACGCAATCAAAAGATACAGCTGGTTATGCCGCAATTTTTCGTGTTTTTTCGACATTCGCAAGGAAATGAAAATCTACAGGGATCTTTCCATGAACTCAGAATCTTGAAATTTGATACGAAGCAACGTCTAATAACACATATGTTGGTGATAGGATCCTGGTAAAAGGTTTCAATGAAAACAACCGAGAATTTGGCGAATCGCGGTGCGCGGAGGACATGAACACACAAGCGTCCTGTTGCATCTCATTAGTGCGACTGACCCGGCTGTGCGGGGGGGCCGTCTTTTGAAGTAAAGCATAGGTAAGTACATAGATGCTTATGAGTACCTTCCTCCTTGCATATTATTTTATTAATATCTAATGTTTTCTTACAGGTTACAGATCCAGTGGTAAGTATAAAGTATTTTAGTTTTACATTTATCCTAATTTTTATATTTTATATTTTCAGAAGCAGCGTGTCGTCAACATTTTCCCCCCCAGTGTTGCCAGAGCGACACTCATCAGGACGCATAAGTGGTGCCACGCGAGTCACAGGTCGTTTCATCACACCCGTCTTTGTCCTAACGTCTACTACCCTAATCCGTCCGTCGGCACCAGGGTATACCTTAACGATTATACCTTTAGGCCAGGTATTACGCGGCGATGATGGGTCGGCCACAACTACTAGGTCCCCTACGTTCAGTTGCAATCCTTCCTGAGACCACTTCTTTCGAGGAAGGAGAGCTGGCAGCACTTCTTTCATCCAGCGTTGCCAGAACAGATCCGTTAAACGTTGAGAAACACGCCATTGACGTCTGAGGTACAAATCACCATCATCGAATACACCCGGAACAGGTAAGTTTGACGAACTTCCAATCAAAAAATGATTGGGAGTGAGTGCCTCTTCACTGCGTGGGTCCACTGACACATGGGTCAGGGGTCGACTGTTAATTATATTTTCGACTTCGGCTAGAAGAGTGATTAAGGTTTCTTCCTTCGGAGCCCTTTCTTTCAGCACGACCTTCAGTGCAGTCTTCACGCTTCTTATGAGCCGCTCCCAGGCTCCTGCCATATGAGGGCTAGCCGGTGGTAAGAAACGCCAAGTCGCGTTCTTGTGCAGTGCTTCGGCTGCCAATGCTGTTTGATCAAGCTCCTTGAACGACTTCTTCAGCTCTGTGTCAGCTCCTCTCATATTAGTCCCATTATCTGACATTATTGTATGAGGCCATCCACGACGCGCAGCCATCCTTCTCAAGGCCATAATCAATGCGTCTGTAGTTAGGGATGTCACGATCTCAATATGTACGGCGCGTACAGTTAAACAGGTAAAAAGAACTCCATATCTTTTATGCCTTTGTCGTCCCACAGCAACTTCTACAGGGCCGAACAGATCGGCTCCACAAATTGTGAACGGCCTCTGATGGTGTGTCAAGCGACCTTCAGGAAGGTCACCGAGACGTGCAGGTACAGGAGTCACCCTTCGCATCCGACAAATCAAGCATTGAGAAGCTACAGTGCGAACAGTAGGCCTGAGGTTCAAAACCCAGTACTTTTGCCGAAGTTCGTTCACCACTAATTCAGTGTAGCCGTGATGAGCGCGAACGTGGTACTCCTTCACTAGCAGGCGCGACATATGGTCTTTGCCATCCAGGATTACAGGCCTCTTAACTGCTTCGTTTACTCCTTTAGCAGCGTCAATACGCCCGCCGACACGGAGAATTCCGTCGCTGTCCAAAATTGGGGTCAATGAGCGTAAACGGCTGTCTTTTTTAAGAGGTAAGTTATTCTTTAACACTTCTATTTCATCACTAAATGATTGTGCTTGAGAATGTCTTATTAACAATATTTCTGCTTCTTTCAGTAAATCAGCGTCCAGCTGTCTGACATTCGTCTTTTTGCATTTCTTTATAAATAATAAAACCGATGCAGCTGTACGTAATAAACGTAACCAACAGGAAAAACGTCGAGGGTCAGGAACTGGTAAGTATAATATTTTATTATTTTCACTTGATACGGTGTGTATTCTTTCTAACACTTCATCACTAATAATTTCTTTATTTATAGGGTCGCGCGGCCAGTGTTGCGGGTCTTGATATAAAAACAAGGGGCCCGTAAACCATATCGAGTCGTTGTCCAAGATGTGATCGCTCTTTTTAGTGGCCAGATCAGCGGGATTTATTTTAGTCTGTACATAACGCCACTCAGATATTCTACTAAGATCGCATATTTCACCTAACCTGTTCGCAATAAAAACTTTGTAATTTTTATTTTCGTTTCTGATCCAGTGCAGTACGGTCGTAGAATCTGTCCAATAAAAACATTCATTGATTTTAACACGATGTTCCGATTTTATTGTCTGCGCTAACCTACACCCCAACAATGCTGATTGCAACTCGAGTCGGCTTATACTCGTATATTTTAAACCGCTAACACGATTTTTACTAGCAATGAAAGCAACTTGCACGGATCCATTACTGTTTAGCTTACGAAAATATCCTACTGAGGCATAGCCAGACGGCGATGCGTCGCAGAAAACATGTAATTGCAATGCACTTGTCTCATTCGATGTCCGCTCGGTCGTGCTACGAGCCGCGTCGGAGTCGAGCGAAACGCGACCTTCTGTGCTTGGATTAAAGTACCACCGTGGAATCCGTATGTTGCTTACCGTAAATAATTGTTTTAACCAATCTTTGAATGAAATAAATAAAAATTCTGTTATTTCTTGATCCCATTCTATGTTAGCCTTCCAAGTTTCTTGCATTATGATTTTTGCCTTTATAGTAAATGGGCCTAGAAAGCCATGTATATCAAAAATGGACATGACGATGCGAAGGATCTCACGCTTAGTAGGCTTTCTTTTAGCCTTCAGCACATCACTTGGTATTCGGCTAAGTGATAGATCAAAACTCAAAAGGTCACTAGCGGGATACCACAACAAACCTAATGTACGTTCCGGTTGATTTTCAACATTGAACCTTACCGCCTTATCATTTAAGGTTTCTTTTGGCGTGTCACTCAGTACCTCTGGACAATTACTAAGCCAGTTTCGCATTAAAAAACCACCTTGTTGATGGATATAGTAAATATCTTTAATTATTTTCTTTGCAGTTGAAGTATCAGTGTGGCTGTCAATATAATCGTCCATATATTGATTTTTGCGAATCGCATTGACAGCCTCAGGCATAGTCGATTCAAATCGCTCAGTGTTTTTGGTTTGATTTATATATTGCGCGATGAATGGAGAGCAACATGCGCCGAACACTAGGGACGTCATTATATATTTTTTATTTTCCCATAAAAATCGAAATGCGTTACAATCTTCTTTTTTTATTTTCAGTTTCAGAAACATATCTTGAATATCTGCGATCGTGCCTACCGCGTTTTCCCTAAAACGAAACATAATCCCCAGCAAGGATTGCAACAAATCCGGCCCTTGTAGAAAAAAATCGTTCAAACAAAAACCTTCACTTTTGGCGGCCGCATCAAACACAAGTCTTAGTTTTCGTTTTTTGGGGTTGTCTACGCCAAAATGTGGCAGGTACCAAACACGACCATTAGAACACTCATCATCGTCGCGCAACTCACGAGCGTAATTATTAGAAAATAAATGCTGCATTCTATCTTTATAACGCAATGCATAGCCGTCTTTATTAGCTAACATTTTATTCTCAATCGATTTTAATCGTTTTAAGGCATTAGGGTAAGAATCGGGCATACTAAAATTGTCATAACGCCATGGTAAGCCGACTGTCCATTGATTGTCAACTAAAACAGCGGTGTTATCTAAAATGGCAATAGCTCGCGCCTCACTTGCGTTTTGACGCGGCTTTGTACCTATACCTATCGAATCCAAAGCAAATGATTTTCTAACTAAGTCATGCAACTGTGCATCACTCAACATATGGCTTTCGGACGAGAGAGGAGACACGAGTTGTGATACCGATTTGCTATTATTTTCAATTGTAAACAAATGATAAATATTGTCAGTGTTTTCTCTCTCCTGCTCCGAATGGTCATGTACGAGTGAGACGAAACGACTAGACTGCGTAAAATCACTTACCAGTGGTCCGTGCACGCACCACCCAACAGCTGTTTTCGTTAGATAAGGCTCACGCTGCTTCTTACCTCTAACACACACAATAGGGGCAATCAAATCGTGGTTATTTTGACCCAAAAGCACTTTAGCTTGAACACCACACTCACAAACCTTAAAGTCCTTAATTTTCTGTATATGTTCGTACTTAAGGTCCATAGCCGATATTTTTTGTACGGGTAAATTTAACTGTTTTATTTTACGCGCGGAAAACGTAAAGCGATCGCCGGTATAGTTAGTAATATCAACGCTCACTATTTCAGATTCGCACACTAACTCGGCGCCGTCCCAGGCGCTACGCGCGCGCATTTCGTGTTTCCGACCGTGGAGCCCTACCTGATCAGCGATATCAGACGAGATGAGAGACACAGACGACGCTTCGTCTATTAACGCGTGGACGTGTATACTACCCGTGGGTCCGTGTACAGTCAAAGGCACTATTTTAAGCAACACTTTGGGGCACTGCGTCGAGACCGTATGCACCGTATGCGTCTCACGTTGATCATCACGCGCCGACTCAGAATTCGATTGCTGTTGATGCTCCTCTTTCTTCTTGGGGGCGACCCAGTGCAGCAGGCGGTGGTGCGGCTGCTCGCACCCATCCACATCACAATTGCTGCCTTTGCACGCTGACGCATCGCTATGCCGAGAGCCCAGGCACTTGAAACATAGTCGGTGTGTTTTTGCAAAACGCCAACGATCTTTTCTCAAAGCTCGCTTGAATTTTGGGCAGTTACATATCTCATGAGCTTTTGTATGGCAGAAAGAGCACTTATCATTTTCTGTGTTTGTATCGGTCAATAGCACGGCGTGCGGTGGATTCTTGCGATCATCAGGTTTTCGTTGACTATAAATATGACTCACGCCTGATTCGGCAGTCTTGACGGCCTCCAAGTATAGAAAATCCGCCAACTTTTCTAATTTCGCTGCTGGGCTGTCACGATGACTGTAAACATAGTCGGTCCACTTACTAATTAGTGAATTGGGGAATTTTGCAATGACCGTCGCAGCCATCTCAGGGCTCTGAAGAAACTCACTTTGCTCGACAGCCCTTACCGCCGTTACATAATTTTTTATCTTCAAGGCAAAGCTCACTATATGGTGGTGGTAGTCGTCTGGCAAGACAGGAATCTTTTTTAGTTGCAGCACTAATTTATTCAATATAGTTTCAGGCCTTCCAAACCTTAACTCGAGTACTTCTATAACTTGTTCGGTTGTGGTATTCCCCATCAGCAATGATGCAGCTGCTTCTTTGGCATCCCCGCGGAGACATTTGCGTAGCCGCCACATATTTTCATTATTGGAGTATTTACATAAACGTGTGGACTCAACAAAGGCTTCTTTAAAGTGCAACCACTCCAACGGGTCTCCGGAAAATATCGGAAGGTCTTTAGACGTAGCCAATCTAGTCATCAGCTGATGATTTTCTGTTTTAGACGAAGTAGTGATGGCTTTCTGGAGTGCGTGGGCCAACTTTTCGATATCACTCTGAGGTTGCTCGCCGTGATTCACTGGCGGCGACGGTTGCGGCGGCGGCCGCGCTGAGCCCGCGCTGGCGTCCAACCAATCATACACTTTATCCTTGCATGACACAGCGGAACTTGATGCTGACCGAGAACACTTATCTAACTCGCTTAAGTCTGCTGCCAATTCCTTTTCCAGCAGGTCGGACTGTATCTTGGCTTTTTTCTTAATAATTTCGGCTGTTTTCTGAGCAGCTGCAGCTGCTGCATCTGCTTTTGCCGCTGCTGCCTCCGCGTCTGCCGCCTCCATCTCCAGCTTAGCTTTAGCACGCGCTGTCTCGAGCTCCAGCTTTCGCTGACGTGCCACGGTCGACGACGTATTTGCTGACCTGGCTGTTCTCGCTGTTTTTCGTGAGCTAGTGACACTTGGCGGCTTTTTAACAGCTTCACTTTTCAAACTCACTGACACTAGCTTTTCACTTTCTTCACCATCGTGCGTCGAACATTCTGGACGCGCAGACGCACCACGTAACACTTTTTTCTTACGCGGCGTTTTCGGCGTGTGAAACATGATTTTAACGAAGGATCCGGCCGAAGTGACCAAATAATGTTGGTGATAGGATCCTGGTAAAAGGTTTCAATGAAAACAACCGAGAATTTGGCGAATCGCGGTGCGCGGAGGACATGAACACACAAGCGTCCTGTTGCATCTCATTAGTGCGACTGACCCGGCTGTGCGGGGGGGCCGTCTTTTGAAGTAAAGCATAGGTAAGTACATAGATGCTTATGAGTACCTTCCTCCTTGCATATTATTTTATTAATATCTAATGTTTTCTTACAGGTTACAGATCCAGTGGTAAGTATAAAGTATTTTAGTTTTACATTTATCCTAATTTTTATATTTTATATTTTCAGAAGCAGCGTGTCGTCAACAACATATAAAGGAAAAATGCGAAAAGCATTAATTTTTAGTTTCATATAATAAAAATATTTTTAATAATTTCAAACTATTATATATAATGTATGGAAACCTTCGTGCGCAAGTCCGACTCGCATAGGGCGGGTTTTTGATGTAAAAGTCTAGACCGACTGTTGGCTTAGCGACGCGTCGTCACAGAATGCGTCGCCAAGCTTTATATAATACTAGCTGTCGTCCACGGCTCCACTCACGTTAATATCGATCCAGTGGAATTAGTGCTTTTTCCGGGATAAAAGGTAGCCTATGTGTTATCCATGTAATAACCTATCTGTGTGCAAAATTCCGTCAAAATCTATTCAGCCGTTTTGGCGTGATTGAGTAACAAACGTCTATACATCCCTACATACTCACACACTATCGCGTTTATAATATTAGTAAGAAAGTAAGGATTTATGTATGTACAAAATATTTTCGGTGGTTTATATCTGCCAACCGTCCCGCGACGGTTCACATTTTTGAAGTGAAAACTTCTTAAGCGGCGTTGTGCTTTTAAAACGCCGGCGCGGCGTAGGAGAGGAAGTAATATCCCCCTCTCTTTCAACTGCGCTGCGTTATCACTTATGCCGGCATTCCCGGAGAGTAAGCCGTTGTTTTTTTTTTTTATCGATTCTTTATCCTAACTAATATTATAAATGCGAAAGTGAGTTTGTTTGTTTGTTACGCTTTCACGCCGTAACTACTGAACCGATCATCATGAAATTTTGCATACAAGTTCTCTGGAGTGTGGAGAAGGATATAGGCTTTTATGCCGGGAAAAATTACTATTCCCGAGGGATCGACATTGACGCGGGCGGAGCCGCGGGCGAAAGCTAGTTTCTCATAAAGAACAGAGTTCAATTTAAGTTAAGTAATCGTTTTATCTGCGAAATTTATTTATTTATTCCTTCCTCCACTACTACCAAGTCTTCTTGTATTGGTAGGGATCCAACCGTAGGTAACTTTTGCCCGGAAATCATTTTGCCTGCAATATATGTGGCCAGCCCAGTCCCATTTCAACTTTGCGGCCTTCAGAGCTACATTTTCGATTCTGTTCGTGAGGGTAGTTCAGTGTTACGGATTTTGTCCATTTGACACTTAAGATACTACGCTCTATCGTTCGCTGGATAAACTTCTGAAAAATTATTCCTTTGAAAATATATCACATTACCTTAATCATTTAACTCTGCAATAACATATCATAGTTTATAACTAGCAAGAGATACGTTTCTTAATGTCAAGGCTTCGCGGAGGTCATCGTCCGCTCACATATAATGACGGTAATATAAAAAAAGTGAAATCATCAATCAGTTATATAGTTTAGTAGTCGCATGCGGATCACAGTAACGCCACAAACTAAAGAGGAGACAGAAGAAGGGATTTTGTATAAATTAGACGTTTGGTGCGAATAAATAAATCAAATTTTACAATAATGAATAGAAAGAAAGAAAGAAACATAATTTATTTTAAATACTAACAATAACTACAATTTTGTAATTGAAGTGGTTAGTCCAGAGCGCGCCATAGTTGAAGATGCAAGCTTGCTCATTTAAGAAGACAAAAATGAACTATCATCTTATAAAAAAGATTATTATTCATAGAAGATTATTAATAATGAAAATAAATATCATAAATTTGCTAGATGATCCCCTTTAAAAAGTCAATATTCTATGATTATTTAACTTGTAACAAAAATTTAGTTCTATATTTGGAAGTGCCTTTTAAAAAAATAAGAATGCCAACGTCAAGAAAACTTATTTTCTTCAGAAATAAACATGACTACTAGCAAACTAGAATTGGTTTTTATTTTAAGGATATTTTTTTTATCAGTATTAAATAAGCTACGACATTCGATGTACCCTAGTTACGCCAAGAAGCGATACATCCCGATATTATTTAATTTGTATCTTACAATCCGACTGGGACAGAAGGCCGAATGGTGATTACTAGAAAATTATTCTTGGGCAACCGGTACTGTTACGAAGATAATTCCTTTTTCTGCGAAAAGTAATCATCTATACTACACTAATGTATATTTTTTTATTCCACTTTATAGGTATTTCATTAATTCATAGACAGGCTTGTATTTACTACTTTTTTTTTTTTTATTGTATTCATTTTACAATCAAATTAGTAGTTACGCTCTGTATTCCTAAAATTCAGAATTTATTGTATATAATTTTATTATGTCTTATTAATTAATTCAGTCCATGATATTAGGAAAATTTATAAGGAAAAACAACTAAAAAAGTGCTGTTTTTTTAAAGACAGTTCTTATTATAAACACTTACATTTTTTTGTCATCAAATATTAAATGACTTCTAATATATTTCACATAAAATAAGTATTATACAAAATAAAACTTGATAATTAATCACAGTACGGTTTTATCGTGTTTTTAAATCTGGGTCACAAAAAAACCGAAAAATAAAAAAATCTTAAAAAAAAGGCGGTTAACCCGTTCTTGAGTTATATTAAAAGTGTTTGAACAAACCCGACTATGTTTTATATTATATTTATTACATCTGTAACGTTTCGAAATTTAAAAAAAAGAACTGTCATAGTGCAAATTCTTTTTTTAAACCATGCTACGAAATAATAATAAACCCGTGAACATTTGTGCGTTCGTCTATCCATCGTTCCTCTGACAGAATATTTAAATTAAGTATAATGATGGTAATCATCGTATGTACCATCTCGTTTGCTTGATTTGAGAATTGTATTATACAATTTTCAAAATGGCCGCCACCTAAATTTGATGTAATTGGAAAATTTGAACGCATTAATTTCGAAGTAGATTGGCTGGAACAAATGACAAAAGTTTGCAGTTGTAATGGAAATGAGAGTTCATTTAATTATGTATGGATCCACGATTTTAAGCTTTCGCGGTCACTATAACTGTTATTATCAGTTTATAAATATATGCCGTCTGAAACATCTTTTTTTATATTATTTATTATAGGATCACTAGGTTGTCCGTCTGTATGTCTGTCTGTCAGGACCCTTTTTCTCAGGAACGCGTAGAGGTATTAAGCTGAAATTCATATCAAATACGCAGCAGGCGTACGGTCCCTTAGAGCTGTAAAAAAAATCTTACTTCTAAGCTTAACTTATCAAAAGGCTGGTTACGCCGCAAATTTTCGTGTTTTTTCGACATTTGCAAGGTAATCAAAACCTACAGGGTACTTCCCATGAACTCAGACTCTTCAGAAAAAATGCCTGTTTTGTGAACATATTGCACTGTAGAAAGCTGTTGGTTTTTTGAATAAAATAAATAAATAAAAAGAATCTTGAAATTTGAAATGACGGATAGAACGAAGCCATGTCTTATAGCATAGATAAAGAAAAAATTACGAGAAGCATACATTTTTAGTTTTAGTTTATAGTTAGTTATTTAAGATATAGGCCGGCAAACCAGCAGTCACCTGATGGTAGCGATCAGCGCTGCCCATGGACAACTGCAACAATAGGGCGTAAAAGTGTGAAGGCTCGACCGTCCCGACGCTCTAGCCGAGTTCCACATATAAGGATATTAGGGAGAGCACAAGACGACACACAGAACACAGAATAACTTTATTATAACTTTGCTTTACAACTTCAATAAATAGATAACAGAGACTATGCTCTAAGATATGGTAGTAGACTCAAAGATATTAGTAGACAGATGTTAATAGATTGAAAGGTGGTAGCAGACTGAAAGATGGTAGCAGACTGAAGAATGAGTGATGAGAGAGAGAGAGAAAGTAATCTAAAAATGGAATGGAATGGAATGAAATTTGAATTAAAAATGAAATTTGAATTAAAATAAGAAACGGAAAATGGACAGGATGAGAGAAATGAGGTTAGATGAGTTGCAGCATGCAGGTGGCATGCTGCAACGTTACAAAGGGAGCGTTGCCGGCCTTTCAAAGGGTTGGGAGAAAGACATAGAGGAGGAATTGGGGGAATGATGGGCCTCCAGCTCTCTCACTCACCGAACGAAGCATAGAAGCGGTAAAGCTTCTACGCAAACGTCGATTTTCTGTGAGAGTGTGGTACTTCCACGGACAAGCCGGCCCATTTATGCTACTAGCAAAAATTAAGTTTGTCGGCAGCGTAGCCAACGTGGTAACGTGGCGCCAAAATTAGTATTAAAATATTTAAATTATACACGGTGAATTTTTTATCGTTCTGGACCCTTAAATGGATGATTCAGCCCGTTGATATAAACAACTTTTCCGATGGGACCAATGCTGGGAACTCAATTTTTTATATAAATTTATTTGATGATATAATACATGTAATCAATGTAATCGGAGCCCTTCAGGCACATAGGGGCACATAGGGACCTAGTCTGGATTGAGTTTCTTTCGGCGTATTCTTCTCACCAGTGGTCGTTGCGAAACGCTAGTAGTATTTCGATTTTATATAAATTAAACAAAATATAACAAATACAAATATGACGTTCAAAAAGAGTTACATGTATCCGATTTTGAATAAAAATCTTTGACTTTTTGACTTTTTATTTTCAAAAAAATTTTTGACGTTCCCATACAAATTGACCGGGCGGCCGAATTTTTTTGTATGGAACTGCCCATTTTTTTTGAGTCCCCATCATTGGTCCCATAGAAAAAGTTGTTTATATCAACGGGCTGAATCATCCCTTTAAGAGTCCAGAACGATAAAAATTTCACCGTGTATAGGCCGCGCCTCGAGTAAAATATGCGATGTTAGCTCGGCCAGCTATCTTTGACTATATCTACCCCGTAAGAGCCAAAGACGCGATATACTTTATCTACAATGAATTTGCCAACCCGTCGTGTGCAGTAGAAACGACACTCGAAATAAGGGTGTTGCAAATATTTGCCAAAGGAACAATATTATTTTCGTTGGGCGAGCAAACTCTACGTAATTTGTAGTCGATATGTGTCCGTTTACCAGAGAATATAATTTTGAATTGGTATAGAATGGACAAGTAAAGAATGAATGGTAAAGAATTGACAACGCGTCTCATCGAGGTAACTGTTGATCCAAGAGCTGGCAGTTTTTTTGCACAACGTATCGGACTCGCTGTGCAACGGGGAAATGCTGCCAGCATTTTGGGTACTTTGCCTCGATGCGGTGCGTTGCAAGAAGTTTTTTATTTGTAATTTATTTATAACTAGCTTTCGCCCGCGGCTCCGCCCGCTTCAATGTCGATCCCTCGGGATTAGTACTTTTTCCCGGGATAAAAGGTATTTTATCCCGGCTACCGCCTATGTCCTTCTCCGTACTCCAAAGAACTTGTATGCAAAATTTCATTATGATCGGTTCAGTAGTCACGGCGTGAAAGCGTAACAAACAAACAAACAAACTCACTTTCGCATTTATAATATTAGTAAGGATTTTTTATTTTTATGTTGTTATTAATTATGTATACTTTATATTAATAAAGTTGAATTGTTTTTTAAAATAAAATAAATATAAATGGGCCTTGAATAACACTGATAAGTTCTCTGTCACTCAAAAAGTTAATTATTTTATGAACTGTTTCTAATGAAATTTCTTAGCAATTAATTCTGATGTCTTAACTGACCAGTAATAACTGCATATTCAGTCATGGACAAGTTTATACCTCGCTAAATTTTCATCACAAAATTCGTACAATTTAGATGTACAAGTTGAAATTTTTCATACTATTGTATTCCGTGCTTCGGAAGGCACGTTAAGCTGGTGGTCCCGACTGCCATCTGGTAGTCGTTAAAGGAACCACGTCAGAGGCCGAGAGGCGGTTCCAAAGAACTCTGACACTAGGGTGTGCGTGCATGGTCGATTGACAGTGACACCTACTCGAATGATGATGATACTATTGTAAATTAATTGTGTGGTGGCAAAATAATTATTTTAAGTATAATTGTTTCTAGGGTTCCGTGTCAAAAGGGTGCCTATACCAAGCCGATGTCCGTCAGTTTGGCTATATTGATTAAACCGCAATAAGTCGAGACATGAAATTTTCACAGAATGTGTTATTTATTGCTGCTACATCATCATCATCATCATCAGGTCTTTTTAGTCTCCACTGCAGAAGCATGACTCTCTCTGTACTACCGGAGCCATACTTGGCCAGAGCAGACAACGGATTTGGCCTACACTGTCCTCGCTGTCCAGACGGATTGGAGAGGTCTCACTTATGTTTTTGAGCTTTTATTTCCTAAGTCGCCTCTTACGACATCCACGGGAAGACTTGAAGTGGTTCTATTCTACTCCGGAAACCACACTGCTAATAAAATAAATAATAAGAGTACATCAAAATATAATTGTGAATGAAAACAAAAAAGTTTTAAAATATTACTTCCATTTCTTTCTGTCATTAACCATATTATCATTTACCCTGGAATGAGTATCATCATCATCATCATCAGGTCCTTTTTAGTCTCCACTACAGGAGCACGACCCTCTCTGTACTACTAGGGCCATACTTCGCCAGAGCAGCCAGAGGACTTGGCCTACACTCTCTACGCTGGCCAGATGGGTTGTAGAGGAGTCTTAGATGTTTATAAGCTTTGTTTAGCTTGTATTTCCTAGATCGCCTTCTACGACACTCACGGGCAGACTTGGAGTGGTCCTATTCTACTCTGCCGGATACCACACGGCTAATTATAATGACTAGCTCCGTGGCGCAGCGGTCAACACGCCAGCCTGCGACACGGAGTGACCGGGTTCGATCCCCGGCCAGGTCAAGATGGAAAATGATCTTTTTCAGATTGGCCTGGGTCTTGGATGTGTATCTATATATGTATTTGTTATAAAATATAGTATCGTTGAGTTAGTATCCCATAACACAAGTCTCGAACTTACTTTGGGGCTAGCTCAATCTGTGTGATTTGTCCGTATATATTTATTTATTTATTTAATTATTAGTAGCATTTGTTTTTTTTTTCTCTTAGGTGGCGTGTTTGTTAATGTGTTTACACCACACCCTTCGGCCAGAACTTTTCGTCCATGAAAGTCGCTAGCTTCTCCTTTGGGACCCGCACCACAAACGACGTGAAGTTCACGTCATGGCGCGACTCCAACTTGACGACCCTCGGCGTGATGTTGGTCTTCACGCGGACGTATTCCACCACTTCCTCTGCCTTGGTAGAGTGAAAGAGTCGGGACACGTACATCTGCGTCGTAGGGATGGCTGGACGCAGCAGATGGTTGGCTCCTGTTGGTGCGGTTCTACACTGATTCCGGCAAGGAAGCTTTCTCTTTTTTCGTTCGACTTTAGTGAAGCCCTCCTTGTCTACCTGTTCCTTGCTAGGAAGAACAAACTTCTGTCCCTCGGGGTTTTTTCGCTTCATGCGTTTCGGTTTTTGCTGACGCGGTGGGACAACCGGGGCAATATTAGCGACAACAGCCCTATCGGTGGTGGCATTGTCGCCGACGGCAACAGCAGGGGTATTGACGACGGCAGCATAGGCGCGAGTCGGGGTCGACGTGCTCGACGTAATGATTGTAACCTGTTTACATACCAAACAAAATGGAATAAAAATAAAATATTCGGTATTCCTTCTCATAACATGGTCTAATAATGATTTTGTAACATCTCAACTACAAGTACTAGCTTCAAACTCCCCTTAATATATTTATTCCGTATCTTATCCAAGTACATAAATTATTACAAAAGTAATAATAAGTGCTTACAATTGCAAATGACAAGATAAACAAGTACACCATATTTTGTTTACAAAGTTCTTATCAATTTTATAATACTTATAGAACGCTATTAAATCAAGTTTATTTATAAGGTGTTTAATAAACATTATAACTAGTTATAATGTGGTTTATTGTTGAGTAATTTTCCTAAGGAAATTGAAGCTCATTTCGTCACGCTTTGGAAACTAGAGGAAGTGTCTATTAGATAGCATTATAACATTGCTGCATCAAATAACTAGGGAATATTTTAACGCTGGAATAAAAGGTATTTAAGTTTTATGCATTTTTAAATTACGTAAATTTCCTGCTATTGTATCAGCGTATTACCCGGGTGACCAACCCAGAAGGACAGTAATGTTTTTTGCAGGTATGTAAGTAAAAAAAAGTATGTCTGTTCCTTTGTCGTCTCATGTAGCCTAAACGGCTTGACCGATTTTGAAGTGATTACATTAGATTTGTTTTTTCTCTGGAGTGTCATAGACTATGAGACTAGCAAAAAATCTATATGGCGAACGTAAACTGTCCAAAAGACAAGTACCTACTATCACAGATACTAATTGTTATTTACCTTTTTTCAGCTTTTTGAGGACTTCGATGGTCCATTCGAAGGCGTGCGCAATATAATCGTTTACACAGGTAAAGCTACCCCAGGCGTGGTCCCCAGTGGGATGGGTGGCAAGTGGCATAAAAATATCTTGAGCTCCTCCATGCTTCAGAAGGCACGTTAAACCGTTGGCCCCGGCTACCATCATTGGTGGCAGTCAGACAGGAGCCTATAGGTCGCCGAGGTTGAATTGTGCGATAGCTCAGGTGGCAGAGCATAGGTCGTATATAGACCTAGGTCGCCGGTTCAAGTCCCACCCGCATGAAATTCTTTCGTCATATTTTATTTCTTAGTTTAGAGTATAGCCTAAAGGTACCTTGAAAAAATTTACACCAGTTTTGGCCACATACATACACGAGAAACAAACAAACAACTATCCAGTACTAGGATAGTATCTGTATACTTATCCGTTCCCTTAAATGCATGTGTTTAGTTGTTTCCAGTTTGGTTAGAACATTGCAGGCTTGAATTACCTGATTGTGTGATAATAAAGATGTTTCCGTGCTTCGGAAGGCACGTTAAGCCGTTGGTCCCGGCTGCCATATGATAGTCGTTAAAAACATCAGAGGCCGAGAGGCAGTTCCGAAGAACTCTGGCACCAGGGTGTGCATGATCGATTGCCCGTGGCACCTACTCGATATGATGATGATGATAAATGCATAGTGTTATATTTTTGGTACATACGTAGTATTGTGTAGTAAAAGTCAAATATATTTTCAAACTATTCTATTTATAATAAAATAAATATTTGCAATATATCCTTTATATAACATATGATACTTCTTTTAAATATATATGTATTTTTTTTTATTCAATACATACACTCTGTCTGTCTCTATTCTTTTCACACTTCAACATTGATGGTGAGGTAGTTTGAGGCCTGAGAAAGACCATACACTTTTCACTCTGGGAAATTTTACAGTTCACAAAGGATCGACACTAACGTGGGCGGAGCCGCAAGCAAAAGCTAGTAGCAGAATAAAATAATAACAATAGTCAAAAAATACAAATCTTAAACATTTTCTATTTGTCCTTTCTGTCAACCAATTATACTTCTCTATGGCCATCCGTCACTGAGTCTGGTCACGTCGACCGACCAGCCGTAAGCTCGGTTAGACCAATACCTAAAAACTAAGCATTGCTTTGAACTTTGGAATTCAAATGTAAAATATCGATACGTCTAGGAATCGAGTTCTTTCGGTTCGAGCAAACATGCGGTTTGTATTAGGTTTTAATATTAAATCCTGAGTTGTGTGAAGTGATATATCTTTGCCGTTTTTAGATTAAATCGAAGGATTGAATGATGCAGCTTATCCCTTACGGACTAGATAGAGCCAAAGAACGATGCTTTAAATCTTCTTTTTCTTATGTATTTACTGTCTTTGAACTGATTTTTCATTCCCTGTCCAAACAGTGTTTTTCAACCTTTTTCATGATGCGACCGCGCGACGACGACCTGTTATGAAAAAAATATTTCGCGACCCCCCACCTTTCGCTTTTTTATCATGTATGTATGTGTATGTTACAGTATAACAAATATTCATTCTATACGTTTTTATGCGTCTCCATAATTAAGATTCGGATATAAGTACATAATATAGTACGTAAAACACATTATTTTACAATTACGTACATCGAATACGTCGCCGATTGATAACTAACGCAATTCACGCACAATATACTCGTACCAAATATTTATAATCTTTTTAATCTTTATTGTTTTACTGAAGTAGTTCTCTCGACCTCTGGCAACCTCCCTACAAAAGCTTCGCGACCCCCCCCCCCCCCCCCCCACCACGACCAGGGGGTTGTGAAAAACACTGCTTTAAAAGATCATCATCATCATCAGGGCTTTTTTAGTCTCCACTGTAGGAGCACGACCCTCTCTGTACTACTAGAGCCATACTTTACTTAGCCAGAGTAGTCAGTTGACTTGGCCTACACTCTCCTCGCTGGCCAGACGGGTTGGAGAGGTCTCACAGATGTTTATAAGCTTTGTTGAGCTTGTATTTCCTAAGTCGCCTTCTACGACATCCACACGGGAAGACTTGGAGTGGTCCTATTCTACTCTGCCGGATACCACACGGCAAAAGATCACTTAGCAGAGAATAAATATATTCCTATATTAACGTATAAAGCGCAACGTACCACGTAATATGGTAACGTCGCACCTCTCCCCCGTTCCCGGGTGAGATTGATAGTTTTGAAAAGATGGTCAGTTGTTACTGTTGTGACTCGCTGATAACGTGATGTCTCATAAGTTAATACATAAATTCATTATGCGGTACCGACCCTGATTGATAGCTCACATATTGACAAAGTGTGTCAATATATGAGTCGTAAAGTTTCATGTATTGTGTATAAATATTACTCCGCTTGTATGAAGCGACATACCTGTGCTGAGTGAATTAACAGTTGTAAATGATAATCAGATACAATTTAAAAATATCAGTTTCCGGACTCTGCAATAAATATTAAAGGCACAGAAAGGGAATACATCAAATGAGACAGAAAGAAAAGAAGGATTTTTCTTTTTGAATTACTAGGTATGAAGCTCACCTCAACCTTTTGGCCAGTCAGTCTCCATCAAATCTGTTTGAAACTTGATTAAAAACAAGGAACAAACTTTTAAAAGAAAAATAGAACAGGACAGCTCTAAAAACTTAGCCTATGTTACTAAGGATACGACAAGTCAAATTTTGTTGACGTGATAACTTCTTATAAATACATAAACGCCGCCTACACGCACGGAAAAGTGTCACGTTCTGAAACATATAATCTTTTGTAAAGGCCTTTGCTTAGCCGTGGACTTCTAACGACTGAAATAAGATAAATATAAATAATATAGGGACATATCATACAAATTGCGCTAGCCCCACTGTAAGTTGAGAACTTGTGTCGTAGGATACTAACTCTACGATACTATAATGTTATAATAGATACATATATAGATAAACATCCAAGACCCAGGTCATTCTGAAAAATATCGTTTTCCATCTTGGCCTGGCCGGAATCGGAGTGGTTTAAAAATAGTTTCTGAGAAACTCGTACATTATATTTTATACACTTACTTACACAAAACCTATGTTTAACTGAACAACATTACCCCTAGCGATAAAACGTATGAGAGAGCCAAGATCGTACTTCCCATCAAGGTTAATTTTACTATCTCAGGCTAAAAGACGCAGAGTCATAATTTAAAACCCAAACTTGGCCCCAGCCCAAACTTTAACAAAATATCTTAAACGAACAACCGTGTTGTGTCATTATGACAATTAATATGAAACTAAAAGATTTGAAAAAATATTTCAGTGAAGTCTGTTGTTTTCGACTTGGCTTCACAAAATTTCCCCCTTGGCCTCATTAATTCTCATTACTATAAAAAAGGTGAGATTATCTTGAGTCGTGTCATAGAGTAGATTAATACAAATACTAAGTTACGCTACTTACTAGTTTACTAAAATTTTAAATGCATATTTTTGTTTTAATCGGAAATAAAAAATATACATGAAAATAGCATTCCACCATCCACCATTTCGAGTAGGTGTCACGGTCAATCGACCATGCACACCCTGGTGTCAGAGTTCTTCGGAACCGCCTCTCGGCCTCTGACGTGGTTCCTTTAACGACTACCAGATGGCAGCCGGGACCATCGGCTTAACGTGCCTTCCGAAGCACGGAATCATCTTTATTATTAGACAATCAAGTGATTCAAGCCTGCAATGTCCTAACCAAACTGGAAACAACTAAACAAAGTATGCTTCCGGTGGGAATCGAACCCACGACCCCCGTGTCTACAGGCAAACGCCTTAACCACTGGACCACGGAGGCTGTTAATAAATGATCTAAAATAGCATTGTGAATGCAAAATATGTGGCTGTAATGATGATGATGGTGATGAATGCAAAATAAACACTTGTTAAAACATATGCTTCTTCTCGAATCAAAACGGATATACTTCATATGAGTCATTGACCAGAATGCATGTCTCATGATGTAAATTATATAATTACTAGCTTTCGCCCGCGGCTCCGCCCCCGTCAATGTTCGATGCACGATCCCTCGGGAATAGTACTTTTATATAAAGGTATATTAAGGTATCTATACTAATACTAGCTTTCGCCCGCGGCTCCGCCCGCGTCAATGTCGATCCCTCGGGAACAGTACTTTTTACCGGGATAAAAGCCTATGTCCCTCTCCGTACTCCAGAGAACTTGTATGCAAAATTTCATGATGATCGGTCCAGTAGTTACGGCGTGAAAGCGTAACAAACAAACAAACTCACTTTCGCATTTATAATATTAGTTAGGATTAGAATTAGGATTGTTCTAGATAACACTACTCATGATACGTTCAATTTGATATCAATATGTTTACTACGCGCCATTTTGATAGTACGAAAAATAATAACAAATAATATTGCAAAAGATTTTGTTATGAGGCTATTGCGTCCCATACAACTTTGTGGAGCATAAACTCACCTGCATGCGCCTTTTGCTTGAAATGTTTCGGACTAGCGCAATAAATTGAGACTTTGACATTTGAATAATTTTTTGTATTAATAAGATATTTATTTCACTGACATGTCTATTTTAAGACCAAACGTTCATTCATTATTTTATTCTAAAATTATAAGGCGAGTGGATAATTTAAATCAAGATCTTCAGAATTATCTCAAAATAATAGCACATCTGCTTTTTTAAATAAGATTATTCAAAACTCAAATTCCACACATGAGTGAAATTCCCGTATAACAAGCACTATCATCGCACTCAAACCCCAGGGTCTGCAATTTTAATATTATGTTTATACTATTTATATTATTTTTGTATGGGCCCCTGATCACCCGTATGTACGGGTGATCGTCAATCAATCAAGCATTCATATGTATGAATGCTTGATTGATTGACGAGGTGATAAATTCAAGTCTGGCTATTTCAATATAAAATGTATATATTGTCTTTCGCACTAATTTACTCTGATTATGGATACTGATAACCACTAACTAAACTGATACTATTGGAAACACTAATGATAAATAATAGAAATGATAATTTGATCACTATTGCGGCGATCGGGAGTACGCGTAGCTAGCCAAAACGTGTACTGACTATTGTTGCAATAAAAATGACGCATATAGCGCAAAATATTGAGCCAGCGAAAATGTACAGCTACACCGTATAGTATTTGTGATTTAATAAAGGTTTTAAAGATATGCTTGACGCCAATCCTTCTTGGTATGAGTGACATTTATTTGAAATCTGATTGCAATTAGGGTTTTCTTTTATAAGCAGCGGCAGTACTGATGTGTAGGGTCTGGTAAGCTGTTATCAAGCAAAGGTATTTTAGTTGATTATTCTTGTCAAATATTATCCAATGGCAGCGGCATATTGGACTTTACGATTAAGTACTGCCATCTGGAGATAAGCATTTTGGAAAACCCTCATTACAACATGGGTAAGATTGACTTGCAAACCCCGACATTCGTTTGAGTCAGAGATACACTTGATATAAAGATAATTATCAGATAATTATTTTTTCAAGTAAATATTTCCTCCTGCTTCATAATTATAATTCATAATCATAAAGTAAATGATAGAATAATCATTTTCTGTTGGTATTGAATAAACCTTTTTCTCTACGTTTATCTACTCTATGTTTACTGTTGTAAATTTGTCATTGTAATGCATAATTGAGATTAAAGTTAGTGGATGGGGGGGTCATCTTGCTCTGTGTTGAAGTACAATTTACACTGATGTTTTGCGATTAAAATAGGTCAGTGTTTGGCTGACCTACTTGATTTCATGCCATCAAAACTGTATTTTAATACCTTTGAGAGATTGTACATTTATGGTCAATATTTTCGTTATATAGTTGATTAATAGGACACAAAAATGACAAAATAAACACTTTAAATTTGTCCTATAAATCGATGAAAGCCAGCTGCACGCACTAAAATGTGTCACATTCCGTGTGCAAGCATGAGCGTGGAACAAACGATCATGATTTGCCTTAGCGTTCGGCTTGTGACGCATCTATCTCTCTTCCACCGTTATCGCGTAAAATTGTTGTTGTAAAACCATTTTTTTTTTAATTTTTGCCGTATTACCGGTTAACGATGAAATTCTTAGTGTAAAATTTACTACGTATCGTTACTTCCTTATCCTTATCCTTACTAATTTTATAAATGCGAAAGTGTGTTTGTTTATTTATTACGCTTTCACGCCGACACGATCATCATGAAATTTTGCATACAAGTTCTCTGGAGTACGGAAAAGGACATAGGCTACCTTTTATCCCGGGAAAAAGAACTATTCCCGAGGTATCGACAATGCCGCGGGCGGAGCCGCGGGCGAAATCTAGTTAATTATATATAAGTGACACGTAGAAATAATAAACAAACAGTTCGTACACTAATAATGGCAGTAAAGCATGTTGATCCTGCAATAAAGACTAAAAAGGCCTGATGATGATGTTGATCCTAAGTCTGTAGTACTAAAACTATGTATTACTATTTATTTTCAATTTTGTGGTATAACAAATATACCTAAACAATATTATATCACTATCGTTGCTAAGGTACAATCAACTCATACTTGAAGGGGGCACCTAATCCCGTCAATATGAACAACTTTCTCCATGCGACTAATGATGAGATCTCAAAAATTTTATGCTCCTAATGCTCATGTTTTAATGCTAAGCATTAAGTTCACCTACAGTAGCTCCATAGGCTTAAAAAGCTTTTAAATAAAAAAAATATTATTACATATTCATCTCTTACGGGGTAGAGTCTAAGGCCACATAGGACCCAAAGGCCTTGTGTAGTTGTTTTTAACGCTGGGAACCAATAGATAACATTTTCTTAAAGTTTACAAAA
This sequence comes from Elegia similella, assembly GCA_947532085.1. Taxonomy (NCBI): domain Eukaryota; kingdom Metazoa; phylum Arthropoda; class Insecta; order Lepidoptera; family Pyralidae; genus Elegia; species Elegia similella. The sequence goes on from OX383942.1 coordinate 2,262,530, forward strand.
CAAACCACATGGCGGTTTTAGTTATCCTATGAATTTGTGTTATAATTTAAAAATATAGTTTTTTGAAAGGTGGTTAGCAACATGCAGCATAAAGGAGACATGCTGCATCGGTACAGTGGTTCGTCGATGCTGGTCTGGGAGTAGAGAAAAAACATAGAATATACCAGCTGCTTCTCTTCCCGCGCAAACCGTAAAAGCTGGCCGAGGGAATGGGCGAAAATCTAAAAAATCATGTTAATAGGCGATGCGGCTAGCAACCCATCACTATTTTGATTCTGTTCTCAATCCACAAACACGCAACATGTGGTCTTTGGTGCTAATGGCCTAAGGCTCTGTCTATGCCGAAAGGGATGCAGACGTGGTAATATGTATGTATGTTACAGTGGTATCAGTAAGTTTTGGGTGAAAAACCTGGCATTCATTCTCGTTACCAATGAAGATGTTTGTATGTTTTGCGTGAGTATAAGTGGCCATCGCTTGTATCAGATTATTTACTAAACGCGAAAAAGGCATCGGACATAACTGTACAAGTGCCATCTAATGATCCAATAGCTAAACGTGTTTTTTAAAGTACAGAGCAGCTTGAGTCATTTTTGTGCTACTTATAGTCACCCATCCTAGTTGGGAAAGCACACAGGGTTGTACAGGAATAAATTGACCACGAATCTGAACAACTTTCATTATGGGACGAACTTCGAAATTAATAAAAAAAAAATCAGCTGTTCCATAGATTTTGGCCAAGTAGATATTCCACTTTTGTATGAAAGAGCAGATAATGTTTCACGATGACAAAATTGGTCCCATAATGAAAGTTGTTCAGATTCGTGGTCTGAGTCACTTCTTAAACGTTTGCTAATTAATTCAATTTCACCCTGTATAACATGCGTACGCGTTAATAGCGCTTTCAGCTATGGGACGAACGAGCTCCTCAATGAGAAAATAAAAAAAATAAAAAAAATATATATACGGACAAATCACACAGATTGAGCTAGCCCCAAAGTAAGTTCGAGACTTGTGTTATGGGATACTAACTCAACGATACTATATTTTATAACAAATACATATATAAATACACATCCAAGACCCACGCCAATCTGAAAAAGATCATTTGTCATCTTGCCCTGGCCGGGGATCGAACCCGGTCACTCCGTGTCGCAGGCTGGCGTGTTGACTGCTGCGCCACAGAGCTAGTCAAAGAAGGTTAATATTTATAGGTACATAATGAATTTCCATTAAAAATGCAAAATCATATCACACACCGACCCAAATCTTTGCCATTGAAACACCGGTCCAAATAAGCTACCTTGAGGTACGCCCTCGCGCTGAAATTTGTGACTTCGATGATCACTTTGCACCAATTTGGACGTATTTCTGGCCTTGGCAACTACTTCAATGTAGCTGAAATTTGGAGCATTTGGACTGATTTTAGGTTGCGTAAATAATTTAAAAATAGTATCGAATATGATAACTTCTCAACCAAACGCTTTATTAATTTCAGTTCTATATTTAATCGTTCTGCCAGTGAAGACATAATGGTTTTAAACTTTAATACATATGCCAATGGAATTATTAGATTAATTTTGAATATTGGTATTCGACACGACATAGCAATTTGCATTGAGCTAAGTCAGGGAAAATGTACACTTGACGTTCCGCAATTATCGATGAAAATAGGTGGACATTAAACAGTCGTGAAGTTGCCAAAGGAATGTTAACCTTATCTTCTGGAGTATACGATAGTGTGAAACTGAAAAGTAAATGTGGTTTTTGCGATAGTAAAATGGAGGGTAAAGAAGACCTAGGTTTCTATCAATGGGTTTGTTACTAACTGAACATGCGTTTTAATTAATTGCATTTGTATAAGACATACAAATACATTGACATGAAAACAATAAAGGTTACAATAAATACTTCAATCTTATTGACATTCGAGTGTAGTGTGTTTTGATGACAATATAATATCTACTATCTACCTTCATATTATTTTTATCCATATAATAATAATACATGAAGAGTAATAATAATACATCAGTGTCACATTTAAATAATTACACTGTGGTACATTAAAAGTTCTGTTAAATCTGATTAAATATTTACACCACCCCTTGTAGCTTATTCTATTGGCTATTTATTTATTTATTTACTTCTTACAGATATCATTACAGGATTTGGTATTAATAATACTATTCCACAATTAACATATTTATGGTACCTACCTTTTAGGAAATCAAGACTGATACACTTTTTTTAAGACACCGAGCTTTAAGCACATAATTATGTATTTATACGGGGCTTAGTACAAGACCTGGTCTCGTTTTGACCACGATGGATGTAACTCCATCAAAACGTCAATGGAAACAAATTAAAAATTTCCATTTATATTCATCCTAGCCCAAATCCCGTTTATGTACATCAAAACAGTTATATACCTTTAATTTAACATAGTGAATTAAATTTGTGAAAGCTCAGAAGCTGTGTTTCTTTACTAATTTACTAACTGTTTTCATGGATATAATTAAATAATTATAACATTACAAATTAGTCTGTCAGTAATAAAAAAAGTATTTGACACGTATTTTTTTCTTCTGTCAATTAAACAATAAATTATATTGATACATCGCGTCAAAGTTCGTAAGTGACTGACAGTGAACTTATGACGTCGAAATTTGCTAAAAATGTAGCAGACTATGACGTCACACGGAATTTCAAAGTGCTGTAATAAAAATCGGCACTTACATCGCGTCAAAGTTCATAAGTTACTCATCATCATCATCATTTCGAGTAGGTGTCACGCTCAATCGACCATGCACACCCTGGTGTCAGAGTTCTTCGGAACCGCCTCACGGCCACTGATGTGGTTCCTTTAACGACTACCAGGCCGGGCCAGATTCATATGATCCCTAAGTGACGAACTCGTACAGTCACCACGCGAATCCAAAGCCTGAATAAATGATACGAAGCTTCAATTGATTGGACAAAACTATTATTACGGTACTCATAGCACTGTACTCGCTTGCCCGTAATATTCATTATACGTTCAAAGTTTTAATCGGTGCAATTATCCTAATGGATATGTTAGTTTTTTTTTCTCACACTAAGACAATTTAAATCTAGAGATCTTGAGGCATTTTTAGTATCTATGGCGTTGAGCACATGCTAGGAAAATCTCAAACATATGGTGAAGTATAGGGCAGTTCACGGTGAGGCATTTTTCGAACGATTGCTAGAGATATGACGTTTAGTTATACGACATGCGCCGCAGGCCAGGGTAGGGTCAGTTCAGACAGAGAGGAGCGCAGCGGAGAAGATTTTATTAAGGCAAATCGTAAATCCACATAAGAATTATTAAAATAATGTGCATACATGCTTGAACCTCATAAAAACTGCTCGCGGGTACTCGAAGATACGCGCGTACTTTATTGTAATAATTTTGAAGTTTTCATTAATTTCGTGTAGGTGACAGAGTAAGTGCGGGGTGAGGACTTTTGAATTGACACTAATGACAAGTGATATTAAGTCAAATTTACTTGATCAAACTAAAAGCGAACTTAGATCAATGGTGGTGATAATGGTAATAGAACTGCGCTGCGTAATATATGAGCGGAATTTGATGCGTGCGTGCGGCATTAAACGCCAGGCAAACGTTGCGGCGGCCTACCGCGCTGCGTCTTCGTAAACGAAAGTATGGAACTTCATATATTAGAAATTGAGCGTGCGTCGCTGCATTCAACGCCGCATTCACCGCTACTTGCAACGCTGTGGTGAACGCGCACGCCTCTTCGTAAACGGAAAACGCTCCACGTGCCGCCCAAAGTGCCATGCAGTGAGGTATCGATAGAAACCTTACAACCTCCCGAGTAAAATAGACTTTAAATTTTTCACCAAGGCAGTCGTGTATTATATAAAATTATATATTATATAACTAGCTGCCCCGGCGAACTTCGTTTCGCCATAAGTTAAAAACTATCCTATCTCTCAAGTTGGATCGAACTGCACATGGTGTGCGAGTTTTATTATAATCGGTTAAGTGGTTTAGGAGTCCATTGAGGACAAACATTGTGACACGAGATTCATATATATTAAGATATAATAGTATGCATGCAATTTTTTTTAAATAATACGTTTATACTGAAATCAATCGTTTTTCAATTTTCAATCGACTTACTGACGTTACAAGAAATTCTACTACGATCACGTCTAGCATTGCTATGCTTAAAAATCAAGTAGCCGGTCTTACCCCTCAAAAAACCGGACTTTTGGGTCCCAAATGAATAAAACACATTTACAAGCCGTACTTTATATAAACTTGCGTTTGTAGCGCGAATCAGTAGATCTCGTCGCTACTGACTGAAGTGATCGTGTTGAACGATAGTATAAAAAGCCTAACAAAAGCCGGACGGACGCAGTTAAAGCTGGACAATTGGTCAAAAAGCCTAACACTGGCCGGCTTTATCCGGAAAGAATGGCAAAGCTGTTCACGTCTTGTCGGTCGACTATAACAGCCCTCCCTGACCGCAGATCCCGACCCCTCACCTAGTAACTCGATCGATTTGTCATCGGTAAAATTGACACCATATAAATCCACTTTTTTTTTCTATACTTAAGTTATGTCGCGCCCGCGTCAATGTCGATCCCTCGGGAACAGTACTTTATCCCGGGATAAAATGTACCCTATGTCCTTCTCCGTACCCCAGATAACGTGTATGCTAAATTTCATGATGATCGGTTCAGTAGTTACAACGTGAAAGCGTAACAACAAACAAACTCACTTTCGCATTTATAATATTAGTTAGGATTTTCGGTGTTTAAATTTATTCAGTTTCCATTTTTATCATTTAACTAGTTTTCACCCACGGCTCTGCTCGCGTTAATGTCGATACCTCAGAAACAGTATTTTATAGCAAATTTTCACGATGATCGGTTCAGTAGTTAAGGCGTAAAAGCTAACAAACAAACTCACAATGGTTTCTAATATTTTCGCTATTGTTACACATTTAAATAAAATCACTTTAATACGGTATTATCGCGCATTATTTTTACTTAAATTACAGTTTCCATGGTCGAACAAACTCATTTTCGCATTTATAATATTAGTTGGGATTAAGAATTTTTATATAGTTTGAAGCTTTTACACACTCTAAATAGTGTACTTAATTAGCAATAATACTGCCATCTAACGACTTTTAAAACTAAGCTGGCCAGGAGCTCAATTTTTGAACTGGTACAATTAATGAGCCACCCAAGCTTCCGCATCATCATTATCAATACAGCCGCAAAAAAGCTCACTGCTGGAAAAAGGCCTCTCCCAAGGATTTTTCGTTCCATAGGAGGAGATTGCCATACTCACCACGCTTGGCTGGCGGGTTTGGCAAGTGCTGTTTCTTTAGCTTTTTGTGCTTCCGACGCTGACCTTAGCTTCCGCATGGTTGAATCGATGATGACTCGAATCATGAATGATTCGAATCATCATCATCAGGTCTTTTTTAGTCTCCACTACAGGAGCACGACCCTCTCTATACTAGAGCCATACTTGGCCAGAGCAGTCAGAGGACTTGGCCTACACTCTCCACGCTGGCCAGACTGGTTGAAGAGGTCTCACAGATATTTATAAGCTTTGTTTAGCTTGTATACAATGTATTTCCTAAGTCGCCTTCTACGACATCTACGGGAAGACTTGGAGAATGATTCGAATGGGTTTTCCGAATCGTCGCACGAGACCACTCAGACTCAAACACGCTCACAAAATGTCAAATTTGATTCAAAAGAGCTCCTGAGTCTTTGGCTGAGCGCGAGCCGCCGGATGAGGTATATATTTCTGTAGAATTATAATATATTTATATATTTTGATATACAATAAAATGGTAAGATGGCCGAGCCGATAGATTGAGGGCACTGTGTCCTCAATTCCATTAAATTCAATTTGTTTATTGCATTTTCACATTGTACAGTTATCAACATATAATATTACAGTAATATTCAATCATAGGTACAACATTAACCCTGTGTCCAACAGGTAATAGGTACAACATTAATAACCATCACTACAGGCATCGCTACACATATCTAAAAAACGGCGAACGGCTATTTATTACTAGAATTCAAATCTTTAGATTTACTAGGTAATATGGGTATAAGTACAATTTTTATCGGGTAATATATTTAAAAATAATTATTATTACATATTTAATTTATGCATAATATCTAAAGTTTTCGAAGTTCCTTGTGACTGTGGGAAGAGTTACTTTGGTGAAACTGGCCGCAATGTATCCACCAGGCTGAAGAAGCTTATTTGAATTTCATAATATTACCAGCAAGAAGCAAAAGCTCATATAGAGCTTAAAAATTTATTTGGTTTGGGGAAGCTTGTTATAAGGTAGCCAATCAAGAGCTTTTGGGGCAAATCTGAGGAAGGAGGAAGCAAAAATACACTATACAGCGTAGCTGTCTATTTTTTTTGTATTATTTCAACTTGTTTTGCAATTTTCCGATAGATCAGCGATCAGCAGTAGCTATTGCATATTTAATGGGTCGTCAGTCGAAGGCATGCCTTTTAATCTAACCACTTAATTCAGGCAGTGCCCAAGTAACCGGGGGGCGCGAAAATAAAAACTATTTTTTTAAGCGTATATATTTTTTTTTTTATATATACGGACAAATCACACAGATTGAGCTACGAGTAGCCCCAAGGTAAATTCGAAACTTGTGTTATAGAATACTAACTCAACGATACTATATTTTATAACAAATACATATATAGATAAACATCCAAGACCCAGGCCAATCTGAAAAAGATCATTTTCCATCTTGACCTGGCCGGGGATCGAACCCGGGCACTCCGTGTCGCAGCATATTGTGACCGAAAAGCAAAAGTTCAAACTGCAGGTTTGCCAAAGAGCAATGGAGCGCAGTATGTTAGGAATTAAAAGACAGACCGAGTAAGAAACAACACTGCTCACCATGACACAAGTGGTCGTTGTCGGAACTAAATCTGCTGGGTTGAAGTGGGACTAGGCGGGTCATGTTTGGCAATGGTGCCGGTTAGATGGGCTTATAGAACAACCTCATGGGTACCTACTGACGGGAAACGATCAAGAGGCAAACCAAAAACAAGATGGACAGACGAGTTGACTGCTTTTGATAAAACTTGGAGAGAGATGGCAAGAGATAGAGAAAAGTGGAAAAATAAATGGGAGGCTTTAGCCCAGCAATGGGACTTATATAGCTAACTAGCTTTCGCCCGCGTCAATGTTGATCCCTTTGATTGTTGATACTTTTTCCCGGGATAAAAGGTACAAGTTCTCTGGAGTACGGAGAAGGACATACCTTCTCCGTACTCCAGAGAACTTGTATGCAAAATTTCATGATGATCGGTTCAGTAGTTACGGAGCGCGTTAAGCGTAACAAACAAACATACTCACTTTCGCATTTTTAATATTAGTAAGGATAAAAAAATGTGACGAAAGCAGGGAGACAAGAGAAGAGGCCTTTGCCTAGTAGTAGCATTTAATGGTCTCATAAAAATAATAATAACAAAAACCTGTTCAAGGACATATACAAAGATAAACACGTTTGTTGTATGGGAGCCCCCTTAAATATTTAATTAATTATATTTTTTAGTATATATTGTTATATCAGCAATAGAAATACATCATCTGTGAAAATTTCAACTGTCTAACTATCACGGTTCCTGAGATACAGCCTGGTGAAAGACGGCCAGACAGACAATAAAAATTACATTGTCATGATAAACTTTTTTCATTACAAATTAATGTTAATTTTGAGTCTGGTTTTTTTTTTTTTGTTATTGCTTATAACTACTTCATCATCATCATCATCATCAGGTCTTTTTAATCTCCACTGCAAGAGCATGACCCTCTCTGTACTACCGGAGCCATATTTGAACAGAGCAGACAGAGGATTTGGCCTAAACTCTCCTCGCTGGCCAGACGGGTTGGAGAGGTCTCACTGATGTTTCTGACTCACCTTCAAACCAAAGAGCTGGATAATCTATGACAGTGGAGGTAACACCTTGACAGAACTGGATGACGTTTTGGATAGATGGAAAAACTACTGTTATGAGCTATACAGGAATGAAGAAGGACTTAGCACTATAAAGAGATGGGACGAACACAACCGAGAGCCTGATATACTGCTGTCAGAGGTACTAGATGCTATTAAGAAATTAAAGCATAAGGCAGTTGGTCCTGATGGTGTGTCAGCAGCGATGCTTCAAAACCTGGGATGTGAAGGAACTAAGATCATCCACCAGGTGTGCAACAAGGTTTGGAGAACAGGCTTTTGGCCAGATGACTGGACTCAATCTGCTGTTGTTCCACTGCACAAGAAAGGCTCAACAAGAAAATGTGAAAATTACCGAACGTTGTCACTTATGTCGCATGCCAGCAAGATCCTCCTGCGCATTATAAACACTCGACTATCATCTTTTGTAGATCACCAGATACCGAATGAACAATCTGGCTTTGTGGCTGGAAAGGGCACTCGCGAACAAATTTTGAATATACGTGTCCTTATAGAGAAGTGCCGCGAATTCAACAAACCACTGGTATTGTGCTTTATCGATTATGCCAAGGCGTTTGACTGTGTGCAGTGGAGGACGATGTTCGACGTACTTTTGGAAATGGGCGTTCCCCAACACCTGATTTTCCTAATACAGAATTTGTACCTTAACGGCTCAAGCTTTGTGAAATTGGAAAATCAAAAATCCAAATCCTTCCACACAGAACGAGGTGTGCGCCAAGGTTGCATTCTATCACCGAAGTTGTTCAATCTGTACGGCGAACATATCATGAGGAAAGCACTGGACGGCTGGGGTGGCGGAGTTGCAGTGGGTGGTCAAAGGGTCAATAATTTGAGATATGCAGACGATACGACTTTAGTTGCTTCTAGTGAAGAGGAAATGGCAGCTCTTCTAAAGAAGGTTGAAGATGAGAGTGCCAAGCTCGGGCTTAAAATCAACCATTCTAAAACTAAAATAATGGTGGTAGACAGAGCTCAAGTACTTCCAATTACCAATGCACTCAACGCATATGAGAAAGTCAAGGAGTTTGTGTATCTTGGGTCGCTGATTACTAGTGACGGTAGCTGCACCAATGAAATCCGACGCAGAGCTGGAATGGCTAAAAGTGCTATGACTAACCTTGATAAGATCTGGAAGAACAGAGGCATCCGTCGGTCAACTAAAGTGCGCTTGGTCAGAGCCCTAGTATTCTCCATATTTCTGTACGGTGCCGAAACTTGGACCATCAGAAGTCGCGATAGCAGCAAGATAGATGCCTTCGAGATGTGGTGTTGGCGAAGATTACTCCGTATTCCCTGGACCGCTATGAGAACTAACGAGTCCATAATAGCTGAATTGAAGATCACCACGCGGCTCTCCTCAATATGCCGGAAACGAGCCCTTAGTTTTTTTTGGACACATTATGCGGTCTTCAAAGCATTGTCTGGAGAAGCAAATTATTATGGGGCAAATGGAAGGCAGACGGGGCCAAGGCAGAGCACCTACAAGATGGTGCGACACTGTGAAGAAGGCGGTGAACGGTGGAATACATCGTGCGGTCCACGCAGCTTATGACCGCACTCAATGGAAATACATTTCATGTGGTCGCGATCCTCAGTATTGAGGGACCGACGAAGAAGAAGAAGCACTGATGTTTATGAGCTTTGTTTAGCTTGTATTTCCTAAGTCGCCTCTTACGACATCCATGGGAAGACTTGGAGTGGTCCTATTCTCCGGAAACTCTGCCGGAAACCACACGGCCATTATAACTACTTATTCAATCGCTTTTTATTTGAACCACAGCCATAAAGAAATGAAATAAAACATGGCATGAAACAGGCGTAATTATAGGACCTGAATTGAATGGAAGGCTGACCGCCTTTGATCCAGTCATTAAGTGGTTCTGTTAAGGACTAATTCATGACTTAATGAGACTTAATGAGATGTACGTCTAGAATGGGGACGATTGTCAATACATGAAAACATTTGCCTATTTGGCTGTCAGGTAAATCAAAATGACTAGTTAGTTGCATTATTTTATATTCTGTAATATTTTTGTATCTGTTTTATTTTGCATTCAAATTGCTATTTTGATATACTCTTAATAAATTAAGAAATAAAATATGGTGAAAAAATTTCATGCGGGTGGGACTAGAACCGGCAACCTAGGTCTATGTACGAGCTATGCTCTGCCATCTGAGCTACCGCACAATTCAATCTCGGCGCCGAAATTCTCCGCCATATCGCATTTCCCCATAAACGTTTTAATTGTGTACCCATCATCATCATTTCGTGTAGGTGTCACGGTCAATCGACCTTGCACACCCTGCCGTCAGAGTTCTTCGGAAACGCCTCACGGACTCTGACGTGGTTCCTTTAACGACTACCAGATGGCAGCCGGGACCACCGGCTTAACGTGCCTTCCGAAGCACGGAATCATCTTTATTATCAGACAATCAGGTGATTCAATCCTGCAATGTCCTAACCAAACTGGAAAAAACTAAGCAAAGTATGCTTCCGGTGGGAATCGAACCACGACCCCCGGGTCAACAGGCAAACGCCTTAACCACTGGACCACGGAGGCTGTTTAATCCGACTGCCTTTTTTACAGTTTACGTTCGCCATATAATTTTATTTGCTAACATAGCCTATGACACTCCGGGGAAGAATCTAATGATAACTCGCACATCAAAATCGGTCAAGCCGTTAAGGCTACAGGAACGACAAGGGAACAGAGATATTTATTTATACACATACGTGCGAAAAACATTACCCTCCTTCTGGGTGGTGCAGATGGGCCTCCTGCTCTCTCACTCACCGAGCGAAGCATAGAAGCGGAAAAGCTTCTACTCAGACGTCAATTTTCTGTGAGAGTGTGGTACTTCTCCGGACGAGCCGGCCCATTCACGCTACTAGCAATTCATTTTGCCAGTATCGTGGCTCTACGACTAAAAACACACGTTTTACAGAGTTTTACTATAAGTTATTATATTTATTATGAGTTGTTGAAATTTCTTTCATTTCTACTTTTAATGTCGGTATTTTTAACGCCCGATCTCCCGCCTCGAGACCCTCAAGGAGGAGGAGAATCAGGATTCCTCATAAATTATTAGTATAATAAGTGTTATTTTTAATTATTATACAGTATTACAGAGTTAAGGCGTATAATATTTCGATTGCGCATAGAGCCATGGAGCGATTCATGCTCGGCATCAAATTACAAGACCAAGTTCGCAACACTAAGATCCGACGTCTAACGAAAGTTGCCGACGTGCTCCCTTGGTTTGCGACTCTAGAATGGAACTAGGATACCTAGCTAGAAGGCATGATGGAGATGGAGCTACGCTGTCACCGAGTAGTATCCTAGAAATGGGAAACATAGTGTTAGATGTCCGGTAACGTCCGGTGAAGTAGCAAAAGCTCACTTAGATTCAAAGATTTATTAAAACCTATTCACTCGTAAAAAAGTGCCTGAAATATTGTCCCTAGTGCCTATTTTTTACTAATAAAATAAAATAAATATTAATAGGGATAAAGACATTGCAGAAACGACATCTAAATATAACTTTATCTTTTTAAATGCTTATTTTATATTTTATATACAAGTACGCAGTAGGTACACTTGCATGATAACAAAAAATAAATAAATAAATAAGTATCTTCTCACTTAAAAATGTACACCCGCAGTTCTAACGTTAGAATGGCGGGTGTAAATATTTTATCATTTACTTTTTTACCAGAGAAAGAACAGTGAATTTCATTAAAGCCACTTTTAAGTACACTGCAGGTACACATAATTACGAAAAAAAATAATGTGAAATATGCATAACCTAATCGAAAAAAAATGTACACCCGCAGTCGTAGGTAACATTAGAATGGCGGGTGTACACATTTTATTAAATATCTATAGATCGAAAGAAGTACACTAGATTTCATTAGTGACTGTGGTACACTGAGGTACACTGCAGGTACCCCTTTTGTGAGGGAAAGCAGTTCAATTCTGATATGCACACCTGCGGTCTTAACGCATTTCATTTATTAATTATTTTTCAAAAGCTACAATCTACTATCTTTTCAGAACCGACTGCTGCAGAGAAGAAGACGCCGAAAGAAACTCTTTTCAACAGTATTGGTTGCCGACTTGCCTGAAGTGCTTCGTATAATATTTTATATTTTTATGTTTTCTGATGTCATGTTATATACAATTTCAATTTACAGGCCGAGCAGACCTGTCCCCCCCGGCAGCACCCGTTCACGAGTTGACGCATGGATCAGCCATCGCTGACTGGAGCTAGCTACATAGTAAATTAAAAAAAAAAGAAAAATAAAATGGACGTCCGGTAGCTTAGTAGGTTGACGACATAAGGTAAATTGCTGAAGGGAACTGGATTGCGATGGCTGGAGATAGCGAGAAATGGCACAGATAAAAGGAGACTCATTACCAGCAGTGGGTCGTCGGAAGCTGATGATGATGATGATAACGACGATGATTAAGAGTTATCGATGAAAAAGCGGGAAGGTATAGTAGGCCATAGGAACTCCTAAGTGATATGCACATATATTTATATATATTTATTTAGGCTTATTATGTATGCATTAGGTCTTTTCAATATGAATACGTTATCACGTAAGATGACGGCTGAAAATCAGTGCTGAATTGGGGTATCCCTAGTCCAGCGTAACGCTGAGCCGTACCTTTTGTAACACTGTTGGCACAGATGTATTAACCATTTTCTTTGTGTATTCTCTTTTGTTCAAGTTTTATATTATCATCATCATCATCATCATCAGGTCTTTTTAGTCTCCACTACAGGAGCACGACCCTCTCTGTACCACTAGAGCCATACTTGGCCAGAGCAGCCAGAGGACTTGGCCTACACTCTCCACGCTGGCCAGAGGTTTTTCAGATGTTTATAAGCTTTGTTTAGCTTTTCCTAAGTCGCCTTTTACGACATCCACGGGAAGATTTGGAGTGGTCCTATTCTACTCTGCCGGGTACCACACGGCACTTTTTTTTTATATTATGCTGTGTGTCAATGTGATGCAATAAACATTATTCAATTCTATACATAAGCTTGTCAAGGAAAAAGAAATATTTTGCACAATACCTTCATAATAAACCGATACAAACAAATATTCCATTGGCTACTTTCCATAAACCAACCGATCCATTTAAAATCTGCGTTAGCGGCAAAACTCAAAAGATAAAAGATATTATTTATCTGTTATCTATTCGGCAAAGCTCGAAGCCAATAACACAAAATAAAGCAGTGCAGATGTGACATAATTTGACTCCATAGAGGTAGCGCTAAAGTTAGGAGTAAGTTGCTGTAATGTTGGTCTCCAGCCAGAACCCGTTCCTGGAAATATCAATTAATGATATGCCCTTGAACAGATCTTGGCCGTAGGAGGAATTTTATTTTTAAACGTGAAATAAATGGGTTATGAGATTGTGATGTAGCTACATAACAATCTCAGTGGTCCAGCTGGACTCCACGAACTTATTCCACTCATCCTTTTCCGGCATCGGCCTACACGACGGAGTGAAAGTATGCACCCGTATGTGGTTGATATCCTTATCCTTACTAATATTATAAATGCGAAAGTGAGTTTGTTTGTTTGTTTATTTGTTTGTTTGTTTGTTACGCTTTCACGCCGTAACTACCAAAACGATCATCATGAAATTTTGCATACAAGTTCTCTGGAGTACAGAGAAGGACATAGGCTACCTTTTATCCCGGGAAAAAGTACTATTCCCGAGGGATCGACATTAACGCGGGCGGAGCCGCGGGCGAAAGCTAGTAATAAATAAATAAATAGATATACCAAAAGCTCGAACTAAGCGCTTTTCCTCTTCGTTCATCTTGTGTACGGCAAAGGAATGGAATCTATTGCCAGCGAGTTTTCTCTGACACATATAATTGAGTCTCTTTAAGACTAGAGTGAATAGGTTTTAATACGCTATCGAGCTCTACCATAGAGCTCATCTTTACTTAACATCAGGTGAGATCGTGGTCAATCGCTAAAAACCTCAGAACAATAACTAAAGCACTAAAAACACAGAAGAAAAACTTAAATTGTATTTTTTTCGAAAGTGGCGTGAACGTTACTGCCACTCTTTGATGTCTTTTTATTTTAATAAGTACTAGCTTTCGCCCGCGACTCCGCCCGCGTCAATGTCGATCCCTCGGAAATAGTACTTTTTCCCGGGATAAAAGGTAGCCTATGTCCTTCTCCGCACTCCAGAGAACTTGTATGCAAAATTTCATGATGATCGGATCAGTAGTTACGGCATGAAAACGTAACAAACAAACAAACTCACTTTCGCATTTATAATATTAGTAAGGATATCAAGAAACTGTTTCTGTACTACTTTTATTTTGCACTCGAAGCCAATAATCTGAAATACTAGGACATAAATCTAAAGCCGCATTTGAAAACTTTGTAGAGCTTTTTCGTGTTCTGATTAAGCTTAATCGATGATAAATGGCTGTTTATCCTTTACTGGTTTACTATTGTATCTTAAATTGAGGAGAAATTAAATATTGCTTATCTATTTAGCGAAAAGAATAAGAAAGAGATATGAAAAGTTTTCCTTTATTTCATCTATATTGGAGACTAGATTCAAAGATTTGTTCAGAAAATAGGCCTTATTAGGCACTTTTTCACGTCAATTCACATTTTAAATAATGTATTAAATACTTATTAAATTATTGTTCAAAAGCTACAAACTACTAGCGTTTCGGAACCGACCACTGTAGACAAGAAGACGACGAAAGAAACACTTTTCAACAATATTGGTCGCCTACTTGCCTGAAGGACTTTGTATGATATTTTATATTTTTATCTTTTCTTTTTTTTCCGATTTTGTATAATATAAAATATCAATTTACATAATTTTGTATAACACGATATATAAGCGATCGAGCGTGCAACAACAACAGATAAGATAAAAGATAGTCTCTACTCTATACTCAAAGAGGTCTAAATAGCTTCAGTGGCTGAAGCATGAACTGGTAACAGACAGACGGACATATAGTATGTAACCTCTGCACGGTTCAACCACTGTTGACAAACAGACAAACAGAGTTTATCGACAGTGCGTCTTTGTACATTTACCATCATCATCAGGTCCTTTTTAGTCTCCACTACAGGAGCACGACCCTCTCTGTACTACTAGGGCCATACTTGGCCAGAGCAGCCAGAGGACTTGGCCTACACTCTCCACGCTGGCCAGACGGGTTGGAGAGGTGTCTTAGATGTTTATAAGCTTTGTTTAGCTTGTACTTCCTAAGTCGCCTTCTACGACATCCACGGGAAGACTTGGAGTGGTCCTATTCTACTCTGCCGGATACCACACGGCAAGTACATAACATACTCTGCGTACATTTACCATAGATTTAAAAAAAAATTGAGACTTCATACTTCTATGACATTTACTTTTCGATATAGACTACGTAATGACGAATTTTATTTGCTTACCTACTTTCCGAGTGTGTAAGTGGCCAACACTGGTGTTAGATTTTTCAAGCTATCTAAAGGCATCTGAGATAGCATAACTGCCACCAATGGTGATAGTCGGGGCCAACGGCAAATACCAATTATCTATATTACCAGCCTACGTGGTCCAGTGGTTAAGGCGTTGGCCTGTTGACCCGGGGGTCGTGGGTTCGATTCCCACCAGAAGATACTTTGTTTGATACTTTGTTTAGCTGTTTCCAGTTTGGTTAGGACATTGCAGGCTTAATTCACCTGATTGTCTGATAATAAAGATGATTCCGTGCTTCGGAAGGCACGTTAAACCGGCGGTCCTTGCTGCCATCTGGTAGTCGTTAAAGGAACCCCGTCAGAGGCCGAGAGGCGGTTCCGAAGAACTCTGACACCAGGGTGAGCATGGTCGACTGACCATGACACCTACTCGAATTGATGATGATGATGAATTATCTTTATTGTGGTACACAGATATGTATAAGAGACGATAATTACATGTAGTGTGTCACTGCGACCTGTCTATTAGATGTACAATATACAATACGGGTTAATGTGCCTTCCGACGGAGGAGCTGGAGATATTTTTATGTTACTTGCTTGTATGTATATTTACTACGCGATACCTATTCCAGTGGAGACAGTGCCCAGGGTCCAGTGGTTAAGGCGTTTGCCTGTAGACCCGAGGGTCGTGGGTGGTTAGGACATTGCAGGCTTGAACCACTAGATTGTCTGATAATAAAAATGATCCCGTGCTTCGGAAGGCACGTTAAGCCGTTGGTGCCGGCTGCCATCTGGTAGTCGTTAAAGGAACCACGTCAGAGGCCGAGAGGCGGTTCCGAAGAGTTCTTACACCAAGGTGGGCGTGGTCGATTGACCGTGACACCTACACGAAATTATGATGATGAGTGCCCAGGGTTGTTTTTATTTTTTTTAATTCGTATAGTTAAGACGTTACAAACAAACAAAAACAATTTGTAAAAAAAAAAATAGAATTGATTCGGGGTAAAACGCGTCCCAACTAAAATACGATCTGTGAACACCGTAAACATATCGGACCCTTGGCTAAAAACTCTGCGCTAGTGAAGTCGGGATACGGGAAAATGGGAAACCGTTACAGCTACAAATAAAAATATCTATTACTTGATTTTTACCGGGACCAGTCTATAAATTACCGTTTATGTTGTCTACTGATAATGTCGCTTTCTATAGGTGAAAGTATTGACAAATCGGTTTAGTCCTTTTTTAAACTGTTCTTTCATAATATCGTGCTACAGCAACTATCTTAATTTGCCTTCCTTTTCTTTACAGAAATCTTAAAATACTTTCCCTACATACAAATATGTATAACCCACGCTATCTCCGCAATTATTTCTATCGGCCTTTTATTGAACTTTGGAAAATGTATACCAAATATACACAACAATACGTTATATTATATGTATGATGTCCCCTTTATGCTAAGCATGCACCTATTTCTACTGTCCTTTTGAGGTATGTTTTCCCATATTTTTAGCTCGTGATTCTTAAACATATTAGTGCAATGTACAAAAATATTTTTATCAAAACGTGTTATTTTATTTAATACCGTATAATACATAATCTACCGGCCTTTAATAAAAATTTGGGACATGTGTTCCCATATATTTATAACTCTTCTCCATAAATAGTGTCCTCTACATGTTATACTCGAATATAATAAAAAAAAAACTTTAAAGACGAGTTCATGAAACCTACGATGAAAAAAGAACTAGAAATTAAAACAGTTACCAAATACTCAAAAGCACTTTTACTAATAAGGTTCCTAAATTTCGAACTGTCTAAACAATTATGTAGAAGATAGGATGGACTAATGAACGTCAATATTTCAGACGGTTTTTTAGTAGTCACTGAAAATATTATCAAACTTTGGGAAATGTTTTCCCATCATTTCCCATCTCTACTCCATATATATGGTGTCCCCTCCACAATATCTCCGCACCTATTTCTACCGGCCTTTTATCGAAATTTCCTAACAAATATCCGTGTTTGGCTGCGCGCGACATTTTCCTCTACATTTGCTGTATATTGTGTTTGTGTACACAGCCATATGGCGCGATATTGTCCAGATCCAAATGCACTTTAACCTTTATTAATACAATAATAATCACAAATATTATAAATAAATAAATATATGTGGACGAATCACACAGATTGAGCTAGCCCCAAAGTTCGAGACTTGTGTTATGGGATACCAACTCAATGATACTATATTTTACAACAATTACATATATAGGTATATGTAATTGTTGTAAAATAGAGTATCATTGAGTTTCAATGATACTATATTTCAATGATACTATATATCAATGTTCAATGATACTATATTTTACAACAATTACATATACCTTTATATGTAATTGTTGTAAAATATAGTATCATTGAGTTGGTATCCCAATAACCAATACCCAGGCCAATCTGAAAAAGATCATTTTCCATCATGACCTGACCGGGGATCGAATGACCCTCGTGTCGCAGTCTGGCGTGTTAACCACTGCGCCACGGAGTTCGCCAAATAAATGCGAGTGAGTTTGTTAGTATATGTGTTAAGGTTGCCACGTAAGCTGCATAACCGATTAGCATGAAATTTAGCAAGCACATTGTCTGTAGTCATAGTGGTATGGCATCGGGTGCCCGGCTTCTCGAACTGCTACTTGCGTTTCACCCATTTATCTGAGTGAGTAGCATCCCAAAACCTTTCATTCCCTTCTCAAATCCATCAAATTCCAATAATTCCGCAGTTTAGAAATGCTTACGATGGGCAGCAGCGTTGAAAGCAGAAGAAGCCAAAGAA
The DNA here is from genome assembly GCA_947532085.1 of Elegia similella. Taxonomy (NCBI): domain Eukaryota; kingdom Metazoa; phylum Arthropoda; class Insecta; order Lepidoptera; family Pyralidae; genus Elegia; species Elegia similella. Next base: position 2,280,867 of record OX383942.1, read on the forward strand.
ACTGCGCTCGCCAACCCGTCTGCCAAGCGTAGTGAATATGGCAATATCCTCCCATGGAACGAAGAATCCTCGGGAAAAGTCCATGTCCAACAGTGGTCTTTTTGCGGCTGTAATGATGAGGATTATTGTAGTACGGAGAAGACGAGCGGAGCGAGACGGCGAGTCGGATTTGCGCACGAAGGGTTCTGTACCATTATCTATAACAGATTTATAATAATTGAAAAAAATACTATATACTTTTCGCGACTTTTCCTTAATCTGTGCTATTTCAAGATTCTGAGTTCACGGGAAGACTATCCTGTAGATTTTGATTCCCTTGCAAATGTCAAAACTATGCGGCATAAACGTATACGGCGTAGCTGTATCTTTTGATTGCGTTGGCTTCTAAGTTTGATTTTTTTACAGCTTCAAGGGACAATAGACTTTAGTATGATATGAATTTCAGCTTGATACCTTCACGCGTTCGTTTACAATGTTTACAAGTTCAAAAAATGGACTTTATGTTATTTGTGTGAGTTTGACTCTGGCTAGTACTGGCTTGAGGATTTATGTTTAAATCCTTTTGCATATTGTTAAACAAATAATAAGTCTCATTGCCATATCTGTAAACTTCTTGACAATACAAAACGTGTCATGAATTATTTAACAATTAATTACCATTTTGCGGTTAAGATGAACGAATAAAGGGTAAAGGGTAAACTACTCATAAGAGATGAATCAACAGAGTCAACGTACTATTAGCTGATACAAAATTTGCGTAGGAACTTCTAGCAGCGTCAACTTGTATTATATCTTCAACTTTCATGATGGAAACGCAAGTACCACCATCATCCAATATTCAACCTGCTGATAAGCTTCCAACGGATAGTGGAAGCCGCTGTTGTGCTAGCCACATGGCCTATTGTCATGATTCTTTCGATTTTCGCCCATTCTCTTGACCGGCTTCTACGGTCTGCGAGGGACGAGAAGCAGCTCGCACATTCTACGTTTTTTCTTTTCTCCCAGACCAGCGTGGAAGATTAAATCAAGGTAAAGTAAAGGAAAGAAAATACATCATCACTAAGAATATTAGTATTGGTACTAGAGATCTAACGATGGAATATATTTAGTTCCTAAATTGGCATCTCTTTCCGTGCATATCGTAAAAGCTGATCGGGGGAATGGGTGAAAATCATGTTAGTAGGCGATGCGGTTAGCAACCCATCACTACTACTACAACTATTCAATTTCATTACGCCCACCAACTTGCTATGTGGCTTTTAGGTTTATAAGAGCTCAGAAATAAATAATAAGAAATGCAAACGGCTCTTATAAGGGCCACAACTATCACCCTACTGGTCGGGGTAGAGCCAAGCTACCGGCAAAATTAATTTTTGCTAGTAGCATGAATGGGCCGGCTCGTCCGGGGAAGTACCACACTCTCACAGAAAATCGACGTCTGAGTAGGAGCTTCACCGCTTCTATGCTTCGTACGGTGAGTGAGAGAGCCGGAGGCCCATCCGTCCCCCATTTCCTCCCCCCATGTCCTTTCCCCAACTCCTTAAAAGGCCGGCAACGCTCCTGCTACACCGTGGTGTTGGGGTTGTCCATACTTGGTTGTGGTCGCGATGAATTTCCTGGACGCACAATATAATTCGCAGCGTTGCTTGACACACATCTCTGATATTAGTTATGCTTTTTCGTTTGAGAACCCTTCTATGTTAATTGTAATAACATTACAACCTATTTTGTGCAGCTGGGTTTTTTTTTTATGGTATAGGACGGCAAACGAGCAAGCGAGTCACCTGATGGTAAGCGACCAGCGCTGCCCATGGACAACTGCAACACCAGGGTATAACAGGAGCGTTGCCGGCCTTTCAAGGAGTTAGAGAAAAGATATAGGGGAGGAAATGGGGGATGGATGAGCCTTCGGCTCTCTCACTCACCGTACGAAGCATATAAGCGGTAAAGCTTTTACTCAAACGTCGATTTTCTCTGAGAGTGTGTTACTTCCCCGGACGAGCCGGCCCATTCATGCTATAGAGATTCATGAAATAGAGCCACGCTACCGGCAAAATGAATTTTCCCGGTAGCGTGGCTCTACCACAACTGAATCCTAACACAGGTATATTTTTACTTAAAAGGAGACCCCGATCACAAATTTTGTTTATGTTAATATGTGGTACTGAATAAAGATTTTATTAATTTAATAAATTTATATTCCTTTCACTGTTAAGATAGTTATTTTTTTGTATTAATTAATGTGCTTGTAAAATCATCATCTTTCGAGTATGTAGGTGATCGACTACCCACACCCTGGTGCCAGAGTTTTTCGGAAACGCCTCTCGGCCTCTGACGCGGTTCCTTTAACGACTACCAGATGACAGCCGGGACCAACTTTTGTAAAACGAATTTTGATTTTGATTGGAACTATTTAGATCAAACTTGTATTTTAGTGTCATGTTGGAATGCAATAAATAAATAAATATATACGGACAAATCACACAGATTGAGCTAGCTCCAAAGTAAGTTCGAGACTTGTGTTATGGGATACTACCTCAACGATACTATATTTTATAACAAATACATATATAGATAAACATCCAAGACCCAGGCCAATCTGAAAAAGATCATTTTCTATCTTGACCTGGCCGGGGATCGAACCCGGTCACCCCGTGTCGCAGGCTGGCATGTTGACCGCTGCGCCACGGAGCTAGTCAAAATGAATTGTTGTTCACGAATAAATCAATTTAAATTGTATGTATCTATGTATGTACATTAAATTACAATATGTCATTACAATTTTCACTTGGAAATCATTATCACTGAGATTGCTACACGATCCCATAATATCATCTGAGGTCATTGACAATTGACCTTAAAAACAACATAAATATCAGGTAAAGTTGCATCATTAAGCTTACTATTTATAGTAGCAACAAAATTAATCCTGCGAGAGGAAAATGAAAAAAAAAACATATTTTGAGTGCCAGTCAGACTCCTGCACCGAGAGTTCCGTACAACATACGTTGTACATATTATCACGTCTTTGTTACTTACAGAGTAGACAGAGTCTAAGGCCATAAGACAAAAAGGTCACGTCTAGCGTGTAAGTGGGCGTAAAGGTGGAAAATGGAATCAAAAGAAGCAGCTGGTATATTCTACGCACCTTGGATTCAACACCCTCAGTCTCCGGAGAGACGTTGGCTCTCTGTATGTATTTTAGCATCTACACTATGGGGAATGTTTTGAAGAACTTTTTGAATTGATGCCACCGTCACCTTTCTACCACCGCACCGCCCGCGACAGGAGTAAAGTCCATACCTACATCCATGACACTTAGGTCTCCAAAACTATCAGAGCGTCACGTGTTTTTTTGCCTCGTACAGCAGGATTGTAGAATGGGCTCCATCCCGAGGTTTAACCTAAGTGCTATTACTTGGGGACCTTTAAAAGGCATGTTTATAGCACCTCCTCTAGTGTTGGTCCTCTAGTAGTATCACGGAGTAGCTAGTAGCATATTCATCTTCATCGTCATTTTGAGTAGATGTCACGGTCAATCGACCATGCACACCCTGGTGTCAAAGTTCTTCGGGACCGCCTCTCGGCCTCTGACGTGGTTCCTTTAACGACTACCAGATGGCAGCCGGCACCAACGGCTGCACGTTAAGCCGTTGGTGCCGGCTGCCATCTTCCGAAGCACGGAATCATCTTTATTATCAGACAATCAGGTGATTCAAGCCTGGAATGTCCTAACTAAACTGGAAACAACTAAACAAAGTATGCTTCCCGTGGAAATCGAATCCACGACCCCTGGGTCTACAGGCAAACGCCTAAACACTTTCACTGACACTGCCCGCCTGTAGACGTAATTCTATTGTTATTTCTTTTGTGTCTGGTTCAGTGTCAGCGAACAAGTTAACCACTGGACCACGGAGGGAGTCTGTATCATATAAAAGCGTGGGTTGAATCTTGTAGACAATATTACAAAAACCTCTAGAACTGGTCCCGGAGATTTATTATATCGTAACCATCTCAGAGCTTGGTGAACGACGGTGCGTTGCCTTCGGGCATTGAACGATGCAAGGCGGGATGCACATTGCACATATGTTATGCAATAGGTAATGTAGAGATAAATATAAATGCAGTTATACATTGCAGATCAGTTTTATATAGGACTACACAATAATCGGATACTCATATGAAGAAATGTTTAAGAATACGGAAATTGGTCGCTTATTAGAAAAAAAGAAAGAAAAAGTTAAACTATTTATCATCATCATCATCATCATCATCAGGTCTTTTTTAGTCTCCACTACAAGAGCATGACCCTCTCTGTACTACTAGGGCCATATTTGGCCCGGAAATACCTACCGGCCAGTTGTATAGGTTATGAAGTTATTTATCATTGCTTGTACAAACTTTTTCAATCAGAAATCATAAAGACCAGTAAGAACATAATCATAACGTATCTTACCTTACATTTGATGACCTTCTGTAGTGGACAAACTAACTAAACAAACTTACTTGAAAAAAGTAAGAACACAAGCCGGTCTTCATACATATTTACTTCCTTCTGACTTAATTATTATGCACTTGCGTTTGCGTATGTACCTAAAAAGCTCACAATTATTCAAAACAACCATTTTTAATTAGAATTATCAAAAATAAATATTTTTTTAAAGACGGTAATAGTGAATGACACAAGCACTCGAAACATTATGATGTTAGATTTCAGATTAATCTATAGCTGCCACTACTTTTGGAAGCTAAGAATGTGGGTGAAGGGTCAGAGGAACACATAGGTCCCTAATTTAGTTAGATTTTGCTATTTCTAGACCAACCAACCTTTCTTTCTTTTCTGACCAGTGTAGTAACTGTGTTTGAACCACTGGAGGTGAGATTTAAACTATTTACCTACTTTCCTATTCTTAGTATTTCTAAACCTCTTTAAATGCGATAGTAGACTAGCTTTTTCCGCGTAATTAAAGAAATAAGAATTATATCAAATATCATTGTGAATGCAAAAAAACTTATGAAAATTTTGTAATGCCTTCTTAGATATATAAGTTGATTTTTAACTTCATTGTAAAATTTGTTAAATCAGACCCACTTGTAATACTGGGGTAGTTGTGTTAGGTTAGGTTAGGTTAGGTTAGTCTCTAGGCATGGGATCTGCGTAATTTATTTGAAATGCTATAAAATTGTAAACTTTCATAAAAATCCACGCAGTAACTTTAGCGTGAAGGAGAAAATAAACATAAATTTATTTAAAACTAGCCTTCGCCCGCGGCTCCGCCCGCGTCAATGTCGATCCCTCGGGAATAGTACTTTTTCCCGGGATAAAAGGTAGCCTATGTCCTTCTCCGTACTCCAGAGAACTTGTTTGCAAAATTTCATGATGATCGGTTCTGTACTTACGGCGTGAAAGCGTAACAAACAAACTCACTTTCGCATTTATAATATTAGTAAGGATAAGGATAAGGATGATGCAAGATAAAATGCGATTACGACAAACGGTTTAATTCACGTTTTTAAGTCAGTATCGCTGACTAGTTTCAGCTTATTCAGAAGGCCATCTTCAGGACGAGTGTCTAAGACATCGCGACAAAGCAGTCTCTCGAGCAATGACGTGCCGCGACATCCTTTACACTCGCCCTGATGATGGCCGTCTAAAATGGTTGAAAACTGTCGGCAATAACCACTAAAAATACATGAGTAAAATCATTTGTTTCTTTATTGGTGCACACAACAGTATTACAACTTATACATTCTTATCGGCTATCGGCTAGCTCCGTGGCGCAGCGGTCAACACGCCAGCCTGCGACACGAGAGTGCCCGGGTTCGATCCCCGGCCAGGTCAAGATGGAAAATGATCTTTTTCAGATTGGCCTGGGTCTTGAATATGTATCTATATATGTATTTGTTATAAAATATAGTATCGTTGAGTTAGTATCCCATAACACAAGTAACTTACTTTGGGGTTAGCTCAATCTGTGTGATTTGTCCGTATATATTTATAGTTAAAAAAATACGTATTTTTTATTTTTTTATTAATTATTGAAGTAGGCATTTGTCTCCCATCTCACCTGATGGTAAGTAACGATGAAGACGAGGATGTTACATGCCTATTCAAGAGGTACGTGACTAAAATCATTTGTTTGTTTTTATTTATTTTATTTATTTATTGGTGCACACAACAGTATTAAAACTTATATATTCTTATAGTAAAGAAATAAAGTATACAATAACTGGTTGTAAGACCAAAGTAGCATAATTAACAATAATGTTCTAACAAGAAAAAGTGTGAATTTATGTTATAGTATGTAAATAAAGAGTCGAGAAAAGCCATGGCATGATTTGCTTTGGTTTGATCGGTTAGATACGATATTGACAAAACTAAATATTTGTATTATAATCCTTACTAATATTATAAATGCGAAAGTGAGTTTGTTTGTTTGTTACGCTTTCACGCCGTAACTACTGAACATCGGTTCATTATGAAATTTTGCATACAAGTTCTCTGGAGTGCGAAGAAGGACATAGGCTACCTTTTATCCCGGGAAAAAGTACTATTCCCGAGGGATCGACATTGACGCGGGCGGAGCCGCGGACGAAAGCTAGTTTAAAATAAATTTGAAAAAGGACAGAATGATGCCGAAAAAATGTGTAGTTTCTCACAATTTTTTCGGCATCTTTCTGCAAGCAAGCAAGCGAATTTTATTTTTAAAGCTATTTAAGGGGAAATATGAGGGTCGTATTTCCATACAAGCGTAGTCCCATGATTCCTCGCCGGGTAGTACTTACTTACTTATTTTCCTATGTCCCCTAGGTGGGGCAGAGGGCCGCTACAGAACTTCTCCATCTCGTTCTGTCTTGAGCAACGCGTTTTACTTCGGGCCAAGACAGCCCGATTGTCCTCATCTCCGCCGCTACCGATCGCCGCCAGGTCTGCTTTGGTCGACCACGCTTCCTCTTTCCTTGAGGAGTCCATTCCATTGCCTGTCTCGGAATGTGAGAAGGCTCCCTCCTGAGCGTGTGGCCAATCCATATCCATTTACGACGCGCTACCTGGTGACCGATCGGTGTCTCGCCGCAAAGCTGCCACAGACGTTCATTGGATATCTTTTCAGGCCAAAAGATACCCAATATCTGCCGAAGGCAGCGGTTGATGCAGACTTGGATCTGCTGCGTGATGCCTTTGGTCACCTTCCACGTTTCGCACCCATATAGCAGAACGGTTTTTACATTGGAGCGAAAGATTTTGAGTTTTACTCTGCGAGTAAGCTTCCTAGACCGCCATATGGGGCGGAGTTGCGCAAAGGTGGCTCGAGCTTTAGCAATTCTAGAAGTGATGTCCTCTTCTGTTCCTCCACATTGCGACACTATGCTCCCCAGGTACATAAACCGCTGCACGCGCTGAATTTGTTCTGTGCCAAGCGTTAACGGCAGCAGGTTCTTTCCTTTTATACGCATCTCTTGGGTCTTCCGCGCGTTGACTTTAAGGCCCACTTTTCCCGCCTCGCCGGGTAGTACCAGTAGAATATTATTTTATTCTAAAAAAAAAACAGCGTTTCTCTGTTTTTTTTTATAATTGAATTATTTAAAGAGATATGACCATTCAAAAACCTGAAATATTGGTAAGAATTTATGTACTTTATTTATATGTGAATTACGGGTTACTCACGTACGAAGTCAGCTACAGGCCGACATGTTTCAACCTCATCCGGAGGTCTTCCTCAGGGCGAATGTGAACCGAGACGCGCGCACGGAGTCGTCCCGATTCGCACTGACACTAGTGACGAGCGACGCGGCATGCGTGGGCGGCGCGGGCAGCGCGGTCCGCGTTGCGTCTTCATCATCATCATCAGACCTACAAGATGATGATGATGAAGACGCAAATGGGGATCCCAGAAAAGCTACGGGAATCATCAATGCAGAACATCAGCAACCCCCATCAACCCCAGCACTGTCACAGAGAGCTCAGCGAGCCGCGGACCGCGCTGCCCGCGCCGCCCACGCATGCCGCGTCGCTCGTCACTAGTGTCAGTGCGAATCGGGACGACTCCGTGCGCGCGTCTCGGTTCACATTCGCCCTGAGGAAGACCTCCGGATGAGGTTGAAACATGTCGGCCTGTAGCTGACTTCGTACGTGAGTAACCCGTAATTCACATATAAATAATGTTATTATCTCGCGTTAGTTTTAATCAAAAAATTATGTACTTCTCTTAATTTTGTGTACTTTTAATAAGTATTATCGGTCCGAGCTGCAGTTGTCCCTATCGCACTTTTTGGAGGAAGGCTTGATCGAATTAGACAGCAATATTTTACAAATACCTATTTTTCATGTTAGGGTGTTGTTAGAAAGTAACAAATATACAAATTTTCACACTTATATTAATAGTATGTAAAATAAAATTACTACACTACTGCTCTCACCCTAAGAATCAAAGAACCTTGTAGGTCTTTAGCGAAGTGTTAAATATATTTACCTTTTTGGGAGCATCATCCTTCAGTTTTTGCTAAAAATAAAGAGAAACAGATGGATAACTAATATTGTAGTGCATTGCATAAGCCGGTGGTCCCGGCTGCCATCTGGTAGTCGTTAAAGGAACCACGTCAGAGGCCGAGAGGCGGTTCCGAAGAACTCTGACACCAGGGTGTGTAAGGTCGATTGACCGTGACACCTACTCGAAATGAATGAATGAATGAATGAATGAGTGCATTGCATCAATTTTCACGGGTAAATTCAACTATTTATTCTAAAGCCTTTATTCCTATGTAGAGTTTTAATGGTGAAAGAGTTTTTTTGGATGGGCCCAGTAGTTGGAGCCTATTCCATGCAAATAATCAAATATTTTATCTTTGTTAGGAGTTAGTGAAAACTTAGTGACAATAACGGTCTACAAAGTTAATTGTGTTTGTGTAACTTCTTTACTTTCTTATGCTGAACTAAGACATGTCAGCATGATAACAGCTGGTGTCGTAAATCCGTGGGGCCTCCGGCAGAATAAGACCACTCCTAGTCTTCCCATGGATGTCGTGAGAGGCGACTTAGGAAATACAAGCTAAACGAAGCTCATCTCCAACCCATCTGGCCAGCGAGGAGAGTGTAGGCCGAATGTGTTCTGGCCAAGTATGGCTTAGGTAGTACAGAGAGGGTCATGCTCCTGCAGTGGAGACTAAAAAGACGAAAGAAGAAAGAGATGATGATGATGTTGCTTAACAAAGTGCTAATGATCTGATGGATTGTCCTAGCTGCCCCACTTATTGTACTGTGGAGGAACTGGTTGAGGCAAACGATCGTGACATGCGGCCCAGCCGTGCCGAGAGGGTCATGCTCCTGCAGTGGAGACTTAAAAGACGAAAGAAGAAAGAGATGATGATGATGTTGCTTAACAAAGTGCTAATGATCTGATGGATTGTCCTAGCTGCCCCACTTATTGTACTGTGGAGGAACTGGTTGAGGCGAACGATCGTGACATGCGGCCCAGCCGTGCCGAGAGGGTCATGCTCCTGCAGTGGAGACTAAAAAGACGAAAGAAGAAAGAGATGATGATGATGTTGCTTAACAAAGTGCTAATGATCTGATGGACTGTCCTAGCTGCCCCACTTATTGTACTGTGGAGGAACTGGTTGAGGCGAACGATCGTGACATGCGGCCCAGCCGTGCCGAGAGGGTCATGCTCCTGCAGTGGAGACTAAAAAGACGAAAGACGAAAGAGATGATGATGATGTTGCTTAACAAAGTGCTAATGATCTGATGGACTGTCCTAGCTGCCCCACTTATTGTACTGTGGAGGAACTGGTTGAGGCGAACGATCGTGACATGCGGCCCAGCCGTGCCGAGAGGGTCATGCTCCTGCAGTGGAGACTTAAAAGACGAAAGAAGAAAGAGATGATGATGATGTTGCTTAACAAAGTGCTAATGATCTGATGGATTGTCCTAGCTGCCCCACTTATTGTACTGTGGAGGAACTGGTTGAGGCGAACGATCGTTCATCCGAGTGAGAAGTATTCCAATACCTTCATTCCTATCCCAAATCCATCAAATTCCTATCCTTCCCCAGTTTATGTTTCGATGGGCAGCAGCGTCGGAAGCACAATAAACCAAAGAAACTGCGCTTGCCAAGCGACCTACCAAGCGTGGCGAGTATGGCAATATCCTCTCTAGAACGAAGAATCATAGGAACAGGCCTTTGTCCAGCAGTGGACGTCTTTAGGGCTGAAATGATGATGATGATGATGATCCGATTAGGTATATAATACCTACTTTACCAAATTTAACTTTTCCAAAATGACCACTTTTTCATAATGCCTGCTGCTTTTCTTAAAATGACCACTTTTTCAAAATGACCAAGTTCTGGTCAAGACTAGAGTAAAGAATAGCCATTTTGACATGAGAAAAAAAAGTGCTAATGAAATAAGTGCCGCATCTGTTACTTATTCCGTTACTTTAATTTATAGGTTTTTGACTCCTGCGCATCGGTTTATTTTGAGTTTTATGATAATTATGCTATTGGTCTGACGCAAGAAGTTTTATTTCGTTTTTATTCATCGTTTCCGAGATATGTTTTTGGAAATTTATGTCTACTCAATTACTTTAACAGTTGAGTTGGGTACGAATAATTTTTAATTTTTACGCCTCTTATACAGCAAAGGAAGGCTTTTCCATTTCCGTACTCAATATTAAAAATCATCAGTCAATATAGTACTTATAAACCCTCGACACCATAGATTTAAAAAACAAATTTCGGACTTCATACTTCTATGCTCGACACATTTTCAATTAATGTTAAGTTTAATAATTTCAGGCAAGTTTTATAAGGGTGTGACAGGAGCGTTGCCGCACTTTCAAAGAGTTGGTAGGAAATGGGGAAGGGGATGGATGGAAAAATGGGCCTCCGGCTCTCTCACTCACCGACGAAGTATAGAAGCGGTAAAGCTTCTACTCAAATATCTATTTTCTGTGAGAGTATAGTAAATAAATAAATATACGGACATATGACATAGATTGAGCTAGCCCCAAGGTAAGTTCGAGACTTGTGTTATGGGATACTAACTCAACGATATATATTTTATAACAAATACATATATAGATAAACATCCAAGACCCAGGCCAATCTAAAAATATCATTTTCCATCTTGAACTGGCCGGGGATCGAACCCGGGCACTCCGTATCGCAGGCTGGCGGGTTAACCACTGCGCCACGGAGCTGTCATAGTAATTCCCCGCGAGCCAGCCCATTTATGTTACTAGCAAAAATGAATTTTGCCGGTATCGTGGCTATACCACGACGAAAAATAACTGTTTCCGGTTACATACTCTCCTGAGATGGTTTGGGATGGGTCCCATAAAGGCTTTTTATAAGCATATATCGCCGTGTGGTATCCGGCAGAGTAGAATAGGACCACTCCAAGTCTTCCCGTGGATGTCGTAGAAGGCGACTTAGGAAACACAAGCTAAACAAAGCTTTTAAACATCTGTGAGACCTCTCCAACCCGTCTGGCCAGCGTGGAGAGTGTAGGCCAAGTCCTCTGGCTGCTCTAGCCAAGTATGGCTCTAGTAGTACAGAGAGGGTCGTGCTCCTGTAGTGGAGACTAAAAAGGACCTGATGATGATGATAAGCATATACAATGCTATGCTATCTTAGTAGTAGTTCAAACCCTGTGTGCGTGGAATTTTTTCAACATATTTTATTTCTTTGTTTAATCATCATCATCATTTCGTGTAGGTGACACGGTCAATCAACCAGGCACACCCTGCCTGGTGTCAGAGTTCTTCGGAACCACCTCTCGGCCTCTGACACGGTTCCTTTAATGACTACCAAATGATATGGCAATGTCCGAACCAAACTGGAAACAATTAAACTAAGTATGCTTCCCGTGGGAATCGAACCCTCGACCCTCAGGTCTACATGCAAACGCCACTGGACCACGGAGGCAGTTACAGTAATTGTTTAATAAGACTAAGATATAATTTTGTATGATAAGAGAACCTATTTTATATGAATATATTTTATATACCTAGTATCATCATCAGGTCTTTTTAGTCTCCACTACAGGAGCACAACCCTCTCTGTACTACTAGAGCCATACTTGGCCAGACTAGCCAGAGGACTTAGCCTACACTCTCCACGCTGGCCAGACGGGTTGGAGAGGTCTCATAGATGTTTATAAGCTTTGTTTAGCTTGTATTTCCTAAGTCGCCTTCTACGAGATCCACGGGAAGACTTAAAGTGGCCCTATTGTACTCTACCGGATACCACACGGCGTATACATAGTATAAACCCTTATAATCTATGAAGCGATCTTTTTTCATTAAGTAAAACAGCAAATAAGTTCTAAGGCAATCAGCATTCTCAAAGTTACCAAATAAGTTCACAAGCTCCTCTGTATGGCGTGAAATATTTATGTTATTCTACATTCCGCCGTTACATTTTAAGGATTGCTGTGTGGAGTTTGTGCAAGTAGAAGAAAAGTCTTCATTAGTAACGATGTAATCTGACAGACCCTGAAGAAACAATACTTTTAATAACATAAAAAATAAAATATGGTGAAAAAATTCCATGCGGGCGGGACTTGAACCGACGACCTAGGTCTATGTACGACCTATGCTCTACCATCTGAGCTACTGCACAATTCAATACCGGCGCCGAAATTCTTCACCATATCCCATTGCCCCTTATACGTGTTAAGGCTTACGTCACCTACACAACTACCCGACTTTTACAAGTGAGGTATTTATTCAACTCATTTTACAATGAATTTGAAAACAACTAATATGTAGGAAGCCATGCAATATTTTCATAAGTGTTTTATTTAGCATTCACAATGCTATTTTAAAATTAATAAATTAAGAAAAAAATGGATTTTTTTATCACCATATTTTATTTCTTAATTTATTAAGAGTATTAAAAATAGCATTGTGAATGCAAAATAAAACTCTTATAAAAACAATACTTTCACTTTATTTTTGAAGGGTAAGCGAGTTTGAGCCTTTTTTATGATATAGGACGGCAACCAAGCAAGCGAGTCACCTGATGGTAAGTGGTCACCGTTGCCCATGGACAACTGCACCAACAGGTTGTGACATGAGTGTTTCCGTCCTTTCAAGGAATTGGAGGTGAGAACATGAGGTAAGGAAATGGGGGAGGACATGGAGGAAGAAATGGGGGGGTTGGAAAGATGGGCCTTCGGCTCTCTCACTCCCCGAACGAAGCACAGAAGCGGTAAAGCTTCAACTCAAACGTCGATTTTCTTTGAGAGTGTGGTACTTCCCTGGACAAGCCAGCCCATTCATGCTACTAGCAGAAGTGAATTCTGTCAGTGGCGTAGCTCTACCACAAATGAATAGCTTCCAGACTAGCTTGGAATGAGAAATAATATTAAATAGATACATATACAGCAAAAGACCGGGTCAAGTGGAAAAGCCATGAAGAGGCCTATACCCAACAATGGGTGAACACGGGCTGAGAAAGACGAAGAAGATACATATTAAAACTTTTTAGTCTTTTGAGCTAAAACTGGGAATGTCATCAAATAGGTTCAAGAAAAATATAAGAGTTATAGAATAACACCTCTGTCGTTGTAGAAACTGATATTTTATTTAAGTACAAATAACTGGAATGAGATATTAGCCGTGTGGTATCCGGCAGAGTAGAATAGGACCACTCCAAGTCTTCCCGTGGATGTCGTAGAAGGAAATACAAGCTAAACAAAGCTTATAAACATCTAAGAGACCTCTCCAAGCCGTCTGGCCAGCGTGGAGAGTGTAGGCCAAGTCCTTTGGCTGCTCTGGCCAAGTATGGCCCTAGTAGTACAGACAGGGTCGTGTTCCTGTCGTGGAGACTAAAAAGGACCTGATGATGATGAACCGGAATAAGAAAATGAACATCTAGTCTAAATGAATTTCTTAGTCTATGTTTCTGAGTTAAAGCGATGTCCAAACTGGGATGTTTGATCGAATAGAAAAAAATATAAAGAATATACAATATAACATATACATATAACAACACCTTTGATTATGTATACCAATATAATTTTCGATAAGAAGAATCAGGGTGAGAAATTGTATATATATTACGAACAACTCACACAAATTGAGCTAGCCCTAAAGTAAGTTCGAGATTTGTGTTATGGGATACTTACTTACTCAACGATATAATATTTTTTATGATCATCATTAAATTTATTTGTATGAAATATACTTAACAAATACATATTAGATAAAGTTAAAATAACCAGATCAATCTGAAAAAGATAATTTTCTATGACTGACTGGGGCTTAAACCTGGGACCTTAGGCCTATCATGGTAACCACTAAGCCACAGACGTCATATCCAGGTAGCTTAGAGGAGAAAATGTACATCTACTCTAAATTACTTACTTAGTCTATGTATCTGAGTTACAGCGGTGTCCAAACTGGGATATTTGCTCGAATGGAATGCACCCGCTGCGCTAATGCGTCAAGTTGCTCTTGCTAGCGTTTTTGGCAAACTTTCAACTGTCACACGCATCGTGTACCCTGGATCTTCCATAAGATTTCATCCACTGTAAACTATACTAGAATATGATAAAAGATGAAAAAGATCCATTGGATTCAATAGGCTAGTTTCCTGGGTCGTAATAATAACATAACAATTAGTCCGTCAGTTAGATAATCAAAAATTATTGGACACGTATTTTTTCTTTTGTCAAATAAATAATTAAAAATCAAGTTAAAGCGCGTCAAAGTTCAGGAGTGGGGGCTCGTGACGTCAAAGTTTGCAAAAATTGTAGCAAACTATGACGTCACGCAGAACTTCAAAGGGCTATATCTTTATCATTTTTTGTTTAATCAACAAAAGAAAAAATACGTGTCCAATTTTTTTTGAATATCTAACTGACGGACTAATAATATTTTTTTAGGAAACTAGCCTACCAACCCCGGGCGTGGTCCATACTCCGATGGGTATCCACAATTGACTGTCATCATTAATAGCAGTTGTTGAGCTGTCAGTTGCCTTTTGGCAGATTGAAAAATTTACACCAGTCATCGTCATCATCATCATATCAGCCGCAAGAAGTCTACTGCTGGACATAGGCCTCTCCCAAAGATTTTCGAAATGACCGGTTGGAAGCGGCCTGCATCTAGCGTTTCCCTGCGACCTTGGTCAGGTCGTCCGACCACCTGGTATGTGGATATCCGACGCTGCGCTTGCCGGTACGTGGTCGCCATTCGAGATCCTTTTTGCCCCATCGGCTATCAGTTCTTCGCGCTATGTGCCCCGCCCACTGCCACTTCAAAGACACTCACAGGTTCATTGGAAACCTAGCACAGGCACCAATTCCTACTCCACCTCGCTTTTGTTTATTAATATAGGTAGAGAGATCTAGTATTATTTTCTTGTTGCAATTTATATTTTCAAAATGCATTTAGTCACAATTTATAATGTATTTAAACTGGTTTGTGGAGAAAAATAAACGTTTTTTGATTTGATTTTGATTTTGAAAGAGCTAATCCGCTGAGCTATGTCAGTGACTTTCGTTTTTTTTACATCAGTGTTGAACACTTACTTTAGTTGTAGAAGAGCTACGCTACTGGCAAAGTTATTTTTAGCTAGTAAGTAGCATGAAGGGACCGGCTCGCCCGGGGAAAAACCACACTCTCACAGAAAATCAACGCTTGAGTAGAAACTTTACCGCTTGTATGCTTCGTTCGGTGAGTGAGAGAGCCGGAGGCCCATTCTCCCTTTCTCCATTTCCTCCCACCCATGTACTCCCCCCATATCCTTCCCCCAACTCCTTGAAAGGCCGGGACTCATGTTACACCCTGGTGTTGCAATTGTCCATAGGCAGCGGTGACTGCTTACCATCAGGTGACTCGCTTGCTCGTTTGCCGTCCTCATCATAAAAAAAAACCGGCCAAGTGCCAGTCGGCCTCCGTTCCATACCTATCTATAATAAGTTTAAAATATTTTTATGATATGATGTAACAAAAAAAGTATGTTTTTCGTAATTTTTCCTTTATCTGTGTTACAAGACGAGACTGTGATCTGTGTTTCAAGATTCTGAGTTCATGGGAACCCTGTAGGTATTGATTCCCTTGCGAATGTCGAAAATACACGTAAATTTACGGCATAACCAGCTGTATCTTTTGATTCCGTTGGCTTAAAAGTCAGATATTTTTTCAGCTTCAAGGGACGGTAGACCTGAATATTTGATATAAATTCCAGCTTGTTACCTCTACGCGTTCCTGAGAAAAAGGATCTTGACAGACAGACAGACGGACAACCGAGTGATCCTATACGGGCTCCGTTCTTTCCTTTTGAGGTATGGAACCCTAAAAAAGGGTCAAACACACACACACAATAGACGAAGAAAGAAAGACATCCTTTGCATTTATAAGCAGGATTTTGTCATAACACCAACAAAGATAACCGTGCATAATATTTGTAAAATTACAAAGAAATTATAAATTTTTGTGTACATTCTGTTAGTCCAATATACCCAAAGGTTCAACGCCCTTCAGGTAAAATATGATAAAACACTGCTGCGTTTTGCGATAAGCTTGTCACGAAAGAATTAAGAAAATCTTTTTGCAAACAATGACCAGGAGTGATAAGGGCTTTTGGTAAACTTTTTGGTTCGTTCCATTTTTAGCCAATTTCAGAGAGTTGTGACGTGAGGTTTGGTTATATTCAATTTTGTTTATTGGATGCCCTAAATGGCTCGTCAAATATTTTATTTCGTCGTAAGATATTTTAAACATCAATGAGACCTCTCCAACCCGTCTGGCCAGCGAGGAGAGTGTAGGCCGAATCCTCTGTCTGCTCTGGCCAAGTATGGCTACAATAGTACAGAGAGGGTCATGCCCCTACAGTGGAGATTAAAAAGACCTGACGATGATGATGATATTTTAAATACAATTTGGTGAACGTTAACTTAGATTACACATTATTATTATCGTTGACGTCAATAACTTACTTACAGCTAAGTTTACGCCGCTTCCAAGGCGGAGTGCAGGAGAAGCGGCAACAAACTGCACAGCGCATTTTCTCCAAATGACATCAACTTACAATCTATGGCATACATAGAACTAAATGTATAGACTTGAGCTTATATTGACATGTCATAAAATAAAATTTATGACATGACAATATATGAAATATGAATAGGTAATGAAAAAAATATTTATTAAAATTTTGATTTCCTGTCAAATAGAATAACACTAGTTCCATGGAACTAATTGCCAATGGAACTAGTGAGTTTTTTTCTAAATATTTCCTTTGACTAAATGATGTCAATGGAACCACTGAGAAAAAAATCTCACTAGTGCCATGGAACTATTTGACGATGGAACTAGTGAGTTTCATGGAACTATTTGCCGATGGAACTATCATTAATTGGACATCATTAAGTCAATGGAACTACTGAGAAAAGAAAATTCATTAGTTCCATTGAACTTTTTGCCGATAGAACTAGTCCGTGAATGATCCGACTGATTTGCACCACAGTCACACAGATTATCGCAGCCATATCGCAGACAGTGTGCCCAATCCCACCACGCATCACGTAGGAATTCGTATTTCCTTGTCATATTAATCTCTTTCTCTCTCGTGTTTAATGTCCAGTTAATAGCTGGAATTGTTGACTTTACATTTATAACTACAGAAGTATGGTAGTCCGTAGTATTGATGCATGCTATGTTGTTTAATTTGTCTGTATTTTTGACCAACTACGGCCAATTGTTTACGCCTTTTTTATCTATGGTTTAAGTTAATTTACAATTGGTTCTATGGAACTAGTGCCTCTTTTTTATCAGTAATTCAGTTGATATTATTAATTCAATGGAACTACTGAGAAAAGATTAACACTAGTTCCATGGAACTAATTTCCGATGGAACTAGTGAGATTTTTTCTCAGTGGTTCCATTGACATTATTAAAACTACTGAGAAAATAAAATCTCACTAGTTCCATGGAACTATTTGCCGATGGAACTAGTAAGAACTTTTTTCTCAGTCGTTCTATTAACATTATTAACTCAATGAAACCACTGAGAAAAAAAAAATTCACTAGTTCCATGGAACTAATTGCCTATGGAGTTAGTGAGAATGATCCGACTGATTGGCACCACGATCACACAGATTATCGCAGCCATATCGCACACAGTGTGCCCAATCCCACCACGCATCACGTAGGAATTCGTATTTCCTTGTCATATTAATCTCTTTCTCTCTCGTGTTTAATGTCTAGTTAATAGCTGGAATTGTTGACTTTATATTTATAACTACAGAAGTAGGTAGTATTTTGTATTGATTCATGTTTTGTGGGTTAATCTCTCTATTTTCGAGTTACTTACGCCAGATTGCTTTAGTTTATTTTTAATTAAAGAACTTCTTATGCTTCGATCAAATATAATGGTAGATACACGATTCGCGCTCGAAAAGAGGCACAGGCAAAACAGCGCACTAATCAAGTTTCGGAGCTGTTTTGTCACTCACACTCACACGTCTCGTGATGACGAAGGTACAGAGAAAAGATGCAAAAACTACGCATCAAAAGTGAAATAAAAAGATGCGAGTTATACTTTCAGTATGACCGTTTTTGTCGTTGTTTGTAAGCATGCATGATGTTTTGACTCGGGGACATTATTAAGGCACATAGAGACCAAGACTGGACTGAGTTTCTTTCGGCGTATTCCTCTCAGCAGTGGTCATTCCGAAACGCTAATAGTTTTTCGATTTTACAAACATAAAAGAAAGAAAAATAAACAACAGAAACATATGACGTTCTAAAAGCGATACATGTACAATATCCTATTTTGAATAAAAATTATTCATTTTCGTTTTCATTTTGCGCAGATCGAAGTTCTTATGTAGTTTTTTTGAATTTTTTTTAATACAGTGAATGGAGACGTTCAAGAACTATATTAGCAGAATATCAGTAGTGTTTACACCCTCTCTCTCACCCCTTCCCTGAAAGCTTACGTAAACATAGGTTAAATTTTTACATAAAAAATGCCTTTTTTCCAAATGTTTAGACGTGTGAATGTTTTGTTACCCTCTTATTCATAAAAATTATCAAACGCTTATTACATTTTAATTGAAATATGTTCCATATCTAGCCTTATCCTTTACTCCAGTGATAGACATTGAAAGAATAAGACAAAACATATTTTAACTAAAATTGGTTTGATGAGCGTGTGTTATTCAAATTAAAATGTTGAATATAATATCATCATCATCATCAGGTCTTTTTAGTCTCCACTACAGGAGCAGACCCTCTCTGTACTACCGGAGCCAAACTTGGCCAGAGCTGACAGAGGATTTGGCCTGCACTCTCCTCGCTGGCCAGACGGGTTTGAGAGGTCTCATTGATGTTTATGAGCTTTGTTTAGCTTGTATTTCCTAAGTCGCCTCTTACGTAGGACATCAATGGGAAGAGTTGGAGTGATCCTATTCTACTCTGCCGGAAACCACACGGCTAAAATTAATATAATGAGTATTATTTAAAATGTGAATTGACGTGAAAAAGTGCCTAAAGAGGCCTATTTTCTGAATAAATCTTTGAATCTATTCTTTATCAATAAATAACTGAAGACCCCAATGGTGCAGAAGGTCTTAGCATTATTAGTCCTTACGCATGTTAAGCAACGCTGACTACTTGGATAGGTGACTGCAAGTGGCATACAAATATCACGAACTCCTCCGTGCTTCGGATGGCATCTTTAGGGATTGATCCCGGCTGTCATCATCGATGACAGTCGTTAAGGTATATCAGATGTCATTTGACAGCTTGAAAAATTTGACACCAGCGTTGGCCACTAACGAAGTTTTCAATTCAAAAATAATCGGACTATGTCTCTTAAATGAATAAATATAAATATATACGGACAACTCACACAGATTGAGCTAGCCCTAAGGTAAGTTTGTTATGGGATACTAACTCAACGATACTATATTTTATAACAAATACATATATAGGTAAACATCCAAGACCCAGGCCAATCTGAAAACGATCATTTTCCATCTTGACCTGGCCGGGGATCGAACCCGGGCACTCCGTGTCGGAGGCTGGCGTGTTAACCACTGCGCCACGGAGCTGTCAAAAACATCATAGATAGGATAGATTGTCATAACCCTCCTGCCACCTGATCCTCTGTCAATTACTAACCTACACACTGGGATCGATACGCAGCAGGAAATAATGCAGACACAAAAAGAAAATGGCACTTATTAACAACACCGCGCAAACGAGCAAGTGAAACGACCTCGGGGTGGCTGACCCGTCAGGGTCTGGGCCTTCAGTCTGTTTACTGGAGAAATTAATGTGTCACGTCCTTATATCTAGCGGGATAGACGGAGCTTCGATGCAGTAAATTGAAAGGCTACGATTAGCAAAATAGATGTTTAGATGAAAAAACTGGCCAAGTGCGAGTCGGACTCGCGCACGTATGGGTTCGTAACATTATATATAATAAGTTTATATATAGGGAACTAGCTTTCGCCCGCGGCTCCGCCTGCGTTAATGTCGATCCCTCGGGTAGAGTACCTTTTCCCGGGATAAAATGTATTTAATACCCTATATCCTTCAACGTACCCCAGATAACTTATGCAAAATTTCATAATAATCGGTTCAGTAGTTACAACGTGAAAGCGTAACAAACAAACAAACTCACTTTCACATTTTTAATATTAGTTAGGATTATGATTTTAACATTTCTGGACTTAGTAGTATAAAAATTGGTGTAAGTATAGGGTCCTAATTACAAATAAAAATGATCTGCTGGGGACAGGTCCTACGGTGCCGGAGCTTAATTAAAATTGCACTGATAACTAAAAAACACGCGGACAAAGTCGCGGGTAAAAGCTAGTTAAGTCATATTGATTTAAAGCGCCAGACCACTAGTATTTCTATACGACACTGATATTATACCGCGCAGATCATAGAAGCCGGTCAAGGGAATGGGCGAAAATCTAAAGAATCATGACAATAGGCGATGCGGCTACCTATCCCATCACTATTTTGATTCCGTTTTTATCCTATACACCCACCACGCTAAACGTGGCCTTTCGGTCTTATGACTTTAGGCTCTGTCTATTCCGTTAGGGATAAAGACGTGATAATATGTATGTATGACACTTATATATTTTCTAGATAGCAATTATACATAAAATATGAAACATCACTCTCGAATGCACTTAATCAACAATTATTATTACACGAAACCATGAACTGTGCATATAAAGCGATAAAATTGAAAATGCTCCAAGGTCTCCCGAGCAGATCAAAAGGAAGTGCAGTGTAATTCTGACGTGTAATGTAAACTGCGAGTGCACCGGCCAAGGATTCGTTTATCTGTTTTTGGATGCGACTGATTTATACCAAACTAGCATTCGCCCACGACTTTTCTCGTGTTATTTAACGTTTTTCGTGAATCTATCTGTATTTTTTGACATATAGCGGCAAACGAGCAACCTGGTCGAGTAGTCTATGGGCAGCTGCCCATAGACTACTGCAACAGCTGTTGTGTGACAAGAGCGTTGCCGGCCTTTTAAGTAAATATAAATGTATAAGGACAAATCTCACAGTTTCAGCTAGCCCACTGGACAGCCTCCGTGGTCCAGTGGTTAAGGCGTTTGCCTGTTGAGCCGGGGGTCGTGGGTTCGATTCCCACCGGTAGCATACTTTGTTTAGTTGTATCCAGTCTGGTTAGGACATTGCAGGCTTGAATCACCTGATTGTCTGATAATAAAGATGATTCCGTGCTTCGGAAGGCACCTTCAGCCGGTGGTCCAAGGTGCCATCTGGTAGTCGTAAAAGGAACCACGTCAGAGGCCGAGAGGCGGTACCGAAGAACTCTGACACCAAGGTATGCATGGTCGATTGACCGTGACACCTACTCGAAAAGATGATGATGAGCTAGTCCCAAAGTAAGTTCGAGACTTGTGTTATGGGATACTAACTCAACGATACTATATATTATAACAAATACATATATAGATAAACATCCAAGACCCAGGCCAATCTGAAAAATATCATTTTCCATCTTGACCTGACCGGGGATTGAACTCGGGTACCCTCGTGGTTTCACAGGCTGGCGTGTTAACCACTGCGCCACGAAGCTCGCCTTTCGTCCTTGTTCTTGTCGGTAGAGTTATTTCAACGCCTGCCTATCCTCATAACATTTGGCCGTATCCTTGATCTGCCGGCTTATTTGCTAACTTATTGTACAAAATTTTGATACTCACTTCAAAATACATTATGTTTTATATACCTTAAATGAAAAAAATCAATCATACAAAAGCCGCAATGTATTTCAAGTGACTATCGAAACGTTGTACACTAAGTTAGCAAATAGGCCGGCTGGCCCGAATATGCTCTTCTGGGCCTTCCCTTTCCTCTTCTTGCCTCCATTAATTGAATACGCAGTAGTAGATATGGGTTTCTTCCCAAAAAAAGTGTGAAGTTAGTGTAAAGTTCTTATAAGATTCGAAAACTTTAATGTTGTTGTGGATAGTAAACCGCCAGGATGATTTTTTAGTAGCAAACTCCTCCCAACATTTAGGATCTATAATGCATGCATTCAGTTACCTCTTTAATACGTCCTTATAGCGCAGGTATTGACCACCGTGCTTCCAGTTACCCTCTGCCATTTCAGAGTAGAAGATAGCCACCAAGTGGTAACTAAGCCGACCCAACTGTGCTGACATTAGTGTCCCTTATCTTCTTCTATTTCGCTTTTTCCCTATTTGGGGTCGGCCCTGTATGACAAACCTCTCTATTTTTTATTATTTTCTACCATTTCAGCACTAGCTCCCCGTTTTTGCATGTTACTTCACACTCACACATTTCCTCCACGACTTTTTCGACCTTCCTTTTCCTTTATATCCTGTCACATCTTAGCGTAACATCTTTTTATTTTTCATCCTTTTCCCATCTAGATGAAAATTTTCCCCAATAATTTCCCCAAAGATACTATTTCCCCAATTTTTCCCCGAGAATCAATTTTTTCCCCAAAATTGCGAAAAAAACCCCCAAACTGGTAACGCTCTAAAGGCTGTCAATGATGATGATATGAAAAAGCGATTGCTCCTCTTCACGGAAAGCTTTTGAATAGATTTTGATAAATACAATGTTACATCTTATACATCAGAATAACACTGCATACAAAGATGATAGGAAAGCTGTAATGTAATGTTGTCAATGAGTTGTACTGGAGACGAAACCGTGTGGTTTCCAGCAAAGTAGAATAGGACCACTCCTATTCTTCCCATGGACGTCGTAAGAGGCGACTTAGGGAATACAAGCTAAATAAAGCTCATAAACATCAAACCTCTCCAAACGGGTTGGAGAAGTCCAACCCGTTTAGCCAGCGAGGAGAGTGTACTCCAAATTCTCTGTCTGCTCTGGCCAAGTATGGCTCCGGTAGTACAGAGAGAGTCACCTGATGATGATAATGATGATGATGAAGACGAAAAACACCTCAATGCTGAATTGGTTGACAAACAAAATGCAAATTCCTTATCACGTGTTCATAATTTATAGACTGATAGTATACTAATATACGTCAACTTTATGATGATCAGGACGAGGTATAAAATGTAATAGACACATTAAGAACATACTTACTGTCGTATTTATAATAATACTTCAGATATCATACTCGTTAAATTCTCATGAAGATTTATAGCACTATTAGACGAGGTTTAAAACAGATTGAAGGAAATAGCAACTATATCACTATATTTTACGATATCCATCAAAATGGACGAGGAAGTTACATATGAAGCTTTAGTTCCACCAAGCATTGCTTACCAAGCTGGTCTGGGAGAAAAGAAAAAAATCGGGTGAGGCTTTGTCGGTTCACACGGCCGTTGGTTTTAACTTGAAACGTCTACTTCAGCGAGTCGCTATTAGTGTTATAGATTGAAAGAAAACCAGATGCCGCGATGCAGACTCAAGATCTTAGTAGCCAGCTGACTATATACGCTAAATAATGTCACCAAATTATTGTTTCTACGATGAATAGTTTTGTAGATAATAATTTCAGACGATATAGAACAATTCGTTACGGTTCGGTTCTCTGACACGGTACCACGTGTATACTCGTAGTACCGATATTAAAGACGTTTATTTCTTAGACTCCTTCTTTACGCTCTGAATTCAAAATATTGCCCTCATCATCATCATCATCATCTCAGCCGCAAGAAGTCCACTGCTGGACATAGGTCTTCCCCAAGGATTTCCAATATTGCCCTCACTAAAAAGTAATTATAACAATCTACCATTATGTTCCACCAAAGATGTGCAAGGTAACAAGGCGGTGCTTAGATGTTTTGCTTGTAAATGGTGTGTGTTACCACCACTTTTCCACCAGACTAGAAAGTGTAGTGATGTGTGTAGCAAAGAACAGTTGATGAATTCCGTTTGGTGCAACAATCTACTGTTCTAACCGTTTTTATGAGTGACTAGCTTGTGCCCGCGGCTTCGCTCGCATTAAGAAGTATAGTTTCATACAAACTTTCATCCCCTATTTTACCCCTAGGGTGTAGAATTGATCAAAATCTTAGCTTTGCTAAATTTCTTAGCGGATGCCTATGTCATACATAACATCTACCTGCATGCCAAATATCATCCCGATCCGTCCAGTGGTTTCGGCTGTGCGTTGATAGATCACTATGTCAGTCAGTCAGTCACCTTTGAGTTATATATATATTTAGACGAAGATAGAAGATTTTTTTTTTATTTTGAATAGGCTTACTCTTGACCTTAGACTAACCCTGGGGGTAAAGACAAGATCTACGATGGAGCGAGCTTGCCTAGAAGATGCCTGTTTACTCTAGCCTTAAAGGCTGTCGGGTTATATGTACTCGGAAAAACTGACGCGGGCAATGAATTCCACTCGTTGGCGGTGCGCATAATAAAAGACCCACCAAGAAGGGGTGTAGACCTGCCGTGCGCCTGGAAGTCCGATGGTAAAAAGGGGAAGGTGGGATTAATTCGTGCAGTTCTTGTGCACACTCCCCGAAGTGTAGTCTGTAAAATACTGACAGACTGGCAACTTTACGCCGATGGGCTAAAGGTTGCAGCCCTACTATCAGCCTTTCGTCGCTAATTATTCTCCTTGCTCTACGTTCCACTGAGTCTAATGTGGCAAGTTGGTATTTAGCTGAGCCATCCCAAAGGTGGCTGCAGTACTCCATACAGGATCGGACTTGAGCTTTGTAAAGTATTAAAAGCTGTCCAGGTGTAAAGTACCGCTTAACCTTATTAAGGATGCCCAGTTTTTTTGCCGCAGTTTGTGCACTAGACTCAATGAAGGTACGGAAGTTGAGGTTTGAACTCAGCTCCATGCCAAGGAGTTCCAGGCTGCCAGTAACAGATACAGGTGCACCCTGGAAAGTAGGTGAGAGGTCAAACAGAGTTCGTTTAGCTGAAAACAAACAAGCCTGCGTTTTGATGGTATTGAATGAGACCAAGTTGGCCTCTCCCCATATTGATACCCGACTTAAGGCCAAGTCTGTACGCTCAACCATGGCTTTCCTCTTTGACCGTATATCATCCCTGCTGCTTTTTGTGCTGGCCGAATACCTCTCAACAACCGTACTGTCATCTGCGTAACCAACAACGCCAGATTGTAACATGTCATTGATGTGGAGCAGGAAAAGGGTTGCAGAGAGAACAGATCCCTGAGGAACACCGGCGTCAATGGCCATGTAGTCCGAAGAGCACCCATCAATGATCACCCTTATCGATCGTTCACTCAGAAAGTCTGAAATCCAGCTACAAAAATCAGCAGGGATGCCATAAGCTGGAAGCTTGTTAAGAAGACTTGCGTGCCAAACCCTGTCGAACGCTTTCGAGATATCAAGGGAAACTGCAAGCGCTTCCCCGTTTTTCTCAATGGCTTCGCCACAGCAGTGCGTGATATATACTAGAAGATCTCCA
This sequence comes from Elegia similella, assembly GCA_947532085.1. NCBI lineage: Eukaryota > Metazoa > Arthropoda > Insecta > Lepidoptera > Pyralidae > Elegia > Elegia similella. Next base: position 2,306,782 of record OX383942.1, read on the forward strand.
GTAGACCGCCCACGGCGAAAGCCATATTGACGGTCACTGAGTAGATTGTTTTCTTCTAAGTATGCCAGCAACTTACTGTTGAGAACCTTCTCCATGACCTTGCAGAGCATAGAGGTGATGGCAATGGGTCGGTAATTACAGGGATCAGCACGGTTACCCTTCTTGGGTACTGGTTGCACATTTGCAAGCTTCCAGGTTCCGGGCACGGTTTTTGTTTGCAGAGAGAGGCGGTACAGGCGTGTTAGCACAGGAGACAACTCGGGCGCACACTGCTTCAGTACACGTGCAGGTATACCATCTGGTCCACTGGCCTTATTCACGTCAAGATTTTGCAGAGCTCGTCGTACCTCTTTCTGGTGTATGGTAATTAGCGGCATAGAGGAATTGCAGCGAGGTATAGATGGTGGATTTTTAGAGTCTGCTGCAAGACGAGAATTGCTCGCAAACTGAGAGGCGAGTAAGTTGGCTTTCTCCATCGCAGTGTGAGCCAGTGTTCCGTCAGGTTTCTGTAGAGGTGGAAGTGAGGGACGGCAGAAGTTAGATTCGACCGCTTTGGACAGTTACCAAAATTGCTTACTACCAGGAGGGTAGGAGGCAAGTTTGGTCCCTATTCGACTGACATGATCGAATCGAGCCTTCCGATGGACTCGTTTGCAGGACTTAGCGGCAGAATTAAAGGCTTTCTTTTTTATGTGGACCCTCCGAGCCTTAGCTTTGGTGTCACGAGCCTTAAGCCAAGCTTGGTATGCAGATTCTTTTAAAGCCTCAGCGCGGACACACTGTGCATTATACCAAGGTCGAGTTCTGTGATCGAGCGAGATATCGGAGAACGGAATAAAATATTCCATTGCCTGCCGAATCACGTCCACAACGCCTTCGGCACAACATCAGGGATCGCACGAGGAAAAACAGACCTGTCTCCAAGGGAAAGACGCAAAGAAATGCCGCATCTCATCCCAATCTGCTGATTCGTACCGCCATATTCTTCTCGTGCCTACAGGGCTCATATCAGGAGGAGAGCAGACTGATACGGATTTCACCAAACAATGGTCGGATGATCCAAGCGGAGCAGTGACCGAAAGATAATGCTTGTCTGGATTAGTTCTCAGCAGAAGGTCTAGGCAGTTGGGCGTATGATCAGCAACATCCGGTACCCGCGTCGCAACATTAATGAGCTGGGTGAGGTTCAGCTAAACTGCAAATTTGCGCGCTTCTCTCCCAGCATGGCAAGTTTTCTCGTAGGGAAACAACCATTCCTCATGGTGGGCGTTAAAGTCCCCGAGAAATAAGAGTTCCGCCGCAGGGTACCGTTGTTCAAAAAGCTTAGTTGTCTCCTTGTCTCCGCTATGTGACCGATATACACAGGCATATAAAGTTTTCTCAGTACCTGTATCAACAATAACCCACAAAGTAGATAGTCTGGCAGCCTCAAAGCACCGAAGACGCTTGCAACATACGTCATCCCGAACGTACACATAGACCCCAGCATGTTCTTTGAACTTATGTTCCATAGAGTAGCCTGGGTAGTTGAGGTATGCGGTATCCGCTGGGGTTTTAATTTGCGTCTCGGTCAAAAAGAACAAGTGCGGCTTCTCAGTCTCAAGGTGGTGGTGGACAGGATTGAGATTTGAGTGCAACCCTCTGATGTTAGTAAGGTGCACTTTCAGTGGGAAGAAGTGCTGCCGGTTCTTATTCTTGTTCCTTTTGCTTTTCTTCATCATTGGAGTGTGGGGTTGAGAGACAGTCAGAAGTCGAGGCGCTGCTTTTACGAGGAGGATCCCTTAAGCTGAGCCAAGCAGTGAGAGGCTCAATTGGAGACTGCGGGGACGCCCGAGCCCCCCTGAAATGACCACTGGGTCTTCCCATCCAGTCGCCAGCTGGCACGGTGGAGCCATTCCAGGATTTTTCGCGAGGTGGCGGGGCAGCCTTTGGCACGTGGCTAGCGCGCTACTTGGGCCCCCAACTTCCTGCGGTCGGTCACCGGCAAGACCGTGCCTCGGATCCCGCTACCCTCCAGCTTGAGCCTCTCGACTTGGTGTCACTTAAAGATCCATAAGCGGCATCAAGAAACGCAACTGACAACTTTCCATCTCCCAAAAAAAGCTCGGGTACTCCTGCGCACAGACGAAACGCAGCAAGCTGCTTGGCGCCTGACTTCGGCAGGAGGGTGGTCGCAAACCAGACGGCCCCTTGGGGGCCTACCACCACTGATGGGATCGCTCTGTCGTCACCATAATGGTTCCGTTGCCCGGGGTGGACCGCTAGGAGGTAGATCCCAACCACCCCAAAGATGTTCTTAACAAGGCTAGGATAATGAAGCACTATTGATGAATTTTGCTCTCGCACATCATATCTTCTGCGCCACCCATTTGATCATTTAATCTTCTCTCTATCAATAAACTGTTGCCTGGAAGAGATCGCTAATATACGATAAGGCCGCCGCCGGCTGTATACCATTTTACCATTTACCATATTACCATTTTATAGTGTTCCTTTGTATTTTGTATTTTCATTTAATTTTTTGTGCAATAAAGCGTTCTTGTATTGTATTGTATCACTTCGCTTCACAGCACATCTTTGGTGGAAACGCAACCTTATAATTTGAAAACAGATTGCTATTTTTTGCAGGTTTAGTGTCTTCCAACGAACAAGTTGAATTTGATTGACTGAATTATTGTAATTGTTTACTAAATTCTGACCGATTTTGGTTTATTTGGCATCGCTTCTGAATTTCATTTGATTACGAAACCTTGAAATTATGACATTGATTGATTTTATTATCTATATTTGCATTTGATAAAATTATTCAAGGTTGAGGACACGGATGTTTGACAATATTGTGAATCGGTGAAATATGACTCATTTTAAAGTGTAAGGCCTTGCCTCAAACACCCGGTGAAGAAGCAAAAGGAGCTAGCTATACACGGATAAATTTTGATCGTTCTGGACCCTTAAAGGGATGATTCAGCCCATTGATATAAACAACTTTTCCTATGAGACCAATGCTGGGAACAAAATTTCACCGTGTGTAGTCAATTAAAAGAAAAAAAAGCTAGGATGTAAATGGGAACGCTCGGACCAGGCAGGAGCAAGTACAGTCCTAAGGATTAATATAATATACACAATTGTATTCCATTTTAGACCTTATCACGTTTCCTTAAGAATCAATGTTTATACATATTATTGCTCATCTTACATAAACATTATGCTGGCCTATTTGCTAACTTAGTGAACAACGTTTTGATAGTCATTTCAGAATACACTGCGGCTTTCGTATAATTGACTATCTTTATTTAAGATAGATAAAACGTAATGTATTTTGAAGTGATCATCTAAACGTATTACACTAAGTATGCAAATAGGCCGGCTGGTCGTTTTATCAACATGGCCACTAACACAGATAACTAACAAAATCAACATATAAAAGCGTAATTTTGAACCTTTTAGCTATATTGAAATCTGGGAATCAGCCTCTTACAGAATACAGAATAGCAAAAAAAAGGTAAAAAAAAAAAAAAATTTTTTTTTTTAACTTTGATGAAAATTCGTTCAGCTAATCGGCGTTTGGATGGGAAACCAATTTTTTCTTTGAAATTCCGTATTTCAAAGGAGGTGCAAAATCATGTTTTATAGACATATGGATCATGGGATCCTGTGCAAGAGCTCTCTACAAAGAGATTGCTCCTCGCCTAATCTCCGTCGAACTTGACAAGAGGGCTGGCTACTTTTTCGCACAAAGGATAAGCGTTGCTATCCAGCCTGTGAATGCAGCCATCATTCTTCAGTTCTTCAATTTTTTTATTTTTAATGTCCGGTTTATTTTAGTATGTAATCTTATAGTAGGTTAGCTTATTAGTTTTATTTTTAGTTTGTAATTTTCTTATCATAAATAAATAAATATATACGGACAAATCACACAGATTGCGCTAGCCCCAAAGTAAGTTCGAGACTTATTTTATGGGATACTAACTCAACGATACAATATTTTGTAACAAATACATATCTATAGTATATAAACATCTAAGACCTAGGCAATTTGAAAAAGATCATTTCCCATCTTGACCTAACCGAGCCTCGGCGTGCTAACCACTACACCAAGGCGCTCGCCACAAAATCATAATTTAATGAGATTAAATCAATAAATTGTTCAGACAAATGGAAATACGAATAATTCCTTCAATTGAATAGACTGGCGTATCACTTCGCACCTGAACTAAGTATTTATTTCCCAGTCCACCCGGAAGCTTGGCGGCGAGCCAGCGACGCAAAACGATGATACATAGAAATGCTTTCTGCTACTAATTTACATAAAACATACGAACGCACAGACATGCCTTCCGGATTTTTCTACCCGCATGGCATTGAGGCCATTGCCAATGCTAACTAATAATAAAGTCTGTTTGTTTACTTTTTCGTTGACATCCTACTTTGTTGAGGATGTGTTATTTTTATTTTATTTTATGAATCGTTGAAAGGGGAAGTTGTGGTGTTATTTTAACACGACATACAAAAATAGTGTAAGATTTTGAGATCTGTGTATTTTTTATTAAATTAATAATTGTTAATAAATAAATAAATAAATATATAGGGACATATCACACAAATTGAGCTAGCCACACACTAAGTTGTGAATTTGTGTCTTATAAAATATAGTATCGTAAGATACTAACTCAACGATACTATATTTTATAATAGATATACTTATATTGATAAACATCCAAGATCCATGTCAATTTGAAAAATATCGTTTTCCATCATCACCTGACCGGGGATCGAACCCGGGCTAGCCTATTGTCGCAGGCTGGCGTGTTAACCACTGCACCACGGAGCTCGCCAATATTATGATATAGGACGGCAAACAAGCAAGTGAATCACCTGATGGTAAGTGATTACTGCTGCCTATAGCTGCAAAACCAGGATGTGACAGGAACGTTACCGGCCTTTCAAGGAGTTGGGGGAAGACATGGGGGAAGGAAATCGAGGGGGAGGATGGGCCTCCGGCTCTCTCAGTCACCGAACGAAGCATAGAAGTGGTAAAGCTTCTACTCAAACGTCGTTAAAGTCAAAGATTTTTATTCAAAATTGGATTCATGTATCTCATTTTGAACGTCATATTTTTATCCTTATCCTTATCCTTACTAATATTATAAATGCGAAAGTGAGTTTGTTTGTTTGTTTGTTTGTTACGCTTTCACGCCGTAACTACTGAACCGCTCATCATGAAATTTTGCATACAAGTTCTCTGGAGTGCGGAGAAGGACATAGGCTACCTTTTATCCCGGGAAAAAGTACTATTCCCGAGGGATCGACATTGACGCGGGCGGAGCCGCGGGCGAAAGCTAGTTTCTTATACTTTTTTAATATTTGCAAAATCAAAATACTACTAGCGTTTCGCGGAACGACCACTGGTGAGAAGAATACGCCGAAAGAAATTCAATCCAGTCTCGTCAGTCGTTATATAGTTGAAGTCAGACGAAACAACTTGTATGTCATGGAATTTACAATGCATTTGTCATGTCATATTAACATAATTGCCTTACATAGGGAAAATGCTAGGGCAAAAAATCTAGACTTAGAACACCTGATAGCGTTGAATATGTACGAGTTCGCGACCTTGGACAGGATGAGTGACGTTTACTCAGGAAGAGTTAGTGTTTTTACACATCATCATCATTACAGCCACGAAAAGTCCACATCTGGACAAGGGATTCCCCCAAGGTTCCTCATTCTACGGGAGGATCTACCATATTCACCACGCTTGGCAGGCGGGTAGGCGTCCGCAGTTTTTTTTTGGCCTTTTGTGCTTCCGATGCTGCTGTCCATCGCAAGCATATTTAAGCTGGAGAAAGATAGGAATTTGTGAATCATCTTGATAGCTCAGTTGAAATGCACGTCCACTTACGTCTATAAGTAACAGATGCATGGGCTTTACTTGCATTCATCATCATCATCATCAGGTCCTTTTTAGTCTTCACTACAGGAGCACGACCCTCTCTGTACTACAAGGGCCATACTTGGCCAGAGCAGCCAGAGGACTTGGCCTACACTCTCCACGCTGGCCAGACGGGTTGGAGAGGTCCCTTAGATGTTTATAAGCTTTGTTTAGCTCGTATTTCCTAAGTCGCCTTCTACGACATCCACGGGAAGACTTGGAGTGGTCCTATTCTACTTTGCCGGATACCACACGGCTATTTACTTGTATTGGTGAGCCCGTATGTGGCTCATCAGGCTTGTTTACGGGAACTAGGGTTGCTATGTCGTTAAACGTGAAAGCCAAAGAGACCCGCCGGTTTGTCCGGACATTTGGGTAAAAACATCCCATCTAACCCGGTTTTCTCAGCAACTCCCTACACCAGCCCGGAGTCGGTTCAGCGACTAGACTGCACAGGGGAGATGGCTGCCCGGTGGAAGTTTTACGGCTAGCGTTAAGAAGGATGATGATTGTGGGTTAATTTAAATGACCATAGGTTGTTTACGACCAGGCTTGATTTTCAGTATGGGAGCCATTGTTCGATGATTCACATGCTGAGAAATAAAGACCTGTGATAATTGAAGTAGGTACTATACTAACATTAAAAATAAGATTTTTTGTTACTAACACCTAATATGATCCAAATATGGTCGAATTAAAAGAATTATTATTATTATTATAGATGGATCAGAAGAGATTTAAATCCGGAACCTTTCGGTTACAAGCCAAGCTCTTAAACAACTTGACAGCTACTACTTCTAATAATATAAATTCACCCTTAAACGAATCACTTTAATAATAATCTAGCATCAAAATGAGAATTGACATATCATTTATGAAAAATTAAAGAAGACTTTAAATTTCCCGGAAGAAGTTAACAGTTTTCGGCTTCGAAATGAGCTATGACATGCAAAGGTCAGATTATATTACAGACTGGCTTCATTCTTGTCTAGCTTTGTTTTTGGAGGCCAGCTCCGTGATGCAGTGGTTAACACGCCAGCCTGTCACGAGAGTTCCCGAGAGAGAAATACGATCTTTTTCAGATTGACCTGGGTATTGGATGTTTATCTATATAAGTATCTATTATAAAATATAGTATCGTTGAGTTATTATCCTACGACACAAGTTCACAAATTACTGTGGCGCTAGCTCAATTTGTGTGATGTGTCCCTATATGTTTATTTATTTTGTCTGCAAATAAAAATGTTACAGGATTTTATCTCATGAGGGCAAACACATATTATGGGTTTTGAAGATGTCTCAAGCCATTGACTTATATATCCATTATCTCTGTTGATGCATGCAACCCTGGTCGATACTGCTGCATCTGTTGAGCCTGCAGCAATATCGACCGTCGTGCTCACCTCACGTCGATAGACACGGTGCCGGCCGATATTGCTGCAGCCTCAACAGATGCAGCAGTATCGACCAGGGTGGCGAAAGCACGCAAAGTAAATTTTCTCAAAGTAAACATCGCCATAAGTTTGAGACTGACAGTACACGTTAGTGCATCTTTATGACGCACCTTCTGTCCGTAAAAACCTTAGTCAAATGTTTTTGGTACGTTGTATCCATTAACACGCACAAAAATACAAAGAACAAAATTAATAGGTATGAATCCTTGCTACACATCATCAATTTTCACATTTCATCAAACTAACTCAAATTGGTACCAATATGCATTTAAACCCTTTGAAAAGGTAACAACCGTTCGCGGAAAACGTTTAGCGAGCGCACGGAGCGGCGTGACCGCTCTTTTGTGGAAAAAACTTATTTACATATTGTCCCATAAATTTGGTCCAGATACGTTGATTTATACTGCGTCCTGTTTAAAAGTTCTTCATAAAATTGTCAGGAATCAAACTTGAATACTTTTCGGAACATTCCCGCGTCTTAATGCGCCGTTTCCCTAAATTAGTTAAAGAATTTTAAATTTGTAACATAGTGTGACTCCAACTTATAGAGATTGGGACTAGGGGCACGATAAAAAGTTGCCCAAGATGGGTAAGGCAACCAATTACCGCAGAAATGTAGTTAAAAATGGAATGTTTACAAGGAATAATAACTATTACAAAGGACTAGCTAGATAGTCCAGCCTATTATTATCACCTTTGACGCGGTTTGCGTGTGTAGTGTTATAACAGTACACAAGCAAACGCAAAAGTGTTAACTAGATATCAATCGAAAAGTAATAACAGATGCCTTATCTAATTTGATTGTTATCAATTTGGGCCATTTAAATAATTAGGCCACAAGTTATTGTATAATATGTAGCAAAAAAACTACAATCATATTTATATTTATAAGTTACAACCACTCGTGTATAGATTTTTTTTCTTTTTTTGGAAATGACTATGTAGCCAGCTCCAAGTTAGCTTTCGCTACTACACCGGGCGTTTGAGGCGAGGGCAGAGTGCCCTCAACCTTTATAGACAACATCACCAAAGGGCCCCCAGGAGGGAGGGACCTCGGCTTTGGGCGTTGCCTGTGTGCGCAAGGCTTGGAGAGACAGCAAACTCTCATATTGCCTGATGGGCCGCGTATGCGTGCATGCATGCCTGAAGGGCCAATCTGAGAATCAATGGCAAAAGCCTTTGGAGAGCAGCAACTCTCATCTTTTGCCTTATGGGCCGAAAGCTACGTTGCCAGAAGGGCCTATCCTGGGTGTAAGTCACCCGGGACCGCCGGGCGGTCACCAGTAATCGGAGCTATTTTATAGATATGGGACGAAAAAGGGCTCGTTGTCAATAGATCATGATCATCGGGCCACAACATCAACAAGTGTAAAAAAGCGAGGAAAAAAATCCGCAATCATTTGTCCATCAAGGTACAATAGCCCCCGTTAGTCATATTATGCAGGATGGCAAATAATTATACATTTACATTATAATGCGCAACGGTATCGGAGTGACACAGTTTCGGAGAGCAATGCACTGAAATTATTTTTTGGGACAGATTTTTGCGATGCATGTGCTAATTGGTGCTCTCCTTTTTTGAAGGGTTATCCAACTTTTTCGCATATTATTTAAGAGTTGTAAAAAAATACACAGAAAATTATTATTTATCGTTTTTGTGGAATTTAGTACGATTCGCTGAATTGATTAAATACATCAAAATTATTTGTATAGTTAAGATTGATCCTTGCACAAGATCACCGCCTTGTTGGAATTTGAAACAGATAAATATGAATAAAAACGATTCATATAATATGATGATATCTAAAAAAAATTCCTTCGAAAAGTTTGTCCATTTCCGTCTAAAACAATATTTCTCACATGAATATATTTATATCTCGCAGGTCATAAGCCCTTTCTTAATTGTTTTATAAAAATATAAATATATTAAGACTTTTAAATTTTTTACATAATCTCCTAATGATTTTGCGCAGCCTAATGGTTTGCGCAGAACTCGACGATCATCATTCGCGCGGCATACTCTGAAAGCGTTTTCACTTGACTAGAACAAGACTAGCCCATAAGGTCACACTGTGGGTACCTGATGGTAGGCGTAGAGGTAGATTGCAAAAAAGATGGTGGGATGACATCGACACGTTCTTGAGAGATTGGCAGTAGGCTGCGTTAGATAGGGATCAGTGGAGAAAGGCTTTTGCCCATCAGTAGGCCAAATACAAGACTAAAAAAAAGAGAAAACACGAAAGTATGTTATCGGAGGCATTGTGTATAAATAAACAGACAAAGGATTGGCTTGCCTTTTCCTTGGGAAAGCTTGGGCCAAGCTGTCAAATTGTTAAAACATGTAACTTCAAATACCAAAAGTCTTGACAAACTTAAACTTAACCGCGTGTTCCTAATTATAAAAAAACAAAAGGTGAATATAAAATTAGTAATTATGTTTTTCAATCCTTAGCTCTGTTTGCCATGTAAAGAACAAAAACATGATATATTCAATATGGTATAAAAAATAAATAGTATAATCGAACATTCAGTTCAGGTTCAATCAAAAATTGGATAAAATATAAATATTATATAGGGACGTATCACATAAATTAAGCTAGCACCACAGTAAGTTGTCAATTTGTGTCGTAGGATACATTTTCTAGAATTTTATTGACACTTTTAATTCACCATCATTTCGAGTAGGTGTCACGGTCAATCGACCATGCACACCCTGGTGTCAGAGTTCTTCGGAACCGCCTCTCGGCCTCTGACGTGGTTACTTTAACGACTACCTTATGGCAGCATGGACCACCGAATCATCTTTAATATCAGACAATCAGGTGATTCAAGCCTGCAATGTCCTAACCAAACTGGAAACAACTAAACAAAGTATGCTTCCGGTGGGAATCGAACCTACGATCCCCGGGTCAACAGGCAAACGCCTTAACCACTGGACCACAGAGGCTGTTACACTTTTAATTTGATTGCTATTTTAATAATTAAAATAACAATCAAATAATTAAACATATATTTAAAAACTCTAAAAATTGTTAATATAAGTTAAATTTACTTTCAACACAAATGTATGTTTGTTATGAAAAATAAAGAAGTATTTGATAGTAGATACTTTGATAGATGAACATCCAAGGCCCAGATCAATCTGAAAAATATCGTTTTTCATCACCACGGAGCTCATGCGAATATATGCATATTATCTTAAACTAGATAGGCATGTTACGAGTAACAATGACCTTGACCAGTCAGCTAGCATGACGAATAAATCTAGACAGAATGCTCAAACTGCTCACGATAAGTGAGCCAAATAGATATGACGCAAAATGTTTCATTCTCTCATTGGATAAAATGTCAATTTAGCAAACTTATAAATGAATTTAATGTGCAGTTTTTCCAAAGGAGTGTTACACATTTAATATGGTAAAATAGTGTTTTATACTTATTGTACGACGTCGTTTTTCAATGTGGTTGGTCTGAATGTCCGAAACTGCGTTGGACAGAGACAAGTGGAAGGTAATGGGGAAGACCTTTGCCTAGCAGTGTCACAATATAGGTTAGTACTACTGATTGTAAAACATATTAATAAAAATTGTGCGCATTGAGAATAAAATGTATAATATACTTCTTATGCATACTATCCATATCCATACTAATATTATAAATGCGATAATAACTCTGTCTGTCTGTCACCTTTTCGCGCTTCAACCATTGAACTAGTTTGGTATGGAAATAGTATGAGGACCGCGGAAGACATAGCTTTCATTCCGGGAAATTGAACTGTTCCTTAGGGATCGACATTACCGCGGGCGGAGCCGCGAGCAATAGCTAGTAGTTTAATAAACTAAAACATGAACTTTTTTGCTTATAGTGCAATTGCTATTTATTTATTTATTTACCTTTCTAAAATAAGTATACATTTTGCTCCAGACACCAGCAAAATTATATACGTTATCACAACTAACATTTATCTATATACAATAAAAAAACATGCAATTGCCAAATGGCACATTAGCTGATGCTTCAGTTATTGCGCAGTAATGCAGGTGTTATTTGATAACAAGTAGAATAATCTCCAGGTTACTTACCTTGCATGTGCAATCGAATCACAATACATATTTTTTATTAGATATTTTTGTGACATACGATTACTCATATTATTATCATTATTTCACATATTACCCTTCAAACCGATACATTTATTTAAACATAACTGAGAAAGAGATCGAGACGGATGGCGGAAACGAAGAGAGGCCTATGCTCAGCAGTGGGCGAAAGACGGGCTGAGATGATGATGATGATGATGATGATGATGAGAAAGAGATCGCCGTAGAGGAGAAATTAAGTCTTAATCAGGCATTTTGCGAACTGTACATTATACGTCAGACGTTCTTCTTTGAGTAGCTCTGGAGCTGCCAGCCTGGGACACGAGGGCCCCGGGCTCGATCCCCGGCCAGGTCAAGATGGAAAATGATCTTTTTCAGATTGGCCTGGGTCTTGGATGTTTACCTATTTAAGTATTTGTTATAAAATATAGTATCGTTGAGTTAGTATTTCATAACACATGTCTCGAACTTACCTTGGGGCTAGCTCAATCTGTGTGATTTGTCCGTATATATTTGCCTTTAGTAGGTATTACGTGTATTCTTTGTGTTCAATTTCACTTTTTACAACAATTAATATAACTTTGGCAAATCATTCCATTATCATTCATTATGCAAATATAGTAAGGGTATGTAATATACTACCAATTTCTAAACGTCATATTTACAACTGCACATAAGTGATCATTATTTATTAAGTGTCTCTTTTTTGTGACCTTTGTTTTTATCTATACATATTGAGAATTACATTTTTCAAAAAATTTTGTATCCTTTGTAAATCGAACATTATGAAAACGTAAAGTAGGATTATGATATAGTACCAATAAATCTAATATTTCCAACTGCGCATAAGTTTTTAAATAATAGGTACAATCTGCAGGTCGGTGTCCTCGCATGAACCTTTTCCTTTGTAAGTATTCAGTGTCACTTTTCTATTTCCTCTGTTATCTATCTATACATTTTGAGAATTGTACTTTTTACAACAGTTAATGTAATTTTTGCAAAACATAATGCAAACATAGTAATGTTACGTAATATGCTACCAATTTTAAAACGTTATATTTACGTTATTAGTGTTCATTATCTAATAAAAGGTCGGATAACCTGCAGGTCGGTGTCCTCGTTTTTTTTTATGTTATAGAGCAGCAAACGAGCAAGCAAGTCACCTGATGGTAAGCGACCACCGCTGCCCATGGACAACTGCAACACCAGGGTGTAACAGGAGCGTTGCCGGCCTTTCAAGGAATTGGGGAAAGGACATGGGGAAGGAAATGGGGAAGGATGGGCCTCCGGCTCTCTCACTCACCGAACGAAGCATAGAAGCGGTAAAACTCCTACTCAAACGTCGATTTTCTGTGAGAGTGTGGTACTTCCCCGGACGAGCCGGCCCATTCTTGCTACTAGCAAAAATGAATTTTGCCGGTAGCGTGGCTCTACCACAACAAAATTCGTATGAACTTTTTCCTTTGCCTTTAGTAGGTATTCAGTGTTATTTTTTCTATTTTCTTTGTTATCTATCTATACATTTTGAGAACTGTACATTTTACAACAATTATAACTTTTGCGACTCGTACATTATGCAAACTGTCAGATTACGTAATGCACAACCAATTCCTAAGCGCTACAACTGCGCAGTAGTGCAAGTGTTCATTATTTAATAATAGGTGGGATAATCTGCGGGTCGGTGACCTCGCATGTGCAACGAACAGTACAAACACGTGGTTGTTCAATTGTCACAATTAGTTAACTAGCATTTTTGTTATGATTGTCTTATTTACAGAGTTTATAAATAAACTGTAATATATCTATCTATAGGTACTTACATGCGATATAGGTATTGTACTTTTGGTACCCGTCCGTCTTCATGGCGCAGTTGTTAACACGCTACCCTGCTTCACGAGGGGCACTGGATATGATTCCCGGCGCGGGTAACTTACTTACAGGTATTAAATCCGTGGTTGTAGAGCTACCCAAGGACGATTGGCCGGGTCGTGGTCCCAGTAGAATGGGTGACCACAAGTTGCACAAACTTTTTCGAACTCCTCCTTTCGGAAGGCATGTTAAGCGCTTGTCACCAGCTGTCTTTGAATTAATAAATAAAATATTCTTTATTGCACCAAAATTAGGATACAACATTATTTAATAAATAAACAGTATACACGGACAAATCACACAGATTGAGCTAGCCCCAAAGTAAGTTCGAGACTTGTGTTATGGGATACTAACTCAACGGTATTATATTTTATAACAAATACATATAATTATAGATAAACATCCAAGACCCAGGCCAATCTGAAAAAGATCATTTTCCATCTTGAACTGACCGGGAATCGAACCCGGGGCCCTCGTGTCGCAGGCTGGCGTGTTAACCACTGCGCCACGGAGCTCGCCATTATATATAAAGTATAAAACTATTATATATAAAGTATATACAAAGTAAAACTATTATATACTAGCTTTCGCCCGCGGCTCCGCCCGCGTTAACGTCGATCCCTCGGAAATAGTACTTTTTCCCGGGATAAAAGGTAGCCTATGTCCTTCTCCGTAATCCAGAGAACTTGTATGCAAAATTTCATGATGATCGGTTCAGTAGTTACGGCGTGAAAGCGTAACAAACAAACAAACAAACAAACTCACTTTCGCATTTATAATATTAAGGATAGTTAGGATAAAGTAGCACAAGAGGCGGACTTATCGCTTAAAGCAATCTCTCTCAGACAACCCTTGAAGAGACGAACACACGAAACAAAGGTGGTGCAGACAAAGACAAAAAACAGGTGACGCTGAAGGTAACAGATCGTAAATTATAAAAGAAGAAATCAGCATCATCACTGATGATAGCAATGGCGAAGATTTCATCATCATCATCATCAGGTTTTTTTTAGTCTCCACTACATGAGCACGAACCTCTCAGTACTACTAGAGCCATACTTGGCCAGAGCAGACAGAGGATTTGGCCTACACTCTCCTCGCTGGCAAGACGGGTTGGAGAGGTCTCATTGATGTGTATGAGCTTTGTTTAGCTTGTATTTCCTAAGTCGCCTATTACGACCTTCATGGAAAGACTAGGAGTGGTCATATTCTACTCTGCCGGAAACCACACGGCTAACTTACTTTAACTCCAGTACAATTGGTAATTTATCTTGAGCTCTTCCGAGCGAATAGCTCTGTTAGTCTAGATTAAAACACGGCTAAAGCTATGTCAGATGCCTTTGTGCAGCTTGAAAAATCTGAAACATGCACTAAAAACAACATCAGAAATATCAATATATTAATAAAGATCAAGAATACCCCTTAATAGCGTTTACATTTGAAAATTTAATGTTATATCCTTCATTTCTATAAATAAATATACAAAGGGTGCGCAGGGTCAATTGTCACTAATTATAACAATGTTTTTTTTATTACGATTGTCTTATTTGCAGTGGTTATAAATAGAACATCCTTATTAAACTGGAACAAGGACTTTTAAAAGGGTTTTTAGTCATTTCACAATACGAGCTGTTCGATCTGCGGTTCGAATCGCCCAAGTACTGTTTCTGAATGGGACCATTCGCACCTCAGCGGTAGGAACGGTGCAAATTGCGCAAGGTATCTTTTTGAATGGGTCAATTCGAACCACGGGGCGAAGAAGCACATGCCCATATTCCAGGGTTGTTCTATTGTTTATTGACTGGTAAGTTTACTTTTTAACAAAGGGATGATTTTCACTATCCGATTTTTTTTTTTACTAAATGTTGGATTAGGCATTTGTCTCCCATCTCACCTGATGGTAAGTGACGATGAAGACGAGGATGTTACATGCCTATCCAAGAGATACCCATTTATTCTACTTTTGAATGTCCCGGGACTGTACTTGTCTGGGAATATAGACGCAGACAGTTCATTCCACACCTTAGCTACTCTAACCAAAAAGGAACTGTCAAAGCGTTTAGTTCGACTCTATGATGTTTAAACGATAAAAGGGTTAAATTTCTGTCTGCGCCTCGTAGTCTGATGGAGAAATTTACCTATATAAAGAGAACAGTTTTGTTCGGTCCGAATTGACCCAATACAAAAAGTTCTTGGGTTATTCGCACCGCGGAGCAAAAGAACCTATTCAAAAAGAGGTTTTGGGAGATTCTCACCATGGTTCCAATAGCTAGCGGTGTGAAACGACTAAGGACCCCTTTACAAATGCATACGCGAGTAAAGTCCTTGATAAAATAAGGATTTATGGCGTACTAGCTTTCGCCCGCGGCTCCGCCCGCGTCAATGTCGATCCCTCGGAAATAGTATTTTTTCCCGGGATAAAAGGTAGCCTATGTCCTTCTCCGTACTCCAGAGAACTTGTATGCAAAATTTCATGATGATCGGTTCAGTAGTTGGCGTGCGGCGTGAAAGCTAACAAACAAACAAACTCACTTTCGCATTTATAATATAAGTGAGGATTAATAAGGATTATGTCGTATTTAGGTCAGGGATGTCCTCAACTGCCTGTCCAGTGGTTGCAGTTATGGCATTGGGTACACGCTCCCGGCCTTCGAGCTGCTACTTCATCATCATCATCATCAGGTCCTTTTTAGTCTCCACTACAGGAGCACGACCCTCTCTGTACTACTAGGGCCATACTTGGCCAGAGCAGCCAGAGGACTTGGTCTACACTCTCCACGCTGGCCAGACGGGTTGGAGAGGTGTCTTAGATGTTTATAAGCTTTGTTTAGCTTGTATTTCCTAAGTCGCCTTCTACGACATCCACGGGAAGACTTGAAGTGGTCCTATTCTACTCTGCCGGATACCACACGGCTATAGCTTTGACTCAATACTTTATTGCTCCTTAAATAACATGCTTTATACACTCGGTCATAAGGTAAACAACACATATCATTCAAGGACTCTGTTGAGCACTGCAAAGCAGAGAGGAGGAATCTTAATTGTCAACTGTGAATTCATTTCATTATGTATGTTTTTAATTATTTTTATATATGTATGTTAATAATTATAATTTGTTAATAAATATTTATTTCTATATATTTCTTTCTTTTCCCTGATGCATCCGAGTGTATAACATTATAATTTTTTCATTCCCTTCCCAAATCCAAAATAGGTATATTTATATTTTTCTCTAGCTTTAAAATACTTCCAATGGGCTTCAAGGTTAGAGGCATAAGAAGCCAAGGAAACTGCGCTAGCCAATACGCCTGCCAAGCGTAGTGAGTATAGCAATATCCTCCCTTTGAACGAAGAATTTATTTATTTATTGAATTTATATAATTTATTTAAAATACTTGTCATTATCCGAAATATCCGTGTACGGCGTAATAATGTCTAAGCAACATAGTTTCTAACATTATTATAAAAATTTAAAAATTATAGAATGTTAATAGTTAAATGGGCATTGTCCTTTCTTAAGAATCCTTAATAAAAGACATTGCCCAGCAGTGTACTTATTACAGAAGATTTGATTATTATTAAAATTGAAAATACCAGCTTTTTCGGAAAGTCTGCAGAACATGCTATTGCTGCTGCCTCTGCATCTATAGAATACGATCAATTATCTATAACTAGCTTTCGGCCACGGCTCCGCCCTCGTCAATGTCGATCCTTCGGGAACAGTTCTTTTTCCCGGGCAGTGCAGTGGTCGGTTCCGAAACGCTAGTAGTTTGTAGCTTTTGAACAATAATTAATAATATAATGAGTATTATTTAAAATGTGAATTGACGTGAAAAAGTGCCTGAAAAGGCCTATTTTCTGAATATATCTTTGAATCTTTGAATCCCGGGATAAAATGTACTATATGTCCTTCTCCAAAACCCAGATAACGTGTTTGCAAAATTTCATGATGATCGCTTCAGTAGTTACAACGTGAAAGCGTAACAAACAAACTCACTTTCGCATTTATAATATTACTTAGAATGATTGTAAAATCAAATACCTAAACGTTATTTAGAAACGAAGAGGATTCAAATACTCCATTTTAATCAAGTTAAACAAAATTTCAAATTTGAATTTATTCTCTCTGACCTACATTTTTGACATCAAATTGAAGATGATTTATGAACAACTCATCAGCCTTATCTCTTCAAACTAGGCCAGCCATGACGAATCAACAAAACATTTAACAATCCGATTTCAACGTAATCCACAATCTACTGCATGAATAATACACTATAATTCAATCTTTACCGAGAAAAGTTCAAAGGGCCATAGAACTCGATGCAAAATGACCATAAAATCCAAATAACGTTAATAGAAACCAGGGTTTATAAACATAGTTTGTTCTCTTTGGCCCCTTTGTAATATCTATTATTTTTACATTTTTGTCTCTATTTCCATAAGTAAATAGGTTGTATCCTTAACAGCCTCCGTGGTCCAGTGGTTAAGGCGTTTGCCTGTTGACCCGGGGGTCGTGGGTTCGATTCCCACCGGAAGCATACTTTGTTTAGTTGTTTCCAGTTTGGTTAGGACATTGCAGGCTTGAATCACCTGATTGTCTGATAATAAAGATTCCGTGCTTCGGAAGGCACGTTAAGCCGGTGGTCCCGGTTGCCATCTGGTAGTCGTTAAAGGCACCACGTCAGAGGCCGAGAGGCGGTTCCGAAGAACTCTGACACCAGGGTGTGCATGGTCGATTGACCTACTCGAAATGATGATGATCCTTAACACACATTTATGTTAATCAAGATTATCTTATCTCTATAATGTTAACATATCTAAGTAACATAAAAAAAGTTGTATGACGCAAAAGAGTTTAGAAGTGTCTATCAGATTCTTGTGATACGCTTCTATAATAGAATTCCTGCAGAAATATTGGCCTTGTAATTAGGTAAGTTTAAGACTGCTGTTAAAAATCAATTACTTAAAAATGCCTACTATTGTATTAATGACTATCTAACAGATAAAACTCCATGGAAGTAATACATTCAATAATTGTTCATCAATATACATCAGTAAATAATGTAAAATAGTTCAATTTGTTAAAAATACCTATGTGAAAGCGAAGCCCCTTAGGCACGTAGGAACCAATACAGGACTGAGTTTTTTTCATCGTATTCTTCTTAGCAGTGGTCGTCCCAAAACGCTAGTAGCTTATCGATTTTGCAAATATTAAAAATAATAATATGACGATCAGAAAGAGATAAATGATATCCAAATTTGAATAAAAATCTATTTTATCTCATTTAATTTCTTGTATTTACATTGAATGAAACCTATTATTTGGCAGAAATACTCAACTTCTTTAAAAAAATATATTTAATTTGTCTTTATCTGGAAATCTGTCTGCCAAAATTCTTTAATTTATTAACAGTGTCAAGTACGAATATTGATTTGACGTAGAATGAGCCCTCAAATTAGTTTTTCTTAACCTTAGCTGACTTCACAAATCTAACAAGATACTTGACAAGACAATGGAACTAAATGGTAGAAATCCATTAAGCTATTTCAATGATACTAGGTTTAGCCCTGTGTTTTCCAGCAGAGTAGAATAGGACCGCTCCAACTCTTTCCATGGATGTCGTAAGAGGCAATTTAGGAAATAGAAGCTAAACAAAGCCCATGAACATCAATGAGACCTCTCCAACCCGTCTGGCCAGCGAGAAGAGTGTAGGCCAAATCCTCTGTCTGCTCTGGCTAAGTATGGCTCCGGTAGTACAGACAGGGGCATGCTTCTGCAGTGGAGACTAAAAAGATCTGATGATGAAATATTTGTATTTAGCGCCATTTTTAGTTAACTTTGGAGGTAGATAAATACCATTATAATAATAATTTCTTTATTGCCAGATCACTAGTAACCAATTTTTGTTAGTAGGTATATGTACCTATAGTGTTAGTCATTATGAATATGAAGACTTCAATTTATTTGACTTGCTTACACAATTTGGTTATTCATTAGTTCAAATAACTTAACATTGCATCAATATATTTAATAGTGTTTATTTAATTCCTTATTTCCTAAAGGATTCAACGCTTCGAATTTAGGTAAAAAACATCGTCTTATCTCACTCTCTCGTATAGCGCCCCCATTTCATGCAGGTGAAACAACAATATTCCGAACAGTTTTCGGCGCGAAATTTGTAAGACCTTACAGGCAACCCTTAAACAGGTTGGCCCTAATCAAATAGGCTATAGGGAACATACCATAAACAGCTGTAAATCGCAGTGAAAACGCACTCATTTGAGAGCGCAATAAATAATCTTAAACTGGTAACGCGCGAAAACGTGTAAACAGTTACAAATGTACGGCTTTAGTGCCTTTACTGAACGTAAACTAAAACGCGAAAGCGTATTTGTATAGGGACTTACTTTTGTTCCTTTTTCTTACAATTCTGTGTTCCATTAGCGATCCTAATTCCGAGATAAAAATTTCGCCAGGGGGTTAACAATTAGTATGTATACTGTTTAGCGGTTATACATGGTGTTAATAATCATAAACGAATAATGCGTTCAACCATGTTGATAGTTTCAAATGTACGGCTTTAGTGCCTTTACTGAACGTAAACTAAAACGCGAAAGCGTATTTGTATAGGGACATAGTTTTGTTCCTTTTTCTTACAATTATGTGTTCCATTAACGATCGTAATTCCCAGATAAATATTTTGCTACGGCTTTTACAATTAATATATATACTGTATAGCGGTGAAACATGGCGTTAATAATCTTAAACTACTTAATAATGCGCACAACCATGTTGAAAGTTTCAAATGTACGGCTTTAGTGCCTATACTGAACGTAAACTAAAACGCGAAAGCGTATTTGTATAGGGACTTACTTTTGTTCCTTTTTCTTACAATTCTGTGTTCCATTAGCGATCCTAATTCCGAGATAAAAATTTCGCCAGGGGGTTAACAATTAGTATGTATACTGTTTAGCGGTTATACATGGTGTTAATAATCATAAACGAATAATGCGTTCAACCATGTTGATAGTTTCAAATGTACGGCTTTAGTGCCTCTACTGAACGTAAACTAAAACGCGAAAGCGTATTTGTATAGGCTATATATACTTTTTTTCCTTTTTCTTACAATTCTGTGTTCCATTAGCGATCCGAGACAAATATTTTGCGAGGGGGTTACAATTAGTATGTATACTGTATAGCGGTTAAACGTGTGTTAATAATAATAATATCTCAAACAAATTACGCATAAATCATGTATATAGTTTCAAACGTACGGTTTCAATGCCTTTACTGAACGTAAACAAAAACGCGTAGGCGTATTTAAGTAGCGACTTGATATTCGTCCTTTTTTTTTCTTACGGTTCTGTGTTCCATTAGCGATCCCAATTCCGAGATTAATATTTTAGCAAGGATTATCAATTAGTATGTGTACTTGTATAGCGGTTAAACATGTGTTAATAATCTGAAACAAATGACGCGTAAAACCATGTAAACAGTTTCAAATGTACGGTTTTAGTGCTTATAATGAACGTAAACAAAAACGCGTAAGCGTATTTAAGTAGCGTCTTGATATTTGTCCCTTTTAACTTACGATTCTGTGTTCTGATAACGATCCTTATTCTGCGATAAATATTTTACTGGGGTATACAATCAGTCTGTCTAGTGGATATACATATTTATACATGTGTTATAATTTCAGCCGAAAGAGGATCTCTCCAGGATTTCTCATTACATGGCGGAATATTGCCATACTCAATAGGATTGACAGGCAGATTGGCGTGCGCAAATTCTTTAGCGTTTTGTGCTACCGGCGCTGCTGCCCATCGGAAGCATTTTTAAGATGGGGAAGGATAGCAATTTGTTGGAATTGGGAAGGGAATAGAGGTCTCACGAATGAGAACTCAGACGAATGGGGGAAAAGGAGATAACAGCTCGGGAGGCCGGGCGTGCGTACCCCATGCCATACCTGCAACCACTAGTCAAGCAATTGAGGATGACACCCCTAATCTGTGACTCCCTGACCTACAAACATACATACAATGAATTTTAAATAAACATTACACAATTTTTTTAAGGCTATGCTCGGTGTTTCTCTGCGAGATCGAATCAGAAACGAGGAGATCCGTAGAAGAACAAAGGTCACCGACATAGCTCAGCGGATTAGCTCTTTGAAGTGGCAGTGGGCGGGGCACATAGCTCGAAGAACCGATGGCCGATGGGGCAGAAAGGTGCTCGAATGGCGACCACGTACCGGCAAGCGCAGCGTTGGACACCCATCGACAAGGTGGTCGGACGACCTAACCAAGGTCGCAGGAAGACGCTGGATGCAGGCCGCTTCCAATCGGTCATATTGGAAATCTTTGCGGGAGGCCTATGTCTAGCAGTGGACTTCTTGCGGCTGAGATGATGATGACACAAATTTTTATGCGTTTGTGTAAAACAAAAATATTGTCCAGAATTTTATAGTCTTTTCAAAATAAATACTTAGCCAATTCGGACAGTAGAGTACGCAAATTAAAAATATCGTACAAAACAAACACGAGCTAACTGCATGCGAGCAAAACAATACGAAATTTACGGCGCTACACGTGCGGCTAAACAGTTTGGGGATTTATTTATATCGCTCAGAATAAATCCGTTAACTGGCTAAATGACTACGCATAGCTTGGTGATTTAATTAGTTCTTTACACTATACAGCGTGTAAATATACCCTCGACGTACCTCAAAGGGGTGACTCAGACCTTCAATTTGAACAACTTTTCCTATGGGACCAATGCTGGAAACTCAAAAAAAAAATTTCATGTTTTTTGAGTTTCATTCGGCATTTCCATACACCTCGTTAAGGGAACGCCTAAGGTCAATTTACACGCTTACCCAACGACATTCCCGTGAAGGGGTGACTCAGACCATCAATATGAACAACTTTTCCTATGGGACCAATGCTGGAAACTCAAAAAAAATCGGCAATTCCATACACCCCGTTAAGGGAACGCCCAGGGTCAATTTACACGCTTACCCAACGACATTCCCGTGAAGGGGTGACTCAGACCATCAATATAAACAACTTTTCCGATGGGACCAATGCTGGAAACTCAAACAAAAAATCGGCATTTCCATACACCCCGTTAAGGGAACGCCTAAGGTCAATTTACACGCTTACCCAACGACATTCCCGTGAAGGGGTGACTCAGACCATCAATATGAACAACTTTTCCTATGGGACCAATGCTGGAAACTCAAAAAAAATCGGCAATTCCATACACCCCGTTAAGGGAACGCCCAGGGTCAATTTACACGCTTACCTAACGACATTCCCGTGAAGGGGTGACTCAGACCATCAATATGAACAACTTTTCCTATGGGACCAATGCTGGAAACTCAAAAAAAATCGGCAATTCCATACACCCCGTTAAGGGAACGCCCAGGGTCAATTTACACGCTTACCCAACGACATTCCCGTGAAGGGGTGACTCAGACCATCAATATGAACAACTTTTCCGATGGAACCAATGCTGGAAACTCAAACAAAAAATCGGCATTTCCATACACCCCGTTAAGGGAACGCCTAAGGTCAATTTACACGCTTACCCAACGACATTCCCGTGAAGGGGTGACTCAGACCATCAATATGAACAACTTTTCCGATGGGACCAATGCTGGAAACTCAAACAAAAATCGGCATTTCCATACACCCCGTTAAGGGAACGCCTAAGGTCAATTTACACGCTTACCCAACGACATTCCCGTGAAGGGGTGACTCAGACCATCAATATGAACAACTTTTTCATACACCCCGTTAAGGGAACGCCCAGGGTCAATTTACACGCTTACCCAACGACATTCCCGTGAAGGGGTGACTCAGACCATCAATATGAACAACTTTTCCTATGGGACCAATGCTGGAAACTCAAAAAAAATCGGCAATTCCATACACCCCGTTAAGGGAACGCCCAGGGTCAATTTACACGCTTACCCAACGACATTCCCGTGAAGGGGTGACTCAGACCATCAATATGAACAACTTTTCCGATGGGACCAATGCTGGAAACTCAAACAAAAAATCGGCATTTCTATACACCCCGTTAAGGGAACGCCTGAGGTCAATTTACACGCTTACCCAACGACATTCCCGTGAAGGGGTGACTCAGACCATCAATATGAACTACTTTTCCAATGAAACCAATGCTGTGAATTTGTTTTTTTTTTTACATTTTCATACAAATTTCCGGACCGGCTAAACATATTTGCATGAAAATGTATTTTTTTTTTTGGGTTTCCATAGTTTCCCTAGTATTACATCATTTATTTATTTATTGACACACAAAACAGATTATGACATATAATAACATAATTATTACTCCAAATGAAAGCACTTGTCATTATCCTAAATATGCGTGTACGGCGTGATTAAAGAGTATTGGTATTAAAACTACGCATATCATATTCTACGATTCTGAGGGCCTGAAACATTGTAATAATATGTTTCTTGATTTAAATAAATAAAACAAAAACTTTTTCGGAGACAACCAAAGGAATAAAGAATAAATATAAATATACACGCTGAAATTTTTAATGGTTTTGGACCCTTAAATGGCTGATTCAGTCCTTCGATAAGAACACCTTTTCTAGGTACTCAAAAAAAAATAGACCTTTTCCATATAAAAATGGTCGACCGCCCGGTGAATTTGTATGGAAATGTAAAAAAAATTAGTTACCATGCAAAAATTTGTACATATCAGTATAAACTGGCTGAATCACCCCTTTGAAGATCCAAAACGATCAAAATTTCACTGTGTATAAAAAAAAGGTTATTTTAATTAGGTAAAAAATATATTTTTAACAAAGTGTTTACACAAAAGGCTAAGTTTAAAAACACTTCTCATATAATTTAGTACAACTGACTGATATCGCTTTCATTTGAACAAGGGAAAGAAATTGTTCCTATAACCTCGATTTTTTTTATTTAGAAACAATAAAATATTGAATAAAACCGTATTACAATTAATACAAAGAATTTCAATACCCCCGTTTCACAGGATTAACTAAAAACACAATACGTTTTAATTTTAAAAGTTTAGTCATTGTAGACAACAAAGATTTAATCGCGTCCTACTTCTTTATTAATCTTATCAATAAATATTCTGAACAATAAAAAATCTGATAAGTTTTCAAGCATTATTCAACATTGATAAGCTGTTTATCAATTGATGAATTATGATAACTTCACAATACAAATATTATCAATGATGAACCTAAGAGTCATTGTGTGATAATATTTTATTTCAACCTTTTTTATCAATTTGAAATCGGTCATTTCGATCAATTGTAATTTATCAGTCAGTTGGTTAGCTTATATGATATTATATTAGTAAGCTTTTCGATAATGCCAGACATGTCATTCTTTGATTGTTTTTATCCGGGAAAAATACCAGCAAGTCAATGGCAGATACAATTCTTTGATCATTGCGATACTTGAAGTATTACTATCAAACAATGTGAGTTCACATTGTTTGATAATTTTACAATGGAGAATAATAAGAAAGAAGTCAGTGACTGATAAAAATATGTCAAATCATTTCGGGATAAAATAAAAATAAAAATTATCGGTCAATAAATTATATATATAATATATTATTATGTAGCGTAGACGATATTATCAGAATTAAATAATCTTAACTGCTATCAGTCACTAGCTTCTGATGGGGTAGTAACTTTATTAAACAGACATAAACGGAAATTTTATATGTTTATGAGAGCTATATGTCAATACCTGATAATATTTATAAATCATACTTTTATCGGTCAAAAATTATATAGCTGCCAATAATTGACAGCTATATAAGAAAAAGAATTTTATTATTTGGGGCTTGAAAAATCTGACATCTTATGTTTGGTATCACGCTTTGTACACATCTTTAGTTTTGGTAAAAATATACATCATCATCATCATCAGGTCCGGTCAGGAAAAATATACATACATACATATTATCACGTCTTTATCCCTTACGGGATAGACAAGGCCTATAGTCATAAGACCGAAAGGTCTCATTTAATATGTGGGTGGGCGTAAAGGTGGAAAATGGAATCAAAATAGTAATAGGTTTTTTTTATCAATAATTTGAGTTCGTTTGACCTCTATCTTGCCTGATGAAGCAACGATGGGTTACTGGCCGCATCGCCTATTGTCATGATTCTTTAGATTTTCGCTCATTATCTTGGCTTCTACGGTCTGCGCGGGAAGAAAAGCAGCTGGCACATTTTACCTTTTTTCTTTTCTCTCAGACCAGCATGGAAGATAGATAGGAGGGTAGGTAAACATATAATTATTTATATTTAGACAGATGGGCTGTGTACCTACTAGCGCATACGTCTTTCTGACAGCTTATTACCTAATTACCTAATAAGCTGTCAGAAAGACGTATGCGCTGGTTCGGACATGTGATGAAGAGGGACGAAGAGCATTCGGTAAAGAAGACCTTGGCGATCCCGGAGAGGAGAAAAGGCAGAGGATGCCCTTTGGCTACATGGTGGAGAACCGTATCCAAAGACATGGAATGGGCTCAGCTGAACACACAAATAACCCAGGATAGATTATCCTGGCGCCTAAGAAGGAGGAGAGCCGACGCCAAATAAAGGGATAAGGCAAGGAAGAAGAAAAAGAAGATATAGACGGATGGGCCCAAAAGTTCACCCTGTAACTTGATGGACGTAAGCGGCAGACCACGGATGAGATAGCGGGATGATTTCGACAGGTTTTGGAGTACAGGCTGGACTACATGAGTATGAATGGAAGAAGGAATGGGCCTTTGACCAATAGTGGGATACAAATAAGGCCACTGTGGAGAGTTTGGACTTTATATAGGAAATAAAACTTGGTTCTTGAGATAAACTTGGATTTTCTTACGATACGCACAAAAATCACACCCGTACACGACGCGAAGCGAGAGAGGAAGAGCGGTTGCAAAACGTCAAGTTGACAATTTGACAGAAATTTTCATAGTTATATGCTGCATTGCCAACAGCTACTAAAATAAAAATTCAATACATTGTAATTTAAGATGGCCGCTGCAACAAAATGGCGGATTGCATATTTTATTACAATTCTCTAAAAAAGGGTAACAACTTGGAGGACTTGACTATTAAAATACAGAATATTGCAAACAAAAATTAACAATCACTTTCAACTTTTGGTTTTGGCAACATCTCACCAACATCAACATCAAAATACAGTATTATAAACTAGTTTGGGAATCATAGTGACCATACATAGTATAGTGCTTTTATTTGTTATTTTTCTTTACATGATATTCATAAGTCAGTCTCGCCTTTGAATTCTTTATGATGCTCCCCACCACTCTAGGTAAAGGTTCATTCCTAGTTCGATGGTGGGTAGTTGAATAATCGGACGTATTTGGAAAAGCTGGTACTATAGGCTATATACTTAATTATGTTATTGTACACACATTATTATGTATCTCATTCATTTTGAAAATTATAACTTTAAAAAAGCATTTTTTTACGGTTTTTGTTGTAAAGATACATAACAATAATGCATATTAACCGGTCAACTACCGAACGCCCCAATCGGGAAACATAACAATAGATAGTCAATTGTGTCTGCGTTTCTCGCGATTGATGAGTTAAGTACTAAAAGCTTATATCATAAGGAAAGGTACCAAGTAACAGTCATCTCACTACTCGCCACGACTCCTAGAGCATTTCACAAACTAAAATAAAATAATTATTAAAATAAGTAACAACAGATTACTCACGAACGAAGTCAGCTACTGGCCGACATGTTTCGATCTCATCTGGAGGTCTTCTTAATCTTCTAATTTTCTACAATCAACCACCAAAATCATTTTCAGTGCATCTTATATAAACTCCGTCCCTGCTATCGTACCATCATTTGACCATTTATTACTTACGATTTTATTGATTTTATTTTAGTCTGACCAACGGTCTAGATTGATGTTAAGGGCCCGTACTACCTCACACTGCTTTGCATGATTGACTGTTATATCAATAATAATTAAATACTCAAGTTGAAATAAAAATGCAGCAAAGTTCAGGACTAACTCTGGTAACTATATGACTCAAAAACACGATTGCGTTAAATTTTCTCGATAGAAAAAAATTGCAAAGTTGCCTCCAAATCACGTCTAATTTACTCGGTATATAGATAGCATTATTCACCAAATACATTAAAATTAACCTTGAAACTTTTGATTATTATTGCATTACAGATAAGGCAGCCATCATATGTTTTCTTTTTCGAATAACCCTTGAATATTCCTAAAAAACGAAAATATCCAAAGTAGACAACGCGTTTAGACCATCCGCGTTTGTATCGCCACGCCGCCTGGCATATGGCGGGCTCTTAATAGTAGTGTCATGACTTTTACCCAGTACCTGCATGATTATTATGTTTCTTAAGCAGCTGCCGCGCGAACGAAAAACGTCGCTACTGCGCAGAACCATTAGGCGATTAGGAAAAAAATGAAAAATCCTAATATTTTCATATATATTTATTTTTATTAATAATTATAAATATCATTTTGAAATTTCATATGTAACTGTTTCAAATTCCAACAAGAGGGCGATCTTGTTCATGGATCTACCTAAATTTTAAAAATACTTTTGATGTATTTAATTAATTCAGCGCATAGTAAAAGTGAATTGAAAACACGTAAATTTTCACAATTTTGTGCAGTACCATCTTAATAAACAAAACACTTGCCTTTTTTTTACACATTTTACATTTCATACCACTCGTATTTTTCAATCCAAATATGAAACATGCATAAGTTGGCGCATACGAGTATATTAGCGCTAAGAACACAAGGGTTGTAACGCAGTTCGTCATTTTCGCATCTGGTCATTGTCAAATTGGTCACGATCGCAGAATAAAAAAGTAATTTTCGTGAAAGATCACCTTCGCCTAAAGTAATTTTTGCACAATTTTTTGTTAGCAAATGCCATTGTGCGAAAGTGACATTCTAGGTCACAAGACACAGGTGGCGTTCAAACACGTCTAAATTAAACTTTATATTATTAGTATTACCTGACCCACTGAATGTCAAATATAAACAGTCAAATCTATTTGAATACTCAATCAGACATAATTACTGTGATTACATTTGAAATGATTCCTTATTCAGCATAATTATACGAAATTGTATATAAAGGGCAAGAGCTATTACAAAATTATAGAAGGTATTCAAAATAATCTTTGTCATTATATCAATTTTAGAATTAATTTGACTTAGAACATTTTATTCGATGTCTTAGCTTAATAAGTCAGACATTTTTATTTTCTACATATGGAAATAATCCTTACTAATATTATAAATGCGAAAGTGAGTTTGTTTTGTTGTTTTTTGTTTGTTACGCTTTCACGCCGTAACTACTGAACCGATCATCATGAAATTTTACATACAACTTCTCTGGAGTACGGAGAATGACATAGGCTACCTTTTATCCCGGGAAAAGTACTATTCCCGAGAAATCGACATTGACGCGGGCGGAGCCGGGGGCGAAATCTAGTATATATATATATATATATTGAGCACATTTATTTGTGACTTTGTATCGCAGGATATTAACTCAACACTCAACGATACAATATTATATTTATATAATATATACAAGTTCTTTTTAAATGAAGCGCAAATATTTCAAAGGCTGGGTCTCTTAGGCCAAAAAAAAAATTAGTAGCAAATTTTAAGAAATCGACACGCAATTTTGTTGATTTTGTTTTTCATACAATTTTTTTTTTAATATAGTCGGTAAATTGGCTGTTTTGATTATCAAAATCAGTGGCTTAGTATCCATAGCAGTTAATAATAAAAAGATTTTCCGTAGAAAGTGTATTCTTTTGTACACAATGTGTTATTTTCGTCTGTTTCTCTAAATGTTCAGGTCTAGATATCTTAAAAACTAGCTAACTAAACTTTCTAAAGCTTTTTTGTAGCTTGTAGGTGCTTATGTAAAAAATACATAAATGATGTTTTATTAAAAAAAATCGGACTAAAAAAACGACTGAACCGATTTTGATGAAATTTAAATGAGAATAATATGAAAGCATATCATTTAAAAAATATATCACTTTTCAAATCATAACAAACATAAAAATATATACAAATAATATACATAAATATATGGCTGTACGAGCCACTGTCAAATTTAATTTAAAAATTCACCGATTTAAGTTGTTTCAAAATCAAATCAGAAGACTGCAGAAGGGGTGAATTCTTGACAACCATGACCACTTTAATTTAGAGTTAAAAAATAGTTTTGATATTCTTGATTTAGATACTAACATAGATTCTGAAAACCAATACAACAACATTCTTAATTCCATTAAAAAAGCTAGCCAAAAAATACCCCAATCAAAAAATAAACTAAAATAGTTGACGAAGGAAACAATAGATCTCATTAATTTAAGAGAACAAAACAAAAATCATAGTAGTACTGATTATAAACTCCTAGATAAGCAAGTCAAACGTAGCATCCGCCGTGATATTAGAAAACAAAACACGCAGCTAGTAGAAAGAGCGCTTATTAGAAACACCTCCTTAAGAACGGCCAAACAGGGTATTACGCGCCAAAAAGTTTGGATAACTCATTTAAAGGACACAAATGGTAATAAGCAGAGCAGCCAACAACAAATAACACAGATATCTACAGACTTTTATAGAACGCTTTACTCTGACTTATCCCGACCTACCACCGAAGAAGACTATTCATGTGGCGAATCCATTTATCCGTTCACCGTTGGGGAAGTACTAGTTGCCCTTAAGAGTATGCAATACGACAAAAGCCCAGGAGAAGATGGAGTTTCCACTGAAGTATTGAAGCTCGGTAGAATTATACTTCTTCCGCGTCTCACTCAGCTCTTTAACTCAATCCTATTTACTGGTAAACTGCCCAAAAAACTTTGCCATTCTAATATTATATTAATTTTTAAGAAAGGTGATAAATCTAACATAAACGATTATAGGCCGATAAGCTTGACATCCCATATTTATAAATTATTTATTAAAGTATTACAAAACCGCATAGCCCCACAGCTAGACCAACATCAGCCGCCAGAGCAAGCTGGTTTCCGGCCCAATTACTCCACGACCGATCACCTTCAAACGCTTAATCAACTAATCGAAAAACATAATGAATATAAGATACTCCTATACATAGCATTCGTCGATTATACCAAAGCCTTTGATAGTCTGAACCACACATCCATATTTCAATCTCTTAAAAACCAGAATATAGATAGTACATATATACAACTTTTACGAAGCATTTATTACAATAGTACTGCATCCGTCAAAGTACATAATCCGGGACCTGTGTTTGATGTGGAAAGAGGCGTGAAGCAAGGTGATCCGCTGTCCCCTCAATTATTCACCAGCTGTCTGGAAGAGGTGTTCCGAAAGCTGGCGCCACATTGGGAGGCAATGGGCATTGATGTCGGCGATAAAAGGCTAACTAACCTCCGTTATGCCGACGACATTGTCCTTTTCTCCCACTCAGCATCTGATCTTCAAAAAATGCTTGACGATCTTAGCACGGCGAGCCTTGAGTTTGGGCTTAAGATGAATCGGCTTAAGACCAAGGTGATGACAAACAGCACGCAGCGTCAGATTAAGGTGGATGGGCAGGTAATACACTATGTCGAGGAGTATTTATACCTGGGCCAGATAGCATCCTTCGAAAACAGGCAGGACAAAGAAATCGATCGTCGAATCGATAACGCCTGGAAGAGCTACTGGTCCATGAAGAGCCTGATGAAGGGTGATCTCCCTATTACATTGAAACGCAAACTTCTCGACATGTGTATCCTGCCTATACTTACTTATGGAGCACAGACGTGGTCACTCACTGAGGGTCAAAAGTCCAGGCTCAAGGTCTGCCAAAGAGCAATGGAGCGTAGTATACTTGGCGTACGCCGTATAGACCGTATTAGAAACACCACTCTGCGCTCCAAAACTCTAATAAAGGATGTAGGTGTAAAATCAGCACAGCTTAAGTGGGACTGGGCGGGACACGTCTGCCGCATGCAAGAAGAAAGGTGGGCCAAGGTGGCCACCATGTGGAAACCGGATGGCCGCCGAAAACGTGGCAGACCTAGAAGGAGATGGCGCGATGACTTAGATGCTTATATAAGTGGCTGGCAAGTTATTGCCCGCGATAGGGATGATTGGAAACAAAAAGGGGAGGCCTTTGCCCAGCAGTGGGACACTGAAACAGGCTATTAAAAAAAAAAAAAAAAAAAAAAATATATATACAAATTAATTGAAAACCTCATCGTGTTTTTAAGTCAGTTAAATAAATTTTCCAATGGATTACGGACAATCCTTAGAAAAAATGTATTTTTAAATAATGTTTCCCCAAGAATCCTAATCCTAATCCTAATCCTAACTAATATTATAAATGCGAAAGTGAGTTTGTTTGTTTATTTGTTTGTTTGTTTGTTTGTTACGCTTTCACGCCGTAACTACTAAACCGATCATCATGAAATTTTGCATACAAGTTCTCTGGAGTACGGAGAAGGACATAGGCTACCTTTTATCCCGGGAAAAAGTACTTTACCCGAGGGATCGACATTGACGCGGGTGGAGCCGCGGGCGAAAGGTTTCTATACAAGTGAAAGAATTTTTAAAATCGGTTCATGAGTTTATTTACTACAAACAAACACACAAATAATAAATTCTCCTTTTTAATATTAGTATAGATTTATAATTTTATCATGAGACATTTTTCAATGTTTCTTATAACAATTGTAATTTTAAGCTGTATGTCATAAACAAAATATTCATACTTATCATCTCATACTATCGCAGTGATAACAGAGTATTGATAACGCTCGGTCATTGACTTTTTAAAATATGTAGCTGGTGTCGTGTGATTATCTTTAGTCATATTATCGGGTAATTTTACTGACTCATACTCGCCACCGAGGAAAGCATGACTTGGCAATACTTGGCCAAGTCCTCTGGCTGCTCTGGCCAAGTATGGCCCTAGTAGTACAGAGAGGGTGCTCCTGTAGTGGAGACTAAAAAGGACCTGATGATGATGATGATACTCGCCACCGAAGAATGAGGTGCAATGCAATATGGGGCAGCCAAAGCTTAAGACCATGGCCCGAAGGTTACGTAATGGAAAAAACCGGCCAAGTGCGAGTCGCGCTCAGGTTTCGTACCGTTATCTAAAACGGCAAAAGAATCATGTCTGTTGTATGAGAGGCCCCCTTTAGTATTAATTTTATTTTCATTTAATTATTAATTTTTAAAGCTAATATATAAATAAATATTCTGTGAATATTTCAAGCGTCTACCTGTTGCCATTATCAATATCGAGCTAAAACAAGCAAAAATATCACGTTTGTTGTATGGGAGCCCCCTTAAATATTTATTTTATTCTATTTTCTATTATTTGATGTTATAGCAGCAACAGAAATACATCATCTGTGAAAATTTCAACTGTCTTACTATCACGGTTCATGAGATACAGCCTGGTGACAGACAGACAGCGGAGCGATATTAATAGGGTCCAGTTTTTACCCTTTGGGTACGGAACCCGAAAAACAACGGGCTACACTCCGGAAGTGCCGGCAGAAGTGAAAACTTGAACATTAAGGCGAGGCCTCAAATGTTTGGTACCTTCGCTCAGCAAAGGACTGATCAAGTGCGCGCAAGGGATAGCGCTTGGCGGTTTAGCCCGTGAATGATGAGATAGGAGATAGTCTCGAGTCGCTCAAAGAAAAAAACGTAAGCGCCAAATTCGTTATTTCTATTTTATATAAAATCAGACCGGTTAATTGTATTTTCATATTTAAATTTTGTTGAATTACTAATAACCTATCTTTTAGTCTAAAAATCATTATTTCATTCGTTGCATTTGAGCTACAATAACAAAAACTCTGCGAACGAAGACCATTTTACAAAAATATTTCTATCGAGAAAATTTTATCAAAACGTGTTTTCATCTTCAATTTTTGGAGATGAAATAGTCAAAAATCATATTACTTAGATTTAAACCTCCTAATTTAAGTATTTTGCGAGATAAATAAGGTTCAGAACGGCCTTATTTACAGTGGTATCACCTTAACGTTACAGCAAGAGCTGGCATACATTTTCGCCGCGCGGAGAAAGAGAGAGGAATATTACTTCCTCTCCTATGCTGCGCCGGAGGTCCCAGGTCACGTGTCTGTTTTACGAATTATCGATAAAGTCACATGTCCTAAATAAAAAAAAAAAGAAGTTTTTACTTCAAAAATTGTGATGGGTTTCTAGTCGTATGCTTTTGTCCGATCTATGTTTGTGGGTACGTAAATATATCTGTTACCTCCTTTAGTCTAAATAGCTTGACCGATTTTGTAATGTGAGGTCTAATTCCTCCTAGCTCCGTGGCGCAGTAGTTAACACGCCAGCCTGCGACACGGGGTGCCCGGGTTCGATCCCCGGTCATGTCAAGATGGAAAATGATCTTTTTCAGATTGGCCTGGGTCTTGGATGTTTATCTATATAAGTATTTGTTAAATAATGTAGTATCGTGGAGTTAGATCCCATAACACAAGTCTCGAACTTACTTTAAGGCTAGCTCAATCTGTGTAATTTGTCCGTATATATTTATTACACCTCTATTTCTTTTCCAATTCTAACAAATATTTACAAATATTTATTTATTTATTTATATTAAAAAGAAATAGATTTTGTATCCTTCTCAGGAGAGTCATAGTGATGCCAACAAAAATGGCGGCCGTATTCTGTCAAAAAAAAAATATGGGATATATTTCAAATAATGCTACTTATTTATTTTCTCCCAAGGCAGCATGAAATATTGCTGAATAAGAAAATATAAAAGATAAAGATATTAAATAAGTAATTATGCTAAAACCAAACGAAAGCTAGAATACTAAGAATATATAGAAACCATTCACTCGACGCTCGCGCAATTGGTTTTACGATGACATAAAACTTTGATGGCATGATTATGATCGACAGAGCAAAAACCTTTTAATTTTACTAGTATTTGCCCGTGACTTCGTTCGCCTTAAGTTATGACATAAATAGTCTTTATTTAATAGCCAGATCAGGTGTGTTAATTCATCGGGATCTTTTTTCACTATACTGCCAAGAATTATTGTGTTTTTCGTGCTTATCTTGTATGTTTGTATTTTTACTTTATTACTTCGTAATAGGTTCGTCATAAAGATCCAAGGTTTCTCAGGTTCTAGGACTTTTGAAAGGAGTACGGTTATTAATTTTTGAAATAATAGTACGAACTTGTTCATGTCAACTCCATAATATATGGAACAATTTTTATTTATTATATATATAAAAATTGGTGCCCGGGTTCGATCCCCGGTCAGGTCATGATGGAAAACGATCTATCCAGATTGACCTGTGTCTTGAATGTTTATCTATATACCTAAGTATCTATCATAAAATATAGTTTCGTTGAGTTAGTATCCTACGACACAAGTTCACAACTTACTGTGGGCTAGCTCAAATTGAGTGATACGTCCCAATTTGTGTATTTATTTAATCATCGTTATCAAGTCTTTTTAGTCACTGCAAGAACATAACCCTCTCTGTACTACGGGAGCCATACTTGGCCAGAGCAGACATATTTATTTAATAGTGTAATACACTTAGTTAACTTATTCTTTGTGACTGACATGGTTTAGTGAATACTTCGCTTCTCGTAGGTTCCAAGTTCAAGTCCTCCACAATTTGTTTAACGATGACATAAAACTTTTACGGCAAGATTATGAACAAAACCCTTTATTTTTACGGTTTCGGTTAAATCCCATCCGTGTGCATAATCGCACGCGCGCGAAATTACTGTCTGTTTGGAAATAAAAAGTTTAATTGCAAATTTATCTTGATTCATGAAATGGCCGACAAAGAGAATGGTTTATCGTTGTGTTTTGTATTTTTATACAGCGTAATTTTGAACCCCCTAGCTATATTGAAATCTGGAAATCAGAATCCCTAATGGAACACAGAATAGGCTAGTTTCCTGGGTCGTAATAATAACATAACAATTAGTCCGTCAGTAAGATAATCAAAAAATATTGGACACGTATTTTTTTTTGTCAAATAAACAATAAATAAGAAAGTTATAGCGCGTCAAAGTTCAGGAGTGGGGGCTCGTGACGTCAAAGTTTGCTAAAAATTGTAGCAAACTATGACGTCACACGGAACTTCAAAGGGCTATATCTTTATAAGTTTTTGTTTAATCGACAAAAGAAAAAATACGTGCCCAATATTTTTTGAATATCTTACTGACGGACTAATTATATTTTTTTAGGAAATTAGCCTATTGCAAGAAAAGAAGGTAAACTGCGGTAACGTGGTTATGGAATTTGGAATGCTACCTGCTTGGATGATTAGGCTGAGAGAGTAGCAGCTCAAGAGGCCGGACGCGTACTCTATGCCATACCTGCAACCGGATATAATATTTTTAAGTGTTATATTTTGCATTCACAACTCTATTTTGATATCTAATATATAAAATTCTCGTGTCACAGTTTTCGTTGCCATACTCCTCCGAAACGGCTTGACCGATTTTGATGAAATTTTTTGTGCTTATCCGGTATCTATGTGCTACCTGCTTGGATGATTAGGCTGAGAGAGTAGCAGCTCAAGAGACCGGACGCGTACTCTATGCCATACCTGCAACCGGATATAATATTTTTAAGTGTTATATTTTGCATTCACAACTCTATTTTGATATCTAATATATAAAATTCTCGTGTCACAGTTTTCGTTGCCATACTCCTCCGAAACGGCTTGACCGATTTTGATGAAATTTTTTGTGCTTATCCGGTATCTATGTGCTACCTGCTTGGATGATTAGGCTGAGAGAGTAGCAGCTCAAGAGGCCGGACGCGTACTCTATGCCATACCTGCAACCGGATATAATATTTTTAAGTGTTATATTTTGCATTCACAACTCTATTTTGATATCTAATATATAAAATTCTCGTGTCACAGTTTTCGTTGCCATACTCCTCCGAAACGGCTTGACCGATTTTGATGAAATTTTTTGTGCTTATGCGGTATCTATGTGCTACCTGCTTGGATGATTAGGCTGAGAGAGTAGCAGCTCAAGAGGCCGGACGCGTACTCTATGCCATACCTGCAACCGGATATAATATTTTTAAGTGTTATATTTTGCATTCACAACTCTATTTTGATATCTAATATATAAAATTCTCGTGTCACAGTTTTCGTTGCCATACTCCTCCGAAACGGCTTGACCGATTTTCATGAAATTTTTTGTTCTTATCCGGTATCTATGAGAATCGGCCAACATCTATTTTTCATCCCCCTAAATGTGAGGGGTAGTCCACCCCTAAATTTATTTTTTTATTTTTTAGACATTATTTATATGGCAAAACAACGTTTGCCGGGTCAGCTAGACCTCTTATAAATTTTCTTTATTTAATTACTAGCTTTCGCCCGCGGCTCCGCCCGCGTCAATGTCGATCCTGCGGAAATAGTACTTTTTCCCGGGATAAAAGGTAGCCTATGTCCTTCTCCGTACTCCAGAGAACTTGTATGCAAAATTTCATGATGATCGATTCAGTAGTTACGGCGTGAAAGCGTAACAAACAAACAAACAAACAAACTCACTTTCGCATTTATAATATTAGTAAGGATAAGGATAAGGATAGTAAGGATAAGTAAACAATCAATTTAAAAATTAAACTAATAAGCTAACCTACCATAAAATTACATACCTACTAAAATAAAATTAAACTTAAAAATCTAAAATTCTTGCCCATATGGCATGTTGGCAAGAATGCTAGCTGCATTCCCACGCTGGATAGCAACGCTTATCTTTAACCATTCTCTTATCTAGATTATGTTTTGTGATTAAGACATTGTAGAGCATCAGTGAATTAGGATTTAAAGATTTTTTTCATTTTATAACTTCTTTTTCAACATTGAAGACAAATGTCGATATAGGAGCCCACAAGAACAAGCTACGCCACTGAATTCTTCACCCGACTTGTCATCACCATCATCATCAGGTCATTTTAGTCTTCACTACAGGACCATCTTGGCCAGAGTAGACACAGGATTTGGCCTACACTCTTATCGCTGGCCACACGGGTTGGAGAGGTCTCATTACTCTCATTGATGTTTATAAGCTTTGTAAGTCTTTCCTTAGTCGCCTCTTACTCCATGGGAAGACTAATAGTCCTATTCTACTCTGTCTACTCTGCCGGACCATTAAGGACCACTCCAGTCCTATTCTACTCTGTCTACTCTGCCGGAAACTACACGGCTCCCCCCAGACTTGTGTTTAGTTGAAAAAAATCATGTTATGTGTTCACCATAAACTAAAGCCG
This sequence comes from Elegia similella, assembly GCA_947532085.1. NCBI lineage: Eukaryota > Metazoa > Arthropoda > Insecta > Lepidoptera > Pyralidae > Elegia > Elegia similella. Next base: position 2,344,512 of record OX383942.1, read on the forward strand.
ACTGTTAATTGAAAACATGTTCAATTAAACGCGCATCCTTTATTGTCTTAAACAGAAGCCGTCCAAATAATCGAAAAGGAAATAATTTCCGGCGATCGTAAAAAACGCCCGAAATACGTCGGACGTTCACGGCCCGATAACTCGTGACATTTTCACGATTCTCAGAAAATGGTTTGTTCTTTTTGTGCCTACTAGGATAGGGTTTCTTTTTAAAAATAAAAAAAATAACTGCCTGATTTGTAGACCGTAGATTCAAAGATTTATTCAGAAAATAGGTCTTTTGAGGCATTTTGTCACACTTATTTAAAATAAACTTCGTCTTAGTCTTGACCAAAAATTGGCCACATTCAGGGCCCGATCTTTAGCCTACGTTTGACCCTTATTATTTATAAAGAAAATGTTTTGCACAAGAGCCAAAAGCAACAATAGACAGAACAAATACGGCCAGCCATAAGAGTAGAAGGTTTTAGAAGACAAGATCCACGAGACGGTCAAAAATCTGAGTAGGCAATGGAACTTTATTATCTTTAGATAAATTTCCTCTTTTTCCGTGTCTTCCATTCCATTGTAATATAGTTTTCCGTCTAAGAAAAAAAAATCGGGCCGAAAACTAAATGACAAACCGGAATACATAAAATAAAAGATCCCTTGACGAGAGTTGACAAGTGACAGTTATTATGTGTCCAAGTCAAATTTTACATTTTCGCCTGTCAAATATTTCAACTTCCTGTAAACGCTCACGCGAATTTCGAGATAAAAAATTGGCCCAGGTTTTTACGACAATGAAAATCGGTTTGTTTTTTGAGCTTTTTTGAAGTGTGTCATATGTTTTACTGTAATTATGTTTTGTAATGAGGCCACACGCAGACGAAACAGACTAAATAAAGATTTTATTATTATATGCTAAAATATTTGTAGCGACGGAAAAAAAGCTATTAAAAGATTAAATCCTACAAAGTGTGACAATGTGCCAGGTTCTGATGACTGCAGTTCATGAAACTGAAAACAATGTAAAGATAACTTGTTTATTATTTTAATTGATTTGTTTGTTACTTTGGCTGTGTTCTTCCACATGGCACTGCTTTCAGTAAATATAAATAATTATATTATTGCTCGATTAGTATGATATATAAATAAATATATAATAGCTGTTGCCCGCGATTTCGTCCGAGACAATTTCTGTTATTATGATTATTTATTAAAGATGAATAATTTTCCCTTGATTTCAAAATATTTTTTATTGATGCTTCGCTCCTATTGATCGCAGCATGATGTTTTATAGCCAAAAGCCTTCCTCAATAAACGAACTATGCAACACAAAAATAATTTTCCAATTTGAACTAGTAGTTACTGAGATTAGCGCGTTCAAACAAACAAATAAACTCTTCAGCTTTATAATATTAGTATAGATATTTACATAAATATAGGGCCAGATGATGCATGGGTGCCGTAACCAAATTGTGGCTTCATTTGCTATTTTTAGAGTTCCGTACCTCAAGAGGCAAAGCCGGAACCCTTATAGGATCACTTAGTTGTCTATTTGTCTGTCTGACAAGAACTTTTTCTCAAGAACGCGTGGAGGTATCAAGCGAGGAAATTCATATCAAATATTGGGCTAGCTCCGTTTCAAAGATTCAAAGATTTATTCAGAAAATAGGCCTTTTCAGGCACTTCGTCAATTCACATTTTAAATAATATTTATTATATTATATCCAAATTATTAATTATGGTTCAAAAGCTACAAACTACTAGCGTTTCGGAACCGACCACTGCAGAGAAGAAGATGCCGAAAGAAACTCTTTTGCAACAGTATTGGTCGCCTACTTGCCTGAAGGGCCGTGGCGCAGTGGTTAACACGCCAGCCTGCGAAACGGGGTGCCCGGGTTCCATTCACGGTCAGGTCAAGATGGAAAATTATCTTTTTCATATTAGTCTGGGTCTCGGATGTTTATCTATATATGTATTTGTTATAAAATATAGTATCGTTGAGTCAGTATCCCATAACACAAGTCTCGAACTTACTTTGGGGCTAGCTCAATCTGTGTGATTTGTCCGTATATGTTTATTTATTTATTAATACTCAGGTCTACTGTCCCTTGGAGGTGTAAAAAATCAAACTTCTAAGCCAACGCCATTAGAAGATACAGCCGTATATGCCGCAAATATTCGACATTCGCAAGTAGACCCGGCTGTCATATTATCTATGTCAGATGCCTTTAGGCAGCTTGAAAAATCTGACACCAGTTTTGGCCACTTGCACGTAAAACAATCAATTATTATTATATATTGATCGATTGAAAATTCAAAGTTTACTGCCTCCGTGGTCCAGTTGTTAAGGACCTGTAGAAAGGACCTGTCGTGGGTTCGATTCCCACAGGAAGCATACTTTGTTAATTGTTTCAAATTTGGTTATGACATTGCAGGCTTGACTCACCTGATTGTCTGATAAAAAAGATGACTCCGTGCTTCGAAAGGCACGTTAAGCCGTTGGCTTAACGTGCTATCTGAGTAGTCGTTAGAAGAGAGAGAGCCACGTCAGAGGCCGAAAGGCGGTTCCGAAGAACTCTGAAACCAGGGTGTGCATGGTCGATTGACTGTGTGTCACCTACTCGAAATGTTGATGATGAAAAAATTCAGTCACTTGTATTTACAACAAATTGCTATGGCTGACGTAAGGTTCACCATCCCAAAATTAATCATCAACTCGCCATGACGTGATTCCCACAAGTTTTCAGTAACAGGAAAACAGATCATTTCTTAGAAAAAACTGGCGTGATGTAAGTTCTTGAGGATAAAGTAGTAATTGTCGAGATAAGAATTAGGATGTGCACACACGAATGAAGTGATGTGTAGGCACAGTATTCACTATTCAAACTTCATTAAAAACACAGGTAATAAAGACATAATTGATTTACGTGTAAGATATGTTTCATCAACACCACTAAAAAGATTATGATGATGTCATCATCAGGTCTTTTTAATCTCCACTGCAGGAGCATGACCTACTACAACCGGAGCCATACTTGGCCAGAGCAGACAGAGGATTTGGCCTACACTCTCCTCGCTGGCCAGACGGGTTGGAGAGGTATCATTGATGTTTATGAGCTTTGTTTAGCTTCTATTTCCTAAGTCGCCTCTTACAACATCCACGGGAAGACTTGGAGTGGTCCTATTCTACTCTGCTGGAAACCACATGGCTAAGGTTAAATGTTTATTGAAAACAAATATTTTTTTATAGCTGTCTTTAGTGTGATTAAAATTATCATGAGTCGTTGGTTACTAACAAAATAACCTTAGAATTTTAATCCCACGTGGCCCATTCATAAATTATGTGACACGTTGTGGGGTAGGGGAGGGGATCAACAAAGTGTAGGGTGACGGCGAGTGACAACGGGGCTCAGGGGCATAAGCTTTATATGACTGGCTTGACGAATAAGTAATACTTATTATATGTAGAAGTATTACTTATTCGTAGTAGTATACATAAAAATAAATAGTCTTAAGATACAAATTGAGCTAGCCCAACAGTAGGTTGTGAACTTACTCAACGATACTATCCTTACTAATATTATAAATGCGAAAGTGAGTTTGATTGTTTGTTTGTTTGTTTTTTTGTTTGTTTGTTACGCTTTCACGCCGTAACTACTGAACCGATCATCATGAAATTTAGCATACAAGTTCTCTGGAGTGCGGAGAAGGACATAGGCTACCTTTTATCCCGGGAAAAAGTACTATTCCCGAGGAAAAAGTACTATTCCCGAGGGATCGACATTGACGCGGGCGGAGCCGCGGGCGAAAGCTAGTATTTTATAATAAAAACTAATATAGATAATCGTAAATTATTAGGCGCATTGGAGCGTCCTTGATGTCTCAAAAGATGACGGCTGAAAATCGGTGTATGTCACAAATATGTGTCCAGCGTGACACTGAGCCATCACCTATTGTAGTACACTTTTATTAGTTGTATTTTTATGTTGTCATTGTATTTTTATTGTTTGTGCTTCTACAAAAAATACATTTCATTTAATTTCAATCCAAGACCTAGGTCAATCTGAAAAAAATGTTTTTCATCACGATCTGACCGGGGTTTGAACCCGGGCACCCTCGTGTCGCAGGCTAGCGTGTTGAACACTTGGCACGGAGCTCGCTTTAATATAAGTTTTGCCACAAACACAGACTAAATACTGTATACAAGTAGACAGGTATAGTGTGAACAAAACCTAAGGCCTTAGAAATACGTTGCGAGGAGAAAATTACAACTGTACTAATTCTATAAACGTTTTACTCAATTACCCTGATCTAACTGTTACATAAGTGGTACTATGTGTTGACATGGAAATAATAACTTGTTCTGTACTATGAAGCGGCACATTTTATATAATACTAGCTTTCGCCCGCGGCTCCGCCCGCGTCAATGTCGATCCCTCGAGAACAGTAATTTTTCCCGGGATAAAAGGTAGCCTATGTCCTTCTCCGCACTCCAGAGAACTTGTATGAAAAATATCTTGCATACATGATGATCGGTTTAGTAGTTACGGCGTGAAAGCGTAACAAACAAACAAACAAACAAACAAACTTACTTTCGCATTTATAATATTAGTAAGGATAGTAAGGATAAGGATAAGGATGTAAAGAAAACCCTATCCAATTCTTGAAGGGGTGGTTCCGCCTGTCGATATTAACATTTTTTCCTATCGGTTCAAATCTGGAATCTCACAAAATGGACAGTGAAAAAAAATAAATCGGCCGCCCGGTCAATTTGTATAGGTATGTTAAAAATAATTTTAAGTTCTAAGCATTAGTGTTATAGGAAAAGTTGTTCATTCACCCTTTGAAGGATCGGACAGATTTCTTTACATTTTGTATAGTTCGTGTCTTTATCATATAGACGGTAAATGTACGTACTCTCGTCATTTCAAGGAAGTTACCTAATGGTCTTTTATTTGACTTTGTAGCTAGCTCCAAGTGAGCTTTTCCTACTTCACCGAGTGTTTGAGGCGAGGCCAGAGTGCCCTCAGCCTTTATAGACAACATCACCAAAGGCCCCCTAGGAGGGAAGAACCTCGGCTTTGGGCGTTGCCTGTGTGCACAAGGCTTGGAGAGACAGCAAACTCTCATGATGCCTGATGGGCCGCGATTACGTGTATGCATAGCCTGAAGGGCTAACCTGAGAATAGCGTGTGACAGTTTTTTTGTAAGGATTATGTAGCTAGCTCCAAGTGAGCCTTCGCAACTTCACCGGGCGTAGCCGGCTATTTAAGAAGGAGTTGGGGGAGTAAATGGGAGGGGGGGATGATGGGCCTCCAACTATCACTTACCAAACGAAGCATAAACGCGATAAAGCTTCTACTCAAACGCCAATTTCCTGTGAGAGAGTGGTACTTCCCCGGACGAACCGGCCCAATCATGCTACTAGCAAAAATTAATTTTGCTTGCAGCGTGGCTCTACCACGACTAAATTTTGTTTTTTTTTTTATGTTCCAAGCAGTGGTCTTATAGGAAAAGATGTCCATTATGATGGGCTGAGTCACCCCTTTAACCCAAGAATAAATTTACACCCTGTATGTAAGAGATATAATAATATTTATATTTCTATGTGTCAGAAAAGAGCGCCCCCCTCCAAATGATTCTTCATTACATGGGAGGATATTGCCATACTGTGGTGAGTATGGCAATATGCTCCCATGGAACGAACGCTTGGCAGGCGGGTTGCCAAGAGCTGTTTCTATAGCTTCTTGCGCTTACGACGCTGCTGCCCATTACAAGCATTTTGAAGCTGGGGAAGGATAGAAATACCATCTTATAAATCGATGAACGCTGGCTGCATGCACGAATAAGTATCACGTTCCGTGTGCAAGCGAGAGCTCGGAACAAGCGATAGAGTGGCACGATCGGCCTTAGCTTTCGGCTGGTGTCGCATCTATTCCTCTTCCTCGGTTATCATTTAAAAATCCGAAAACTGACTTGTAAAATGTCTGTAAGACAACCAATTTTACTTCTTTTTGAGGGTGATCTATGGCTTTATCTAGTACCTATATACTGTATGTCCGAATGCGTGATTCTGAGTAATTATAGTAACGTGATTCGAGTGAAACCGATAGGGTACAGCGTGACCGACAGCACACAGTCCGGCGACTCGTTAGTGGCGGACGGCAGGCGGTCGATCGTGGGCACGTATGTTTGTATCGTATGCAATGCAGTCAGTACAGATAGAAGAAAAATATCTCTTGATACAGAAATTTGACAATTTTACCTAGAGACCTTTCACTTAAGGAGGATATGCGGCCAGTCAGCTGATGGCAATAAAAACTTTGATATGATCTCTTGCTCTTTTGCATCCCTGCTGTCATATAATTTGGTTAAAGTTCTATAGCCATCTACCTGCCTCATGCCAGTCCTCCTTAGGTAGCTCCATTACCAGAAATATCTGTGAAAAAAGTACCTACAAATATTTGCCCGCGCCGGGAATCAAGTTGTTCAGATTCGTGGTCTGAGTCATTCCTTATACGTTTTCTAATCGATTCAATTTCACCCTGTATAAAATATATTTTATATACTTATTATATGTTTATATATTTATATATAAATGTAATGATATTTTTACACGCACGAAAAAGTGTCACGTTCCGTATGCAAGCGACAGGACAGAACGAGCGGTAAAGAGGCACGATCGGCCTAACATTCGGCTTGTGACGCATCTATCTTTCTTCCACCGTTATCACGTAAAATTATCGTCCGAAAACCAACTTTACAGAAAACCATTTTTTTTATTTTCACTCCTTTATAATACTAGTTCATCATCATCATCATCAGGTCTTTTTTTTTGGTCTCCACTACAGGAGCACGACCCTCTCTGTACTACTAGAGCCATACTAGGCCAGTGCAGCCAGAGGACTTGGCCTACACTCTCCACGCTGGCCAGACGGGTTAAAGAGGTCTCACAGATGTTTATAGGCTTTGTTTAGCTTGTATTTCCTAAGTCGCCTTCTACGACATCCACGAGAAGACTTGGAGTGGTCCTATTCTACTCTGCCGGATACCACACGGCTTACATAATACTAGTTGAAAATCATCTATTATGTCTTACGAAGATTTATCTATTGCAAAACCTTATTTTGCTGTCTGTACCAAATATCCGCCTTTGTGGTATCATAATACGCTGACGTTGCATTTACAATGCTCACGCAATGTTCTTGTGTCGTTTGATCCCGATCCCCTTCAAACATACAACCTATTAATCGTATAGCTTATACCCAACTTCAGTTACAGATGGCGATATTTTTACCAATAAACCAATACCTATTTACGGACATATCACTTTTTCATCTTCTCTTTTCAAAAAACAAAGAACGGTTCCTAGAGAACAGGGTCTAAAATACGTCTTTATTATCAAGGGAGTAAAAAGATTTTGAACTGCGAACACAAATATTGTTCCGAAAATATCCATGACCAAAAAGGTTGAATCATATTTTTAAATAGTTTCACTGGCCGGTTACATTACTTGAAAAAAAAAAACTCAAGTACTGGGAGTATTTTATAATGCATGCTTGTTTTATTCATACGCGGAGTGTACTTTTATCTAGCATATTTATATAAGGAAAAAAATTAAAATATACCTAGTACCTGCTTGTTTTATCGTGATTTTACCTACATTTCAATTTACCACCCTACAAAACGTTTTAAAATTGGTACAGCTTTACTAGCTCCGTGGCGCAGCGGTCAACACGCCAGCCTGCGAGTGACCGGGTTCGATCCCCGGCCAGGTCAAGATGGAAAATGATCTTTTTCAGATTGGTCTGGGTCTTGGATGTGTATCTATATATATGTTAGTTATAAAATATAGTATCGTTGAGTTATTATCCCATAACACAAGTCTCGAACTTACTTTGGGGCTAGCTTAATCTGTGTGATATGTCCGTATATATATATAAAAAAAAAAGTATCGCGCTCATACCCTTAAGAAAATATATTTATAAAGTTAATTCAATTTAGTTTATTTTACTAATTAATTTAGATCATTTAACTTAATTTGTTTTTCTCATAGAGGGAGATGAAAAGCAGAATGTGTCAACTTGAGATTAACATAATACTTTTACTTAGGGTAACATATTCTGAATCCCTCGCTTCACTCAGGAGTGAAGCGACAGCCTCCGTGGTCCAGTGGTTAAGGCGTTTGCCTGTTGACCCGGGGGTCGTGGGTTCGATTCCCACCGGAAGCATACTTTGTTTAGTTGTTTCCAGTTTGGTTAGGACATTGCAGGCGTGAATCACCTGATTGTCTTATAATATAGATGATTCCGTGCTTCGGAAGGCACGTTAAGCCGGTGGTCCCGGCTGCCATCTGGTAGTCGTTAAAGGAACCACGTCAGGGGCCGAGAGGCGGTTTCAAAGAACTCTGACACCAGGGTGTGCATGGTCAATTGACCGTGACACCTACTCGAAATGATGATGATGATGACTCAGGAGTCTACTTTAGAATCCCTCCCTAACCTCATCGCGTCATCGTCAAAAGACGTGATTCCTTAGATTTTCTGTCATCTCCTCGACTGACTTCTGCAGTCTGCTGGGGAAGAGAAGCAGCTTGTACATTCTACGTTTTTGTTTTCTCTCAAATCATAACGGGCCCGGAAGATATACTAACGGTGTATCATTCATAATGACTCAGTATCTATATATTGTGACAATATGCTTTGCGGTTGGGACAAGCATTTGTATAATTATGCTATTTTATTAGGTAAACAATTGAACAATTATAAATGAAATGCGTAGTTATCTAGTGGGTGATATTTTTATAAATTTGCTTTGTAATTAAATTTGTAGTTCTAGGAATCTTGCAGCTGATCAAACATAAACAAAATAATATCCATTTTGTGGATAAAAGGCCTCCGTTTCCTCAAGGAAAACCCCAAAATGTTTATCTAACAAATTGCAAACCATGCACACTCATTATGTATAATCTATCATACCTTTAAAATAAAATTAATCAAATGAGTTACTGAAATTATAGAGAAATTTAAAGAAAATCATGCCTTTCAAATAAAACAAAGAATTATACAAATCGATTCATATTGAGGAGTGACTTACTATATTGATTAACCGTGTCACCTACATGAATTGATGATGATGATGACGGAGTTATAATAAAATCGAAACCGAATTGAGAAGCTCCTCTTTTTTTTGAACGGGGTAAGCGCGTCCTGCCACCCGTACTGCTACTTGCTGTTCCCCCATTCATCGGAGTAAGTAGTATCCCAATTCCATCATTCCCATCCCAAATCCAAAAAATTCCTCTCCTGCCCCAGCTAAAAAATGCTTGCGATAAGCAGGCAGCGTCGTGTTTAATTTTCCCGAGGATGATTATAAAATCAGAGGTAGGTATTTCGTGGCAAAAGAATCTATGGCTTGACTTATAATTCCCCGTGACATTGCAATATTTTCAAGAATCCAATAAAGTCCAAGTTTTCCAAGAATCTATCGAGAAATAGACGTACCTTCATAAATGATTTTTAAGGTTCCGCCGTACCCAAAGGGTAAAAACGGGACACTATTATTGAATTGAGTCTGTGTTACTTGAAAAAAAAATTATTATTATTAATATCGCTCCGCTGTCCGTCTGTCTATCCGTCTGTCACCAAGCTGTATCTCATAAACCGTGATAGACAGTTGAAATTTTCACAAATTATGTAATTATGTTGCTCTTATAACAACAAATACTAAAACAAAGAATAAAATAAATATATAAGGGGGATCCCATACAACAAACATGATATTTTTGCTTAATATTGATAAAGGCGACAGACATACGCTTGAAATATTCGGATAATATTTATCCATATATTCACTTTAAAAATAAATACAGAAATAAAAATAGTAAAAAAGAGGGGCTCCCATACAACAGACATGATTTTTTTGCCGTTTTTATAGATAACTCGCACTTGGCCGGTTTTAAAACATTGCACGCGGTCACTGCATAGCGGCTTTTATTACTTGTGAATAACTATTGCGGTTTCGCGGTTGTTCAGTTTAAAAACATGTTTACAAGCGTCAGAAACTGCGTCTTCCGTAAATAGAGACATGTCACTTCACCGAATTAGATGTAACGTATCTTATCTATACTAATATTATAAAGCTGAAGAGTTTGATTGTTTGTTTGTTTGAACGCGCTAATCTCAGGAACTACTGGTTCAAATTGCAAAATTATTGTTGTGTTGGATAGTCCATTTATTGAGAAAGGCTTTAGGCTATAAAACATCACGCTGCGACCAATAAGAGCGAAGCATCAATAAAAAATGTATTGAAATCGGTGAAAAATTATTCATACTATACTAATTACTATACTATACTAATTAATCATAATAACAGAAATAGCCGCGGTCGAAGTCGCGGGCAACAGCAATTGATGAATAAATGATGTTTGAATTGAACCGAATTGTGACTACAGAAAATTTGTTTTTTTTTTTTTTTCAAAATGTTTTAAAAAACTTCGAAGAATTTAGCCTACAGTGCGTCTCTTATGAAAATGACTCATCTTGATGTTTGTTTTTGTTTGTTTGTTTTTCATGTGAGTAAGTGGCCAAAACTGGTGTTATATTTTTCAAGCTAAGGTATCTGACATAGCTTAACAACTGCCATCAATAATGTCAGCCGGAACCACGGGCTTAACGTGCCTTCCGAAGCGGAGCTCTATATATTTTTTGTCACTTGCGGTCACCAATCCCAGAAGGGACCGTGGTTGCTTAAAATTCGTAAGCGCTAATATCGTCACGCCCACTGGGCTATCGGGCTCCTCGTCTCTCTTCATCATGAAGATGACTTACAACAATATATTATGAGGCATTTAAAAACCTTGATGCATTTATTTATTATAAGCTCAAAATTTTCTTGATGTAGCGTTTTAAAGCTAAAAATTTCAAGGGCTGAGTTAAGTTACCAAGAGAGTAATAAGTTGACACACATGATGGGCCCAGCCGTATACAACCGAATTCCCACAGAAATCCTAAAAACGACCAGCCTAATCACATTTAAAAAGCGGTGGCTCATTAACAAATCTCTATACAGTATCGAGGAATTCATGCACACGCCTTAATAATAAATATATTATTGTATGAGTGATAGATAAGGCTTTTAGTTTGGTAATTTTTAAACATTTGACTTATTTAACGACGTATTTATTAATGTGACATAATTCTGATAGTATTTTTTTTCAAATTAATTAATTGATCATCATCATCATCATCATCATCATCATCAGGTCCTTTTTAGTATCTACTACAGGAGCACGACCCTCTCTGTACTACTAGGGCCATACTTGGCCAGAGCAGCCAGAGGACTTGGCCTACACTCTCCACGCTGGCCAGACGGGTTGGAGGGGTCTCTTAGATGTTTAAAAGCTTTGTTTAGCTTGTATTTCCTAAGTCGCCTTCTACGACATCCATGGGAAGACTTGGAGTGGTCCTATTCTACTCTGCCGGGTACCACACGGCTAATTAATTGATCACTTGTTTATTATTTTATTTAAAATGTAATGTAATGTGTAATGTTCTTATGTTTATATTCAAGACCTACCATAAAAGATCTAATTAATGTTTTAAGTGTAAAAATTATTATGAATAAATGAGCAATGAGTATTTGAGTATTTGTTACTTTGAAAAATTCAAAACATAAACAATTCAGGGCTAAAGTAAGTGATTCAGAGTTTTTAATGCTAAATCTCTAAACAATAGCTCCTCAGGGAGCCATAGATATCCACTTCTCGAAATTTAAAAGTCCGAATAACTTCAGTACCTAAGTTCTGCTGGCCGACTGGGGAATTGTAGTATTTGAATAATAGTCACTTTTTTGTTAACTACTTAACCGATTTATACGAAATGTGTTATGGACATAGTTTGGGGTGAAGGCTATATAACTTTTATCCCATAAAAAGTATTATTATCTAATCTCCATCAACATTGCAGGTAAATCTTATAATCATATTAACAATCATCATCATTTCGAGTAGGTGTCACGGTCAATCGACCATGCACACCCTGGTGTCAGAGTTCTTCGGAACCGCCTTTCGGCCTCTGACGTGGTTCCTTTAACGACTACTAGATGGCAGCCGGGACCACCGGCTTAACGTGCCTTCCGAAGCATGGAATCATCTTTATTATCAGACAATCACGTGATTCAAGCCTGCCATTGCAGGCTTGAATCCTAACCAAACTGGAAACAACTAAACAAAGTATGCTTCCGGTGGGAATCGAACCCACGTCCCCCGGGTCAACAGGCAAACGCCTTAACCACTGGACCACGGAGGCTGTATATGAACAATTAAACAAACACCTTACAAAAACAATGTGTGAGACAAAATAAATATTTTCTTTCTAGCAAGAAGGATTTATAAAGATAAATCCCACAGATTTAGCTAGCCCCAAAGTAAGTTCAAGGCTTGTGTTATACGATACTTACATAAAGATACAATATTTTATAACAAATACATATAAATGTAACTAATAAATATATACGGACAAATCACACAGATTGAGCTAGCCCCAAAGTAAGTTCGAGACTTGTGTTATGGGATACTAACTCAACGATACTATATTTTATAACAAATACATATATAGATACACATCCAAGACCCAGGCCAATCTGAAAAAGATCATTTTTCCATCTTAACCTGACCGGGGATTGAACCCGGGGCCCTCGTGTCGCATGCTGGCGTGTTAACCACTGCGCCACGGAGCTCGCCAAAACATATATAAACATCCAGGACCCTGGAAAATCTGTAAAAGATCATTTTTCATTTTGACCTGACCGGGGATCGAATCCGGGACCTCCGGCAGACTGGCATGCTGACCACTAGGCCACAGAGCTCGTAAACAACCTCGTATATAACCTCACTATGCGTCTCTTTCATTAATAAAACGACATATGACATAATGTGCGATGATATTCAGATATCCTGACGTCCTCTTAAATTTCCCTATATCGATTAATGTCAAAATCATCATCATCATCAGGTCTTTTTAGTCTCCACTGCAGGAGCATGACCCTCTCTGTACTACGGGAGCCATACTTGGCCCGAGCACACAGACGGTTTGGCCTACACTCTTCTTGCTGGCCTGACGGGTTGGAGAGGTCTCATTGATGTTTATGAGCTTTGTTTAGCTTATGTTTCCTTAGTCATCCACGGGAAGACTTGGAGTGGTCCTATTCTACTCTGCCGGAAACCACACGGCTACCTTGTCAAAATGCATAAATTTAATTGATATATATTTTATACTTAATTCCATTATTTTTAGATGTAATTTTATTGACAGCTAATAATAATTACAACTACTTAAAAAAAATATATAAATATTTACAAATTATATAGTCCCTGCAAACCGTTATTCTGTGGCAACGTGCCCAAAAGGCTGGCAGCATTGCCACGTTGGATGGCAATGCTTATCCTTTGAGCCAGGTAATTGCCAGCCTTTTGGTCGCGGGATACCTCGATCAGTCTCTTTGACAGAAAGTCAAAGAGACGATGGGCTGATGGACCCCACGGACTCATTGTTTCTACCCCAAAAGGCTCAAATATGTAGCTGTCTCCGAAACCTACTTACGTTTTAGATAATTATTATAATTTTGATATTTTAAGTTTTTTTTTTATTTCAATATTAATTTCTTAAACATCATTTTTAAAATTCAATTTATAATGACAATGTATACTCAGTCCACATACCTAGTTTTTAAGATAAACTAAAATTGTAAGTTGACGTCGATTGGAGAAAATGCGCTGTGCAGTTTGTTGCCGCTTCATCTGCACTCCGCTTTGGAAGCGGCATGAAACTTAGCCATAAGTAAATTACTGACGTCAACAATTCTCAGTTGAAAATATATGACAATTAATAAGTGTCCAAATGACTTATATTAAATAAACGTTTTGAACTTTTATTTGAATTGAAAAAAACACGTATAAAACGCTAATCTAATAAACATTTCATTGCTAAAGAAAGGCGAGTTTTCAATGCTAAATCTTAAAACAATAGCTCCCCAGCGCACCGTAGATATCCACTTCTCGAAATTTTAAATGTAAGTTGAATGACTTTAGCGGTAAGTACTGCTGGCTGCCTGGAGATTTATAGAATTTGGATGATAGCTTTATTTAATTTTATATTTAAAATACCTACAATAAGACGTGTTCCTCATTGAGTGTGAAAGTTACACTCGATCAATTAAAATCAAAAGGTTCAATATGTAATGAAATATGTTTTATCATTGTATTTATTTAAATTGTTTTTATAACCGCGTCGAATTCTCTCATCCATTGAATTAGAAAAACTATGGAAGCAGCATTGCGCTCAAAAACTGACACCACGCAAAGTAGATCAAAGCGGGCGGGGCTTAATAAGTATATTTTTTCGCAAACTAGTCTTCCGTGACAAAAGGACGCGTCGATAAAAGCATTTTACGACATATTTTTGTAAACAACGGCGAAATCTTAACGAATTAAGAAAAAAAAAATACTTCTTGTGTAGTAAAGTGGTGCAGGAAACGCAAGGGAAGACGTAAAAGTGACTCTGGAGTAACTTATCATGGCGAGCGAGGCGAGCTGCTAGTCTACCTCCCTCCGCTATGTTGACACCATAGCGTTCATTAGATATGTTGACACCGTCCCGTGACCTTGACGCGGACGATCGCAAACTAGCTTAGTCTATGAGTACGTAACTTTTTCGTTGTGATTTGAATTAAGTTTGTTTTTGTAAATGAGACTGATATTGAATTGTTAGTTGTATGAGAGTTACGCTTCCATATTTTTTAATTCAATGTTCTCATCACGTATTACTCCGTAGCGTATACATATTCCAAGCATGCGTACTTCTTCAATACAACCCACTTTTTAGTAGTGTGGTATTCTGCTTCATTCATTATACGATGAATAGAACGTTGATTAAATTGAAAAAGCTTTTGGACTGGGAGTCAGGACTTTGGTTACAGGCCTTGCCTTCTTTCACTGGCGACATGTCTGCGTTTAGAAGCTAAAGCGAATGTCCCGCATCGTTGCCTCTGCGGCGATACCGTAGACCAGTTTGGGCGTCATGGACTTTCGTGCCTCAAAAGTCCAGGTCGCTTGGCGCGCCATGCCACCATAAATAACATCATCTAAAGGGCTCTTGTCACCATTCAAGTGCCAGCTATTTTAGAACCAAATGGCCTGGTGCGTGGGGATGGCAAGAGGCCGGACGGAATGATCCTTGTGCCGTGCAGGATGGGAAAGCCACTTGTTTGGGATGCCACGTGTGTCGACACGTTCGCGCCTTCCCACCTCACATTTTTTTATTTATAAGGGTTTATTTTTAGTTAAGTAGGTTAGGTTATTTTATTTATACAAACAAATTATTTATAAAATCTTTGTAGTAATAAATATTAATAATAAAATTACTTGATAGCATTATATAAGTAAACTGAAAATTTCAATATTACAGAAATTAATACTTCGGGCAATTGTCTAAAGAAAGCTTTTTACTTAATTAAATTGCTTTTATACAGCACTAGCTTTCGCCCGCGGCAATGTCGATCCCTCGGGAACAGTACTTTTTCCCGGGATAAAATTTATCCTATATCCTTCTCGTACCCCAGATAAAGTGATGATCGGTTCAGTAGTTACAACGTGAAGGCGTTACAAACAAACAAACTCACGTTCGCATTTAAAATATGAGTTAGGATTACGATGCTCGGTATATCATTAAAATTTAAAATATGTGATGCATTTATAAAATATAGTATCGTATCGATCTCACGACACAAGTTCACAGCTTACTGTCCCAATCTTGTAATTTGTCCCTATATATTTATTTATTACTAGCTGTTGCCCGCGGCTCCGCCCTCGTTAGTGTCAATCCCTCGGGAACAGTAAAATTTCCCGGAATTAAATATACCCTATGTCCTTTCCCGGGCATCAAACTACCTCCATACCAAATTTCATCCAAATCAGTTCAATGGTTGAAGCGTAAAAATACAGCAGACAGAGTTACTTTCGCATTTATAATTTTAGTATTAGTATGGAAGTATGGATATTATTTATACTTTTAAGTCCAGAAATGAGAAAATTTCCATAAAACCTTTACCCTCCCATTTTACCCCTTTAGGGGTGAATTTTGTCCATTTCACCCATATATATCTTTTTTAATTGTAATCGAGAACATACCTATTTATTTTCATACTTCATAGTCCAGAAATGAGAAAATTTCCAATTTCCAAACAAACTTTAATCTATCTTTTGCAAATTTAATCTACCCACACACATCTTTTTTAATTTTAATCGAGAACTTATATACCTACTTTCATACTTCTAAGTCCAAAAATGAGAAAATTCCATATAAATTTTACCCCTTTAGAAGTTAAATTTCTTAAAAATCCTGTCTTAGCGCTCACTTACATCATTAAAAGAACCCCTGTACCAAATTTCAAGTTTCTAGGCGCAGTAGTTTCGGTTGGTTTGCCGTTTGCCCGCGGCTACGACGCCGCCGTTAGTGTCCATCCCTCAGGAACAGTTTGGACCCTTAAAGGGGTGACTCAGGTCATCAATATGAACAACTTTTTCTATGGGACCAATGCTGGGAACTAAAAAAAAAAAATTCGCCATTTCCATAAAAAAGAGTCCCGCCGTTTGTATGGGAATGTCGAATTTTTTTTTTAGTTCCCAGCATTGTTCCCGTAGGAAAAGTTGGTCATTTTGATGGTCTGAGTCACCCCTTTAAGGGTCCAAAACGATAAAAAATTTACCGTGTATATTTGCAGGCAAACTAATGCTTTGAGTTCATTCAAATGACGATAACTTTTTTTTTAATGAACCGATTTTGTTGAAACAAACTTTAGATGTTTTGCTGAGTTAAAACAAAGCAATTGGTGAAAGTTTGAAGTAAATCGGTTCAGTATTTTCGGAGATAATCGTGATCATACATACAGACAGACAGACAGATAGACAGACAGACAGACAGACAAGAAATTCCAAAAAAAATTTTTTGCTTTCTTTTATTCTTTTTAAGCGTCCCTCTGTCCATTTCAGTCAAAAATTCGAAATGTACAGACAAAATATTTTTACTGTTTTATTATATGTATAGATTTAATCAAATGCAAGCTTCGATCAAATTATAATGGTAGATACCTCGAGCCAAAACATCATGCATACTTGCAAACAACAACAAACATACTGAAAGTATGACACTTCATCTTTCTTTTTTACTTTTGATGCGTAGTTTTTGCATCTTTTAAGGTAAGACGTGTGAGTCCTAGCGCGGTTTATTGAGACTGTGGATAAAACAGCTCTTAAAGTTAATTAGTGCGCTGTTATGCCAGTGCCACTTTTCGAGCGCGAATCGTGTATCTACCATTATATTTGATCGAAGAATGCAAGACGCTTATCACTTATTTTTTTCTTTCTAACTCCGTGGATTTTACTCCACTATGCGCACTCGTGGCTCCCTGAAGACGACTTACAGCATAATCTGGGCTGGCGTTCAGATGTCTTGACGCATTCTTGAAATTCACCGTACATGTTCGTACATTAAATCAGTCGGCTTCGCCTGAGACACGAGGCTTTCGAATGCGAATGGGATTAGACGGTGAGCTTTTGATGTTCTTTTTATGCTATTGAAAAATAATGTACGAAGTCTTTCTTCCATCGTTCTAAGAGAAAAGCAAAAATTGAGAATATGCCAGCTGCTTCTCTTCCCATGTAATCAATAGAAACCTTTTTAAAGAGATAGGCGAAAATCTAAAGAGATTTTCGCCCATTCCCTTGACTGGCTTCTAGCCGCATCACCTATTGTCATGAATCTTTAATCATGATAATAGGTGATGGGGCTTGCAACCTATCACTATTTTGATTCCGTTTTCCACCTTTACGCCAACCAACACGCTAAACGTGGCCTTTCGGTCTTATGACCTTAGGACAGAGCCTAAAGCCTACCCCATTAGGGATAAAGTTGTGATAATATGTGTAATACGTCATATTACGATTTGTATCGGATTTATTTAAATCTATATCTGTGGGTCTGTGCTTGCTCCATTAATGTCTCTTATGATTATTCACATCATAAGAGACGAGTTGAAATAAGATTAGACGGGATGGCCCAATTGTAGGTTTTAAACTACATACATTCGCGTGCTAATAGCTTAGCTCGTAATTTGATTACTAACTTTTCAATTCAATCCAAATATGATTTATGCTTACCTTTATCCTTATCCATACTAATATTATAAATGCGAAAGTGAGTTTGTTTGTTACGCTTTCATGGCGTAACTACTGAACCGATCATCATGGAATTTTGCATACAAGTTCTCAGGAGTACAGAGAAGGATATAGGCTACCTTTTATTCCGGGAAAAAGTACTATTTCCGAGGGATCGACATTAACGCGGGCAGAGCCGCGGGAGACTCATAAGAAGTGCCAGCCTCCGTGGTCCAGTGGTTAAGGCGTTTGCCTGTTGACCCGGGGGTCGTGGGTTCGATTCCCACCGGAAGCATACTTTGTTAAGTTGTTTCCAGTTTGTATAGGACATTGCAGGCTTGAATCACCTGATTGTCTGATAATAAAGATGATTCCGTGCTTCGGAAGGCACGTTACGCCGGTGGTCCCGGCTACCATCCGGTAGTCGTTAAAGGAACCACGTCAGAGGCCGAGAGGCGGTTCCGAAGAACTCTGACACCAGGGTGTGCATGGTCGATTGACCGTGACACCTACTCGAAATGATAATGATGATAAGAAGTTCATCACACCTGATTTATTAAAGTGAAAATTTCTTTAGCGGCGTTGTGCACTTTTTGGGATGGGTAAAAAATGTTAAACTCGCGTCAGGACACGTGACCTAATCAAAAATTCGTAAGACGGTCACGTGACCTCAGACCGCGGCGTAGGAGAAGCAGTAATATCCTCCTCTCTTTCTACTGCGCGGAGTTTTTACTTCTGCCGCTACTCCTGGAGTACAACCCGTTGTTTTTTTTATCTTAATATATATAAATCTCGTGTCACAATGTTTGTCCTCAATGGACTCCTAAACCACTTAACCGATTATAATAAAATTCGCACACCATGTGCAGTTCGATCCAACTTGAGAGATAGGATAGTTTTTAACTTATGGCGAAACGAAGTTCGCCGGGGCAGCTAGTAATATATATAAATCTCGTGTCACAATGTTTGTCCTCAATGGACTCCTAAACCACTTAACCGATTATAATAAAATTCGCACACCATGTGCAGTTCGATCCAACTTGAGAGATAGGATAGTTTTTAACTTATGGCGAAACGAAGTTCGCCGGGGCAGCTAGTATACGTATATAACATTAAGGCTAGCGTCACAGTTTAAATCTTTTACTACTGGCAATATAGGGATAACTTGACCCTTAGTCGTTGTAGAGCCACGCTACCGGCAAAATTATTGCTATATAGTAGCATGAATGGGCCGGCTCGTCCGGGGAAGTACCACACTCTCACAGAAAATCGACGTCTGAGTAGAAGCTTCACCGCTTCTATGCTTCGTTTGGCGAGTGAGAGGCCTATCATTAAATATAAATAAATAAATAAATATAAATATATACGGACAAATCACACAGATTGAGCTAGCCCCAAAGTAAGTTCGAGACTTGTGTTATGGGATACTAACTCAACGATACTATATTTTATAACAAATACATATATAGATACACATCCAAGACCCAGGCCAATCTGAAAAAGATCATTTTCCATCTTGACCTGGCCGGGGATTGAACCCGGGCACTCCGTGTCGCAGGCTGGCATGTTAACCACTGCGCCACGGAGCTGTCGAGATTTTTGCTATATAGTAGCATGAATAGGCCGGCTCGACCGGGGAAGTACCACACTCTCACAGAAAATCGACGTCTGAGTAGAAGCTTCACCGCTTCTATGCTTCGTTCGGCGAGTGAGAGAGCCGGAGGCCCATCATTCCCACTCCCCTCCCCATTACCTTTCCCCAACTCCTTGAAATGCAGACAATGCACCTGTCACACCCTGGTGTGGCAGTTGCCTATGGGCAGTGGTGATCACTTACCATGAGGTGATCCGCTTGCTCTTTTGCCGTCCTATATCATATAAAAAACCCTTCCCTGTGATCGGTGTTTACAATCTGCGAGGGAAAAGACATAGGTATGTCACTGATCAAAGAAAGAATCCTTTCTTAGATCAGTCTTGCATAGTAAATCATTGATCTATTAGTAATCACGGAAAGCACTATATATTTGAAAGCAACGGATAAACACTTGCTGTGTTCCCGGATTTAGGGTTGCTTTCCACAAAGTGACGACCGGTGACAGCGAAAGATTTCTCTTAATTATGTATATAAACGGGACTTAGCACGAACCTTTTTATTATTTGTTTCAGTTGACGTATCAATGGAGTTACATCCATCGTGGTCGCAAAGAGACTTAAAAAAGAATAGACAGATGTCTCTGACACAAGGTATTCCAAACAAACTTGTGTCATTGGCCGATATGACAAGTGTCACGGCGGCATATTTCACTGAATAAATGAATGACTATGACAAGTGTCACGGCGACATATTTCACTAAATGAATGAATGACTATGACAAGTGTTACGGCGACAAAATTCACTGAATGAATGATTGAATTTCAAGTTTAGTTTTATCACAGAATTAGTACTACTACTACTTACAGGATTCACACTGCAATGGTATTCAAATAAATATCAACTCAATGTAGTTAGCGATACGGTGTAATTTAGCTCACATCAGAATCGGTCACAAGGTGGTATTATTAATCTAAACTTCGTACGCAACAAAAAAAAAACATACAATGTTAATCTAGGTACATACGTTGTGCCTTACAACTAATTCCTTTATAGTTTCTGCGTGATCGATTCACGTACGATCATCTGCAAAAGTCCATATTTGCAGATGACACTACTTCCAGAGTCCAAAGACCTACACATTAAAATTTATGACATTACAATGAGTATGATTATTAGGAAATCTCCCAATAGTCCTATTTTTATCTTATTTCCTTATTGTAAATCGATAATGGCTGAGTAGCAAACAATGGATAAAATTATCACAGGACCGCAATAAATTGCTGAAAAAAGGGAGGCCCATGCCCAGCAGTGAGCTGATGGGGCTAAAAATGATATTGAAATCGATAATATCTTTTAAAAGTCAGTTGATATTTTTTAATGCTCATAGTAAACGTTTTGGCATAAGTTTAGTGGAGTTGCAGCCCTAACTTGAGAGACTTGACATTTGCCAGTCAACACGTAGGCATTTTATTCGATGCGGGTAGCCTTAATTCGATTATTAATAGTTACCTCACTTCGAATAATTATGTTAGTAATTATTTTATTAAGTTAATAAATTTGCGATAATGTGACTTTTAATGTAACTTTATGCGACAGGCAGTATTATTAACATTACCTTGTACGTTGGTGTATAACAATGTTTTTTTTTTCTTTTCTATTTGTTGGCATGTTGGCAAGGATGCTAGCTGAATTCCCATGTTGGATTGCTTCGCTTTTCTTTTGCGGGAAAGAGCCACCAGCCCTATTGTCATGAGCGGTGGAGATCAGGAGGATTATTTCTAAAACGGCGCGTCACCAAAACGCAAGACGTCTACAAGTCAAATTCGTCTTCCAAGTGACGAAATGCTATTTTGCCGTATTTTCGAAATCGCCGCTTGTATTGTAGTGCAAGCAACCTACAGCGAAAAATATTTGAGGTTCACGTTTTACACAGAAAAGATTCCAAAGATTTCTATAGTGTTAAATTTTTTTTAAATCTTAACAGACGTAAAATCTTGACAAGTGACATTCAACTGACAGGCAGTGACTTTGACATAAAGGCGTCCGTACCCTTTGTTCTTCTTCTTCCTTTACCTGTCCCACTTTTTTTATTGGGGTCGGCACCAGTTCTCTTCATTTTGGTTTGTCGCCTACGAGTACTAATAGCAATAATTTGTCAACTAACGATTCAAAATGAGGCATTTTGGAAATGCTCGCGCATCATATAGACTCATTTAGTGAGTCACGCGTTCAAAAATATTACCCCAAGCGATGATAAATTGCTTTATAGACCTGCACCATCATTCATCATCTCAGCTGTAAGAAGTCCACTGCTGAACAGTCACTCCCAAGGATTGTTCGTTCCATGGGAGGATTGTGCCATACGCACCACGCTTGGCAGGCGGGTTGGCGAGCGCAGTTTCTTTGGTTTCTTGTGCTTCCGACTCTGCTGTATATTGGAAGTATTCTTAAGCTGAGGAAGAATAGGACTTTGTTGAATGTGGGAAGGGAATAAAGGTATTAAGATACTCATTCGGATGATTTGGGGAAAAGCAAGTATCAGCTCGAAAACCAGGCGTGCGTACCCAATGGCAAACCTGCAACCACCGGGCAGTTAAGGATGACATCTCTGACCACCAAGACTCACAGACAGCTCTAGCACCAAGCTGCATCTATCTATACTTATATTATAAAGCTGAAGAGTTTGTTTGTTTGTTTGAACGCGCTAATCTCAAGAACTACTGGTTCAAATTGGAAAATTCTTTTTGTGTTGGATAGTCCATTTATTGAGAAGGGTTTAGGCTATAAAACATCACGCTGCGACCAATAGGAGCGAAGCATCAATAAAAAATGTTTTGAAAACGGGGGAAAATTATTTATCTACTAGCTGTTGCCCGCGACTTCGTCCGCAGCAATTTCTGTTATTATGATTAATTAGTATACAATAGACGAATAATTTTCCCCAGTTTCCAAAACATTTTTTATTGTTGCTTCGCTCCTATTGGACGCAGCGTGATATTTTATACCCTAAAGCCTTCCTCAATAAATGGACTATCTAACACAAAAAGAATTTTCCGATTTGAACCAGTAGTTCCTGAGATTAGCGCGTTCAAACAAACAAACAAACAAACAAACTCTTCAGCTTTATAATATGAAGTATAGATACTAAGAAAAAACCTAATTAATCATAATAACAGAAATTGCCGCGGACGAAGTCGCGGGCAACAGCTAGTTATAGATAACCAAGTTAGAGTATTAACTCGTACACAGTATAGAGCATATGATTTTACTTTGAATTGAAAACTTTGAATGACTAGCTCCGTGGCGCAGCGGTCAACACGCCAGCCTGCTACACGGAGTGACCAGGTTCGATCCTCGGCCAGGTCAAGATGGAAAATGATCTTTTTCAGATTGGCCTGGGTCTTGGATGTTTATCTATATATATGTATTTGTTATAAAATATAGTATCGTTGAGTTAGTATCCCATAACACAAGTCTCGAACTTACTTTGGGGCTAGCTCTGTGTGATTTGTCCGTATATATTTATTTATTGTTTATTAATTAATACTATAAAAGAGCCCGCAAAATATGACTGATTTTCTATGAAATGACAAATTATACTTGATTACAATAAGCACCTAATAAATACGAGGAAAATTAATTAAACTGTGAAACAACATACATTTTTCAAATTAATTGTTATGCGGTTAGTTCTCAGTAATTCACATCAAAAAGGCCGGTGGTACTTACCTATTAGGTATTGCATATAATTGTGCAAGGTAAATTTTTGAAGGTTAACGCGTGATTTAATATATATCTGAAAGAAAACATTATTTTAAGAAACTGATTTCGATTTTCCTTGATTCATTAAATTTTTTGTGATTCATTTTCCGAAAATGACGTCATTTTCTTGCTTTTTATTTTAGTGGAATAATACACAAGTCAATATTCTAAATTTCAATGGTCAAGGGTGTAATCATCAAAGACGTGTCCAGTGGTTGCAGGTATGGCATCAACAGCCTCCGTGGTCCAGTGGTTAAGGCGTTTGCCTGTTGATCCGGGGGTCGTGGGTTCGATTCCCACCGGAAGCATACTTTGTTTAGTTGTTTCCAGTTTGGTTAGGACATTGCAGGCTTGAATCTGATTGTCTGATAATAAAGATGATTCCGTGCTTCGGAAGGCACGTTAAGCCGGTGGTCCCGGCTGCCATCTGGTAGTCGTTAAAGGAACCACGTCAGAGGCCGAGAGGCGGTTCCGAAGAACTCTGACACCAGGGTCTGCATGGTCGATTGACCGTGACACCTACTCGAAATGATGATGAGGTATGGCATCGGGTATGCGCGCCCGGCCTCCTGAGCTGCCACTTGCTTTTCCGTTTCACCCGAGTGAGTAATATCTCAATACCTTCATTCTCTTAATAAATCCAACAAATTCCTATATTTCCCAGCTTAAAAATGCTTTCGATGGGCAGCAGCGTCGGAAGCACAAGAAGCCAAATAAACTGCGCTCGCCAACGTCCTGCCAACGGCTGGAATGATGAATATTGTAACTTAATTTCATATATGATGACTATACCTAATTAAGAAACCAATAATTTTTCACAAAAATAATCGATATAAACAGTTTATTATTTTTTTTCTTAAATCGGGGTTTAGAAAAAGTGCATCAATATGCACAACTTTTTCTACAAGATGCTTGGACCTAAAACAAACGAAATTTTCATACAAAAATGGTTCGGCTGGCCCGGCGATATGTATTAAATAACGCGATCAAAGTAGCGGGGAAAACCTAGTATCATAAAAAATCTAGGTTACACTGCGCAGTTCCTTTCGCAAGAAAGGGTTTTATTGTATTTCTAATCACTTCACCTGTCTCGATAACATTGCGAAATATTCCATATTTGTAATATTAGTAATACTCTTTCTTTGTTTTTAAGTAGGTTAAAACTCGGTGTAAATGCAGACGACAAAAGCTTTGTTAAATTGTTTTAAGTAATTTGAATGCAATTTTTACAGCTGTAAGTGCATGTCGTTAAAGTAACACACATACATACATATTATCACGTCTTTTTCCCTTGCGGGTATACAGAGCCCAGGTTTTTAAAACCTGAAAGCCACGTAAATTGAATACTGTTGAAAAGAGTTTCTTTTGGCGTTACTTCTCTGCAGTGGTCGGTTCCGAAACGCTAGTAGTCTGTAACGTTTGTACATTAAATAATAATGTAAATATGACTAAATTACATCCTTTTAAATGCCTGCAAAGGCCTATTTTCTGAATAAACGTTGTGATTTTGACGTTTAGTATGTTTTATGGGCTTAGGTGGAAAAATGCAATCAAAATAGTAATAGATTGCTAGCAACATTATCTATTGATATAAATGAGGAATAGAACATTAAATCATTATGTCCCATTTCTTCGATCCCTCTGCCTTACTTTCTCACATACTGAACGAAGCATAGAAGCAGTATAGCTTATACTCAATGGTCGATTTTCTGTGAGATTGTACTTTCCCTGACGAGCCAGCCCATTTATGCTACTAGCAAAAATGACATTTCCCGGTAGCGTGGCTCCACGCCAATCTGGTGATTGTAGGTTTGAATCGGTAAGCGTGCAGCCTCCCGGCATGCTAATTTCTCATCTCCAATCCATCCGAGCAAGTCCGAGTAGCAACCCAAAACCTTTTTCCCGTTCCCCCAGTCCAATTAACTGCCTTCCCTCGCTTTCCTCGCTTTAAAAACTGTTTCGTTAGGCAGCAGCGTAGAAATAATCCAAACAAACTGCGGTCTCTAACCCGTCTGCCAAGTGTGGTGAGTTTGCCAATTTGGTCGATTTTCGGTGAGAGGGAAGTACCATAGTACTTCCCCGAATGAGCTGGCCCATTTTTGCTACTAGCAAAAATGGATTTTGTCTATAGCGATCGCGTAGTGTTAATATTCTTTAGTAGTGTGGCTCTACCACAATAAAATTGATGATGACATTTGCATTTATTGATAGTTGAGTCTCTCTTACTTTTCTTATAAGCCTATCTTAATTATTCTTATTTCATGGCCATGCAACTATCGATCTGTATGTATCAAGTTAACTCATTATGCGGTTGCAAGTAATTGATAAACACCCATTTACAATTTATTTATCACCCTATTATTATAAGAATTCTATGTTATATTGTAGTTTGTAAGATAGTTTTAATGTATACATGCCAATTCATTTTTAGTTGACTTAAAAAAGGAGGAGGTTCTCAATTCAACAAATTTTTTATGTAAGTTCCACGATTTCTCGACCGCCTGGACTGATTTGGAAATTTATTTCTACTAAGTATGTGAAATATGCTACTTCTATAGTTTCGAATTGGTCCCTTTAATTTTATCAAAAAGTTTATTGTATCCCATTACAGAAGCCTCAAACTTACTTTGGAGCTGGCTCAATCTGTGTGATTTGTCTATATGTGTATATATTTGTTTATATATAAGTATATATAAATTAAACAGACAGAGCTAGCCCCGAACTAAGTTCGAGACTTGTGTAATGGGATACAAACTCAACTATATTATATTTTATAACCAATACATATATAGATAAATATCCAAAACCCAGGCCAATCTGAAAAAGATCATTTTCTATCTTGACCTGACCGGGGATCGAACCCGGGACCTCCGGCATGGCAGCTTGGCATGTTGACCGCTAGGCCACAGAGCTCGTCAAAAGAAGAAGTGTTTATCTATCCTGTGAATTGATGAAGTTTGACATTCAAATATTAAACTTCAGACAAATCTAAAAAGGCGAGCTCCGTGGCGCAATTGTGTATCCTACGACACAAGTTCAC
This sequence comes from Elegia similella, assembly GCA_947532085.1. Classification (NCBI taxonomy): domain Eukaryota; kingdom Metazoa; phylum Arthropoda; class Insecta; order Lepidoptera; family Pyralidae; genus Elegia; species Elegia similella. The sequence continues at coordinate 2,371,107 of OX383942.1, forward strand.
AACTTACTGTGGGGCTAGCTCAATTTGTATTATATGTCCCTATATATTTATTTATTTATATTTATCTACGCAGAAATGATAAGTTGGCCAATAATAGGTATAAATACAATCTAGTAATTAGTTTATCAGCGCAAGTGTACAATTAGCGCTCATTGCTGGTCTATATCATAAGTTATCGTTGCGCAGTTGTCCAGCTGTTGGTGACTCACGGATAGTTGTTGTGTGTAGCTATTGTACTATAACTACTTCTAGATACGTCACAGACTCGTTTCTTACACGTGTACAACACATTTTCTTTTTGCCATGTAATACGCAGATTTACTTAAAATATTTTTCAATTTCATCTTCCACGCTGGTGTGGAAGAATAAATAAATAATAAATAAAATATATTAGCCGTGTGGTATCCGGCAGAGTAGAATAGGACCACTCCAAGTCTTCCCGTGGATGTCGTAGAAGGCGACTGAGGAAATAGAAGCTAAACAAAGCTTATCTGAGAGACCTCTCCCACCCGTCTGGCCAGCGTGGAGAGTGTAGGCCAAGTCCTCTGGCTGCTCTGGCCAAGTATGGCTCTAGTAGTACAGAGAGGGTCGTGCTCCTGTAGTGGAGACTGAAAAGGACCTGATGATGATGATACGGACTAATCACACAGATTGAGCTAGCCCCAAAGTAAGTTCGAGACTTGTGTTATGGGATACTAACTCAAAGATACTATATTTTATAACAAATACATATATAGATATACATCCAAGACCCAGGCCAATCTGAAAAATATCATTTTCCATCTTGACCTGGCCGGGGATCGAACCCGGGCACTCTCGTGTCGCATGCTGGCGTGTTGACCGCTTCACCACGGAGCTAGCCAAAAGGATAAGAGAAAAAACGTAGAGTGTACCAGTAGCTTCTCTTCCCCTGCAGATCATAAAAGCCGATCGAGGGAATGGGCGGAAACTGAGGAATCATATGAGTAGGCGATGCGGCTAGCAACCCATCCCTATTTTGATTTCATCTTCCACCTATACGCTCTTTAATAGGTACTCTAAATGTGGCCCTAGGGTCTTATTATCCTGGCTCTGTTTACATCGTTAGTGATAATTTGTATGTACTAGAAAAAAATATGCTGTTACCTGAAAATAAATGCCCTAGCTAAGCACTTTTAATGAATAGAAAAGTCGTTTTTCTAGTTCCCAGCGTTATTTCCATTAGAAAAGTTATTCATATTGACGATCTGAGTCACGCCTTCAAGGCTATACCGAGGATTAAACATGCAGAAGATATTTTGGTAACATATATGCAACGGTATTTTAAATTACCCTTTACGTATCTTTATGCAATGGTAATAGAAGTGAAATTGCTGTAAATTGGTATATTTCGAGGCGATGTACACCAACGTTCACAAATTAAACTCAGAAGCAAATTACAAGGACATGTGAATAAACTAATCCTGCTCTGTTGCTCCATTTGTCACGCAAACAGAGCAACAGAGCAGCTGAGCAATTCTTGACCGAGTTATGTTGGATTTAGTGTAGATATAATTAGAGTCAAAAATAATATTTTTGAGTAATATTATTGTTTAAACTAATTTTTATTATTTATACAAACTAAACAAAGCTCATAAACATCAATGAAACCTCTCCAACCCGTTTGGCCACCGAGGAGAGTGTAGGCCAAATCATCTATCTTCTCTGGCCAAGTATGGTCCGGTAGTACACACAGGGTCATGCTCCTGCAGTGGAGACTAAAAAGACCAGTTGATGATGATTGATGATGATGAATAGTGATGGGTTGCTCACCCCAAAAGTAAATATTGTTAATACTAAAGCAATATTTAATAGCTTAATTTTTTACCATCAAAAAACACATAAACAGCAGCACTAAAACACATTGTGTCTAGACACAAACACATGGACAAATGGACAAAGTTTTCTTGAAAACTAGAAATATCTTACCAGCGCTTAGAATTACTTTCATATATGTACTTTACAAAGTATGCATTTTTAAGTAACAGTAATCAAAGTATAATAAGAGTAAATTGGGATATTTAGAACCGTTGTATATAAACGTGCACAAATTAAACTCACACATATTACAAGGACACGTAAATAGACTAAGCGTGCTCTGTTTGCGTGACAAGTAGAGCAATAAGCTCTACTTGTCACGCAAACAGAGCAACAGAGCAGCTGAGTAATTCCTGACCGAGTTATGTTTGGATTTGGTGTGGATGCAATAAGAGCCAAAAAGATGTTTTTCAGTAATTTTATTGTTTACCCTATCATTTAATTTCAATACAAAAGCAATTTTGTAGCTTAATTTTTTACTTTAAAAAAACACTGCATAAACTTTACTAGGAGTACTAAAAACACATTGGGTGTATCGGAAATAGCTAAAAATTGCATCATTCTAATGATGCAAACACATAACAAATGGACAATATTCTCTTCAAAACTACAAATATCTTACTAGCCTTTCAAAATTTATATACTTCCATATCATGGTACAAAAACAACGTTATGTTAAATTATCCATTACAAGTATACATTTTAATGCTAATAGTAATATGAGTGAAATCAGAGTAAATGCTTGCATATTCAGCGCCGTTGTATATAAACGTACTTACACAAATTTAACTGACACATAGCCCTCTTTTATTGCTCCATTTGTCACGCAAACAGAGCAACAGAGCAGCTGAGTAATTCCTGACCGAGTTATGTTTGGATTTGGTGTGGATGCAATAAGAGCCAAAAATATTTTTTTCAGTAATTTTATTGTTTACCCTATCATTTAATTTTAATACAAAAGCAATTTTGTAGATTATTTTTTTACTATCAAAAAACACTACTAGGAGTACTAAAAACACATAGAGTGTATCGGAAATAGCTAGAAACTGCATTATTCTAATAATGCAAACACATAACAAATGGACAAAATTCTCTTCAAAACTACAAATATCTTACCAGTCTTTCAAAATGTATATATTTCCATATATGTATCTTGGTAACAAACAAACAACGGTATGATAAAATATCGTTTACAAGTATTAATTTTTAATGCAATAGTAATATGAGTGAAATTAGAGTTATTGCTGGGATATTCAGAGCCGTTGTATATAAACGTACTTACACAAATTTTACTCACACATATTACAAGGACACGTGAATAAACTAAGCCTGCTTTATTGCTCCATTTGTCACGCAAACAGAGCAACATAACAGCTGAGTAATTCCTGACCGAGTTATGTTTGGATTTAGTGTGGATGCAAGTAGTTTTAGAAACAAATTTAATTTAAAACAACTTCCTGTCCTGTAGTTAATAAAATAATATTTCAAATAAAAAAACGAACTAATAGATCGATTTTATGACATTTAAATGAGACATAACTACTCTGTCAAATATTTTTTTAATCGGTTTGTATTAAATTATAGAGTTACAAGGTAAAAAGAAATCCGACGAATTTAGAATCTACTTTTTTTGTGAATTTAACTGTAATTCTGTTTTGTAATAGTACCTGGAGGAATAAACTTAGGTTCAGAAAAGTACTCAATGAATATCATCATCGATTGCTTAGAATTAAACCCAAAACATTGACTTCTATCTTTGTTACATTCATACAACATCATCATCATCAGGTCTTTTTAGTCTCCACTGCAGGAGCATGACCCTCTTTGTGCTACCGGAGCCATACTTGGCCAGAGCAGACTAAGGATTTGGCCTATCCTCCTCGCTGGCCAGACGGGTTGGAGAGGTCTCATTAATGTTTATGAGCTTTGTTTATATTACTTTGCTTGTATTTCCTAATACTTCATACAACAGCATGTCAGCAATTAACATTACAAGTCTGCTGCTGCCTAAAGTTCACTGCTGGACATCGGTGTCTCCCAAGGATTCTGCGTTCCATGGCAGAGTGTTGCCATAATCACCACGCTTAGTAGGCGGGTAGGCGAGTGCAGTTTCTTTGGCTTCGTGCGCTGCGAAAGTATGTTTAAGCTTTGTATGGATAGATTTTTTGGATCTGCTAAGAGAATGAAGTATTATTAAATAAATATTAGCAAGAACAGCCTCCGCGGTCCAGTGGTTAAGGCGTTTGCCTGTTGACCCGGGGGTCGTGGGTTCGATTCCCACCGGAAGCATACTTTGTTTAGTTGTTTCCAGTTTGGTTAGGACATTGCAGGCTTGAATCACCTGATTGTCTGATAATAAAGATGATTCCGTGCTTCGGAAGGCACGTTAAGCCGGTGGTCCCGGCTGCCATCTGGTAGTCGTTAAAGGAACCACGTCAGAGGCCGAGAGGCGGTCCCGAAGAACTCTGACACCAGGGTGTGCATGGTCGATTGACCGTGACACCTACTTATCCTAGGTCTGCCACGTTTTCGGCGGCCATCCGGTTTCCACATGGTGGCCACCTTGGCCCACCTTCCTTCTTGCATGCGGCAGGCGTGTCCCGCTCAGTCCCACATAAGCTGTGCTGATTTCACACCTACGTCCTTTATTTGAGTTTTGGAGCGCAGAGTGGTGTTTCTAATACGATCTATACGGCGTACATTAAGTATTGCTTCATTGCTCTTTGGCAAACCTTGAGCCTGGACTTTTGACCCCAGGTGAGCGACATTTAGTCATAGAGTATATAAAAAAAGACCCGTCCGATTCTTAAAAAGTTGATTCACCCCGTCAGATAGAACGTCAAAAAATTTGAGTTCTCAGTATTGGTCCCATAGAAAAAGTTGTTCATATCAATGGGCTGAATCACTCCTTCAACAGACAGAGTGTTCTTTATATATTGTATATTGCTTTCCTGTAATGATGTAGGTCAAACATTTGTATGGCCAGTTTCCACATGCAGGCTATGAATTAATAAAATGTCGATGACTACCATATAGTCATAAAATCTAGACTAACAGAGCTATTCGCTCAGAAGAGCTCAAAATAAATTACCAATTGTACTAGAGTTAGAGTGAGTTAGTCGTGTAGTTTCCGGCAGAGTAGAATAGGACCACTCCAAGTCTTCACATGGAAGTCGTAAGAGGCGACTTAGGAAATACAAGCTAAAAAAAGCTCATGAGACTTCTCAAACCCGTCTGGCCAGCGAGGAGAGTGTAGGCCAAATCCTCTGCTCTGGCCAATTATGGCGCCGCCGGTAGTACAGAGAGGGTCATGCTCCTGCAGTTGAGAATAAAAATACCTGATGATGAGATGATGATGTATTAGAGTTAGTTCAGTTAGATAACCTTTTCTGCTAGGCGTTATCGTTGTAGAAGTAAGTTTTTCAATTTATTAAACTATTGTTTTATGAGAATACATCGAATCTTAAAAAGTATTTTCTAAATTTGTCATTATTTATAGATAAAAAATTAATACCTGTATAAATACAAGAATGGATAAAATACGGAATGAGTATAAAAGGGGAAGTATGAAAGATACGCCAGAAACCGAAAAGCCTCATAGTCATAGACTGAGTTGATATGGGCATGTGATGAGAGAAGGTCATATCGCAAGGAAGGCATTGGAATTGAAGGTGAATGGAACCCGGAACAGAGGACGACCTAAGAAAAGATGGATGGATTGTGTCAAGGAAAGTATGAACAAGAAAGGAGCAACAAAGGATATGGTAGGTGACAGATCAAAATGGAGGGAACTGACATACTGTGCCGACCCCACATAAAACTGGGATAAGGTATGGGAAGAAGAAGAAGATAGGGACAAATCACACAAACAGAGCTAGCGCCACAGTAAGACGTAAACTTGTGTCGTGGGGTACTTACTCAACGATACTATATTTTATAATAGATACATATATAGATAAACATCCAAGACCCAAGTCAATCTGGAAAAGATCGTTTTCCATCTTGATCTGACCGGGGATCGAACCCGGGGACCGTCGTGTCGCAGGCTAGCCTGAAAACCACTGTGCCACGGGGCTCGTCAATGCCGGGACACTTCTTCGTAAATGCCCAATTTTGCCAAGCAAAACAGAGAGCAAAGCCACCAAACAAATATAGTGCGCAGAAGTAAACCTCGCTAATATTATTATCTGTAAACACTCGCGCACACTGATGTTAAATCGTGAGTTGGATATGTGTGGGTGTAGCGCGACTGTGAATCTTGAGCGTTTGTTATTGGTTGATTAATTAAGTTATGTATAAATAAATAAATAAATAGGACAAATCACACAGATTGAGCTAACCCAAAAGTAAGTACAAGACTTGTGTTATGGGATACTTATTCAATGATACTATATTTTATAACAGATACATACATAGATAAACATCCAAGACCCGGGCCAATCTGAAAAAGATAATTTTCCATCTTGACCTGACCGGGGATCGAACCCGGGCACCTTCGTGTCGCAAACTAGCGTGTTAACCACTGCGCCACGAAGCTCGCCATAAAAAAACTGTATTAAACAGATTTTAGGCAGTTTAGGACCTAAGATCAGCTACATTAAGGTTGTAGTGATTAGGATATAAAAGTTTTTTATTTTATTTGAGTTTATAAACATATATACATTTTATGAGATACTAATTATTATATTTAATTAAATCATAAACCATGGTTTTTACAAGCACCAGTGATATCACTAACGGCCGAGTGCTCTAATAACGTAATAACCTTCTGTCAAAACGCCCTGTACTACATTGTTTTTATATAACAACTGTAAAAGTATCAAAATAATCTCTAATATTAAAATCCAATATGACAATTAAATGTCAAAGATTTTTTTCAAAATTGTATAGATGTATCTTTTTCAAACGTCATATTTTTATTTCCTATATTTTTTAATATACATATGCAAAATAGAAAGAAATCAAAAATTCAATTATCAAATCAACGCGGTCCTTCTCTACTGCACCAGTATAAACGTAAACAAACGTTTCACACCCACCCACACATACGCAGAGAACGTTGAACTGCACACAAGCGCGCGTAGCATTGAGACAGGTCATGGCACTCGACGCGTGCGCTGATTTATATGTAGGTATTGTATTTGCCAATACTGGTCTGGGAGGAAAAAAATATTGATAAAATCACAGACAGGAAAAGAAATTCGCAGTTTGAAACTACATTACAAGTTATTTTTCGTGAGTCAGATTTTTGAGGAGCCCGATGGTCCAGAGTCCAGTGGCATTATTAGCGCTTAGATATGTTAAGCAACCTCGGACGCGGTCCCCACTGGGATGGATGACCGCAAGTGGCATAAAAATATCTCGAGCTCCTCCGTACCTCCGCTGAGCCCGGCCGTCATCATGAATGGGAGTCGTTAAGCTAAGGTGACAGTATAGGTTCAAGTAGCTAAGGTGAGGAATGAACTGACTGCGTCTATATTCCTAGACAAGTACAGTCCCGGGACGTTTAAAAGTAGAATAAATGGGTATCTCTTGGATAGGCATGTAACCTCGTCTTGTTTGTCTCTTTAGCCGTGTGGTTTCCGGCAGAGTAGAATAGGGCCGCGACTTAGGAAATACAAGCTAAAAAAAGCTTATAAACATCAATGTAACATCATTCATCAACCTCTCCAACCCGTCTGGCCAGCGAGAAGAGTATAGGCCAAATCCTCTGACTGCTCTGGCCAAGTATGGCTCCGGTAGTACAGAGAGGGTCATGCTCCTGCAGTGGAGACTAAGAAGATCTGCTGATAATGATGATAATCCTCGTCTTCATCGTCACTTACCATCAGGTGAGATAGGAGACAAATGCCTACTTCAATACTTATAAAAAAATAGTAAAAAAGGCACCTTGAAAAAATCTGACACCAGTGTTGGGCACTTACACGAACAACAACAGCTGTCTAAAGGCATCTGAAATAGCTTAACGACTACCATAAATGACGACAAGTCATTGCGCGTTATAATTACTTGAATGTCTTAACTTCGAAGGTTAACAAAATTTGCACGTCAGTACTTTGAATTAAACTTAAGCAGTAATCTTAGTTTATAATCTAGACATAATTATTGTTAATGAATAAATCTTTATTAATGCTATATTATAAATAACTAGCTTTCGTCCGCGGCTCCGCCCGCGTCAATGTCGATCCCTCGGGAATAGTACTTTTTCCCGGGATATAAGGTAGCCTATGTCCTTCTCCGTATTCCAGAGAACATGTATGCAAAATTTCATGATGATCGGTTCAGTAGTGACGGCGTGAAAGCGTAACAAACTAACAAACAAATAAACAAACAAGCTCACTTTCGCATTTATAATATTAGTAAGGATATACCATATATAAAACGGAGGAAAATAAAGACTTATGGTTACAAATAAAAGTACCAATTTATAAAAACCTTCAAATCACTTATTTAACAAACTAAATCACAAACATGCAACAAATTAAATATATACGGACAAATCACACAGATTAAGCTAGCCCCAATGTAAGTTCGACACTTGTGTTATGGGATACTAAGTCAACGATACTATATTTTATAACAAATACATATATAGATAAACATCCAAGGCTCAGACCAATCTGAAAAAAATCATTTTCCATCTTGACCTGTTCGAACCAGGGGCCCTCGTGTCGCAGGCTGGCGTGTTAACCACTGCGCCACGGAGCTCGATAAATTGATTAAGAATATGTCAATTTTTTATTTCGTTTAATACGAGTATATTTCATCGTTAATATTCTTGAAGAGTACTGAATAATTTGTAATCGACCTACCTAGCGCCATCTATTGACAAAATCGGGAACTTACTGCGTAACACAACATAAATCCTAATATTATAAATGCGAAAATGAGTTTGTTTGTTTGTTTGTAACGCTTTCACGCCGTAACTACTGAACCGATCATCATGAAATTTTGCATACAAGTTCTCTGGAGTGCGGAAAAGGATTTAGGCTACCTTTTATCCCGGGAAAAAGTACTATTCCCGAGGGATCGACATTGACGCGTGCGGAGCCGCGAGCGAAAGCTAGTACGTATATAAAAACCTCGTGTCACGATGTATGTTCGGGATAAACCTGAAACTACTGCACCGGCTTTAATGAAACTTCGTAAATATCTGTAATTTGGTCCAAATTAAAAGATAGGATAGTTTTTATCTTATAGCGAAACGAAGACAACGTTTGTCGAGACAGCTATAGAGCAGTGCCTTTGAAAATGATAAAAAGTAAAATTAAATTATAGTAGGATGAAACACATTATAAATGGAAGAGAATACACCAAAAATTAAAGGAAAAATAAATTATGGGCGATGTGAGGTATATCTCGATTTCCAGCAAAACTACAAGTCCTGTGGAAAAACGATATATGGCAATGATGTAGGTAATAACAAGTTCTTCTCCTTTTGTATTTACACTTTTTTACCTAACCTCAAAATGTATGTGAAAAGTTCAAATATCCTTGATTTTGGATTAAATTTTTTATCTTTTACAAAAATGTTTCTATATTCAAGAAATTTGGTGAAAACTTACCTTTCTATACCCCTAATACACCGTACTTTAATTTTATATAAAAATATTTATTTTTTAACCTTTTAAATCAAAAGAAAAAAACGGACCCTTATAGGATCACGTGGTTGTCCGTCTGTCTGTCAAAACCCATTTTCTCAGGAACGCGTAGAGGTATCAATATCAAATACTCAGATCCCTGTCCTACTGTCCTTTAGAGCTGTCAAAAAATCAAACTTCTAAGCCAACGCAATCAAAAGATACAGCTGGTTATGCCGCAAATTTTCAAAATCTACAGGGTACTTCCCATGAACTCTGGTGATTATGATGATGAATGGAATAATCAGGTATCACATCGAACCTTACTGGCCACAGGGTACGTGACGAAATACATGTAATTGTTAATATCCAATAAGTAATTAAAACATTTTATTACCACTTTTAGTTGCAATAAAACTCAGTTATAACTTAATTAAAAATATTATAACGAGTATGTACTTGTCTTCTCGTCAGTCTTTATCGTCTGTACGATTTGAATTCCAGCTTGAGTTTTAAATGCTTTATTTTTTATAAGTGTTTTATATTTTAACTAGCTTTCGCCCGCGGCTCCGCCCGCGTCAATGTCGATCCCTCGGGAATAGTACTTTTTCCCGGGATAAAAGGTAGCCTATGTCCTTCTCCACACTCCAGAGAACTTGTATGCAAAATTTCATGATGATCGGTTCAGTAGTTACGGCGTGAAAGCGTAACAAACAAACTTTCGCATTTATAATATTAGTAAGGATAGGATATACGTTCACAATGCATTTACAATACTATTTTAATATACTCTTATTAAATATGATATACATACTTAAATTGTTTTAAATAGCATTACAATGCTTGGTATATTATTAAAATTAAAAATATTGATGAGAGAATTCGACGCGGTGATTCGAAGTCACGGTGGTGTAATGGTAACACACTTAGGGCGTAAACCTAAAGGACGTTCAAATCCTACCTGTGGCCGAGTTCTTTTTCATCACATAATTTCAATTTTAATGATTTACTTATATAAAATATACAATGAATAAAAAAAATTAAAAGATTTAATTTTTTCTGTGAAAAATTTAACTTCTTTATTCATTCATTTCGAGTAGGTGTCACGGTCAATCGACCATGCACACCCTGGTGTCAGAGTTCTTCGGAACCGCCTCTCGGCCTCTGACGTGGTTCCTTTAACGACTACCAGATGGCAGCCGGGACCAACGGCTTAACGTGCCTTCCGAAGCACGGAATCATCTTTATTATCAGACAATCAGGTGATTCAAGCCTGCAATGTCCTAACCAAACTGGAAAAAACTAAACAAAGTATGCTTCCGGTGGGAATTGAACCCACGACCCCCGGGTCAACAGGCAAACGCCTTAACCACTGGACCACGGAGGCTGTTAACTTGTGAAAGAGAGATAGATGCGTCACAAGCCGCACGCTTAGGCAGATCGTGCCTCTTTATCACTTGTTCAGTGCTCTCGCTTGCGTGCGGGACGTGCCGCAGTTTCGAGCGTGCAACAAAAATCATCATCATCATCATCATCTCAGCCGCAAGAAGTCCACTGCTGGACATAGGCCTCAAAAATACTTGGATCTAAATAAAACAAACAACAATACTTTTTTCTATGACAAAATAATGTAAGTACATTATCGTGATACAGTTTTTTTTTTCTTAAATATTGGCTTAGGCATTTGTCTCCCATCTCACCTGATGGTAAGTGACGATGAAGACGAGGAGAAGTTAGCCGTGTGGTTTCCAGTGGAGTAGAATAGAACCACTCCTAGTCTTCCCGTAGAGGTCGTTAGAGGCGAATAAGGAAATACAAGCTAAACAAAGCTCACAAACATTAATGAGACGTCTCCAACCCGTCCGGCCAGCGAGGAGAGTGTAGGGCAAATCCTCTGTCTGCTCTGGCCAAATATGGCCCCGGTAGTACAGAGAGGGTCATGCTCCTGCAGTGGAGACTAAAAAGACCTGGTGATGTCATCATCATCAGGTCTTTTTTAATGGTGTCTGTATCATTACAGACACCATGGTGTGATAGTTAATAGATTTAGGTGTTACTTTGCGGAAGTCAAAGCTACATTTACTTTGAGACAATTTACTTTGCGTGCTTCCATTGTCTCAAAGTAAATGACCATGGTGTGAGTCACATTATCATATTTGGCCAGTTTATAAGAGTATTTCTCACATATCCAAATGTGGCCCACCCCAATGGATGAGCTGGGTTACTGAGCATACTAGAATGAAACTGTAAAGGTTGAGACAATTAGGGTTCGAACTCAGGCCTCAAGTTAAAGCGGACTTTCCTGCCGGCCATTTTCTAACTTAGTGTACATTACGTTTAATATATCTTAAATAACAATAGTCAATCATACGAAAGCCGCCATGTATTTTTTTTATTTTAGTTTATTCGGGAAACAAACAGTTACATGGTAAATTATAACTAATACAAACTTAACTTTTACATAAACCAATAAAGTTTTCACTATTATTTCTTACATACTATCAAACAGACAGTTGACTAATATTAAAAACAAGAACAAAAACACAGACTGCTACAAAAATTAAACTATATTTGTTGTTAATCTTTGATTGCATTTTGCAACCTAATCCTCTTTCTATATAAATCTAAAGAAAGTGTAAATAAATCCAACTCGTTAAAATGCTCGTTATGATTATGACAAGCACGATATATAAATGTATTTTTAACATAATTTCTTTTTAAAACTGGTAAAAAAAACAACTTCTAGCGTTAGGACGATGGCTAGATGGATAGAAGAATCAAGGTAGTTATTCAGGAGTTTAAATAAATTTTGAAGTGACTATCAAAACGTTGTACACAGAGTTGACAAAAACCCGGCTGATATACCTAGATTAGCTTTTGCTCGCGACTTCGTCCGCGTAATGGTCAAAAATTGGGCCTAGAATTAACGTTATCCCATACAAAGACATAACCTCCAAGTTTCTGTGTGTATATCCGTCAGTTAGTCATTCAAAATAAATTTATACATCATTTTATATGTAAAGATATGGCGAGCTCCGTGGCGCAGTGGTTAACACGCCAGCCTGCCACACGAGGGTGCCCGGGATCCATCCCCGGTCAGGTCAAGATCGAAAATGAACTTTTTCACATTGACCTGGATCTTGGATATTTTTGTTATAAAATATAGTATCGTTGAGTTAGTATCCCATAACACAAGTCTCGAACTTACTTTGGGGCTAGCTCAATCTGTGTGATTTTTCCATACGGACACGAATATTTATTATTATTATTTATTAAACGATAGATACGTGACTAAATGTTCATCACATTGTCCTATGATCATCTATCTTCATGTAATTTTTGTAATGACTCGCACATGTACGCGGAAGCTTATTAGAATTCTGCACATAAGGAAACATAAGGTCAAAACACAAAATAAAGAGAACATAGGTGTATAGTTTATACACACGGTTCCGAAACGCTAGTAGGTTGTAGCTTTTGAACAATAATTAATAATTTGAATATAATATAATAAGTATTATTTAAAATGTGAATTGACGTGAAAAAGTGCCTGAAAAGCCCTTTTTTCTGAATAAATCTTTGAATCTTGGAATCTTTGAATCACATGTAAGAAGAAGTGTAAAATGATCTTACAGGAGGTATAAGATTGGTAGTCCAATCAAATAGCTTTGATCATGGTAACAAAATAAATCTTAAGAGTAAATGGTTGTTGAATAAATAGTTGAAATAATGGTAAAATGGTATAAGCACACGCAATGATAATTAAATTGGTTAACTAACGCGTGAATGATAATCAAACCGGCCAAGTGCGAGTCGGACTCGCGCACGAAGGGTTCCGTACCGCTATCTATAAAAACGGCAAAAAAAATATGTCTTTTGTATGGGAGCCCCCTTAAAAATTTATTTAATTCTATTTTTTAGAATTTGTTGTTATAGCGGCAACAGAAATCATCTGTGAAAATTTCAACTGTATTACTATTACCGTTCGTGAGATACAGCCTGGTGACAGACAGACAGACAGTGGAGCGAAATTAATAGGGTCCCGTTTTTACCCTTTGGGTACGGAACCCTAGAAACACCTTGTAACTAAGAAATGAATAAGAATAAAATTCGAATGCAGCATCAATGTGCTGATGGTGCCCCTGTGCACAACTGTTGTACGTAAACTATAAAATAGGAATGGAGCTTCCACTTTATAGTCTGAGAGTTGTTTATTTCTTATTATTGTTAGTCTGTGAGGCAAAGGAAAAGGCAACTAGTATACTCTACCAGTCGTTGTTCATCTTATGCGGATTGTAAAAGTTGATTAAAATAATGACTGATTCGGCCAAAAAAATTATGTAAAAAGCGGGTAAATTGTTAATAGATTCAGGTGTTACTTTGCGGAAGTCAAAGCTACATTTACTTTGAGACAATTTACTTTTCGTGCTGGTAATAATTCTGATTCCCATTAATATGAACATCTTTGCCAATATTCATTAAAGGCATCGATATCCCTGTAAGGTAAAGTATCATGTTTCTGGTTCTATTTGTTAATTAATATTATAGCGAAAGTATTTAATACCTGTTATTTACATACAAACTAATAGAAACTAGGTATTATTCATATTACACTACTAAATCCTTCTTATTTTGAAACAGAAGCTCAGATGCAGATAATAAGAAAAAATAGCTATAACATACATTTGAATATATGCAAGACAAATATTGAAATATTAAATATTTACACAATAAATAACAATTTTATCAATTTAAAAATCCTATGTGCTTAAAAAAATCCTAATCCTAACTAATATTATAAATGCGAAAGTGAGTTTGTTTGTTTGTTACGCTTTCACGCCATAACTACTGAACTGATCATCATGAAATTTTGCATACAAGTTCTCTGGAGTACGGAGAAGGACATAGGCTACCTTTTATTCCGTGAAAAATAACTATTCCCGTGGGATCGACATTGACGCGGGCGGAGCCGCGGGCGAAAGCTAGTATAAAATATTTTTTCATTTTAAACTTAGTTTAAATCATCACCGCTTCATATCTGCTTCCTCTATAATTTGTGGCATAAGGCCGAGCTGTTTGCACGCATACCAAATGTGTGTTAGATAGCAAAACGGGCAGTTATTTGTGTTTGCAAGGTCTTTTAACCTAATGAGTATGATTAGATGAAGGAAAATACACTAATTCCTATTTTGAGAATAGGCTAGTTTCCTAAAAAAATACAATTAGTCCGTCAGTTAGATATTCAAATAATATTGGACACGTATGTTTTCTTTTGTCGATTAAACAAAAAATTATAAAGATATAGCCCTGTGAAGTTCCGTGTGACGTCATAGTTTGCTACAATTTTTAGCAAACTTTGACGTCACGAGCCCCCACTCCTGAACTTTGACGCGCTTTATCTTTATTATATATTGTTTATTTGACAAAAGAAAAAATACGTGTCCTATATTTGGGTCAATATCAAAACAACAAATTTTGGTGGCGAAAATTTTTTTCTTGATTTCTTAAGATTTAAAGTAATTTTATTGTTGATAATGCCTTAGTTATGCATATTTTTTTGATTAGCCTAAAATTGAGATAGTATTTATTAAAATATTGAACTCCAAAGTTTTCGAACGCCACCAAAACTGAAATTTTCCCACCTAATCTGAAACCAACCCACCAAATCTGAATTTTGCCCACCAACACTGAAATAACCTAGGGATTTAGGTACTATTATGATAAAAAGACCACAATATCATTTGAATAATGTTTAAATATAATTGTATTAATAAAAAAAAAGAACGTCTAATTTAACTCGAAAAAACATTTAAGACTCCTTTTTCAAAATTTCTAAAGATATAAAAGTAATATCTAAGCATTCTTTGCTTCTCCTAGGTGCCCCGTTATTGGAGGACAGTGTTCCACCTCTCTTGGAAAAGCAATTAGAAAATTTCAACGCTTCAACTTCCAGATTGGGTATTCTAAATTTACATATTGCATACACTATTTTAAAATATTGCCTTTTTGTTCCCAAATTCACCTATATGCTTCGCGCAAGCCCAATTTGGAAACATTTGGAACTAATAAAAAAACTAGATGACTGCCTACATTCGACCTTAGAAAATATTTTAAACCTATGTTTTAATGAAAATTCCTGGACACAGCTAACCTTACCAATTAAAAACGGTGGCATCGGTATAAGAAAAATTTCTAGTGTTGCTCTCCCCGCTTTCCTTTCCTCTGTTCACAGCGTTACTGGCTTATGTAAAAAAATTCTTAACGATGATGACCTCGTCATTGACCTGTTAGCAGAGGCAAAGGAAACCTGGTCAGCTCTCTGCCCCGAAGACAGTATCCCGGTGGAAACACATCAGCAAAGACTCTGGGATGCTCCTTTGGTTCAGAGAGCAGCAGCTGATTTGGCTCAAAATTATATAAATGATGATAATAACCGCGCTCGGCTCCAAGCTGTATCCTCGAAGGAGTCCAGCCAATGGCTTCACGCCATCCCCTCTTACACCATCGGAACACTGCTGGACAACAACAGCTTCCGCACCGCTATTGGACTCCGTCTGGGAGCCCCCGTGTGCGCGCCCCACCGCTGCCCGTGTGGCGCCGATGTTGATCAGTTTGGGCTCCACAGTCTATATTGTCACCTCAGCGCAGGCAGAATCCCACGCCATGGTTCTCTGAATGACATCATCAGAAGGGCCCTTGCCACCATCAACGTGCCCTGTACCCTCGAACCACGTGGTGTGGCACGTGATGATGGTAGGAGACCTGATGGTATGTCGTTGATCCCTTGGGAACGTGGTAGAGCTTTGGTGTGGGATGCTACATGCGTCGACACACTAGCGCCCTCTCACCTCAGGGGATCAGTCATGAGAGCCGGGTCTGCTGCCGAAGGCGCTGAGGTTGCCAAACGGCGCAAGTATGCAACCTTAGCTGAGGATTATATATTTGTGCCGTTTGGCGTAGAGACGTTAGGACCTTGGGGACCCAGCGCGAGGGGTTTCTTAAAAGAGATTGCCCCTCGGCTCATGTCGGCTGCCGGTGATAAGAGGGCTGGCTGCTTTTTCGCCCAACGGATTAGCATAGCTATCCAACGGGGGAATGCAGCCAGCGTTCTTGCCACCATGCCACACGGGCAAGATCTCGAAGAAATTTCTTTGTAGTGCTACTTCTTTTTTTTTTTTTTTAAGTTTTCTCTCTTCATGTTTATTTTGTATATAATTAGGTTTAATTACTGTCATTTTAAAAATAAATGGTTTCACTCATTTAACTCGTAATTTAAGATCTGTTGGATTACTCTTACAAATTAGATGCAGAATAAAAAAATAATGTAAAACATTCATTGTAACATAATAACAAGAAATTACGTTACAATGAAGTTTTTATACTTTATTGCACAATTTAAATAAAAGAGTACAAATGCTGTACTTAATACCATTAAGCATTCTCTGCCAATCATAGCACCAACCAGAGCAATTAAGTTAGGGCGTGAATTATTGCATTATTTAAAATAATTTATTAATAATAAACAATATACGAATTGCGAATACAAATACAGAATAAATATATGTAAACAAATGTGCCTACACAAATAAATATAAAATTATACCTACATATATAAATTTATATACATGGGGATGACTTATTTTAAGTTGATAATTTTTGATGAGTAGTAACCTTCTAAAGCATTATGATTTGGGGCTCTTCTAACTGAATTACGGAGAGCTTTCCAGAGCCGAAGCTCTGGAATGTTCAAATTCTGCGTGGCTGGGACTTAAAAAGATTTATCCATGAAGTCAGTACGATAAAGAGAAGTAGGTAACACTAAACTATTAGAGGAGCGAAGGGAGCAAGTGTGTGTAGAATTTAGGAAATTAAATTTGCATTTTAAATAAGAAGGAGAATTAGGATCATTGAGGGTAGATTAAAGCATAGAAAGGATTCTGCCGTTTCGGCGCATGTGAAAAGGGAGCCAGGATAACTGAGAGCGAAGTAAGGAAATGTGGTAATACTTCCGAAGTCCAAAAATAAAATGTATGTCGTTATTAAATCATTTATATAATTAATTAAAATTTATTAAACTCTGATTTAAATAACACTTAAGTTAATTAGCTTAAGCAAGCTTAAATTTTTATTAAAAGCTTGTTTAAGTTAATTAACTTAAGCAAGCTTTTAATAAAAATGAGGTCACTGAATAAGTATCCTATCGTAACTAATATTATAAATGCGAAAGTGACTTTGTTTGTTTGTTACTCTTTCACGTTGTAACTGCTCAACCGATCAACATGAAATTTTGCATACACGTTATCTGGGTACGAAGAAGGACATAGGATACATTTTATCCCGGGAGAAAAGGATCGACATTGACGCAAGTGGCGCTGCGAGAGAAAGCTAGTTTAAATTAAAACTTAAATCTAAAATCTAGTCATAATTAAATCAAATAAATTAGAAAAATGTTTGAATCGTCCTCCTTCAGTAGCTTCTCAATAATTACTTTCTCTTCTTGAGTCTAAGATCTTTGAAATTGTGACAACGTAGAAGAGCAAATATTTTCGAAATCTGAGCAATAACTTTTTCAGAATTAATATTTAACGTCTTTTTGGCTTTTTGGTGTTCATAATACTCCCTGATAACTATTATTTTATTTTTTAGCTATATTTTTTTCCCGACGAGACATTTTGTTAAAAGCTAATTCATTATTCTCTTTTTTCTATGATATCTTTCCCTCTCCTTAGATTTTCCGTTTTAACAGTGTCACTTTTTGTTTTGGCTTTTCTTTTTCTTCCTATTTATTCTCTTCTCTTCTAATCTTTCTTCTCTAGTTTGTTTTTCTTTTGCCATTCTAAAATAGTAAAATACTTACATAAATTGATTAAAACTACAATTTTACACGTATATATTTACATTCTGCACAATAAATACATGCTTAGCAAACTTACATACATTATAATACGTATTTATACCTTACGGGGTAGACAATACCTGGGTCATATCACCTAAAGGCCTTATTTGGAAAAATCGTAGTAGTTTAGTTGAAACAGGAAAAAATGGTTTGCTAGCCGCACTGCTTTGGTCAGATATATACAATTATAAACTAAATTATATAAATTCACATATATATTAATAAAAAAGTAAAAGATTTCCTGTAATTTTCAGATTTGGTGGCATCCGTTAAGATTTGGTGGCACGTATTGCGCCACCTAAGCCACCAAAACCGCACCACCAAATCTTAATAATCATGAAAAAAAATTGCCATTAATAGATAAGTTAAAATACAGCTAATATAATAATATGTAATGGAATATAAACCAAAAATGTATCCAACGGTGTTTATTTTCGACAAGTGGACTTAAAGGTAAACGTATAAATTGAGCCACCCAATCTTACAATTATCGAAATAAAACGCCACCAAAGGGTTTATTTACGTTTTGGAGGGAAAATGCTGCGCACAGTCATACCTTCGATACCGGCAAGCGATAGCGCATGACTGAGGGGAGCGGGAAATGGCAACATGACATCTCCCGGACTAATACACGAGAAGACACGACTTGTTGAAAATGTGCCACCCAATCTTACAGTTTCGGCTGGATAAATTTTGAACGTGTGTCCTGTGTATTATAAACGACAAAATAAAATAGTGTGTCCATTATATAAGGCTCTGACTATGTAATAATTAAACGAGTCAACTGTTTTTAAAAACAAACGTTAAACACAGTCATAGTGAATGTGTGTTCGACGCAAAGTCGATTTGGGACAAGCCACCGGAGACTGAAAAGAGGTGAATTTTTATTTTTTGGCAAAAAACTATTAACTTTTACAAAAATATAAACGTGAAGCCAACTGTATTGCTAGCTATAATATACTAGAAAAAATAATCATAAATTATAATGCACTTATCACCACAATTCTCAGCTTGGACGCGTTAAAAACGCTGTTTTGATATTCACCCATTTTTTGATTATCTAACTGACGGACTAATTGTTATGTTATTATTACGACCCAGGAAACTAGCCTATTTGATACGAGTAAAGTCGGATCGCTAAGTGATTTACATACATACTATCATGTCTTTTTCCCTTAAGGGTAGACAGAGTTCAGCCGGTTTATTCGCTTACTTAGTGAAAAACGTTTTGATAGTCTCTTTAATTACATTACGTTTTATATGTCTTAAATAAAAATAGTCAATTATACGAAAGCCGCAATGTATTTTGAAGTGATTTTCAAAACGTTGTACATTGATCAACAATAAGCCGGCAGTTCCAAGAGAACTAATACCTTGTTAAGCGTGTTGGTAGGCCCGTAGGTGGGAAACGGAATCAAAATATTGATGGGTTGCTAGCCGTATCGCTTACTTACATGATTCCTCAGATTTTCGCACATGCCCTCTATCGCCTTTTACGATCTGCGTGGGAAAACAAGCAGCTGGTACAATAAAAAGTCAAGCAGAAGAGAGTATATATTCCAAATATTTGACATTTTTAAATCCTCTATCCCGTGTAAGACCACCATCATCCAGTCCCAGTTCTGACAAACAATCTAAAAAATGAAATGCAGCAAAAGGAAACGCTCTTAGAGGACCTGAAAATGTTAAAGCATAAAAATATCTCGCAGACTGTTCCACGTGCAGAACCTAGTAAAGTGATAATTGCGCTAAAAACTAGATTTTATGAATTTCAAAAGAACGAGTCAATCAAGTTGACACATTTTTTACGCGGGAAATACCTCCAATAACAACTTAATTACTTTAGTTCCGTAGAAATTGCTAGGAAACCAGAATTTGTGTTTTTCCACACATAAACACGAAATAATTGTAGTACATTGAAAAACCCAGATTGTTTATTAGATCTGAAAATTACTTGAAAAATGTCACCAGGTTTGTAGTATATTCAAAAAGTGAGATAAAAAATCAAACACATGTATAAACTTTTTACAACATTACAAATGTGATGCAAATAACATACACCGTGTAAATAGACCCTCGACATTCTCTTAACAGGGTGACTCAGCCCACCAATATGAACAACTTTTCCTATGGTGGGATAATGCTGGGAACTCAAAAAAAAATCGACCTTCCCATATAAACTGGCCGGGCGGCGGAACTCTTTTGTATGGAAATTATGAATTTTTTTTTGAGTGCCAAGCATTGGTCCCATAGGAAAAGTTGTTCATATTGATGGGCTGAGTCACCCCTTTAAGTAAATGGCGAGGGTACATTTACACGCTGTATACTACAGCCCGCTGTACACATATAAAAATATATATACATAATATCTCGGCTTTTTCCCTTGCGAGGTAGAAGCCCAGGTCTTTAAGACCTAAAAGTCAGGTTTGTAAATTGGTGGGCGTGTAGGTGGAAAACAGAATCAAAATAGTGATGGGTTGCTAGACATATCACCTCATAATATGTTACCTCAGACTTTCGACCTTTACGTCGATCGTCTTTTACGATATGCGCAGGAAGAGGGGAGCCGGTGGAACATTCTACGTTTTTTTTATTTTCTTTACAGAAGCATGGAAGATTTTATTGCATTTCGTTCTAATACTAGGTTCTTATACTAATTTATTTATTACTGTGTAAGCATTAACTTTAAAAACCCAAATAAAATTACCTATCTGTGTCCAGCTTCCGTTCCCCCCTACATATCTACTTCCTTCGCCGAGACGGCCTGTGATTGGTCGAAAAGATCAGTCGAAAAAATATGGCGTTCGAGTCTTGTTGAGCGCGTCCCTTGCGCTAATATAATTCCTAAAAATAACGACTTCTAAGGGCTTCGCTGGCCGAAAACAACCCTAAATCTCATCGCGCGTGTGTGATGGTCTACCACCAGTGTAGGCAGTAAGAAAATAATAAAGTTCAAGCACAAGGATCGTCGGCCGGTCGACACGAGGTCCCGTCGAAGGCGAATCCTTATCCAAACTCCTGTTCAAGATTGAATCCAGGTGAGTGTTTACTGAATTTTCCCTTGCTGTGATTCTGGGGTTGATCGGAGAATGCAGTGACTCTTCCAGGAAGTCGCAACATTAATTTATGGTGCCTCCTGTGAGGACATTCCTCACGTACTTATTTCAAATTTACCCACTTAATTTCAATATTTCCAATTAAAGTTATTTCCAAATATGGATAACTAATTTATTCATATATAGACTTATTATAGATTCAAATTAACTAGGTACTTACTCACCTAGCATTTGTCTATTTGTCTAACAATCTCGAATCAAAAAGGTAATTCCATACCTGTGCCATACCATAGTAAATACCTATTGCTTACGAGTACATACTTCTTATCTCGTTAATTCCCTTGTAATAATCCCTTAATCGTTCGATTTGTATGCCATAAGGTACTATCTCGTTACTCAGGCTTTCGAACTATTTTAGATAGCCTAAATACCTACCTAAGGTTAATTAATAGCAGCGAGGTGTGTATTTATGATTATAAGTAATAGTCCGTAGTTTTAAAACCTACGTGTTTGTGAATATCTGTTCCATTACTCAGTTTCCATTTAAACTTTTGCTACTTACCTACATTACTCGTACTTTCACAATTAGTGCTTAGCGAAAACATGGCGGAAGGAGAATTAATGTCCACCATTAAAAAACGTGAATATGAGTTTAAAAATATGCAAATACTTTATGACTTAGCAAAAATTACGAAAGAAAATAAAACTAAATTAGCATCCTTTCGAGCTAGGTATAAAAGAATTGATAAAATTCGTGATAATTTCTTGGAATGCAACGATCGTGTAAACCAGTTGCAACTTAAACTAAATCCTCAATTTGTTATCGATAATGATGCTTTGTTGTCATTTGACGAGTTATACTATTTTGTCATTGAGTTTGCTGACTCTCTCGACGTAAGTTCGCGCTCGGAACTGTGTCAAGGTCATGCGCATTCCAGCTCGCAAGTGAAATTACCTAAATTGCAAATAGCTAAGTTTGATGGTAATATAGAGAACTGGCAGATGTTTAAAGACAGTTATACGTCGCTTGTGCATAATAATGTTTCGTTGTCGGACACAGAGAAATTTTACTATTTGTTGTCATGTCTGTCTGGGTATGCCCTGACACTAGCTAAGGGTGTTCCTATAACATCAGCTAATTATTCTGTTGTTTATGCAGCGTTGCTAGACAGGTATGATAATAAACGTATTTTAGCCACCGCTTATTTAGAAAAAATAATAAAATTAAATCCGATCCAACGGCCATCATTATCAAACTTATCACAATTAACCAACACACTTTATGAACGTGTTAGTGCCTTGCGCGGGTTAAATATTGATGATTTAAGTGAATTTCTTTTATTTTACATAGCATCTCGGCCTCTTGATACAGAAACTAGGAAAAGGTTTGAATTACAAAATACCGAAGAAATTCCTAAATTTAATAATTTGACTGTTTATTTACAGAATTATATAAAGGTATTAGAGGTTAGTCAAGCTAGTAATTTACAGTCATTCAATTCTACAAATAAACAAAACCACAATAATACAAAGAAAGATAATTTTTCTCGGCAATCAAATTCTTCCTTAATTACTTCTTCGAACTCAAATAATAATAAACCTAATCAGGCTGTCTGTGCGTATTGTCATGAAAATCATTCAATATATCGCTGTGGTAAAGTACATTCTATGAATAAAGGACAGCGACAACAATTAGTTAAAGAGTTACAATTATGTCAAAACTGCTTAAGGCCCGGTCACACTAGTGCAGACTGCAAGTCTAAGTCCATGTGTTTCATTTGTAACTCAAAACATAACACATTATTACATGAAGAACATAAAAGTTTATTATCTTATACCATTGACCTAAAGGCTTCTGAGAATTCCAATATGAGCACTTCCCTAACTTGTACAACTCAGCCCATGTTGGGCTGAGTGTGATAAAGTGTGTTGGTTAATTGTGATAAGTTTGATAATGATGGCCGTTGGATCGGATTTAATTTTATTATTTTTTCTAAATAAGCGGTGGCTAAAATACGTTTATTATCATACCTGTCTAGCAACGCTGCATAAACAACAGAATAATTAGCTGATGTTATAGGAACACCCTTAGCTAGTGTCAGGGCATACCCAGACAGACATGACAACAAATAGTAAAATTTCTCTGTGTCCGACAACGAAACATTATTATGCACAAGCGACGTATAACTGTCTTTAAACATCTGCCAGTTCTCTATATTACCATCAAACTTAGCTATTTGCAATTTAGGTAATTTCACTTGCGAGCTGGAATGCGCATGACCTTGACACAGTTCCGAGCGCGAACTTACGTCGAGAGAGTCAGCAAACTCAATGACAAAATAGTATAACTCGTCAAATGACAACAAAGCATCATTATCGATAACAAATTGAGGATTTAGTTTAAGTTGCAACTGGTTTACACGATCGTTGCATTCCAAGAAATTATCACGAATTTTATCAATTCTTTTATACCTAGCTCGAAAGGATGCTAATTTAGTTTTATTTTCTTTCGTAATTTTTGCTAAGTCATAAAGTATTTGCATATTTTTAAACTCATATTCACGTTTTTTAATGGTGGACATTAATTCTCCTTCCGCCATGTTTTCGCTAAGCACTAATTGTGAAAGTACGAGTAATGTAGGTAAGTAGCAAAAGTTTAAATGGAAACTGAGTAATGGAACAGATATTCACAAACACGTAGGTTTTAAAACTACGGACTATTACTTATAATCATAAATACACACCTCGCTGCTATTAATTAACCTTAGGTAGGTATCTAGGCTATCTAAAATAGTTCGAAAGCCTGAGTAACGAGATAGTACCTTATGGCATACAAATCGAACGATTAAGGGATTATTACAAGGGAATTAACGAGATAAGAAGTATGTACTCGTAAGCAATAGGTATTTACTATGGTATGGCACAGGTATGGAATTACCTTTTTGATTCGAGTTGTTTTTTATATGTAAACCTAACTGTCGCGCACAGCTACTTGTAATGAAAGAGTCCATCGAGCCACTATCTATGATTATACGAGCATACTGCAATGAACCATCCACTCTTCTCAACTGAACCACTGCTGAATCAATAATTTTGGTACTCATAGGTGACTTTGATTTGGTACTCATAGGAGTACCAAAATTATTGATTCAGCAGTGGTTCAGTTGAGAAGAGTGGATGGTTCATTGCAGTATGCTCGTATAATCATAGATAGTGGCTCGATGGACTCTTTCATTACAAGTAGCTGTGCGCGACAGTTAGGTTTACATATAAAAAAGTGTAATTTAAATGTAACCGGTCTCGGTCAAAATTATGTTTGTAATATTAAAGGTTATACTTTTGGCTCTATTGTGCCTAGGTCAAATGACTCGCCCCAATTCGATATACCATTAGTGGTTTTGCCTAAAATCACTTCAATGTTTCCTTCAACTTCGTTACCGTCGGTTGTTAAGGAAAAGTTTAAACATCTGGATCTCGCCGACCAAGATTTTGATAAATCGGGTCCGATCGATCTGTTGTTAGGAGTAGACTGTTTTGACCAGATATATACTGGTTCACGTTATTGCCCAGGTCCTGGTTTTCCATGTGCACTGTCTAGTGTATTCGGCTGGGTGATAAGTGGTCAGTTTCTTCAAAACGTGTTGGCTCAAACTCCAGTCACACCCGTTACGTCACTCATCGCGTCTTCTTGTGCGCTCGATGAGATCGTTCAACGGTTTTGGGAATCCGAAGAACCGCCGAAATGTAAAATTTCCGGTCCTGAGGATGAAATATGTGAACAAAAATATAAAAATGGCACATATCGTACCTCCGACGGTCGTTATGTTGTACCAATTATGCTTAAAGATGATACTCCAGCCTTAAGAGAATCATATCATCAGGCTCTTAACCGTTTTCTCAACTTGGAAAAGCGTCTTGCCAGCCAGACTGAGTTGAAAACGGAATATAAGGAATTTATGCAGCAGTACGAAGATCTGGGACATATGCAGCCTGCTGAATCTTTGTCTACTGACCGTTATATTATTCCTCACCATTGTGTAATACGACCCGATAGTACAACGACACGTTTACGAGTAGTCTTTGATGCCAGTAGTCGGACCTCGAATACTCTGTCACTCAATAATATTGTTCATGTGGGTCCTAAGCTGCAAGTGGATATTGTCGATTTAGTGACAAAATTTAGACTTCACAAAATAGTTTTTACTGCCGACATCCGTCGTATGTATCGGCAAATATTGGATTGCCGCTAGAGGGCGCAACTATACTATCCATTGGTTATTACGATCCGCAAAGTTTTATTATTTAAAAATAGTAATATACGTTCATTCTTGTTAAAAGTGAAATTAATTGGAAGTTTATTAGTGAAGTTTCTAAATTGACTAGAAGAAGTACGTTACTGCAACGCCCAAATATTTGTTTCCGTGTAAAAAATTACTCCTCTTTTGTGGAACAACGTCGGGTGAAAACTGTGATTCTCGCAACAATATATTCTCTTAGTGACTAGATAAAGTGCAAACAGTGTCCTATTAGTGAATTTTCGTACTTTTTGTGCTATTTTAGCGCAAAACATAGATTGCTATTTACATGCAATATTGCATTATCATCGCTCACGCTCTTTTTTTTCAATACAACGCCATCTTTCGTCATTGCCTTACACTAATTGGTCACGTACGCCTTGCTTAGCACTGTACTACTGCGACGCGTGCGCTGCTTCTCACCAACACAAACCCTCTTTGTACTAGTTTAGCCTACTGTCGCAAGATGTCGCAGACACGAATTGCACATAACGATGAATTACTCTGTAGTGCTTGCAGAGTTCTGATAGCAGCTGGTACGTGCAATTACTTTAAATGCAACTCCTGCAAAGATGCTTATCACAGTGAGTGTCTTAATATAAATAAGGAGCATTTCGCTGCCCTTACCCAAGATGTCGTTTCCAGTTGGAGATGTCCTTCATGCAGCAATGTAACAAGACGCGCTGGATCGAATTTAAACACCCCTGTACGCAGCACCCAAATACGTCTTCATAATATCTCGATGGATACCATGGAAGTGTCCTTCCTCAACCGAGATTCCCCAGTCCAAAGCTCTTCGAAACCTGAAAATTCAAACAATTTCGATTAATTTTCTCGTTCTTTATTTAACAAGCTGCATGAATGGCAAACAGAAATGAAAAATGATGTAACAGGTATGAGAAATGATATGAAAACGACCTTAACAGAGATTCGCAACGAAATCGTAAATTTAAGGGCAGAGCAGAATAAAATAAATAATAATATATCTACGCTTACGCAAGATGTAAACAACGTAAAAGCCTCGGTGGAATTTTGTTGTACCGAGCACGAGGATATTAAGAAACGTTTGGCCGATATATCTAATTGCAGCAGCGATGTAAGTCCTACCATTGTCAGTCTAGAACAAAAGATAGACTCTCTGGAGCAGCAGGCACGTCAGTGCAACCTAGAGATCTGCAATGTACCTGAACGGCGCAATGAAATCTTGCCAGCAATCATTGAAGCCATGGGTTCTGTTCTCAAAATCTCCATACCCCCTGCTAACATTGTCTCCGTGCACAGAGTCCCGCATGCTCAGGGCGGCAGCAACAGACCTAAAAATATAATTGTAAAGTTCACCACTCGCACAATACGGGACAACGTTCTTAGTGCCTACAGAAGAGCCAAGGGACTAAAATCCAACCAGATTGGTTTACCTGGCTCCCCTGTAAATATATATTTAAATGAACACCTGACATTGAAAAAAAAGCACTTATTTCGTCAGTGTCGAGAAGTGGCGAAGAAGAACAATTTCAAGTTTGTCTGGATTAAGAACTCCTCAATACTTGTTCGCGAGCGGGACGATGCGCCGGCATTTGTCATCAGAACAGAATCAGATCTGGAAAAGATCATGTCTCATATTAATTGATGAAAGCTGGCCCACTAATTTCAAACACATTTATAATAAAGTTTTATGTAACGTTTTTAATAATTTAGTAGGCTTAAAATCTATTTTATTAGCGGGCATTTTTCTATTTAAGCTTGAGTACTCAGTCATACCCAGTAGTTTTATATTTACAAAATATATTTCTCAAATCTTAAGTATTAATATAAAGGCAAGTGTAACATACCTGTTTTTCACATGTTATTGCAATACTAACTCAGATACAGCTTATCAGCTTCAGCACCTATACAATCACAGCCTATTTTATCTCACATTTCTCACACTGTATACACTAATACATTATTCATTATATTCATTAATTATTACAAAAGACAAAAAAACGTACTGTCAATACGCATACATATTGTTATCATACTTTGTTTATGGATAGTAAGCTGTCAATCTATTACCAAAACTGTGGTGGTATCCGGACAAAACTCCAGACACTTTATATGAACATTCTTTCGTCTACCTACGATATCATTGTGCTTACCGAGACTTGGTTAACGCCGGAAATCCATAATAACGAGTTTATCGATGAGAGATATGTTGTTTTTCGACGAGACCGTGATAGGCTGGCGACGAAACGGGACGATGGAGGGGGGGTGTTATTGGCAGTTTTGCGAAGTTTGGGTCCTGTTGATTTCGACTTATCGCACATACCTGACGAGCTTCTTTCACCATCCTGCATAGAACATTTATTTGTAGAAATACCAGGAAGAGAGACACATACTAGGCACATTATCAGCGCCACCTAATATACCACCTTGGGCCAGAGTATTGGCCTATGAGAATCATTTTGATTATATTCTTGAAGCTTTAACTAATGCGGAAAATGTTGACAAAATATTCATAGTAGGAGACTATAATCTACCTGAGCTTGTATGGTCTTACACCAATAATATGAATCCTGTCGATGGCCTGTCACACAATAAAACATCTTCAAGTGGTACTCAATTAAATAGGTGTATGTCTGCTCTCGGCTGTACACAGTACAACTATTTGTTGAATGCAAATAATCGCATTCTAGACTTGGTAATAAGCAATGTGCCCTGTGTGATCCAGCCTCAACCTAACTCGCTGGTTAGATCTAATTCGGACCATCCTCCTTTTGTCACTTATATTACGGCACCATTATCTGAGGATACCCTCTTTCAAAAAACTGGCTTTAAGTATAATTTTTATAAGTCTGATTACGATGCAATAAATAAAGACATTTCAAACATCGTGTGGGATGAAGAACTCGGCCATCTTACCATAGCTGACTCAGTAGATTATTTTTACAATCAAATTAATAATATAATAAAAAAATATACGCCCTTGTCTTCCCCTAAGCCTAATAAGTTCCCTGTATGGTTTACGCCCTCGCTTATAAATATTTTTAAAAAGAAGCAAAGGGCCTGGATAAAATGGAAAAAATATCAAAACATTTGTGACTATGAAAAATTCTTATACTTTAGAAGCATCTTCAAAGATAAATGTGAGAAACGCTATCGTGAGTACATGCAGTGCGTTGAAAATAATATCTGTACAGACGTAAAGTACTTTTGGTCATATCTAGCTAATCGTAAGGGAAAATCTAACATACC